>JAVMKO010000003.1:135967508-137203008 GCA_032164245.1 Sternotherus odoratus | reverse complement strand
TAAACAAACTATTTGTTAAAGTTACCTCGTAAATGGAACTTAATATTCCACCATTCCGAAGAAGTCTGATTTTTTTTAAACTGAAGATTAAACTAGAGATGGGGTCCAAGCCAAAACCACAGTCAAATTCTGGATCTGAATCCAAACTTGGTAATTCTGTATTGGGTGGAATTGAAATCCTGAATCTGAACACTCATGACCCTGGGGATGAAATACAGATCTGAATCTGTTTGGATTCAGCCCGTGATAGGGAGAGGTTTGAGCTGAATCCAGACAGGTTTTAGTTCAAGTCCATATATAGTTTTTAAGATTCTGTCCTTACTGCAGGCTAAATGTGGGTTAAGCAATCAAGTGTTAATGCACAGCAGCCTCACCCATTGGGGTGTGACCACACTGTTGAGATCAGTGCATTGCTGTCATGTCCCATGTCCACACTGGTGCTATATCTGTCCAGGAGAAGCAATAGTTACCTGGGCACAAATCCTGTGATTCGTAGCACCACAACTCACGGCGTAAGCACAGAGTGTGCTTGTATTCACGGGGTGTTGTAGGTTAGCTCGTCTGCCCACTCTGGATATTGTGGGAGGAAATGGGCTAGGCCCAAAAAATTCATTTCCTGAGAGGGAGCCAGCTGGCGTTGCATGTCAAAGGTATGGATTCTGCCCATCCTAATAACTGGGGCCAACAGCAGGCAGTATTTCTTTGGCATGTCTCTGCAGAAGCTGCTGCCAAGAGACAGTGGTGGGTGTTTCAGAGGCAGCTTTTTTTTATTGTTGTCCAGAGAAGATGGCAGCAGTGGCCTGAAGCTATAAGCACAACAAGAAAACCGGATCAGGACCACGTGGACATGGAGGAGTAGACTGAGCTGATGTTGTTCTTCATAGCAGACCATCCCCTGTGCTGACTGTTGCTTCTGGATGAGGCTCACGAGTACTCAGGGTGGAACCACCTTGTGATGGAAACGTGGCATCACATCACAGCGGGCCCACAACTCTCGCATGAGGAAAGCCACATTCCTGGAGCAGTGTGAGGCACTCGCTCTGGCCCTTGAGCAGCAGAACAGCCAGTTGAGAGAGCCAAAAATGTCCCAGAAGCACGTTGCTATTGCCTTGTGGAAGCTGGCAACCCCGGGTTGTTATAGGTTTGTTGGCAACCCATCTGAGGCAAATCCACAACTGGCACTGTGGTCATGGAGGTTTCCAAGGCAATTTACACTGTGCTGGCCCCCAGGGTTGCAAAACTTGGAAATATTCTTGAAATAATTGCAGGGTTTGAACGGATGAGGTTCCCGAGCTGTGCAGGTGTGAGTGATGACAAGCATACACCCCGCCTCTGCCTGCCATTTCAAGCAAGTAAGTATATAAATAGGTATGAATTCTACTCTATAGTTATGCAGGTCCTTGTGGACCACCAGGATGTATTCATGGCCTCCTATATCAGATGCTCTGGCTGGCTGCGTAGTACCAGGGTATTCCGGTCTGGCTTCTTTCAGTATAGGCAAGCTGGTACATTGTTCTTCCTAATGACAGTCCTCAATGGAGTGTCCCTGACCACTGTGACTGTGGGTAACCCCATCCGACCTGTTGCTGCCACTCTGGTGGTTGAGTCTTATCCTGACTTGGACCCCTTGGACAAGCAGCAGGTGAACTACACACTGAGCGGGGAGGGGGGAAGAACGTGCCTGACACAGACCGGCACTGCTTACAAACTTTTGTACTATAGTGTCACATACCTTTGACTGGGGCATGTTAGGTGCCTCACAATAAATGTGAGGAGAAGGAGGAGTGCTGTGGGAATGGATCGATGATGCTATTTTGAGGTCTACTTACGGACAACCACCAAATGCACCTTGTACTGGCACAGGGTCTGTTAAAGCAAAGGCCGTAACGGATGCCTTGTGAGTCTGCATTCTTGAGCTGCATGAAAAGTGAACTAGGGCTGTTTAATGGGGTTGTCTGGCACATGAAAGCTGTTGCCTTGCAATCCAATGTTGTCTCTATGCATGAATTAAAGAAATACCTATTCCCTTCTCTAACTTTATTGATGCTAAAAATGTGGGCAGACCAGGTAACCTAACATGGTTCAAAGGTGTGCAAAAAACTCCACGTACAAAAACATTGATTTGTGACAAGGTTTTTGATGCATCTGATCTCCTTCCCCCTGCACAGAGTGCAGCAGATACTGCAGTTCCATGGCTCATTGACTGGGTCCCTCAGGCATTGCTGTGTCCCACAACCTATAGACAACAATGTCAAGGTGCAGCTTTGGGTCTGGACACTGGTGACATGAAGGTTTGCTGGGACTGTCTTGTGAGCCGGAATGGTCTCTCAAACATGTCTCTTGTGAAAGGCCATATTTCACTCCTTAACCTTCAAGTCACAGGGGAGACATTCTGCCAGCAGCTTCTCAGGCTCCCTGTTCTCCTTCCTTCACTTCTCCAACATCACACTGCCCTCCTTTCCCTTTTCCTCCTGTCTCCTCCTTTATGGGGTGTGGTGGGTTTCTCCCCCCTCTACCTCCTGGATCAGTCCTTATGCACCTCCCTGGGCAGGTAAGCCTGGTCCTTCATTGCTTTGACCTCAAACTCCAAAGCCTTTGGCTGACAATCAGCGGTCTCCTTGCTGTCCTCCCCTCCCTCAATGAGTCTTCTGCTGTGGCAGAGGGTCCTGACTGACACAGGTTCTAGCCTCTCAAGCCTTTTCCCCCCTTTCTCCCTGTACGCAGCTGCACTTAAAGTATCAACTTTCAGCTCTAAAGAATGCAGTTCCTTTTATTGATTCTCCCACCCAGCAAAATTCTGCCTAGTGTGAAGCTTGTAAAGTACTGTTCCCAGGAAAATAAATTGTGAGTTAATTTTCCATTCCAACTCTCTCGAAAGCGGGCCTCGGGGAGTCCAGGTCCTGGGAGACAGAGCAGCATTGGCGAGTTTGTGAAAACCTTTTCAGGCTGCTGCTTACAAGACGTGGTCCTGCCTGAGGTTCCAGAATGGAAAAGGGAGCAGTTATCACTTATTCTGAGCCTTATTCTGAGCCTTTCCAGCTCTGCAAGGACAAATCTTTGTGTTCAGTGACAAATGAACTGATAAATGACTGGAAAGGATTTGTCCGTTACAAGGGAAGCAGAGGGAGGTTTGCCTTATGAAGAAATCTGAGACTGCCTGGAACTTTTACTGAGCAAAAAGTTCTATTTGATTACTCTCCAGGAATGGAGCGCAATGAGATCAGAAATAAAACAGCTTCTGCGCTAGTGCGAGGGTGCCTGAATGTGCTGGGGTATTTCCTTACTAGTGCCTTTAAGGACTGTGTTAAGGCAAGTTACATTTTGCCTGGACTGTGGCCATAAAGCTTTTAGCTTTTCCATTAATAAACCGCTTTCACATTAAGCCACTGTCACCTGGTGGTTTGCAGAGGGGGTTTTCTCGTCTGCCATTTTGAGTCACGTGGTTGGAAGTGGAGTGAATGAGGAATGGCAGTGGTGGGGGACAAGTGTAATGACGCTACATCTGCCCACAACTACAGCAGCAGCCACAATTATAGGCCAAAACCCATCCAAATATTTCATAATGTACTTCAAAACAATAGGAAGAAAGGGCCCAGATGCCATGCTCCCCTAGTGTTTCTCTGTGGGGTTCATCCACTCTGGTGTTTTTCCTGGTCCAGTCCAAGGAAGACATCCTGTGATTTGGGGGCTGCGGTCCTCTTCTTTTCTGGGTCAGTTGTCCAAGGGGTGGAGGGGCTGTCTATGTCCTCAGGGGCATCAGTTTGAAACCCACATGACAAAATGGGGTTCAGTGCTCAGCCTGTCTCTCAGATCATCGTCCTGTCTGGCTCGTTTGTGGAACAGGGAACTTGTTGGGCAGTGCTGCATTTGGAATTATCCTTCCGGTACTTCACCTCCAGCCCCTTCATCCTCTCCCTCTACTGCTCCTCTTTGAGCACTTCAAGTCATGGTCTTTGCCAAAGATGCATCAAGGTACTGATGTCAGTTTCTAACCAGATGGCTGCAATATGGGGCATTCTTCTGCTGAATCGAACACCCAAAATGAATACGGTTGAATTGGGAGAAAGAGCAAACTGTGTGGGATCAAAAATGCTGAGCAGAGGCCTTTGAAGAGCCAGGTTCAGCACACAGGTAGATGGCATGATAGTACACTGGACTGGATGTCCAGGGGGCTTGTGAGAAGGAAGCGAGAGAACCATCTAATTTGTTGAGACTGACAGCGGCTGTATGTTTTCACTGAAGTTACTTTGGATACACAGGATAAGCTAGCTCGGGGTCTGTCCTATATCTCAGGGCCTGGTGGCTGCCTCACCAGTGGCACAGACAGAGGTATGGGATGTGTGCACACAGAGCATGTTATGGGGAAATCCTGTGGTTGAATGCAAGGTAAATCTACAGAGAAGACAAAGGCTTAACCCTAGCCTCCAATCACTAGGAGGTGAAAGGGGTTGGTTCTAAAGGCTGCAGAGCAGACTGACTTATGGACAATGGAAGTAGTGTACATGTGTCCCAGGCACAATTTGCCTCTTATTTGTGGAAACTGAAATCCAGTATCTCTTGTGTCTACAGCTGATGACAAAAGCCAATAAAAAAATAAATAAATAAATAACCCCAATACAGGTTCTGTGCTCTAAACGATCCTAGATCTCCTCATTGGTGGGTCATAGGACAGGGGCACTTTAAAGACGGGGATCTTACCAGGCCATGCCAAACAACCACAAAATTACTGATTATTATGGGGTTTTATATTACTTTGTATTAAAGTAGTACTCAGTCCTCACCCTATTGGATTACGTGACTGCCAATACTGTCCAGAACCCCTGTGGGGGGGAGAGAGTGAATTGAAACCACATAAGGCTGTTTGCAAATAAAGTCATTGCCTTATGATGAGTAAGTGTCAGTTTATGCTGGGTCTCTCTCTCCAAATCCCAACTCTGAGGCTCAGAAAAATCAACCACTACACCCAACCCCAACCAGACAGACCCACCCCTTCCCTTCCCTTCTCAGGTGCTCCCACCATCAGTACAGCCTGACTCCCTTTGCCAATCAGCCCCTACATCCACCCCTTCCCAGAAGCCTCTGCTCTTAAAGGAGCCCCAGCCTTCCCCACCATATTGATGAGCCTCAGGTCCATCTGCCCTGCTTCCCAGTTGGCGGTGCCAAGAGAAGCAGGAGCAGTTTTGCTGCATTTTTGGCATGCTGAGGGATAAGAACACAGAGCAGGACACGAGTGTTGTGCCATGCCAACAGCACACCCAGCCGTGCGATACTCTGCAAGGTACTTACAAGACTGTGTGGCTACTGGCACTGCTGTGTGTGCACACACTTTACTACTGGGAGGAGGGGAGAGAGGCACATTTTCACTGGCAACCAGCAATGCAATAAAAAACCCCAAACCAGCCAGGTGGCAACTACAGCTGACCTTTTGTGACAAGGCAGGATGGTTCTTTAAGGTGGATTCCAGGTCTAGCCTTGTCCCTTTCCCACTTTTAGCCCAGAGGAGGCAGGTGATAATTATAGGCCTGTAAACTGAGGCATGCTGGGAAGTGTGGGGGAGGAGGGGAGCAGGTTATATAACTAGCTTCCCCCTTTCAGAAGGGGGCAGAGGATGTGGAAAGAGCAGACACACTTGATCTTTCCACTGAAATGCCATGGCGGGAGCTGGAAGAAGCGCTGAAGCCTCATGAAGGAGGTAAAAAATGCTGGGAAAGGGGCTCTGAGAGAGCCTTAGGAGGAAGCTGTTTAGATTTACTGGCTTTGTGGAATTTTTGTTGGGGTGGGGTGGTAAAGCTGGTATTAGGAGCCCAGAGTGAGGGGAAAAAAAGTTGGAACACGGTGGAGGAAACAGCCTGGGGCAAAGGAGCAGTGTGGGCTGGAGGCCCAGAGTGAACATCTACTTGCTTCTTGGGGAACTGAGCCCATACCACACCCAGCTGGGAGCTGAATACAATCCCCTAGTGAGACGCTTGAAACCCAGGTGAAGACTGACTTGGATTTGGTATGTTTGATGTTGGGTCTTATTTGCCAGGTAGAGGTGGAATTTGGGTTAGCTGGACATTGAACTCAGTCTGCTGAGGAAAACTGAGGAAGTGGGTACGTTGCTAGGTTAACAAGTAAGAATCCTTCACACCATATTTGTCCTGCACAGTCCCTGAAGAGAACAAAGTTAAGCCCATTTAATAGAGTAAGAGAAATGGTGTTAAGCCCCAGCAGCCCGTGAAGTGGAATCAGATGCATCTTGGACAAAAGAACAGGATCTGAACAACGTGACCTTCATAAATAAGTCCCCAGAAGCATCCTATCCCCTTGTACACAAACATAAATGACAATAAAGCCCGTCTACCTCTGCCAGGAGAGCCTGGTGGTGGACTCCTGTGCTGTGTCCACTGAAATTTAGTTTGCAGCTGTAGGGCAATGTGACTTTCCTGTCTGCAGGAATTAGGAATCAGTGGTGCTTTGTCATTATCTTTTTCTATTATTTGTTTGCTCATTTGTATGCAATGCCAATAACTTTAAAAAAATTAGCTTAATTTCCCCATGACTTCTATTTGAGTCCTTGGTTCAGCAAGGCACTTAAAGTTAGGCACGTACTTAGCCATACCTTGCTGAGTTGGGCTCTTACTGTACGTGTAGCTTTGCAGATGGTTAATCTTATAATCGATATGTGCATGAATCAAAATGCATCCAAACACCCCTCTGAGATTTCAGATCAGGATTCAAATTCTGTACTTGGAGCACACCTGTGCCTTATAATAATGCTACTGCTAACCAACCAGGATATTAAATGGCATCAAAGTGTGGCCATGAGCTAAAGATTTTGTCAGTCGGGTTTAACGTTTGCATTTTCAAATCCAAAGCTTTCAATAGTGCAGAAATTCTAGGGTAAATGTAAATAGCATTTGTCTGGAGGATTAGCTGTCTCTTGTCCAGAAATGCCACACCTTGTAATTAAAGAAGAGGCTGTTAGTATGCGACATCGGAATGTGTAGGGTGTGGGCCATCTCGGATTTACAGGCTATAGCATTTATGAAAGAGGCTAAACCCTGTTTAGAATTACAAAAGTGGTAAAACCTTTGTTTAAATATAACATTGCTTTGAAAATCTAGCAAACCTCTGGTGGGAGAATGTGGTTGCAAGTAAGGTCTTGCTAGAGAAAAAACTCCAGGAGAAATGCAGTAGTATTACTCCAATAGCTACTGATCATTTCTCTTCGTATGCAATAACAAGAGAACACTGGGCAGGTTGCACATAAAGATATATATTCGTTGGTTACAGGGAGTTATGAAGTTAGGCTGCATGTTATAGATCAACTTCATAATTATCCCTTTGATCCAAAAAGCATGAGTGGACTTTAGTGCCAAAATAAATGCAACAAGAACACTTCAGTTTGTGTTTTTTTTAAAAAATCAGATGAAAACTGAGTATAAACACAGGGCTCAGGAAGTCACTTGGGTAGCGCTCTTCTTTTTTTCTTTTCTTCTCCAGTGAGCGATTAGACACTGAGATACTTACACCCTGGCAGAATAATGTTATTTACATTTGTCAGCTCACACCTAAAGGGAATCCCTGTAGATTAATTCAGTGTATTTTTTGACTAAAAGTCTGGCTCATTAAAAAATATGAGTTAACCAGGAAAGGTATAGTGGATTAAAACTCAAGGAACATTCCTTCTGTACTAGGCAGAACTGCTGGCGGTTGCTACGCGTGAAAAATATCATTTGTCCATATGCAAGTTCCAGTGGAGGGTCAGCCTCCAGATTCACACTGTCCTGCACAACACTCACTGTTCCTCAAATGGGGAGGAAGCAGTGGGGGTGTTATGGTGTGTCTGAATTTGCAAAAGTGCAGAACTCTATTAGATTTCCTATGAGGGCATGCAATAACAAGGAGAGGCATATACTTGCTAATCCCCAAACTCTGCTAACTTGCAATGGGTCTCACCATTGTGAGTGCAAATTATAGAGGTGTTAATGCATGAGGATTGGAATGACCACACTGTCTTTTTGCACTGGTGAAAAGTATTGATTCTAAAAGAACCACAAAAATCCCCTTCTCTGAAAATGACCAGTTTTTCAATGGAATAAAACAAGGAGAGAAGTTTACCATAGTATTGCGAGTGAAGGGTGAGGCAGTTGATTAACAATTTTGAAGTCTTGAAGGAACCATTATGATCATCTAGCTTGACCTCAGTTGGATGGTGTTTTCCTTCCATGCTAGTACTGGTTGTGGTATTACAGCAAGACTGTTTTGGGGCCAGATTGCTCACCCGTCTAGCAGCTGGGGATGCTGCAAGAAATCTCTTCCTCTTGACAGCAGCCAGCCACAATCACAGTCCACACTCTCTCTGAGGAAACACAGGGACTGCTCCCCCAGTAAAATTCCAGCGCAGACCACCTTCCAAAGGGAGACAAATGGGATGGAAGGGGCAGTGCCAGCGTCCCAACCCTATCCACAGTGGTTTAGTGCAGGCTTAGTGTACAAGGGGTAGGATGCTTCACTCTCTGAAGGGCACAGCAGCAGATGTCCCCCCTGACTGGCAGGGAACTCCAGAGCTCTCTGTACACTTCCTTACTAGCAAGCAGGCTCAGTGCCTCAGTGAATAAGCTCTTGTCTAAATTCCAGCTGTGTCTATGTGAATAGTCTTTAGCTAGGTGTTTCAGGGTGTCTGATTTTTTGCACGCATTTGCAAAATCTGCAAAAACTTGTCCATAAGCTGGTTTGACTCTGACAAACACAATTCTTTGTGTGTTTTAGTTTGCATCAGATGCGGCCTGATTCTTGTATAAAAATTCCATGGGAAAATCCAGGAACGCCTGCATAGCTGATTTGGTATGGCACTGGCTTTAATTGTTTTCAGACTTCAGTTACGAAGGCCAAGAAACTAAAACCCAAATAATGTTTTATTTCTATCCCTTTGCAAACGGAGTCTCTATGGAATGCATGACTGTAGCACTCAACCCGCTATGTAGAAAAGCGTTTTAAATGTCCTACAGATGCCTGCTCAGTAGCCTCCATATATTTATTGGGCCAGACTCTGCTTTCATGCTCATGCAATTCCACTGGAGTTGGCTGGTTACCAAGGGGCAATGTCTGACTAGAATTTGGACCGTTGGCTCAATACCCCCCCTCCATCCAATACGTTTGATTATAAACTGTAAACTACATTTGGAATACCTAATGAAAATGGACCAAATTCTCCTGAGCTACACTGGTACAAGTTTCTGTCTTCACTGGAGCTGAATGCCTCAAGGGTTTGGTAAGAAGATAGGAGTCCTTTGCTAGCCTAGATCTGCTCTAGAAGACTGAAAGTCATGAGTACCCGAAGATCCTGTGTGTAATAAGCTGGTGATCTCAGTCCACCTCAGTAGGCAGTCCCAGTGCCAGATCTATGTGTTGTTATTTGAAACAACATATGATGAAATCTTGAATTGAAACTATAATTCAGGCTGTGGCTACACAGACCACTTGAGTTTCATGCTGAGCAGAATTTTATGTAAGCAGAATCTGCTCTGTAGACATATACCTCAATGAGTTGCAGTTGTCATATATATATATATTTTGGCCCAAACTATCAGGTTTCACTAGAATAATTTTCTGGCTTCAGGTGAGTTCTGCCAGTCTAACTGAGAGAGGGCTTGGCCTTGTGTATACAAGCTATTCCAGAATCAATCTCAATATTTTTTTAAATTTTACAGCTCCAAATTGTTTAAGCCTTAGTTTAGCAATATCTCTTTGCTGAAGTCAATGTGAGTCTTGCTCAATTAAGGGAAATGGCATTTGGCCAAAGAGTATTAAATGTATATTTGCATTAAAGAAGCCTTGGAGCCACTTTTCAAGATACCGTATCGGTAGGGCAGGACAAATTGCAGAAAGTCCGTGATCTTTACTTTTCCCTGTTGTAATCACAAAAAGAAGGTGTAGTTAACTTAGGGGGAGTCATTTTTGGCTAGCGTCTTGTGGTTTTCATTTTGTAAATCTTCTGTGTAGCCCAGCTAATCTGAAAATGGCAGGAAACTCCATTCTAGTTAAGAGACACTCAACATCTGCGGTCTAGCATTACCAGCCAACTGTACATTTGGGACCCAACAGTCTAGGTACTGGCAAAACTGGTATCATCTAACCCTAATATAGTCATTTACCAGTTGATGGTGTTGTAAGTATGTCAACAGAGCAGCTTTCAAACACAGCATATTTTAAAATGAGAATTAGAGCACTAATCAAATGCTTGATTTTTGTTTTGCTGACCTACTTAATTAAAAAGGGTCTAAAAATGGAAGGGCTGTTTAGTTTAACTTGAAGACAGAGTTGGGTTTTTTCCCAACATCTGTGTCCAGAAAGGAAGAAAAATCCTGTTTTGACTGGCCTTCCTCCATCAGTCATTTTTTTTCTTGTCTAAAGCAAAGTAAGTTACATAAACATTCCACCTCTTTCCATAAATTGGCTGCAGTTTCTGAACAATAGAGTTACTGTGAAAAGAAAAAAAAACCAACCACAGACACACCCCGCAACTGTTGGTCACACAGCCAAAGAGAACTAAAGACACATTCTTTGAAAGTACCAAAAAGGAAATCCATGGTCTTAAGGCAAGACCTTTTATGTTATGTTTGGAAGTGTTCCTTGTCTCCCCCTACTCCCCCCGCTTCTTTTTTAGCTTTCTTAATGCAACATGCTTGAGAAAGCAAAAGGGTTCTAGACAGAACTTTATTCTTTCCTAACGTGTTGATAATATTTGTCAGTTCTCACTAAACAGTGAGTGGATAGTGATGGAAAATTTAATACTAGCACCTCAAAAAGGGGAAAAAACATGCACAGTGTATTTAGATAGAACTAGTAAGGCTTCTGAAGCTTCCCAAGTCAAAAATATTTCACTTCTAAAAATAGATATGTTAAGACAGAAATGTCAGTTTTAATACTGGTAAGGCTGAGTTCTAGAATTGCTAATCCTGGGACTACCATGGTGCCCTTCACTCAGGCATCTCAAAGTGCTTTACAAGTGGAAATTCAGATTCATCACTACCTAGTGAAGTAGGGAATTATTGTTATTCTTGCAAATTTACAGCTGGGGAAATTGAGGCATAGAGAAATTAAGTGACTTGCCCATTGTCCCACAGCAAGGAAGAGGCAGAGCAAGGAATACTACCCAATCATCCTGATTTATGAGCCTTTTCTCCATCTACTAGCCCACACCGACTATCAGATAAAATACACTGTTATTTGCCATTGACTGATGGTATTCCTGATTGACTACAGGGCTGCAATCCCGGTGAGAATAAAACTACCATTGCTTTCATTAGGACTAAACTCCAGGCACCAGGAACCTATTTTTTTAAAAACAGATGTGCAAAACAATCACAATAATTGTGTGCATAAGTGACCAGTCTTCTGGTCTCTTGTCTATTTTTACGCACAACTATTACAACTACATATGCAATCACAGTAACTGTGTGCAATTCTAAAATTGCTGCCCTATGTATCTTCAGAATGGAGGTCGAAGGATTGTCTTTACTGCAACAATTATCTTAAATTACTCCACTCCAGCTAGCCTAACTTGTGTAAAAGCAGCCACACTGCAAAACGATGCAACTAGCCTAGAGTAAATGGATTAGCATCTGATGAGTTGTCCTAACCCAAGCTATAACCTGTAGCTGCATTCTCACAGCATTATTAACTTGAATATCAGAAGCACTCAAGCTTCAACCCATGCCCCTGACATTGAAAATTCAACTCATACCCCTTGATGGCCAGTGAGCTTGAGGTTTAAAGACCACTCAACTTGAGCTAGAGATTTTTGTGTGTGGATAGGGGTCGGTAGGGTGACCAGACAGCAAGTGTGAAAAATCGGGACAGGGGGTGGAGGGTAATAGGAGCCTATATAAGAAAAAGACCCAAAAATCGGGGCCATCCCTCTAAAATCGGGACATCTGAATACCCTAGTGGTTGGGCTAGAGCAGGGGTCTCAAACATGCGGCCTGGGGGCCACATGCGGCCCACCAAGCCCTTCCCTACAGCCCGCCAAACTCCCTGGTGCCCCCCACCGTCCCCACCACAGCATTTTCTGGGAGGGAGGGGCCAGAAGAGGAGGCTTCTCTGCTGCCTGGCTGGGCCGCTGCCGAGCCCTGGCTTCCAGGCGCTGCTGCTGCGGCTTCAATGAATGAGCTGGGGTGGCGCTTTGCAGGAGCCCTCTGCAGCAGCGGCCAGGAGTGGTCAGCCTCCTGTAGAGGGAGGCGGGAGGGCGGCAGGGAGCCTGGCTTACCGCTCCTGGCTGCCGCTGCAGAGGGCTCCTGGGAAGCGCCGCCCCAGCTCACCAGTATCCCCTGGGGGGGGGGGGGGGAGATTTGGGGACAGGGCGCTGGGTTACAAGGATGAGTGGAGATGGAGAACAGGGTTATGGGAGGTGAGTGGGGTGAGATTTAGGGATGGGGTACAGGAAGCTGAGTTACAGGGGTGAGTGGGTGGAGATTTGGGGACAGGGAGCAGGGTTATGAGGGTGAGTGAGGGAGATTTGGGGATGGAACACTGAGCTGGCTACAAGCATGAGTGGGGGGGAGATTTGGGGAACAGAGAGCTGGGTTACAGGGGGTAAGTGGGAATGGGGAACAGGAGTATGGGGATCAGTTTGGGAGAGGGAGACTATAAAATTTTAATTGATATTAGGCTGAGACGGTCTGAAATTTCTGTCAGATTTATCAGCATATTACATTTGAAAAAAGCTTGAATCTTCTGAGGCTGGTAATTTCTTGTTAAATTAGATTTGTTTGCTTGTGTTTCCAGCTCTGGACTTCCTAGATTGCTCTTGCTTTGTTTGCCAAACAGCTGTTGGCGGTGCCTAGCGCTTTCCAGGAGGGAGCGGGGAGCTGCGTGCTCAGAGGAGGAGGCGGGGCAGGGGCGGGACCTCATGGAAGGGGTGAAGTCGGGACGGGGGCGGGGGGGCGTGTCAGTGATGCGGCCCTTGGGCCAGTGCACTAGTCCTCATGCAGCCCTCGTGGTCATTTGAGTTTGAGTCCCCTGGGCTAGAGGCAACATCCATATTCTACCCTGAGCTAATAATGCAGTGAAGACAAGCCATGTGTGGTGTAAATTATTAGACTAATTATATATTTTATCCAGAAAGGGAGTTGTATTGAACAAATGTTAAATTATTTAAGAAATGTATCAAGGTTATTGATCTACAGTCAAGTCACCAGTGGAAAGATCCCAATAATGAAAATGACAAATCAAGAAAAAATCTGGAAAAATTAAGTGAGTTGAATTTTAGTAAATTAGATTCTCTAGATGTATTTTTCAGATTTAATCTATAATAATTTCCTATATTTGTATGACAGTAGCACCCACAAGTCTCTGCTAGCGTCGAGGCCCCATTATGACAAATGCTGTGCGAACACTCAGGAGACGTGATCCCTGACCCAAAGAGTTTACAACCTCTCATTTTAAGATGAAACACAAGAAGTGAGGGGCAGGAGGCAACATTAAAATCAGATAAATGTTATTAAAACCAAGATATACATGAACTAAACCAAGTTTTTGTACTTTACTGTGACTTTTGGGTGCAGTAAGCAGCACACAGACTGCAAAGGTTAATTTTTTTTCTTCTGCCTGCCAAACTGTTTCTGTGTTTCACCCGTGGTGTCCAACTTTTCAATCCCTGAGTCAGTGTCTGAAGTCAAAACAACCAGCTGGGCCTCACAGAACCTCTCACTGTGGGAAAGCTCCGCTCAAAATGGCTGCATTGTTCCTCTGTAATCTTATCCTTAGTGTTTAATATCCTTAGCAGTTCACTGAATTCTCAGGATTTTGTTTTGGCCCCTTACCCCGGAGGGAATCCTGGGCTAAACAGTGTTGTGTTTTAGCTGAAATGTTATAAGGGCAAATGTCAAAGGAGTAAATGAGCTGTTCACTGCACACATTAATGTATTTGTAAACAGATCCTTTTTTAACTTAAATACATTTGTATTACAAATTTGAGCATCTATTTTTAATTTCTTGACAGATGAGTCACTTGAAACAGAATCCCACTCCCTATTAATATGAAAGATAAGATGCTGGAAGTACAGTATCCATCATCGAGAATATGACACAGTAACATCCAGTATATTTGGCCCTTTGATATTCAAATTGCCTCACAAAATTACTCATGGACATGGTATTCAGTATCTATTACATTATAGAGATCTGTATATAGGCAAAACAGAAACGTGACTAAGTAAGAACAGGCATACAGGGACTAAGAAGAAACTGAGATTAAGAGCTTTCATATCTGTTTACCCATTCAGCAGAAGTCAATGGGAGTTTTGTCCTGAGGAAAGACTGCAAGATTGGACTCTCTGAAAATATTGCTAGAGATAGAAAAAAATGTATGGTGCCAACGAGACTTTCAAATAATCAGAAATACAAAGGAATCAGGCTGTCAAAAGTTGGGCAATTAGAAAATATGGGACCTCAGTCAAAGCTGAGCTGGAGGCTCCAGGAGCACAGACAGCATTTCAGCTTACTCAGTTTGTCTATCCCTAAAGAGCCACAAGAATGCAGGGCCAAATTGTTCCTGGCTCTCGGGTGGATGGGGGAGGGCTCAAGGAACCTTCCCACAGCATGAACAGCCTGCAGAAGGATCAGGAACAACAGCAGGCCCGGTGTCCAGGGAAGTGCAGGGACTTGCCACTCCACACCTCCCAGAGGCAGCCCTGGCCCTTGCCATCTGCCACTCCACAGTAGTCTGCTAATGTGCTCGTCCCTCCACAGGAGTATGCTCCACACCCTGAAGGGGTTCAAGGCAGGTTTGCTCCTTGTGCATGCCAGGGAACTCGGGGAGGAATTCTCCATCAAGTAGGATGCCCGCCCGCTATCTCACTTGGGTAGTGTGGAGCCACACCACCTCCACTACAGCATTTTGCTTTAACGACACAGTTCAGCCCTTTGAGAGCTCTGGGCCTAATTGTATCGTCCTTGCACTGCCCAAATTTCCATTAATTTTAGTGGGAATTTTAGGTATTTATGGAGTGCTGGATAGAATTTCTGTCCCAAGAATTTGAGGATAATCATATTAGGGCATATAATGTTACCAGAGTGATTTCTGTTTAGTGCTGAGCTGGGAGCTGAAGGCCAGAAAATACTGAGTTTTGTGATAAAATTTTACTATCAGGCAGACATTGTAGGCCATATTTTCAAATGAGTTGTGCGCTGTTGCCCATGTTAATTTGCATGCACTTACTGCATAAGTCCCCTGTGTGTGCATGTATGTGTGTCTGACAGATCGTTATTGCTGAACTGGAGGAAGCCGCCTCCAGAAGCAGTATGGTGCGAAGACTGAAGTCTAGCCTGTTTTAAACACTGAGGCTGGAGTTGGATTGGCTGGAACTTCCCACAGGAAGGTGTCTGTGTTAGTGGGCTGTCCTACTGTGGCCATCTCTGCAGAGTTTCCTGTGAGAAGGCACTGCGGAAGGAGGTGGTGGACACTCTAGTATGAAAATGCAGAATGAGGAAAGGCTATGGAGGAGAAGCTTCGGAGAAAATCTCGTGGGTTCAGGAAGGGTCAGGACTGAGAAGAGATTGATCCTTGCAACACCTCACAGCGGCCAGTTTCTGTTCTATATCTGCTTGTATCTCCACTCTATGCATTCTTCCTACTGTTGTACCATCTGTGACTCACTTTATACAGATGCCCTACAGTCTTTAGGTATAAATCAGTTTGACTGAGGGTGAAAGGAACACCTTTTAGTTTGTACCAAACTCTCTCTCTCTCTCTCTCTCTCTCTCTATTCCATTTGTGGGGGTAGTCTTGGGATACCAAGTGACTGGGTAACAGTGTATGTGCAAATCAGGTAGCTGTGTATATGTGAAAATTAAGTGTGTATAACTGCTGCACTTAACTGTAGAAGAACTACTCCTTTTGATGCATCCGACGAAGTGGGTATTAGCCCACGAAAGCTTATGCTTCAATACTTTAGTTAGTCTTTAAGGTGCCACAGGACTCTTTGTCACTTCTGCTCCTTTTTATGAATTTTTCTCAAATAAAAGGTCTCTCTCTCTCTCTCTCTTTTTTAAAGGAACATTAAATATACATTTCAAATGTTTATTACTTAGGCTGCATGAAAAAAATCCTTGTAGCTTGCATGTTCCTATGCCATTCATTTTTGCATGATTCCCTCCCCCTTGTTTGTGACTGTCCATTGTAAAGCATAAGTGTGAAAGCTCAGCCCAAAAAGGAGCCATTTGATCTTTAGAATTGTGGTTGCAGTAGCTTGCTCCTAAAGACCAGTTACTGTAACAATTGTTAAACCTTCCTCAGTTATTTGCTCAGGCACCACATATGTAACACACAGACACGTTCTGTTTATTGCCCAATACTCTGTCAGACAAAGCACAAATTTTATGCAACTGAGAAATTAAACAGATGGGGTCTATAGTTTTAAATGAAACGGAGAGAAACAAAGAGAGAAACAAAATGAGGACACACATGAAAATATGTATAAAATGGCCAAGGGGCTGTAACTTCACTAAACTGATTTTAACAAGACAATAGATCCTGACAGCGATTTTTAAATAGGGGGAAGTGAAAGTAGTTTTTCCAGTTTCCCCTGCTCTTAGTACAGTACTCCAATAATCCTGAGTGTGTTAACTCTCCAAAGGCAAGCAGGCCTACCTAATAACAAGGTGTGGTAGACTTGTATAATCCCAAGGCCTAAACAGGCCGTCATTACCACATAAACGTCTGCACCAGACAATCTCTTCAACCTGTCATATTTATTCAACATACCTAAGGGCATATCCCAAGGAAGTGGAGGCTGATTGGGTATCCTATGCATCCACAATGTTGTGCAAGTCCCTTGGTAGTTCCCAGGGAAGGGGAAGGCTATTGTCATTATGCCAGACATTGACAGACATGTCAGAAGCCATTGCCCCCAGTAAGTGGTGGCTTTAGCAGTCTATTTTTCTGTTGGTTGTCCTGTGTTTCATTCTCTCTCTGTTCCTACTCTGCCTGTAGTTTTTCCTGCAAATGTTAATCTACATCCTACCAATTACTTCAAAATAATACACCAGCTTGTTCATAGCTGCCTGGTATTCAGCGAAGTTCCCAAAAGCTACTATGAACCAGGTCATGACGTGCGATACTTATCACAAGCCATTTTATAAATTAATCCAAGCAATGTGCCACAAGAGTTTGCCATGATACCCATATCTGGCCCCCTCTGATTCTGCAATATCTTTCTGAGCTAGAGTCTTGTCACCCTTCTCTGAACTCCCTCCAATTGTACCGCAAAGCTTCGTGCACTTTAGAGTTGCTAATTTTGGTTGGACATATTCCTGGAGGTTTCATCACATGACATAATTTTTAATTAAAGATTAATCTGGAATTCCTGGAGACTCCAGAAGAATCCTGGAGGGTTGGCAACCCAATTGTACTTTCTTCACTAGTGCTCGCTATCAGCGACGGTCTGGTGGACAAGATGAAATCCAGGTCTGGTCCAGTATGTTAATTTGTGACAGAGGAATATTGGGACTTAAGTTAATAGAGTAGGACGCAGGCAGTTTGTGGCACATGGTGATGTCTGTAAGACTTGGACATTAACTCACTTCATTGACATAATCTCTGGAAAACAGTATAAACAGTTACTACGAGTCTGAATAGTTCCCGTATACTCCTGATGATTTCTCCATAGCAAAAATGCAGAAGTCATGTGTTTATTTAATTAGATGAGTATGAGGAAATTCAAGATGCTTTACTGAAAGGTATTCTGAAAAATTACGTCCACTTCATACTGCTCAGGAGATCATTTGGCTCCTTGTTCGCTCTCCAGAGTTTATCAGGAGACTACTGAGCCATCTTGAAGTTCAGTGCTACTAAAGCTTTTGAAAGAACAAAATTCTCAAGATGAACAGTCTGTAAGATTTATGTCCACCTCCTTTTCAAGGAAACTATTTGGCAAATATTGACTTCAAGATTACTTTCCTACAAAAAAGTACTCAAGAAATCTGTAGGAATTAACTCTACCCAAACATAGTGGGATTGGGCTGCGTCTGAATGACTGACTCTCTAGATATCACATTTGCTGCATCACACAGATGTGTTCACTAGTCATGTTTTTGCTCAGATCACTATGTCATACTTACAGGGTCAGTGGCATCTCTGACTCCTCTCAGGTCTGAGTGCATCCCCTTGGTCTCCAGCCTCAAGCCTTTACCTCTCCTGGGGTGGAATTACCCAATTCTCCCACTCTTAGACTCATCCCTGGGTCCTGGGCTACCGTCCTCTGTGATCAACCGTGCTTACCCGATCAGATTTGAATGTGTTTGGCACCTGCAATCCTTCCCTTTGGGAGTTTGTGACCTGTGGTAAATAGTGACCAGACAGCCTTTGCCAACCAAGTATTGGTTAATCTTAACAGTAGGAACAAAGCATAATGTAAGAGAAATTACTGTTAAAACACAAACCAATGTTTACACACATGACTATTTTACCCAAGCCGTTCCATCCTGTGAAGGCAATCTAGGAAGTCCTAGTTTCTTCAGACCCTCTAACAGGGCATTGTGTGTGTCAGTCTCTTTCCCCAAACAGATCCCAGACAACTGTCCCCTCCCTAGGAAAAATCACTCTTATCCAGCCAGAAGCCTTCCGTCTCCTTTTCTGAGCCCCAAACAGCTTAGCAGCATGTCAGAGGTAGATTTCAAAGCAACTGGCTCTTGAATTGTCCATTAAGTGTGGGTAGATGGGTGGCTATCTGAAGCCGCTGTTTTCTGCCTACCTGCAGTCAGCTTCTTCTTACACTTACCCCATGGAGTCATACAGTAAGCCCCCTTACAACAAGCAAACATACAGTATTCTTAAATTATCAGAAAACAGCTCCAGGTCCATCACACACTATTCAACCATATATAAATCTTTGAAAAATGGCATTGTTCTGTGTGACATCAACACACACATAGAATAGTTGTCATTTCCTGAGTGTGAAAGTGATGATTTTTGGTTTGGAGAGACAAGATGAGTCATATCTTTTAGTAAACCAAATTATGTTGGTGAAAGAGACTAGCTTTCCAGCTATGCAGAGCTCTTCTTAGGATCTGTGTAGCTCAAAAGCTCATCTCTTCCATCAGCAGAAGACATTACCTCATCCACTGTTTTGCTACTATCCTGGGACCAACATGGCTACAACAGCACTGCAAACAATTTTGGTTTGTCATTTGCCTCCAAAAAGCAAACAAATGTTGCCATAATTTAAAGCACCACCAACGGCAGAAGTCTGGAAGGCGGTTAAATGATTTATACTTGTTCTGTTATCAAATAAAACTTTTTATTTTGTAACTTTTCTTGGGAGCTTATTTTCATAAACTTGCAATTGTCTTTTATATGCAAGGGGAAAAGAAAACCCTCCAGTGACTAGAATTCACTCAAATATTTGGGTATAACTAGCAAAAGTAGAGCTAAAGTCTGTGCAAATAACTTTTTCCCTCCAAGAGAGCTCCGTCAGCCACTGCCAATTAAATAAGTAATAGACACAACAAGTGCTTCAAATAAGGTTGTTTGGGGCCTCTCTCTACATGTGGTGTGAAATACAAGAGGTTTGGGGATTTTATGTTAATTTGTCTTGGTATAAGCATGCTAGAATTACATACCAGTTAGTAAAACAGAATTTCTCTAGATGCAAATATATTGCAGAAAGTATCCGACAGTAGTTGAGTTTTAAATTAATGGAAAAGGTGGGGTGGAATCTGACTGTCCGGGATTGTGCAACACAATCAGTTGAAGACAGTTTCAAGCAGCTCAAGGAACACATCAGTATATTTGGGATGTTGTATGATACTCCCAGACTCCTCACTATACCTGAAGACCTACACCAGCAATGCAGGGCACTAGAGATAGTGTTGACACATGATGACATGTGTGATATTGAAGCGAGTGATTTAGGTGATGACCTGAAAGCCCTTTCAAGATACATTTCAGCAGGATCAGCTCCAAAGGGTGTTCTGGAATATATGTGCCCAAATAACATGACCACCCTCTTTCCAAATGCTTTTGTTGCTCTTCACATACTTCTAACACTTCCTGGAACAGTTGTCAGTGGAGAAAGTAGCTTCTCCAAGCTGAAGTTAATAAAAACACATCTATGCTCCACAATGGAGAGGCTGGTTGGCCTTGCAACCATCTCAACAGAGCATGAGCTGGCCCAGACTGTGGATCTTCAAGAAGCAGTTCAAATCTTTGCAACCAAGAAGGCACAGGAAGCACCACTTTGATTATTCAAACAGATAAAAATGCCAGTGTTTACTATCCAGATAAGAAAAGTTACATTTGCTGTTCAGGCGTTTGAAAGTTAAGCGTCACTTAACATTTTTGAACAAGGCATTTTAAGTTGTTAGTTGTCCTTTATTGGGGTAGGTAGCAGAGCAGCACCATGAGAGGAATAGAACAGGAAGAAGGTAGAATTGAGACCGTTCAAAGTTTTGGCCCAAGCAAGGGGCATGGAGGCATCACTTGAGCTCCCCGCCTCAGATGCCAAAATATTGTGGGCCAGCCCTGGACATTGGGCCAGATTCTTGGCCTCTGCTCTGGCAACTTTACACACAAAGAAACCAGCAAGCTGCTCTAAAGGGGCAATTGAGTATTCCCCTCACATAGCAAGCTTTACTAGTCCTTCAGATAGGGGTGGATTGAAGGCATGAAAGGGGCAGGGGAGAATAGGTAGGGCTGGACTACACAGTGCTCTAGTTGAGCCTCAAACGGCAGAGTGGTTCCTACAGAGTTGGCAGAACTTGGAGCAGCCTGTTTATGTTGAGGGTCCATTTCCCCCCTCAAATCTGGCCTCTAGTGTGCTTTGATTTTCTTCAAATAGGCCTTATTAATAAGTGGTGTTTCACAGATGTGTGCAAGCCTCAGCAGCACAGAGGAAGG
Organism: Sternotherus odoratus; assembly: GCA_032164245.1. Taxonomy (NCBI): domain Eukaryota; kingdom Metazoa; phylum Chordata; order Testudines; family Kinosternidae; genus Sternotherus; species Sternotherus odoratus. The sequence goes on along the minus strand of JAVMKO010000003.1, from coordinate 137,182,127 downwards.
CAACTCGCAGGGAATCTGGTCATTGGTGAGTTATAGATAGCTGGTCAGAAAGCTTTCAGGCCTCTAAATATAGCTATTAACACTTATGGTGATTAAAACTGATGGAAGCAGGTAACCTGAAAATCCAGAACTTTCTTGGAACACAATTCTAAGTGGTATTGGAGACTTGGTAAGTGGCACTGTATTCTTTGCTGCCTGTTCTCAACTGCCAAGTTGTTCACCTTTTTCCCCTGAAGCAGCTGAAGTTCAGTGATCCCTAGAAATGTGTGTATATACAGGCCGTGTCTACACTTACTGGGGGATCAAAATAGGGATTATGCTAAGCGCGGCTGCCTCTGGCTATTGCAAGGAAATGCTGCCAATTCTGAGTGTGGACCAAGCCCAGTGGAGTGCTCCATATATGTGCTTGGAGTGAAGAGAAGAGGGAGGAAAGAGACCGTGAGTTCAGGAGGTGGAGAAACTTGTGCAGGAGGGAGCTCACTTTATGGTATGGGGGGGTGGGGGGTGGCAACGAGAAAGAGCTTGTAGATCCATAATGGAGGCTTGGATGGCAAATGCTGGCCCTCCTATGCTGTCTAGTCTTCTCTTGTATGGGTCCTTAGCACTGGGATTCCCTTGTTCTGGGTGAAGGACCCTGTATAAAAGTCCGTGTCCATTTCTCTGCAATATACCAAGATGCTGTAATAGTCTCAGCCTTGGTCTACACAGGGGATGAATAATGTAGCTGAAGTCTACGTACTTGGATCTACTCACCGCAGTGTCTTCACTGTGGTGAGTTTACTGCTGCCGCTTCCCTGTTGACTCCGCCTGCACCTCTCGTGGCGGTGGAGTACAGGAGTCGACAGGAGAGCACTTGAGGGTCGATTTATCACGTCTAGTCTAGATGTGATAAATCAACCCCTGTGGGATCAATCACTACCTGCCGATCCGGCAAGTAGTATAGATATACCCTCAGGAAGAGAGATTTTCAGCACCTTTGTGTCGTTATTTTGAACTTGGATTATTGGATCAGTTTCTCTTTCTCTCCTATTAACTACTCTAATTAGGGCTGATCTATGGAGGTCATAAAGTTTCCTTTAAGGATAGTTTCTAGAAATGCCTGATGGGTGATATTTTGCCTTAATAACCATGTTCACAATCCTACACGTATTTGTTTTCCTTTACCTTATCTTTACTTGACATTGCCATGCATATGTATATCTGCTTTTCTAGTTTCCTCATGTATATCCTGATGTTGTGCTATTATAGCTCATTCTGGCGAGGACCAGAATAATAAAAAAAGTCACGGTCATTAAGAAATTATTCTTTACTACTCTTGTTTCTTTCAGATGTTTTATCTAACAATATTATCAGTTCTTGGATTATATTCACTTTGTTTGAGCTGGATCCTGGCTGGTCTAAATTTAAATCCCATTCTGTGAGCACTGCCTGTTACGAAGCAGTCAGTAGGCATGTGAATCATGGTGTTATGTTTATCGGCAGCCCGGTGGCAAAACCTTTCAAACACTTTATTGCTGCCTGTCACAGAAAGACAGGAGCAGGAGACCCAGTGTGGATGGACTGGAGGATATCTGAGTACAAGAGCATCTCCTTGACTTGCAAACAAATGGGGGATTCATTCTGACGAAATGGAATTACAGTGAATTTAGGACTAGGTCATTCTGTTTTTCTAAATCAGTGCAGCAAACCTCTGTTTCCCACCATACCTGCTCTCTTATTAATGTCTGCATGCGCCACTTTCCTTTGAAGGGAAAAGTCTGCATAGGATGTTACTGGCAACTCCCATGAAATTACAGTAAATCAAGGACACCAGGCCTACTCCTGGACTGGGCAGCAAAGTGAAAGAGAACATAGATGCAGCCCAGTAAGCCAACTGGTTGGGATACCACACTGTGGTACGCATAGCTGTTCCTCTGGGCCAGCGCGAGGGGTGTGTTTGTGATCTGCTAGCTGTTGCTTGCTGCTGACTGCAGCTGGTTTATGGAGCTGGACACACTCCCCACCTTAAAAATCATGTCCCTTGTGGATGTGGCCTTTGGGTTCACACGTCAGCCAGGCCTGCTCCTAGCACTGCGGATGGCCAGCACCGCACCATTTCCCGTAGCCCCCACCGGACCGGAGCAGCGAACCGCGGCCAGTGGGAGCCACGATTGGCCGAACCTGCAGACACGGCAGGTAAACAAACCAGCCGGGCCTACCAAGGGTGTTTACCCTGGGGGGGCCGCGTGCCAAGGCTGCCTATACCTTCTTGCCCTCCATGCATATCAGCGCCACACAGGACTATGCCTCATTGGACACTATTATACTTTTGACTTTAACTAGTGTTTAACTGCTAAGGTGCCATGTTATACTATTGGTAATGCTGTGCCTTTAGTTTCTAAAAAGCACCCTATGGGAAATTGTTGCTTCATTTTGTTGCATTAAAAATACCATTCTATAGTCTCACACCTATGAACCAGTTAAATCTGAGTAGCTAAATACACAGTATCCCTAAAGGGGAGCAGGCATAATGTTTTTGTGAATTGTCATTAGAATGGCTCTGCTGGATTTTGAGGTCAGACTGAATGCTATGTGTTGTCAGTGCCATTGGGATTTGCCTTTGCCTGCATAAAGGCAGAGTAACTGAGCTTCACGCTGGTTGAATGGGTGTTGAATGGAACCAGGGAGTCAGGCAGCAGCATGTCTCCTCACTGTTGTCACTCCAGCCTATTGGCTAGAATTGAGTCCACATTCCTTCTGTGCCACTTACAGGTTTCAGGGCCACTGCATCCCTGTAATCATCCCATGGACTGTCTCCTGGACCTCCCCTGTTACCACCTTCTCTGCTGCTGAGGCCAGAATTTTACCTTGTGAGCTTCATTCTCCTCCCACTTGGGTGGAGTTACCCCTGATTTAAACTACTGCGAGAGGAACATTGGGCCTTTAGAGATTACACATACTCCACAGAGAATAGATGTATGGACAATGAAAATCCCATATACTATATCTTCATCAGAAGCCGCCCTCAGTTAGAAGCTGCCTCTTTACCATCAAAGTCCGAGAGAAGATATTAAACTTAACAGCACTTGTGAATTCTAAGGGAAGCTATGTAATTAACATCTAATGAGACTGAAGTGTACTTTACTCTAATGCCTGAAGGGTAACTAATCTGTACCTCTCCTGCCAAAACAGATTTACTGAAAGCAAAAGGGCCCAGGGGGAGGAACGTGGCATAGGAGATCCTCAATCGAGCAGGGAAAGAAATGTATAAGAATCCTTACCAGAAAGCATATCTCCTTAGGTGATTTACCAGTCTCTAGAAAGAAAATCTCTATTAATCTCTGGTGGAATGCAATGTTACAATTCTTCTCTTATAAGAATAATATAACAAAGTGCCAAACTGTATTGTCCTTAATTATGCAAAACTCCCTTTTTGTTCATGTGTTCTGTATAACCTTAGATGTAATCAACAAAATCGGATTGATAAAGATCTCTTCCAGACCATAAAATTTTCCTTCTCTTTATTCTTAGAATATTGCTGATTCAGTGTAATTATAATAATTTAGGAACTATAGAATCCTCACCAAACTCCCATGGTGCCTCCCTTGAAATCAGATTGTGTTCAGGCACTATATTAGCGAATTTCTATCTTTTATTTTGAGCAACTCTCCAATTTAACAGAAAGTCCATGAAATTCACAAGAAATTTCCCATTCTTTAATGACCTAGAGTCGATATTTTTGTAAATCATAAAAAATTGAGTCTATGATCTTTGGCAAGCCTTTCTCAGAAAAGCTAAGTTTCTTAATAAATCTCGGTAGCAATTGATGGAAATCAACCAACTGAAGCAGAGTTTGACTGTCCAAAGAGTTAGTTTTAACTAAGCTTTCATTATTACTAATGTAAATAAATTAGTCAATACGCATTTGTCCATACCTGCATTAATGAGGTTTTAAGGCTTGAATTCACAAAGATACTTATGTGTTGCAATGCTGAGTGTTACAATGCCTTTTAGGCATCTAGAAAACCACAGGAACAACACTGGTAACAAAGTCCTGTGGCACCTTAAAGACTAACTATAAAGTTTTGAAGCATAAGCTTTCGTGGGCTAATACCCACTTCGTCGGATGCGACGAAGTGGGTATTAGCCCACGAAAGCTTATGCTTCAAAACTTTATAGTTAGTCTTTAAGGTGCCACAGGACTTTGTTACCTCTGCTATTCCAGACTAAGGGTATGTCTTCACTACAGCATTAGTTCGATTTCCTTTATGTCGATCTTGTGAACGCGACGGTATACAGTCGATGTTGTGTGTCTTCACTACGCACAGCTAAGCACAGCAAGTCGACAGTGTCTGTCTGCAAAACTTTTGCAGGCGTCGACATGACATGCGTTGCACTCTGGGTACCTATCCCACAGTTCCCTGATCCCCCAGCAGGCACCATTTCGAGTGCAGCATTGTGGGTAGGCATTTCCAAATTTCGCGCCCTTTTTCCGCGCCGCCCACCCCCATTACAAGCGGTGCCCTGTGGGTAGGCATCCCATAATTCGCGCCCTTTCTCCGCCGAACTAACGCCATAGCATTGCAAGCATGGAGCCCGCTGACACCACGGCTGCAGTAATGGCTGTTGTGAGGACCTCGATCACGGTTGCTGAGTTCCTGCTGCACCGTCTGCAGAGGAGGAATGCGATCCGGGGAGAACCGCGCTTTCTGGAACCCGATGACAGTGAGGAGGAGATGGACGAGGACAGCGGGGACGACAGGGACACTGACGTGCACAGCGGGGACGACAGGGACACTGACGTGCACAGCGGGGACGACAGGGACACTGCCGTTTTTGCAAGTAGGGCGACTGACAATCTGTCAAAAATGGTGGCAATGGGGCAGGCTCATGCCATCGAACGCCGATTCTGGGCCAGGGAAACAAGCACAGACTGGTGGGACCGCATAGTGCTGCGGGTCTGGGATGACTCCCAGTGGCTCAGAAACTTCCGCATGCGAAAGGGCACCTTCATGGAACTTTGTGACTTGCTGTCCCCGGCCCTCCAGCGCAGGAATACCAAAATGAGAGCGGCCCTTACAGTGGAGAAGCGAGTGGCGATAGCCCTCTGGAAGCTTGCAACGCCAGACAGCTACCGGTCAGCCGCGAATCAGTTTGGGGTGGGTAGGTCTACAGTGGGCTTTGCTGTGATGCAAGTAAGCAGGGCAATCGTCGAGCGGCTGCTACACCGGGTTATAAACCTCGGAAACCTGCAAGCCACAATAGATGGCTTTGCCGCCATGGGATTCCCTAACTGTGGTGGGGCTATAGATGGGACTCATATCCCTATCCTGGCACCGGACCACGAGGCCGCCGAGTACAGAAACCGGAAGGGATATTACTCAATGGTCATGCAAGCAGTGGTTGACCACAAGGGACGTTTCACCGACCTGTACGTGGGGTGGCCGGGAAAGCTTCATGACGCTCGAGTGTTCAGGAACTCTAGGGTTTTTAGACAGCTGCAGCAAGGCACTTTCTTCCCCGACCAGAAAATTTCCGTGGGGGGGGTCGAAATGCCGATCGTGATCATTGGGGACCCAGCCTACCCCCTAATGCCCTGGCTTATGAAGCCCTACACAGGAGCCCTGGACAGGGGTCAGGAGCTGTTCAACTACAGGCTGAGCAAGTGCAGAATGGCCGTAGAATGTGCATTTGGCCGCTTGAAAGGGAGATGGCGTTCCTTACTGATACGCTCAGACATCCGCGAGAGAAATATCCCCATTGTTATTGCTGCTTGCTCTGTGCTCCACAATATCTGTGAGAGCAAGGGGGAAACGTTTATGGCGGGCTGGGAGGCAGAGGCAAATTTACTTTCTGCTACTTATGAGCAGCCACACAGCAGGGAAAGTAAAAGAGCCCACCGTGAGGCCCTGCGCCTCAGGGACGCCTTGAAAGACAGTTTTATGAGTGCCCGAGATGGCGTTTGAGAATCTGCTCCCTTGCTGTGCTGTAAGCCTCCTGCCCTTGAACCCTCTTTCCCTCCCCCCTCCCCATGCTTTACCTCCCCCCTCCCCATGCTTTCCCTCCCCCATCCCCATGCTTGCAGAGAAAATAAAATAACTGTTTGAAAAATCATGGTTCCTTTATTGGTTACTCGGAAATACAAATACAGGGGATCACTGTCCTGGTATCCTGGAGGGAAACCGGCAGTCGCAGTGGGGAGGAGCGGGCAAAGGAGGGGGGGGGTGGAGAGGAGGGGTTGGCAAGACTCAGCAGCTTTCAAAAGTGTTCCGAGAATGTAAGCCTGCTGCTGCTGCTGCTTCTGCTGGCTTGTGGGGTAGAGTGGAGCGGCCCACGGAGCTTGCCCCCCCGTGTTCTCAACCCGCGTCTGGGTGGGGAAGCTATGGGAGTTGGGGAGGGGGGGAGGTGGTTACACAGGGGCTGCAGAGGTGGTCTTTGGTCATGCTGCAGCTCCACCAGAGATCGCAGCATGTCGCTCTGGTCCTCCATTATGCGGAGGAAAGCATCCATGCGTCTTTCCTCACGTTCTACCCTCTTTTGTTCAGCGGCTCTCCATTCCTGCCTCTCTCGATCCCTTGCCTCTCTCTCTCGATCCTTTGCCTCTCTCTCTCGATCCTTTGCCTCTCTCTCTCGCTTCCTTGCCTCTCTCTCTCGATCCCTTGCCTCTCTCTCTCGATCCCTTGCCTCTCTCTCTCGATCCCTTGCCTCTCTCTCTCGATCCCTTGCCTCTCTCTCTCGATCCCTTGCCTCTCTCTCTCGATCCCTTGCCTCTATCATTCTTTCCCTCCAGTCCGTCTGGCGGGCTGCCTCAGCGCGCGAGTTCTCCACGAGTTCAGTAAACATCTCATCGCGCGTTCGCGTTTTCTTTTTACGCTTTCTTATCTGCGGTGCACGGCGTGATGAGGAGGCAGGGGGGTTGTGAGATACTTGTTGTTCATCTGCGGGCAAGTGTGGGAAAAGAAAGTTTGAAAGTTATGAGACAGATACATTCAAGGTTAGGAGGCAGTCTCGGACTGTACACAATGGGAGTAGTATTCCATTTGCAACCTCAGTATTCAGAGGCCTGATATGATTTCTGTACAAGGTCATGTTGTACACCTAAAACTGACTGACAAGCTCTCAGAAAATTCAGAGCATCTCAGACACATATGCGTGCCTCAGCCCAAGACGGCTTCTGAAATCACCGTGCAGCCGGCCATGGTAAGTTAAAAGTGGCGCTTGCATACTGTAGAGTAACCCCGCCCCCTTCCCCCCACCGCGTGGCTGGCTCCCACTGAAACCGCAAACTGCAAAGCAAATGCCAAAAAATCTCTCGCTAAGGGCTAAGGTCTTTTTGGGGCTCTTCAGACCGCGTGCAGACGGCTCGGATTCCCTGCCAGCTAACGCTACGGGCTGGGGGGGGGGCGGCGGTCAGCGTTCGTGGGGGGGGGGGTGCTCGGTTCGTCGGTCCTCAGCAGAAAAGAGAACTTTGCAGCTGGGACTCTTTATCTCCCGACTAATTGCAGTCCGTATCTCAAACAGGCAACCCTGAATGACATCACTTTGCTGAGAATTTCTCGGAGAGATAGGGAGCGCATGCTCCTTGAGTCCATGCAAAGTCCTGGTCCATACGCCGCAATGCTAGCCTGCTCAATGATACCAGACAACCTACTACTTTCGTGGCGTGGGTTGGTGTCCTATCACGGGGGACCAGATAAGGCAGCTCTCCCCAGAAATCTGCTGCGCTGGATTCATCGCTACCTCCTGGAGAGCTTCATTGAAATGTCCGCGGAGGACTTATGGTCAATCCCGGAGTATATTGACAAACTCTTTGAGTAGAAATTGACCAGCAATGAAAGCACGCTAAGTCCTTAGGGCAAGTTACTCATTAATAAATGCTTCCTTTACAAAATCACGCGTCATGTAATCCCTTAAAAAAGAAACACTTACCCCCCTGGGAGGCTTGGGAGGGTACTGGCTCCAGGGTGACAAACAGCTCCTGGCTCTCTGGGTACAAGGGTTCTCCGCTGGGCTCCTGCTGCTCCGTGAGATTTTCTTCTTCATGCTCGTCCTCCTCGGAATCAGTCTCCTCCCTGACGATTATCCCATCGGTGGAGTCCACGCACACCGGCGCGATGGTGGTGGGGGCGCCCCCCATTATGGCATTTAGTTCATTGTAGAACCTGCATGTCCGTGGCGCGCCCCCTGATCGCCCGTTTGCCTCCTTGGCTTTCTGGAAAGATTGCCGCAGCTCCTTAATTTTCACGCGGCACTGTGTGGTGTCCCTGTTGTGGCCCCTTTCCAGCATGGCCTTGGAGACTCTTCCGTAGGTGTTGGCATTCCGTTTGTTGTTTCGTAGTTCCAACATCACGGATTCCTCTCCCCAGATAGCGATGAGATCCAGCACCTCACGAGTGGACCATGCTGGAGCTCTTCTCCTCTGGCTGGTTTCCAGGGTAGATGAGCTCATCATGGATTCCTGTGATGCTGAGCTCTGCATGGCGGCTAGTGCTGATTGCTCTGAATGGCGACTGATCAGTTCAGGTGAGCTGGCCACGCTGACCAAACAGGAAATGGCATTCAAATGTTCCCGGGTCTTATCTACCTGGCCAGAGCAGCGAGTTCAGAGTGCAGTGCAGAGCGGTCACAGTGGAGCAGTAGTGAGGCAGTCCAGAGCGGTCAGAATGGAGCATTGTGGGACAGCCTCTGGAGGCTATTAATGTCGGGTTCCGTCTTCACTAGCCCACGGTCGAGCTTGGAACGTCGAGATTAGCCTTATGCCACTGGTTAGGCTGGAGTGCCAAGATCGATCTTTAAGGCCCTTTACATCGACGTTAAGGGCATGTATGTGAAGACAGGTACACGTTTACTTCGACCTAACGTCGTTAACATCGATTTAAAGTGGTAGTGAAGACATGCCCTAACACGGCTACCTCTCTGATTCAGGAACAACACTGTGATCCAGAAAGCCTGAGTTAGGTGCTTAGGCTCGCTTCAGAATGTTGAGAGACCTTAGAGTGTGATCCACAAAGCTAGGTGAATCCCTGCTTAAATTAAGTGTTAGTTTGCTCCCTGCCTAAATTAGCCAATGAACGTTGCAGATAAAGGGATGTGTCTTATGCCCCACCCCTCATAGGGAGACAGGCACAGGTTGCAGGGATGCACTTATCTCTGCTTGCGATCCACAACTGGGAGCACCTCTGTGAGGATATGTCCCTTTAAGGACTATATCCATTTTAGCTGAATAGATACATTAGCGGGAGCTGTAAGCGGTCCTAATATAGCCAGCTATGCAGTAGCCCATCTATAATAAACTTAATGTCCTGTCTGAATCTCAGTATGCAAAACCCACAAACACCACTTGGTATCAGGAGTGGCCAGATCAGAGATATTGGAGAAGAGAGGACCAACGGGGTAAAGAAAATGGAACTGCTGATAGCTCCACTGGAGGAGTTGAAGTTATCAAGCAACGCAATAGATACCTGGAAGAGATTTCCACAAGAGTCAGCCTGTCAGAGCTGCTGAAAGAAAAGCAGACTGTAACTGTGTTTTAAATATTGTGGGGCTGGAAGCACTCAATGTTTATAATAGTGTGCAGTTAGGCAGAGCAAGCATGCTGTGAAATAGTTATGCAGAAGTTTGAAGTCCATTGCACACCCAAAACATATGCAACTTTTGAAAGATATAAATTCCATACGAGAACTCACAATCTTTGAAGAATGTATGTTGGATCTCAAACTATTGTGCCAACATGTAATTATGGACAGCTCACAGATTCAATAATAGTAATAGGTGTTGAGATCCAAAGATTAGCAAAAGACTGCTGGAAGATGAACCTGGAAAGGCAGTAAGAATATGTCAAGCAGCAGAGGTTACCAGAACAGACTTTGACATTTTTTGAGGGAAAACAAGACATTCCTTTGATGGGCAGAATCACAACCCTCAATACAATGTGAAAGCAGAAAGGAAGTACAGAGCAGAAATGTACAAAAAGCCTGTAAAAAGTGATTTTGCAAGAAAGGAGTTCACTGAGGACAACAAAGAATTGCACGAGGTGTGGAAGCCAACACAGACCTCGGCAATACCCTGCCTTTGGACAACGTCTCAACAAGTGCAAACAAATTCACTCATTTTGCAAGAGTGTGCAAGCAAGAACACCAACTGCACAAAACGAAACAAGGTATGCATGTTGTGTACCAGGAGGAGAACAGTGATAGCAGCACAGAAGAAGAGTTTTCTTCAGGAGCTTTGAATGAAGCAGATGCAACAAATGATTGGACTATTACCTTGGAAATGAATGGAACTTTTGTGACTTTCAAACTAGACAATATATTTTAAAGAGTCTGAAGAAAAAAAATGGATACATTGACAGGTTATCAGACAGTGGGATGGAGATGGTCATGCCTAGTGGTTGGAGCTGGAATCAGGAGTCTGGGTGGGGCTGGAGCGAGATTGGAGCAGGACTAGGAGCAGGACAGCAGAAAGAGCAGGGCTGGAACTGGACTGGAGCGAGAGCTAAGCCTTGTGGAAAGTGGGAGGGGGTCAGCTAGGGGGCGGGGAGGGAGTCAGCTAGGGGGCGGGGAGAGGCACAGCCTTCCCTAACCGGTCCAACATGCAATTATGCGACCCTGATGTGGCCCTCAGGCCAAAAAGTTTGCCCACCCCTGCTGTATATAAATCCATGGTACTTCCACATCTTGAATACCGTGTGCAGATGTGGTCGGCCCATCTCAAAAAAGACCTAGTGGAATTGGAAAAGGTTCAGAAAAAGGCAAAAAAAAATGATCCGGGAATGGGACAGCTTCCGTATGGGGAGAGATTAAAAAGACTGGGACTTCACCGCTTGGAAAAGAGACAGCTAAGGGGAGATGTGATTTGAGGTCTATAAAATCATGACTGGTGTGGAGACAGTAGATAAGAAAGTGTTATTTACTACTTCTCATAACACAAGAATTAGGGGTCACCAAATGAAATTAATAGGCATCAGGTTTAAAACCAATAAAAGGAAGTATTTCTTCACACAACGCACTGTAGAACTCTTTGCCAAAGGATGTTGTGAAGGCCAAGACCATAACAGGGTTCAAAAAAGATAAATTCATGGAGAATAGGTCCATCAATGTCTATTAGCCAGGATGGGAAGGAATGGTGTCTCGAGCCTCTGTTTGCCAGAAGCTGGGAATGAGCGACAGGGGATGGATCACTTGATGATTACCTGTTCTGTTCATTCCCCCTGGGGCACCTGGCAGTGGCCACTGTTGGAAGACTGGATAGTAGGCTAGATGGACCTTTTGGTCTGACCTAGTAGGGCCATTCTTATGTTCTAACCTAATAGGCCCATCATACATTCCCCTGGGAATGTTCCTGTGGACTTGAAAAAAAAACAAAGAAAAAGATTAATGGCACCAGAGATCATCATTAAAGTAGAAGGGCCTACAGAATGGGTTCATTCATTAGTAATTGTAGAAAAGAAAGACTGAACCATAATGTTATGCTTAGACCCTAAAGAACTTAACAAATATGTAAAAATCATGTTTTCCCACACCCACTAGGGAAGAAATTTTTAGAGAAATGGCTGGTGCTAAATACTTAGACATGTTGGCTGCGTCAGCAGGATTTTTGCAAATCCCCTTAGATGAGAGTAGCATGTGTTTATGTACTTTTAATACAGCATATGGAAGATATAGCTTGTGCAGGCTGCCATTTGGATTAAGATCTGCACCAGTGGTATTTCGTAGGAAAGTGCAACAAATATTTGAAGGATAGAATGTGCTACAGTAAATAGTAGAACCTCAGAGTTACAGACACCTCGGTAATGGAGGCTGTCCGTAACTCTGAAATGTTCCGTAACTCTGAAGATGAGGTTACAGACTTCAGCCCCGGGGGGGGGGGGGGAGTTGAAGCTGCAGCCGCAGGGCGTGGGGATGGGGAGATCAGAGCTATGGGAGGGCAGGGGGTGGCAGTCGGGACTTTTGCCCTTCAGGAGCACCAAGGCTAAGTGCTTTAGACCCAGGAGGAGCATCGGGGCTCAGGGCTTTAGCCCCATGACTGCACTCCCAGTTTCAGCGTCACAGGGGTACTGTGGTTTGGGGTTTCAGCCCCGTAAGCTCTGTTCCCAGCTTCAGCCCCACAAGGAGTGCTGGGGCTCAGGGCTCCCCACGGCTCTGCTCTCGGCTTCAGCGGGTGGGGAGGGGGGAGCCAGGGCTCAGGGCTTTAGTTACAGGGGGAGCACTGGGACTGAAACCAGCACCCTCCTTGTAGCTAAAGCCCTGAGCCCCAGCAACCCCCGCAAAGTCAGGAATGGAGCTGTAGGGCTGAAGCCCCAAACCGTACTGCTCTCCCCTGGGCTAGAGCCCCAGAGCTCCTGAGGGTCAGAAGCACCCTCCCAAAGCTTCCCCCCCTTGTAATTGCAGTCTTAACCGTTTGTGGCTAAAGCCCCGAGGCCATGCAGTATTTGCTTTTTTTTTTTGGGGGGGGGGTGTCTGTGCCACTGCCTGAGTGAGGGCTAGCGATTCCACAGGGTGTCTGGTTGACAGGTAAGTCAGTAACTCTGGTGTTCATATCTTTGAGGCTCTACTGTACATAAATATGAGGAAGAACGATAGAGGAACCTGACCACAGGTTAAAGAGAGTATTGGAAAGGGCTAGAGCAGTAGGATTAAAATTAAACAAGCAGAAATGTAAATGTTGGGTTCAAGATATCACATACCTGGGAGGTTTCAGAGTAGCAGCCGTGTTAGTCTGTATCTGCCAAAAGAACGAGGAGTACTTGTGGCACCTACGCAAAAGAATCTGACACAAATCTGACATCAGGAATCATAACACTCAAAAACCAGTAGGAGAACACTTTAATCTCTCTGGTCACTCAATAACAGACTTAAAAGTGGCAATTCTTCAACAAGAAAACTTCAAAAACAGACTCCAATGAGAAACTGCTGAAGTGGAATTAATTTGCAAACTGGATACCATTAACTTGGGCTTGACTAGAGACCAGGAGTGGTTGTCATTACATAAATTGACTCTATTTCTCTATGTTAACTATCCCCCTACTGTTACTCACACCTGTCTGAAATGGGCTATCCTGATTACCACTAAAAAAGTTTTCTCCTGCAAACAATAGCTCATCTTAATTAATTAACCTCTTAGAGTTGGTATGGCAACTTCCACCTTTTCATGTTTTCTGTATATATATCCCTACTGAATGTTCTACTCTATGCATCTGATGAAGTAGGCTATAGCCCATGAAAGATTATGCCCAATAAATTTGTTAGTCCCATAACCTTTTAGCCCAGTAGCTAGAGCACTCACAGGAGGTATAAGAGACCCATTCTCAAATTCACCCTGAGGCTGAAAGAGAGGAAGGATTTGAACAGGTGTCTCCCACTGCTCAGAAGACTGCTGTAACCACTGAACTATGGGATAGTCTGAGGTGGGTCTTTCTCAGATTTCTTTCATTTTTGATAAATAGTCATTGAAGCAGCAGACCAGGTCCTGGCTTTCCCACATGGGTGCCCTAAGCACCAAACTAGAGTCCTCCTCACTCACACTGCCTCTCAAAGCAGAGATGGTAAAGCCTGAGGGGTGGGTTTGCATTGGAGTTTGTGAGACAGCAGGAAGGGATAGGCTCCTGCAGCAGCCCCTGTGGAGAGGTGATTCCAGGAAGCCCTGGGAGGCAGCACTCTGTAATAAAAGCAATATGGAACTTATCAGAGTTCCAGGTCGGGGGCAAGAGTTGATCCGGGATCAAGCACAGGAGGATGGAAGAAGTTCTGTTCTTTGGTGTTTGAGTTGGCACATAAAGGGGAGAGACTTTAAAGTCGCTCAGCTGGAGTGCTGAGAAGAGCCTGCTGTGCTATGCCCAGCCCCAAGGAGGACATACTAACAGTAAGTTGACTCTTCCACAAGCTGTAATGAAACCATCTATCTGTCATTAATACTATACCCATATATTTCAGTATGAGAATGATTATGGAGTGGGACTCAATGAAAAGTATCTGACATCACACTAACACAAACGCTACCTGTAGCTGCATGAATTCACTGGCTATGTACATCAAAGATTCATGATGTTTTACTCAGAGCTTTCCCCTTACGTAGTGCTACAAAAAATCAGAATACAGGTAGAAAATACTATCATATACCCATTAACGAGGAGGACAACCAATATCCTCAAATTGGCTGGTTTATCTCTAGCACTATATAGTGTGATAAATAATCTGCAGAAAATATTTGTCAAACTATTTTTATTGCTGTCAATAAGAATGCAAGGAAACATCATGCAGGTGCACTCCGACAGGGAGTTTGTGTCTGAGAAGGTGTGTGTGTGTGTGTGTGTGAGAGAGAGATTTAAAAACCCTCTAAAAATACATTGCATTTAAGACAATGTTTCCTAAATATTTTAAATCTGAGTGCTACATTTCAGGAAAATGAAACCACAATTACCAAAATTCCAAAGGCCATGCTGATAAAATCCCAACTATGGACACATCATTAGGATGCCTGAACATCAACTCCCCAGAAAAATTTTCTATGGAGAATTGGCACAAAAACATTGAAATCAAGGCCTCCCAAGAAAGCGCTACTAGAACAGCATCAAGAACAGCATAAAGTTTGGTGTAATAAAACTGGATGATTTTGAGAAGGCTGCATCTAATAGATCAGCATGGTGATACACAACACTCAGGGCTTTCCAAGCCTTTAAAGAGGACAGAAATAATTGACTGTTAGCTGCAAGGGAAAAGCATCATACTACTGCTATAGCTACCAAGATGCTCACCAATGACTTTGTCCAATCTGCTCACAGAATGCGCATCGTGCTTTGGACTTCAGAGTCACTCCAGAATCCACAAAGAGAGGGAGCATGAAAATGTCATAGTTGAACCGACAGACTACGTGCGAGAGAGAAAGTGCATTGTCCTGATGGAGAACTTAGGGGGCTGAACTTTGGGAAACAAAGGGGAAAAAACTGTCTCCCCCACCTTTATGGGCAGTTCAGTTAAGCTCTCATGAAGTTCTTCTAATTTTTTCATTCACCTCCAGACACTTTTGTACCAAATACAATATTAACCGTCTGTTGTGTTGGACCATTCCATTGCCTGCTGTTCTCCAAAATTATCCCTTCAATTTGTTGTTGGCAATAAACTAATTTTATCTTGCTTTGTTAATAAATGCTCCAGCAATCATCAACCTCTTGCTCTTGAATTCAGGACTTTCAATGAAGTTTTTCTGGTGCATGTAGGATATAGGCCATTAGGTACAATAAGAACATCCACTGTATTTAGATCTATTTGACTAGCTCCCATTCTTTTCTATGTATAGAATGACATATAAGACGTATGCATCTTCTGGCAATGGAGTATAACGGCAATTAATTTGTTACAACTCTTTCTGTAATCCACCAAGATATGCTTCTGTATTCCTGGAGAAAAGCCATGTTCAAGCCAGTTGCTCAGAAAATATCAAGTGATGAAATACAGATAACAAATTGAGCGTTTGTTTAAATTAATCCATATTACAGCAGTGTTCTGGGAAGTCCAGTACTTAGGCCTTTAACAAATTCCATCTAGAGATCTATTACCAGGATTTATCTAGTTACTATAGTCTAAGAATTTTTTAAAATGTTCTTAATCTGAAAGATATGGGGAAAATTCTGAGTGACTCAGCATGAAAAGGAGAGGAACCACAAAGCAACTTAATATCTCATAAAGATAATTACCAGTATGTATTGAAAGAGTGGAAACATAGATAACAATATAGTATTATAGGTTCTTCTGTGATAGTTTTTTGTGTGTGCTTTAGATTTGTTCACAGGTAGCTCAGAATGTAGGTCAGAGGGTGGAGTCATGTACAAAGAAAGAGAAGCACAGATAAGTTAATACTCTTGACAAAATTATTCTTACTATAGGGTTTCACTATAATCAAAGCCAGTTTAGCATTTGAGAAAGTAGGTACCATGAAAAAAAGTAACGGAATTAGCTTTTATGTTTTTCCAGAAATCTAAACCACACTTCCTGTCACAACTGTACATTATTAATACAAGGCATCTGTTAAAGCAGAGCTGCTATAAAATGTGCACCAGAATTGTACATCTGTTTTAAATCATTTATTTTCTGACATTTGTGGTGAAAAATTAAAGCAAGATGTTGCCTTAACCCATTAAAAACAAATATGCTTTGGAATATAACAAGTTTTCAGCATGACTTCTTCAACAGATAATATAATTATGTTATGTTAGCAGCCAATACTGTTACTGTAAGGATTTTTGTTTCTCTTCCCTGTCATTTTGGCTTCTGTGGCTGCAGCAATTAGTCCCCAGTCACAAAGGGAAATGAGTAGCTGTCTTGAAACTTGCTCCCTTTTCCAACTCTTTTAAGCAGAAGCTGGTTTCTCTTTCTCTGTTTCTCTGGTGCTGATGGTGGGCATAAAAGACATCCTTTATGTGATAGAACCAAACTTCACTGGCTCAAGGCGAAGAGGCTAAAATTTGATTTCAAAAGGAAATAATCTCACATGAGTTTCACAGGTGTATAATGCTCCACCCTGTCATCTCTTCATATTAATACATAGTCTGGAATTTTCAATGATGATATTCCAATATGAATTCCTTAAACATATAGCAAGGATAACAGGGGATTCCTTGTGAATCATGCAAGCCTGTCCTTGATTCCAGGAATGTGGATTAGGACAACAATGCTCAGGAACTCCTTTATAATTTCTACTTCCTCTTCCCTAATGACTGGATGCAATGGCTTTGGAAAGGATCAATTGAAATTAATATCAATATGCTGCTTGTGTTACTTAAGCCTAGTCAACTTCCTGAATAGTTGGTACAGTGTATCAAAATTTGCTGTTGATTATGGTAGGTGACTTAACAGACAGCTGTAAACTGTATAACCCTCTTACTTAGTACCATCCTTAGCCTTAGTAACATGAGGATTGGTTGCCTACTACTTAGTGTTTGGTCTTCAGAGATCCTGCATGGATCAATCATGCTGACGCTGATATCTGTCTGCTTATTTCCTGCCATACCAGCTATGCTCTGCCACTTCAATTAGTTTTGATACTCTCTCTCTATCTCTTTTTTCCTAACTGGTTCCATGTGCGCTCAAGCTGCACCTTGATTCCTGGAAAATCCCCTCCCTGGGGTTGCCACCTCTGAGATACAAAAAACCTCTGGACATCCAAGATGATCTGGAGCCCACAAAAATGGACAGCTGGCAGTGTGTTTGGATCCTGCGAAAATCCAGACTGGTGGCAACCCTCCTCCTCCCCTTAAGCCTTGAAACCTCCCTATCCTTCAAATCCCTGCTCAGTGCTCACCACTCTTGGCCTTCCTTAGCAGCTCTCCCATTGACATTAATGGGAGATGAGAGGCAGAGTGCCAAAAACACGTTAGTTCCAATATGCGTGTAATGAGCATATCTCCTGATCCTTCACTGTTGTAACCAAATCCTCTCCTATTCCCTTTCCCTCCCCTTTTGTTATCCTTTGCTGTGTTCTGCCTAATTTAGGCCCAATTCAGGGCAACACTTTAGTGCAGTGGTCCCCAACCCCCGGTCCGCGGACCGGTACTGGTCCGTGGAGCATTCGGTACCGGGCCGCGGCCGCGTTCCCCTCCGGGCCGCCTTCCCCTTCGGGCCGCGTCCGCGTTCCCCTCCGGGCCGCGTTCCCCTTCGGGCCGCGGCCGCGTTTCCCTCCGGGCCGCCTTCGCTTCCGCATCCGGCGGCTTCCCGCATTCCCTTCCGGTGCGGTCCGGTCCGGTTTCCCGCGGCTTTTCGGCGGATATACAACAGTCCGGCGCGGCGAATTAAAGAAAATAAGCTGACCAATTTAATTCTGCGGGTTTTCGGTGGACATGCAACGGTCCGCCGCACCGAGTGAAAAATTAAATCGCCCCCGGGCCGCAAGCATTGTCCGGTCCGCGTTGACCGGTCCGCGGTGATCAAAAGGTTGGGGTCCACTGCTTTAGTGCATGATGGATACTGAGACTACAGGGCAAGATTCTCAGTGGGTTGACTTCAGTGGAGCTCTGCCAATTTACAGCTGTCAGGATCTGACTGAGTGTGTATTTAAAAATGTTATGTTCATGCAGTTTGCTTCATTGCCAGTTATGTCATGAAAAAGCAGAAAAATCAAGGTCCTGGGTTCACAAGAGGGACATAGGCCTAATGATATTATAACGCCTATCTTTTAGGTTCTAAGGGCTGGTCTCCACTAGGGGGGGAAATCGACTGTAGATACATAATTTCAGCTATGTTAATAACGTAGCTGAAATCAACGTCTCTACAGCCGACTTACCTCCCGTCCTCATGGCGGCAGCGGTCGGCGGTGCGGTCCCCCTCCAACTCCAGTTTGCGCCTCTTGAGGAGCTAGACTTCTGGAGTTGACGGGGGAGCCGCTGGCGATCGATTTATCGCGTCTTAACGAGATGCGATAAATTGATTGCCAAAAGATCGATCCCTGCCAGCTCTAGTGAAGACAAGCCCCTAGAAAACCACAGGAACAACGCTGCAAGTCACAAAACCTGAGTTAGATGCCTAGGCTCCTATACAATGAATGGGGAGAGAGAGGCACCTGAGAATGCAGTCTTCAAAGCCAGCACTGTAGACAGGCAGCTGCTGAAACTAGCTAATGTCAGATACCAATAAGAGTGGTGTATACTAAGCCCAGCCCTTCTTGGAGTTCAGTGCTTAAGTCCAGGCTTCAGCGAGGTAATAATTCTGATAATAAGCCTGATAATTCTTTCTCATTAATTATTTGTCTTGGATTATTTTTCCATAGCTGTGCTAGCTCTTATTTATCGAAGTTGAATCTATCACTATGCTTTGTTATTACCTGAAGCTAAATATTCTAGAAGTTCGATGCTACTGGAATTCGGTCATTCACTACCATACATTTAAAATTTGTTATTTAATAAGTTTTCTGCTATGTAACTTAGAGGTTTCATTTGCTCATTGGGTGGACAAGTGAAAGGTTATCTATGCTCTTATGAAGACATTTTACTAGGCAGCAATGTTCCTTCTAATTTTTGACAGGCCATGTGTGCAAAAAATTTCTTCTGTGCAAATGTTTGTGCTTCTGTGCAAATTTTTGTGTGAGTGGTGTTTCGCCATGTGCACTGGGTTTAGGATCTGTGTGCGTGCGCACAGCTTAGAGGGAACAATGCTTGGCAACAGTGGTTAATTTTATTTCTTGCTGATTCTTTAGTTGTGAATGCCCCTCTGAAAAAGTTATTGGTATAAGCCATATTGATTATTTCATATTTATTACTAGGTACTCCGACCATCTACAGCAACTTTGGTCATTATTTAGCAACAGTGTCCAGACAAGAATCAATCACTTTCAAATGTTCTGCTTTAAACTCTTTTTCCTCATTATATCTTATTACAAGTACCAGGGAAAATCTTTTAGTTATAATTTTGTCACTTGCTCATGTGAAATCTGTTCCCAGGCCCCAGCACACACTGTTGTTCAAATCAGTTGCATCTGGATGCAGCAAACTTTTCAACAGACTGTGAAAAGAAAAGACATATTGTTCGGGGTTTACTCACCACTGGGACTAATTATTCTTTATATCTTACCCATCATATTTATACTCTTAAGAGGAACAAAACAATAAATGATCTTATTCAAACCTGAAGTATACTTTTTGTGTCTGACAAGTTGGGTTTCCTCTGAAAAAGCTAATATCTGATTAAGGAAATGATAAAAAAAATAAGTAACACGTTTGTAGAGAATTTACTTAAAATGACACTGTCAATGAGTCTTTCATAATTTTAAAAAATTCTCACTATGAAAACATGTTGGAATATTTAAACTGGAATCTGTTTTCTTACCTTGTGGTTTCCCCCTTGCATAATACACCAGGAATGTACACACATAATGCACACACAGGTATTTGTTATTGTAGGGTTGCTTATGAGAGCTGGGCTGGTGGCAGTGGTTCTTTTTTTCAGATAGAGGTCCCAATTTCCCAAACCTTTCCTATTCAGGGAAGCATTTGCTTAATTCCCATTGACTTTAGTGATTTGCTGAGCCGGGCCCTAAAAAAGCATTGGAGAATTTGTTTGGAATGTCCCCCCTTTTTAAACGTGAACTAGATAAATTTTACAAATAAGTATAAAAATAGGCCAAATACTTCTGGGTCTTATCAGCCTGGGCCAAGATTCATCACAAGGTCTATTCCTGCTCAGACCTTGATGAAGGCCCATTCCTGCTCAAACCTTGATGAAGGCCCTAGGAGCCATAAATCTTGTGCCTGCCTGAAATAGGTGCATCCTCCCACCAAAGAATAGGAGGTTGATATTGACCTGTGCCGTGCTGTGTAGGAAGAGGGCACAGCGAAGACACCAAGGGAAGGCATTAAGCCCAGGGGTCCCCCGAGAAGCCTCATCTGAGGGTTCCATCTTTCATAGGAGCCCGATGAGTGGGAGCTAGAAAGTGGCTGCAGTAGTGGCAGTGTTCATGGGTGGGTCAAGGGTGAGCAGAAACCCATGAAGAGGATGTAAATCAGAATTCCATATACAAAATGGGGGAAAATATACATTTTAGATTCTATAACTGCACCTGAGGGCTCTAGTAGCTCCACAAAGCTTTGCTTGCATGGTTAATGATATGATAGAAACCTCTGATGGATTCATAAGCTTGTAATTCACAGCTGCCTGTTTATTAGGGAGGGACTGGTTGGGAATTACCTCCTTTGTAGGTTTACGCAATTCCCATTTTCCCCAGTGGCAGAGGTGCATGCCGGTCTGAAGAAAGAACAAACTCCTTGATCCCCACCTCTTATCTTTTTATAATACACAGGAAATGAGATAATATTTTAAACTATTAATGGTGTCCCAGAAATTTTCAATGTCTTTTAATATATTTCAGGGTGTGCAGGCAGCTATTAGTCATGATTTAATAAATCAGAAGAGATGGATCAAGTTCTCTAGAGAGGAGAAGACTTGTGGGCCATTTCCATGTAGGTCTATTTGTGTGAGGGAACACCTTGATCATTCCTGGAAATGCCTTTCTGCAGGTTTGTCTGTGTGAGCAGAAGTGCCATCTCTCCTATTTGGGTCAAGAAAATGACCTTCTGCATCAAGACTAAGGAATAGCTCTGCCCAGATGGGGAAAAAAATATATGCAATTCGGTATTCTGGGCTAGAAATATACGAGATGCCCCTTTGGAGCCCATATAGCATTCTTGCCTGTGTATATGAAAACAATCTCCATTTCTTACTGTTTGTATCCAGGAAAACCCTGCCCAGGTTAGGGAGTGGCTCATATGATGTTGTCATATCTTGGGGCCAATCTGGCTGAGGGAATGTTATTATTATTAATTAAGAGCTGACAATGGGCATGGGAATGCTACATCCAATTCAAATGGAACTGCACTGGACATGATGTGCTTGTATGTACAGATCACCCATTTTGGGGCACCGGTCTATTAAGAATAAATGGGATCTGGGTCCAGTCTGACAAGAAACCAAAGCCCTCCCCCCTTACAGGAGCTGTAAGATGTCTCCTTGCTAATGCTACCCATTCCACTTAGGGCCCAGCTTCTACTTCTGGATCCAAAATTTGGACGTGGGGTCTGGATCCATTGGCCATGACTTATCCATCCCTTTTTATGGGCTGTTCTTGGTTACACATAATATTATTTTACTCAGTAAAATTGGAATCCTTCCTCTCTCTCATCTTGATCTAAAACCTTTTCAGGGTTGTTTGATTTGCTCTAGGTCCAATCTTGATTTGCTCTATATTCCAACTACCTGGAAGTATAAAAATGGTAACACTGACCCTATAGGGTCAAGTTCAGGTGATGCAATAGAATAGTTCCACAGATTAACTAAATTCCAAGATTACTAAAGTATGGTCTCTTGAACTTTAAAACAACCCTAAAAAATAAACCTGAATTCATTTCTATTCACTAACTCCCAAAGCAGCGATAAGAGCTGAGTTGCACTTCACATAACTATAGTGAACCTACCCTATATGTTGTTGACAAAACTATGCTTCAGGCCATATTAATAAAAAAATCTGTGCCACAGCTAAATCCATGGGATTTTTTTATGTACAAGTTCGTACATGACTTCCAAGCATGATGTACAGAGAACAATGTTCTGTTCATGTGGGTGTATGCACTGTCATGCTGGCGAGGTTTAAGTGAGCAGATTTTTTGAATGGGAATCAAAAAGACTATTTGGAAATGCCCTACTTTGCTCATGCCAGGTGTGTGACTGAATATTTGAAATTCACAGATAGAAAAGCTGTTACTAGTGGCAAGCAGTGTTCTGTTCCTTCCCCCCCCCCCCACAAAAGCAGTAGGAGCAAAACAAGAAGCAGAGCAGAAAACTTTCCCAAAACCTGTAGTATTGGGTGCATGTACTTTTTTCCTCATTTTTTCTTCAGTCACAGAAATTTACTATTTTTTAACGAAGGGGGGAAGAGGCTAATGTTAGGTTTATTCTCAAAAAAACCTATTTATCTGAAAAATATTTCTGCCTAATAGATCATATTTTATTCTCTTGAAATACATTTCGAATCTCAGTTCTTCTTAGAATAACACTCTGAGGAAGCCTAGCTAGGAAATGTTGCTTTCAAAGGGAGCATAAACTGTCTTAGCCAGTTTTTACAGTAATAATATGATTCTTTATCTATTTATTCTCCTTTTAAGAAATTGTTCATATAAATTATTTTGTTTCAAGCCGCAGTCATTTGTGCACTTTCTTCATTGAGTTTCTTCAAAAAGGTGTATATCCAACCCTGCAGTTGTTTGATCTGACTCTTTTCTGCTGATTTGCCTCTATTTTGAAAATGCATCCTTGTTGGAAGTAAATGAGACCAGTTACTGACAGAAAATAATGATGAATTATTTACTTATTTTAAATATGCATTTAGCAAAAAGGAGCACCTATCCCTTTCTCAAGGCACTCCCGGACACCTTAAACATAGTTATCCAAATAGACTATGCCAGAAGCAACTCTTTGCCCAAACATTAATATAATTATCAACTCAGCAGCCAAAGACTTCTGACATTTAGGATTTCTCACCTGAGTTATCCTTCCATTCTCTCATCTCAGGAAAGAAAATGTGTCTTGCAGCGTTGCTTGGTAAAGTAGGACTATTATTGGAAATTAAGTTCAGAAAGAGAGGCATGATGTATTGTTCTGAGCACTAATTGGAAAGCCTGCTGATGCTAGCTCTGACAATGATTCCCTCCAGGATCTTGGGCAAGCTACTTAATCTCTTTTGTCTGTAAAATGGTGATGATATTTACTTGTTTATCAGCCAAACTGACAGGACACTGTGAAACATAATGTATGAAGATGACAAACCGTATACATGGTAGGATTAATATGAAGAGCTCAATACAATAGAGCAACAGTTTTTGGCACTGTATAATATAATAAGCAATGAAGATCAAATGCCTGTGGCAGTTATTTTTAAAGGAATAATGCCTCACATTCCCAGGGCTTATAAACTTGTCCCTAAGAATAAACTAGTTTCTTTTTCTGAGAAATAGAGAATGCGCAAGAGCAATACAAACCAAAAATACTCCAAACCATTATCTTACAATGAGAATACTGCAGCAGAAATGGTAAAGAGATATATTTATCAGTAATATCACTCTCAAAACCACTGCAGAGTGTTTCAACTAGAAACAAGTTGGCACAAGGAGCAAGTGAATAGGATAGAGCACACATCATTGTCTTTAAAAGTGTAGGTCACGGACCATCTTTCACTTCAAGTTTTTCTTTTGTGGTGGAAAGTGGCTACAGATCAGATAGAATCATGTCTGACAAACAAAAAAGGCGTGTGAGGTTAGAGGAGTGGCTTCAGGAGGCAGAGCTTTCACAAGGAAAAAATGTTTAAACAAAAGCAGTTGCAAACCCAAATGGAACAGGACTGATTTTTTAAAAGCACTTTTATGGATGTATTGGCTGCAAAAAACTTAAGGCTGAATTTCCTTTCTATACTATTTAATATCTCTGCTGGAAACTATATTCTGGAGGAACTGTAATAGCTGTGAATAGACTAGCAGATTTACTCAATTCATTGTCTGGGCCAGTTTGCTTTCGGTGTCCAGTTATTTCTCCCAGAGGGGCAACATCTACTCCTTGAGTCTAAAACTTCTTGATCACTGAGAAGTTTTTATAGAATGTTTTTGATATCTTTTGATAAACTTCCTCCTATCACTGAAGACTAGCTAAGGTTATGAAGACGCTAAGTATATTCTAGCTCATGACAACAATGTGCATTAAGGTTCGAGGCATACTCCAAATCTATTTAGAGTTGTCAAGGAAGATATTGTGAGCTGAATGAAAAGAGCACCTCACAATATCTTGTCAAAAGAAGCAATTAAATATATTTACATGTATAGGCCAGAATTGGTAATGGCACTTTTTAAAATTGTATAATGGTACAGTGAAACCTCGATTTAACGGACCTCCATTTAACGGACTTCGGATGCAACGGACAAATTTTTTCAGAAAGTCTGATGCATCCGAAATCCGTTTGTGGAGGGCTCCGCCGGGGTTTGAGCTGGGGGCGGGCTGCCGCCCGGCCCCCACCAGTATGCACGGCTCTTGGAGGGTCCCTGGAGCTGGGACCCTGCGGGCTGTCTGCCCGCTCCCAGCGGCCGCTGGGGTTTGAGCCGGGGGTGGGCTGCCACCCGGCCCCCGGCCCCATGCAGTCCCGGGACCCTGCGGGCTGTCTGCCCGGCTCCCCGCTGCGGGGATCCGGGCGGGAGGGTTGACAGCTCCCGCCCGGCTCCCCGCAGCGGGGATCCGGGCGGGAGGGTTGACAGCGCCTGCGGGTGGGCGGGCAGGCTGCCAGCTTCCGACCGGGTCCCGGCAGCAGGAGAGCTCGCTGCCGGTTCCCGCCCGCGGGCGGGCTGAGGGCTCCCACCTGGGTCCCAGCAGCCGGGACCCAGGCGGGTGGGTTGATGGCTCCTGGCCGTAAAACTCCGTATAATGAACTAATTCTGGTGAGGGGGTGTCCATTGTCAGCCGAAAGTCCGTTATTTAAGAATTTTAAAAAATTATTAAATAACGGACTTTCGGCTTTAACGGACACCCCCTCGCCCAAATTAGTCCCTTATATCGAGGTTTCACTGTATTGCCAACTTGGAGATCAAAAATCTTGAGTCAGGCCTACAAAATCATGAGATTACTCTAAAAAAAATCATAACATCTTTAAAAAAGGATTGTATTGTTATTTTTAGGTCAGTTTCTTTATTTTTGAATTCCCCCTCCCCATCCACAAGGTATGCATCTGACAGTGTTGCCCATTCTCCCACATGTACTGGATAAGGTGATTTTGGCCCCTGCCGCAGGAACTCTCACCCACACAGCTTCCTGTTTCCCTGCCCACCAATTAATCCTGTCCCCCAGCCCCGATCATCACCACCCCATCAGTTCAGACCCCCTACCTCACCAATCCCCACTACCCTTAGCTCACCCTCCCAGCACTCACCCCATCGGCTCAGAACCCACTGTCAATACGGCTCCCCACCCCATCAGCGCCTACCCTCCTCACTTCAGCCTCAAGGCTATACTTCAGCCCTCTTAGCCTCACCTTGGCTCCTCTTTGGGTTCTTCACCCTCCTCAGGCCTAAGGGGGGCTGCAGTGAGGTCCCCTTTCCCACTTCCTAGGCTGGGAGCCTGGGAAGCGGGAGACGGGGCCTCAGGGCAACAATTTCTAAGTAAAATTAAGCCTCACTAATGATCTCAGAATAGAACTCTCAAATGTCAGAATCCCTGACATTTCAATGTCAGGTCTGGGGTGGTTGATTTTATCATTTTTCTGTGAGTTCATTTGAGAGTGTAGTGATTGTTTGGTTTCACCCACTTAGTTGATGTTGTTGCATGTGTTGAACTCTGAGGGAGTTTAGATCTTCTATCCAGAGGAAGAAAATGGCATCAATGTATCTCAGGCTATTGTTGGTTTTGTGGTACATTTTCCCAGAAATTCTTTCTCAAGGTGGCACAGGAAGAAGTTGGCATATTGGGGAGCCAGCCTAGTTCCTATGCTGTTCCCATGGTTTGAACAAACTGTTTGTTGTTTTGGGTGAGGATGAAATGGATGAGTTTGGAGAGGTGTTTTAGGTGGGCTTATGAGTGTTGTGAATTATCTTGTGTGTATCTGAGGCAGGCAGCAATGCCATCATGGGAAGGGATGTGACATTAATGGTGTACTGGGAGAGGCTGTTAAGGTTGTGGAGTTTCTGGAGGAAGTTGGCAGTGTCTTGGAGAAAGCTGGCTCTTTGTGTGGCTTAAGGATGGTTTTAATGAGTCCTGATATTCCTTCAGTAAAAGTGCCATGGCCAGACATACTGGGTCTGCCTGGGTCCCTTGTTTGTATATCTGGGGAAGTATGTAGAAGCTTCTTGGAGTGGATGCATGGGGGCTGTGTTTGCAGAGTTTTTCTTGGAATTGTTTGGGGAAGGCTTTGAGGATATCTTTAAATTCTGGTGTGAATAGTATTCTTGGGGGCGGGAAGGGGGTCTTCTTTGAGTTCTTCATAGTAGAGAGTTGTCTGTTTGCCTCATTGTTGTAGCCATCACAATTGACTGTGATGGTGCCACATGTGCCAGCCAGTAGGTTTGATCATTACCTGGTTGCTGGATTTCAGGGACTGAACTATAGCTGTCCTCTTGGTGCTAGAGAGATTGTGGTGGATGCATTGTTCGTTTGAAGATTTCACGGTTGATTATATGCCATATATTGACAATGAAGAGGTCAGAAACAATTACTTTTCAGTATACAGGAAGAGATTTTTGGTTAATTTGAGATTTGTGTTTTTACTACATCAATTTATTCCATTAACATTGCAGTGTGTTTTCAGGAATGGGGCTATGGATAGTATACAGATACAGAGAGGATACAGACTCAGAGTCATCTCTTCAGTGACTGGAAAAGATAAAGATATATCAAGATCAGATTTGTGCCTCTGATTAACACTTTCAATGTAACTAAATGTAAGACTAGTTAGATCATTTATTTTGTCAACTGCAGGGCCTGCTTCTGGTTCCATTAAAGTTGGTGGGAGTCTTGTGATAACTTGTAATAAGTTAAACTACAGATAGGTTAACCTTGGGACTCCCTTCTATCTGAGCTCCACTGAATATTTATAAAAGTTTGTTATGACAAATATTTTTGAAGAGTGGAAGCCTAGAAGAATCCCCTGTCCCATCCTCATATAAGGCCAGACTTTCCTACCTCAGGATGCCTTGGACAAAGAAATATCTATATTTTTAAATACTTCACTACCAGCGCTTCCCACCCTTTTCTAAAAATCAGAAGGGCATTGTACCATCCTGTCCGTGGTACTTAGCAGCTGACATAAAATTTATTAAATCTTATGTGACGTTTCACTCTGCAACTTTTCAACACTAAGCAGATGTCTTGGTAAAAAGGGATAACACATGTTTTATGATAAACATATGGCTATTTTATGTGTTGCTGCTATGTAGGTTGGGGAAGAGTGGGGGAAAGCCCTCAGAAGGATCTGATAAGGAAGTAACCATGACTTTTAGAGCCTTTTGTTCAATGAGACCATGTACCATGTTTAAGGGGAAACCTCTGAAATGTTCGGGAGACATCCAAAGATAAGATGTTCAATTATACTATTGTATTTACCAGGTATGTGTCACTTTTCCCTTCAGCTAATCTTCTAATCTCAAACTACAAATATAATGGTAATTTTCCCCAACATAAAACATAACATCTCCAGCTTCAAGTGTTCTGAGATGCAAGAAGAATACATCAAAGTGCAACTGAGAAGTGAGGGTGCCTGCAATACAGAAATGACAAGAAGCTTTTTATAAACAAGATTGTAGCGGGGTGCTCCCCGCTCCCTGCTCCCTGCTGGCCAGGGCTGGAATAGCCCTGGAAAGAGGGTTTGTAGCTGGCTGAGCCTGCTAGCAGGCTTAAGTGGAAAGCAGGCTCAGCTGTGTGGCCATGCCCCAAACATTCCAGGCTGTATAAAAGCCTGGGAGGCAGGAGTTAGGGGGAGAGAGAGTGAGAGTGAGTTTACTCTGAGGGTCAGTCTCCTCTGTACTCAGAGGGAGACAGGGCCTGGCTGCAGGGAGCCTTTATCAAAGTACCTGGACTGGGACAAGGCGAGGGCAAGGCAGCTGGGAGCCAGGGAGCGACTAGCTCTAGCTGGAGGGCCCCAGCTTGCTGAGCCTAGGGAAGGCCCGACCCACAGGGTACTGGGGGTTGCAAGGGGGTGGCCCCTGGGCTGATAAGAGCAGCAGGCCAACCCCTTCTTGCCGGTGATGAGTAGCCATGAGACTACAGTCAGCCTCAGAGGAACTGAGGCAGTGGTGACTGGCAGTGGCCGTATCTGAGGCAAGTTGGGGATAGTGGGTGTTGGGTTCCCCAGGGAGGGGAGACCCTAAGGCCAGGGCGGTACTGCAGGGGTGCAGCACCCTCAGCAAGGGGCTCCGGGGTCCGGGAGGGGCACGGAGCCAGTGTGGAGAAGCGGACGTCGCCCGGCAGAGGGCGCTCCCGGGTCAAAAAGAGCTAATTCCCAGACGACCAGACGGGGGCGCCGCCGGGTGAGTGACCGACTCCGTTACAAAGATATACATACACACAGCTACAGGCAATGGACAAAATCACGTAGCCATTCACAAATAGCCAGATCTGGAGGTGGGAAGGTAGGGACAGCCATGTAAAGTTGTGATTATCTGCTAAACCAGCCAATTTAGTAAAATGTTAGCCATTCCAAAAGCCAAGTTAAACAAGACAAAAAAGGGACAAATTTGTTCATTTCCCCTCTAGAATTCATAACCCCATGCTTGGGAGCTCAAGAGGGAGGGTGCAAGTTAACATTAATTGTGTCATACAGTAAACCCTCGATTTAACGGACCCCGATTTAACGGACTTCGGATGCAACGGACAAAATTTCCGATGCATCCGAAATCCGTTATTGGGGGCTGCCGGCTCCCGCCGCAGGGAGCTGGCTGGGTTGACAGCTCCCGCCCGGCTCCCCGCAGCGGGGACCCCTGCGGGAGCTGTCAACGCCCCCCCGCCCGGCTCCCTGTTGCGGGGAGCCGGGCGGGGGGGGGGGGGCGTTTGAGAGCCCCCGCTCGGCTCCCCGCAGCGGGAAGCCGGGTGGGGGGGTTTGAGAGCTCCCGCCCGGCTCCCCGCAGCGGGAAGCCGGGCGGGGGGGTTTGACAGCTCCCGCCGGGCTTCCCGCTGCGGGGAGCCGGGCGGGAGCTGTCAACCCCCCCGCCCGGCTCCCCGCAACGGGGAGCCGGGTGTGTGGGGGGGGTGTTTGAGAGCTCCCGCCCGGCTCCCCGCTGGGGGGAGCCGAGCGGGAGCTGTCAACCCCCCCCCCGCCCGGCTCCCCGCAACGGGGAGCCGGGCGGGGGGGCGTTTGAGAGCCTCCGCTCGGCTCCCCGCAGCGGGAAGCCGGGCGGGGGGTTTGAGAGCTCCCGCCGGGCTTCCCGCTGGGGGGAGCCGAGCGGGAGCTGTCAACCCCCCCGCCCGGCTCCCCGCAACGGGGAGCCGGGTGTGTGTGGGGGGTGTTTGAGAGCTCCCGCCCGGCTCCCCGCTGGGGGGAGCCGAGCGGGAGCTGTCAACCCCCCCCCCCCGCCCGGCTCCCCGCAACGGGGAGCCGGGCGGGGGGGCGTTTGAGAGCCTCCGCTCGGCCCCCCGCAGCGGGAAGCCGGGCGGGGGGTTTGAGAGGGGGTTGTGATTATCTGCTAAACCAGCCAATTTAGTAAAATGTTAGCCATTCCAAAAGCCAAGTTAAACAAGACAAAAAAGGGACAAATTTGTTCATTTCCCCTCTAGAATTCATAACTCCATGCTTGGGAGCTCAAGAGGGAGGGTGCAAGTTAACATTAATTGTGTCATACAGTAAACCCTCGATTTAACGGACCCCGATTTAACGGACTTCGGATGCAACGGACAAAATTTCCGATGCATCCGAAATCCGTTATTGGGGGCTGCCGGCTCCCGCCACAGGGAGCTGGCTGGGTTGACAGCTCCCGCCCGGCTCCCTGCAGCGGGGACCCCTGCGGGAGCTGTCAACCCCCCCCGCCCCCCCGCCCGGCTCCCCGTTGCGGGGAGCCGGGCGGGGGGGGGGGCGTTTGAGAGCCCCCGCTCGGCTCCCCGCAGCGGGAAGCCGGGTGGGGGGGTTTGAGAGCTCCCTCCCGGCTCCCCGCAGCGGGAAGCCGGGCAGGGGGTTTGACAGCTCCCGCCGGGCTTCCCGCTGCGGGGAGCCGGGCGGGAGCTGTCAACCCCCCCGCCCGGCTGCCCGCAACGGGGAGCCGGGTGTGTGTGTGGGGTGTTTGAGAGCTCCCGCCCGGCTCCCCGCTGGGGGGAGCCGAGCGGGAGCTGTCAACCCCCCCGCCCGGCTCCTCGCAGCGGGGAGACGGACGGGGGGGGGGCTTTGAGAGCCCCCGCTCGGCTCCCCGCAGCAGGAAGCCAGGCGGGAGCTGTCAACCCCCCCCCTCCCCGCAGCGGGGAGCCGGACGGGGGGGGTTGAGAGCTCCCGCCCGGCTCCCCGCAGCGGGAAGCCAGGCGGGAGCTGTCAACCCCCCCGCCCGGCTCCCCGCAGCGGGGAGCCGGGCGGGGGGGAGGGGGTGGGGTGGGCTGGCTCCATATAACGGACTAATTCGGGCGGGGGGGGGTGTCCGTTGTCACCCGAAAGTCCGTTATTTAATAATTTAAAAAAATTATTAAATAACGGACTTTCGGTTTTAACGGACACCCCCCCGCCCGAATTAGTCCGTTATATCGAGGTTTCACTGTATTTAACTTGTCTATTGCAATGAATAAGTTGGCTCTTTTCCTAAATACCACACCTTTTTTACATTGCTGACTTTTTCCTGCTTTAATGTTGCTGTTTTGGTAGGTTAAGGTTTCTTTTCAGACTTCTTTGCTTTCAAACATACACTTCTAATCCTCCTGTGTTCTACAGATCTTCTAGTGTACAATAGTGCTTACTGTAGTCTATCATTTGGACATTGTTGTATGCAGTACTAGTGTATGATTTATAACGGGGGGATGAATAAAATCAGGAATCACAATCAAATACTGTCATCTGTGGTCTTGAAAAGGAAAGTTCTATGGTGTAAGTTCACTATCCTTCTTGGGGGATTTACTTATTCTGCAAAGTAGTAAAGAACATAGAGCCCAATGCTGAAATTCTTTAGCCTGACTAAGGTCTCTAGAGCTGGATTCATAAATATTTATTTTGATGTTTCATTTGCATGATAAATGCATTACACATAAATCATAAACTAACAGACCTTCACAGCTGCAGAATGGCCTCAATTTCACCCCTCTCTGTTTTTTCACTTATTGTCCCTCACCATTCAAAAGCCTTAGAAAACAGGTATGTTTTGCAGTGTGTTCTGAAGGTTGCCAGATCCAGGCTCTGGTCAACCAAGATCTAAATTCCAGATTAAGGACCCTTTCTCAAGTTTGTCAGCCATTTTCACCCCCATTTAAATTTGGGAGCTGTTAGCTCACATCTTCCTGAGGATCACCACTGCTGCACTGTTTTGGTCTCACAAATAACAAGGACCCAAGACATTTGAGCTTAAATCAAAACCAAGACTTTAAGCTTCACCTGTAAGTTAATTAGTAATCAGTAGAGAGCACATGTGTAATGTACTCTTGGCTGGCAACATTGCTCAACAAGCAGACTGCAGGGTGCTGTCCTAGCTGCAATTTCCAAATGCTTTGAACATGTAGACCCATGGAGAGGGCAATAACCTAACTCTGAAGTGACAAGAATATAAATAAGCTTGGTGAGGTCCTTCTCTGAAAGAAAAGCACAGATTCGTCTTCTCAAGGGCCTATGATATAATTATAAGGCATATCTAGCAACCTCTGCTACCTGGACATTCAGGAATAGCTGGGGATCCAAAAAAACCCCAAGGTATCGAAATAAACAGCAGATAATCCCCACCAAGCAGAGATGTTGATACAACTTCTGCTCCTTCCAAAACTTGCTTCATCCATTCTATAATTATTATTTAATGCCTTGCCTACACTAGAAAGGGTTTTCTGGTGTAGCTATGCTAGCAAACACTCCTAGTAGAAGCTTATACTGGCCAGAAGATCTTATACCAATCCCCAAACAAAATAAACTATACTGGGAACTCGTCTATTCTTATAACTGAATCTACACTATGGCTTTGGCCAATATAAAAACATATTAAAAATCACAACCCTAAGTTGCATTACTATACTAACAAAAGTTTGTAGTGCAGACCAAGCCTATGTCTTGTATGGATTGAGTCTCAGCAAGTTAGCTCTCATTCATGCCTCATTTTGCTAGACCATAATGGTAGGGTTGGGAAGAGATGGAAATGTAGACTGGTGTCATAAGCATATTTGAAAGTACCCAAACCAATACTTTCTAAGTAGCCCTCTCTAAAGGGCCATATACAGGTTGCACGAAAGGTGATGGGCTTAAAGCAGATAAGAAATTTCCCAATGCTACTTTCCAGAATCTCCCAAAAAGGAGTGGAGTCACTGAAGAATTATCCCTTTCCACAGATCCTTGCTAATGATCCACAGCACCTTATGGCCAATGGTACTAAAGGAAGCTGATAGATCTAAAAGACACAGGAGGATGCTTTAATCTTTATCTGTCATCAGCTGCCAACCAACAAATCCAATGCAGTTTATGTACAACACCCATGCCTAAAACCAAATGAACTGTGTCCAAGGAATTGAGAACTCTAGATATTGATGGAATTGTTTTGACTCAATGTTCTCTCAAAGCGAGGTTTACAACAAAGTGATAGTGATGGGGACTGGCCATTTTAAGAGATGGGTTATGAACAAGGGTTAAAATCTCTTATTTACAAGAAGCTGGCATGGCACCTTCCCATTCCTTACCAATGCATTGACAGTGGACCAAACACCTCTTTGTTTCCTTTCACCAGCTAGACATGACATAGATCTATCCTACTGCTTGTAGTCTGTATGTCCCTCGTCTCTGTAGGCTCTGTAGGTATAATTGGGCAAGACTCCAAAGCAGAAAAAGCTTTGATGTGTCCTCCCCATACCCAAAAGAATTACTTCCACCATCACACAAACATACTCCAGTCCAGATTAGAGCAATTTTAGTCAGAAATAAATTTGACATTTCCACAGAGCATGAAACACTCAACTGTGTAGTCAGGTGCAAACAGACAGGCTTAACTAGGTTGTCAACCAACCAGAACAGTTTTGCTGACTGGGATTTTGCAGATGCTATGGTGATGTCTTCACCTCCAATATAACCACAGGACTAGGTTTCAAAAACTCTTCAGATCACAATTGGTCCAGGTGGGACAGGGACTGAGCTCTCAGCCACCACCCTCCTACCAGTTGCAGACCATCTGAACACTTAACTCATGGAAAGGAGTCTCTTGTTGTTCTTGTCATCTTAAATAGCAAAGATTGCATAAGTAGCCAAATTCTTCATTTATGTTCAACATCTCATTCCAGTCAGTTTATAGGTAGTCTAACAAGATCATGCATTAGGATTCCTGAATGTTTTTTTCCTCCTGTAGAGAATAAGTTAAATAGAAAAAAAATCTTTTCCACCTTGGACATCCAGACAGTAAAATCTTCCAGATGGGACCACTGTCAGGGTAGGTCAGTGTTTGACTCAATTAACTTGCAAGTGAGCCTTTATCTATAAAGTATAGTGGCTGACACCACTATAATATATATGCATAGATTTTTCCATTCTCCCCCTCATAAAAGGTAAATGTGATTTCACTATCTATAGCTCTCTTGCTGCATGAACAATATTAAGCTGCAATACTAGCTTTGCACGACACATCTTGTCTTGTGCAGCCATCTAGAGGGCTTTTTCTTTAACTACGGCAATCCTATACTATTGCAATGCAAACACAAAACAGGGAAAATCATAGGATCGTAGGACTGGAAGGGACCTCAAGAGGTCATCTAGTCCAGTCCACTGCACTCATAGCAGGACTAAATATTATCTAGACCATCCCTGATAGGTGTTTACCTAACCTGCTCTTAAAAATCTCCAGTGATGGAGAATCCACAACCTCCCTAGGTAATTTATTACAGTGCTTAATCACCTGGACAGTAATGTCCAACCTAAACCACCCTTGCTGTAATTTAAGTCCATTGCTTCTTGTCCTATTCTCAGAGGTTAAGAACATTTTTTCTCCTTCTTCCTTATAATAACCTTTTATGTACTTGAAAACTGTTATCATGTACCCTGAGTCTTCTCTTCTCCAGACTAAGTAAACCTATTTTTTTTCAGTCTTCCCTCATAGGTCATATTTTCTAGACCTTTAATCATTTTTGTTGCTCTTCTGTGGACTTTCTCCAGTTTGTTCACATCTTTACTGAAATGTGGCACCTAGAACTTGACACAGTACTCCAGTTGAGGCCTATCAGCATAGAGCAGAAAAATTACTTCTTGTGGCTTGCTTAGTGCACACTTGGTAACACATCCCAGAACTGTTTGCTTTTTTTTTTTTTTTTTTTGGCAACAGTGTTACACTGTTGACTTGTATTTAGCTTGTGATCAACTATGGCTACCAGATTCCTTTCTGCAGTACTCCTTCCTAGGCAGTCATTTCCCATTTTATGTGTTTGCAACCAATTGTTCCTTCCAAGTGGAATACATTGCATTTGTCCTTTTTGAATTTCATCCTATGCAGCCCATTTCTCCAGTTTGTCCAGATCATTTTGAATGTTAATCCTCTACTCCAGAGCACTTGGGACCCTTCCACCTTGGTATTGTCAGCAAACCATAGGCTCTGCTGACCCTTTGTGGCCATTAATCCCTTTACTACCCTGTGGAAATATTCTGTAAATCCAACTCTGATGCTCTTACATGGACACTGCTGTCATTGACTCCACTGTGAGCCATTTTGGGGCTTTTTACCAGGAATTGTCAGACACATGTTCATTTCTGTAGTTAACATGATTGATTAAAATCACAAGGGGACTTACCTCTATGCAAGATGTCCCTAGTGACCTCCCAAAACACACTTTTGCTTGCCTGAGCTCATCTGCATAAACTTGAAATATTGCTTGTGTGTGTGTCTGTGTGTGTTTCCCCTTCCCTATAGCTTCTAATAAGGTGAAAAGGCTTCTGCAAAAAAGCTGGTTTTCACATTGAACTCTGAAAATGGGCAGGATAGGTAGGTTTACCTTGATCTCGACCATTAGGAGTTCAGCAGTAAAGGATGCTCTGTTGAGAATACCCTGCCTCCAACTTCAGCATGCTCTGAGCATAGCTGCCTGGCCTGGTTATGGCCTAGGTACCGGCCCACTGAGGGCTTTCAAGATGAGGAATTGGAAATGAACAGAAAGCCAGCCACGAGAGTGGCGCAATGGGAGGATGCACTTTCTGCATTTTCCCTGCTGAAGAGAGCATGTTTCTCCCACTTTGACACCCTGGCCCTGTGAAGGAAAAACTCCCCTTGGCTCTGACGGAGCTAGGTTTTACCCTTTATCTAGAGGGATAGAAAATGATGCTAGTCAGGCCCCACTATTATCAGCTCCTTTTATTGCAAGTCTTGTAATATTCGTTGTTTTCTTTAATCTTCAGTTCCAGGACTCATGTGATTCAGCAGCCACTTTGGCTGTTGGCTCTCATTTATGGAAAAAGGTTTCTAGATCTTGTGGCTGCAGGGAAAAACTTGAAAATGGGCCCCGCCAGGCTCCCAAACCAGAGAGCCAGGAAAAAGAGCCCAACCTTTATTATTTGTTAAAAAGCCACCTGGGGTTGTTTGGGGCCCGACTCTGGATCTCAGAGTCTGGGGGATGGGCCATGGGGCTCACCCAGGCTGAACACATGGGGCATGGTGGCCTAGGCCTGCTGGAGAGGGAGGAACTCCTGCTCCTTTCCCTAGTGCTGCCCTGAGGTCTATTTTCTAGAGACTTTTAATCATTGGTGTTGCTCTCCACTGTGTCCTCTGAGGAAGGCCGGGCTGGGCTTGGCGATGGGAGGAGACGTGGACTCCCCCAGGCTTCTCGGCCATTCACGCCCTGGGCGCTGCGGTGAATTCACGCCGAGCCCTAAGGCGGCTGCACACACAGCGCGGGCTGGAGGCGGAGCTGCCGTCCCGGGGGGGCGGGACCGGGCCGGGGCGGGCGGCGCAGGCCGAAGCCGGAAGCGCGGGGGCGTGGCTGGCTCCGGGACGGAGCCGGGGAGCGCGGGCTCGCTAAGGTCGGTGCCTCCGCCTGTGTTGCGCCCCGCCGCTGCGCCGGGGGGATGGGGGCGGCGTGGGGGCGGGTTTGCCAAGCGTGGAGCCGCCGGGGCGGGGCGGCAGCGGATAAGGCACGTCCCTGCCACTGCGGGGTGTGCCCGGTGACAGGGCACTGGGGGGCTGGAGACAGAAAAGGAACAAAGGTCCTCACGGTATTGCCTGGGCAAGGAGCGCGGCCCCTGCTCTCCACCTGTCCCCCTGAAGAGAGAGGGAGAAACTAACGAGGAGGTGGATTTCCTACAGTGCCCCTATTGAAATACACAGAGCCAAAGTGGGGGTGGGGTGGTCGGATCCCATAAGTAGCAGGAGGCGGGTCTTTAGGAAGCTGCTTTCATATTAATCACAGGAGGGAGATGAATGAATCTCGCAAGAACAAGATCTATTAGTTGTGCAGAGGCACAAAGCAATAGCACCAAGGAATAAGTGATGTATCCAGCCGAGTGCATGTATGTGCTGCAGTGCCCGATTTGGGAAAAGCTTGAAATACTGTATTAAACTTATTCCTTCCTCTGATGGAGTTCATCTTCTGCTCTGACTACTGCTAAACTCACTGTGCTTGGGACAATTTTTATCCCTGGTTCATGCAGATACTTTTGACTGATATCTGGGTTGATTCAGGATTTTACACTATGCTTCTCACCAGGGTAACATAATTTTTATTTCTGTATTTTTGCCTTTGGAACATATCAGATGCATCAAGGTTCTGATCCAGAGCTCAAGGAAGTGAATGGGTCAGTCTGTTGATTTCAGTGGGTTTTTAATCAGACCCTGTATGGACTCTGCATTCAAAAAATATTGCTGGGAGTCTGTTGCTGCCAAACACTGGATTCAAAGCAATCAGTTCATTGATTGATCATTCAAGGTGCTATACTTCAAGTTGAACAAATAATTCAAAAAATAATATTATAATGAATTTTGCTTCCCTCCCAAATTGCTTTTGAACAGACTGAAAATTCTCAGATTTATTCATTCAAAATTATTTGAGGAGTTCTGCAGTGAATCATACTTGGTCTTCAGATTATTTACCACTAATTTGTGGGTGTCTTCACAACTTGCATTTTGCTTGTGTTAGCCCAGGGGTCTCAGACATGTGGGTCGCCGAGCCCCTCCCTGTTCCCCCCTCCACTCCCCCCCCAGTTGTTTTCTGGGGCTGCTAAGCTCTCCGCCGCCTCTCCCCCCTGCCCTATTTCCCGCTGCCTACCTACTATCAGGCAGTTCTCTTGTGGCATAGCAGTTTCTGGGAGGGAGGGGCCATGGGTGTAGATAATGGGCAGGGCAGGCAGGGGCCAGGTAAGGGGTAGGGTCCTAGGGGGGCAGTTAGGGTTGGAGGGGTCTCAGGAGGGGGCAGGCAGGGGACAAGGAGCAGGGGGTTTGGGTATAGGGTGGGGACCTGGGGTGCAGTTAGGGGAAGGGGTCCCAGGAGGGGGCAGTTGGGGGACAAGGAGTGGGGCAGTTGGTGGTTCTGAGGGGTACACTCAGGGATGGGAAGTGGGAGGGAGCGGATAGTGTGGGGGGGAGTGGCTAGGGCACCCCCATCCTGTATTTTTTTTATTTATTGTTGAAATATGGTAACCCTACCCCTCTGCCGCTCCCAGCGGGCTGCTTGCTGCTACTCTTCCTACCCCCAGGCAGTTCTCTGGTGGCTTAGCCATTTCCGGGAGGGAGGGGCTAGGTGCACTCAGAGGCAGAGCAAAGGTAGGACCTCATGGAAGGGCTGGAGTGGGGGCGGGGGCGGAGGCGGCGAGGGGGGCGTGTCAATGATGCAGCCCTCGGACCAATGCTCTAGTCCTCATGCGGCCCTCGTGGTCATTTGAGTTTGAGACCCCGGCGTTAGCCCTTCTTTGTATCCATTGTTTTGTTTTAAGCCAAAAAATAAATACTTCTAAAGTTATAACAGATTAAGGCCCTAGTCCTGCAAAGACTTATCACGTGCCTCATTTGAATGGCTTGTGTTACTTCTTTGAGGGCCAGGGGGTTAGCAAGAGATCCTCTTTCATGTAGTTAAGAACTGTACTCAAAAAATCCAAAGAGGTATTCATAATTATTTTATAGGTACTTCAGATCACAGTATATCAGACTGGATTTATGATAGTCCAGTGTTTTCAGATGAGAGTGCCTTAGCAGCGTGAAAACTATTCTGAATTTTGAAAGATCAGAAAGTTTGAAAAAGGTAACTATGTAATCGATCAAAATATAGGTGGGGTACAATAAAAGGTAGATCCAGCATGCACACTGTAGAAAGCTTATTTCAACAGAGATGTTGGATATGCTTTTATTGTATTTGGCCCTTGAAAAGAGAAAATGCCCCTTATTAAATTCCACCTCAGAATGTAGTAGAAACAATATACCCAGAATTGAAAATAAACTTTGTTAGACATGTTGCTACTTTGAAAGCAAGTGGCCAGAACACTGAGAGGCTTTGTAAGTTTCACCTTGAAGCCCAAGAATAGTTACTCTGGAAAGGCTCCCAACACATAGCATATGAGTGAGGACTTGACTGGAAGGAAGGATTTCCAAACTGACGTTTTGGGTTGGTGGTTGTGCCCTGCCATTTTCTCATATGGAATATAAAACAACACAAGGTTTCAGAAAACTGCAGAATATGTCACTTGGTCACCAAAAAGTATGTGTCTTTATTGCATTATGCCGCTGGTTCTTGCTATTAAATATACACCATACTGAACTACTTTGTATAATTTTGCTTACCTTTTTTAGAGGTTAACAACAAGGACATAATCTAGGGGAACTGGAGACCAGAGAAACTTACTTTGCAAGTAGTGATGCTGCCATTATGGGAAATGCTTCTTTACCTGCTTCTTTCATTTGGCTTCCACTTTTATTCCTTCTATGAAGTATACAAAGTCTCCAGAGGTAAGTCTGTAAGGCTGCCATGTTCATTTTTTTTGTATCACTTCTTGTCTTTGAGGTTCATGCTGGTCAGTTATTGGCTAGCTTTATTATTTAATGCATTAGTTTATTTTCCAGGCAGGCTCCAGCAGTGTTTCCCTCTGAGACTTTTGAACTGAAGGTACCTATATCCTCTCTCTAACTGAGAACCAACAGTATAAAAATAATAAATAGCAGGAGGGGCAAGCTGTGCAAGAAGCCTTTTGTCAAAGCTAATTCAGAGCTGGTGTTTATTGTACTTGGGGGACAGTTAGGAAGGGGTATCCGGACATTTGCCATTAATAGGTACATTGCCTTTAATAGATCAAATTATAAATATGCTAGGTATGGGCTTGTTATACTGGACTATGCAACGTGGTACCTGGAAGCCGTTTCCCTACACAACATGGCTTCCAAGACAATAGCTAAGGAGCTAGTATAGATCTTTTCCCGGGTTGGGCTATCCAAGGAGACGCTGACTGATCAAGAGACACCTTTTGTGTCCAAGTTGATGAAAGATCTCTGTTTGTTGCTCCACGTACAATCCCTCTGTATACCACCTGCAAACAGATGGCCTTGTGGAAAGGTTCAGTAGGACCCTCAAGGCCATGACCAGGAAAGTGGTGAGCTGGGATAGGAAAGATTGGGATACCCTATTGTTTTACCTCATGTTTGCCATCCGGGAGGTTCTGTAAGCCTCCATGGATTTATCTCCTTTCGAGGTACTATATGGGCGCCCCACTGGCATGTTGGATATAGCCAGAGGAACCAAATCCCAGAAGGAACATAGTCGAGCATGTACTGCAGATGAGGGATCGGATAGTCAGAGTTATGCCCATTTATGGGAACACTTGGAGAGAGCACAGGAGTCCCAACAAACCCATTATAACCACCAAGCTAAGCTTCAATGGTTCCAAGCAGGGGATTGGGTGATGGTACTGACAGCAGAAATTAACCTGTTAGCCCAGTGGCAGGGATCCTACGAAGTGATCGAAGCCATGGGAGAGGTGAACCATAAGGTGCGGCAGCCAGGCCACTGGAAACTGGAGCATATTTACCACATCAATCTTCAAAAACCTTGGCATGATCAAGAGGCATGCCTAGTCACCCAGGAGACCCTTCCCCAGGAGGATAACTTACACGAGCAAGTGAAGATATCACTCAACTCCGATCAAGGCAACCAACATGATTAATCACAACCTTTTGGGCTACAGGGGCTGCGGCTACATTCCAGCACCTCATGGATAAGCTGCTGTGCCCCCATACTAGTTATGCAGCCACATACCTAGATGATGTCATCATCCATACGCCAACCTGGGGAAATCACTTGGAGAAAGTTGAGGCAGTACTGCACACTTTAAGGCAGACTGGCCTCACTTCTAATCTGGCTAAATGAGTCATAGAGCTAGCAGAGGCTAGGTACCTGGGATATATTGTAGGAAGGAGTATAATGAATCCCAAACAAATAACTAAAGGCGATTCAAAACTGGCCCTGGCGATCTGAAAGAAGCAGGTCTACGCGTTCCTAGGTGTGGTAGGCTATTATTGATGTTTTATTCCCCACTTTGCCACCAGGGCAAGTCCCCTAATGCAGTGGTCCCCAACCCCCAGATCAATTGATACTGGGCCGCCTTCCCTTCAGCAGCGCCGCCCTCACGCAGCGCCGCCCTCACGCAGCGCCTTTCCGCAGCGCCGCCTTCATTTCAGCAGCGGCCGCCCTCATGCCGGGGCACTCAGGGAGAGGAGGAAGAGCCTTGTGGCTTTAAGCCCTGCGAGCCGGGCTGGAGGGCTGAGTTCAACCCTCCCCCCCCCCCCCGGGCCGCAGTAAAATTGTCCAGCGTTGACCGGTCCGCGGTGATAAAAAGGTTGGGGACCACTGCCCTAATGGACATGGTGAAGTGGACCAACGTAGCAGAGGGGGCATTCACAGACCTTTGGACGGCCCTCTGTAATGACTCCATACTCATAGTCTTGAACTTTAACAAGGATTTATTTTATAAACAGATGCTTCTGAGGTGGGTTTGGGGGCGGTTCTGTCACAAATAGTGGGAGAAGAGGAATACCCGATCCTCTACCTAAGCAGAAAGCTGCTCCCAAGAGAACAAAAATATGCAGTAGTCAAGAGAGAATGCCTTGTTGTCAAATGGGCCATGGAGACACTGTGTCAT
Source organism: Sternotherus odoratus (assembly GCA_032164245.1). Classification (NCBI taxonomy): domain Eukaryota; kingdom Metazoa; phylum Chordata; order Testudines; family Kinosternidae; genus Sternotherus; species Sternotherus odoratus. Next base: position 137,140,907 of record JAVMKO010000003.1, on the reverse strand, counting down.
TACCTCTTAGGCTGGCGATTTACTCTTGTGACGGACCATGCACCCCTCCAGGGGATGCAGCAGAATAAGGATAAGAATGCAAGGGTCACCAGGTGGTTCTTATCCCTCCAACCATTCCAGTTCCACAAATGGCATAGGACTGGATGCCACCATGGCAACCCTGATGGTCTGCCATGACCACACTGCCTAGCATTCCAAGTTGCCCAACTCTATGGTGTTGATCGGGGGTGTGGGGGGGAGAATATGTGATAAGCCAAATGACTATAGTAAAATAGTGGGAGATAGTTATATTAGCTCCAGGATAAATAAATCCCTGTTACTAGGTCAAGCAAGTGGTAGCTGCTCCAGGTTAATTAAGACACCTGGGGCCAATTAAGATCTTTCCAGAAGGCAGGGAAGACAGCTAGGTTGATTGGAACATCTCAAGCCAATCAGAGGCTGGCTGAAACTAGTTAAAAGCCTTCCAGTTAGTCAGGGGGGACACACATCTGGAGTTGTAGGAGGAAATATCGCTGTTCGACAAACTGAGTAGTACAAACCATTCCAGGCACAAGGAAGGAGGCCCTGAGATAAGGGTGAAGTAGATATTGAGGAAGTGGAGGCTGCTGTGGGGAAGTGGCCCAGGGAACTGTATGCATCCTGTTTCCAAAAAGTCAGCTACTCTACTTGCTACTATGAGGGTCCCTGGGCTGGAGCAGAGGGTGGGCCCAGGCTCTCCCTTCCCCTCCCTGATTAATCACTGAGACAACAGAGACTGAGCGACTCCTCACCTCCCTTGCTGGCTTATGATGAAAATGGCTCAGTAGCTATGACTCTTGTCTGTATAGAGAGAAGGGCTATGTGGAGGGTCACAGTGAGCCTCTGAGGCTAGCAAAATCCTCCCAGAAGCACCGGGCCCACTGACCCAAGGTCAGAGTTCTGTCTCTGTGAATAAATGTGTGTGTTTTCTTTATAACTTTGTAGTGTATTTCATCTGAGAAATAAGGCCCTGATCTTCTGCATACTTACACAAGTATTTAACTGTAAGCCTGTAAGTAGTCTCATTAAAATCAGTGGGTCTATAGATGCGTTTAAAGCTTAGCATATTAAAATTGAGAGAGACAGGAGTGGTCTGGGCACAGGACTAGAATCCAGGAGCTTTTGAGTTCTACTCTCTGACACTTTATTCCTGTGGCTTTGGGCAAGTCACTCAATCCTCAGTTTTGCAAACACTTATGATCATTGGACCTGATCAGAAGCCAGTTGAGGTCATGTGAATAAATGCTCCTTAGTGAGAGTTTCTCAATCTAATCCAAAAATTGCAGAATGAGTGAGGAAAGGGTATTATATTTTTCTCTCATAAAATGTCCTGCTTTAAGAGTAATCACTCAAATTAACAGTGTTCTCCTGTCAGTGTTTCATACCTGAGGGGCAAACTGTTCCATGCCTGGGAAGAAGTACATAATTGACAGCTAGCCCATATAGAGCTGTGAATTATGCATACCAAGAGGAATTGCAGTAGCAGCTTCTGTAGTGGAATTGAGACGCATCACTCATTTAACACTGGACACATTCCACAAATGTTGCTGTATATAATAGTCTGAAACAACTTTTGTGTAGGACTTTTTAATGATCCTTTTTTCCCCCTTACAATATAGTAAGTACTGCAGCTGCAGAACTTTCTCCCTCTCAAAATGACAGAATAGAATATTTCAGGAATGCTTCTATTTCTTCTGCAGCTTTATGCTCATCTCCCTCCTTATATCTTTATTAACCACTAGCACAAATACCCGGCGTTGCTCGGGTCCGTTGGAGGGGGGGGGGGGGAGAGAGCTGAGCGAGTGCGGGGGGCCGTTGCGGGGGAGAGCTGAGCGAGTGCGGGGGGCTGTTGGGGGGGGGGAAGCGGGGGAGAGCTGAGCGAGTGCGGGGGGCCGTTGGGGGGGGGAGCGGGGGAGAGCTGAGTGAGTACGGGGGGCCGTGGGGGGGGGGACGGGGGAGAGCTGAGCGAGTGCGGGGGGCCATTGGGGGGGGAGCGGGGGAGAGCTGAGCGAGTGCGGGGGGCCGTTGGCGGGGGGAGAGAGCTGAGTGAGTGCGGGGGCTGTTGGAGGGGGGAGGGGAGGGAGATTTTAAATTTTTTCAATTCTTACCTGAGAGGGGAGAGAGCTGAGCGAGTGCGGAGGCCGTTGGAGGGGGGAGAGAGCTGAGCGAGTGCGGGGGCCGTTGGAGGGGGGAGAGAGCTGAGCGAGTGCGGGGGCCGTTGGAGGGGGGAGAGAGCTGAGCGAGTGCGGGGGCCGTTGGAGGGGGGAGAGAGCTGAGCGAGTGCGGGGGCTGTTGGAGGGGGGTATTATTACATCATAACTATGTCACAGAGAACAGCAGGTGTTAACCTGCTGCCCAGCTGATGTTAATGGGCTTTAACAAATTTCACCCTTAGGGGGCGTTAGAGGTGAGATTTGAAAAATTTTCGATTCTTACCCTGATTAGGACCCTAAAGCCTATAACTGTACCAAATTTCAAGTCTCTAGCTCAAACGGTGTGGAAGGAGTAACGGAACATACATACACGCATGCATGCACACATATACCATTTGACTTTTATATATATAGATTAGCCTGAAATACTGCAGCGTATTGTAAAATCAGTGCCAATATCTTTCACACATGCTGTCTGGAGCCCAGTATAGGAAAACATTTAAGAATGTGCTTAACTTTGCACATTGTGAGTCATGCCATTGGAATAGTTCAACTGAAGTCAATGAGACTACGCAGTGTGTAAAATTGACCACGTATTTACCGTATTTTTCGTCTTATAGGACGCTCCGGCCTATAAGACGCCCCCTCATTTTTTAATAAAAAATCCGGACAAAAAAAAAAAAAAAAAAAAAAAGCGCGCCTCGCTCTCCCGTCCCCGCCGCGCGGACGGGCTGCCGAGGTTCCCCCCTCCCTGCCGCGGGCGGGCTGCCGGGAGCATCCCGGTTCCCCCCTCCCCGCTGCTGGGAACTCCCGGCAGCCCGACCAGCGGCGGGGAGGGGGGAACCTCGGCAGCCCGTCCGCGCGGCGGGGACGGGAGAGCCAGGCGCTTTTTTTTTGCCCTATAAGACATTCGCCCTATAAGACGCACCAACTTTTTCCCCCCCGTTTTGGGGAAGAAAAAGTGCGTCTTATAGGGCGAAAAATACGGTAAGTCTTTGCAGGATTGTGGTCTTTGCAGATTGAGGCCTTTTGTCTGTAATTAATTCTTCATTCACTGTTGTTCCTGCCAACTCAACTATCCATATCTCCCATTGTGATGGGGGTATACTAATCCGTTCTGAACAACTCAAGGCTAACGAACTAGTGGGGGCTCTGTCAGCTCTACCTTGCCATACCGCTGAGAGATGAGGCACTTAAAAGGCAAGAGCACAGTACAGTTGGTGGCAAACCAGAGAGGAGAGAGACCTCCAGTCCTCACTTCCAGGAAAGACTGGCTGAAGGCAACAGCTCCTCAGATGATCTCTGACCTAGTGGGACTATTAGTCTTTTCTATTAGTCTGTGAGCACAGTTAGGGCACAGTTTATCATAAGTCCTCGGAAAGAACAGAACCTTACCACACCCATAGGACAGTTTACTTGTGTTCATTTCTCATTGTGGAACATTTCCTACAGTGGATGACTGAGAACTAGTAGCAGGGAAAGGCAGCCCAGCAGTAGCAGCTCCTGGAGCAGCAAAGGCTGATTCAACAGGTGCTGGCCTTAAAGGGACCTCAGGGACCCCCCGAGCTTTCACCTTTAGGAGTCATAGGCCCAGCCCTGCTGGCTGTGGTCAGGCCAGTGAAGGTCACAAAAATAGGCCCCTGGGATGACTTGGAAGCTTTCCTTGTGACATTCAAGTGAATTGTGATGGCAGGCAGCCCAGTGGGCCATTGTGTTAGTGCCTCACCTGATTCAGGCCTGCATGGGCTGTCTGCTGAGGGCTGGATACAGCAGCTATGCAAGAATATGCCTAAGTGAAAGTGACTGCATTGAACTACCTTGACATCATGGAGGAGACCTTCTGATGCAGTACTGTGAAGAGAAATGCCTCAAGGGAGCCTGGTCCTGTGTAGTGACCCAGAAGTTGCAGGACTTGTGCTGGTGATGGCTTAAGTTAAAAACTCAGACTGGAGTCCAGGTTGCTGAGGTTGGGTTTGTTGAGTATTTCTCCCACCTACTCCTGGCTGGGGTAGGGACTGAGTGTTTAAAACTGAAAAGGCAGCAGCTGTTCCTGCTTTGCCAATCAGGGCCAGGTGGCCTCCCCAGCTCCAATTTACCTCCCTTCAGTGTAGCTGGGGTGACAGAGGGTTTGCTAAGCAGTTCTCCTGCTAGCACCCTGTCACAGACTCCAAGCATTCGCCTCTCAGGACCCTGCACAAATATGAGAGAATCTCCTCTTGAAGCAGAGGGCCAAGTATGACAATTGATGAACACATTCTCTGTGGTATTTTCATCCTGGCAGTGGTCTCATTTTTAGTCATTTTTCTTCTCTGATCAGTTTTGAAAACCATTTCATGAAACTAGAACAAGAGGGATTTTAATATTAAAAACTCCTGGAGCCCCCACTGTGGTAGATAGGAGAGTAGATGGTCAATTTTCTTACTCCTCTCCTTTATGTTCGTGAAACTAAAGAATCCTTAAGGTTTAAATATCTTGGGAAGGGTGAGTGGATTTTTTTCAGCAGAGGACTGTAAACACTAATTAATGTCTTCTGTTAACTTTCAGTGTCTGCCCATGAAAGCTTTTACATGAGCACTTGTGAAAGGTGTATTGATACTCATATCTTTATATTGCTTTTCTATTATCTAGAGTTTTATGTGCACTCAGACAGAAGTGATGGGTACAGTTTTAACGTTTAGAAATATGATTTGGTTCTTATTTTGTGGTTTCTGTTGTAAACAAATTTACTTTTTAACCATTTAACTAACTCCTGGTTAGAGGAAATAGTGATAGAGAAATCTTGAATACTACTACATTTTAATTAGTCATGCATTTAATGTTAAGTGCAAGACTGGGGCATTAAACTTGTGCTTAATGTTGTTCATGAGAGTAGTTCCATTGATATCAATGGGACTATTTCTATGAGTAAAGTGAAGTTTGTGTGTAATAGTGTGCAGGATCTAATTGATTATCAAGATGGGAAACTGAAGCACTTTAAAAAAGTCAATTCTTCATGATGTGGTCTCTGGAAAGGTTTACAAGGCCATCATTATTTTTACTGCAGTCATATAAAAGTCTCGTCTTCTTTTTACCACTAGAGGGAGATATCAAACAGGCTTAAAAACATTGGAAATTAAGACCAGTATATAGTTTACATTTTATAATTAGGAAAATAAACCCAACCTGTATCATAACATTAGAATTTCATTTTAGATTATAATTTCTAGCACCAAAATCTTTTGTATGGAAAGATAGTGAAAACTAGCTAAGACTTAATTAAATCCTTTGCTATTGTGTTCAGAATGTGCCCCTAGATGGTTTTTCCGGTCTTGGAGGTTAAAATAAAATCATGCTGTTTTCTCTACAGTTTACTAATATGGTGAGTGTTTTTGTTGCCTTGTTATTAACTTCAGGTAGACTATAACTTGCCTTGTGAATTGCTACAATACCAATTAATCTTTACTTTCTGTTTAATTATTATTCAAATGTATTTGCATTATAGTAGCACCCAGAGCCCCAATCAGCATCAGCACCCAATTGTGAAGCAAATAGGAAGATTCGAGATCCCTGCTCCAAACAGCTGTTCTGTGTGAGTGGACCCCTGCCTGCACACAAAGCTTTATTGGCTAGAGGCTCTGTAAAGGCACAAGAGTTTGCCTGCTTGGAGCAGTTTGCAGGATCAGGGTGTAAAATATTACAAGATGCAACAAGTAGATGCAACAAACAGTAGGGGAAAGAAGAAGGATAACAATGAAAAGATCATACAGTTGCACAGGCCGAGTAGTGGGCAATGTAACTTTTGACCAAAATTGCAGTTTTGGAAGAAGAGAATCCATTCTGTCATGGTTTCTAAAAGAGTCTGAATATGATGTAATTAAAAGGTGAAATAGAAACCACTGAAGATCATAGGGAAGCCGTTTGAAGAGAATGCTCTCAACACTATAGGTCTCGTCAGTTAATTAAGTTGATTTAACAAATGGAAGCTGAGGGGTTTCTCTGGCTAGAGTTCTAATCCTGATTTTACTTACTTGGTTTGTGGCTTTGAAATTCTGTCACCTGTCTTCGCATGTGTAAATAAGGGATAATACTGACCTGCTTACCTCAGGGGGCTTTGCAAGAACTGATTAATTAAGACCTTAATGTGTCTGCAGTGCTTTGCATGTATAAAGTGCTATCTAAATACTAAGCATTATTATAGGAAGACAAGGTTTTGTGTATGCCTATGTGTAATGGGGTGCTGGCTAGGAGAACCAAGCCAGGCCCCTGTTAGCCCAGCACTGGTTAAAAAAGGTATTAGTTGGGGCTGGCTGGGAGGCCATGTCCAAATTATCTGAGGGGAGGCACCTGCAAGCCTGGGCAGCCAGCCTTCTATATATAAAGCTGGCTGGAAGGAAGCAGGGGAGAGACAAGAAAGGAAGGAGTGTGGGGCTCTAGATCCCTGCTTGCTGGGAAGCTAGTGGGCTCCCAGAGTGTTGGCTCTGTAATCTATGTAAATAGTAGGTGGTGGGGCTGGACACAAACAATAAAAGGACATAGGTGCTGCATTTGGTTGGTTTCTGGGAGTTTTTGTGGGAGGACCGGCAAGAGCCCGGTTACACTATGGAACAGCACATTTCCAATGTTGCTTCTACAGAAGCTTGCTCCCATTCCAGTACAACCTGTAAAAGTACAGTATCTTCATAGATGTTCTGTACCTGGTAGTACTGGATTAGGAGGGTCTTAGAGTTAAGAGGGAAATTTTCCAAGATAAGAAAAGACCACATCTCCCCCCGATTTATCTTTTTTCACAAAGTCTGAGGTAGAAACTTTGTTCTCTTGAACTTTAGATAGATATTGAAGTTTCACAGAAAAGCTGAGGGGTGATTCATCAGGGATTCAGTCTTTTACTTCAAGCTTTTTCTCAACTAAGCATATTTAAACATTTGAATTTCTGAGGCAGCCTCTCACCAGCCAGAATCTGAAGTGGACTTTGAGGACAGTTTGATTGGGATGCACTTGTGGGAATAGTTCAGCTGAACCTGCTAGATATTTCATGGGTCATATCTGCTTTTTGCAGAATATATGCGTCTTCCCCCCCCCCCCACACCTTTAAAAACAAACAAGCTAGAAGGTCTCTAATGGTATTTGTGATCAATGACTGTGAATAGTTCATATCTTAAATAGTGTTTAGGGAGGTATATGTATTTAATCTTAGATCATCAATTGCGGTGATATTTAGTTTGTTTATATAAGACAAAAAAATCCTTCCCCTGCCTTTCTTCATCATTTTTTTTTTTTTAACACTGGTGAGCATAGTACCACACTGGTGCTTAGATTTTAGTTGTGGAAGTGATTGTCTGCACTAAAACAGACCATGAGCTAACATATTTTCATGCTTTGTTTTCTTGAGAAATAGAATAAAACATGCATTAAGGATGAAAAGCTGTGGAAGGCCCCCAATTCAGCAGAACGGTGTGCTCTGCTGTGTGAGGATTGGGTGACTGTGCATGACTGGATGTATGGCGGAATTGGGTTACTCTGCGTGCCAGCCCTGCATGGATCAAATGTGGGGTTGAGGCAGGGACAGCATCAGTGGTCTATGATTACAAGCATACATCAGCCAGAAATTGGGGATGTGCAAGTCTGAAAGACCAGGGACTACAGAAGTGACTATTTTGTTCAGACCTAAAGATTGGGGGGTGGATTCTGCCCTCCTTACCCTTGATTTCTTCCTGCATAAAGAACATCTCTTCCCACTTGCTGTGTGTTTAGTTTTTGGGTAGATACAAAAAATATCATACTATTTAAAAGCTAACACTGCAGGCCCATTGACTTCTATTAGTCTCTAAGGTGCTACAAGTATTCCTCACTTTCTTTATGGATACAGACTAACACAGCTGCTATTCTTGAACCTATTTTTGTTGGTGAGCTGTAACTAATGGGGGATATTATTCTTGGCAGAATATGAAGAAGAACTTGAAAGAGAATTTGAGTTGGAAAAAGATATTCTGTTCTGGGGACTTAAAAAGGTAAGGTCAATGAATATTACTGATCATTTTAGTTTGTAAACTTTGTAAGTTCATATCCCTAGCAATTCAGTGGAAGTCTTCAAGTGGATTGTGATCAACTTTTATGATTACGGTATTAAACACTGTTCTGCTCCTAGGTAGAACTCTTGCCACAGATTACTGTGAATTATGATGTGTTGTAAGATGTGTTCCCCCCTCAGCTGAGTATTTTAGAGGTATTTTAAAGAATTACTCAGATTATTATGGAGCCTATTATTTGCCTCCCTCCCTCTTTAAAGCCAGGCACCTTTAATACTTTTTGAGTCCAAGAACACAGAACTCAGAGGGAGAGAAACTAAGAAGTATAAATATACTATATTAACAAAACTCTAAAAATGATGTAAAACATCTTTTCTATGCATAAAAATACATAGAATAGTGCATCCTCCAATGTGACAGGAGAATTCCTTCCCTTCAGTTCTTCCCACAGGTTTCACAGTGGAAGGGAAGGAATTCTGACCCAATGTGTTTAATCAAAATAAAATTAACTGGTCCATTACTAGCACACTTTCATCTCCATGCCTATCCTCTCCAACTTCGTTGTTAGTGGTAGGCATAGAATACTGACAAAACATTTGCAAAAGGAGATATTTGCCAGTCGTGGATACAGATTTAGATTTGCAAACTCAATCAATAGTTTAAAAAAAATTAATTTTATCTCCCGAGTTTTTCCATCCCTCAAGAGGAAAAATGACTTACCTGATGCGATTTGACCTGATCTAGAAATGTGTATTATAGGTTTTCTCTTGATTGCTGTCCTTTGGCACATGTTAGCAGCAGAATCACTTAATCTCTGGTGTCAATGTTTATTCTAAAATACATTAGCCTCCCTGTGCACCCCCAGCAGCGCTTTTTCTTTTTGCTTGTCATTTGATTGTTTGGATTATGGTTTTGCTTAGGATGTGGGACTGGAAGGGACATCAAGTCCAGTCCCTTGTGATTGCAGGTAACCCCATCATATAATTTTGTTCATGAATTTACTAAATTTGAGCATCGGGGTGACCCTACTCTGGTTTAATCACTTTTGTAGCATAAATGTTTAAGGAAACACTAATTTAAAAATCAACACTTCTCTTTGAAAATTCTCTAATACTGTTACAAGTAAAGCCAAAGATTATTTTAGCTGAGCCAGAGAAGAAAAGTGTATTTTTCCTCTGTTGCATTGTTTTGTCTATCTTAGGGTATGTCTTCACTACCTGCTGAATCGGCGGGTAGCCATCGATCTTCTGGCGATCGATTTTCTCGCGTCTTATGAAGACGCGAGAAATCGATCACGCGTGGCGCCCCCGTCGACTGCAGAACTCCAGCTTGCCGGGAGGCGCAAGCTGGAGTCGACGGGGGCGCGCGCCGCCGACCGCCACCGCCATGAGGACGAGCGGTAAGTCGGCTGCAGATACGCAAACTTCAGCTACGTGATTCACGTAGCTGAAGTTGCATATCTGCAATCGATTTCCCCCCCACCCCCCCGTAGTGGAGACCAGCCCTTAATCTCGTACATGGCCCCCCATAACCATAGTACCTGAGTACCTAACAAGCTGAAATGTATTTATTCTCACAATACTTCTGTGAGGTAGAGAATGCTGTTATCCCCATTTTACAGACTGAGCACTGAGACCAAGTGAGGCTAAGTGACTTGCCCAAAGTCACGCAAAGAGTCTGTGGTGGAGCAGGGACCTGACCCCAGGTCGCTTAACTTGTTGGCTAGTACCTTAACCACCTGACCATCCTTCCTCTTTGTCAGGTGGTCCCTGAACCTGAAGTCTGTTCCACATGGGCAGGGCCCATGGCCTGTGTGGAGTGTTGCAGGCACATAGAGTTGTTTGCAAGATTGAGGCCTCAGACCCCAAACTTGCAAAAACATAGACACCTGGTTTATTGTGTCCTATGACCAATTCCATCAAAGTCAATGGGAGCAACTCAAAGAGAAGACCATTTAGCATGTGCCTAAATTGTTGTGGGATCGGGGCCATAGTCCATTTCCTCTGCTGTTTGTGTGGATCTTTTGCCCAGTAGTGGGAGAGAGAATCATCTTTGACAATAGGAATATGAGACTGTAAGGCCACAGTAATACACTGGGGAACTCAGGTGCTGATGTAGTAATTCAAACTACTTGTGACTCTTTTTTAAGTGACTGATTGGGGGTCGGCAACCTTTCAGAAGTAGTGTGCCGAGTCTTCATTTAGTCACTGTAATTTAAGGTTCTGCATGCCAGTAATACATTTTAACGGTTTTAGAAGGTCTCTTTCTATACGTCTTTAATATATAACTGAACTATTGTTGTATGTAAAGAAGGTTTTAAAAATATTTAAGAAGTTTCATTTAAAATTAAATTAAAATGCAGAGCCACCCCCCACAGATCAGTGGCCAGGCCCCAGGCCATGAGTGCCACTGAAAATCCGTTCGCATGCTGCCTTTGGCACACGTGCCATAGGTTGCCTACCCCAGACTAGGATGTATTTAACATATTTAATCATGTAACATGCTTTGACACACACATAGGGATGTCACTGAACAGAAAATTAGCCTTTTCCATGTTAAAAGAAAGAACAAAGTCATGTGAAAATCATAGGTGCTTCATGTCTGTGTGACAGCCACAGGGAATGATGATAAACCAATGAGCCATGGCATGAGGAGGCCATCTGAATTACCAACTAGGAACAGAATATCTTAAAAATCTGAAAACATTTCTCTCAATATTAGGGCTTCTCAACCCCCTTTAAAAAAAAAAAAGCAGATCCTAAAGGTTGGGCTTGACCCATCTGTGGTCCTTCCCTCACTGCACAGCAGTCCTCATACTCTCCTCCCCACTTCATGTTTAATACACTTCTCTCAAAGATCTATAGAATCAAGTTAATATTGCCTTTGGGTGAAATCACTCTGTGCCAAGGGCTTATGTGGTCTATAGGCCTCATGCTCTCCTTCTGCATGGAGAGCTTTATTATTTCTTCCAACTTAAATGACAATAAATGCTCAGACAAACTGCAGGTGTCCTAACACTTAGAGTAACACAGTGCTGAGCATCCAGCACCATGAAATACTTGGCACTACTGTACAGAAAAACTGTGTACATCTCTCTGAATGACAGCTATACTGACAGAAGCATTCTTCTGCCAGCATAATTGTCTACACTGGGAATTTTGCTGGGCATAGCTATCTTGGCTATTGTAGCAGGGTGGCGACTCATCCCTGCAGCGCTGGCCATCCGGGAATTAGCTCGCCAGCATCTGGAGTGCCCTCTGCAGGCCGATGTCCCGCTTGCTGCTGGCCTAGAGTCCCTCCCTGGACCCCAGTGCCCTCTTCCCTTGGGTGCTGTATCCCTGCAGTACCCCCTCAGATCTTAGGGTCTCCCCTCCCAGGGAACCCCCACCCTCTATCCCCACCTTGCCTCAGTCTAGGCAACTGCCAGTCACCACTTGCCCCTGTTCATTGGGGCAGACTGCAGTATCATTGCCACTCATCACCAGTAAGGAGGGTTTGGCCCGCTGCCTTTGCCTATAGAGCCATGGGCTGCCCCCTGCAATCCCAGTACCCCTTTGTTGGGCCTTCCCCTAGGCTCTGCAGCCTGGGGATTTCTAAGCTAGAGCTTCCTCAGCTCTTCCTGCCTTGCCCCAGCCCTGCTTCCCTCTAGGTACTCTGTCAAGCTCCTAGCAGCCAGGCCTGTCTTCCTCTGCAGCCAAAGGAGACTGTCTCTCTCAGCACCAAACTCTGGGCCCTTATCATGGCCAGCTGGGCCCTAATTGAACCAGCCACAGCTGTGGCTGCTCTACCCAATCAGCCTGAGAGGAGCTGCTCCCCCCCAGCCACAGCCTTTTGCAGGGCTGTTTTAAACCCCTTTGGCCGGGAGTGGGTAGCTACTCCGCTACAGGTGTACAGTAACTCCTCGCTTAACATAGTAGTTGCGTTCCTGAGAACTGCGACTTTAAGTGAAATTATGTTAAGCAAATCCAATTTCCCCATAGAATTGATGTAAATAGGAGTGTGGGTTTCCAGGGAAATTTTGTTTCACCAGACAAAACACTTTTATATATAAAAATAAAAAATAAAATAAAATGCGCGCACACACATTGTTTGTTTAAAACATATACTAATACTATACATACCAATGACTGACCTAGCCATTCTGACAACACTTTGTAGGGTGGACCTGGCTGTAGACACATCTTTTCCAGAAGCGTTACAGAAAAGAGAAGAGATGCCCTTGTCCATATTGTTCTTGCTGCTCCAAAGAAGTTTCCCTGATTCATTTTCTCCAATTTTTATGTGTGTTTCTTGTTGTTTTTAATGCAGCCTTTAGGTAGTTGCAATTTTTGGCATCGCATCCACTGAGGACATTATGTGTGCTCTGGGCTGAGTAAGGGCTTGTTTAAATTGTGCATTTGTGTTTAGGTCAAGACCTCATTATCTGTAAAGTGGAGTTAACTCTCAAGCTCATATACAAAACTGTAATAAAATACACCTTTAACAAGGCCCTTCTGTGCATCCTCAGGCTGATGTTCATCTAAGATACTGAAAGGCAAAATCTTGACTCCTCTGGTCATGTTGGAACTAAGAGTAAATAAATTCAAAATATGAGATTACACCTGCTAGTCTCTGGGTCCTAAAGTTTAAAGGGGTGAGTGAGTTGAGATGTTCTTATTAACATGAAGAGCTTGTTTTTTTGTTTTTACCTCCTAACATTGTTTTTATTCCTTCCTCCTGGTTAGGTTTCTTACCTGACATGTTAAGAACTTGACACAATACAACAAAAAAACAGAGGCCATTTCAGCCACAGCTGCAGAATACAAATGTTTATTTTCACAGAAAGCTGCAATTGTAAATTGGAACATATAAATGCAAGTCTCTTATTAACTCTCAAAGAAGCAGTTGATCACCCAATTTGAACTTAACAGCGCATGGAAATAAATCTATTTCTACTTTTTCAATGGTCAGCAGAAATAGAATAATTCACAGTGAAATCACAGTATTGGTTAAGAACAGACCAAGAATATAATATATTTTTAACATTAAGAAATAAAGGTGATTGTACTTTGCATTCTGTTCCTATGGGGGAACAGGGCCAGGAGCAAGAGCAGAGATCTGTAAGAGATTGTAGTGTGTCAGCTTTGAATCAATAGAGACTGGGAGCATTGTGCATGTATTCAGGACAATTGGCAACTAAACTAATAGGCAAGGAAGAGCTCAAAGGGACACCAGTAACTTTAAAAGTAGGCAGTCTTAAAAAAGAATAGTTTTAAAAATAGTTTGAGGTACTATACCCGTACCTCAGTGCCCCAGTCTATTACTGTGGCTTTATGCTCACATTCTTCCTATTATTTTGGATGATTTTCTTTCCCCTGTTTCTGTGACCCCCACACACAATAGAGGAAACTAATTCTGGCCTTGATCCTGCAAAAACATATGTGCCTACTTAATGTTCTGCTTTCTGAAAAGTCCTATTGACTATTAGGTGGAACTGCTCATAGGGCACAAAGTAAACCACATGACTTTTTTTGTTGTTGTGAGATTGGGGTCTAAGGTCTCAATCTTGGAAACAGTTCTGTGCATGTGGACCTTGGTGCTTCCATGGAGCCACACTGTACTCAGCAGGGCTCAGCACAGGCTTTGGGCTCTGCCTGTGTGGAACAGATTGCGGGACCAGGGCCTCATTGGCTTAATGGAGAGAGAGGATGGTCCAGTGGTTAGGGCACTAGCTGACAAGTTGGGAGACCTGGGGCCAAGTCCCTGCTCCACCACAGACTCCCTGTGTGATTTTGGGCAAGTCACTTGATCTCTCTGAGCTTTGGTTTCCCACCTGTAAACTGGGGGTGTTAACATTTCCTTACCTCCTGGGGTGTTATGAGGATAAATATATTAAAGATTCTGAGGTGCTCTGGTACTATGGTAAACCGTAGATCGAGATCTGTACAGACCAGGGAGTAGTAGAGGAAGCCCAGGCTTTGACCGTTCCTTTGTCCCTCCCTGCCCAGCTGCTCCAGGAGCAGAGCTTAATCCTGCGTGCCTGGACCCAAGTTCAGGGAAACCCACTTAACAATGTAAGGTGGGTTCTGACTCCTCTGTGCATGCACCTAGCCCAAGTCTCTCTCTGCTCCAAAATTTTAATTAATTTTGTATTTGTCACTGAACATTGTTACCCTTGACCAATGAAAAAGATTGATATCTTAAACACTAGTCGTGGGAAGAGATTTCTGGCAGGACTCCCTCTAGTAACAGTAGTTTTCAACCTGTGGTCCACAGACCCCTGGTGATCCGCCAACTGTGTTTAAGATTTCCAAAGGAGTTTGCACCTCGATTTGAAATTTTTTTTAGTGATCTGCAAATGAAAAAAGTTTGAAAACCTCTGGACTCGTAGACAGGATTGTGCGGTGTGTTCAAATACATTTCTTCAGAGACTCTCGTGTTTAATGGGTGTTCCCTGGAAAATGAACCTAAAGCTGAAATAAGGCTATCTACAAAACAAGCTCTTTCAAACATATCTTGGCTCTGTCAGAGGGTGACAGTGGGTCTTGTAATAGTGACTGGTCTGCTGACCCTACTTGACTCTATGGCACCTGGGCCATAGAGCAGGTGAGAGCTGCCTGAGACTGTAGGTGGTCTCTGGAGGAAGCTGTAGGTGGTTCCTGGTGGAAGGCTGTACATAGAACAGCAGCAGAAAGGTTTGCTGGCTGACCTTCCCGTGCCCGAGAAAGAGGGCTGAAGGTCAGACAGCAGCAGAGGGAGTTGCCTGCTGACATTGGAGCTGGAGCTGATGAAGGACAGAGAGGGCTGGAGTCAGGGGAACAGTGGAAGGGCCTACCTCTTGCCCTCTCTGGAGCAAAATGGTTAAAAGACCACAGGAAGTGAGGGATGCTCCTCTGGAGAGGGTGTGGGGGTTCCTACTGAGAAGAGCAGGGTTGCATTCCAACTGGAGGGACTGGCAGAAGGACCAGAGAGGACCAACAGAGAGCCCAGGTGAGACAGAAGATGGTGTGGCATGAGAGGCATTGAAGGACTAGATATCTTGGGATTTTAAGGACTGCAGGTGTTGGGATGAAGTTTTGGGACTTCTGTCCTGGGCCATTTAAACTGTTTTTCTAATAAACTGGACCCCAGGAGGGATGTTATTGAGGCAAGGAAGCTTGTGTAGAGTTACTGGGGACTAATTTGTGATTCATAGAGGTTTTTTTTTTTTTCTTGGATAGCCCCCCATTCCCACTCTGTGGAATGTGTGGTTGGCTTAGCAGGTCTAGGCTCCAGTGATCAATTCTAGCTTCTGCTAGCCTTTCAGAGAACTTTGTTGTACATAATGAAGGTGATTTTCTGCATCTCCGTGCAGCTCTGAAGATAACCGTATCTGTGGGGAGGATGAGCCTGTGGTGACTTTACACTCAACTCTCCTCATGATCTCACCCAGCACGCTGGGCTTCAAACAGATGACTTGCTAGTATTAGAAGGGAAGCTACAATAGCGTTTAAAATCTGGTCTCTGAACAAATGGTGTGTGTCCAATAATGTCCCCCTGTAGATGTATCCTGTAGGCCTGCAGTTCAACAGGGGGTCTGCAGCCTCCTGGGGGTCTGCAAACACTTTCAGGGATTCAAGCAGCTGCAGCATTTCCTCATCTGCTGCTGGTGGAGGAGCTGAAGCTGCTCCTCAGCTCCCAGACCCCTTTGCTCACGCAGCTGCTAAGAACCGCCTGGGTGGGGGAACCGGCTCCTTGGCTGGAAGAGCATTTGGGGAGCAGCCATCGCAGGGGATCCCTCCTGGCACACAGCCCCTAGCTACTCACCTCCCTGCAGCCTGAGCTACCCCCCTGGCCACACACAGCCCCTAGCTACTCCCTGCCTGCACCCTGCCCACACACAAACCCTGAATAACCCTTCCCTGCACCCCGAGCTACTCACCTGCCCGCACACAGCCCCCAGCTACCCCCCTGACTGCACCCTGAGCCACCCCCTTGCTCGCACGCAGCCCCTAGCTACCCCCCTGACTGCACAGAGGACTTAGCTCAAGATGCAGGGAGAAGGGGTACTTATTTTCAAACTTTTTGAACTGAGCTCCCACCTTTGAGTTATAATGTTTGGTTGCCTCCCAGACAAGCTGGGTGGCTTGCTGAAGTGAGTCAGAGGGTGGAGGTGGCTCCTTCCCCCGACCCCACTGTGTGGAACTGGCTTGAGCCCCGCTGGCCCCTGCCTACCCAAAATAGAAGTTAAACTATACCTCTACCTGAGCGCCCCCTGGCCCAGAGCCTGGAGTCCCCCTCTGCCCTGCTGGACTCTGGAGTTTTTATAGCATGTTGTATGTGTGATTAGCATGTTGTATGTGTGATTGGGGGGGGGGGCGCTCAGAAAGAAAAAGTTTGCAAACCCCTGATGTAGGCTATGTTTTTTTCCCATTGTTGAAATGGCTTTCTTTAAATGTGTGGTCTGGACAGGTCGGGTGAGATGTGATATTCAAAGTGTTTTTTTTTTTTTTTTTAAATACACGTTCTTCAAAAGCTGGTGATGACGCAGCATTTAACAAAATGTGGCAGAACAGAGCCCTACACTGAGAGTGGGTCCTTTAAAATGGGAGCATCACTAGGGTGTGGTTCTGGGGTACTAGCAGTTTTCAATTGAGTCTCTGGCAGCACTTCCGTTTTATGGGCCCATCCAAGCCTGGAACTCCTATTTGTTTCAGACTGAATGAAAAGGAGGATGGCTTGCAGGACTGAGTCTCAAATAGCTAATTCAAAACATTCGGGTAGAAAATGATTGAGTCTGTGTCTTCTTTGAAAAGTTAATGTGAAGTATTAGAATCTAGCTGACTGGCGTGATTGAGAACGGTGGAAAGGTTGGAGGAGCGAATGGAATATCCGGGATAACAAATTGCAGGGTGGGGAAGGAGCTATGAAATATTTTTTTGAAGCTAAAAGATTGAGTGGGGTTTTGCTTCGGGAAATTGATCTGGAGTTTATCCTGGTGTGATTTGTACTGCCGTTCCAGGAGTGTCCCTGAAAACAGTCACTGATCTGCTGCAGTATTTTGTGGTTGATGAGCCTTATAATAGAAGTTTTTCAGTTTGTTAGTTAGAATCATATTAACTTTCAGTTTATTGAAAATTTTGTATGCACTTTTCTTGGTCTGGGTAGAAGCTTGTGTAGATTGTTCTTTGTGCTGCCTTATGAAGTTCTCTTTCTTCACTTAGTATGAGCATATAGTGCCTACTACCCTAAGTAGCCCCATTGAAGATGGTGAATTCAGCAAAAGAAACTATGATCAGTAGTAGTAGGGACATGTCTCAGGACCCTGGAAAATAGGTTGTGTTTCAAAAGTGTTGTGATCAAATCTAGGTGGGAGGCTAGGAGCCAAAGTTGCATGTAAAAACCATTATCAGGCATTTTCTTTGATCAGGACATTTTAGGAAATTAAAAATTACACAGATATTGGAAGATAATCAGATTAATTAAACTGAATTAAGTTAAAGCTAATATGCTGCTTATAAGTTAGTTTGATGCACTGTTTTGTCACGAGTAAGGGTGGTGCATAGCTATTCTGCCCCAGGAACAGTCCAGACTCGGTTATAATTCCTTCTCTGGTTTTCTTCCTTACTCCATGGGGGAAAAGTCATCTGCACCTCCTTTTTACCTCACAGATTACTTCTTTTCTCATACTGACTCAGTTCTGGTCTCTGGTGCACTGAGCATGGAACCAAAGCTGCAAAGTATACAGTTGCACTAAGGTCTGCATAGTAACATAATCAAGTTATTTGCTGCATAGGACAATAGTGTGGATTTAAACTCTTGTGTTCAGATACTGGTGAACAGCCGTGTACTACTGTAGTTTGAAAATTCCATTTGATAATCCTTGTGTAGAGGACTGTCATATTGTTCCTGGCAGGCCTCCTGGAGAAATCTCATTACTATGATCATACCAGGTAAATATTCAGTTCATACTGATAAATAGAGAGAAAGCCCTTAAAATCAGGAATCTTATTCTGTGCTGAGCCTGTGTTTCCTCATTTTTCAGTGCTGAGATGATACATGTATTTGTGCTTGTGCATATGTTTTATAGTTTGAAAATATTTTATGCTTTGGTGGGAAAATTAAAGGAGCATCACCGTCAAATCAAATTTGCCCCCAAATTTTGGTTTTACAAGATATAAGATCAATAGAAATGGTTACACAAATTTTAAATCATTTGGAATTGTAGATGCTCCATCACCTCTGAAAATCTGACCCTGCTACTTTAACTGTGTGTGTGGATCCCCTTCAGACCACACTCGGTATTGGATCATAAACCTTTGTGTTTCATTCAAACCTTTACCTCTGTTTCATCAGTAACCTCACCCCCAGTTTTGAAACATGTGTCAATCAATTCACTATGTATTCTAGGATCCCACAGACTTTGAGTGGAGCTTCTGGATGGAATGGGGAAAGGAACGTATAATATGGCTTCTGCTTGGCCATCTAACGGTATCACAGATGTCAAGGCTATTTATGGAGAAGGTATGAATGCATGTGTTTTGCAGGAGTGCACCTTATATTTTTTTCAGTTAGCTGTGAGACCTGGAAAACAGAACACTTATCACCAATTGTTGAAAAGTATATTCTGTTGAATAAAAAATTCTGACAAATTGTATCTAGGAGATATAATTATTTATGGTCAGTTCTGCCATCTTTACTCAAATGAGTCCCATTTAAATCAACATATATAAAGCAAACTGCATTGTGAGTAAGGTTGAGAGAACTGGGCCTATAGTTAGGGACTTAATACTTTCCTGTGACAATGCTCAAAAATGATATTGGATAATGAGGACTTGGATATGCAGGATATTTGGGACCAAACCTGACACAGGTGCACAACAGCCAAAAGCAGCATGTCTCTGTGTGGATGGGCAATTTACACCACAGATGTAGTCTAGTGCAGTGGTCCCCAACCCCCGGGCCGCGGAGTGAATTCGGCGGCTTTTCGGCGGACATACAGCCGGTCCGCGGCGGCGAAGAAAAAAAAAATCCGGTCCGTGCCGCAAAAAAGGTTGGGGATCACTGGTCTAGTGTAACTCTGTTCTCTCTCTCTCTCTCTTTCTCCTCCCCCCGCCTCCCCCCCCCCCCCAATATGTACTGTGGAGAACAGATGTCTGAGGTAGGGTTTTTTCCATTGGAAAATGTAGTTGTTGAAACTGAATTTTTACTCTGGAAAATACTGGATTTTTTTAAATGTTTTTTTTCCCTTTTTTTCCAAAGCCTCATTTAATCCAAATATTTTGCTTTGTTTTGAAGTGCTTATTTGAACTGAACTGTTTCTGTTTTGGGGAGTTGATTCAACTAGAAACAGTTAATTTCAAATTGATATTTCAACTTAGAACGTCATTGTAAAGTAAAATGTCAATTCAGAATATTTCTGTTCCAATTGACATTTAATTTAGGTATTGAAATGAAATGTTTTGACACTGAAATTAAACACTTGCATGTGAATATTTAATTCTGCAAAAATTGCTTGGGGGGGGGGGGTTGGTTCTGAATCAGGACAAAACCAAATATTGGACTTTCCTGGAGGATACAAATTCTGCTTTCTGACCACAGCTCAACTGGGAAGGTTTTTTCATCTCCCTCAATCTGCAAAGCTAGCCCCCTTAGTACCATACACCCACATTTTCAGAACTCAGAGGGCAGGGAGAATTATAAAGCTATAAAATGACTAAGCTATTGTGACGGTGCTGTTCCTGGTGGGATCCAACTGTGAGTGTCCGATCAGGACAGATTGCTTCCAAAGGGGCAACTATAGCCCAAAGCTGGGGGTTTTCCACACTAAGGCAAACCAAACCAGCCAAACAGAAAAGACTTTGGTTTCACCCCACTGGCTAACCACAAGTCACACAAGCAATTCCCTTAGACACTCCAGATTCCCAGTATCACCACCAGCAGCCACCTGTCCTGGGGACCAATGGTTATGAAAACCATAACCCCAAATAAAGAAAACGGTTCTCCCCAATTCCAAAGAATCAGGCCCCAGACCCAGGTCAATATACAAATCATATCTTCCCACAAATCACACTGTTGCCAATCCTTTAGAATCTAAAGGTTTATTATACAAGGAAAAAGGTCTAGGTGAGGGTTAAGAATGGTTAAAAGAAATCAATTACATGCAGTAATGGCACATCTCTTGGTTCAGGCTTACAGCAAAGGTAGAATAAACTGCAGGTTTAAATTAAAGTCTTTAGAAAGCATCCCCTCGAGGGATGGGTCAGCACCCTTGGCCAGAGTTCACCTGTG
The DNA here is from genome assembly GCA_032164245.1 of Sternotherus odoratus. Classification (NCBI taxonomy): domain Eukaryota; kingdom Metazoa; phylum Chordata; order Testudines; family Kinosternidae; genus Sternotherus; species Sternotherus odoratus. The sequence continues at coordinate 137,120,482 of JAVMKO010000003.1, read as the reverse complement.
TAGCAAAGTCCATTCAGAGCTGGAAACAAAGCAGGCTGAAGGCTGCAGGTAGAAGACAAAATGGAGGACGCTTCTTCCAGCTTTTATAGACTCTCTCTTCTGGGCCAAGACCCTCCTCCTTCTTTTGCAGAGTCCGGTTGCAAAATGGAGGTTCATAGCCACAAGGTCCAATCACCAGACTCTCCAGGATTTAGTTTCTGACCAGGCAGTTGACATTCATAGAGCAGCTCGGGTGTGGACAGGCATATACAAAGTCCATTGTGTGGTTGATGTCCCTTAATGGCCCATCAGCCAGGCCAGCCAAGTTAACAACAGCTTGTCTGAGATTTCACCCAGCAGCCAAGCATCAGTTTGAAGTATAGGCACCATATATCCAATATTCATAACTTTAGTTTCAAAAAAGATACACACATATTAATGGCATATTCATAATTAGCCCTCCATAACCTGGTCATAGACACCTGTTATGACCCCCTTCACATAAGATTTGGTGTCACCATAGGACCTTGGTTGCTCCAATGATCTATATGATCCCAAATAATTCCTGTAACGTGACAGCTATATATAAAAATGTAGCAATTTTAATGTTTAGTATCCGAGTCCTTCCATAGCTAGAAAGAACCATTACAAAGCTGCTTTGAAACTCTTGTTCCTATCCTATAGGAATGAGACTTCAGTCACTTTTGCAGGACTAAATATTACCTATTCTGGATCATTGAATTTTTGGAGGGAAAATCCACATATAAGGGGGGTAAGAAGGAAACATTTTTGTAGGAGGTTGTTAGAAGGGGGAAAATAGGGGCTGTATGAAGTTTCTCAGTGGTTGTGCTGGTCCTATTAATTTTCAGTGACAGGGCAAGAAATGACTTAAAGGACTGCCAAAATTTGGAGCCAATATACCGTATATACTCGAGTATAAGCCGAGTTTTTCAGCCCACTTTTTGGGCTGAAAAAAGCCGCCTCGGCTTATACTCGAGTCAGTTCCTCCCCTCCCCGCCGGGGGAAAAAAAAAAAAAAAAAAAAAAAAGCTGGGAGCGCAGCCCACCCGCGGCGGGGAGGGGGGAACCGGGACGCTCCCGGCAGCCCGCCCACGCGGCGGGGACGGGAGAGCGAGGCGCTTTTTTTTTTTTTTTTTTTTTTTTTTCCGGCGGGGAGGGGAGGAACCGGGCAGCCCGCCCGCGGCGGGGAGGGGGGAACCGGGACGCTCCCGGCAGCCCGCCCGCGCGGCGGGGACGGGAGAGCGAGGCGCTTTTTTTTTTTTTTTTTTTTTTTCCGGCGGGGAGGGGAGGAACCGGGGCGTAATGCATATTTACTCTCCTTTAGGCAGGTTGAGCCAATAATGATTGCAATCAATACAACAGTCTTTAATCAGTATAGTTTTATTATAGAAGCTTCAAGGGTCTCCAACTATCAGATGCACTCACTTACATTTTGTGGGTGATTTACCGGATGTACCTTGTGAAAACTACTAAAAGAAGTTTAAAATGTATTTTCATTTGGAGTGAGTGAAAATCCTGATAGATAAGGTATCTATTTTTATTTTTGAAATTTACCGGTAGCTGCTGCATTTCCCACCCTAGGCTTATACTCGAGTCAATAACTTTTCCAGCTTTTTGTGGTAAAATTAGGTGCATCGGCTTATATTCGGGTCGACCTATACTCGAGTATATACGGTAATGGATTTGTTCATTCCCCGCCCCCATAATTTTATAAAGGAGATGATGATAAGGAAGTAACAAATGCTCAGGCACATGTTTCCATTTTGGGAAGTGTTTTATACCTTCCATCACAAACTCCTACCATCTTTCCCCGTCACTTCTATCCTCTATATCGAATCGGTCCATCTGCCAGCCCTTCCTATTCTCCTCTGTGCTAACACTACCTAGGTTATCCTGCATATTATCATTTTACTCTGCCATGAAAACAAATCCTGCCCTTCTTGCTGCCATCGCTCAGTTTTAACTCCCTCATTAGCAGATTAGCTCAATTCCTCTCCATTAGTGTCTGTGTCATCAAATTAATTCAACCCTCCATCACTAAATCATTCCTTGTTCTTGAACATGGCTGAATTATTTTGGCTGAAATTCCTCAAACATTTCAGACTGAGGCTGATGTCCAGAATGGAAAATTTCAGCCCATGCAGTTAATACTTATATTTTTGCCAAATAACTGAAAACAAGGATCAAATAATGGGAAGTATCACGTAACCTTAATAGGTGGCGTTACCAGCCCTGCCTATAATAATTTCAGCAATCTAGTACATAAAAATGGGGTTTCCTTTAATAAATCATATTCTTGGTTTACAGAGAGAGGAAGGGGAACAGCTTATAGTTCCTTAGCATTAACCAGAGATGAAATTGCATGGAACTTTGAATCTGAAGTAGAATCATAATCCTGTTGTATTTCAGAAAAGAATAATTTAATGACCCTATTGTTCTGCTTTTATTGATCTGCTTCATTATGCAGACTGTTGTTTTCTTTAAAAGTCAAAACCTCATTTCTTTTACTGCTACCTTTCTTTATAGAATGCCGAATATTTGTGCTTTGGGGACAGTGCAGAATGTGTAACACCAGGTATTTCAGCAGTTGCAGTTGAGAGGTTTTATAAAGCTCCTTTGAGTCCCTAAAGAGATTGTCTCAGGTGGGATGGAGATGTGACTGCCAGCAGTTATGGTTCATGGAATCTGTATTGGAAACACAAGGGAACACTAGGCAGTCCCTGCAGAGATCTTGTCATGATATTGCCTGTGACCTTGTATCACTTTTTTTCTCTCTTTGTGCTAGCTTTTTCTTAGAACTTGGGTGATCTTCTGTAAATTGAAAATAAAGTTAGAAGCATGGATACTGTCGATTGTAAGAAAAAGGTGAATGTAATGAATTGGTATTTTGAAAACAGCAGATGAAGGGCAGGAAATGTAGTAGTAATCATAATAAGAAAATGTGCTTCACAGGAATCATCACAGTTGAATAGGCCATTGATTCATCTTGTCACTGGGAGTGCAACATGTCAAATATTTAAAAATATCTTCAATATACTTAATTGTGTAATAATGTAAAGGGGAAATGATGTTTTATCTCCAGCTGAGAATCCGTTTCTGCCCTTACACATTTGGAATGATGGCCTTGGTCATTTTAACCTAGCGAGTCTAACTGCAGATCTACTCAAAAGGAACGAGGAGTACTTGTGGCACCTTGGAGACTAACATTTATTTGGGCATAAGCTTTTGTGGGCTAGAACCCACTTCATGAGATACATAGAGTGGAACATGAAGTGGGTTCTAGCCCACAAAAGCTTATGCCTAAATAAATTTGTTAGTCTCTAACCACAAGTACTCCTCGTTCTTTTTGCAGATACAGACTAACGTGGCTACTACTCCGAAACCTGCAGATATACTGTGCTTATTCCTATGAACACCACTGTGCAGGTGCTCTGCTGGGACTTTTCTTCTAGGATTTTCAGAACCAGAGCAAGATGTTACAGAAGATTTTGGGGGTGTGGCAGTACCTTCGTCATGGATCCCGCAGATTCATTGCGTTGGAAAGCCTTGTGTTCCCATTAGAAGTAATAATATTGAAAGCATATGCAAGTTTTAGTTTCTTGTTTAGTTTGTCCCCAAGAGATAGAGGATCTAACCTTGTAAATATCTAGGATGGAATATATTTGCTCACTTGTAAATAAGATGGATGCTAATAATGTAGAATGGAAAAGAAGCCATAAACCTAATTATAATCAAGGAATATTTGAGTAACTAATTCAGTCACATTTGTTCACTTCTAATTATTAGCCCCTTGTCTTGCTGTGAATAGTTCACTGGACTTCTGTGTCATGTGATTCTTTAACTGTCCTGTCCTGTCCTAGAGATGCTTTGCAAGAAGAAATGTATTTTAAATATGGAAAACAAGAGAAAAAAGAATCTAACAGTTGCACTAAACAGTCACATTAGTAGGAAGCTACATCTCAGTATTTGAGTTGAATGTTCATAGAGGAGCCAGAGTTTAGATGCCCTAGAAGAACATTTTATGATTTTGCGAAGGCGCCTCTGCTACTGTTGTGTTGAAGTGATTCTCAGTGTGACACACTCTTCAGATTTATAGTGAGTAATGATAAAAGCTTATGTGCATTGTTTAGCTTTCAAATCAAGTTAAATTATGTAAAAAGCAGCAGGACGGTTCTTTTCACACTTGGAATCACTTCAGTAGTTTCTTCTTAGCATCTTGTTGATGCTATTTTCAGCCTCAAACACGGCTTAAAGAAAGGCAGAGAGACACGGAGGCATCCAGACAAGCAACTTCAAGAGCATCAAATAACCGCTGATGCACACTGAACATGCTAGGATTAATGTTCAGTCTGGATGTTTACTACACATACGACTGTCCTTACCTTAGAAACCTTGGAACCCTCCTGAGAGACCACCTTAAAATCCATAAAACCCCTATGTTATGTTGCAGGATTTTAAACTGCCACTTTTTAAAAAAATATTTGCCATTAATACGAGAACTTTTCCCCCCAAAATTTTAAGGCAAGTAATATGAAAAACTAAAACTTTATTATTATTTGTATTATGGTAACTCAGACCTCAGTCAGACTGGGAGCCGTGTTTTGCTAGATGCTGTATGTTTATAGGTGGAGGTGAACCTTGCCCTGAAGAGCTTAAGCACTGGTACTGCACTGATGTGTGTTAATATAAACCCATTCAACAGGGCCCTGGGAGAGTGCATGTGCAAACTGTCTTAGAACCTTTGAAGCTGATTACATTTTTAGCTAACAAAACCAAAAGTTTCTTATTGTAGGTTTCTTGGTCTGTCAATGTGAGGGATTTCTTGTGCATTTAAATTCATAATCCTAACACACTAATACAGTGTGTTGCATTTATTATAAACACATCAAACATAGATTTAAATGTACACACATTTATGTATCTGCATGCAGAAAAGTCTATATGGCAAACAATTATTGTATTTAGAAAGTGTCCTTATTTAGGCACTCCTGGTGATTCACAAATATGTTAAAATACAATCCTATGGAAATAATTAAGCAAACAATGTTTGATATAATTAATTATGAAAAGGGGGCGTGGAGGGGGGAGTGGTCTGAATGCAATTAAAAATGGACACTGCTTTTTTGAGAGATTTTCAGTTTTTAAGCAGCGAGGACAGGGCTGAGGTAGAAATCCAAGGGGAGTAAATAGCAGCACCCAGATTCTGGAATCTCAAATGTTTGATCACCTGCTGACCTTTTGTTCCGGGTGGGAACCTTATGAGGTGGGTGATGTCAGTGTACTGGTCCTGCCAGGACGAGGCTTATGAAGAAGGTCTTGAATCTGGTCAGATGTCGGTGCTGATTGCTCTTCATTTAGCTGTGAGGCTCAGCAGGGATCTGTGAGGCCTGCTAGTCGTGTGCCCTCCCCAGTCCATAAGGGTGCACGTCCCTCCTGGTAAAAGGGAGGATAAGGGGCAAAACTGAGAACACACAGAGTTTCAAGAAAGGTCTGCTCCTTCCACTGGATTTTTCTGTGGGAGGAAAATACTGGGCCTAGTGGTCTGTGTTTGGACAGATCCAAGTTTGGTTCCCTAGTTTCCCAAGCTGACAGACCTCAGAACAATTTTTATAATGGGGACGGTGAAAGCCATTGATCAAAACTGTAAACTCTGTATATTATGGAAACCACTTCGAGGCATGGGGTGCTGCTGCACCCCTAGTTCCAGCACCTCTGCCTTAGTGCTTGGTGGAGGAGAAAGCAACTCTTGCTTTTCTCTAGCTGTCCCATGGCTGATGCACAGAGCACACTGATTGGCTCCTGAAGGAGCTGTGTCCAACTCTCTTCTTTTTTCATAGTAGCAAGTGGTGGAGACAGTTGTATACAGGAATCAACCTGTTGGGTGGCAGGTGGCAGTGGTACAGCTCATCTGTACAGGGCACACAATAAAATAATATGGGGAAAGAAATGTGAGCAGGGACATGGGGGGGGGGGGGGCAATTCTGCCAAGTATATAAATAGTGCCAAATGATCTTTAATGTCCATGCAGAGCAGAGAATGCTTTAGTGCTAACTTATCATCTGAAGGGCCCTCACAGGGAAAACTGCCTCGAGCTCAAATTCTCTAATTTGAAGAAAGAAGTGATGAATTGATACTATCAGAATTTAAACCTCTGCTTCCTGGGAGTCCTTGTATTTCACACCTGATATTTAGATCATGAGGCATTTTTTAAACTTAAGTTTATATTTGTAATATCAGTACTATTTTCGGGTTGGTATTTTGTGACTGTCTATTTTTGCCATTTATTTAAAAACATACAGGTTTGTTTTGGTAAATGTCATGTTTTTTTTGGGGGGGGGAGGAGGATGTTTAATAGTTTTTACTTCTATTATTTTAAATTGAAAGTTCACCCTTTCTCCTTTTTTTTTTTTTTCCAGTATAAACCCTGGTGTCTAATGGCATACGGGATGGTGGCCTGCTGGTTTCTATTAGGAATCAATGGCTTGGCAGTGATTTTGCTACATATAGCCATTTCATTTTCCGTGGCTCAATTTCAGACAGCAGTCCTGACATGGCTGTGCTCACTACTTTTGTTATCAACTTTGCGCCTACCAGCAGTGGAAGAAGCAAAGGTAATTTTTTTTAGCGTGATCAAAGTCTGGTATTTGTGTGTCATGATCTTGGACAACATTTTATTGCAAAACCCTCTCATGGATTGAAAACTGGTTAAAAGACAGGGAACAAAGGGTAGGGATAAATGGAACTTTTTCAGAATGGAGAGGGGTAACTAGTGGTGTTCCCCAAGGGTCAGTCCTGGGGCCGATCCTATTCAACTTATTTATAAATGATTTGGAGGAAGGGGTAAACAGTGATGTGGCAAAGTTTGCAGATGATACTAAACTGCTCAAAGTAGTAAGGACCAAAGCAGACTGTGAAGAACTTCAAAAAGATCTCACTAAACTAAGTGATTGGGCAACAAAATGGCAAATGAAATTTAATGTGGATAAATGTAAAGTAATGCACATTGGAAAAAATAACCCCAACTATACATACAATATGATGGGGGCTAATTTAGCTACAACCAATCAGGAAAAAGACCTGGGAGTCATTGTGGATAGTTCTCTGAAGGCATCCACACAGTGTGCAGCGGCAGTCAAAAAAGCAAACAGGATGTTAGGAATCATTAAAAAAGGGATAGAGAATAAGTCAGAGAATATCTTATTGCCCTTATACAAATCCATGGTGCGCCCACATCTTGAATACTGCGTACAAATGTGGTCTCCTCATCTCAAAAAGGATATACTGGCACTAGAAAAGGTTCAGAGAAGGGCAACTAAAATGATTAGGGGTTTGGAATGGGTTCCATATGAAGAGAGATTAAGGAGGCTAGGACTTTTTAGCTTGGAAAAGAGGAGACTAAGGGGGGATATGATAGAGGTATATAAAATTATGAGTGGAGTGGAGGAAGTGAATAAGGAAAAGTTATTTACTTGTTCCCAAAATAGAAGAACTAGGGGCCACTCAATGAAATTGGCGTGCAGCAGGTTTAAAACAAATAAAAGGAAGTTCTTCTTCACACAGCGCACAGTCAACCTGTGGAACTCCTTACCTGAGGAGGCTGTGAAGGCTAGGACTATAACAGGGTTTAAAAGAGAGCTGGATAAATTCATGGAGGCTAAGTCCATAAATGGCTATTAGCCGGGATGGGTAATGAATGGTGTCCCTAGCCTCTGTCTGTCAGAGGGGGGTGATGGATGGCAGGAGAGAGATCGCTCGATCATACCTGTTAGGTTCACTCACTCCGGGGCACCTGGCATTGGCCACTGTCGGTAGACAGGATGCTGGGCTAGATGGACCTTTGGTCTGACCCAGTATGGCCGTTCTTATGTTCTTATGTTATGTTATGTTCTTATCAGCAGAATCACTTTTAGTTTTGTCTAGGCAGAGATGAGCTCAAAATAACTTTCCAGGTGCTAAGATGCAGTAGGTATCGATACTGCCTTTGACTGCAGCATCTCATTTGGCAATGTTAATAACTTGCCGATAACTCCCTCTCTCCTGTATTGTTATGGTGTCTTGTGGCCCTGAGTACTAAAAGATAACTAGATGCATAACAAGGTTGTTATTCTATAGAGTTTCATGTTGGTGTAAAGTGAGGGGAGAGCAATGAGGCAGATAGAAGAGCCTCGCTCTCCATTGCAGCTTACTTGTTCTCTTCTCTTTCAAACAATAGGTGAAATCATTGAATGCAATAAACTGTACTGAATGGTCAAATTAATCTGATTTACCCACTTTTTCTTTAAGCCCTGGCTATATTATAATTAACACTGTCTGGATTTCAATACCATTTATCTACAGTGCTGCTTGCTTTTATTATTGTCATCTTCAAATTACCTTTTTATGATGCCTTTCCTCTCAAAGGATTCTAAAGAGCAGCTGAATTAATGAGTGGTCTTACATATGAGGAGCATCTGGATTATTTAGTCCTGAGAGAATTCAAAGGCAATGGAAGTGAAGTACTTGACTAGCTTAAGGATTATTATAATATCAAGACTGAATAACCTTTTTGAGGTTGATGAACAAGCCAGAACTAAAGGTCATACAATTAGGTACAGGAGGAAACCTATTAAAAAAGAATTGGGGGGAGGGGGAGCTTTTGCAAAGAGTGGCGAACAGGTGGAATGGGATTCTAGTTGAGATAGTAGATTCAAATGGTAAAAGTTGAGCAAAAGTTGAAGGACTATATGGAATGTAATAAATTAAAGTGGCATTATTCATTTTGGTGTTTGGAAGGAGCCAGGTGCCTTTTTAGGGAGCCCCAGCAGCAAACTCACTCACCCCCCTCACTGGCAGCAGAAGCTGGAGGGCGCTAGGACCCTGCAGCAACAGAGGCAGCATGTTGCTGCACAGAACGGAAGAGAAGGAGAAGGTGTAAGGGGGCAGCAAGGGGAGGCCGGGGGACCCTTGGGGGGGGGGGATAGAACCAGGTTGGAGGGGGCTCTCTGGGCTCTTCCTTCCCCCCCCCCCCCCCCCCCCCCCCGCAGTGCAGTCCTCCTTCCCCTGACTGTCTGGGGGGTTGGGGGTGGGCTTTCTGCCCCCTCCCGCCCCCCTTCTGCTGCCGGCACTGACCAAGCCGGCAGCAGCAGCTTTCCTCCCGCCCACCCCTACAGACGCTGAAAGCCGGCGGCGGCGCTGCAGAGACCCGACCGCCCAGTCTGCTCCTGCCGGCGCGCGCCCAGGCTCTCTGGTCACCCTAGGCGGCCGGGGCGCGCGGTGTACGGACCGTGTCGAGGCGCGCTCTGGGCACGAACCCCACCCGTGAGGACACGGCGGCGGCTCCCCCTCCCCCTCTCACCAGCTCGCGGCGGCAGCGGCTCCCCCATGGCAGCGGTGCGAGCAGGGAATCCCTGGGAACCGTCTCATGCCGCCCCCTGTGTACCAGGCCCCGGACTTAAGGGGGTCCCCCCTTAAGTCCGGGGCCCGGTACAGCTCTACCCATAGTACCCCCCTGTCGCCGGCCCTGTGGGTGGCACACACCATCATTCCTCTGGGGAACATAAAAAGTGGCCACCTACTCAGGCACGCTCTAAGAAGAGGAGACAAGAGTCTTCTTATCGGGTCTCTACTAATGGTAGTTGAAGGCATCAACATGGTCGGTTTTTCACACCCTAAAGCACACTAGTTCACATCCTTTAGTACTGTTGAAGAAATAGTCCCTTGCAGTTACCCAGACTGATACTGCAGTACCCTATAGCATACCTCAAAATATGGCTTTTTCTGCAACTCCCTCTTCCACAGTCTAATGGCTATAACTGAAATTCTGCCAGATAATTGGACTTCCTTTTAATCTGTTGCTCCTAGTTAGATCCATTGCACAAACCCTACACATTCCACTCTCTCTGGTGTTTACGCCCTTTGAATATTTTAATTGGTTTTGCCTGTATTCAGTTTTTATTCATGAGCTAGTTTCTGTAGACACTTCTTCATTTCTGTTGCTCTTTTCTGAATTCCTTCAAATTTGTCAACAGCTTCACTGAGGCACCCAGATCCTAATATATTTGCTTCACATCCATCAAGAGGATGTTTATGTATATTACCTACCTAACCCTTGGTGTAAGAAGCCTACAGATTTTTTCCCATACCTCCAGTTGTTGGAGTTTTTGGATTTGAGGTCTAGCTTCAAATCAGATTCAGTATGTCTGTTGCTTCTTGAAATATGGCATTATTCATAGGAAATAATGGGGGGGGGGGGTTATCCTTTGTCATGCTGATTGATGTTACGTGCATAAAGCCCTGTGCGTCAAGATGAAATTATGTGCCTTAATGTATAAAGGTTATTTTGATGGAGCATAATATATGATAAACAAGTGCTTCACTAATGCTCCAATAAACACATCTCTACTTCAAGAGAGATGTAATCGCTCTAATTCAAAATGCTGATTTTTGTTTCATAACCCAGAGTTGCTTAGTCAAGCATGGCAGTTTCTCTTTCATGACTGTGGGTTTCTGAATTGGAAAATGAAGCCTATTGCTCTAACAGTTGGATTTATGCCAAAACAAGGGCCGCTAACCATCCTTTGACTGACTGGCATAGACTCTGTTTTGCTATCTTCATCCTCTGCCTGCTTCCTTTCATGGGCTTATGGATTTTAAAGAAGCTGTTCTTCACTTGTGAACAGATTTATTTGTTCCATTATCCTCTCTCCAAAAGACACTTTCATTAGGACTGACAAACTCATTTCTCTTTGGGGTTCCAAGGCATGGTGCAGTAGGACAGGATCTTATCAATTGGGGTTTTGGGGTGGAGGGCTATCAAATCCACTACAGTAAAGATGTTACCATCCAAACACAGCTCACTGATGTGGGCATTCACCAAGTCTGTTAATTACTTTGAGAATTTCCTGCCCTTCTCTTCCGTACGTAACTCACCTCTGTCTCCCCTTCCCCAGTGCAGGAGAATGAAAGGAGCAGGCAGCTGCTGCCACTGCGCCACCTTCCCGCTGGCCCTTGCAGGCTGCAGCATTCTCACCCTAGACAGGCAGGGAACAGCCTCTGTCTGCAGGAGCCGGCAAGCCTGTTGGGGTGGCCAGAACTGGAGTCTTGTCATAACAGCTGAGGCTACCAACAGTGTCATCTAGCAGCTCCAGCCTCCGCTTTCGCTCATCCTGAAACCTTGATATGCCAAGGAAATAAGTGTAAAGAGTCACTATAATGCCTCCCCCACACTGTGCTGGTGCCTACGCAGGGAGGCGCATGCCACAGTTTGAGAGTCTGTATTAACTGCTCTTTATTGGTGATGACTAAGGACTTGTAATGTGCCAATAAGAATGTTGATGGTTTGATATCGAAATCCCATCATGCTCTAAACATAGCTATTGCACCATTCTCTGTTTTCATTTGCAGAGAGGGTGGTATGACAGTGAAAATGAATACTACTTGCTGCTCTTCACCCTGACTGTTCGCTGCCTCTACTACACCAGTTTCAGCCTTGAATACTGCTGGCATGGGTCTACGCAGAAGAGGTACCACTCATTCTTTTGGATGCTGGCCTACATGTTCTACTATCCTGTGTTCCACAATGGGCCCATTATGACCTTCAATGAATTTACTAAGCAGGTAACAGCACCTTCACGATAATACAGGTCTTGGTTTTCAATACATTTGATGTGGACTGAGGGCTAAATCCTCTGAGGTGCTGCACACTTCCTGAAAGGTTCCCAGCACCCACACACATTACCTTGAATGCAGGGGGTTGACAGCATCGGGCACTTTGATAAATTGGCCAGAATGGGCCCTGAAAGAAAAGACAAAAGCTTGAAAATTAGTTGGGGGTCCTGAGCTAAAACTACATATTATTAAACACTCCCTGAACTTCAGAAGATTCTGGTTCTGGATCCAGACTTTGAAACTCAGGCCTATATCTTGAAAATAATATCTGAATAGCTGATAAACAAAATTGGTGACCTCTTTCCAGCTGCCGGATGAATGTATTCAAGCTGTATTAAACTAAAAGGGGAAAGATTGTGTGGGCGGTGGGTAGGGCAGATTCTTTCATCTTTTGAGAGGTGGTGTCATTAATTAGAGGAACATTTTGGATAGGCACAGCTAAAATTCCCTTTAATCCATTACTTCAGATGATTCTTCTGATAATGTATTTTAAAATGCACTTTGCAGACGAGTCTGAGTTAAAAGTTTAATGTACAGTTACCTGCTTGAGGAAAAAATTCTCATTGAGATTTTCAAACAGAAAATGTTAGTGTAGCTTCATCTTCCCCTTTTTTGTATGGCTTGAAGTACATCGCCTGCAGGAAAGGGGAGCACTGAGAACACAAGCTTAGGTATTACCTTGTTACACATCAACCATAGAATAATTCACAAAAACTGGTAGTTAAAAACTGAGTCTCTATTTCATTGTTTGAGTGAAAATGAAGGAAAATATCCAAATAGATCTAAAAATCGAGTGATCGGAGTAAAGAGGGGTTGATTTAAACTCAGCCTTAGTTTTCCACATATATATTTCTTCTGCATGAGATTGTGAAGGTTTGGAGATATGAGTATTTTAGTTCCTTTTTGAAATAGATCCATTTTTTTCAATCAACTAGGTACCTTAGAAAACCCATAGGGGGAAAGTAATAGTTTTCATTCACACATTTGGTAATTTCAGTGCCCAGTGTCCATACCAGAGTCTAATATACGATTTTCTCCTTTCTGGCTGTTCTAAGGCAGTGGTCCCCAACCTTTTGTTGACCGCGGACCGGTCAACGCGGCCGAGTAATGGATGCGGCCCGGGGGCTCTGTGCGGTTCGGCGGACTCTTGTATGTCCGCCGAAAACCCGCAGAATTCAGTAGCCCATCTATATTTTTTTCGGCGCGGCGGGATCTTGCATGTCCGCCGAAAAGCCGCAGAAAAACGGCGGAAAAGCAGAAAAAAGCAGAACTCTTGACGCACCGGAAGGGAAGGCGGGGCCGGAAGCGGAAGGGAAAGCGGCCGGAAGCGGAAGGGGCGGGACGGAGGGGAACGGGGCCGCGGACCGGTACCGAATGCTCCACGGACCGGTACCGGTCCGCGGACCGGGGGTTGGGGACCACTGTTCTAAGGGACTTCTATTTCCATGTGGTCCTTAGGAAAACAAAGTAATTTAGTTGCTTAAACAATACATCTGCTAGTGAATTTGACAAAGTTCAATTTTGAGCAAGTCAAAGAGGGAATTTTTGACAACCGTTAATAGAAATCTTTCCATTGTGGGTGTCTCAGGCGATACACCTTATTGAAATGAAAAATTACCAGAAAATTTGTTCTTCCATGACAACAGCTCCATCTATCCCCACTGTGTTTCTAACATGCCCATCACTATAGTATCTAAGTGCCGAACAAAAATACAGCCCTACTGTCAACCATACAAAGATGTGAATTCCAATATTATTTTCCTGAACAGCAGATACCAGTGTAAGAGAGATTTTGATGCTTGGATTCAATTCAAGCTTATACATGTAACCAAGCCAAGTTGAAAGTCAGCTAGAAAATTACTGAAAATTCTTTCATTCTTATTTAGATGTATTAGTCCCCAGAAAATTTGTGATTCTTATCATGAGACAGATGTTTTGTGAACCAAAATTACAGGAAAGTCTTGGAGGTGCCAGATTTGAGGGTCTTAAGATGGAGAACATTTTTAATATAGTCATGTTTTCTGGGCACGCTACCATATGTAGCATGTGAAAAATTATAAGGAAATGTAAACCCTTCCCACCATCCCACACAGGTGCAGTGGAAACAGAAATTACAGGCTCCTCGTGTATATGAGTGATAAAATATTCCTTCAGCTGTTTGCAAATCCTTCATTTTGTTGCACTGAATGTGCCATAGCTGTCAGTTGAGTATTCATTGAACCACATTTTCCTCTGATGCTGGTTTGAAAGCTGCTGTTTAAACATCTGTTTCCAAACTGTTGACAGATGAGACCCCCTTTTCAAAAAAAAAAAGGGGGGGGGAGGGAAGAAACCAATCATGTGCCTGAAACACCTACCATATGTTGAAGGGCATCTCCTCTTAAAAGACTTGCCAAAGAGATATTAAAATTATGCCCCTGTGGGATGGCAGGGGTAAAACTCCTTGAATGCCCTGTCCCCGCTGGCTAAGCCCTGCTTTCTGGTAGGAGGGCCAGGGGCAGTGGCTCCAAGCAGTCAGCAGGGAGCCCAGCTGTGGACCCTAAGGAGGGCTGGCTTACCGCAGTAGGCTGGGCTAAGTGGTCAGAGCTGGGGCTGAAGACTCAGAGGGCTAGAAAAGTCCTGAGCTGAGCTCAGTTGGGAGGTGAACCAGGAAGGGGACAGGAGGCTGCAGCTTTGTCTCCTCACCACAGGCAGGGCGCCTCAGGGGCCTGAAGATTGGCAGAGGGTAACTGTTGGGGGATAAAGGGACCACTTGGTTGCACTGGAGCCTTTGGACTGCACTGTAAATAAAAGGCACTTGGGTGAAACACCAGAGGAAGGAGTGAGGACTCTTATTTGTACCAACCAAAACACCGGGCACAGGGGAGCAAGAGAGGAACCTGTGCAGACCCAGTGACAGCCCCCCTCTCCTAGGGAACTCTGCTGTAATTCTTCATGTGATTCTTTCTCTTCTTTCATATGCTTTGAGCAGTTAAATGATCATCATTGGGATATGAGTAACTATCCATTCAAATAAATGGCACAGGTTAAACCTCCGAGCTGCTGTTTCAGGTGCTCTACAAATTCATGCTGATGTCTCTGCGGTGGTTACACTGGTTTCACAGTTTGAAGCTTTTCTTTGAAACCATAACAGGTAAAGACTAATGTTTAATTCAAATGAAAGCTGAGACTCGGGAGAACAATTGAGCATCCACTTTGGCTAATCATTCACACCTCTGGCTTTGGGAAATGTGGTACATTGCTGCCCAGACTTGGATAATGCAAGAAATGTAACAGGACAGAGACTTTCACCTCTAGGCAGCCACTTCAGATAAAAGCCTAGATTGGTAGTAAGCAAAAGTCATTAGTTGGTGCTGTGGTGTCCTATGACTCTCTCTGATAGCTTACCTGAAATGAGTGGATAACCTCAGTCCAGTTCTCTGAATGGCTAGGAGCCCACACCACAGAAATCTTCCCCACTGTTGGCACCAATTAGCATCCTAGTTAAGTCTCAGTAGTAATGGCATGAAGGCAGTAGTACTCTCACAGCATGGCAATACCAAGTCACATTGGTGATATGGCTTGGGTGAGCTTGCAGTTTTATTGTGTGTGTGCATACTGTGTCTGATCTCCGGATAGGCAGAGACTTCAGTTTTCAGTGCTATCAATCAGCCGCCTTGAATATACACTATATTAGTTGAATTGCAAATAAACATTCCTACCCGAGGTGTACTGTGAGGGACTGATGATTTCAAGGTACAAAGCTGTGCAATAGTAGCTCAGACATATCAGCTGGTCACTAACTGCAGCAATGAGAGATGCTTTTCAGTTAAAATTTGTATAAAATTCGAGGTACTTACAGAGTATGGGTATTGCATCAGTGAAAAGCCAACTTGTGACACCAGGATACTGAACATATGCAGAACATGGTCTAGCATAGATATAGTTCTGAATGCATAATTGCTATGCAGCTCAAAGGAAGACAAGATAATAAAATAGCCTCCACCACCAATAGAGCAGATGTACTCTCGAGGCAGCATGTACTCTCAGAAAACTAATCTAGTCCTGGGTGGAATGGTTAACACTTGGTTTAAAAGAAAATACTAGGGATTGCCTCTGTTCTTGTAACTCCATAACTGTAAGCAACATGCATAGATCTGTCCAAGTGACTGCCATTGTAACCAGCTAGACATTACTCCCACCTTTTACTTTAGGGATGTGGTTAACTTTTGGTGACTGGCTTGTACTTCTGATAGTCCCTGTTTCTGTTCTCCACCCCTCCCACCTGGCTAAAATGAATTTGTCATTAGAGTGTACTTGAGCAGGCTCAGTGACCGGGAGAGAAATGCTTACCACCTGATGCAGTGGATAAAAAGATTCTCTTACTAAAGAGACACATGATGAAAATACAGTTAACAAAAGTAGAATACGATATACTTTTAAGAATCAGTAGAAGTGAGCTAAATTTGGGGCATGTCTCCAGCAAAATCTGAACATGGGCTAGCCAGCATGAGCTAGCTTGAATCCAGCTAGTGCAGGTAATGATAGCAGTGCTTACAGTGCTGCACAACCTTCGGAGCAGGCTAGCGAGAAAAGAATGTACCTAGGGTCCATGCCAGCCTTGTACTACCCATACTGAAACTTGCACTGTGGTGTCTTCTCGGCTATTGTTGTTTGCAATAGTTGGGTTCAAGCTAGCATAAGTAGGGGTAGCCTGCGCACAGCTTTGTTTCCTTTTCTGTGGGTATGTCCGACACTTAGACACTCATTTTCCATTAGACTGAATACGAATCAGGTGTCCGGTTCCCTTTTGTGGCTTTGAATAGAAAAATGAACACACACAGTGATACTGCATTGAACTGTGACGGACAGAAGTGACAGAGGAATTAAAGGGGCCGAGTCAAGTGATTTTTCAGCACTTTGAAGAAACTTAGTCTCTTCATAGTACTCACTGCCAGTGAGGAGATGTTAAGGGAGATGAGTCAGAAGAGCAATAGCACCAGGAAAGCTCATTGAAAGATGTAACAAGTTATCAGGTAATTTTCTAGTCTTCACTAAGAACAGGCCAATCAATTGTGCGTCTATAATGCCCTTTTCAGGAGAACAACAAAACTGGTGGGGAGAAAATTCAAATGAATACGGTATTTACCTTTTAAGCTTAGATGAAGACTGAGGAAATATTTCCTTCTTATATATCATTTTATAGCTCCAAAAGCATGCTAATCACTTCAAAGAAAACATAGCAGACACTGTCCCTGCCACAAACAGACCTAAATTCTAGGCATGCGACAATGAGTCAGGGAGAGACAAACAGTAGAGGAGGATGCTGGTTACTGCAATATGATTGCATTTGAAGTACGCATATCTTGGTGATTCTGCAAGATTTTCCTTTTTTAAAATTTAAAAAGGAAGATAAGGTTGTTAAATTCATATTATTGACTCCCTTGTAGGTGTTGCAGAAGAAGTGCATTTGTTGGAGCGGCTTAAATGAGGAGAGGGTAGTGACTTGGCAGAATATAAAGGGGAGTCAGAATGATAATTAATTAGCAATTTTCAGTAGCTCTATCCAGGTGCATGAGGTATAAAATATGTATATTGCTTTTATTATATTAAAAAAAGAAAGAGTTTCTGCAATTCTCATTAATCTTGGGAGTGAGAAGAATGTTGCTGTTTAACATGCTGGAAAATGGAGTCCCAGAAGATGAAAAATAGCAAAATTATTCTGTGGCAAAGAGATTTCAGTAATAATGCTTTTACCTTGTTATAATTGCTTTGCAATAATGGGATAGTTTGAACTTGTATTAATAGTAGCCTGCATCTGGCAGCTGTCACAGCACCATTCAAGATCACTTAATCGAGGCTATCCCTCTACCTGTGGGGAAGGTTGGCGTGAATGTCACTATCCCTGGAATGGACAGTCAACTGTGACCAGACATTGTCCTTACTAATGAGGTACAGAAGAGGATCCTCATGGTGGATGTCGCAGTTCCTTTTGAGAACAGGATCATGGCCTTCTGGGATGCCTGAGCTCAAAAAAAGAGATACCCCACACCCTACCATCTGATGCCCTGAGAGCTGGGAATTGAGGTTCAAATATATGCACTAATCGTTGGAGCTGTGGGTACATGGAATCCCAGTAAAGAGTGAGAGAATGCAGTATTGATCAGAGCTATCGCAGCTGATGTGGCGACGCATGGTGTCGGATCATCAGGTGGACAAGGGACATTTATTTAGAATATATCCCCAACAAATGGCAATACCAGGAGAAATGAGCTAGAGTGCCCGTGAGAAGCAAAAACAGGAAAGTAGCTGAAATATTTTTAAGAGCATATTTATTTAGGGATAACTTGCCCTAAATTCTCAAGTATTGAGGGACAATTTACACTTGTTACATTATTTATTTTTCACAGCTTATTTCTAGTATAACTTTCTATGGATACTGATGTTTAAACTGTACTGTTAAATTTATTACCCTAATTTGGGATATTGCAGATTAAGTATTATGTGCATTTTATGAGTTTTTATGCCAAACTTGCTATCTTTGGATAATTTAAGCATTCTACCCAATAATTTTTATTTATCTGTGCTGTAGATAACTTTAACATAAGCTTTAATAGATGTTACATTTGTGCCCAGAAGCCCCAACCAATAATTATAGGTCCTATTGTGTACAAACACATGCAAAGACACGGCAGTTTCAGTAGGTCAAAAATGTCAACCAGCCCATACAAATTCACTTGCAGAATTTGTGGGTGTTATGAATGCAAACACATGCAGCCCATATTAGAACTTAACTTCCCAATTTGTACATGTTTGTGGAGGTCAGCTGAAATCTTGATCCTTCCACTCAAAATATCAGAGGGTCTCTTTTGTACAGTATGCAAAATATGAATGAGCAAACCTGATTTAGGTGTGTAAGTGTGCATTGGCTTCTGTAAGTAGCCTTCTCCATGCACAGATGCATGTGAAAATTTAACAGGCTCACGAAAAGGAAGCCTTTGAAAATTTAAAGTTCAACATCTGTAGTGTCCTTTGGTCTGCATGTTGTATTGTCTGTGAATCGGGAAGGCAATGCTGGTTTTCCACTAAACAGATTATATTCTGGCCTACTTCAGGGAGAAGGAGGAATGAGACTTTAACTGTATTAAACACATTCATATGTTATGTCCTAGAATTTGGTGAGCATCTTGGGAAAAATGCCAACTACAAAATTTAAATCTTCTCCCATATGACTTTAAACTTGGGAGACCAGCACTTGCTTAGCAGATCACTCTAGCTCTTGCTGACCATGGCAGTTTTACAGGAGTAAAACATTTAGCGTGACAAATTGTTTTTGAGCAATAAATCCAGTGTATTAGGTACAAACAGGAGAGTTTTAACATCACATAGTGTTACTTTTTCTCTTCCCCTATCTTGTCTTTAACAAATATTTACCACTATCACAGCCACCACATGGAAAATACTGTAGTTCCCTTGGGCTTTTCCCAGCATCTGAGGATATTGATAAATACAGGATGATTAGAATTTCTCTCTCACCTCTGGACTCTCTTAATGTTATAATGCCTGGGAACAACTAATTTGTCTTTCTCCAGTAGTTGCTTCTGCTAAGGCTGTAATGGCCTCTGAGGCTGCTGCCTACCTGCTTTGTGGACCCCTTTGTCAGTCTCCGCAAATAGCCTCCCTCGCCTTTCTCCGGCAGAACCACCCTTGTTCAGGGCCCTGACAATGATTTGGAGTGCATGTGAGCGTGTGTGTGCACATCTGCATATGTACGGGGGGATCCACCAACAATCACAGCAGGCTTTGCAACTGGAAGAAGTAGTGTCAGCATCCAAGAGCAACATCTTGGGTAAACTATGGCGAGCTTTCCAAAGCTCAATGAAGTCAGTTGAGAGACTCCCATTACCTTTGGTGGGCTTTGGATCCGGCTTTCTGTGGGAGATCACCTTCAATGACTATTACTAGACGTCCGCAGGTATTGAAAAGTCTACGTTAAGACCCCTGCATAGTTTTCTTATTAAAATGGTTTTTCCCCTTTAAAATCGGGTAGGTTATTTCTTCCTCTACAAGAGCTATTTAACTAAATGCTTCAGAATAGTTAATGCCTTTTTATGAGAACATCATGTTGTACAGCTACTCGAAACCTACCCCTAAAGGTGAACCGAAAGAAACTACGGAGAAAAGTAAATTTCTTGTCTCTTAATTTGCTTTGAGTAGCTTTGCCTGTCAGAATTTTTAAATTTTAAGGTTTTTGTACGAGTCTGAAGACAAAGTGCTGTCTTTGAAAAAATTAACCCAACAGATGTTAAAGGGGAATAGACTGTTAATTGAAGATATTGTAGTTCTGTTTGTCTTCCTGGAGTGACTTCTGTTAGAGGGTATTCTGTAACTTGGTTACACGTGTGTGGTTAAAAATGAATATTAGTGCTGTAGGGTGGGTTTTTTTTTTTGTTTTGGTTTTTTTGTTTTTTGTTTTGTTTTTAGGCTGTTCTCTAGGTTCTTCTGCCTGCTGTGGGGTTCTTGCACGCCCAAGCATATGTTGCTGGCCACTGTTAGAGACAGGATACTGCATTAGATGGACCTTGGGTCTGATCCAGTCTTCCTGTTTCTATAGTCCTGTGTTCCCATGTGTGAAGAGGCACTAAAACGAGGGACGTCAGTGGTAGATACCTGCTGAGAGAAGCATAACATTTTCTTTTCACTTGCTCTTTGAGAAGCTTGTGTTTATTTCTTAGCAGATAATTTTTGCTGGATCAAGTACTTAGGGTATAATTCACAGAGCCAGATACAGGGTTTATTAAAACGGATTTGTATTCCTCTAAGTGTGACAGCCCTCTAGAAATTAGAGGATTACAATTAAATCAGGCCCTCTTTGAGCACCCTCAAATATGATGGCATTCAGCATATTTGTGTCCCCAGCCTCAGAATTTGCATAGCAGTGGAGTGATAGGGTATGTGAATTGATAATGTAGGGGTGTACGGTGATGCATCTCCTGCCCTCATCGGGCATAAATAGATACCCCTGCAGGACTGAACCATTTGAAGCATCCATTAAAGCAAATCAAAAATGTGAACCGATGAAAACATGATGCACCTATTTCAGGGAGCTGCATCATGGGATAGATACAAGGCCTTTTAGCACTGTCAAAGTACTCTGCATGTATGGGGGCAATGCATATGCACTTGAATTGGGATGGCTAATGTGGAAGCTCTGTACCATTGTGTCCTGCACCACTTCAGTCCTATTGACTGAAGTTGCAGAACTACAAGTCTGTAGTGTAGACAGGATATAGAAGGGAAGTGTTCCTATTCTCCATTTGAAAGCATGTGGGAAGACCCTCAATGGACAAAAATGGAACTGAATACTTGTACTGCGTCTAGTCCTGTGGGAGTAACTGAAAACAGGTTGTGCATCTCATTCAAATTCTTATTTTCACTTTTCCCATAAACTTGATTGATTACCATGACCAAATAGAGAATTCCCCAAACATCACATTGAAAATAGTGCTCTTGATGGTGCAGATAAATACAAAGAAATTTAATTTTAAAAGTTGGCATAAAAAAGTCTATTTGAATGAAATGTCTGGTCACTTGTACACAATGTAACTTACTTTGATTTCTTCCTGTAGATGAGGAGGCAAGAAGCCTGCAGTTTGACGAGTAACCTTTGCCTTTTACTGCTGGGCATAGTTCGCATTTTCTTTTGGTGGTGGTTGGCAGAGCTGATGATTCATCTCCTGTATATCCATGCTATATACAGTAGTTCTTCACATCTGGAAGCAGTGTCCTACTGGACATTAGGTCAGTGTAAATATTTCTTACTTTGAATATACTTTGTTAATTATTCATTACCTAATCCGTTTCCAAAAGATGTTTTAGAGACACAAGGCAAGAGTTTGCTTCCACTCAAATTATAATTAAGACCATTTAAATATTTTCAAATTCAAAGTTAAAACAAATTGAAAAAATGTAGGTGAAACTTTCACCCTGTTTTTTATGCCAACTGCAGTGGTGGTTGAAATTATTTGAAGTTTTTAGGAGAAAAAGGAAAAACATTGAGGAATTTTTCACAATTCTTCTTTCCCACCCTGGTATTTTTCCCTCCATCCTGTTCTACTGATCTAAAAAGGTCAAAAGGATAGAGCAAGGGATTCCAGAAGAAAACAAGGTGGCAGGAAGGCAATGATCTATGTGTATACTGTTCAGTTCTCTGTGTGTGTGTGTGTGTGTGTGTGTGTGTGAGAGAGAGAGAGAGAGAGAGATGTGTTGCATTTAAAATAACTTTTCCCCTAGATCTTTGTTTCTTGTTTTCTTTTCGGTGGTTGTATGATAATTTGATTATAGATGGTTAAATATTGAGTGCAGTATAAAAATGTTGATAGTAATCACTGTAGTCACAATCTCAGATGCTATGATCTTCTGCTGCTCTGTGATGTGTACCATGGGGGACCTTCCCCTCACCCCCCCCCCCAAAACCCAACTTTTAAAACTGACTCTGTAAAGCCAGACTTGTTGCTCACTGAAGTAAAGGAGATGCCTCTCACTACCTCAGCTGGTTAGGTGACACTGCTGTAAGCACATAAGGGAAGCTCTAGTTCTGTCCAGCAGAGGACAGTGGTACACAAGACCATTAAGTATAGTTCTATAGCTTATTTGTGGTGATCTGTGCTATACAGGATGTCAGACTAGATCAGTGGTCTCCAACCTTTATACCCAAGATCACTCTTTGAATCTCAGAGCAACCCAGAATCTACCTTGCCCCTTCCGTTCCCCAGATCCCCACACACTCCGCATCTCTCCCTGGTCACTTACGCTCCCCCATCCTCACTCACTTTGACTGGGGTGGAGCAGGAGGTTGGGGTTTGGGAGGAAGTATGGGCTCTGGGCTAGGGCCAAGGGGTTTATAGTGTGGGAGGGGGCTCTGGGCTGAGCCTGGGGCAGAGGGTTGGGGTGCAGGAGGGGGTTAAGGCTGGGGCAGGGAGTTGGGATGTGGGAAGAGGTACGGGGTGCTGGCTCTGGGAGGGGATCAGGGCTGGGGCAGAGTGTTGGGGTGCAGGAGGGGTTACAGGGTGCTGGCTCGGGGGTGTGTGTGTCAAGATGGGGCTTGGGGTGCAGGAGGGTTTCAGGATGCAGGAGGGCATATGCAGTGCTGGATCTGGGAGGGGGCTCAGGAATGGGGATTGGGGTGCAGCTTTCCACCAGGCAGCACTTACCTCCAGCACTCCCTGCCAACCCCAGCCCCACATCATTCCCAGAAGGTGCCAACGTGCCCCTGGGGGTGGCTGGGGGGCATGTGGCTCTGAGTGCTGCTCTTCTGTGCAAGCCCCCGCAGCTCTCCCAGCCAATGCTTGCAGGCAGGAGTAGTGCGCGGAGGTAGACCCCTGCCCCTGCAGTCATGGGGCTGTGCTGGCCGCTTCCGGGGAGGCATGGGGCTGGGGTAGGGAGTCTGCTTTAGTGGTAGCCATACTGCACCACTGGAGATCATGATTGACTGGGAGATTCTCTAGGATAGACCAGCTGATCGCAATTGACTGTTTGGAGATCACCAGACTAGATGATCACAATGGTCCCTTCTGGCACTGGAGCCTCTGAACCCATCAGTGAACTTCAGCCCAGCAGTTAGTGCTAGTCTTTAACAGTCCTGGGCCAATAGATGGCACCTGTATTCACAGGGAGCAAGTTATGTTCCTTCCAGTGGAGGGCAGTGGTACATGTCCTCTCAAAGCTAGTTTGGTGTACCTGAGGGAAAGAGAAGAGGTTTTCCTTTCCGGTTTTTTCCCCTCTCCTAACTCTATCAGCATTTGTAAAGGAGATTCTGAAGTAGCATTTTCTGCTCTGAACAAGAGTTCTTCAGTCAATTGAATTCAGCAGCTGCTGGTGTCTCCTATATTCAGAGGGTAAAAGCTTTGCAGTGTTAAGTGATGGAACATGTTAAATCAAATGCTGACCCAGTTAATAAATGCAAGATTCCAAGATTAAGGGACAGCTATTCAAAATGTGTGTGTAAATTATCAACAGTAAATTAAAAAATTACTATTTGAGAAGCAGCTCAGGTTGCTGATATTCATCTGATGCAATCAGTATCACATTCCAATAACTAAAACTCATTTAGAGCTGGTGATTAGAAAATATAAGTTCAGGTGATGAGTCTATTTCAAAGAAAGTCTGTACAGTAAAACTTCCTTAGTCTGATTAAAAAATATGATCATCTGAACTTAAGTAATTGCCCTTTAGATAGCCTGCTTTTAGAAGAGGGAGTGATTAATGGGGGATGGTACACACTCATAGAGATTACAAGTGACAGTGTAGTTAGGTACTTAAACAGTAGGGTTCAGGTAAGTTTTCAAGGCTATGAATGTACCTGTAAAAATGTCAATTTTTTTAAGGTGCTTTCATTCTGTCCATTTCTGAGGTTATTTGTTTATCACAATAATTTGTGCTTCTTCTCTCATTAAAGTCAAATCACAGATTTAAGATACCTGAAATTTTAGGCTTAGGATCTGACTGTGTCCTCTTAAATAGTATGTAGCAGATCTATTTTCCTCTGATCCCTTCCTAGTTGTAGAGCTTGACATACCCTTTTACTGTGACTTTTGTAGAGATTCAAATGTTACCTTTATCTCAGATTCCATATGACTGAAATTGCATACATCAAAGAAGGACTGAGGAAATAGACTGTTAATACTAACACAATGATTTTCAACCTTTTTTCATTTGTGGACCCCTAAACTTTTTTGAATGGAGGTGTGGGGACTCCTTTGGGACCACAGGTTGAAAAACCACTGCACTAAAGGATTAACCGCATGGTATATTAAGAATCAGAGAGGTAGCCGTGTTAGTCTGGAATAGCAGAGGTAACAAAGTCCTGTGGCACCTTTAAAGACTAACTATAAAGTTTTGAAGCATAAGCTTTCATGGGCTAAGTGGGTATTAGCCCACGAAAGCTTATGCTTCAAAACTTTATAGTTAGTCTTTAAGGTGCCACAGGACTTTGTTACCTATGGTATATTAAGGTTCCCGTGCCACTGTTTTCTTTTGTTTTCCCATTTTTGATTGACATCCATTTAGCTCTTGGCAGATTGAAAGCTGTGTGTATCATCATGTGTATATCAGATGTTGCATCACTGCCCCCCAGTAACGTGTAAACGTCATAGTGAAGTGTGAGGCCATATTGCAATAACATGTAATGGAAATCTGTATAACTTGGGGATATTACAATTGCCCTTCTAATTTTTCTTGAATATTTTGGAGTGATCTACAACAAAACCTGTCAATGTGGATAAAAGCAGCAGAGCTTAAAACCTGAACAAAGGGTAACTCAGTAAATCTTGGAGACACTTTGCCATGGTCAAAAGTATGTGTAAGAGGAGCAGAAAGCAGAATAGCTTTTTGGACATAAAAGGGTTGAGTATAATGTCCCTGCAGGGCACAGCTATAAGCATATAAAATGTTTTATATAGTAACAGTGTTAATTTGCAAATGTCAAAGTATTTTAAAATGAACAATTTTCTGCTGAATCACTGATATACCATAAATGATGCACAGTAGTTCATATTTTTTAAAATAAAATCTAACAAAAGAGCAGCACAGAAATGCTAACATTAGAGTGCCTTGTCCATTATTCATTCTCTTCCTCCCTCACACATACACTGAACTAAGAAATAAAATAGCACCTGGGGTGAGCAGTTATCCATTATCAAGATAAATATTGTCTCCTTTGTAGCAGGAAAGTAGGCAAGTGAGTTTCTCTAAGCAAGAGTTTCTCTAAGGTATGTGAATGTTCTAGATACCTGCACACTGAAGGTATGTTATGAAGCCCAAAGCTAAAGGTTCAAATGCCATCCAACACCCAACAACTGTTTACACTTTAGTGTTAATGAATGTATTGAATTGTGCTTTTGCTTTTAAAATCTGCTGATTTGTTGGCTGAGTCCTCATGTAGGACTCAAACAGGTATCTGCTCCGGTGGAAACTTCAGCAGATCTGATTCCTCCTCTCTCACTGCTCTTGGTTATAAATCAGTATCAATCATGGCTGTATTACTGTCACATTACATCTTCCTGGAATTAAGCCACCTCATTCCTTCTTGATTAACTTGCAACTCCACAGCCTTATCCATCTCTCTCCTCTCCCATACCTGTCTTCATGAAAGCCATCACTGACCTCATCTCCTCATAAGATAAGCTAATCTAACCTGTCTATATGGGCATGTCTACACTGCAAAAAATAGAGCTACATCAGCAAGTCCAAGAGCCTGGGTCAGCTGACTCCGGCTTGCTGGGCTCATGCTACGGGGCTAAAAAAATAGCAGTGTAGATGTTTGGACTCAGGCTAGAGCCAAGCCTCTGAAACGCAGTGAGTAGAGCCCTGTGTAGATATCCGTGGAGCTGCAGGGCTCTACCAGAAACTGCAGCGGTGAAAGCAGCAGCATGTGGGGCTGCTGGTCCCAGGAGCCAGCTGTATTGCCCCCAACTCTGCCCACTAGGGTAGGCACCAGGCTGCCTGGAAGCTGTCCCCAGTCGTGCTAGCGTGTGCGAGCAGCTCACATGCTCCCAGATAGGGTACACAGACTGCTACAGGGAAGGGACTCCTGTCCAGGAGCATTTGAGCTGCTTGTGCACACTAGTGCGACCAGGGAAGGCTGCCCGTCAGCCGTCAGCCAGCTGCCCACCCCAATGAGTGGAGCTAGAGGTGATACAGCCATGCCAGAGGAGCTGCCCCTGTGGGGTGTTCGCCCCTGTCACAGGGTCTGCACAGGTCTCTCTCTCTGTCTCTCTCCCTTCTTCCCCCCCTGCCCCGCTCTGGTTGGTAGAAATAAGAGTCCTCACACCTTCCTCTGGTGTTTCATCCTAGTGCCTTTTATTTACAGTGCATAACAGTGGTTTCCATCCAAGAAAGTGCTTCCCTTTATCCCCCAACAGTTACCCTCCTTCTACCTGATTCCAGGATTTTCAGGCCCCTGAGGCACCATGCCTGTGGTGAGGAGGAGACCGCAGCAGTCTCCTGCCCCCTCAACTGAGTTCAGCTCAGGGCTTTTCTAGCCCTCTGTCTTCAGGCCCCGCTGTGACCACTTAGCCCAGCCTACTGAGGTGAGCCAGCCCTCATTAGGGCCCATAGCTGGGCTGACTGCTTTGAGCCACTGCCCCCCCAGTCCTCCTGCCAGAAAGCAGGGCTTAGCCAGCAGGGGCAGGGCATTCAAGGGGTTTTACCTTTGCCCTGCCACAGCCTCTGTGAATGTTGGCCCAACATGCTGCTATTTTTGCCGCTGCGGTTCCTGGTAGAGCCCTGAAGCTCCGTGGATAGCTGCATCCATGGATATAAAGTCTGTATCTATGCAAGGCTCTACTGGTGAGGGGGTTGGGTCTCAGAGCCCAGATTCCAGCCCAAGCCCAAATAGCTATGCTACTATTTTTAGCCTCGTTGCTTGAGCTCCATGAGCCTGAGATTGTTGATCCAGGGTCTGAGGATCACTGCGGTAAGTCTGTTTTATTTTATTTATTTATTTTTCCCCCAGTGTAGAGACACCCTCTATGGAACTTCTAGAATATTAATCATTAGAAAATCTAAGGGTTTCAAACTGTTTTAGCCCTGCTTGACTTTTCAGTTGCTAGGTACCTTCCAGTTTCCAGCCTCTCTTTCCTCAGCAAGGTACTGGACAAAATAGTATTTTTTTTTTTAATGTCTGAGCCATTTCTTCCAGCTCCTTCTCCCTTAAATTTGAGCATAGCCAATAGAAAGGAGCATAAACTACAGTAGTCTATATGTAAGAATGGAAATAGCAGGGCTGTAATGGAATTTGAAGGGGGTTAAACCAAGCAACAAATTCTTGAAGTATATCAGAAACAGGAAGAGAGTCTACAAGAGGATATAGCAAAAATAGTCAGAAATAGGTGACAATGTTTACAGGGATGGAACTTCCCTATGCAGAGAGAGAGTGAAAGTGTGTGAAAATATTGGAAGAGTTTACTTTAGAGAAATGAATAATAAAAAACATGATAAAGTTATACAAAAATAATGAATGCTTCAGAGAAGGTATTTGCCCTTTTTTATAATGTAAGAGTAAGGGATCATTGAAACTGAAAGGCAGCAAATTTATAAATGGAAAAAGAGTGTTTCACACAATGCACAGTTAGCCTGTGGAGCTAATTCCCACAAGATCTCATGGAGATCAAGAGCTCCTCATAGAGGCCAAGAGCTCAACAAGATTGTTTTAAAAAGACAGGACATTCGTATGACTAATAGAACACCCAGAATTGCACATTAGTGAGGATTTGAAAGAAACCCCAAAAGTCTGGAAGTGATATTAGACCCTCATACTTCAGGGCATAAGCCAAACGCTAATAAGTGTTAAGAAGGAACTTTCCTTACGGGCAGATTTCATAATAGCCTACTGCAGCATTTCTTACATATCTCTCTCATGCATCTGGTGCTGGCCATTGTCAGAGAGAGGATATGTGACTGGATGGAGCACTGGTCTAAACTGGTATAGTAGTTATGTTTCCAGAGCACTTTTCTCATTGTTTCTTTTTGGAATTGTTCAGATATCTGGAGCTGCATGTTGCCAAACAACAAACTCTGAGAAAAGTATATCGGTGCAATGTACATCCGTTAATAAAGCCTGCCTATGGGATGAACAGTGATACCCAGCAAGTGTCTTGAATTGATATTGTTTAAATACAAGTGCTGTATTTATTTAGCCTTGAAAACTCTTAAATTCCTGTTGCTTTCAATTATATTTGTGACTTTCAAAGTTTAGGTTAATTACATTGATGGTAATACTGGAAAATGTGCACAGATGCGTAAAGTAAATAATCTGTTCATTCTTTCCTTTTCCCTCACTTTTCCTGTATTATTCTTCCACCAACACTTCTGAATTTATGGCTGGCCATCTATTTATGGACATAAACTGTCCCTGGCTCTGAGCAGTAATGCAGTGAGTCGTATGGATCAGTGACCTATAGAAATAGTACGATCAGCAACTTTCTTTGAGATTTAGCAAATTACATTCACAGTGCATTAAATCTTTAAGTAGGAAAGTAAGTGCCATTCTGCATTCAGTCTTTGGATTTTGTGCATTTAAAGGAAAAGTTATTGGAGCATTACACTAATTGCACAGCAGCATTTTGAGCTCTTCACATTATTTTTAGGGAACTGTATATGTTATAATTGGGAAGCAGAAATTCATTCTTTAGGCTCCTTAACCTAATTGCACAAAATCTATGGCTGTTTTGTTATATTTTCCCTTATTTGTGTTGTATTTTAATTATCTGGATGTAAATTCAACAATATAAAATAATGCTGACCCAGGGATGCGTGGGTCTTTGCCATTAACTAAAAATAAAATTCAAAAAATCATGATGAAACTCAATTCAGCAGCACTTGTCCTTTCCCTGTTCCTTCTAGTACTCAGCACACACATCAGCATCTCCTGCACTGCATGCTCTTTCCCATACATAAATTCCACTTGCTGTAGCTGTATCATGTCAGCTCAAATGGATGTGCTCTACATCATGTCTGGAAGGCCAATCAGTTTGGGCTATTTTGGAGTGGGAGGGGAGTGAATATCAAAGTGAGAGTTCTTCCTAGAGACCGTGCTGCCATTAGCCCCTTTTCTTTGATGCAAGAGGGACTCCAGCTCAGGTACCTCTGCTGATCTAAACTGCAGCAGGATGTCTCAGGGAGGAAAGTCCCAGGGCTAAAAAAACACCTCTAATCCTGCAGCCACTTCAGATACTGGAGAACAAATGCCATCTGATCACAAGGAGATATTCTATTTAACTAGCTAACTACCTCATACTTCTCTGAATGCATTCAGGAGCACAGTTGCCAACTTTCACCTGGTAAATAAGCACCCCGACTTTCACAATAAGCCAAAAATCAAGGTAATCCCATTTCAAAACAAGCCAATCGCTAAGAACCCTAACACTCTGTGACTAGATCCCCCTGGCCTACAGTCTGGGACTGTGGTGGACCCTCTGTGCACCCTAGACTCTCTCCTCCCCTTGCTTCTGCTTGCTAGGAGCTGATTTAAAAAAGGGGGGGGGGCTACAAGCCTTGGAAGGGGTGGGGGAGGGGACTGGGGCAGCGAGGGTGTGTGTGTGCGCGCATGTCAGTGATGTTGCCCTCGGGCCACTGCAGTAGTCCTCATGCGGCCTTTGTAGTCGTTTGAGACCCCTGGGATAGGGGATAGAGGTCCTGGGGGCAGGGGTATAATGGCAAGGGGTCAGGGCAGTCAGGGGGCAAGAGGGTTGGGTGGGGTCTTGGGGAGTGTT
Organism: Sternotherus odoratus; assembly: GCA_032164245.1. NCBI lineage: Eukaryota > Metazoa > Chordata > Testudines > Kinosternidae > Sternotherus > Sternotherus odoratus. The sequence continues at coordinate 137,090,586 of JAVMKO010000003.1, read as the reverse complement.
AGGGGTGGGGGGATCTCGGGAGGGGATAATCAGGGGACAAGGAGTTGGATGGGTCGGAGGTTTTGAGGGGGGCAGTTGGGTGGTGGGAAGTGGATGGGGTCAGATAGAGGGCGGGGCCAGGCTGTTTGTGGAAGCACAGCCTTCCCTACCCAGCCCTCCATACAATTTTGAACCCCGATGTGGCTCTTGGGCCAGAACGTTTGCCCATCCTGGCCTAGCTCCCTGCTCTTTGGAACCCTCCTTCAGGTAGTTAAAGGGTGCTATCAAATCCCCCCTCACTCTTCTCTTCTGCAGATTAAATAACTCCAGTTCCCTCCGCTTCTCATAATTCATGTGCCCCAGCCCCGTAATCATTTTTCTTCCCCCCCCCTGGACTCTCCAATTTGTCCACATCCCTTCTGTAGGGGGGGGGGGGGAGAGACCAAAACTGGACACAATACTCCAAGTGTGGCCTCATCAGTGCTGAATAGACTGGAATAATCACTTCCCTTGATCTGCTGGCAGTGCTCCGACTAATACAGTCCAATATGCAGTTGGCCTTCTTGGCAACAAGGGCACACTGCTGACTCATATCCAGCTTCTTGTCCACTGTAATCCCTAGGTCCTTTTCTGCAGAATTGCTGCTTAGCCAGTTGATCCCCAGCCAGTAGCGAGGCATAGGATTCTTCCGTCCTCAGTGCAGGACTCTGCACTTGTCTTTGTTGTACCTCATCAGATTTATTTTGGCCCAATCCTCCAACTTGTCTAGGTCACTCTGGCTCCTATCCCTACCCTCCAGCATATCTACCTTTCCCTCCAGCTTAGTGTGATCTGCGAACTTGATGAGGGTGCAATTCATCCCATCATCCAGATCATTAATAAATATGGTGAACAAAACTGACCCCGGGACACTCTGCTTGATACCTGCTGCCAACTAGACATTGAGCAGTTGATCACTACCCATTGAACCCAACAATTTAGACAGCTTTCTATCCACTGTGGCAAATTTCTGGCACTATATTGATGGGCCCCGCACTTTCTCTTCTTGTGGGGGATTCAGGGAGCCTATTTCTTGCCCCTGAACAGGGTATTAACTGTCCCACTAGTATCCTAGAGGGGAGAAGTGGAGAGGGAGGGACCCGGGCCCACCTGCTACTCCGGGTCCCAGCCCAGGGGCCCTGAGGATAGCAGTAAACCACTTGGATTAGCTACTCCTTCCCCTGGACTACTTCCCTTTCCTACCCTTCAGCTTGTGGGGGCTTCCTGCCCTCTCTCTACACAAGCCAGGTGTTCCTTTACCTTGGGTCTGGGTCTTTCTTAGCTCACCGCAGCACTTCTCCAAACTCTGCTCTGCTTTCCTCCAAACTGCTCTCCGCACCAACACCTTCCAAACTCCCTCTCCTGTCTGCCTGAAGCAGGGGTTTTTATTAAGGCCTTAATTGACAGCAGGTGTCCAATTAACCTCCTGCCTGCTTCCCTAGTCTACAGGGAACCATGCCCTAATGAGCCTTGAGTTAATATATCTCCCCTCAAGCACTCTGCCACAGCTCCCTGACCTTCCTCTATTACACCACCTTATAGTCCATTCATCCAGTCCATACGTCTTTAACTTGCTGCCAAGAATACTTTGGGAGACCATATCATAAGCTCTGGTAAGGTTAAGATGTATCACATCCACCGCTTTCCCCATATCCGCAGAGCCAGGTTTTTCATCATAGAAGGTAATCAGGTTGTTCAGGCATGACTTTTCCTTGGTGAATCCATGTTGACTGTCCTGATCACCCTCCTCTCCTCCAAGTGCTTCAAAATGGATTCCTTGATGACCTGCTTCATGATTTTCCTGGGGACTGATGTGAGGCTGACCTGTCTGTAGTTCCCTGGATTCCCTTCCTTCCCTTTTAAAAATATGGGCACTAATTTTCCTTTTTCCAATTGTCCGGGACCTCAAACATCAAAATCAGATGTTTGCAATTGTTCTTACAAAAATGGAGTTTTGTTGTGTGTGCGAATATTTGTGCATGTGGCTAGCCAACTGAATGTTCATGCTTATCTAATTTTGAAAGTCAGGTATAGAATGTGTAACAGCCCCACCCTTTTGTGTCTACAGTGCACTTCATGGCAATAATGTGACTGTGTAAAAGTATAGTTCATAGATTTGAAGGCCAGAAGAGGCCATTGTGTCTGAGCTCCTGTATAATAAAAGCCATAAAACTTCTCCCAATCCCCCAAATAATTCCCTTTGAATTAGAGCGTATCTTTAAAAAACCCCAATCTCAATTTTAAAATTGCCAGTGATGGAGACTCTACCTTGAGCCTTTGTAAATTGTTTCAGTGGTTAAGTACCCTCATTTAAAAACGTGCTCCAGTATTCATTACTCACTGTGGACACAGACTATGGGAAGTCCCTCCTCAATGGGTCTGACTGGCAGCAGCCTCCTGGCTCCTGATTGACTCCCTGCCCTATGTAAACCCAAGGGGCATTTCAGGAAGCATCTAGGCAACAGCACAGATCTCCTGTAGCTGGTGCAACCCTTCCTGATTTTGAACTCCATGTTTCAACCTTAGCTTGATTTAGACTTTTCCCTCTGACCCCAAAATCTGACTTGGACTCTGACCCTTGGTATTGATTCTGACCCTGGAACCTGCCCACCAGCACCTTCTCTACTCACAGCCTCATGTTTGACCCTGCTCTGACCCTTGGTCCCATCCACCCTTATTAGGATCCTGACAAGATGTACCCTAAGGTGTATGTGACATTCCCCAGGGTATTTAAGAATACAGTGTGTCACAGTGTGGCCTACATTTTTAGGTAGACCTAGCTACAGCACTCAGAGATGTGTAAAATTCACACCTCAAAGCGCTATGGCTATGCCAACCTAACCCCTTCCCAAGTGTTGATTGTAGCTAGGTCAGTGGAAGAATGCTTCCATCAAACTTCTGTTGCTTGGAGAGGTTGTGGTCCTAGTGACGGAAAAAGCCTTCCATATATATGTATAGAAACCCTTCATATATGTTTTGGTTTTATGCTGGCATAGCTACAGTCATCGTCTAAGTAGGAAAAATTAGTATTGACTTTTGTTGTTCTGATGAAATAGGTATGATTGCTGTTCTTCACTAGTTCATTCATGTGAGTTTTACCTATAATCTAATTCCAAAACCTCGGGGTTATAAAGTGTTGATTTCTGTATACTTGCACTACTCCACCTCTAGCCCTATAGATTTTTATATTTTATAGGATAGTTACGTACAATGGTGACTCAATACTTCTCCCTTTTCAGCTCATCAGATAAAAGCTTGACGTCAGTCTCAAACTACAGGAGATAGCAATAGCCAAAATTCAACTGAAAAATGGTATGGTGGGGATACAGATTCTGGAAAGGACCACGATATAATTTTTGTGCAGTTCTATTTCAGCTAACTTGATCACGTTTGTGTATATTCGATGTATGTATGCATCACCCACTGATGAGTGTGTGCTACAGGTTCTCCCTCCTTGCCTGATCCACAGAGGAAATTCGGTGTTACAGTCCTCCGCTATGGAGTCATGGCTCTTTAACTCAAGTTGTAACAACTCAGACTTTTGGCTCTGCAGGTCCCTGGTTCAATCCCATGTGCATCTACAGGGATGGTTGCCATTACATACATGTGTGCATGAATACACAATAGATACATACATACAATTTCAAAACATTTTATGGGCCATTTTACATCAGCTGTGGGTCTAACCTATTAGTCTTTACTAGGTACCGTTTTTCTAGTGAAGACTACAGTTGAAAGTTTCAATTTATCCTCATTGCTATACTTATTAAATAGGCTTCCTGACTAGATTTTCTTTTGTACATAACAAGTGTGAGTCTTCTTCATTTAAAAATAATGTAGAATGACATCAAGAGGTTAGTGATGACATTTTATCTCAACGTTGGTTTATTACAAATAAGATTTTTTGGATGCTTTAAAGCGTGAAACCTCACATACATACATAATAGAAAAAAGTGAAGTCTACATAATGCTCTGTGTAAACCAGATGGTAGAGTATTGTGTCTGGTGTCTTTTGATTCTCTTTCTAATAACCTCATGAACAGAAAAGGAATTTCTGAGTTCACTCTTAAGAAGCACACAGTGTTTTGCGACTGAAATGGTGGTGTCTGTGCATCAATCTAAATGGTAATGAAATGCTAACGAAGTAATCTGTTTGCTTGTGTTTTTTTTTCCCCCCAATCCTGCAAGATGATGAGGAGAATGTGATAAAATATTTGGCATCTGATGTCTGTTTTGAAAACTGGAAATACAAACATAAACTAGGCAGTTTAATGAGATTTTCTTCTCTAAAACATTGGGCAGTTCACTGCTTTATAAAAAGAAACAAGAAAAAGCTGAATTCTTATAAGTCCTTTTGCAGGATCTTGCAGATGTTGGTAGTTAACCGAGTTTTATTACAAAGCACAAATATCCTGTATTTATTTTTTTTTACTCACGTTAACTGTTGGTTATTTAGGAATCAATCCTGCAAATATTTACATAACGTTTTTACTATCCATATGTAAAGGGATGACTCAAGATAGGTAGGTTTAGGGCATGTTTATACTTGAAAGGAGTTTCAGATTGTTTGTTTTTTGTTATGTGATCTGCAACAACTGTGGTGTGAACTTCCACCCTGCTTTCCTATCCAGAGTTAAGCTATTTCTCTTTGGGATCATTGTGTCCACATGGTGCTGCGTTGTTTCAAAACAAGTGCTCAGCATTCTGGTCAGACATCCTATGGTGCAGTGAACCTCTACTAGGTGCTACCCTTTTTGAGATTTTTCTCTGTGGGGAAATGTGCCAGAAATTCTGGAACTTAGGGTCAAACTAAATAAATCCCATGATTACTCTCCTTTCAGCCCACTAATAATCTTGTTTTCATGAGCCAGTGCCTTTTTCAAAGAGCAGTCAAGCAGCATGGAGGAAATACAGAATGCTGCAATCTTCATGGTGTTTATTATGAACAGGCTGGTACCCCCATGTAGGCCCTGAAAAGGGTTAATGTGCCTGAGAGGCCAATTATGTTATCTTGCTGCAGCTAGCTAGACAAGTTTAACTGAATATGAAGCCAGCTGAGCAGGAGCAGGCCGGGTAGTGGAAAGCCAGAAGAACAGGAAGCTGCAAGGAGAGTGTCTGCAGTCACTCTTTGGGAGCAGAAAATCCAAAAGGAGAAGAAGCCATAGAAGGAGGGGTAACCCCAGAGGAGTTGGGAAAGAAGCCTGAGAAGACAGAGTAGGAAGTCCAGGGAAACTGGAAGGAGACTGTAGACCAAAATTCTGCATTGTGCAGTGGCACAGAATTCCCCTAGGAGTATACATTCTGTACTGCCTGAGGGGACAAAGCCTGCCCCACTCCTACCTCCTCAGAAACACCCTGAAGTCCTGCCTCTCCACGCCTAGTGAGCCGCAATAGCAAGCAAGAGGGTCCGAGTGTCACTCTCTCTTACACGCATGAATGCCTATTTACCCCCCTCACCTGGTGGTGATTTACATTTCTACCAGCTGCTCCAGGCACCCAAATCGACCTGCCTGCACTGCCAGGGACGGGAACGTGACGACTCTTGTGGCTTCCCTGTCAAAAGTCATTTTTCTGCAGGGAAGTAAAGAAATCTGCAGGGGATGTGAATTCTGCACACGCACATTCCCCCAGGAGTAAGTAGAACTTCAGTGTTATAAATATGAGAGTTATGAACTGACCACTCAACCACACAGCTCATTTGGAATCTGAAGTCCACAATCAGGTAGCAATAGACACAAAAAAAGGAGGCAAATACAGTACAGTACTGTGTTGAACATAAACTACTAAAAAAAAAAAAAGGTAAAGCAGCATTTTTCTTCCACATAGTACGTTTCAAAGCTGTATTAAGTCAATGTTCAGTTGTAAACTTTAGAAAGAACCACCATAATGTTCAGAGTTATGAACAACCTCCAGTCCTGAGGTGCTCATAACTTTGAGGTTCTACTGTATGCCCACTCAGGACAACCAAGCTGCCGATTCCTGTTAAACAGGACTCAGGGTTAAGAAAGACAAGGCATGAACTGTGAGGGAACAAGTGAAGAAATCTCTTGGAAGAAGCTATTACTTTCTTGTTCAAGTCCCAGGGCTTGATTCTCCATTGGGTTATTACAGTGTTATGTCAACTTAACTGCAGTGATCTCCTAAAACTGTGTAAGAGAGTAGAGCATCAGGCCCACAGTAGTTATTAACTTCTGTCAGAAGGTGAATATTGGAAAGCCTTATGGTTAAAGGACAAAACTGTGGATTGCCACGGACTCGCAGGGGCGAGGAAAAATTGCAGGCCTGTTATTTACCAGGCTGCACGTGGCAACAGACTGTATAGGTAAGGGATGCATGGAGAGTGTGGGTCAGGACGTGAGCTGCAGATACACACACGCACACACAAGTAAAAATTAATCAATTTAAAGTTTTATTGGGGATAATTACAAGGGGTAAGGGAGCAGTTTTTGATTAGCTAATAGACTTAATGAAACTTAAAACACGCAATGACTAAAATATCTACTAACAATATTTACAAACAAAGATGCAGCATTTAGTAATTGATACTTACAAATACAAACCAACGCATAAAATGACCGGTAAACGTAGAAGCTCTATTTGAAACACGTGAGCTGAGAGAGAGGCTTCGAGGTGATCAGGCTCGGTTACATGGGGTACACGGGATACACGGATACACGGGATTCGTTTTTGTTTTCCTCTCTCTGTCTGCACATGGCAGGCAGAAACATAAGTACCAACTATGACATCACAGAAGTGTCATAGGAGACGGGACCCAAAACCTGTTTGTGTTCGCTTCTGATTGGCACAAGCAAAGTTTACACCAAATAGGGGAGCAGGTGCCTCAAAGTCTGGCTTCGCCCCCAAAGGTGAGGAAATGCACATTGTTATAGAATGCATGCGAAACTGAATGACAAAAGAAGAGGCCAGGGCAATACCGGTATGGGCAAGTGTTACAGGATGCAGACAGGAACTGATGTGAACATGCAACAAATTTACGTGTGCTCAGTGTTCTGAATATGTAATTTAAATAACTGTGTCTTGTATTTGCCCAGAGTAACTGTGACATGCACCTAGGTCAGTGAAACGTATCAGGGGAGTGGCTGTTCACTGTGGTATACTTATTGGGGGCCTGGTGAATTTGTAGGTGAAAATCCAAGAGGTAGTTAATGCTGCTAAGAGTCATGTTAACTCCTCTTCATGACTTCTGTGCCCCTCAGAGATGGGGGCTCTAGTGCATGGTCGTGGGAGGTGGAGAAGAGGAGGGAGTTTTGATGCCAAATGGGATATGCATGGAAGGGTGAGCCAATTATCAATGAGGATTTTTAACTTTTACAGGCTACAGCCCCATCCCACACACCCCACTGTGTTAAGCCACAAACCTTTGCAGGAGAGCTCCAGCTCCATGAGATGATCCTCACAGAATTTTTTAAGTATTTTCCCCCTCCTGTGGGTTTTTTCAGGAGAGAGGAGCAGCGTATTGGATGTGGAGAAGATCCCACAAAGGAACCCCAACCATCTTAGTTAGAATTTTAGCTACCAGATCAAAGCTGTTTGAAAATCTGTTTGTTATTTGATTTACACTTTGTCAGCATTCCTTTAAAATGTGGTGGTGTACTGGAAAGTGAGTTTGTTTATATATACTTAGCCCTTTTTTCTGCTTCATATATATATATATATAAAAGCAACCCCCTCCACCTCAAACCAGGCTGTAATTCTGTATATTTGCATCATATGTATCTTCCTAATCATATTTGCCCTGTTTACTGACAGAAACAACTGCTTGAAACTGTGAGGGTCAATGTAGCTGTTCAAAAGGGAAGTCTGTTCTGGTCTTCTCAGAAATCACCAATGAAAATTGCCAGTTACTCCTGAACGTACGTTGTTAATGATGATTTATGAAGCAGAAAAAAGGGCTAAGTAGTTTGAAAACTACCTTAATTTTTTAGTCCTGGCACTCAGAAAACATTCTCTTATTTATTTCCAAGAAATCCAAAGGTAAATGATACTGCTAATGAGTAGAAGGTATTTAATAGTAACCTTGAATCACTTTTTAATTTTAACTTTTAAGATTAGATTCACTAGTAGTACACTTCTGCCTGCTTTGTGTTACTTAGGAGCACCTATTTTGATTTTTGACAGAAATTTGAATACTGAAATAATTTGTCTGTAAATCAAAATATATTGATTTGGAAATGTTGCTCCGATGCCTCATGGGAAATGTAGTTTGGGTGTCTCAAGATCACAGTTTGATTTTTCATTTAATTCTACTTTGGAGTCATGCAGTGTTGTCTTGAAAACGGTGCTAAGAGAGCAGCTCATTAAGAGGTTGTAATGTATCATTTGATGCAGACATTAGGATATTGTAGGATGCATTGTTATCCATTATTTACATTCCTAATGTATACATTATGAAAGCGGCACATATTCTTGAGGATACATTTCATAATGTGCTGTAGCTTTCACAAGCAGTTTGTGCAGGTGGCAATCATCACTTAGGTCGTAAATGAAAACTGTTGGAACAGAAATGAGAAATTGAATCAGACAGGAATCAAACCAGACAGCTAACATTATAGATCACTTTAATAATAATCTAATTTGTTGCTAGTTGGCTGGTATCCAAGCTGTAATTTGGTTCTTTGTTTTATTCTGGGCTGAAAATGTTATTGAATATTAGGCTGCTATGTTCCATGAGGAAAATACTGTAGATTTATAGAGATCTATAATTCTGGGTTGATATCTAGCTTTAACATCACTTTTTGTCTCAGGCTTACTGGTACTTTTAAGAAGGAGCAGGGACCAGTGCACCAGTGACTAGTTAGATTCCTCCCAGTTGGGGGCATCTAACAGAAGGTACCTGAAGGGGGTCAGGAAAGGTACAGCTGAAAGCTGCCCGAGAGGGAAACAGGTGACGCAGAGAAGAGCTGATACAAAGAGCCATTGGGAAGAACAAAAGGTGAAGAAATTTATTGGTGAGGACTAGCTAGGGCTGCTGAGCCGCTAGTGAGTTACAGGAGAGTTTATGTAGAGGCCTCTACTAGGAACACAGGGAGGAACCAGCCTAGTTAGGGGAAGCTGAGCTTGAAACAAGAGGATTGATGCTGGAAGGTGGATTCCAGGAGCAGGAGCTAGGACTCAGGCAGGGAGGCCTGGGTAAGTGGAACATTGCAGGAGGATCCCCTGGCAGAAGGACTGAGTGGAGGACTGCATGAATCTGAGCCCAGAACTCTGAAGGGAAATTCCCTGAGCTGGGGTAGGACTCACAGACCAGGAACCATGGGTGAGTGGAATGCTACCAGGAGCCCTATCCTGCAAGACCTGTCTTGGGACTACCAGAGAAGTGTTGTGGGGGAGAATTGAATCTGGAATGTCTCAGGCTGGGGGCCTGGAAAATAGGATCCTGTTACAAAGCCAAAAGAGCATGGGAATGGATTGGAGATAGAAATGCTGTCTCAGGAGGGGTCATGGAAAACTATTGTGAACATATTGTTTGAGATTTTGGGAGAATGGTTTTATCATGAGGTTTCTGTAGACGGTTGTACATGTACAAGAATAAGTTATGCCTAGAGGTGGACTTTTGAATTGGACAGACTGTTCCTTTTATGACTAGACCAGGAGGAAACTGAGGCAGGGACACCTATAACTGTCATGCTGTATGGCTGCTGTTGGAAGGCATGCCAGGTGGGGGCTGCCCTGTCACACCCAGATAGAAAGTTTAGTCTCATAGTAAAGTCTTGTGCAAAGTTCCAAACTATATTCATAGTAAAATAAATACTAAGATTGTTAATGGCATTGGAAGAAATTAATGCATCAAAAAGGAAGAAAACTTGTTTGAAATGTGTTTTTTTCTTTTTGCTCTGTCATGTGACAGAAATTTGACTACTTTGGGATAGGTTTTGCCATGCTCTAAAAGTTGCTGAGCATTTATTCATGCAAGTCAATAAGACTGTATGCAGGAGTAAATACCAACTTGAGAAAAGAACGGTGTCTCTGTGTTTAGTATTACCGACCTTTGTTTCTTCATGAATTTGATCAAATAAATTTTATTCAGCAAAACTCTCATGAGGAGAACAATGTACCACCAATGTAGCCAGTTCTAAGCGTTCAAAGCTCATTAATTGTACCCCAAAATCATGAGAATTGAAGACAATAATTTGGGGTTTCTTTTTATTTGCCTCCTGGTTTTTGAGTCTTCAGAGAACATTTTTCAAGCTTTACAGCAGAGTCATGTAGGCTAGAAACTTGCTTTTTTTAATTGATGAAAGCTGAGATTGTTATGTAATCACAAGATTCCAGAAGGAAAACACCAAATATCACAAGACTCACAATACAATGGTGTGAGTTGGCAACTCTTATTATATTTAAATCAGGCATGTCATCTTATAACCCTCTATCCCCCATCTTCCCCACAATATATTTTTTTATGTAAAAATGCAAATGGAGGGCACAGTCGTACAGCCCTTATTGGCATGGTTGACACCTGTTCTGATCTCACACCAGTGTAAATGAGGATTACTGCTTTTTGTGCATATTCTGGCTTTGGGCTATGGGTATGCACATAACCACAAAAATCCATGTCCTGGAGTCTAATGCTGATCTTCTGTGCTCTAGGTTAGGCTCCCTGAATCACGTAGGCCAGGATTCAGCAAGCTACTTAACTATGTACACAACTTGAAGATGTGCCCATCGCTGAGCTTGTGAGCAGTTCATTCCTAGGTGCTTAAAGCAAGGCACGTGTTTTTTTTTTTAACTGAATTGTGGTGATAGAGATCCAGTTCTGCAGGCTGTGTTCATATTGAGCCAGGAAGGAGTATTTTAGGAAGATGTTTGGTTGTATAGAGCACTCCCTCTTCCCCCTCCCCCCCCCCCCCCGATTTATTAGTGCCCACAAGAAATCTGACATTGTGGGCTCTCTCTGGGCCTGCCAGGATACTACAAAGGTAACAGTAGTTTTGTACCCATTTTGGAGGGGCAAGTGAAGAGTGTATGTAATAATACTGTACAGACTGTGTATTGACTTTGTTTTGGCAGACATAAAGATTTATTGTCCCCTGAGGTAAATATTTATATCCTGGGTCAATACATCTTGATTTTCCAGCTTAACACAAGTCAGTTATTGCTTATCATAACAATCCAGACCTGAGGTCCAAATGGAGATTTTGAAAGTGGAGTTGCTGATGCTTTGTTACGTCTCTGTACTAAAAAGAATACCACTTTATTGTGTGTGCATTTAAGGGCACAGATATTATATTAAGTGTATTATAGATAATTGATATAAAATGTATGTATCATAGAGCTTATTAATCAAACAAATATTTAGCTCTTTGATAGTTGATCATATGAATCGGGAAAAATCAGAAATATTTTTTAAAATGTATTTTTCATTATATAATTTTTTTTAAGGCATTGGCATGTTCTCTTTCAGGTGGCCTGGCATTAGCTCAAGTACTGTTTTTTTATGTGAAATACCTGGTTCTCTTTGGTATTCCTGCTCTTATTATTCAAATGGATGGACTCAAGCCTCCTGCTTTACCTCGCTGTGTGAGCACAATGCACAGTTTCACTGGAATGTGGAGGTCAGTAAGTTTCATTTATTATTGATATACAACAGTAATTTTTCAGTGTATTGATGGTGTGGGTGTTCTGAACTATTCTCTTACTTTTCATCTTTTACACGATCTTCAGTTTGATGATTACTTTTTTTCCATGCCACAGAGATAAAGGGAAGTCTGCCTTTCAGGATTTTCATCATCATAATGATTAGAATTAGATCCATGTCACTTGACTCCACAAAGCTGACTGTTTTTTTTCTTCTAGATATCTATGAAATATGATTAATTTTTCAATCTTGGTCCAAAAAACACCTTTGAAAATTCATTCAGAGAAGGATAAAAATACTTGATTGGTTACCCTGTGAGGAGAATTGTGGATTATAACACTTTAATAGGAAAAAAACTGTATATATGAAGAAAACTTTCCATAGCATTAGCATGTTAAAAGCAATATTTGTTCATATTTTAGCATGAAATTCTGGTCTCCCCCAGGTCTGAGTATACATTATGGACAATCAAAATGATGGTTGTGAAGCTTGGAAATTTGCTTTAAATAACTAAGCCTGTCAGCTCTTCAGTGCCAGGTCTCCTTTTTTACTGTGCGTTTGTACAGGGTCTAGCATGATGAGTAGGGCCCTACCAAATTCATGGCTACAAAAAACACGTCACTGAGGACTAGTACATTGGCCCAAGGGCTGCATCACTGACACCTCCCCCACTGTCCCCATCCTGCCCCCTTTCCACCCCTTCCATGAGGCCCCCCCTTCCCTACCTCTTTCCAACCCCTTCCCCAAATCCCTGCCTCCTCCCCTGAGCATGCAGCTCCCCGCTTCTCCCCCCTCCCTCTTGGAAAGCGCTAAGCCACCAAACAGCTGTGGCAGTGCTGCAGGTTCTGCTCAGTCCGTGGTCGATCGTGGATGCTTTCTCTCTCCCGTGGATGCAAGGCCTGATTTATGCCTTCCTGCCAGTCCCGTTGGTCCACAGGGTGTCCCTCAAGATCCACAGAGACCGGGCTCGGGCCATTCTGGTAGTGCTGGCGTGGCCGTGCTAGCACTGATTCACATTGCTTCTGCAGATGTTCATGAGGACGCCCTTACAGTTGCCCCCATTCCTGGACCCGATCACGCAGGATCGCAGCGCCTTTGGCACCCGAATCTGGAGTCACTCCATTTCATGATATGGATGCTTCATGACTGAACCCCACTGAACTGGCCTGCTCTCATCATGTTCGGCAGGTGCTCCTCAGCAGCAGGAAGCCCTCCACTAGGGCCATGAATACGGCCAAACGGAAGCGCTTCTCTATCTGGGCAGAGGACCACGGGCATGCTCCGCTGCACACCCCTATTCCCTCATAGTGGACTATTTTCACTTGAAGTGGCACGGTCTGTCGGTCTCCTTGATGCGGGTCCACCTGGCGGCTATCTTGGCTTTCCACCTGGGTGCTGGGGGTTTCTCAGTCTTCATTGACCTCCTGGTCAGGTGCTTCCTCAAGGGCCTGGAAAGGATGTTCCCGCACGTACAACAACCTGCTCCTGCCTGGGATCTCAACCTGGTCCTCTCCGTCCTTAGGGAACCTCCCTTCGAGCCTCTGGCCACGTGCTATCTACTGTTCCTGTCTTATAAAGTCGTGTTCCTAGTGGCTTTCACCTCGGCCAGGCGGGTGTCTGAGCTCAGGGCCCTCACATCGGAGCCCCCTACGCCGTTTTCCACAAGGACAAGGTGCAGCTCAGGCCACATCCAGCCTTCCTTCCCAAAGGGGTCTCCCCAGTCCATATGGGCCAGGACATTTTTCTCCCGGTGTTCTATCCAAAGCCACAGGCATCCAGCAGGGAGTGCAGGTTACACTCTTTGGACGTTTGAGCCCTAGCGTTCTATATCGAAAGAACTAAACCATTCAGAAAGTCCATTCAGTTCTTTGTGGCAGTGGCTGATTGAATGATGGGTTCCCTGTCTCGTCCCAGTGTATTTCCTCTTGGATCACATCCTGCAATTGCAAATGCTACGATTGGGTGAGAGTGCCCGCCCCTCCGATCACAGCCCACTCCACCAGGGCCCAGGCCTCGTCGTCGGCATTCTTGGCGCAAGTCCCTGCTCACGAGATCTGTCAGGCTGCCATGTGGTCACCCATTCATACATTGACGACGCACTACACCATCACTCAGCAGGCCAGAGACTATGTGGCTTTTGGTCGTGCGGCGCTTTAATCAGTAGCAGATTCCGACCCCACCACCTGAATTCGGCTTGAGAGTCACCTGCTTGGAATGCACATGAACAATCACTTGAAGAAGAAAAGACGGTTACTTGCGTAACTGGTGTTCTTCGAGATGTGGTGTTCATCTCCAGTCCAATACCCACCCTCCAGCCCCTCTGTTGGAGTAACGGCATGAAGGAACTGAGGGGTGGAGGGTCGGCAGGGCAATATATTGGGCACCGTAGCGGCACCACTCCAGGGGGCGCCTGAGCCGAGCCTACGGATACTGCTAGGGGAAAAATCTTGCAGCTGGATGCATGTGGCACGCACACACCTGCTTGGAATGGACATGAGCAACACATCTCGAAGAACACCACTTACGAAAGGTAAATGTCTTCCCCCCCCCCCCCTTTTCCTTTATTTAAATTCGTAGGCCCACATGCTGCACTACTATCAGGACTGATTTGGATGATTTTTTTTAATGCCAGAAGCTAACAATAACACAGAAAACTAATCATTTACCAGGGTTTTGCTTTGTGGAAGTAGAAAACATTCAAAAAGGGAATGGGTTATGTGGCTGAGGTTGGAGGGGAATAAATAAGACATATTTTAAAATAATTAAAAATCCAAGCTACTTAACAAGAGACCCCTTTGGATTACAGTCTCCTTTGAAACTATGAACTGAACTCCTGACCCTTCAGATTGAAAAAGAAATCTTTTGTTTTTTGCCAGCCTATGGGCTGATAGGAACATCTTTTGGCCTGATTGGACTTTGAAAGCAGAGTTTGAACCAGTAGCCAGTGTTTTCCTGCTGTGTCAGTTATTACTCTGTGGAATCTGAGCATTGCTCCTGAGGTGTAAACTAAATTGAACATCAGCTCAAATACAGATGATATTGTTACTGTGTTGATACAAATAGACCATGGAAGAATTGTTATTGACTGCAATATTAGAGTAGCTGTCTTTTTTTTTTTATGCTTTCAGTACACTTCCCAAATTATTTATATTAAACATTTTAGTTATAACATTTTCAAATTTTATTAGATTTACTAGCGAAAATACCCGGCGTTGCTCGGGTCAGTCGGAGGTGGGGAGGGGGCAGAGAGCTGAGTGAGTGCGGCGTCTGTTGGAGGGGGCAGAGAGCAAACCTGACACCCCCACCTCACCCCCCCGACCAAACCCGACACCCCCGGCTCACTTACCCCCCGACCAAACCCGACACCCCCACCTCACCCCCCCGACCAAACCCGACACCCCCACCTCACTTACCCTCCGACCAAACCCAACTCGGGTCCGTCGGAGGTGGGGAGGGTGCAGAGAGCTGAGGGATTCCGGGGTCCGTCGGAGGTGGGGAAGGAGCAGAGAGCTGAGGGATTCCGGGGTCCGTTGGAGGGGGGAGGGGCAGAGAGCTGAGCGAGTGCGGTGTCTGTTGGAGGGGGTATTATGACATCATAACTATGTCACAGAGAACAGCAGCTGCCCAGCTGATGTGATTGGCCTTTAAAGAATTTCACCCCTGGGGGGCGTCAGAGGTGAGATTTGAAAAATTTTCGACTCTTACGGTCATTAGGACCCCAAAACCTCTAACTGTACCAAATTTCAAGTCTCTAGCTCAAACGGTGTGGAGGGAGTAAGCACACATCCGCGCATACATCCACGCATACATCTGCGCATACATACACGCATACACCATTTGACTTTTATATATATAGATTGAAATTTTTTTCCACTAGGTAACCAGATTTAGATTGTTTTGAAATCTTACAGTAGAAGAAAAATGTGGTGGTGTTTTTTGTCAAAATATCTCAATCACTGATGTGCATAGGGAACAATCATAGTCAGAAATAATTAAATGTATTTCACAGATAGGATTTGTGTATTGAAATCAGTTCCCATCCAGCTGATTTGATGTGTTGCTATGCAAGCCATATGAGTGGTAGAATTTCCCATGGCTACTAGTGAATTATGGGTCTATTTCAGTTATCTAAGAAATCTCACACCGCTTGCCCTCTGCATCCCCTGAGTTATGATTCTCTTATATCCTCACAGTTAAACTCATGAATCACTGCTATCCACAGGGCTGCAATCTTTTTTTATGTGTTCAGTGCCTTATATAGAAATATCACCATCAGAGG
This sequence comes from Sternotherus odoratus, assembly GCA_032164245.1. Classification (NCBI taxonomy): domain Eukaryota; kingdom Metazoa; phylum Chordata; order Testudines; family Kinosternidae; genus Sternotherus; species Sternotherus odoratus. Next base: position 137,074,693 of record JAVMKO010000003.1, on the reverse strand, counting down.
TGGAAGGTAGAATAACCGCCTTTGTTTTTAGTCTAGAGGTCTGACTATCTCAGGAGTACCTGGTCATCCCATCAAGAATTTCAATAACGTATCTTGGCTGCCTCCAGAATATCAAAAGGGTTGAAAAGCAAAATAGTCTGTATTGTGAGGTATAGGGAACAGTTATTGTCTAATTCTGATACAAACTCTGTATTTAATTAGTGTGTTACCAGGCTTCAATGACTACCCTCAACAACTGTGTCAGAATTACAGAATTAATAGGATGGGGCCTGCTCTTAACAGTGTGCAGCATGAAAATTTGCACCAGAATCTGGCTTTATGGAACAACAAAAGACAGAGGCTGGTAATGACTCTTAGGGCTAAGGTGGGGAATAGAATATTACCACATACGTAAAACAAATACAGAATAGAGTATAGTGGTGACAAGCAGACACTGTCAGTGAAACAATGGTTTAAAGATGGCACTCGGCGTATAAAAGCATGATGATACTTGCATTGATAGATGCATGTAGCCCCTAGGTATAGCAGAGTGTGAGGCTATAGATATTAGGAGGACAAAGTTAATGTCACACGCAAAGCAAGCATATTAACTGAGTAACGATTTCACTAAGTATTGTTCCAGGTAGATTGGATAGCTTGATTTTGTTCTTACACCAGCATCCTGTGTCCTTAAAGCTTAGAAAGAGAAGTGCTTGAATTGCAGACTCATGCAGGAGTTCCTCATAATGATTGGTACTGGCTTGTTTCATGGTGTGATGTAGCACGTAGAATGTCATGGGACGAGGAAGAAAAATGCCAGGGTCTGTTGTTGAAAATATTAGGAGAGATCAAGAAACAAAGAAACTGCAGAAAAACAATCCATGTGCTCCTATATGATACTAAACAATTATCCAACAGAGTGTCTATTGCAAAATGCATGCATATGAACAAAAATAGTAATAAAAAGGCATTACTCTATTTATTGACAGTAGACTGATGGTAATTTTTACTTTACTAGTCCAGAAATGTTTATCTTCAGAAAAAAATCTGCAGTCTCTCTCTCAGCTCTCAAGGCTAGAGTTACTAAGTGTGGTAGTGAGGTTTCATATGACTAAGATGTCATTGTTTTTAGTAAACATTTACTAGCACATTATGCAGTATTATCACAAATAAATGAAATGAACTGCATTTGTGAAAATAGTGTGATAAGCAGCTCTGGATTTATTCAAGATGGGACAGTAGCTCCGTGACAGACCAGGATAGAATATCCGACTGACTCCTAATGACTACGTTTCCAAATTTCAGCCACAGGGAATCAAATCGCCTTTTATTTTGAGAATTAAATGTGATAAGAACCAATATTGTTGAAGGCTTAAAAATGCTTAAAGAAATCCTTCTAGGTTAATGCTTGCTATACAGATTCTTAGGCTAGAAGCAAATAGTTCAGCAAAACTGGAAGAGACTGAATTCCGTGTGGTTCTAACAGCTTTATACTGATACTCAGAAATTAGTTCTGGTTGGAAAAGTGGGATAGTGATGATTAAGGGTCTGGAAACTAGGGATCTAATAGATAAATAATCTACATTACAACACCTGCTAATTTCATTGTGCCAATTCCGAGGATGATTCCTGCAGAGAATTCAGTGGAGAAGCCTGTTAAACATTGTGTTTTCTCTTTCATGTAGCTAGTTGTTCAGTGAGTATGAAGCAAATACATATGCAAAAGTAAATGATCAATTTATCTTGAAATCCTATGGAAACCCCATAAACTCCCTCTAATAGGAAGATATTTATTGTTAGGGACTACATGCGGAGACAGGGGAAACAGCTATACTTCTACCTCCTCTCCCATGGCTCCCCATCCTCCTTAGATATAGTGCAGCCTGAGTTTCCCCCTACTGTTTCCATCTACTTTAACCACTCTGTATTATCTAGGGTCCAGTCTTTACTGGCCTCACAGCGAAACTTAAACATGTTTCAATTCTGGAATCTGCAGTTTGGAGGTGGGAACAGACATTTCTTAAAAAATGGTTTTAAGACATTCTTTTAGCTTAGGCTCGGTGAAGCCTTGAAGATGTGGACTCTCCAGGAAAGTGTAGGAAGGAGTTTGTCAGAAACAGATTTTTCTAGGGATATCTTTCTGATCTGTACATCCAGAATGGAGGAAATGTAATTGTAGAGCCATTGAAACAAATCCAAGTCAGGAGCATTAATGTGTTAAGCAAGGAGATGGAGAAAGGTCTGGCATTTTGAGCTGCCATGTGACAGATTCCATGCTTAGCACTGAATCAGAGAGGTAGCCGTGTTAGTCTGGAATAGCAGAGGTAACAAAGTCCTGTAGTTCTTGTTCATGTAGGTGTTTGAAGTGATGTGTCTCCAGGAAGAAGGAGAATTTGTGCCATTGCAAATGATAGACTCCGCTCATGGAGAGCAAACATGGTTCTCTGCTGGGAACTTCAGTCTTATCCTCAAGACAAAAATTCTTGAGGTATGGCATGGACCAGAAGGGAGATGCTTCTGCCTGGTGGCTGGATGTGCTGGCCTGTAGGGCAGGAGCTAAGCTCTGTAATTGTGTTGTGTTACTGACAGAGCGGCTAAAACGTTAGAACAATGTGCATTGACTTGCAGTATGATGGAACAAGTAGCTACTCTAGCTCAGGAAAATGTTGCCAGGAGCAGTGTTTGTGTGTGTGTGTATAGTATTAATATGTTAAAAATATCCCACAGATATTTTGGTGACATCAGATAGTTGCAACTGGGTTATGATTTGAAGGAGATTATGTTTAGATCAATCTAGGTCATTTGCCTCCTTATTGTTAATGGATTACTTGCCTTTATATGGTAAGAGTATATTATATACACTAGATCTTAGGGAATTGTAAAGTGTAGGCTAGAAATTTGCTGTAGCTTAATAATAATCCTGGGTTGTAAATGTGCAGTATAAAAATAGCCTGTAAAGTGTCTCTGTACCTGCCCCTTTCTCCTTCACATACTACTTTTTCCCTTCCCTCACTGATTTCCTTAAAGGCTTCCTATCATGGCAGTTACCTCTCCTGTTGTCTTTTACGTCCACTAGAAAGGTCCATATGAGAAGATGTTTCTCCTTTTCATACTGCTGACTCAAGGGACAAGACACTCAAATATTAAGGCCCTGAGTGCGAGCCTGATAGACCAGCTTGACCGTGTGTAACTTTTTAAAATGATGAACAACAAACAATTGATAACCCCGTTATTTATCAGCTGCCTGCTCTGCTTCAGACATTTGATGTCCCTGCATAGACTGCAGTTGTAGTATCGGAGGGTTTATGTTGTAACAAAATCCTGTGTTATGCTTTGGATTTCTCTTTTGGGGTCACAGCATTCTTTGGCCATGATGGAGGCTCATTACATTAATTGATTGTTGCTATGAGGCTTGAGAGATTGGAGAGTCAGAGCTAAATTTCCTCTCACAGAATTTGCTTCTCAAATTCCATGGGACCAGTGGAAAATTGTAGCCATATAACTTTTAATTTGGATGTACCTCGGGAAAAGAAGAAAAACCCCTTTAAGTGATTCATCATAAAAATTTCCATATAAAATATGATCAAGGGTCAGGTTAGGGGTAAATTCATGTCATGGAGATGCTGCATAAAATGCCACACCTCCTGTGGCAATATGGGGAAGAGCTTGGGGGAGGGGTGAGAATATGACCAGCATATTTAGAATCTGTCCACCAACCCCACCCACTTTGTAAGGGAGCACTGGGGCAGCATTTGCAGCTGCATCCCAAAGACTATACAGGAACTCCTCACTTCATGTTGTAGTTATGTTCCTGAAAAATACAACTTTAAGCAAAATGATGTTAAGCGAATCCAATTTTCCCATAAGAATTAAATAAGGAGGTTAGGTTCCAGGGAGATTTTTTTCATCAGACAAAAGACTATGTATAAGGTGTGTGTGTGTGTGTGTGTGTGTGTGTGTGTGTATAAACACACACACACACACACACACACACACTATAAATTTTAAACAAACAATTTAATACTGGTACACAGTGATGATGATTGTGAAGCTTGGTTGAGGTGGAGGAGTCAGAGGGTGGGCTATTTTCCCATGGAATGCCTTTCTGCTAAATGATGAACAAGCTTTTGGGTGAGCCCTCAAGGGTTAACATGTTGTTAATGTAGCCTCACACTCTACAAGGCAGCACGAATGGAGGGAGGGAAGGGGAGACAGCATAGCAGACCGAGACAGACATGCACCTTGTGTGTGGGGGAGAGAGAGATGCACATTGCCCCTTTAAGTAAGCTGACTCCATTCTTAAGTACATTGCCTTTTTCAGTGGCTCAGGAAGTTGAGACAGCAGCTGCTGCCCAAGCTCTCTTTCTCTCTCTCCCTCCATGTCCCTAGGCTGCTGTATATGGAGAAGGTGTAAGTGGGGTGCAGGAGCAGGGGGGAGGGAGACACCCTGATATTAGCCCCCCTTTCTCCTCCCTGCCAAGCAGGAGGATCCTGGGAGCAGCTCCAAGGCAGAGGGCAGGAGCAGCACATGGCAGTGGGGGGAGGGACAGCTGAACTGCCAACAATTGATAGCCTGCTGGTCCGCTGCTACACAAAGAACTTAGGGGAGCGGGGAACTGATAGAGGGGCCGCCGTTCCAAGCCCCCACCAGCTAGCTGCAATGGGTAGCTCTTCCTGCAAGCAGTGGACAAAGCAGGTGGCTGCCAAATTACATTAAAAGGGGGTGGGGGGGGAGGGGAGAGAGAGGGAGGGAGAAAGAATTGGACCTGAGATCAGTTGAAGAAACTGTAGATGAAAAAACAGTTTTCCAAGGACTAAGGAGATCTTGTATGTGCATATGTTTAAAGAATGCAGGTGGCTTTTTTTAAGGTGTCTGCAGTTTTGAAAATTGTTCCTATTGTAAGACCTATGTCCAGAAGCTAGTGGGGAAAGAGCTTGTTACTTCCTGTATTGCTGAAAAGGGAAAAGTGGTGCCATAGAGACCTTCATTTGCATAGGCTGCCTACCAACAATCCTCTAGTGAGGAGTCACCATACATCATGAACTTGGCTTTTGAGGGGTTGTGGGCTCCCAGAGAGGCTCAGAAAAAGGAAGTAGCTTTTACCTTCTGGCAAAGAGCTCATGTCCAAGCAGCTTGGACTCTGCTTAAAGGTCCTTAGTGCTCTTGGCTTCTGTGGGGACATCGCTGCGAGAGGTAATGAGAGATAACATCGCTGCGAGAGGTAATGAGAGATATATTGAAACTGGCCCTTTTTGCTGACATTAACCACCTGGCATAAGGATTGCACTATAGTAGGATGTCATAAGGAACGGAATGTACCACATCTGCTGTTTCTGAAATGTGTTCTGAAATGTTGGCTTGCAAATTATAGGGGTTTTTGTTTTTTTGTTAGGTTGGTTTAGGTTTTTAGGAAAAGTGTCAGTATTTGCTTTGAAGGTGCTGGAGATTCAGTTGTTTCCTTCCTATTGAGTTTCTTGAGGAACACATAAATACCTTCTGGTTTGGTTCAAGGTGACAGCAGAACTGAATGTCAAATCCTTCTGTAACCTGACCACAAATTATCTGGGTGGTGAGAAGGCTTGTTAGAGCTCTGTGAGACAAGCAACTCTTGGGTTTATTCCTGGTGTTGAATAGTGAACTTCTGGATTCTGTTCATATCAGCTGTGGTAGGAAGGCAGTGGAAAAAGTAGTATCTTCAAAGGCAAAGGTAACCTAGGGTCATAGCATCATAGAATATCAGGGTTGGAAGGGACCTCAGGAGGTCATCTAGTCTAACCCCCTGCTTAAAGAAGGATCAATCCCCAACTAAATCATCCCAGCCAGGGCTAGGGTCAAAAACACCTAAGTGACTTAACCCCTAAAATCCCATTTTCAAAAGTGACTTTGTGACTCAGGGCCAGAGTTTTAAAGGTTTTTAGGCTGGGCATTAAGCACCAACATGCCTTTTAAAAATCTGGCCCTTAGGTGGTTTTGAAAATATTACTCTTAGTTTGTATTTGTACCATTTTAAGAACTATAATTGACTCCTGGGAGAAGTTTGACTCAGGGAAGAACAATTCATTTTTATTCCTTTTGAGACAGGTATTATTCCTATCTCTTGAGATCCATTCCTTTTCCATAGCATTTGAGATTTCCAGCTCATTTACAATGATTACTGAGGTAGGATGGAGACAAACTTCCATTATGCTGTTATCATATTGGATGCAGAAATGTAATCCTTCAAGTTACAGTGCATCACTCCATTAGTGAAGAGAATATGTGTTTGAATATCTGATGAAATGCATTATTAAGGACATGCACTGAAAAAGTGAATTTTATAATCTAACCATGAATTTAGTAATTTCAGGTTGCTATTTATTTTATATTTAATTGGATTTCAGGCTTTCAGACAAGTTATTAAACAAATTTACCATTTTTAAAATGTGTAGTGTGCTGAGGACAGAACCATTCCATCATTTCTCTTTCCCTCCCTCCTGTTCTAAATCCTATCTTTAAAACATTGTTTTTTCTAGAAGGAAGAGTACACGGAGTGAAATCTTGACCCCGCTAAAGTAATGGAAAACCTGCCATGCTTTCACTGGGGCCAGAGTTGCACCTTATTTCTCAATGCATATCACAAGCTTCTTTTCAGGATTATAGTCATTACGGACATGACAATCATTACCTTCTTTTCAGAAGGCAGTGAATTAGGTAGAAAATGTAAAAATGAACAAAAACCGTACCACTTAAATCAAGTCAATATTTATACATTAGAATAAGTAGATGGTGGAATTCTAAAATTTGTTGGTGGCCCATGAAAATTTAAAAAGGTAAAGGAAATGAAGCCTACAAGTTAGAATCTCTCAAGAAAGCAATCTGCATATTATTGCAGCTAGTTCAATATTGAGTGACCTTTATTGAGCTAGCTTTTTAATGAAAAGCTTGATATAAGGTGTCTACTCAGCTGGAAAACTGCTAAATAATAATTAGGCAGAATGTTGCCGGGTTGGTTATCTTGAATTAGTTGGTTTTAAAAAATATTGAAGTATCCGTATCCCTCATTAGCACTCATTGACATTCAAAATATTGAATACACATCCATATTCTACCATTTTTAGTTGAAAGGAAATTCTTTTGGAAATAAAAGAAAGTCAGCCTCTTGTCTGTAATAACTCAGTGGAAAAAATCCAGAATTGCCATAGAGCAATAATATTACAAAACTAGTGTCATGGGGGTTGCCCCCTGAGGGGGTCAGGCACCTAGCCTACCTGTGACAGACTGTGCTAAGGCGAACGAGCCAACCCAGACCCACCTGGGGATACTTAATTACCAAAGTAGCTGGGCAGCAATTAATTAGGTAAGGAGCACTTGTACCTTAAAGGTTATGAATTAGGCAGAGGGCAGAGCACAGACAGAGAGCTCCTAAGGGCAGAGGGCTTCTCAGGGCAGCTGATGAGGCAGCTCCCCAAGAAAGGTATCCAAGGAAGAGACTCCAAGAGGGAAGAAAGCTCTGAGTGACAAGCCCTAGCGAACCTTGGTCCCAGCAGGAGGATCTCACCAGGTAGCAGCAGGAGCTCCAGATCACAAAAGGAATTATGTGCTGTTCTGCTGAAGGATTGCTGTGGTTTGAACTCTGCAGGGACCTTGAACGCAGATGCAGAACCCTTCCCTGGCTGATGACAAGAGGTCCTAGTTCCAGAAGGCGATTCTAGGACAAGAGGGCCTCAGTAGCAAGGAGGAGATGGACTTAAGGGGGATTAATGGACAAAGATTAGCTTGGTCTCTTTCCCTTCTTCGCCTGCCCCCTACACAGCTAGGACTCTGGGGAGAAAGTTTATTTGTATAAAATGTTCTGCCTTTGGATTCAGTAAACTAGATCCCTGAGGGAGCACAGTTAAATATATGTAAACCTCATTGGACTTAATTAAATCACTTCTTCAGTCAGAGTAGATATGGCTACACTGCAATTAAAAACCCACAACTGGCCTGTGCCAGCTTAGCTGGACTCGGGCTGGGGCTGTTTAATTGTGGTGTAGACATTTGGGCTCAGGAGGTAGCCTGGGCTTTAGGACCCTGCAAGGTGGGAGGGTCCCAGGGCTCAGTCTACAGACCGAGGAAACATTAGATGCTATGTAAGTTCTACTGAGATGCAAGCTCCATGTTATGCAAGGTTATAGATCTATTTAAATACTATTTTGCTGACTGGAATGTGCTTATGCAAAATACATTTTAGGAGATTATTCCTTCACTGGGACGGAGTCCAGGAGCACGCAGGAGTTTTTGGTGAGACTAGAACATGAGACCAAATTCTGCTCATCTTACTCACATGAGCAAATCCCATAGCTGAATGGGACTGCTGGTGTGAAGAAGGTGAGCAAGAATGGTATTATTCTAGCCCTATATTAAGGGTTTTCCAGTTTCATTAACCATATTGGATCTTCTCATATGTGACTAAGCCTTGAAAAGAATGTAAAAAGAAAACGGTTAGTTTTATGAAATTACAGTTCCTCAGCATTTAGCTATACGTGGAGAGAGTGAAATAAATACTCAACCTGTGTACCTAAAATTGCATGGGAGATTTAGTCACAGTTGTTTTGAAAGTATAGTGACTTATTTGAGTAGAATGAAAACATTTTTTTGGGTTTCTAATCTGTTGTATTTTTCATGAACTGTTATCAAATTTTATAACCTAGCTCTCCTATGTAAAGCATTATTTTGAGCCACTGTCACTTGAGTAAATGAAAGCCATTTTTGTTCTGCTCTGGTTAGTCCTTCTCATTGACATAGACAGTAAAGTTAACTGCTTTTGACGTCAATTAAATTAGTGTGCACACTAGTTCTTCCTACCTACAGTACAGCTTAACTTGCTGATTATATTAAAGCTTTGAAAGGCTCATTAAATCTCTTCAGTAGAGAAAAATCTATTATTTATCTCTGTGGAATGTAAAAAGAAGTAATAATGATGCCCCTAATGCCGCTCAACTCCAAACTGCATAATTATTATAATTATTTGCTTGTGGCTGTTGCTTTGTTACTGTCACTTGGAATCAGTGGTTTTATTCAACAGTAACCCCAGCCCAGTAGAAGCTACATGTGGACCACCTGCAACTTGACACCCCCTTGGAGCTCATTCATCACAGTTATTTGGCACTGGCTCTGCGTGGATGTGACTTTCCTGCTGTTTCAATCCTCTGTCCCCCCAGGAGTCCAAGAGTATGTCTACATTGCATTTTAAAACCAGCAGCAACAAGTCTCAGAGCCTGGGTCTACAGACATGGCTCAGTCTGAAAACAGCTGTATGGATATTGTGGCTCGGTCTGGAGTTTCAGACCCCAAGTTCCAGCCTGAGCCCAAAAGTCTGCAGCAGAGGTGGCCAACCTGTGGCTCCGGAGCCACATGGGGCTCTTCAGAAGTTAATATGCGGCTCCTTGTACAGGCACCGACTTTCCAGTGTGCGGGGGATGCTCACTGCCCAACTGCTGGCTCTGCTGTGGCCCTGCCCCCGACTCCAACCCTTCCTGCCCCTTCCCCAAAAACTGCAGTGCCCTCGCTCCTCCCTTTCTCCCCCTCCCCCAGCTTCCTGCATGCCACAAAACAGCCGATCAGGAGGTCTGGGGAGGGGGTGGAGGTGCTCATCTGTGGAGTTGCTGGTGGGTGTGAGATGCACGGGGGGCTGCTGATGTATTACTCTGGTTCTTTGGCAATGTATGTTGGTAAATTCTGGTTCATCCTCTGGCTCAGGCTGGCCACCTCTGGTCTACAGAGCTGTTTTTAGTGCCGATGAGTGATTTGGAGTCTGTAGATCTGGCCTCTGAGACTTACTACCTGAGGTGGTCTCTTCCCTGTGGTCCTAGCATTATGTTTTGAGGTGGGGCTGAGTGGAGGGGTTTTGTTGAGTATTGGTGTGTGTGCGTGCACATGTGGAGAACAGAAAGGGAGGCAAAAGCCAAAACCAAAAAAGCCAAGTAGTAGCCAGAGAGGACGGTGTGACCTGGGAAGAAACTAGAGGGAGAGCTTTGAGGTCTGATATTGGCTGAAGAGGCTCAGGGCTGTAAGCTAAGACATTGCTCCTTTTTGTGTTTGGTTCCTTCTGTGTTCAGAATAGCAGGACTGGAACAGGTTGGGGGCTCACCACCATGTGCCTCCTGCTGGACAGTCCGGGAATTAGCTCAGTTCACGGCGGAGCGCCCTCCTCTGGTGGTGTCCCGTCCATCTCCTCCTCTCAGGTTGTCCTCTGTTGGCGTTTGGACACGTGCTGCTCCTTGCATGCGGCGTCCTCTTCAGGGCACTGTCCTCTGGCAGTACCTTCAAGTCCACACTAACCCCCTCCTGGGGGGGCGGGGTGGGGGAACGTCAGTAGTCCTTCAGCCATCCAGCTGCGGTGGCCAACCACCCCCAAGTTGAACCCCTTCTGGCTGGGGTCGGGTGTAGTCTATAGAGGCCACTCCAGCAGCTAGGTGCAATCTAAGGGGAGAAGGGGGGGACCCTCTACTCTGGGTCTCGGCCCAGGGACCCTTTGGCGGCAACCATCCTGCCCTCCTCTCCTCTAGTCCCTTGCACTCTCCCTGGGCCACTTCCCCTGCAGCCCCTCTGCACCGGATGGCCCCTCTCTCAGGGCCGGCAGCCTGGCAGGTAACCAGGGCAGAGTTCCCTTCTGCTCCCCTGGGCCTGCCCAGCACTGCGCTGTCCCTGGTGCTGCGGCTCCTCTCTCAGGAGCCAGACCTTCCCCCTTGAAGGTCCAGGAGAGACTGACTGCCCCTCTCCTGGGCAGCCATCTTATAGTGCATAGCCAGTTCCTGATTGGCTGGCTACAAGCTTGGCCCTGATTGGCCCGCAGTAGGCCCTTTTCTTATTGACTGACACCCTGTGCAGCCTCTCTAGCCTACTTTTGCCCACTCTGTCAGGAGTGTGGGGCAGTTGCCCCACTACAAGGACTTTGTACATGTAGATAAACAAGGTTGCATTCAAGAAAATACCAGACTCCATCAGTTTCTATTTCCAACTGGAATGTATCCAGAATCCTGAACTTTGACTAGCCACTTGGATCAAAAAGGGGCAACGATATGTTGAAAATGGATAACAACCTTTAATAAACCCCTCTAATAGAAAGGAAAAGGCTCAGTCAAGACAGTCTGACAAGCATTGGGAGAGTCTTACCAAAAAAAAAAAAAAAAAAGAGAGTGAAGACCAGACTCCATTGAAGTCCATGGGAGTTTTGTGCTTGACATCAGTAAGACCAGGATTTTATCCACTACCTGGCAAAGGTTGGGGTCGTTTTCTGAAGAACCAGGGAAGGTGTAACTAAAGTTATCTTTGTTTTAAGATATTATAAAAACGTTGGCAGAATTCAGTATAAGAAGTTATTTGCAAAAACGTATCCCAAACAAGCAGGTAAATTAGTAGTATAAAACTCATTATTTGAGCCAGTTTTCTGTCAACTCTTATGCTAACTCCAGCAGTGACTAAATCTTGCTGAGAAATTTTTGTCTGGGATGTTTAGCTGATCCCTCTTCCTTTGCAGGAGGAGATCGGTAATGATTTTCCACTCAAAATAGTTAAAATCTTCCTCTTCATCAAAATGACGGCATAAAATAACTTAATCACGTCTGGTGCAGCTAATGATTTTCCACTCAAAATAATTAAAATCTTCCTCTTCATCAAAATGACAATATAAAATCACTTAATCACATATGGTGCAGCTAATCAGATAACTCGTCCTGGTATTTTAGTTTTAAAAATTATAAATCGCATCAGTTGACACAATCAGAAATGAACATGCTTGCATCAAAATGACTGCTTATTTACTGAGCTACGTTTCCCAGAACACCACATGCCTAGAGTCAGGAGGTTTGCCATTGACTTCAGTTGAGGACGGTTTTTCATCCAGGGTTCCCACCACCTTGCTATTAAAAGCCTCAGCTTCTGTCTGTGACTCTATTTCAGGGAATGCTTATCTGCAAGGAGAGAAGTTGGGGTGAATTGAAGTGTTCTGGTCACTGAACTCAGTGGAACTACTCGCATGTGTAAAGTTAAGCATATGCATCAAAGTTTGCAGCACTGGGGCCTAAAGAATCATACAGCACTGAATAGAATTCTTCAAAGCAGTGAACTGTAGGAATCAAGAATACCTGAATTTAATACACAAGAAATTCTGGTTGCTCTGTGGACATGGGAAACCAAAAGACTTTATTGTGGGAGAAAGCTTTCTAATATTGAACACAGGCAGAATTGAATGATGGCATTGCTAAATCACTCAGGGAAGATAAAGAAAGCGAGGAATACTTGTAGCACCTTAGAGACTAACCAGTTTATTTCAGCATAAGCTTTCATGGGCTATACCCCACTTCATTGGATGCATAGAATGGAACAAACAGAAGTAAGGTGCATTTATATACACAGAAAGCAAAAAAAAGTTGTAAATTACCATACCAGTTCTAAGAGGATATTTAATTTGGATGGGTCATTTATCATCAGGAGAAAAAAAACCTTTTGTAGTGAAAATTTAGTGGATCTATCTGTCTTTTACAGATTCTTATCATTGTTAGAGACTTAACTAGGAAAATGCATTCAATTAGTATAATGACAAAGTCACTCAACATCTCTGTTTAACCCTTGGTTGACAGTGTCCAATTTGCAAATTAATTTCAGTTCATCAGCTTCTCATTGGATTCTGTTTTGGAAGTTTTTCTGTTTTAAAATTTACACCCTCAAGTCTTTAATAGAATGTCCAGGGAGATTGACGTGTTCTCCTACTGGTTTATGAACGTTATGATCCTGATGTCGGATTTGTGTCCATTTATTTTTTTGCGTAGAGACTGGCTAGTTTGGCCAATGTCCATCACGGAGGGCATTGCTGGCACATGATGACATATATCCCATTGGAAGATGTGCAGGTGAATGAGCCTCTGATGGTGTGGCTGATGTGATTAGGTCCTCTGATGGTGTCAGTTGAATGGATATGTGGACAGAGTTGGCATCGGGCTTTGTTATAAGGATAGGTACCTGGGTTAGTATTTTTGTTGTGTGGTGTGTGGTTGCCAGTCAGTATTTGTTTCAGGTTGGGGGGCTGTGTGTAAGCGAGGACTGGTCTGTCTCCCAAGATCTGTGAGAATGAGGGATCATCTTTCAGGATAGGTTGTAGGTCTTTGATGATGCGTTGAAGAGGTTTAAGTTGGGGGCTGAAGGTGACGGCTAATGGTGTTCTGTTTTTGTCTTTGTTGGGCCTGTCCTGTAGTAGGTGGTTTCTGGGTACTCGTCTGGCTCTGTCAATCTGTTTTTTCACTTCCCCAGGTGGGTATTGTAGTTTTAAAAATGCTTGGTAGAGATCTTGTAGGTGTTTGTCTCTGTCTGAGGGATTGGAGCAAATACGGTTGTATCTTAGAGCTTGGCTGTAGACAGTGGATTGAGTGGTGTGTCCTGGATGGAAGCTGGAGGCATGTAGATAAGTATAGCGGTCAGTAGGTTTCCGGTATAGGGTGGAGTGTATGTGACCATTAGTTATTAGCACAGTTGTGTCAAGGAAAAGAACCGCTTGTGTGAATTGGTCCAGGCTGAGGTTGATGATGGGATGGAAATCGTTGAAATCGTGGTGGAATTCCTCAAGGGCTTCTTTCCCATGGGTCCAGATGATGATGTCATCAATGTAGCGCAAGTAGATATGAGGCTTTAGGGGACGAGAGTTAAGGAAGCGTTTTTCTAAATCTGCCATAAAAATGTTGGGGTACTGTGGGGCCATGCGGGTACCCATAGCATTTCCTCTGACTTGAAGGTATATCTTGTCTTCAAATGTGAAATAGTTGTGGGTGAGGACAAACTCACAAAGTTCAGGGAAGATAGAATGGGAATTCTAAATAGAAGGGTTTACCAGGAAAGTGAAGTGCTTAAGCTCCAGTAAATTCTTGGGCATGTGTCAGGGAATATAAGGTTGTCCTTATGTATTCAAAGTCCTATTTATTATGACCATAATAGGAAATTGCTTGATAAGGACATGAGATGAAAGCTTTGGACAGGCTTTATATTTCCCCCCCTATTGTTACATTTACTACTTTGGGAAGAAAAGGAGGCAGACAGAAACAGAGTTTGCTGCATTGCAGATGGCTTAAGCATTGGAATCAACACTTGCAGAGAAGAGACGCACTCCACTGAAGCTAGAGATCTAGGCTCAAGCTGACTTTTAAGATCATGATGTTTAAAAGTACAGTGGATTTCCTGAAGCAAGAATTTTCTCACCTTGTTGAATCATGTTTTCTTTCATTTTAAATATTTGTGGTAAAGCCTGAAAATTTTCTCTTCTGACTAGGACAAAAGAACTTTTCTTATTACTTGTGATAGTATCTCAAGGCCCCCTTGTGCTAGTCTTTGTACAAAGGTATAACAATGGAATGGTCCTGCTGGTCCTGAAAATGAGATTATTAGAATGTCATGATAAGCATGACAGATCAGCTATGATTTCTCCTATACTACAGATTCTGTAACCAAGGATTGATGGATCTTAAAATCCATACTCAGGCAACATTTAATGGAGTTTTGCCTGAGTAAAGACTGTATAAAAAGTGGAAGCTCCAATAGGTCCCCAGCCTGTGCTGAGATCTGCCAGCTCAGCTCCTTGTGAGGAGTTCCACTGACTTCAGTGTTCTTAGTAAAGATTGGATTTGAACACACAATTCTTGTATTTAGATAAATGCTTGTTGAGGATTACTGTGTGTGTTTGGATTCACATGAGTTTATCTGCATCATCTGATGACTCCCCAGTTTTAACCAATGACTTGAAACATATTTTAGAGCTATTTTTTATTGTAAAGACTGCCAGCAAATAGTATGTTAGAATTATAATTATGCTGGTTTCTTTGGCTCTCTTTAGTTTATATGGCTTTTATATTACAGGTTTTATTAAGTAATCATCATTGTTACACTGTGCAAATGTTTTAGCAGAGATGGCAGCTGCATTATAAATAATTTATCATTGTTGTTTTGTGTATTATTTGGGAATACCCATGCCATATGTCACCGGACAGATGAGGTCTGCAGTGAAGTTTTAGGTCTCACATCTGAATCCTTGTTACACATCTGGTGGGGTGGGAGGGAGGAAAACTCTCTCTAATTCCATATAGGTAATAGGCAAAAGTACTTTTAAAATTCTAGGTTTCTGAGAATTATATTTAATAATGATTTAATAAATTGGTGGAGCTCATTACTTTTCAATATTTATAGTATTTACTTTAATATAGTATAGTATTTACTTACTCCTGCTCCCCGGAGTGCCCGCTTCACCAGTGTTTTTATTAATCCATTCATTAGGACACTAAACACACAAGAACAAAGTCCGTATTCCAGTTTATCATCTGCTTTTCTCACAGTCATCTATTTCTGCAGACAAGCCTCTAAATTATATGTTCCAAACTGATGTTGCTCACTTTTAGAATTTTGTAATTATTCATGTTTTGGAAACTTTCATTCTTCAGGGATTACCAATTAGAAGATTGCCAGAGGCAGCATGGGAAGGGAAATTAGCAAAACTAGAAGAAGCAAGAAAAAGTAGTTTAGAAGTGCTAAATCCATCCCTTGGTCAAGGAATTTTTCTCTTGTTTGTGTTGCCTGTTGGGCCTCACTGTCACAAGACACTCCCTGAGAAAGAGGAAATGAGAAACAATCCATTACAAGCAATGTCTCATGGTGAACAGCTATAAACTTCAGGTGCCAATGCAAATTGTTTTGTGTGGAGAGGCTCTAAGGGCTGGTCTCCACTAGGGGGGAAAATCAACTGTAGATACGCACTTTCAGCTACAGCCGACTTACCTGCTGTGCTCACGGCGGTGGCGGTCGGCGGCGTGCTCCCCCGTCGACTCCAGCTTGCGCCTCTTGACGAGCTGGACTTCCGGAGTCGACGGGGGAGCCGCTGGCGATCGATTTATCGCGTCTTGATGAGACGCGATAAATCGATTGCAAAAAGATCGATGCTTCCCTGCTGTAGTGAGGACAAGCCCTTAGTCAGCAACTCAGCTGGTAGAATGCCAGATTTAGTCTCAAAAACATGCTCTGTTTATGGAAATATACCATAGCTGGTTGTACAGGTGTTGCCTTTCTGTTAAATTGAACTTGATTCCTCTGAGTCTAGGTGAATTAGTTGGGATTTCTAGTCTGCAAGAAGAGCTGGATTGTTCTACCCACATTTACAATGGAGAGGTGGGGTGGGGGAATCAGCTATTGAAATATCATGAGTGGAAGGGGTGGTGAAGTTGCTAGGAGAAGTGGAATGCACACAACGGGAGAAAAATATTGATGTTACATGCTAACTAATCAGCTTGCCAAATTCACCACTGCTGTAAGTGGTAACTAGCTCCATCTAATTGAGTGGAGTTGTGCCTGATAACATGAGCACTAAGGTTGATCTAGTAAAATATGGGATAATACATTTGAAATCTGTTCCTCTCTGTAGAATTTGCAACTTACATTTAACACGTATTGGGGCAGAGTCTGCACAACTGTTAAAGTCTATTGGGAGACTCCTGGCTAAAATACCACACAACTCCATGGAAGTGTATTCCTTAACACACGTTATATAGTTTCCTGCCTGCCAACACTTATAGCTAATTTTGAGCCCTCTTTACAAATAACTCACCCACCCCTATTTTATTTTAATTTACACCAAAAATTAAAATCATGACATGCTTACAGGAATTAAATGCTTACAAAAATTACACACAAAAAATTACACACACAAAATTACCAAAAATTACAAAAATTAAAATCATGACATGCTTACAGGAATAAGGGCTTCTTGAACACTTTCTTGAAAGTATTCAACATGTGTGTGGAATTCATTAACGTAAGGGGAATGTATGCCTTTCCCCCCATCATCTGTGTCTTTATTTTTCAAACATATAGCCTAATATTGAGATGTGCTCAGCATTTGCAATTTCTGTTGAGATCAATGAGAGCTCCAAATACTTTGCCAGTCTGAGATCACTTCCTCATTTATTGTAATCTCAATACAAGAAAATGAGCAGTCTCCTCTTTTTTTCCTTCATATTTTCCTCATATAGCACATCATAGCAGGACAGACTGAGAGTAGATTTGAGTAAGAACCATTTTTCAGACTACAGTTCCATGGAGACCTTATGATTCATTTGTTCTGCCATTTGAGCTGAGAAATAGATTTTTCACATTTTAGAATGAGAAGAGCAAGCATCTGCCCTCTGCCCTATCACCCGAAGATGTGCAGTGGCATTAACAACAAAAGCTATCAAGAAGTGCTCAAGGCCATCAGAAGTGTCAGAACCCGGACCATGCACATGATCAGATGGTATTGAGACAGCTCACCCATGATGAAAGTAACCATGTCTCATTCATGAGACTATAGTTGGTCTGATCTAATTTCCACCAGTGTAACATTATTGCTTTCACTGGAGTTTTTATGGGGGTAAGAGAGAAGAGTCAGGCCATGCTTCTTTGTTTATCTTTGTATGACATATTCAGTCCATGGAAAAGATTTGCATAATTGTATTTGTTCTGATTATCATGGACATCTTTGTTGAAGACTGTGGTTGGCCAAACACTTCCTAGATGTGCCCTGCTTGCACCTCGTTTTCATTTTGCTTCCAGGAATAGTATCTAGCTCCTCAGTCACAGGGAGAAATTGGTTGAAAATGATTATTTACTGATCCTTCTTTGAGAGCAAATTGAAGTAGTTTCTCAACAAGAGAGAGTGTGTGTTTAATAAAATATAGCATAAGAATCCAGAGTCTGTTAATGCAAGTAATGCAATCATCCAGCTAAAGGATATGTTACTGAAATTTAGTGTATTAACATTTTTGAAATTGGGCCTGTCACAATTGGCATAATCCGGAGTGGTGCTCAGCACCCCCATTTTCCGTTGCTTAGAGCTTCAGTGGCTCAGAAGTCAATTCTCTGAAAGTCAATGGAAGCATAGGTGCGTGTCATCGCCCAATATTTCTCTGTGAGATTGGGTTCTCAGCCTAGTACAGTGGAGTCCTGGTCTCTTACTGGGGTTCCTAGGCACTACAGCAATACAAATAATGAACACTCTAGAACTGTAACACATTGTAGTAGGAAAACAAAAAAGTAGGGTCAGGTCCTCTGCTGGCGTAAATCAGCATAATTCCACTGAAGTCAACAGAGCTAGATTGATTTACACTAGATGAATTATATTTACTTATTATAGGCCAAATCCTCAACAGGTAAGGTGCACAGTATTTTGATGAAAGGCAAGTTATACAAGCACTGAATCAAACGGGGTATACCTTCAAAATAAAAAAGTCTAGAAGGGATTTCTACAAATGAAATAGAACCGTCAAACGTAAGTTCAAAGCATCCATGGCACAACAGAGGCTCACTGCTAACTGCACCATAAATGGAAACTTAATTCCCATTTTGCACGTGTTTGGCTTTTAGATACGTATAATAGTCCCTTTTTTCACTGAGAATTGACAGCATGGCTTTTTCACTAAATGTGCTAATGCTTCCAATTTGAGGTTTACCTTCCTATATAAGTGCATTCCTATTTTTCCCCGTCTCTTTTGCATATGGAGATTTCATTTGACTGTGTGCTGAATGCACATTTGTAGGCATCTTAATGTTTGTGCAGCTTTAGCTTTCAAAACAGAAATTAATGGTTTAATTTTTAAAATGTCTTGAAGATAGAAATACATATTTGCAGATAGAGATTTCAAGGATTACATTTTGCTAACTGTTGTCAGTGTTGCACAAACAGGCTGCTGGTCAGTTCTAAGTTTTAATTTATTGTACTACCAAGAGAGAGCCTTAAAGCATTAAAACTGTATTCCTCATATATATTACATTTAAATAAATTAAGATGAAGAAAATAGCAATCAAATCATCTTCCATGAACAAGATGACTCTGAAATGGAAACAACCACATCTTTATTTGTCATTTCTTCCACTGGCTGGGCAAGACTGTGACCCATTCCAAGGACGTCTGTTATCCTTTTAATGAGCAGGAATTCACATCTATAACTCTTCTAAAAATCAAAAAATATACCATGGTATATGAATACAAGTAGCACAGTAACATTGAGCAGTACACAGAATATTATAGAGAGGACAATATTAGAGTATTTATCTTACTGTGGGAATTTTTCTTATTGTTTAGTTTAAAACCTTTTCTGGGGTGTTGTGTTCTGTGTATTTGATCCAAAATACAGTGGCAATACTGGGGTCATGTAACTGGGACATACCCTGGAAGTGTCAAGAATCCCAATGGAAACTTCAAAAAATTCTGAAAAAACACGGCGGTGAAGGGGTTTGTGATGGAGTGTACAAATCCCACGCTGGGCCCAAAAGGATTAAAGAACAATACTGGGCCCCCATAGCCTCGTCCCTCCAGATCTGCTGAGCATACTGCAGCTGGAGAAGAAGCTGAAGAGGAAGTAACTCAGCATAGAAGGGAAAGGCTGGGGAGGAAGACAGGCCTACTATGAAGGCTCCTGACAAGCATGCTGAAGAAGCTTTCTTGTGAGGGAGAAGACTGCCTGCTGAGCCTGATTGGGGCTGAAAGTTTAGTTGTCTTTTCTTTTCTTTTCCTATCCTATATCGGAGATGGAGGGTAGGAAGTGACCCAGGGAAGCAACTCTGAGGTACTCCAGAGTGCTGACACTGGCTCTCATAGGGCCCTGAGTTGGAGCCCAATGGAGTAGAAAGGCCCAGGCTCCCCTATCGACTGTTCTGTTGCAGAAGGGGCATTAGCTTCATTTCCACTGCTCTCCCCTTCTAGTTAGGAGCAGGTAAGAATGTTAAAAACCCCAAGGTGAAGCTAAGCCCCATACAAGGGTTAGGAACTGGACTGAAAGCCTTTCTTGCTGGAAGGCGTGATACTAGAAGCTGGATGCATACTTGGCCACCTGGTCCTCTGAGGCCTCTATTAAAGGGTTAAATGAAGTTTATAGCAAATTTATGTAACAGCCTGTTGTTCTCTCAGGATGGAAACAATAATTACATTGTCAAATATGGTGTCTTGCAGTGCATCCAGGTTGTGCACCATAGGCTTATTATTGCATATGGTATCATGTCTGATTGCTAGATTCAAGTAGTGTTGAACAAGAACGATATAATATCATTAATTCAGTGCCATATGATTACTTATTCTCTCCTTGTGATTTACAGAAGTTACCTCACTTTTGCCAAATATTAAACTTGAGCTGTTCTATAGCTTGTATTTTCCTATAGCTCCTAGTTTCTATAGCTCTTATTTTCCTCTTTTTCCCATTTAATTTGTGGGCTTCGACAAGTAATTGCATACACTGTATGTGTTTCCCTTGCTGTTTTATTGTGAAGTCAGGTTGGTTTATTTCAAATGTTTACCAGGTAAACATACGTAGTATTTTAAAAACATGTGAACAGCAACATGTATCATAGTAACATAGATTTTTGTCATAAGACAGCCTCCATGGTTCTCCAGGCATTGCTCTTGTCCTTGGTGCTGATCTAACTTGTACTGGCTTCCAGTAGTCCGTAGATGTCCGCTGGATACAGGGCATGCCCTCCAGGCACACTTTCCCAGCACATGACCTATAAATTAGGCTGGGAGTGAGGGGAGT
Organism: Sternotherus odoratus; assembly: GCA_032164245.1. Classification (NCBI taxonomy): domain Eukaryota; kingdom Metazoa; phylum Chordata; order Testudines; family Kinosternidae; genus Sternotherus; species Sternotherus odoratus. The sequence goes on along the minus strand of JAVMKO010000003.1, from coordinate 137,054,161 downwards.
GGCATAGGGGCTGCTATAGATTATTCTGCATCCTCCATCTAAGGTACAAGGGAATCATTAGGGCTGATTGTGCTGTTTTAGTGCAGCTTTGTTGAAATGGCACAAAGCAGCCTTAGAAAAGGAGAAGAGTAGTTGCGTTATATAGCAATTCAGGTAAAAGGATCGGCCTTTATCTACAGCTTATTACTACATGAAGCACACAGGCTTACTAATTATGGAAAGGCTAAGAGAAAAATCAATGTCAACACAAAGACTCAGATTTATATCCTCCATGAACTATACCATCCTGTGTGGCATTGCCTTATTGAACAGACATTGGGTCATGGAAATTCCCAAACTTGACTATAACTGAATTCAAGACTTTCCTCTAGATGATTATCTGACATTTCATGTGTTGTTGCATAAATTAAATGAAATTGTATTTTATACTACTTTGGCCTATCTTAGGCATTATAGTGCATAGTATGTAGAAGTAGTTTTATTGTAGTGAATTAAATGTATTTGATTATTTTGAGGTTGAGTGTTTCTATACTTATCACTCTTGTATTTGAGCACTTAAAATATGTATTGTTTTTCTTTCAGAAGTTTTGATGTTGGACTGCATCATTTTCTTATCAGGTAAGCTAATGATATCATTAAACTGCAATAGAGCTCCAGTGAACAACAGGTTTCTTATTTTAGGCAGTGCTGATAGTGCCACCTATTTTTAAGGCTATATGACAATTTTCCTTATAAGATCTTGTTTTCAGATGCTTATAACTTTGCCAAACGGTAATTATTCAGCCTGAAATTTTCCATATTGAGTGTTGTTGCGGGGGGCTTATCTCGTTGCCGGTAGAAACGAGGCTTTACACAGGTGGCTAGTTGGAAAGTGGTGAGTTTATTGGAAGGTGCGGCATTATTGTGCTGGGGGCTTCCAGGCAGCACTGCCGCGATACAAGATGTTTGACACACCCAGGCGATGTCCAGAAAGAAACCTAAAGAAGAAGCCCAAAGAGGGAAGCCCAACAAACAAGGGCGTGTCAGCACAGATATACCCATACTCATTTGCCTCTCATACATACTCATCTTATTAGCAAGCAGCAAGCTAATTGGTTACACGCTGTTTAGCACTTGTTGATTACGCAGTCCTGCCTTAGTTTTCCCATTTAGTTTTCCACGCATTTATTTTTACACAGACGGGGTAAACACTCACACAGCTGGGAACTTGTTCCCAAACACACACATAACAAGGTTATAACACCATTATGCCCTCTCCTGGCGTTGACTCAGAAGCGTAACTACGCCCCCTAGTGGTTTCCCCTCACAATTTCTTCCGGTCCTTACAAGTGTCTACTTAATTAAGGGTGACTTTTAAAAATCTCAGCAAAAATGGTTCAGCCTTTTCTAAGAATAAGACAAAAATACATACATTGTTTTGCCATGTTAAAGACATTCTTATAACTACTTAATTGAAAAGATCCAGGATCTTTATGCTTTGGTGCAAGGACTTGAAATTTCACAGGGGATTGTCTTTTTGGCAGGGATGTGCCTTTTGTTGTCCTTGTGTGTATCCTGTTTTAGGGTGTATCAATAATATTTAATTTGTAATTTTTATTTATTAATAGTATGGGTTTAGGCTTGCCAATCTGTTTGATCAGAAAATAAAAGTTCTTGTCCCGAATCAGGCTCCACAGAATTTACAAAGGATCCTCGGGTGTGTGACAGGAAACTCACACTAAGACAGATATAGCCTTAAAGACTTTTTATTAAAATCAATAATAGTAAGTAAATGGTAAAATAATCAGAGTTACAAAGTTACAATTGCATTACTTCTTTTCAAAAGATACATATGGTAATATAGTATTATATGCAACAAAGATTTGGTTAATATAATCACACCCTTCCTTGAAAACCTGGTTAAGAGACACAGGACTAACCTTGCAGTTCAGGTTTCTCAATTCTTGAGTGAGGGATGCAATGCTTAGAAAAAAAACTAATGTGAAGAGCTATCAAAACTAACTTAAGGTTTACTTGACTAACTTAAGCTTAAAAACGTAATAAACTAAGAATAAAAACTTAGGAAAACCAAGCTTAGCCTAGTTCCTTTGAAACTTAAACTTTAAGAACAAGTATAGCCTACTAATAGTAGTCATTGAAGATAGATAGAATAGATAGGAGAGAGAGAGAGTACAAATAGAATGTAAGTCAAAATGATAGAGTGGAGTACTCTAAAGAGCTGTCTCACCTCTTTTATAGGTCACAAGTGCCAGAAATCCTTCCTCCTACGCCCAAATTTCATTTGTCACCCACAAAATGTTAGGATACGCTTATCCCATAGACTAGTATTTGTGTGTGTATCAATGACAAGTATATACGCACATAAGTATCCTTGTGGTGTACCTGTTTTGCAAACTGGATACCATTAACTTAGGCTTGAATAGAGACTGGGAGTGGCTGGGTCATCACACAAATTGAATCTGTTTCCCCATGTTAAGTTACTCTCTGTTTCCCCCTACTGTTGTTCTCACTTTCTTGTCAACTATCTGAAAGGGGCCATCTTGATTATCACTGCAAAAGTTTTTTTTTCTCCTGATGATAATAGGTCATCCTAATTAATTATCTTCTTTGAATTGGTGTGTTCTCTCTCTCTCTCTCTCTCTCTCTCTCTCTCTCTCTGTCTGTCTGTCTGTCTGTCTGTCTTCCTACTGTATGTTCCATTCTATGCATCTCATGATGTAGGTTCTAGCCCACGAAAGGTTATGCTCAAATAAATTTGTTAGTCTCTAAGGTGCCACAAGTACTTCTCGTTCTTCTTTGAGTTGTGTCCCTATGGGTGCTCCACTTTAGGTGTCTGTGTGCCCCTGCATCTCTAATCGGAGATTTTTGGTAGCAGTGTCCCGTTGAGCCCACGCTTGTGCTCTCCCTCCCTCGTGGTTTGCCTCGAGGCTATTTAGCACTACATGAGCGAACCCTCCCTACTTCGTTCTCTACCGCCTTTGGCCTACCACCTTTGGCCTCTGACTGAACGAGCAGTGGTCCCTTCTTTATCTGTGTCATTAACATAAGTAATATTTGTTTTGTTCCCTTTTGTTCTCCTTAAAAGTAATTAAGCCAATGTTTCTTCATTTTATTCCTTTGTTTAAAAAAAAAAAAAAAGAGAGAGAGAGAAAAGAACTTCAGTTTCCTGCCCTGTCTGGGGGGATTCCTCCCCCCTCCCTAGGCATCTAGTAGATGCATAATTTATTTTATTTTTCATTTAAAAAAAAAAAAGTGAAGAGGACGTTCTTCTGCATTCCTTCCTGCTAGAGGATAACCCCCTGCCTAGGGACTTGCCTGGCTCTCAGCTCCCAGCGGTGCCTCTCCTGCCAGGACTCAGTTCCTGTAATGGCCAGATGCTCACTGTGCCTGGGAGAGCTTCACAGAAGTGCTTTACCTGCCACACCTAAAACTGCAGCAGCCTCATGGGAGCTTCGAGCTGAAGTAAAAATTGCTCCCTATGGAGAAAACACTTCAGCCTCCAGGGGACTCTGGTGGGTGCTGATCCTGGATTATCCCCGGAGCCTTCACTTCAAAAAGGGTTGAGTTGTGAAGAGAGAGATGAAAAAGCCACCAGCAGACTCCCCCTGCAAAGGCTCTTCCGAGCAACTGATCAGCCAGAGGGGACAGTTAATAGTCAGACTGGTCCTAGAGATACCACTGGACGTAGCTGTCACAGCTACCCTCCCAGTCTCCATGACAGTGATACTCAGGTGGGTTATGTTTTTGTTTTTGTTTTTTTGTTTTTTTTTGGCTATTCCTCTCTAGATTTCCCAAAGGACTAGAGACTGACATTTTGAAGTGCCAAACTCTTTGCGAAGGAGACAGATTTTTCTCTCGACATCCTGAAGAATTCTAGGGCCACACTACACTCCTTAGGACAGAAGAGAAGATATACCTCTCAGCCGCACCACAATTCACAATCTTCTCAATACCCCCATTTCAGTGCTGTTATGAGCCAGAGTGTAAGAGGTCCAGGGCTCGAAAGTGATAAGTCTTCACCCCAGTCCGTGACCTCTCAAGCTGCCGCTTATAAGCACTTTTCGATGAGCTGGTCAGGGGCCTGTACAATAATACCTTACAGCATCAGCTGCCATCTATACACCTGTCACGCCACTCAGAAGTCACCTTACCTTACTTCACAGCAGTTAGGACCAGCACTAGAGCAAAGAGATTGCTTTCTAGCCCTGAACCTACAGGGTGCCTACTTCCATATCTCAATACAATCATCGTACAGGAGATTTCCTACTGCTTACCTCTGGAACAGGATCATTATCTCTACAGGCTGCTTCACACAAGGTATTCTCCAAGGTTCTCTTAACTATAGTGGCATACTAACCCCGGTACAGGGTTTTGCACTACATTTTAAACTTTCACTCAGCTCCCTTTAAGGTACATCTCATGGCGAAAATGGCTTCCCACTTGGTGTTTGTTCACCCACTAATGTGTAAATTCTTTAAGGGCACTGGGAATCTCTTCCCCCATGTAACACCACCCACTCCAGTCTGGGAGTTTGACCTAGTTCTCAGGGCTTTGACTAGACGTCCATCTGACTCCAGGGCAACTTGTTCTCTCTTACACCTGTCCATGATGACAACATTTCTAATTGCCATCACCTCAGGTAGGCAGATAGGAGAAACAGCAGCCCTGATGGCATACCCATCGTTCACGGCCTTTTTCTTTTAAAGACAAAGTAACTCTAAGGCCATATCCCAATTTTCTCCCTACTTTTTCTTCACTTTCCATATGAATCAACAGATCCATCTCCCTGTTTTTTTTTCCCCTCTCAAAACCATATTGTGACAACTGGGAACAATTGTGCATATGCTACATATTAGAAGGACATAAGTATTCTACCTGGACAGGACTAAGAACTTCAGGAAATCGCCATAACTCTTCCTTTCGTCCACAGAAAAATCCAAAAGCTGTGTGATATTGCCTCAAAGACCATACAAATGGGTCTCTAGTTGCATTAATCTCTTATCAAGGGTGCAACTTGCTTCCGTCCATATGCACTCTATGGGATCAATTTCTACCTCAGTCACGTTCCATAGGGATACCCCTATCAATGACTTGGGCCTCTGTCCATACTTTTGCAGAACATTATGTGATCACTGAAAATTTGCCCCGTTTCCATCTTTATTCCACAGTACTCTCTGTAGTAAAAGACTCCATTCTGAAGTCCCAGCCTCCAGTGGTGGGTACTGCTTGGGAGTCACCTAAAGTGGAACACCCAAAGGGACACTACTCAAAGAAGTAGTGCAGTAATGATGGTTCTCTGAGATGTGTGTCCCTGTGGCTGCTCCACAACCCGTCGTCCTCCCCTCTACTTCAGATTGCTCTATTGGGTTTTGTGGTAGAGAAGGAAGTGTGTGTATGGGGGGGGAAGGGGAGGAGGAAGGTTCGCCTGTGCAGTGCTAAATAGCCTGAAGGCAGACCGCTAGGGAGGGAGAGCACATGCGTAGGGTCAACGGACACTGGTACCAAAAATCTCTGATTGGAGACACCTAAAGTGGAGCACCCATAGGGATACACATCTTGAAAAACCATCAGTACTGAACAAAGTGAGTAACTTCCTCTTCTTCCTGGTAAGTCTGTGGGTACAACATTGGAAGAAAACCCTACGCCATTCTTCCATTGTCTATTGGTCTAGATAAAAGGTCTATTTCAGTAACAAGAAGTAGGTCAACTTTACTTTTCTGGGTAGAAGGTCTTTATAGATATGCTAACTTTGCCTTAGCTTAACATACAGGATATGGCTTGTAGGTCTCTTGCATTACAGCCAAACTTACTTTAATATAAATCTATAAACATATTACAATAAACCAAATTCTTAAACTATAAGAAAAGATATGTTCAAGGAAGCAGGTTAGTCCTATAGACTACATGTGGAAAACCTGCCTTAGTCGATGCGCAAGACAGACTATGCTCAGGCAATGAATCAGGGTTAGATAGAAAAGGAAGCTGTTGTCTGTAGGACCCAGCTTTGTTTATGGCAGAAGTTGGAAGGAATGTAATGAGTGATGCAGGGAATTACAGGAAGAGAAAAGGAGAAAAGGGAATTACAGGAAGAGAAAAGGAGGTCTCATGGTTAAAGCAGTTGATTTCTGTCCCCCCCCCCCCCCCCCCACCACCACCAAAGAGTTCCTGTGTGATGCTGGACAAGTCCCTTTAACAAAACTTATAACAGGTTCCCACTAATTGTCGTTGTGTGTATCAGTAGAGGAGGTTCTGGAACTCATTGATAAACTTAACTGTAACAAGTCACCGGGACCAGATGACATTCACCCAAGAGTTCTGAAAGAACTCAAATGTGAAATTGCGGCACTATTAACGAGGGTTTGTAACCTATCCTTTAAATCGGCTACTGTGCCCAGTGACTGGAAGATAGCTAATGTAACGCCAATATTTAAAAAGGGCTCTAGAGGTGATCCTGGCAATTACAGACCAGTCAGTCTAACGTCCGTACCGGGAAAATTAGTTGAAACAATAGTAAAGAATAAAATTGTCAGACACATAGAAGAGCATAAATTGTTGGGCAAAAGTCAACATGGTTTCTGCAAAGGGAAATCGTGTCTTACTAATCTATTAGAGTTCTTTGAAGGGGTCAGCAAACATGTGGACAAGGGGGATCCGGTGGACATAGTGTACTTAGATTTCCAGAAAGCCTTTGACAAGGTCCCTCACCAAAGGCTCTTACGTAAATTAAGCTGCCATGGGATAAGAGGGAAGATCCTCTCATGGATTGAAAACTGGTTAAAAGACAGGGAACAAAGGGTAGGGATAAATGGAACTTTTTCAGAATGGAGAGGGGTAACTAGTGGTGTTCCCCAAGGGTCAGTCCTGGGGCCGATCCTATTCAACTTATTTATAAATGATTTGGAGGAAGGGATAAACAGTGATGTGGCAAAGTTTGCAGATGATACTAAACTGCTCAAAGTAGTAAGGACCAAAGCAGACTGTGAAGAACTTCAAAAAGATCTCACTAAACTAAGTGATTGGGCAACAAAATGGCAAATGAAATTTAATGTGGATAAATGTAAAGTAATGCACATTGGAAAAAATAACCCCAACTATACATACAATATGATGGGGGCTAATTTAGCTACAACCAATCAGGAAAAAGACCTGGGAGTCATTGTGGATAGTTCTCTGAAGGCATCCACGCAGTGTGCAGCGGCAGTCAAAAAAGCAAACAGGATGTTAGGAATCATTAAAAAAGGGATAGAGAATAAGTCGGAGAATATCTTATTGCCCTTATACAAATCCATGGTGCGCCCACATCTTGAATACTGCGTACAAATGTGGTCTCCTCATCTCAAAAAGGATATACTGGCACTAGAAAAGGTTCAGAGAAGGGCAACTAAAATGATTAGGGGTTTGGAACGGGTCCCATATGAAGAGAGATTAAGGAGGCTAGGACTTTTTAGCTTGGAAAAGAGGAGACTAAGGGGGGATATGATAGAGGTATATAAAATGATGAGTGGAGTGGAGGAAGTGAATAAGGAAAAGTTATTTACTTGTTCCCAAAATAGAAGAACTAGGGGCCATTCAATGAAATTGGCGTGCAGCAGGTTTAAAACAAATAAAAGGAAGTTCTTCTTCACACAGCGCACAGTCAACCTGTGGAACTCCTTACCTGAGGAGGCTGTGAAGGCTAGGACTATAACAGGGTTTAAAAGAGAGCTGGATAAATTCATGGAGGCTAAGTCCATAAATGGCTATTAGCCGGGATGGGTAATGAATGGTGTCCCTAGCCTCTGTCTGTCAGAGGGGGGTGATGGATGGCAGGAGAGAGATCGCTCGATCATACCTGTTAGGTTCACTCACTCCGGGGCACCTGGCATTGGCCACTGTTGGTAGACAGGATGCTGGGCTAGATGGACCTTTGGTCTGACCCAGTATGGCCATTCTTATGTTCTTATGTTCTTATGTTCTTCATTTTCTGGGTGTCCACCTTGAAACCATGGAGGTCTGATATATAGAAATGTTAAGCAGTCAGAGCTGCAACGGGGTTTGAATAGTCTACAGTAATGTCGGTGATTGTCAAGGTGTTGGGGAGACAAATAAGCAAATAAAACAAGTAAGCCCTGTTTGAAAACAGGACATTTGATTAAATGAGATCGTGAACACGTGGGAATGTTTCCTCATATAATGCTAAATTATGTCTCCTCTGAGGCAGAACTGTGCCGGGGAGGTAGCAGAGGTGCCTTGCCTGAGTAGTAGCACCTGGAGACACCAGGCCCCTTAAAAGGCATAATGCCTTCAGTGTTGCTAGGAAACAGCACTTGCTTTACCTTTGAAGCGCAGAGCAGGACCACAATCCCTAGTCCCATCTAGAAATGCCCCCTCAGGAGCCACTAGCTCTGCCAAGCACATTAGCTGCTTGCCCCATGCCTCTCAGGTCCTAGGAAGGAACAACTTCTAGCCTAATCCTTTCCTTTACCACACTTATGTGGAACCAGCCATAGTTTGGCTCATAGGATCAAATTTGGAATAAGTGGCTTTGGTGAGATCCCATTGGCTTTGGTGAGATCCAGGGCACCTGTATCTGAGGGCAGAATTGACCCCACAAGAAAGAGGCATTTAGACTTCTAAATATGACTGTTATGAAGAGCCAGAGGATTAAAAGGGAAAGTCTGTTCATCAGTCTATTCATCTCTTATTTTCATTCTTTGTGGACTCCCACTGGGTCCTGCATATATCAGTTCTACCAAAAGACAAACAGAATTTTGATAATGAACCATCTGCTGGATTGATAAATGGATTGTTCTCTGAATTTAAAGATGAGGGAGTCCCTGATTAATCAGCATTGTTTGCTCAGAAAGGCTAGCAGGGGATCAACATTGTGAAAAATAGAAAAAAAAAAGTTTCTGTCACTTACACTTGCACACAATGCCCTCCAAAAGACATCAGATTTCCTAATTAAAGCTTTTAACAGTCTCTATCACTTGCAACTTTTCCGGGAAGTACAGCCACTCACAGAAGCTCAAGAGCCTCTGTGAAATATTTGTATTATTACCGGGAATCTGTTCCCTCATGGCTGGTGAAAGCCAGCGAAGAACAATGCTTTCCATGGCTCCGTCAGAGAAGCAAGCCTATCAGCTTCCCTGAAAAATAGTGTTGGCCTTGAGGACTGGCTAGATAACATCGGATGCAAACAATCTCTCCTGCTATTGACATGCCCGAAGGTTTATTCCTAGGCAAAATATTTGAGACCGTAGTGACCCCATGCTCCATCAGAATGTTATATCAGTCAGAATCTGGATACTTCTGAGCGTAAGGTTACACTACAAGGATTATAGCACTTTTATCTATTGCGCTATACGGGACACACTGTAACCATAGCGCTATAAGATGGGACGTCGTGGCCACATTTGCTGCAACTGCCGCGGCACAGGGAGTGGTGCATTATGGGCAGCTATCCCAGCATTCAGCTGTGTGCAATGTGCTTTGCAAAGGAGGGGGGTGAGGAGGAACGGGGAACGTGTATGGAGGGAGACAAGTTCATGCTGTCAGTGATTTCTCTCTACAGAAAAGTAGCAGGCTCTGAATTTCACTCACACAGCCCCATTGGTGAGCATTTTCACTGCTTAATTGCTTGAGTTAAGAGCGGAATTCTGTAAAGGAACTTCTGCATTCCTCCTTCCCTTTGCAAAACAACACAAAGACGTCAAATGCCTTAAATGGCTTGTTAATTGCCTTAAATGGCTCGGAGGCGTGCCAGAGATCCCTTATAGTGAAATGACTGATTACACTTGCCATAACACACTACAGGGAATACGCAAAAGCTTTTATTCCTTTCGAAAAGGTGGTTTACAAATAGCACGATAAGCTCAGACTTTTAGCGCAAAATTTGCCTTGCCAGTGTGTTCGGGGGCAGTTTTATAGCGCTCCTGGAGGCTTTAACACGCTATAAAGTGCCAGTGTAACCAAGCCCTGAATCAGACTTCATGCTGGGGAATAGCAGGGAGGCAGTCTAAGTGCCACTAAAAGCTTGCTTCTGCATGACAATGGACAAAGTCCACATATCAATGCTAATCCTACTCAGTCTTTCTGCTGCTTTTGACACAGTTGATCAGGGTGTTACTGACACTCTTGCATGATTATAGCTGGAATAGGCAGCACAACACTAAAGAGGCTCCAATCATTCCTCTTCAAACAGTACCAAGAGAAGTAAAACCTCCTTTGCAAGAGCACCCCGTTTTGGAAATCCACAAGGATCTGTCCTTTCTTCCCTCCTCTTAATGTCTGCTTGAGGCTATTTGGAAAAGCAAGACACTATGCACCACTGCCAACATTATGCCCATGAATGCCTGTAAGCGGGCGGGCACTCACCCCGGTGGCGCCTCCTGCTGGTCGTCTGGGGGATCAGCTCTCCAGCCTCCGGAGCGCCCTCTGCCGGCCTATGTCCGCTCCTACTACCTGGCCCCGTGTCCCTCCCGGACCCCGGTGCCCTCTAGTTGAGGGTGCTGCACCCCTGCAGAATCCCCCTCAAGTCTTAGGGTCCCCCCTCCCCTGGGAACCCTCCACCCACTATCCCCACCTTGCCTCAGACTTTGCCACTGCCAGTCACCACTTGCCTCCGCTCACTGAGGCCGACTGCAGTATCATGGCCGCTCATTACCAGCAAGGGGGTTTGGCCTGCTGCTTCTAGTTCTAGCCCTGGGCTGCCCCCTGCAACCCCAGTACCCCTGGGTTGGGCCTTCTACTAGGCCCAGCAGCCTGGGGCTCCCAGGCTGGAGCTTCCACCAGCTCCTACCGCTTGGCCCCAGCCCTGCACCAGTCTAGGTGCCCTGTTTAAGGCCTCCCTGCAGCTAGGCCTGTCTTCCTCTGGAGACAGAGGAGACTGACTAACTCTGTCTGCCTCACAGCTTTCTTATCAGGCCTGCCAGTGTTTGGGGCTTGGCTTCCCAGCTGTGCCTACTCCCTAATCAAGCCTGGGAGTTTGCTAGCTCCTGGCCACAACCCCTTCCCTCGGCTATCCCAGCTCTAAGAGGCAGGGAGCGGGTGGTCACCCCGCTACAATGCCCATCTGTATATCTAATTTTCCACAGTTGCATTCAGTGCTATCAGAAGAATGCCACAGTGCCTAGGAAAGATCAGCTCTTGGATAAAGAACAACTGGCATTCAGTCCTATCCACCAAAGTGATGCAAAGCCTCATGGTCCTGTTTGATTTATCACTAAGCCTAAACCATTATGTGCCTCAGTAACACAACATGCTTTATTACCTGTGCCGCTTGCTAGGAAACTTCCTAGCCTCCCACCTGGAGAGGAATTAAGTCATGGTGATTCCTACATTTGTCACATTCATACTGGATCATTATAACTCATGGTATATGGGACTGGATGTGTATGCATTGCAGGGGCTCTAGCTAGTGAAGCATGTTTCTGTCTAAAACCGACAGCAAAAACTGTTTTTTGATTCTCTGCTTCTGATCTCAGTTATAAGACATGATACCAATTATTCAAAGCAGCAGTGTTTCAGCACCATCTAGAATCATAGGGCTGGAAGGAACCTCAAGAGGTCATCCAGTCCGGTCCCCTATAGTCATGGCAGGTCTAAGTATTATCTAGACCATCCCTGACAAGTGTTTGTTTAACCTGCTCTTAAAAATCTCATACAGTGATGAAGATTCCACTGCCTAGGGAATTTATTCCAGTGCTTAACCACCCTGACAGTTGGGAAGCTTTTCCTAATGTCCAGCCTAAACTGCCTTCGCTATAATTTAAGCACATTGCTTCTTGTCCTATCCTCAGAGGCTAAGGAGAGCAATTTTTCTTCCTCCTCCTTGTAACAACCTTTTATGAACTTGAAAACTTATCATGTCCCCTCTTGGTCTTCTCTTCTCCGGACTAAACAAACCCAGTTTTTTCGATCTTCCTTGATTGGCTATTTTTTCTAGATTTTTAATAATTTCTGTTGCTCTTCTCTGGATTTTCTCCAATTTGTCCACATCTTTCCTGAAATGTGGCACCCAGAACTGGACACAGTACTCCAGTTGAGGCCTAATGAGCGTGAAGTAGAGAGGAAGAATTGTTGTCTTCCGCTAATACATCCCACAATGATTACTTTTTTATAACAATGTTACACTGTTGACTCATAGTTAGCTTGTGATTCACTATGACCTCTAGATCCCTTTCTGCAGTACTCCTTTTTTAGGTAGACATTTCCCATTTTGTGTGTGTGCGCAACTGATTGTTCCTTCCTAAGTGGAGTACTTCTCATTTGTCCTTATTGAATTTCATCCTATTTACTTCGGCCTGTTTCTCCAGGTTGTCCAGATCATTTTGAATTCTAATCCTATCCCCCAAAGCACTTGTGTAACCCCTCCCAGCTTGGTATTGTCTGCAAACTTTAAGTGTATTCTCTAGGCCATTATCTAAATCATTAAACAGAACTGGACCCAGAACTGATCCCTGTGGGACCCCATTCAATATGCCCTTCCAATTTGATTGTGAATCACTGATAACTACTCTCTGGAATGATGTTCCAATCAGTTATGCACCCACCTTATAGTAGCTCCATCTAGGTTGCATTTCCCTCATTAAATATTAAAGCTACACCAGGGACCATTTCTCTATTTTTGACCCTCCTGGATATGTGTTCCTCTGGAACAGTACAAAGCCACAAAGGAAGCCAGTGAGAAGAGCTGGAGGTGAAATATTTTCAGTCAAAGGGTTCAGCTGTGGAACAAACTGCCAGAGGAGACCAGACTAATCCAGCATATGACCACTTACAGGTTTTGTTGTAAAACCCGCCTCTTGGACAAAGCATTCCCGACATACCGAGGATAATGATGATTAAATAATACAGTCAAAACAGATTTCAATATGCATCATACTTATTTCAGAAGCAGTTGCTACTTCTCAGGAATAAACTTTACTTCAAAAATATACCTTAATCACAATTTAATGCTGTAGAGTAATATGAATATCTTGTTAATCAGTTGGGGTACTGGACCTTGCAGACCTGTGGCCTTCCTCCAATTGCTCACTATTTTCCCAAGGAACATTGCATGCTCTTTGGCCACATCTCTAGGATGGATGAAAACATTTAACAAGTTATCCCCAAGGAGAGCTACCTGTAACCAGGGAGGGGAGAAGAACAAAGGACAACTAGGAAGTCCATTGTGGACCTCATGCTAAAGATACCATATCTCTATGGTAGACATATGTAATAAGAATTTCGAAAGTGCTCGGCGTTGGCCTAACTCTACTCCTGTTCAAGTCAATGGCAAAACTCTCATGGACTTCAAAGGGAGCAGAGCTCGGTCAGCGTTGAACCCATCTGAAGCTGTCTGGCTCCCACTGAAGTCTACAGCTAAACACTCATGGATTTCAGCAGGAGTATCTGTAGACTCATTGAACAGCCGTTTGCTGGATAGACTACTTTAAATTAGCTTTTCTTGACTCTCTGCTAATGTAGATTATGCGAAATTAAAACTGAATTATTGAACTGGCTAATAACGATTTTAAGTGTATTGTAAAGTGGAGCAACATATAGTAAAATCAAAATTGCTGTTAAAAAAATCTTGACCATACCATAATGAAGAATGATGATAAATTCCTCAGCTGCTACTAGAGATCCCTTTATAGTCGTCAGAGAGTTAAATCTAAATCACATTTTTAGAGTAGTGGAATATAATCTGTTTGTGTTCTAATGAATTAGTAATTGAGTATGTTGCAAAAATAAACAAAAGCACATTTATGTTAATTTGACATTTAACTTTAAAAAAAGTTGGAGCAGGGAAATTGGGATTAACAAAGTACAGCTCTCATCATGCTTATGCACCTCTTCAAATGTGAATTAAAACAGTTTGTTTATGGTGCAGAGTATTTAGAGCTACTGTTTGTAAGCAGCAAGTATACAGCTTGATGAACCGGAGATGTATTTTTATTTATTGCAGATCATTTTGTAATAATTTTACTAGATAATGTGATGAAGCTAGATGGAATGGGTTAATTCTGTAGTATGGGAAGGAATATGCATTATTTAAACGAGGCTGTGAAGGTGCTGAACTCATCCGTGGTGTAATGACTCCAGTAATGGTCTGGGTTAATGCTGGTCCACTGACTTCAGAGGAAGTTTTGTCTAAATATAGACTGCAGGATTTGGCCTGGAGTTCACAAATGTTCTTCGTTTTGTAGTACATCACTTTTCTTAGAATCAAAGTTACTGCATGCCAGAATCTCAGAGCTGTGGTTATAAGCGGTTACTCCAAGCCTGATTCTGCAAAGCACTTGATCATATTCTGAGGGCTTGGCTACACTGGCACTTTATACCTCAATAAAGCCTCCCAGAGCACTGTTCCTTACTACCTGTCCACAGTGGCAAGGCACATAGAGCGCTCTAACTGCCTGGCTGGAGCACTCCTGGTACTCCTCCTTGCAAGAGGATTAACAGCTGTTGTGTATTGGATGATACGCTGCAGCTCCAGTGTAAACAGGTAGTAACAATACTGCACTTTGAGTGACCTCAGGGAACACCCTCTAATCTCCGTAAGTCAAATGGCCTCTTTTTCCTTTGTTTTGACCTGGGCTGGAGGAATGCAGAAGTACCTGTTCAGAGCTTATCTGCAACTGGGCAAATCAAAAAGCAAATGTTTACTGAGTGAGAAGCAAGTGGGCTACGGGAGACAGAATTTACAAGACAGTGTGCTGACACACTCTCAGCACTCCAAAAATCTGCTCTCTGTCTCCCCCAACATACACAGAACACAGTCCACCCAACCCCCCCGAGTTTGAAAAGCATGTTGCAGCCAGTTGAATGCTGGGATAGCTGTCCATAATGCACCTCTCCCAATGCCACTGCAAGTGCCGCAAATGTGGCCATGCCAGTGCAGTTGCGGCTGTCAGTGTGGACACACTGGAGCGCTTTCCCTGGAGCGCTCTCCGAAGGCGGGTTTAACCCAAAGCGCTCTACAGCTGCAACTGTAGCCAAGCCCTTAGTTAAAGCTAAGCAAGTGCTTAGGTGCTTTGCTGAATCAGGGCCTGAATGAATGAATGAGTTCTGCTTGATTTTAAGTTTCTTGTTTGATAATCCTTTTATGTGTCTGTTTGGATGTTTTTCACAAATTGTGACTCACATTTGGGCTTTTGGCAGGCTGAGTGACTACTTCCAATTAGTAGGACAAAATTGGCATAAAGCAAATCAGACCAGCCAATTGGTTTCACAATTATTTTATGTGAGAGCAGAGTTGTACATTTTAAGCAAGATATAAAAAGCAACTTGTCAAATTTGTATGATGGTTTACTGGCAAGGTTGAGATTTAGACATAATTGGAAAGAAAATGCCCGTGGAAGGAAAATACTGTTGTCTGCTACTCTCAGCTTCTGGTAAATAAGCCCAGACAGTGCATCTGCCATAGGCAAGGTCTTACGCAGCACATGGTTTAGGTTGAAGCTTTGTACGCTCAACAGCTATCACTTCCACAGTTATATTTCATCTTTATTTTTAAGGATAAATGTGTTATAATTTACCCCCAGTTCTGTTGCTCTCAACACATCTAAAAATAACACATTTTTAAACAGCTAAGCCTTTTCTCTGACAGTCTAGCAATTACTTACATAAATCATTGATCAGTAATATTTTTGTGAAGTATCTTTTCCACAGGGGCATGCAGTGGTTTCCCCCCATCCCCCATTTTATTTGAGTTTTAAACTGAGTCTGAGAGTGTGATGTTCAGGAGGTAGCCATGTTGTTTCAAGTTTTTATTATGGAGCATTTGCTTTGCTTTACTTATTATGCAACATTGTTACCAGCAGAGGGGGCCCTTGTATTAATATTTTGGAGAATAATTGTATGCAGATTATTGTACAGGTACGGCTAGATGCTCAGCTTCCCTGGGCACAGTTGAGGAGGGAGCGTAAGGAAATCAGCTGCAGCTTCTCGATCCTGGACCCAAATTTGTATGAGTCCCTGTTCGGGTATAGATTAGAGCAACATGGGGGCTGCTCTGGTTTTACAATGGCAGACTGGACCCCAAAGAACCATCTACGGGCCAGCTGGAGCTCAGCATGCTCCAGCTACACCCTGTCTGTGATAATCTCCCATTGCAGATTCTAGTGAGTGCCCCTTCCTGGCCACCCACTAGCACTCTGAGTGGGGAATCCAAGCCTCTATTGCTCTACATCCCTCGGGTATTTCAAGTTTCTAGCGCCTCAACAGGCTGTAGCACTGGTTCCTCCCTTGGCCTTTCTGGTATGTTTCCTGGGCGCTGATTCTTCCAGTTATACTTTCTTGGAAATGGGGCTCCTCAGTCCACCTGTCCTAGGACCAGCAGTGACTCCTTAAGATACCTTAGTTACTGAAACACACTCTCTCTCTCAGAACTCCACCCCAAAGATGTGAATCTCTGGGTTTACAATGTAACTCTCTCAGGGGCATGCAGTAGTTGTGGTGAATGAAGCAGTCCACACCCACCCACCCCTTTATGTTCTTTTATAATTAATCATGTAAAACACAGCAGAGTACACTAGACATCAAAACAGTAAACATCTGAAACCACAATTTCTCTCTCATCTTTGTGAGCCCTTGGGGAACTGTCTGAGTTGAGGAAAGCAGGCAGGCAGGGTGCCTGCTCCTCATGCAGGCTGTTGCATGCTAGCTAGTCTCTCTGCCTCATGGAACCCCTTTCCAACTTCTCTGATCTTTCTTTTTCCTGTCCCATGCTTCCTCTTCCTGTCTGCCTCCTTCCTCCCATAGCCTGTGTGGCTTCCTGTGTGACTCACTATTTAAACCCACCTGGCTTCCTTTTGTCTATCTTCTGGGTAGTTTTCCACAGCTGCTGCCTCTTCTCTCTCACTCTCTCCTCACTTTCCCTCCCTCCCTTCAGAGTTGTTAAGCTAAAACTGGTTTTCTAAGGATGCATCTCCGCAAGTGTTCTTGTGTTTGCACTCGAATGGAGTCACTGAGTCCGAAGCACTGGCCCTTTGTATCTTGGCCTAGTGCAGTGGTTCCCAACCTTTTTGTGGTGGTGACTCCTTTCATACTGTAAGCCTCTAAGTGCAACCCTCCTCCCTTATAAATTAAAAACACACTTTTCACAGCAGACTTACTAGCTAGCTAGGAGGCATATACTCACAACCCCCATGTATCAGAGAGGTAGCCGTGTTAGTCTGGAATTGCAGAAGTGGCAAAGGGTCCTGGGGCACTTTAAAGACTAACTAAAGTATTGAAGCATGAGCTTTCGTGGGCTAATACCCACTTGGTCGGATGCATGCAGTGGAAGTATCGAGGGGCGGGTATAAATAGGTAGACAAGAACCAGGTTAGAGATAACAGGGTTAGTCCAATGAGGCTGGTCCAGCTTGTTATCTCTAATCAGGGAGGGTGAGGTATTCCTCTAGCAGCTGAACTGGAGGTGTGAACAGGGAAAGAAGAGAAACTGTTCTTGTAGTAAGCTAGCCATTCATAATCTCTATTCAGTCCAGCGTTCAAATTTGCAAATGAATTGCAGCTCTGCAGTGTCTCTTTGCAGTCTGGTCTTGAAGTTTTTTTGCTGCAATATGGTGACTTTTAAATCTGTAATTGTGTGTACAGGGAGGTTGAAGTGTTCTCCTACAGGTTTTTGTGTATTGCCATTCCTGGTGTCTGATTTGTGCCCATTTATCCTTTTTCGTAGGGACTGTCCAGTTTGGCTGATGTACATAGCAGAGGGACATTGCTGGCACATAATGGCATATATTACATTGGTAGATGTGAAGGTGAATGAACCAGTGATAGTGTGGCTGATCTGGTTAGGTCCTGTGATGGTGTTGCTGGTGTAGATATGTGGGCAGAGTTGGCATCGAGGTTTATTGCATGGATTGGTTCCTGAGTTAGGGTTATTATGGCACAGTGTGCTGTTGCTGGTGAGAATATGCTTGAGGTTGGCCAGGACTGGCCTGCCTCCCAAGGCCTGTGAAAGTGAGAGATTGTTGTCCAGGATGGGTTGTAGATCACTGATGATGCATTGGAGAGGCTTTAACTAGGGGACTGTAGGTGATGGCCAGTGGTGTTTTGTTGTTTTCTTTCTTGGGCTTGTCTTGCAGCAGCAGGTCCCTAATGGCGGACAGAGCTGTCCCTAGGAACTCCCAGGCAGCACAGGGCCAGCAGCCTGGAGCCCCTGGACTTCCAAGAGTTAAGCAGATCAAAGCAAGCATATCCATTACACTGAGGAGATTTCAACTTCAAGACTCCATAAGAAAATGAAAGGGAGGTGGATGTTTTTTGCTGTTTTTAAAATTAAACAAGCAGCTAGTGTTGTTTTTAAAATTATTATGAAAAACAAGTTTAAGCTTTGTTGTAATATGCATTGTTCGCCCGGACTGCTCAAGACCTGAATGCTTGTGTAGGAGGAATTCTTTGAGTTGGCTTTTTAAGTACCTTTATGCTGTTTCACATCTGGTACTCCTTGATGAAACATAGGAGCCTTGTCTTATAACAGGCTTATTCAAAGTGATACAAGCTACAGAAGTGAGATCTTGGAAGAGTGTGGCTATTTTCATAATGTAATAAAAATACTGTAATTAATCATGTGTAATAAGCATGTCATACAAACAAATTTTATATTTCCAAGATCACTGTTTTTATCATTTTATATTCAGTAAAGGAGAAAATTCCTGGAAATATTCATTTTTAGGAGAGGGTTCACGAGACTTTACATTTTAGTGAAAGGGGTTCACAGGTTGTTAAAGTTTTGGGAACCACTGGCCTAGAGTGTTTTAGAACAGGTTAATATGCATAAGTAGTAAGGATTTTTATTATTTTTGTGTGAATTTTTCTTAGGTATTAGTGAGATTATTATAACAATAGTTATTTGTAAGTGTAATGTTGAATAAGAACTGCCATGTGTCCATGATTTTTACAGAGAAATCTTGAGTACTTTAAAGATTATTATAAAATCTTAGGCAGTCTGCTGGTACCTTAAAGACTAACAGATTTATTTGGGCATAAGCTTTCATGGATTAAAAAGCCCCACTTCTTCAGATGCATGGAGTGAAAATGCAGATGCAGGCATTATTATACTGACCCATGAAGAGGAGGGAGTTACCTCACAAGTGGAGAACGTGTGTTGACAGGGCCAATTCAATCAGGGAGGATGTAGTCCACGCCCAGTAATTAATGAGAAGGTGTCAATTCCAGGGAGGCAAAGTTGCTTTTGTGGTGAGCCAGCCACTCCCAGTCCCTATTCAAACCCAAATTAATGGTGTTAAATTTGCAAATGAATTTTAGTTCTGCATCTTCTCTTTGAAGTCTGTTTTTGTTCCAGTATGGCTTCTTTTAAATCTGTTATAGAATGTCCAGGAAAATTGAAGTGTTCTCCTACTGACTTCTGTTTGCTACCATTCCTGGTGTTTGATTTGTGTCCATTTATTCTTGTACATAGAGACTGTCCGGTTTGGCCAATGTACACGGCAGAGGTGCATTGCTGGCACATGATGGCATATATCACATTTGTAGATGTGCAGGTGAATGGGTCCCTGATGGCGTGACGGATGTGGTTTGGTCCTCTGGTATCGCTGGAGTAGATATGGGACAGAGTAGGCAACGAGGTTTGTTACAAGGATTGATTCCTGGGTTAGTGTTTCTGGGTGTGGTGAGTATTTGCTTCAGGTTGGGGAGGGATGTCTGTAAGCGAGGACTGGCCTGTCTCCCAAGGTCTATGAGAGTGAGGGATTGTTTTCCAGGATAGGTTGTAGATCGTTGCTAATGTGCTGGAGGGGTTTTAGCTGGGGGCTGTATGTGATGGCCAGTGGTTTTCTGTTATTTTCCTTGTTGGGCCTGTCCTGTAGTAGGTGACTTCTGGGTAGGTGATATTTGACAGAGCGATACGGGGCTGCAGCAGCTATTTAAAAGGCCTGGGGCTCCTGGCTGTCACTGCCAAAATTATCTCCCGGCTGCAGTGGCCAGAGCCCCGGGCGGCGCGGACCAACGAGTCCTGAAGGGCTGGCTGGGGGATTTTGGCCTGAGGCTCTGTCCCTTTTATCCAACCCCCCGCCTCTTCCGGGGCTCAAGAGCCACCCCCCCACCTTGCCCAGGACCCCGTCTACCCCGTGTATCAGTAAGTCATTTAAGTTACTTTCACCCCTGACTGAGGGTAACATCTTGAAATATTCGGCTGGACTGACAAAAGTAGCATGGTCCTTCAATAAAACCCGAATGGACATGGGGGGTTTCCTGATAGGAATTTCAGATGAGATCAATAAAATGATGCGCTGCTGAATAATTTCTTTTGGGCCCTGGAAGACAGAGGAAGAATAGGTTTGGCAACTCTTGGGGTCTTGATCAGAGCACAGTTGAGGTGCACGATTTGCTAAGATAAAATATTCACAGCATCATCTTTGTTTTTTTTTAAATACCTATTTTGATCACTGCTGATACCACAGATGGTTGATTTCACAAAAAAGAATAAGTGCCTATCTGACTTCCAGTTTCTGAAAATAAATCAGACAACTAGGAATGAAAAGTTTCTTTCTTCCTTGTAACCTTGCAAATTTTGGTGCGTGGTTTGGTTGGTGTGTAGAAATCAGATTTCCTATTTTTCCTTCAATCTAATTATCTGATCCTAGGAACTTTCCCAAGAATATGCTTTTCAAATTCTTGGTCTCTTTTCTTTTCCTTTGTTTTGGGGTAGAATGCAGATGTGCGTACCTCTTAGCCGTCTTTGAAGAGAACTGTGCTCATTAACAGAATATAGGACCTGGTGAACTACAGGGAGCCTTCCCCCCCCCCCCCATTCTATTCAATTACACTTTTTCCTTGGACTTTGGAGTTTGAAAAATATTTTAAAAGAATTCTACCCTATTCCTAAAAGAAACGGAGCTCCATTGTTTCAAAAAATAACACAGGGAAGCACGTTGAGATAGTATAGAATTCTAAGTGTTGTGCAGGGCTAACCAATGGCATGTTGATAAAATGGATTAAGGATTTAGGTGTTCAACATTTTATATTCTTAACCTTGATCATGTTAACTGTCATGGAAACTAGAATACCTCATCTACAGGACAGGTTGTGAAAAGGGGCTTTTGAGGCTAGGTAGCAACTTTGACTAAGGATACCCGAGTTTTGGAAAGCAGTAACCAATACAGAGTAATGTTGTTCGCATTCAGTATTTTTTGTGATGTTTTCATATATCTTGTATCCTGGACATTGATGTAGGTCTTCTGTGTGACTAATGAATGCTAAGTGTACCATTTATAGTCCATATTCTATCGTGGCATTCAAACTGTATGCCTTAGCTTAAACAGCTGTATCTTATTGACAATTAGTGGTGCAAAAGATCAGGCTAACAACCAGTGTTCAAAATACTGTATGAAAATTCAAAATACAGCTTGCATCCGACGAAGTGGGTATTAGCCCACAAAAGCTTATGCTTCAAAACTTTATAGTTAGTCTTTAAGGTGCCACAGGACTCTTTGTTACCTCTGCTATTCCAGACTAACACAGCTACCTCTCTGATTCTTGAGTATGAAAATATGATTCAGATGCTATCAAATAAGCAAAAACAGTTTTTCATGCTACAGTAAACCCTCGATTTTACGGACCCCGATTTAACGGACTTCGGATGCAACGGACAAAATTTCCGATGCATCCGAAATCCGTTTTGGGGGCTGCCGGCTCCCGCCCCAGGGAGCCGGCTGGGTTGACAGCTCCCGCCCGGCTACCCACAGCGGGGACCCCTGCGGGAGCTGTCAAACCCCCCCGGCCCCCCGCCCGGCTCCCCGCAACGGGGAGCCGGGCGGGGGGGGGCGTTTGAGAGCCCCCGCTCGGCTCCCCGCAGCGGGAAGCCGGGCGGGGGGGTTGACAGCTCCCGCCCGGCTCCCCGCAGCGGGAAGCCGGGCGGGAGGTTTGACAGCTCCCGCCGGGCTTCCCGCTGGGGGGAGCCGGGCGGGAGCTGTCAACCCCCCCGCCCGGCTCCCCGCAACGGGGAGCCGGGCGGGGGGGGGGCGTTTGAGAGCCCCCGCTCGGCTCCCCGCAGCAGGAAGCTGGGCGGGGGGTTTGACAGCTCCCGCTCGGCTCCCCCCAGCTGGAAGCCGGGCGGGAGCTGTCAAACCCCCCCGCCCGGCTCACCGCAACGGGGAGCCGGGCGGGGGGGGGCGTTTGAGAGCCCCCGCTCGGCTCCCCGCAGCGGGAAGCCGGGCGGGGGGGGTTTGAGAGCTCCCGCCCGGCTCTCCGCAGCGGGAAGCTGGGCGGGGGGTTTGACAGCTCCCGCCGGGCTTCCCCCAGCTGGAAGCCGGGCGGGAGCTGTCAACCCCCCCGCCCGGCTCCCCGCAACGGGGAGCCGGGCGGGGAGGGGGGGCGTTTGAGAGCCCCCGCTCGGCTCCCCGCAGCGGGAAGCCGGGCGGGGGGTTTGACAGCGGGGGGGGGGGGGGGGGTTGAGAGCCTCCGCTCGTATCCCCCAAGCTGGAAGCCAGGCGGGAGCTGTCAACCCCCCGCCCGGCTCCCCGCAGCGGGGAGCCGGGCGGGGGGAGGGGGTGGGGTGGGCTGACTCACGGCTGGCTCCATATAACGGACTAATTCGGGCGGGGGGGGTGTCTGTTGTCACCCGAAAGTCCGTTATTTAATGATTTAAAAAAATTATTAAATAACGGACTTTCGGTTTTAACGGACACCCCCTCGCCCGAATTAGTCCGTTATATCGAGGTTTCACTGTACGTGGTATGCAATAGTGTACTTCTGTGAATAGAAGGCAGATTTTTGAACTTGGCTGAGTTAGCAGGGATCCTAGTTTTCTGTCACAATAAAACCAGAATTCTATGATTTAAAAAAACAAAAATGCCCCCAGTGTTTTTCCACATTGAAAATGAAACTCAGAACTTCAGTTTTCATAGCCACAATATATAGGTAGCAGTTGAACACAGTGTTTTATCGTTATTTACTATTTTTAGGCAAGTTTGAAGCCTACCATCAACATGAAATTTGTTCTTGCCAAATTTAAGATTAGCATCGGTGTTAGTCTGTATCCGTAAATAAGACGAGGAAGACTTTGTAGCACCTTAGAGACTAACCAGTTTATTTCAGCATAAGTTTTCGTGGGCTATAGCCCACTTCATCGGATGCATAGAATGGAACAGAAGTAAGATGCATTTATACACACAGAAAGCAAAAAAAAAGTTGTACATTAGCATACCAATTCTAAGAGGCTGTTTAATTTGGATGGGCCATTAGCAGCAGCAGAAAAAATACCTTTTGAAATGGATCTCTGTGTTTGACAGGAGATAACTAGTGACAGTAAATTAACTAGGGAAATGCAATCAATTAGTGTAATTAGAGAATCATTCGCAAGTTCTATTTAGCCCTTAGTTTGTGTCCAATTTGAAAATTAATTCCAGTTCCTCAGTTTCTCGTTGGAGTCTGTTTTGGAAGTTTTTCTGTTTCAAAATTGACACCATCAAATCTTTAATGGAATGGCCAGGGAGACTGACGTGTTCTCCTACTGGTTTTTGAATGTTCTGATTCCTGATGTCAGATTTGTGTCCATTTATTCCTTTGCGTAGAGACTGGCCGGTTTGGCCAGTGTACATAGCAGAGGGGCATTGCTGGCACATGATGGCATATATCACATTGGTCGATGTGCAGGTGAATGAGCCTCTGATGGTGTGGCTGATGTGATTTAGGTCCTATGATGGCGTCAGTTGAATGGATATGAGGACAGAGTTTGCATTGGGCTTTGTTACAAGAGTAGGTACCTGGGTTAGTGTTTGTTGTGTGGTGTAACTTTCTTGCCAAAGTCAGTCTTTAGGGGTAATTTTTCAAGTTTTTGGCATTTTTTCATAACTTTAATTACTCGCGTCTGGGGTGAAATTTTAGATGCATTAAAACACAACCCCCTAACCTCTGTACGCTGGAAGCAATTATGTCAGGGTGAGCAAACTACAGCCTGTGGGCTGTATCCGGCCCATCAGGGCTTTAGATCTGGCCCACAGGATTGCCAGCCCTGTGATCGCACCACTCCCAGAAGTGGCCAGCACTATGTCCCTGCGGCCCCTGGGGAAGGGCAGGGCAGAGGACTCCATGCACTGCCCTCACCTGCAGGCACCGCCCCCCCCCCAGCTCCCATTGGCCAGGAACATGAAACCATGGCCAATGGGAGCTTCGGGGGAGGTACCTGCAGGCGAAGGAAGTGTGTGGAGCCCTCTGCCTCTTCTCCCCCCCCACCCCCCCAGGTGTTGCAGGGACATACTGCCAGTCGCTTCTGGGAGAAGCAAAGGGCCAGGGCAGTGCACGCTGCTGCCACCCCAGAGCCACTCAAGGTAAGCAGCACTGGGCCGGATCCTGCACCCTGAACCACGCACCCCAACCCTCTGCCTTGAGCCCCTAACCACATCCCTCCTGCACCTGAACCCTCTGCCCTGAGGTCCCTGCTGGACCCCGCACCTCTCCTGCACCCCAAGCTTCCAACCCCCTGCCCTGAGCCCCCTCCCGCAATCCGCACCCCCTGCCGTGAGCCCTCTCCACCCCACACCCTGCCTGCACCAAACTCCTTTCCCTGAGCCCCTTCCTGCACATCACACCTCACTCCCACGTCCCCACTCCCTCCTATACCCCATCCCCTTGCCCTAGCCCATGGCCCTGCATGCAATTTCCCCACCCAGATGTGGCCCTTGGGCCAAAAAGTTTACCCACCCCTGACTTAGCTAAACATATTTCAATAATGTAAATGTAAAGTTCATTCAACATCCACAAGAGAGGGAAGTTGCAGGCATTGAATAAATGACACTAGTAGTGTCAGTAAAATTTAGCTAATACTGAATATATATTTTTATTTTTTAACACAATGTAAAAACTAAGGATTCTCTGTAAAAAAAAAAAACCCACAAATTCTGTTTTCTGTGGCAGACAGATTTCTATGATCTATGGTTATCAGTCTCTAGGCATGCTTCTGATATTTGTATATCAGAATGAATAACTGAACAGCCTTTCTGAAGCTGCAGGAAGCATATCCCTACTTGACCATTGTTGGTGTACCCACATGCCATTGTGTTAAGGGTCTTTAATCTCTTTGCTCTCTTATCACTAATTACAGGTGTGACCATTTAAAAACACCATTTGCACTCCTAGGATTGAAGGCATACATTCAGGTGTTCACAGTACTATATACAGTTTTTCTACTGCCTGTAAATGCTGTACTCATTAAGGTCTTAGGATACTGATATGCAGTGTCATTGTAACGTGTTGGTCCTAGGATATTAGAGAGACAAGGTCAGATGCTGATGGCAGGAAGACGGTCTCAGGTGAGTCTGTCTCTCAATTCCATTTCTCCTCCTGCTTCTGATGATTTGGACTCTGTGGCCCTGTTGCTACTATTGCAAGTATAGTAGTGAATACATGCTCTGATGTCGTTCTGGATATGAAGTATTGGGAAACCCATACACACACATATATGTGCACTGCAGCCAAGAGCAGAAAGCTAAATGTTCTGCCCCAAAATAGCTGAAACATACATGACAGTTTTCCAAAGTGCCCTAGACTTCTGGAGAAAATACATGCAAATGTGGAGAAGTTCAGCAACATGGAATATATAAAGAAAAAAGAACTGTCTGGATCATCAACTATTTTGGTTTATAACTATATTGCCCCAGAAATTAAGAAGTGGGAAAATTATTGAATACTACTGAATGTTTAGGAAAAAATTGTTTAGTATTTCTCAGATATTTTAATACTATTCAACTCTTCTGAGTGCTGTAGAAGGAAGGTAGATGCAATAAAGATGCTATTAGGAGTACTGTACCACAAGAAAAAGCTTTGGTTAGAGGAACCAGTGAAACACACTGTGACGAGAACAAAGAGAAACTCAAAAGAAAGATTTGAAAATGCAAACAAATGTTAAAGAAATGAAGACAAATTGGTAGTTACTTTATAGAAACATAATCGGGACTGTGAAGAGGCTAGTTTGGCCAATTTGCAACACAGCGTTGAGAGAATGCGAATCACATTGTTAAAAACAATCCTACTAATTGTCTGGGCTCTTCAAAAAGCTTCTTAGCTCTGATGGTATAATGCTTAATTTTGAGCAGCAATGAAAGAGTGGTTGCAGATAGTCTTTCATTAGGATAAGCTACATTCCTGTGTTCAGCCATGATAAAGGTTCAAGGACATTATCCTCAAAAGTCCTATAGGTGATGGGTCTTCATGGAATGTTTGGATTTCCTGATTTTGAGACTGGAGGTCATCTCTGGAACTGGCAGTATCATGGAGCTGTGTCTTTAATTTCTTTAATTCTTTAATTTCTTTAATTCTTTAATTTCTTTAATTCTTAATTAAATTCTTTAATTTCTTTAATTCTTTAATTCTTTAATTTCTGTGTCTTTAATTCCTCTTTCTTTAATTTCTTTAATTCTTTAATTTCTTTAATTTCTCATTCCAAGGATGAGAAATCATTGTAGGATACAGGATTTTAAGGTGTAAAAAACCCAACAACATTCAACTGTAGACTTTTGCTGAAGACTACAGCATTGCAGAATAATCCTTTACCTTTTACTGAAGCCTCTAACATAACTAAGAGGAGCTCCTTAGTTATCTGAAAAGGATTTAAACATCCGTCCAGGAGCAATAGGATCAAAGATGCTGCAGCAGTATGCAGAGCCAACTTTTCTGGACAATTATAGTTTAAAAGTAATGTGAGAACTTTCTCTGATGGCGAGACATTTAAAATTCTGCTACTGCTCTTACGATAAGTAGTAGCCTCTCTATGGGAAGGAAGTGACAGATGAGATATTGGTAACAGAACTTTCATTGCCTTTTGAAACACTTTGCATGTACAATGAAGGATTAGTTTTATGCAGTGTAGTCCTTGATAGTATCAACAGTTGATCCTTTAACATTCTTTAAAATGTCATCCTTTAAAATTTTTTTTGACAGTTAGCTGTTGAAACAGATATGGTGTATGGTAGAATAGCTGTACTCCTTAATTATCTCCTCAGGTTTATATTGTCTTTTCTTTTTAAAACTACATAAAAAGTAACATGGAGATGGTGAACAAAGTGACCATGGAAACTTGCTTTATCTTGTCTATTCTGCGGGGCTGCGTGCCCACAGGAACTGTCCCCCCTTTCTCCTCCAAATTCCTTTGTTTCCCTGCAGGAAAGCAAAGGGAAGTTGCATGGTGAGGTTTCGGTGGAGGGGATGATAACCATGTGCACATGTTTTGGGGAGGGAGTCACTTGCACCCAGATTACCCCACACAGAAACTTCTCACCTCACCCACCTGGTCTTTTAGGGCTTCTAGCAGCCAGAGCGAACCAGCCTAATTTGAGGGCTGAGCTAACCTACGGCTTGGGGCCAGCCTTTCACATAGCACACTGCAGGAAGGTGGGAAGACAGAGAGGAATTTTATACCACCATCGTATATGTGCCTAACTCGTCATGTGTGCTCCTCAGCTGTAGACAAGGGCCTGCCCGTATGTACAAGCTAGTTATAACTCTACTCTTGTTGTCTTCAACCATACAGAAGCTCTTTGCTGAGAATGCCAACTCAGCAGATTAGTCCCAATTGTATTGCTGGTTTTGCTATGCACAGTTGTTCACTGTGAATTGGACACATTTGGTTTTTTTAAAAATATTTTCATTTTAAGATATACACACAATGGGATAGACTATGATGGGTAGTCTAGAGAAAATAGTTCATGTGCCTACCTTCTATTCAGTTGTGGCACTGCAAGAATAAAATAGTCAGTACAAAATAACCTATCGTATAGCATAGTACAGCTGCTTTGACACAGTTCCTACTGAACTGGAATCTTGAAATCTGAGACACTTATTCATTATGGTCTGCAAAAAATTTGGGGGGAAAATTTGAAATCTGACCCTTCCATCATAACTCACCATGAAGTCGTTAGTTATTTTTATTGGGTTTCAGCCATTCAAGTGCGAGCTCGTGTATTAGTCTAAGATTAAAAATATATTAATTTATTCAGGGAGGTGGTGGTGGTGTTTATGATGCCTCCAATTGGAAGACCTGAAGGTTATCTGAGGTCACCAGTCCTATTTTTCAGCTTTTAACTTAGAAAAGTTCCATGTGTATATTTAGGAGACGGTGGCTGACGGCTTACGATGTGACAACATCTGGTCGCTGTTGAATTGGGGTGAAATGTAACTCTACCCTTTCCGTTTTACAGCAGACCCATTGGCTGCTGTAGAGATTACACATTCATTAATCATCACTTATATGTAGTGGCAAAAAAGGGCTGGCAGTTGATATTAGTTCTCCCTTCAGTATGGATGAAATTCACGGCTAAGGAGAGGGCCAGCTCCACCGCTATGCATCTCCTAAATCCCACTTAAGATCTTGGAATAAATTTACATGGAGATACAGTGGTGCATAGGCCTTGTGAACAATCCTGAATTTTACTCTGTGTGAATTTTCTATCACTAAATGGTCTTATGGGAATTGGACCCGTGCTTCTTGCATTAGAGATCCCACAGCTTTTGCCAAAAATAAAATACGCAAATGTTTCTCTGCGAGCTGATTAACACTAAAGCTGCAGTATCTAAAAATGGAATATTAAAATGAATCCATTTACCTTGTTTAGAGATCTTAGCAGACTGATACTGGAAGTGCCTATACTTTAAAATTTGCTTACCTTTTTGATAACGTTTATGTTACGAAACATTGAAATAAACCCTTCAAAATAAACATAAGTGCAAGTTACTTGTTTTGTCTAAGAAGTGTTTGAGACATACCTAAAAATGTTAAAATACTGCGATGGTATTTAAAATTCAGTTACTCCTAGATTTAACATTTAAAGAAGGTTCAATATTATTAGTATGGCAATTTTCAATCCTAAATTCAGCAGGGGGAGTCCATGGTCTATTTGTTTTGCAGATGAGCCAAATGATTTCAAACCAGCAGTATAAAAGCAAATTCTATTTACTGGAATTAACACAATTTCAATAATTATGTATTATATTCATATGAATTATAATATCACTAGAATCTCTGAAATTAGAGATGGAAAATAGCTATTAAATAGTCCCATGATGACCACGATGGCAGTGCTACATTGTTGCCTATGGTATGTTATTTTATTCAGTCTAATTTTAAATATCTTGGGAGTTGGAGCTTCTGTCCCTTTTCTTTGCAACCTATTTCTCCATCTAATGGTGAAAGTTTGTTGTTTAAAATGTACATCAACTATCTTAGCAAGATTTGCAAGATCCTTTGTTCCTAATGACTGTCTGGAGGTGAAGATTCGGTGACATTTTGGACTGGCTGAACAGGTCTCTGAGTGTGGGTGGGAGAGCAAAGGCTTTTGCAGTTGAAGCAGGTGTCAGTGCGTGTTGTCTCCAGTATCTCCTACATTAAGAGAAATGTTAGAGAAATCTTTAGCCTTCAGTTTTATGCAGGCTGCTAGTGACACATAAGGACTATTCCAGCTGCTGGGAATTGGCCGGGCAGAGATGCTTTCTGCCCACTCATGCTTTTCCCTGGCCAGACCCAGTATTCTGATATCATGCAGCTGTGGTGCTATTGGGAACCACCACCACAACAGTGCAAAACAAGCCTAACAGGAACAAAGATTTGGCCCCATTTATCTCTGGCCGATGTTCCATTATTTACATGATCCCAAAGATGTTTTATAAAATTACTTTCAGTAGCTATTTGTCTTCAGTAGTTAAGTCAACACGTTATTCCAGTAATAGCTACATTATGTGTGGAAGGACAGAGATCGAATTACTAAAAAATAAAGCTGTGCCTGCATCATGAAAGAGCTATGGAATGTGCAAATCAAACTCCCATTCACCCTAAGATGCAATATGATTAGATTTTAGAATAGCATCATTTAAAGTAGGCATTGTCTTATTTGGTTTACAGTAAATTATTTGAAGGTCTCCATCCTTGCATGTAGGTGTGCTCATTACAAAGCATTAACATTAGCTGCTTTATTGACAATAGTTTAAGAAGGAGTCATGCTCGGAGTAATATTTTAAAGGCAAGCTATCTACTCAAAATCAAGTCCGTTTCAAAAAGTTAGTTTCAAGTACAATGGAACCCAGTTTATCTGATCTAATTGGGAGTGGGGCCAGATCAGATAATCAAACATTCCGATAATCAGGAAAATGGGTTTGTCTCGAGCTTGGATAATGAGCCCTGTATGATGGGGCTGACCGTCTGAGCTCTGCCACCCGGTTCAGTAACTATGACGGCAAGAAGGAACTGAGGGTGAGGGAGCGCTTGTATAAACAGTGTTCTACTGTGCTGCACATCCCCCTATATTTCCCTGACCATACTTTTATGGTTTTACAATCTTTTTCCTATTTAAAAATGTTGTTTCTCTTTTCTATTGTTGTGAGAGACCACACAAACAAGACAAAACTGTACGTGGAAAACGGTGGAACTGACTAAAATACAAAGTGATGCCAAATGCCCAACATAAACAAATACAAAAGACCGATATTACTCTTTTCTTCTAGTGATTGCTCAGGTGCAGTCCACAATAGGTGTGCTTTTCTTCTGGAGTGACTGTGGCTGACCTTGGACTGATGGGTCCTCAATACTGTCTCCTGGGGCTACACCTCCAGTTTACCTTTGCCCCACCCACTCACCCTCCATCCCTGTCTCTCCTCAGGGACCCCTCTCACAAGGCCCTGCTTGAGCAGGAATTAGGGAAGCTCCTTGGCCTAGGAGCGCTGGAAGTGGTATTACTAGCAGAGTTTGGACACAAGGGATTCTACTCTCACTCCTTCCTTATCGCGAAGGCCAAAGAGGGGCTCAGGCCCATCATGGACCTGAGAAGTCTGAACCAGTACCTGATAAAGTTCAAATTTTGCATGGTGTCTCTGGCCTCCATCATCCCCTCCCTTGATCCTGAAGACTAGTATGCCACCCTCCATCTGCAGGATACACACTTCCACATTCATATTTTTGAGGGACACGGGTTTCTTCCGTTTCACAGTTGAGCAGGAACACTACCAATTTACAGTCCTCCTGTTTGGCCTGTCCGCTGCTCCCAGGGTATTCACAAAGTTTATCTTTGGTAGTGGCCTACCTCAGACATCAGGGAGTCCAGATCTTCGTCTGTCTCAATGATTGGCTGGGCAAGGGCAGTTCTAGGTCACAGGTGCAGGATCCCATGGCGCTCCTCCTGTTCATGTGTGCCTGTTTGGTAAATGTCACCAAGTCCATGTTAGTCCCAGTGCAGCGCATAGAGTTTATTGGGGCAGTTCTGGATACGGTGTGGGCAAAGGCCTCCCTCCCACTGGACAGGTTCAAGACCCTAAGGGAACTCATCAGCAAGTCACAAGGTTTCCCGTGACCACAGTCAGAGCGTGCCTCCAGTTCCTGAGTTCTATTTCGGCGTGCCCATATATGGTTCGCCATGCCAGACTCAGGATGCAGCCCTGTCAACTCTGGTTGGCCTCGGTGTTCTCCCATTCCCGAGACAGGATCGACAGAGTCCTCACTGTGCCCAAACCAGTGATGGCCTCTCTGCGATGGTGATCCTCCCCGGGGAACATGCTCCAGGGTGTCCCATTCAGATGCTGGTCCCCATCCATGGAGCTGGTGTCCGATGTGTTGGATCTGGGGTGCAGAACCCATGTGGGGAATGTTCAGACCCAAGGTCTGTGGTCCGCGCAGGACCTTGTCCTGCATATAAACGTCAAGGAGCTCAGGGTGGTGAGTCTGGCATGCATGGCCTTCGCTCCCCTATAGGTATTGCTAGGGGGAAAACATCTGGCACCCGTGCACGTGGCGTACGCGCACACCTATTGGAGAATGGACATGAGCAACACATCTCGAAGAACACCAGTTACAGAAAAAGTAACTGTCTTTTTTTTTTTCTCTCTCTTTCACTTGTAGTCACCTTAGGCGTGACTCATAACCAGAGACTTGGTAAAATAATGTCATACATAAAATATTTTTTTCAGTTTTTGATGGCATCCCTTTAAGAGTTAAGTAAGTTAGAAAAGTAACAGCAGCTTTTTAATAAGATGCTTTTGCTACAGAAACTGGTGTGCTGGAACATACTTGCTCACTCCAGAATTATATCCACAGAACTCCTGTGCCGGACAGACTGATGAATCATTTAATTAGTGAAAGACCAGATAGAATTTATTCTGATGAGTTAATGCTGATTTTCCAGTCGGCATCCTGAGGGAAAGACACTCTTGCCTAGGTTGTTCTAAGTCCAGTGGGAGTTATACACCCATAGAATGCTACCAAGCATTGCATGGACACAGAAAAGTGACTGCTCTCTCTCTTACTATCCACATAGGGCTCTCGAGGGTAGCACTTGAGATACATGCATGTCATTACTTGTACTGTACCTGTTCCATCTGCAGGACTGTCAGTGTGAAACCTTTTACCAGCACTAAATTAAGTAGGAAAAACAAGTTTTTTTTAAAAAAAAACACCTGAACAGTAATACATGAATAAGCAGTGGCAATTTTTTAATGTGCACTGAACTTTTTGGCTATTTTCCACGTGAGTGAAATCAAGTGATGCCTTTATTACTAAAAAGAAGTTATTAGTATCACTATCTAGATTCGACACTTCAGGTGTTATCTGCAGTCACTTTGTACATCGTTTCAGAACTTGAAAAATAAATCCAAATAATTTCAAAAGATTATTGCTTTTTATTTAAGTTCCTAGAGTGTTCTTGGCCTGTTTCAGAAAATAAAGGAAATGAGGTCCGTGCCCCAAGAATCTTAAAATCCAAAGTCCCGATCCTGCCATCACATCTGCTAGTGCAGACATTAGGCTGAGGTCTGCAATTGGTAGACCCAATTGCAGGATCAGGGCGTATACAGACAAAAAGTAGATAAAAGTTCAAGCACATAAATCATCACTAAGATCTCCATCATTGAGAGCAGATTAGGCAAACACCTGTCAGGTTTGGTCTAGGTTTACTTTGTCTTGTGTCAGAATGTGGGCTTGCATTAGCTGACCTCATGAAGTCCATTCCATCCCTACAGATATAACTGTACTTCTTTGTGTGACGGACTACCTCTGCTAGGCTTTGTTTTAATTTGAGTTGAGTCTGGTGCAGATTTTATTTTCTATAGCTATTAATAGGCTGAAAATAAATTAAAAAAACCGCAGGTGGATAATTGTCTTTTTAAACAAAACCTACTGTAAGGCATTCAGTGAGTTATACTATGGTTCTAAAACAAAAGTTACAAATATATATATTGTCATGCACGTGAGCATTGTTTGATGCTTGTAATCTCTATTAGAGTTGCCTCACTTTTGTTTATTGTTCCTATCGTGTGGGCTTTGAAAAAAATAGTTTGGTTTGCCTGGAAGAAGAGTGGTTACTCTTTATTTGTGTCAATTTTAGAATAAATATAACAGAGAATTAAAGTTAGCTTAAATTTTGTTAAAGAAATGTTTTAAAGGCCCTAACTAGCAAGTAAAAGTAATGCCTTGAAAGTATTGAGTTATAAGGCCAGAAAGAATAAAGTAAGGAGGATGTCCTATTCAAAGAATAACTCATGTAATAAGGGGAAGTTTATAAGACAACCTCTGACCAATACAGATGACTGCAGATGGTTTTAGATAGAAACTGAGTGTCTTCAAAAGAGCCAACATGAACCTTCCCACCCACACATTAGTGTTATCTCAAAAATTAGGGCCTATGTGAACCTAAGTGCAAAGGGAAAAATTGTTGATCAGCAAAAAGGTCAAAAGATGGGGCCGGGGGGGCGGGGAAAGAAGCTGAAACTCATATCTGGATTAAGACTTGAAATACGGATGAACTATTTCGAATGTTTTTTTAGCTGAAATCAGGAATTCGTAATAGCATCGTTCCTTTGTTAAAGGGTTAAAAAAAGTAAAGTTTTGAAGGATTCACTGCTATAATACCACCTGACCATGTTAGAGCTGACCAATATGAGTCTAAGCACCATTAGGTTTAGCCCATTTGTAAGTATCTTGATCAAATGCTTATAAATGTTTTGTTACTGTTTGGCTGTAGCAAATTGCTTATTTGGGCTTTTTAGGCATGTTTAGAGCAATTGTATACATATCATTCCTCATTTGAATTTAATAAAGGAATTTTATGGTGAAATTGTTGTGATAATATCCTGCATAAACAATAATTCCAACAGTACTGGTACTAGGAAAATGGAAAAGGTTGATAATGAAATAATCCCGATGTCTCTATTTAGACATACACCAAACAGAGAGAGAAAAAGGCTTTCCCCCACTTTTTTAGGCTATCGTGACTGTACTTTTTGATGAGTCATACAATTTTGGAAAGCTGTCTAATCTTTGTGCTTATTCCTTTATACAAATGAATGAGAGTGAATAAGAGTGACAACAAAGCTTTAAAGAAGATATAGCTACTTTACATTATTTTTGTGTGATAGACAGTTTGCAATCTCCATATGTGTGTGTATATAAAATATGTATATATGAAATTAATTTATAATTGAGTTTCATTTCAGTCCATCTGTGCTTTTTGGGGCTGTTGCTGAAAAACAAAAAGGTATTGATTAAATATTTATATTCAAGCACCTGGCAACTTGGAACTGTGCATTTCTGCAAAAATTCTGCCAACTTTGAGACAGCTCAGGCCTCAGTAATAATTAGCGTCAGGATGAAGCAGGGGAAACTTGGAGCAGCAGTGCAATCTTGATGGGGATGGAAAATAAAGCTTGTCAATTTCTACACTTGGAAATTGGGGGAAGACGCTCATAATGGGAGCATAATAAGGGGAAATAGATTAGGGAACAGTGTCATGATACATACATTTTCTGATGTACAGTTGCAGTACTACAGCTGATTTTCTTGTAAGATAATGCTGCATTTTCACTGATTAAAGATTTCACTGATTAAAATTTTGCCCTTTTATAGGTGCACGTCTTGGAACTTATTGCCTAGTCCCTACTTAAGTGGTGTATGTGCTAAATCCAGCCTTTTCCTCTGTCCTTTTCAAAGCTGCTCCCCAGTGTAAGGCCATCTAGAAGACTAGTCACTTGTCATGTCAAATATAGGGACATAGGTCCCAGTCCTCCTCCAGCTGAAGTCAATGGGAGTTTTGTTAATATTGATGGGAGCAGGCCCATGGGCTTAAAAATTGTTGTTGATCACATTTTGTTGAAACAGCTGTAAAATTAAAAAAAAAATCCTCAAATCTCCTTATTCCAGCACCGGGTCACTATAAATCCTGGAAACAGCCATCAGCCCAATTAGACAGCGGTAGCCAGTGTTCTGATTTAGTTATCTTATATTACAGTGATGCACTTGGATTTCTGGTGACATCAGAGAAATTATCTATTCCTCATATATTGATTGACTAGGACAATTCTGTAACTCTTTTTCTCTCTTTCATTCATGTGCTTGTTGTCTTTCCTCTTGTTCTTTACATGCAGCATAAGCTTGGTTATGAATGACTGCTCCTAGGAAGGTAACAAAGTCCTGTGGCACCTTAAAGACTAACTATAAAGTAGTTAGTCTTTAAGGTGCCACAGGACTTTGTTACCTCTGCTATTCCAGACTAACACGGCTACCTCTCTGATTCTCTGCTCCTAGGAAGTAACCACAATGTACTAAATTTCTAATTCTATGGTCTCTCAGAATAGGAGATATAAGGTAAAGTAAAGTGAGCCTGTGGATGTGTGTTTGCAAGCTGCTGTCATCTTGGACATGAAACGCTCATGAATTATGAAACATTAATAATTGACCCTGTCAGAACCTAAGCATGTGGGATGTTTTCCACATCTGTTATCTAATATTCAAAGGTGAAGTAAAGCTCATTGCAGGAATGTAGAAATCAACTGGGGCATTGTTCTCTGTGTATGTCCCTTACAAATACTACCTCTGTATAAAGGAGCTTTATAGAAAGCATCAGCAGTTGCTGTTTGTGTTGCCAATGGATTACTGTACTTAAGAATGAGGAAGAATTTGTAGCACCTTAGAGACTAACCAGTTTATTTCAGCATAAGCTTTCGTGGGCTATAGCCCACTTCATCGGATGCATAGAATTGAAGAGAAGGATGCATTTATGCACACAGAAAGAAAGAAAGAAAGTTGTACATTAGCATACCAATTCTAAGAGGCTGTTAAATTTAGATGGGCCATTATCAGCAGGAGAAAAAAATACCTTTTGAAATGGATATCTGTCAGGCAGGACATAACACCTATTGAAGGTAAATTAACAAGGGAAATGCAATCAATTAGTGTAATGAGAGAACCATTCACAAGTTCTATTTAGCCCTTCGTTTATTGTATCCAATTTGAAAATTAATTCCAGTTCCTCAGTTTCTCGTTGGAGTCTGTTTTGGAAGTTTTTCTGGTTCAAAACTGAAACCATCAAATCTTTAATGGAATGGCCAGGAAGACTGAAGTGTTCTCCTACTGGTTTTTGAATGTTCTGATTCCTGATGTCAGATTTATGTCTATTTATTCTTTTGCGTAGAGACTGGCTGGTTTGGCCAATGTACATAACAGAAGGGCATTGCTGGCACATGATGGCATATGTCACATTGGTCCATGTGCAGGTGAATGAGCCTCTGATGGTGTGGCTGATGTGATTAGGTCCTATTTAAATTGGATACAATAAACCAAGGGCTTAACAGAACTTGCGAATGGTTCTCTCATTACACTAATTGATTGCATTTCCCTTGTTAATTTACCTTCAATAGGTGTTATGTCCTGCCTGACAGATATCCATTTCAAAAGGTATTTTTTCTCCTACTGATAAGGGGCCATCTAAATTTAACAGCCTCTTAGAATTAGTATGCTAATGTACAACTTTTCTTTCTTTCTTTCTTTGTGCATAAATGCATCTTACTTCTCTTCCATTCTATGCATCCGATGAAGTGAGCTATAGCCCACGAAAGTTTATGCTGAAATAAACTGGCGTGTCTCTAAGGTGCTACAAAGTCTTCCTTGTTTTATTTACGGATACAGACTAACACCGCTGCTAATCTTAAACCTGTGCTTAAGAAGCCATTTTGAGATCACTAGCATAAGAATACAGCAAACCTCAATACAGTTAAGTTAAAGGATCTGACAACTAACAACTTAAAAACCAAGTGGCTCCTTTACCATTGGTCCTTCTGTTCTTCTACAGTGCACTGAGTGGCACCTGCAACTCTGCCTCCAACGTATTGCTTTGTGTAGATTCCCAATGGTACTGGTAGTGCCCAGATGCCAATGACCCTGCCTTAGGCCAGCATGTTTTCCTCCCCTTTGTTTAAAGAATGAATACAATTCTGGCTTGTTCGGTCTGTCAGGTTCTGGATCTGTAATGTTTTGGTTTTTAGCAATATGCTTTGTGCAGTTGGAGATAAAATGTTAATGTTGTTGGCTAGCGATGTTGACTGCTTTTTTTTTTTTAATCCCTTGTAAAGATCATGAAATAACAGAGGTTTGAAGGGGAGGGGAGGTGTTTAAATTTTGTAACAACATAGATTTACATGACATCTTTCCATTAAGAGAAAGTAATTTAAAAGTCTGCAAGATATGGAAGGATATATATGCCCAAGACTAGATAACAAACATCCTGGTACATTGGACCAAGGGCAGTACAGTAGGAAAAATTTGGGACTCCAATTACTGTGATACTTCCGTGAGATGTATTATGGACCGGTGAGATTTATTATGATTAGAAATCTACAAAATGACTTTTATGCATCCAAAGCCAGATAGGCAAAACTAGATTAATAGAATTATAGTTCTGTCATCTTTGTTTTTTGGGCAAGAAAGAGTCACTTGCAAAGGAAACAAATGATTGGTAGTCAGAGGCAAAAGTTAGTTAACACAATTTAAAATGGATACTTCAGGGACTATATCACTTCCCCAAAGTATCCATGATGTGTTAATAATCCAAGAAATTGGAATTTACTATATTAATGCATCTGAATTGGTAGGAGAATAGGTTTTTGAAACACTAACTTGTTTTGAAAGACCAAGAATTACCCTTCGTTTATTTTGTATCAATATCTAGATAGCAGCATAGTGTTGTGTGGACTGCAGTTATAATGAATATAGTTTACAGTAGGTGACATACATTGGTGTTACATTTTCACAAGATAATTAAGGGGAAAAACCGTTTAGATGGCTTGTTTGCGTCAAGTCTTGTTATTAAGTCCCATGGCATAGATAATGGACTAGACACATCTAGAAAAAACAAAATCTTAAATTCAGTAGATTGTACCAAGAAGCTACTAATGGGCTATCACAGGTGTCGGCAATCTTTCACAAGTGATGTGCTGAGTCTTCATTTAGTCACATTAATTTAAGGTTTCGTGTGCCAGTAAGACATTTTAACATTTTTAGAAGGTCTCTTTCTGTAAGTCTATAATATAGAACTAAACTATTGTTGTATGTAAATAAATGTGGTTTTTAAAATGTTTAAGAAGTTTCATTTAAAATTAAATTAAAATGCAGAGCCCCCAGACCGGTGGCCAGTGTGAGTGCTGCTGAAAATCAGCTTATGTGCCACATTTGGCACCCGTGCCATAGCTTGCCTACCCCTGGGCTATCATATAGAGGCGGACCCTAAAGCCAATGGGAATTTTCTCTAAGTAAATCAGGATTGGGCTGAGATAATCCTTGACTGTCCCCTCATCATGCAGAAAGTGGAAGTGGTCAGATGTCTATAATAATAATAATAATATAATACCTAGTAGTTATATAGAGCTCAGTATTCTTAGATCTCAAAGCACTTTAGAAAAGGTCAGTATCATTTACCCCCATTTACAGATGGAGAAAATGAGGCACAGAAAGGGAAAGTGACTTTCCCCAGGTCACTCAGCAGACCAGTGGAAGAGCCAGAATGAGAACACAGATTCTCCTGTATCTCAGCCCAGAGCTGTATCCGCTTGACCACACTGGTTTCCCTATACTCTACCCCTCTCCTGAAATCCTGTGGGGCTGGGAAGTGATAGGTGGCCAATGAGTTTGGGCCTGGAGAGATCAGACCACAATGGACCTACATTATCCCTTCCCCAGAGCCATGTTGTTTCCCAGGAATGGGAATACATCTTGAAATGGAATGAATACTCTCTTTTGCTGAGCCAGCCCTTTTGAAGGAAGGTCTCATGGGCAGCAGAAGCCAGAGGGGGGTCATTGGTAGAGTTGTGCTTTTGGGAAGTATGTATGGAGAGACCAGGAGCACTAGAGCAAGTGGAAGGCAAAGTTTCCTGACACGTTCAGGGTTTGGGGTAGGACTGCAACTAATTCCAGAGTGGTAAATCCTACCCCTGCACTACATGATTTGACAGAGACTGTGCACAGAAAACCTTGTAAAAAAATTTTTTTTTCTCTTCCCATCCCCATTCTCACAGGTTTTCCCATGAGAGGAAGGAGCAGTTGACCTAATGAGGTTTTCTTCTATTATGTACACAAAAGCTCTAGAAGCTGTAATAAGTGTTTACAAAAGAATCTGGGCTTGATTCTCTCTGGCTTTGCACCTATTCTAATCTTCTACAGATATCCCAAGTGGATATAAAATGCTATCTTTCTGATCTGGGAGCATTTTGTGCCCAGTTGGCCCAGGTGTAAATGATTACACATGGTTCAGAGCAGTGGAGAATCAGGCCTTCTCACTAGGAGAATAATCAGATAACTTGGAGGATGTACATAGTATTTGTAATAAATTTTCACAGTTTAGCAGATTGGGTTTCTAAGTGGCAGATGGCATTAAAATGTCAAAATATTAAAATATGTGTGTCAGTAACGGGATTGGGGATGCTAAAAGTAATTACTCCATAGAAAAGCGTTGCTTGTGTGAAACCAATTCTGAGAGGGTTTTAAGGACAATTGTTACTATAATTGTCTTACGTATAGTAGTAGATACAGAATTAAAGCTAATTTTCTAGGACTGGTATCTAAATATTATGGTGTCAGCTTTGTGCTAGCAGTTTTCACTCTTCTTTTGATTTAACAATCCGGATAATTGTATATATGGAAAATGAAGCGTTTACTAGATGGAAAATATGTGTGTCTCCTAAAAAACAAACAAACAAACAAACAAACAAAAAGCCAGATAAGCCTTGTGTTATGCACACTCCTTATATCTTTGGTTCATTTTTAAAAATTGCTGCCTGCTCTGCTGTTAGAAATGTAACTCCCTACATGCTACATTAGCTCATAGGTTTTGGGAGTGTCCCCTATATAAATAATTTCTGGTGTGAGGTGGGTCAAAGGACTAATTTGATATTGGATGCTAAATTGGAGCCCTCCCCCTTAAATTTCATTCTTGGATACATTTGTGATACCTGGAGGTTACTTGGTGACAGGGTGGTGTGGTTCCAGCTGCAGCTTTGGTTGCTGAAAAATTAATCAATTCTGTAAAAATGGAAAACTCAATCCCTGCCAGACATTGATTCCTGGACCAGTGATATGGCTGACCTCACAGCAGATGAACAACTGGCATTCTGCATAAAGGGAATGCCCCAAAATTTTGAAGCAGTTTGTGCGTGCTGAATATTGTACTAATGGACGGCTCTGCACTCAGATACAGCACTCAGGTTTTTTGTTAATAACTAAATTCTTAGACTATGTTGTCTATTGAGTGAACATCTCATGCTTTATCTATTTACTTTTAAGTATCCTTTTCTTCGTCTACACAACACACACTTCAAGAAGTGCCACATTAAATGTTGACTCATAAAAAGGAGCAATATTATGAGTCTAAATTTGAACCACAAAGGCAAGAAGACTTAAAACTGTTACTCCATCCTGAGCATAATCCATTTTACCTAGGTATTGTGGCACCATGTGGGCCATACCACTGCATTGCTTTAACAGCCAAAACCCCACTGACTTCTTTGTGTGTTTAGGGTGAACAAATAACTGCTGGTTTGAACTGTGTGAAAAACTTAAACACCAAGTAATCCAATGCAGTGGTTCTCATTTAGTCAGAACCACGCAGGGGTGCTATTCATGTTTCGCTGGATGGTTTATGAAATATGCTTAAAGGAACACTGAGCCCAATCCACCCTTTGATCCATACAGGTGTCCCTTTGAGACTAGGCATGAGGAACATTGGTGGGACAATGTGGGGAAACTTTTATTATTGCTGTCTTGCTTTGTAGAATGAGAATGTTGGTTTCCAGTGTTATCAGTCTGCCATCTCTCACAAGCACTAAATTAACTGGAAACATCTGAAATGTTTAAAAAAACCCAAAACTTTTAGTTACTAAAAGCTAAGACGACACAGATATAGGCCCCGATCCTGCAATCTGGCCCTTAATCCTGGATTGAGTTCCATTGACATCACCATTAACACATGATTCTCTCAGCATGTTGGAATGCTGGACTGGGGCCTTGAAAAACACAGTACTATGAACAGACCAGAACTTAAGTCTCTTTGCCAGCTCTTGGTTTAATAAGGAAATCCAAAAAGAGTGTTATTGAGAAGTAGTTACTGAGAAGTTTTCTGAATGAGGAGATTAAAAATACCAAAGGATAAATAAACATTTAATAAGTTTTTTATGGCTATTTATTGTGTAGATCCATCTTTTTTAGTTCCTTAGTGATCTGGGGAGTGATTATAGATTGGATATGATGTAGTCCCCTGTCTAATGATGCAGTATATTGATGTAGCTGTTACATCTGATTTATTTTGCCTATTTGTAGCCTCTAGATTTTGAAAAGTCTAATTTTTTTCCCTCCAATAAAAGTATCTAGATGTTTTCCTGAACAATATGATACGAGGAGGAGGATGCTGTGATTTCCACTGGCTCCTGGGAGTGGCAGCACCACGTTCTGTTCCTTTTGCCGTTGCGGTTCCTGGGAGAGCCCTGCGGTTCCGTGGATACCGATTTATATCTGCATCTGTGGATATAAATTTGTATTCGCACAGGGCTCTACACTTGAGTGCCTCTGCTTGGAGAGTGAGGGAGACAGCTGCCCCCTTTCATTCCCCTCTGCTTAACTTTTCCACAGAAACAAAGTGGTTCTTTTTACGTCTAGGTTTCTTCTTAAAGGTCCAGTGACCCTTTTATTTAAACAAGGACATTGTCCTGCCTGGTTTCTGCCCATCTCCTTAGGGTGTGCAGGACTACAGAAGTCTTCTGAAAATTTGCCTGGCTAGGTTAGAATAATTTAGGAAGGTTTTTATTTTATTGGAAGGAGTTAGGTAAGGACTTGAAGTGTCTTGCTATATTCTAGCCAAATGGACTGGGTGCTGCTTCAGGAAGCTTACAGGGCAGGAAGGATAATCCCCTGTCATTTTAGAATAAAAGCTTGCTCCTCCCGGGTGATTGTGTCTTGTGGACAGAGAAGGGTGAAGGATCAGTGCAAAAGATTTGTAAAGCAGCGACCTGAACACTCCCTCTGCACCATCCCTAAGCACTACAGGTGGAATGTTCAGATGCAGTCTTATGTACAGAGTGCTTTGGGCTAGAACTCTCTCTTCTCCCACCAGGAATGCCCCTACCCAGGCTCTCTACTTCCAGTATCCATGGGAAAGACGGATACTGACTATGGCTACATTTTGGACCATCTGCAGCTGCCCAGGGGCCCCGGATTTAAACCATTTTCCATGACTGACTGCACACACTCACGAATGAGACTCATAAGACAAGCCCAAACAAAGTAAAGA
Organism: Sternotherus odoratus; assembly: GCA_032164245.1. NCBI lineage: Eukaryota > Metazoa > Chordata > Testudines > Kinosternidae > Sternotherus > Sternotherus odoratus. Next base: position 137,011,656 of record JAVMKO010000003.1, on the reverse strand, counting down.
CAATATATGAAGGATACGCATTCCTTAATTCACTAGGGACTATGGTATCAAAACGTAATGCCACTCATCTGTCACACACTACTGTTCATGATTGCTGTATGTTGTTCAGTCTGTGTTTTCCCCCTACATCTCTGTAGTTGATTTCTCTTTATGTGGTTTGGAAAGGCTAAGGGACTTGCTCTGTTTAAGTTTATTTAAAGGCAACCATCTGGCCAAGTAAATATTGTTGATACACAGACTGTCTTAAAGTGCTTTATATGTCATGTAGTCATTGTACTTGACAGTATTCCTGTTTGCTTTAGGTAATAATGGACAGAGTAGGTTCTTTACGATTCTTAAACTTTTGGCACCTTCTGATATTTGCATTTTACTTTTTACAAAGACATGTAAGTATAACAGAAATATCAAGAAAGGCGACTTTCAATGAGCATCTGACAGCAAAGGAGTGAGTTTAAAACGGGTCAAATATACAAAGCTTTGTCCATTCTGAAGTTGCAGTAAATTCTTTTGGTTTTTGTCACTCTGGCACATTTTTATTCACAGCTGCTATTTTTTAAACTGTTAAATTATATTGAGGCTGAGTGAACTGTACTTGAATGGCCAATGCAGACAGGATACCTCTTATCATGCTTTCAGTTGTTCTGGAGATGACTTATCCCTGCTGTGCCGGTAGTTGTGACTGGAACAAGGCCATTAGCTGATGCTAGTGCAGTTGGCCTTGTGTCACCACATGAATCTCTGCTGCTGAGGCAACATTTCAGCAGACTGTTGGTGCAGTCCATCTGTACCATGTGGGGTGTCTTTTAAATTCTCATCATTACTTTTGGCAAACAAGTATCTTTTGGGTCACCTGGGAGCAAGGGTGAAAGTAGATTTACTGACTTACCGGTACAGGGGCTGGGCTGGGGCCGACTCTGGCCTCTGGAAAGAGCGAGGCCTCGGGTGGAAGGGGCAGGGCTGGGGGGTCAGAGCCAGCCCCTGCCCTCTGTAAATGCTCTCCCCTCCCTCTCTCCTCCCGCTGGGGTAGTGGCGGCTATTTAAAGGGCCCAGGGCTCCCAGTGCGTCTACCACTCCGGCCCTTTAAATAGCCACCAGAGCCCTGCCACCACTACCCCAGGGCTCTGGAGGCTATTTAAAGGACTGGGGGGTAGAAGCAGGGGAGCTCTGGGCCCTTTAAATAGCCCCCGGAGCCCCATTGCTATCCCAGGGCTCCAGCAGCAATTTAAATTGCCGCCTGGGGAAGCCAGTTGCTCAGGGCACCGGTTCTTGCTAGTACTCTGTACCATGGTGTACCAGCTTACTTTCGCTTCTGCCTGGGAGCATAGGAACTAGTGAGCTCATTTAACTTTTCTTCCAGAGGATGCCATCTTTCTGTCTGTCTCTGTGAATCTTTCTTTCTTCAAAGGGTGAGAGAGTCAAAGTTTCGGGGGTATGTGTGTCAAGATTTACATAGGAGTTTCACAGCTTTTGAGCCATTTGTTGATAGGAATTCTTTCTCCTTTTGCCTTTATCCTGTTGGCAGCAGAAGAAAATTTACAGTGGCGAGTTGCCCCATCCACATACCCAGGTAGTAGTACTTCCATGTTGTGCCTACATCCATTTGAAATTGACCAGGATTCTCATGATGTATTACACTATTGCTCGTGTTCAGGGTGCTTTTCAGCATTGTGTATATACCACAGTATAAATAGTAAATAATCATGTTTAAATCACTGCTGTGTGGGAGCACTGTTGGGGTGGTTTTGCTTCCTCCTCAACTGTTTCCACACTGATAAAACACACTGATAAAAAGAGAAGAAACTCTTGTTAAAGATTGGTAAGAGCAGTCTTTAAAAGATTCCAAGCAGCTAATTTGATCTAATACTAAATGCTGACAGGTTTGAAATTTTGCTGCCAGGTTCCAAATCAAATACTACTTCTACTATTTCACACCAAAATCTGAAGAGTATATCTTGCCCTGTATCAAATCCCAATTTCCTCCACTTTACCTTGCTGCCTTAAGTTAAATATTCAGGTGAAGTCTCAATCCAAAATGTGAGTCATGTCAGAGGCTACAAATGAAGCCCTGCAAAGCAAATCGAATGAGGCTGCTATGTGGGCATAGACCTCAAATCACAAATCCTAGGGCTGTCACGCAGTCACATTGTACCCTTCTAGACATTGCAGAAGAGCCAGATGGTATGAAGGATGAGCTGTCTCGCATAGGGATAGGATGCAAAAATGAGGGGGCTTATTACTTCATTCCTATCACCAGCAGCAGGACTAAGAATCTATAACTGTAATGGCCCGATAGCAAAGTGGTATGTAAGTGTTCCCCAGAATTTAATTTGTAGAGAGTAAAAACTGCATATGACTGACTTTTTTTGCTTCAAACTGGAGATCAAAATGTTTTAAACTACAAAACAGGAGAATAAAAATATTCTACCAGAAGATTTTCATAAATTTTGCATTTAGAATTAGATTTGTTGTGAAACTTGCTGTGATGGGATCCCCGCAGGGTGCAGTTTGGGACTATGGAACTTAACTCTCTCCGGCCTGGGCTGTCTCTCTTAGTGCTTTGCTAGTGACAAGCAGCGAGCCCCTCCAGGCACTGTGATCACTCCACACCACAGCATTCGGACACAAACCCACCCATATTGCTTGAATGCTTCTGGCGCCACACATGAATCACAAGGGAAAAGGCACCAGCCCTGTACCTCCGGAATATACTGCCTAGCACTGCTCAAGATGAGTGGTGCACATTTTTTAATTCACCACTTCATCAATGGAAAGTGGACATACACCAGCCTTTGCAAAACCTGAGCAGATCTGCCCCATACTTCATACCAACTCACTGATAAACAGTGAAGCAGATTTAATGACTACAAAAGATAGATTTGAAGTGATAGGCAAAAAGAGTTAATTACCAAAATAACATAAAATGTAACCATGCAGTCAAAACCATCAACCCTATTAGACTGGGCAACAACTAGATTGAGCTGTTTTTCTCTCCCTGCTGGATATTGCAGTCCTGAATATACACGTTTGTCCCTTATACCGGAGCCAGTCTCCTCTGTTGGAGTCTTGTTTTTTCTTCTCAGTTGCTTGCAGCGTAGGTGGGGGCAAGAGACAGACCCAGCATGCTCCACTGTCAGTTTTATAATTTCAGTCCCATGTGCTTGGGGAGCACAAGTCCAGGCACGTCTGGAAGTCATTGCTGAGTTTCCAGGCAAGGTTTGAGCAATTCCCCTGATGTGGCCTTATGCGGGTGAATTATTGAATTGTAACTCCCTGGCTGGACAGTGGTTGTTGATGGGTTGTTTGAAACCCAGCCTGGGCGTTTGTTACTTTCCTTGCTGTTGCCTCTGGGGAACTAATATCTGGCTGATTCTCCAATTTACAGCAGGTTTTAGTGACTATGCTACAACACAGTTCTCATAACTTCATATGCATTAATGATCCACATATATGGACAGAGAAATGATTTTCAGCAGATCATAACCTTTCCCCTGATACCTTCTGTCATAACCATACAATTCCTCCTTACTTGTAAGAGGTTAAGAAGCTCAAATAACCTGGTTGGCATCTGACCAAAAGAACCAATGGGGACAAAAGATACTTTCAAATCTGGAGGGGGAAGGAGGCTTTGTATGGTGCTCTTTGTTTGTGTGGGTGTTCGCTCTGGGGACTGAGAGGGACCAGGCAGCAATCCATTTCCTCCAAATAATTCTGAACCAGTCTCATATTACAAAAATTGTAAGTACCAGCCTGGCAAGGCATGTTAGTTATCTTTTGTTTTCAACTTGTGATTTTTTTCTCTTTGCTAGAGGAAGGTTTATCCCCTGTTTTTGTTTGTAACTTTGAACCTAAGGCTGGAGGGGGGGCGGGTTCCTCTGTGTTTTTTGAGTCTTTTGTTACTCTCTAGTCTAAAGTTATCTACCATCCAGATTTTACAGATGATTCTCTTGCCTTTTCTTTAAATAAAAGATTCTGACTGATTGATTTTTCCATTGTTTTAAAGATCCAGGAGCTTGGATCTGGCTCACCTGTAACAATTGGTGAGGATATTATTCACAAGCCTTCCCAGGAAAGGGTTGTAGGACTTGGGGGGAGGGTATGTTTTGGAGGGAATAGGAACTCCAAGTGGTCCTTCCCCTGTTACTTTGTTTAAATCACTTGGTAGTGGCAGCGATACTGTTCAAGGACAAGGAATTTGTGCCTTGGAGATGTTTTAACCTAAGCCGGTAGAAGTAAGATTAGGGGATCTCTCTGTGGCTCCCCACATCTGTACCCTAGAGTTCAGAGTGGGGAAGGAACCCTGACATGGTGGTAGAGCTGGTATCATTTTTGAACCAAAAGCACAGTAGGGTTTTAAAAAGGACCGTTTTTTTCCTTTTGGCTACTTGTCAAACGGAGGATTTTTATTTTATTTTATTTTTTTAAAGCTGTGAGCAGCTGGAGTTTTTTTCCTCACAGGGTAGTTAACCTCCTGCAGGGAAATTCACAAGTTTTTTTTTTTTTTTCTTTTCTTTTTCTTTCTAGCTCTCGGGTTAGGCTAGGTTAAGCACGGGAACCCTGACACCTTACAAGGGACGTTTTACATGTAAGATCATGATTATATAAAAATTAGGAATATGGGGTTACAGGATGCTTCCCCAAGGTATAGAAGGCCACACTTACCATGATCTGATTTTACATTGCATGGTTATTTTGATTACTTGATTACTTAATTGCTGATGACATAATTAAAAAAAACATCCATGCCATAGAAGAACTGATTTTTGCATTATCCAAACTTCATGAGATCCAGCATGTACCCCATCCCCCTTTTACTTTGCACCTGACATAGGGGAATTGGAAGAAGGCATAAAGCAGATCTAGTTTGCTCTGTCATCTACTCACTCCAGCTCTTCTATTTAGGGAGGCCTGCCAGTAGTAGGGCGATGGATTCTGGCTGATCTCCCTCAATGGGGCCATTACAAATAGACATAAATTACATCTGCCTTTAGATTGCTCTGACTTGTCAGAGGTCAGTTCAGTCCCTGGTTGCTACTATGATTAGAAGAGGTGGATAAGTGTTTAAGAGACACCTTTGCCTGTCTCTCCTCAACTATGCCAAGCTCATGCTCAGTGTCTCTTATTACTGTAGTGGGGCAGCTGCCCCACCCCATCAGAAAAAGGTTAAAACCGCCCGGCAGAGGGCTGTGGCTGGGGGAAAGCAGCAAACTTAGGCTGACTGGGGAAGCAGCCACAGCTGGGGCCATGCCCCTGTCAGGTCACAGCTGCCCTTATAAGAGGGCAGTGAGCCAGGAGCTAAGGAGAGTGTGTCTCTGGCAGTGGAGAGAGAAGGACCTGGCTGTCTGGGGGAGAAGGGTACCTGAGGCAAGAGGACCTGGGGAGTTCAGCCTGGCAACTCCCCAGGCTGCAGGCCTTGTGCAAGGCCTACAGAGGTACTGGGGCTGCAGAGGTGTAGCCTGGGATTAGGCAGAGGCAGCTGGTCCAATCTCCTTGCCAATGATGAGTGGCCTTTACACACTGCAGTCTGCCCCAGTGAGCAGGGGGTAAATGATGACTGGCAGTAGCCACTGAGGCAAGGTGGGGTTAGAGGCTTGAGGGTTCCCCTGGGAGGGGAGACCCAGAGTGTGGGGATACTGCCGGGGGCAGCACCCCCACGGTGAAAGGGTACTGGAGTCCAGGAGAGACCTAGGTGCCCTAAACAAGGTGAGACACTGGCAACTAGGAGGATTCTGGAGCTGAAACGAGCTGATTCCCTGGACCACCAGCAGGAGGCGCTGCACCGGTGAGTATTCAACCTCACTACAATTACATATACTAAAGATTGCAAGCAGGGCTGTCAATTAAGAGCAGTTAACTCACGTAATTAACTCACAAATTAATCACGGTTTAAAAAAATTAATCACGATTACTCAGTTTTAATTGCACTGTTAAGCAATAGAATAACAACTGAAATGTATTAAATATTTTGGATGGTTTCCTACATTTTCAAATATATTTCAGTTACAGCACAGAATACGAAGTGTACAGTGCTCACTTTCTTTTTTTTAGAAATATTTGCACTGTAAAAATGGTAAAAATAGTATTTTTCAGTGCACCTCATACAAATACTGTAGTGCAATCTCTGTATTGTGAAAGTGTAACTCACAAATGTAGATTTTTTTTGTTACATAACTTCACTCAAAATGAAAGCAGTGTCAAACTTAGAGCCTACAAATCCACTCAGTCCTACTTCTTGTTCAGCTAATTTCTCAGACAAACATATTTGTTTACATTTATGGAAGATAATGCTACCTGCTTCTTATGTACAATGTCACCAGAAAGTGAGAACAGGTGTTCGTATGTCACTTTTGTAGCCGATATTGCGATGTATTTGTCATGTGGCATGTAAACATTCTTCTTCGAGTGCTTGCTCATGTCCATTCCCACAAGTGTGTGCGCACCGCGCATGCACGGTCCCAGAAAGTTTTCCCCAGCGGTACCCGTAGGGTCGGCAGGGGCGACCCCTGGAGTGGCGCCCTTATATCACTGTATATATGCCCCTGCCGACCCTTCCGCACTCAGTTCCTTCTTCCCGCCCATGACGGTTAGCTGGAATCCCCTTTAGATCGTAGCGGTATCCCAACCCTTTGATAGTTGTTAGTGTAAATTCTGTTTCTAGTTTAATTAGTGTTAAGTGTTAGCAGTTCTTAGATAAGATAGTGTGTTCCTATCAGTCCTCGCTCCGGGGCATGCCTGGCGCGCCGGGCTTCAAAAACTGCGAGCACTGTGGGAGGCCTATGCCAAACAGTGATCCCCACACAAAGTGCTTGAAGTGCCTGGGCGAGGGCCATCAATCCGAGCGCTGCGCAATCTGCAAGAGCTTCAAACCTAGGACAAAGAAAGAGAGAGATCATCGCCTGCGCTTAATCCTTATGGAGTCCGCTCTCCAGCCTCAGGGAGATCTCCCATCCAAGGTAGCTCGAAGCGCTCCGGCCTCGGTACGGGACCCGGCGGTGCCGAGGAAAGAAAATTCGCACCGGCACCGGTCCCCACTACGCACTGAGAGCCCCAGACGGCACCGCTCTCAATCGCCGGTGCCGCCTAAGAAGCAAAGGGGCAGATCGCCGGGCCGTAAGGCCAAGGCGAAGACCCGGCATACCCAGGGCCACGTAGATGAGTCCCGTAGGGTGCCGTTGGTGTCTGGCCCGGTGCGCGCGCACGCATCGGGAGATGGTGCAGCGCTGCACGGGCACCTCCAGGACTTCCCGGCGCCGTCGACCCCGGAGACCTTCGAAGCGGCCCGGGATTTGATTGAGTCAGCGGACGGAGTTGGTACGGTACCACCTCTCGCAGTCCCGCCGTTCCTGGACCCGGTGCCAGCGACGACACCGGCGCCACATGGGACACCGGCACCGTCTGGGCCGGTCACTCCCTTAATCCCTCCGATGCAGTCGGCACCGGCACCGGGAGCTTCCTTCGCCCCGGCGCAGATGGCACCGGACTCCCGCACGACCTCGGCACCGCCGCTACGGGCTACAGGAGTCGACACTCTGCTACCTCCGCCGGCACCGATGGCCTGTCCCGGGAAGCCTACGATGTACCAAAGATACATCATGGCACCGGAGGGCACGGCACCGCCATGGCCCAGCTCGGCGTCGGAGTCCGGCGCGTCGTCCCGTTCCAGCCGCAGTCACCGCACCGGGGCACCATCTCATAGATCGAGTCGTAGCTACCACTCACACAGATCAGACCGGCACCGTTCACGGCACCGTCGCTCCTCCCACCACTCGACAACGTGGACTCAGCAAAACCCAGGCCCAGTACAGTGGCCCTTCTGGCCCCCGTGGGCGTTTCAGACACAAGGACCACCATCGGTGACGATGTCCCTTCCTGCGGTGCCACGAGGCCCTATTTCGGCTACTGTATCCAGACCTCCACCGGAGGTGGAGGGAGAGGAACCGGTACCGGGTCCGTCGGGATTGGGTCACTACGAAGACCCCATGGGCCATCACTCCTCGGCTGCCTCGATAACGGGCCCACCCACCGGGGACCTTGCCCAAGAGGAGCCCCCATTCGCCACCTCGTCCTCCTCTTCTCCGGACGAAGCAGTGGCGGGCTCCTCGACGTCCGGACTACCACCGATGGACGTAAAGGGGCATCAGGACCTCTTAAGGAGAGTAGCCCATAACTTGAACCTCACAGCTGAGGAAGTGCAGGAGGAGGAAGATCCAACAGTGGACATCCTTTCTCCGGATGGGCCCAAGAGAATCGCCCTCCCGTTCCTCAAAAAGATCAATACAATGTTGAACACTCTGTGGCAGACGCCTGCCTCAATTCCACCAACGGCAAAAGGGGTGGAACGCCGTTATTTCACCCCGCGAGCAGGCTACGAACATTTGTTCACTCATCCACCACCGGGCTCCCTGGTGGCGGACGCAGTAAATCATAGAGAGAGGCAGGGTCACACAGGACCCACACCTAAATCACAGGATGCAAAAAAACTAGACTTATACGGCAGGAAAGTTTACTCGTCGGCCTCCCTGCAACTCAAAATTGCGAACCAACAAGCAGCACTAGGCCGTTACGCATTTAATTCTTGGGCTGCCCTAGGCAAGTTCCAGGAGAAGATTCCCAAGGACTCGTCGCCTGAGTTCACGGCTATTCTGGAGGAGGGCAAGGTGATCTCCAGGGCGGCGCTGCAGGCTGCGCTTGATTCCGCAGACTCAGCCTCCAGATCAATGGCTACTGGGATAGTGATGAGAAGGGGGGCATGGCTCCAGGTTTCAGGCATCCCTCCTCCCGTCCAGGCGTCCATCCAAGACCTGCCCTTTGATAAGCAGGGATTATTTTCCGAGGATACGGACAAAAAACTTCATTCTATGAAGGACTCTAGGGCGATGCTTCGGTCATTAGGCCTTCATACCCCTCAAACGGTCAGGCGCCCTTTCAGGCCACCACAAGTCCAACAGCCTCGCCCATACCAACCAGCTCCCAGGCGAGACATAAATCGAAGGGGAGGAAGGGGAAACAATAGAGGGAGACCCCGTTCTTCATCCCGCAACGGCCAGCAGAACCAGGGGCCAAGGCAACCCCCTAATGCTAGGCCTAACTTTTGAAGGTGCGCACGGGGGCGACGATCCAGTATCCAATCCTGCACCTTTCCGTCCCTTCCTGCACCGCTTGTCTCACTTTCATCAGGCATGGTCCCAACTCACCTCAGACAAATGGGTCCTCAGCCTGGTGAAAGTGGGATATTCTATCCAATTTTCCTCCCTTCCACCTACCCATCCACTTTCCCCGTCCCTCTTCAGGGACCCATCTCACGAGCAACTCCTAGTTCAGGAGGTTCAGACCCTTCTGGCTTTGGGTGCCATAGAGGAGGTTCCTCAAGAATTTTGGGGCAAGGGTTACTACTCCCGTTACTTCCTTATCCCGAAGGCCAAAGGTGGCCTTCGACCTATTCTAGACCTGCGAGGCCTCAACTCCTACATAAAGAAGCTGAAGTTTCGCATGCTCTCCCTAGCAACCATCATCCCATCCTTGGATCAAGGAGACTGGTTCGCCTCCCTCGACTTAAAGGACGCCTATTTCCATATTTCCATAATCCCCAGTCACAGGAGGTTCCTGAGGTTCGTGTTAGGGGATCGACACTACCAGTTTACAGTGCTTCCGTTCGGCCTATCGACCGCCCCAAGGGTGTTTACAAAGTGCATGTCGGTAGTAGCAGCATACCTCAGAAGGAGACACGTACATGTCTACCCGTACCTGGACGATTGGCTCATAAGAGCGAACTCAAGGGAACTGGCAGTCCAGCACGTAGATTTAGTCAGGACAACATTCCTCAGGCTAGGCCTCATTCTGAACGAACCAAAGTCGATCTTAGAGCCCACTCAGAGAATAGAGTTCATAGGGGCAGTGTTAGACTCTCAACAAGCCATGGCATTCCTCCCTCCGGCTCGAGCCCATACCATAACGAACTTGGCCCAATCTGTACTACAATACCCGACCACTACGGCCAGAAACTGCATGGTCCTATTGGGCCATATGGCAGCCTGTACGTATGTGGTGACATACGCAAGACTTCGACTGCGGCCGCTACAAACTTGGCTGGCGACGGTGTTCAAGCAGGGCAGGGATCCACTGGACCTGGTTGTCACCCTGCCTCATTACACGCTGAGCTCGCTACATTGGTGGCTTCAACCCAGCTCTCTCAACACCGGGGTCCCCTTTTGCAAACCCCAGCCAACGCTAACATTAGGGACGGATGCCTCGGCCCTCGGCTGGGGAGCTCATCTTGGAGACTCCAGGACCCAGGGACACTGGTCTCAGAGCGAGCTGTCCTTACACATCAACGTCCGGGAGCTGAGAGCGGTACACCTCGCGTGCCAGGTATTTCGGGACCAGTTACAAGGCAAGTGTGTGCTGGTCCAGACGGACAACACGGCGACAATGTTTTATATAAACAAACAGGGTGGTGCTCGCTCTTCTCCCCTATGCAGGGAAGCTCTGGCTCTCTGGGAGTTCTGTATCGCACACAATATCCATCTCATAGCCACATATCTCCCGGGGGTCCAGAATGTCCTAGCGGACACCCTCAGTCGCTCATTTCGGGGCCACGAGTGGTCTCTCAGGGGGGACATTGCGCATTCAATCTTCCTACAGTGGGGATTTCCCCGCCTAGACCTGTTCGCCACGAGGGCCAACAGGAAGTGCCAGAGGTTTTGCTCCCTCATGAACATCAGCCCAGGATCAGAGGCAGATGCCTTTCAGATCCATTGGAGGGGGGGTCTGCTCTATGCATTTCCACCGTTCCCACTCATCCACAGGGTGTTACTCAAGGTTCGCCTGGACGGAGCGTCCATGATCCTAATAGCACCGGCATGGCCCCGCCAGCATTGGTACACTCTACTGTTGTCTCTATCAGTGTCCAGACCTATAACCCTCCCTCTCCTTCCCACACTGGTGTCCCAGGACCACGGGCGGTTGCTTCACCCCAACCTCCAGTCCCTTCACCTCACGGCGTGGAATATCCGTGGCTGAATGCCTCGGAGCGCCGGTGCTCGAACCAGGTTAGGGAGGTTCTGCTGGGTAGCAGAAAGTTATCAACTCGCACCACTTACATGGCCAAATGGAAACGGTTTTCCCTATGGGCTCAGCTTAAAGGTGCGGACCCCGCTCTGGCTCCCATACCTTTAATCCTGGACTACCTTCTGGACCTTAAAGGACAAGGTCTAGCCATATCAACAATTCGTGTCCACTTAGCGGCTATCTCAGCCTTCCATACAGAAGTGGGGGGGTCCTCTGTGTTTAGTAACCCCCTCGTGGGGCGCTTCCTCAGGGGATTGGAAAGGTTGTACCCTTCGGTGCGACAGCCTGTCTCTCAGTGGGACCTAAACCTGGTGCTGACGGCCCTCATGAAGCCCCCCTTTGAGCCCCTAGCCTCCTGCCCTCTATCTTACCTCTCATGGAAGACGGCCTTCCTTGTGGCTATTACTTCCGCACGTCGGGTCTCCGAGATCAGAGCTCTCACCTCGGAGCCCCCGTACACCGTCTTCCATAAAGATAAGGTTCAGCTACGGCCTCATCCGGCCTTCCTCCCTAAAGTGGTTACTGCCTTCCACTTAAATCAGGACATCTTTCTCCCCGTGTTTTTTCCTAGACCTCACGCTTCCAATAAGGAAAGAATGCTACATTCTTTAGACGTAAAGAGAGCGTTGGCTTTTTACATAGAACGCACAAAACCTTTTCGTAAATCTCCACAACTTTTTATTTCAGTGGCAGAACGGATGAAGGGGTTGCCGATTTCCTCGCAACGCCTGTCGAGCTGGATCACATCGTGCATCAGGCTGTGTTATAACCTCTCGAACGTTTCTCCTCCGCCACTAACAGCCCATTCAACCAGAGCCCAGGCCACATCCACAGCGTTCCTGGCTCACATCCCGATCGGCGACATCTGCAGAGCGGCGACATGGTCATCAGTCCATACCTTCTCCTCGCACTACGCCATCGTACAACAGACTTCGGAGGACGCTGCCATGGGACAGGCGATCCTGGCAGCAGGGACTAGATCTACTCCTCTCCCACCTCCAAGGTAACTGCTCGTAAGACACTTGTGGGAATGGACATGAGCAAGCACTCGAAGAAGAAAGAACAGTTACTCACCTCTCGTAACGTTTGTTCTTCGAGATGTGTTGCTCATGTCCATTCCCAATCCCACCCGCCTCCCCTCTGTCGGAGTACCGGCAAGAAGGAACTGAGCGCGGAAGGGTCGGCAGGGGCATATATACAGTGATATAAGGGCGCCACTCCAGGGGTCGCCCCTGCCGACCCTACGGGTACCGCTGGGGAAAACTTTCCGGGACCGTGCATGCGCGGTGCGCACACACTTGTGGGAATGGACATGAGCAACACATCTCGAAGAACAAACGTTACGAGAGGTGAGTAACTGTTCTTTCCTATGCCCCTTCATGCTTGGGCCACTATTTCAGAGGACATGTTTCCATGCTGATAGTCGTTAAAAAATAACGTGTTTTATTAAATTTGACTGAACTCCTTGGGGAAGATTTGCATGTCTCCTGCTCTGTGTGTTATCTGCATTTTGCCATATATTTCATGTTATAGCAGACTCGGATGATGACCCAGCACATGTTGTTCATTTTAAGAACACTTTCACTGCAGATTTTACAAAATGCAAAGGAGGTACCAACATAAGATTTCTAAAGATAGCTACAGCCCTTGACCCAATCTGAAGTCTAAAAAGAGCAACACTCTGATGCAGAAACTACAGAACCTGAACCATCAGAAAAGTAAATTAACCTTCTGCTGGTGGCATCTGACTCAGATAATGAAAATGAACATGTGTCAGTCCACACTGCTTTGGATTGTTATCGAGCAGAACATGACATGTCCCCTGGAATGGTGGCTGAAGCATGAAGGGGCATATGAATCTTTAGCGCATCTGGCATGTAAATACGTTGTGACAGTGGCAACAACATTGCTATGTGAATGCCTTTTCTCACTTTCAGGTGACATTGTAAACAAGTGGGCAGCATTATCTCCTGTAAATGTAAAGAAACTTGTATTTCTGAGCAATTGGCTGACCAAGAAGTATGACTGAGTGGATTTGTAGGCTCTGAAGTTTTACATTTGTTTTGTTTTTGAGTGCAGTTGTTTTTTGTACATAATTCTACAATTGTAAGTTCAACTTTCATGATAAGGAGATTGCACTACAGTACTTGTATTAGGTAAATTGAAATGCTATTTATTATTTCTTTTTAACAGTGCAAATAATTGTAAGAAAAATAAATATAAAGTGTGCAATGTTCACTTTATATTTTGTGTTGTAACTGAAATTTTTTTTAAATAAATGGTATTCTATTATTGTTTAACAGCGCGATTAATCTTTTTAACACACAATTAATTAATTTTTTTAATCACTTGACAGCCCTAGTTACAAGATCTTTATAGCATATTTACCTTCTAAAGCACCTGAAAGTTGAGAAGTTTTCATGTTGCTTCAATATAATTTGTTGTAGTTTTTTCCTTATTTTTCTCAGGCTTTTCCAAATATGTTCATTGAGATACAGAATTGAAAGATAATAAGCGCTTCTTATAAATCAAGCCATTTATTAAATGCTTAAATCTGGATTTAGTTTCTCAACTTTGGATATTGCATATTGAATAGTTTGGCCTGTGTTTTCACTTACCTATATATTAAATATCTAAACAAACTAAGATGGAAAATTCCAAAACCGAAAAACTGTGCTTGGAAAAAATAGGTCACTTTTATTTAGGTACAATCTCTCCATAATGTTTTATGTCTGAATATTAATGTTATGCTATACACCTTGTGATACAACATGATAATACGATATTGCATTGCTGATTATGTTAATTAATAAACACATATAAACTTTATGTGCAAACATATATACTTCTATGCAATATTTTTTATAAATATTTTCAATACTTCCCTTAGGAGGGAAAAATCAAATGCACAACTACAAAATAGGGAATAGTACTGATGAAAAGAATCTGGGGGGTTACTGTGGATTTCAAACTGAATATGAATTGTCAATGTGATGCAGCTGTAAAAAAAGGCTAATGTGAGTCTGGGATTTATTAATAGGCGTGCTGTATGTAAATCACTGCAGGTAATTGTCCCGCATTACTTGGCACTGGTGAGGCCTCAGCTGGAGTACTATGTCCAATTCTTGGCACCACTGTTTAGGAATGATGTAGACATATTGGAAAGAGTCCGGAGGAAAGCAACAAAAGTGATAAAAGGTTTAGATAACCTGACCTGTGAGGAAAGGTTGAAAAAATTGGGCATGTTTAGTCATGAGAAAAGAAGACTGAGGGGCACCATAAGTCTTCCAGTATGTTAACGGCTGTTATAAAGAGGACAGTGATCGATTTCCACCATGTCCATTGGACATAAGACAAGAAGTAATGGGTTTAATCTGCAGCAAGAGAGTTTTAGGTTAGAGATTAGGAAAAACTTTCTAACTGAAAGGATAGTTAAACTCTGGAGTAGGCTTACACGGGAGGTTGTGGAGTCCCCATTATTGGAATCTTTTAAAAACAAGTCGGACAAATACCTGTCAGGGATAGTGTTATGCTATACAGAGCACACTGGATCTTTTATAAGAGGAAGGCAATATGCCATACTTTATTAAGAATACAACACAGTTAGCAAAAGCATTTCACTCTCTCTCTCTCTCTCTCACACACACACACACACACACACACACACACACACAAACACACATGCGCACACACATACACAGAGTCCTGCCAGTTGACACACACACACACACACAGAGTCCTGCCAGTTGATGTTCATAGTTACCAGTCTCTTGTTGTAGCTCAAATCAATCTAATGGCCAGTTAGATTGATCACAAGTAAGAAGCTGGGGGTCTCTGTTGGTCATGATGCTCTGAGGCTTTGCAGGACTGAACCCAAAGTTTCATGACAAAACACCCAAGCTTTATACCTGTAAATTTTCATTTGAGTCCATACATTTTGCTATGTCATCCTGTAATCATTAGTTCTTAAGTGGTGTTAATCTTGGGGTTTCCCACTGTCATATTTGATGGCTATTGTTGGGCTTCCCATCCTTATCTTCTATTTGTTGTGTCACCTTTGGGGGTGTTTGCTCATCTCTGAGGTAGTCAGTGCTGCATAACATGTTTAGCATCCAATACAGTGGATGTTTTCTGATTGTCTCCTTGTCTCCTGGTCTTTTTAAGTCTCTCACTTTTCTTGACCCCCTTTGGATATTTGTGATGGCTTCACACTTATCTCTTCCTGATGCACTGCATTCCTCTTTCACACAACAATCACACAATCTCTTACAGACATCTTTAAAGGTAGCAGAATACATTGTAAATCAAGCCTTGCTAAATCTTATAACTAAAACAATTCACATTGGGGGCTTCAGGCCCTCAACATTTCTTTAATCTATTTATCACAATACAAAATCCTGTCTCTTACTAACTAAACTTCATAACAGGTCCTAATTGTAATGCATACTGGAAACACCACACAGTTTCAGTCATTTCTTTCTGTTATAGAATGAAATTAAATTTTACATCAATTCTTATAACAATTAGAACAATTATAAAATCCTGCTCCTATAATAGTGTAGGTTTATTTGGTCTTGCCATGGCACAGGAGTCTTGATTTGACTTCTTGATATCCTTTCCAGTCCTACAATTCTATGATTCTAAACGATACTATCCCTACATATAGTTTTAAATGCACAATAGCTCCAAAAAGAGCATACTATCTGACCGTTCAAATACATGCTGTATTTCCTATACACTGTGGCAGGGTGCTGGCCAGGAATGGCTGAGCCAGCCCTGCTGCCCCTTTAAGAAGGCCAAAGCCTCTGCTAGCAGCTTCCCTCAGCTAGGGAAGCTGATTAGCTAGCAGAGTGCAGCCCTGGCTAATGAGAGCCAGAGGGATTACACCTGGTAGCCTCCCCAGGGGATAAAAGCCTGGCAGGGAGGAAGCCCAGGGTGGTGTGGTAGAGTTGGGCTTTGGAGTGTGCAAGTAGAGGAAGCTAGGGAGTCAGGATAGGGAGGAGTACTTAGACTCTGGATCCCTGTGAGCCAGGAAGGGGGTTGATTCCTGAGCTGTGGTCTGTCTCCCTGTGCAGGTATTAAGCCAGCACTGTTAAAGCTGTACACAGGTGGTGGGGTTTGCACTTTAAATAAAGGACACTGGTGAAGCCACAGAGAAGTCTCCAGCCTGTTTGTGGAGTGGGCAACGGACTGATCTCCTACAGCACGTATAAGCAATTACTGGACATATGCCACATGTTTTAGGAGTTTATGAACAAGACATAAGACATATCAGTTTATAGTTGTGCAATATTTTACAGAATGCCCAAATCCAAAATATTTTTTCCTACTGCCTTATATTCTTTACTGTATTGGAAAGTACTGAATTGTACACATCCAAACCTTTTAATCTGACACCTCATTACTAGGAATCCAAAACCCCTTGACTAGTCACAATGTTGTCTTTGCGTATTGCTTATTTTCTTGAGATGACCAATAATTCAAGTTAATTACAGTGCCCATTCTATGCCAATGAACAGAACATTCTGCATTGTACATGATGTTTCATCTTCAGCTCTGAAACTCCAGCTGATTATTACCTTGTAGGAGACAGTAGTTAGCAAGAATAGAGACAGTGTGTTTGATTGATGTATGTAGTGTATTGTGACTAGCTTGGAAGTGTTTGTCACATCCCTGTACTTTTTCTGGATTTTCCAAGATGCTCTGTGGGAAGTGTTGATGGCTCTTGATGAATATGTTGGCACCTTGCTAAAAATGTTCCTGACTATACTGAGCTATATATATTTGGCCCCATATGGTTCTCATTGGCTGTTCATTATTAATAAATGCAATTTTGTTTGGTTAATTCTAGTGATGTCCTCATTAGGTTTTTTCACAAGCTCACCACCATCTCAAGGAAAATGTTACAACAGCATTTACAAATAACTACCGGTAGTTGTTAATGATTACTTACACCACTGGAAGGGTAACCTTGGGAGTATTTGTCCCTCATGCTTCCAGTGAAGGCAACAGGAAAGAATTAAATTAATTGTTTACATTCTCCCTATTTTCTTTGATATCCCCCTGACTTAAGTTGTTCTAGTAAACTCAGGGACTCGCATGCGTACTTCCCATGGAAAGAATGTTTCACATCTATAAATAGTATACCAGGTATGTTGTAATGTATTTCACATGTGTATGGACTATGATACAGTATAAGAAGGGGACTTTCTTTACAAGTGAGATCATGTACTGACTCTCCTAAACCCAATATCTAAATGTGTGTAAGACAGGCATATGTTTGCAAACTGGATAGTTGAATAGCGTCTGTTTTATTACATGTAGGTTTTTTTGTTACCTTGCTCATTACTTGTACCCAAATCTGGCTTATTTCTGGTCACAGTGAAAACAGTTGGTCACAATGTGGATCTCCTTGGTATTCATTTGTTACCTTTATAAGTACTTGATTATTTCAGAAGTGTTATTATCTGATATGGATTATTTCCGGACTGGAAGGATGATCTTATGGCTAATACTCAAGGCTGAGGTCTCTGTTCTATTCCTGGCTCTGCCATAAACTTTCTGTGTTACCCTGGACCAATTAGTCTCTCAATATCTCTTCCCATTTGTAAAATAGGGATACTTTTTACCTTTTTCACAGGGATGTTATGAGGATTACATCATTAATATTCTCCATGCTTATGCTGAGGCTATATTACAAGGGAGGGAAAACATTTTGTCCCGAGGGCCACATTGGGGTTGCAAAATTGTATGGAGGGCCAGGAAGGGAAGGCTGTGCCTCCTCAAACAGCCTGGCCTCCATCCCCCTCCCACTTCACGACCCCTGCCTATCCCCCTCAAAACTCCTGACTCATCCAATCCCCCTGCTCCTGCTCCCCTGACTGCCCCCTCCAGAGACCACCCACCCCTAACCACCACCAGGCTGGTACAGGAGACAGAAACAACTTTAGTAGCACTGATAGATGAGCTATTGCTGCCAGTTGGATAGTCCTCCATTATCACCCTCCTGGATCACTCTGCAACACTGAATTCTGATGACTATCCGGTACTGCTGTCCTGTCTGAGAAAGGTGGGAGAGGTCCAGGGGTATGTGTTAAAATGGTTTGAAATCCTGCTGGAGAGAGACACGCAATGAGCAGTGAAGGGAAACTGCACCTCTGCCATTAGAGCCTCTTGAGAGGATGAGGGACAGAGGAAATCACATGTGACAGATGTCAGTCATGTTGCATAATGGTTGGTACCAGAACCTATTATAGAATGGAACATACTTGGAGAGCATTAAATAGTTTGCATTACAAAAGTGCAAGTCATGTTTAGCAATTGTAACATTCTTGGCATATACAGAAACTAAACTGGACCGATATATTTTAAGGTGGTGCTCAACTTCAAATATACAAAATTATAGTCCATGGCAAGATAGGCAGAAATTTTGTTAATGCAAATTCTGATCTTTGGAGCCATGACAAAACTAATTGCTTCTTTTGTTTGCCTCATTAGCTGCCTTGTTAGGATGCATTTGTGTATACAGTCAGAGAATAGATAGGAAGCTTTATTGAACCCTAGTGAGAGAACATGGACCAGCTGAACTTGATTAGATCATCCTTGAATAACTTTTTATTTATGCATTTTGATATTAACGCCAATGTGTGTTTTTGTTTTTGTTTTAAATCTCTCATGTGTTAATCCCACATGGCCCTCTACCTAAAAGGAGAGAATTTCTCTTCTAAAAAGTCATGGGAAAATTATTTTCAAGAATCAGTATTTGTTATCAGAGGAGTCAGCACATAGCTGGTAATTAAGTAATCTGAAGTGTCTAGACATTAAAGTACTCCCACCAGTTCCCCCCCTTGTTTATTCCCATCCATAAACAGATGAGTACACCCACATTAGTAGCAATAATAGCAATACTTAGTAATTATACTGCTATATAACTTCAAATTCCTGAACAAACTTAATTAATCCTGCCTTGCCTTTGTTAGTGCATCTTCACTGACTTAGAACACATTATTGTTTTGACATGCATGGCTTCAGCTTTACGTAGACAATGAATTTTTATCTAAGAAACACAAAAATTATTTATTTTCTCTTATACCAGAGCAGTGGTTAAAATTTACATGCAGCAGGTCACGTGCACTTGAATAATTATGGTGTAATTTGAAAACAATTACTATGAGGGCGATGAAACCATTTCAGTTCAATCATGTTTGTTAATATACATCTAATCTGTCTCTGTTAATATACATCTAATCTGTCTCTCTGTGGTCCCATTTTATCCTGGCCCCTGTTCTTACAGGTTTGGTCTTGTGTTTTAGTGGTGGTGGAACAGAAAAGTGTTAAAAAATAACAGATAGAAAGCCTTTCTTCTTTTCTCCTGTTTCTTTCCTTTCCTTTTCCTCCTTTCATATGATTCTTATCCGTTAATGTTTTTTAACTTTTTTTTCTGCATTGGAAACATTGGAGTGAAGTAGAGCAGTGGGGATTATGCCGAGTTCCAGGCTTAAAAACTGCATCTCCTGCCCTAGATCCTTCTCTGTCAGTGACGAACACCAATGATGCCTCTACTGTCTGGGTGGGACATGTATTTCAGTGAAGTGCAGCATTTATCGCTCATTTCCACCAGGAACTTGAAAAGCCCATGAGCTTCACCTTAGACAACCACTATTAAAAAGACCAGGGTGGGCGGGGCTTTATGTATGCTTCAGGGTGCTGCTAGCTTGCATTCTGGGCAGGAGGCACAGTAGTTCTTGATGTCCTGGTGAATGCCCAGATGGAAAAACTGGGCCAAGACCCAGACCAGGGGTGGCTGGCCACAGGGATGTCATGGGCCAGTTTTAGCACCACTTTCTGGTGACACTGGGGCTCAACCAGTTAGAAACAGGATTCTTTGGTCTGAGGATCTCAGTAGAGGTTCTCCCTCATCAACTGAAATCGTGGCCAGTGGGTGGCTTGCTGGGGACCCACAGCTGTTCATTGATATATGCTGGTTGTTTGTAGGCACAGCTCAGGGAAGGGTCTGCCTGTCAAGGGGGTCTCCTTTGAGGGCCATCTGTGCCCGGGGATCTTGAATGCTCATGTTGTGCAGGACCTCGTTGAATCCCCGGCAATCCTGCTTGAGAGTGACAGGATAGGGCAGCTTTGGGGCTAGGCCCACCGTCATTAAATGGGTCACCCCATCCACAGTCAGCGGGATTTTGGTGCTGGAGTACGACTTTGCGTTCACATGGATGTAGAGAAGTCTAATCTTGCCTGGTGTAGGGTTGGCCACAGAAGTGAGTAGTTGACGCACTAGGGTCTGTCCACACCTGGAGTCCACGAGGGTGGACACTTGATTCCTGCCAAGGCCCACTGTGCTGGTCACCTTGGACAAAGGGTATGGGTTGGTGTGGGATTCCCTGGCTCTCCACCCACCATTTAATGAGTTTATCCAACTCCATTCTGGCTGCTCGATGGGTGGCGGGTTGGGACTGCCACGAATCCCCTGGTTATGGGTCTGGCTGTGCCGGCATGCTCCACCATGTTTAGAGGTCTGTGGTCATCCCTCCCCTTTAGTCTCAGAAGGGGGCCATGCCTCTCGCTGTCGTGTGGCTGTTCAACAAAGCTTAAGAGGAAATTAGCATTCTCAAGGCTCTGACCCTCCCTAGGTGTAGTGGAACAAGAGTGGTCTATGTGGCTTTCACCATCTGGGTGGGGCCAGTCAATAAGCAGTCTATGGGGCTCTGGCCCTCTGGGCAGGGTGGAACAATAAACTGTCTATGAGGCCCTGGGCTTCTGGCAAGGCAGAGCACAAATAATTTATGGGACTTGGGCCTTGTGGCAGGGCTGAGCAGTAAGCAGTCTAGGGAGTTCAGGCCCTCAGGTAGGGCAGAGCAACCCACAGTATTAAAGGATGTCTGACCCTGAGCGTAGGGCAGAGCAATAGGCTCAGGCAAATGGCAGACAAATGCAGGCCTCTCAGTGTATGGTGGATAGGCAGCCACTCAGATGGAGTGGCTGCAGGGGGTAGAGGGACCTGGGCCCACCTTACTCCACTGGGTCCCAGCCCAGGGCCCTGACAGTGGCAGAGAGTTCTGGTGTCCTTGGGCTACTTCCTTTGCCCCCGTTGCAGTGTACCTCTGTCTTGTGGGTGTCCTCTGTCTCCCTGGCTAGCCAGCCAGTGGCAGTCTGGGTCCTCGGCACTACGGGGCTCATCATGAGATGTGGGGCTCAGCAGCAGGCAGGATGCATCTGTCTCCTTGGCTGACTCCCCTTCATCTGAGGTGTAGGGCCTGCCTTTTAAGATTCCTGTCCCACCCCTCTGCTTCTGGCAGGATGGGTGTGGCTGGCCCCCTCACTATAGGCAGCCACCTCTTAAAATGTTCTTTACATCTGAGACTTGGATAATTCTGTAAAACCTTGTCTAAAACTTAATAGGCTTATAAGAACATAAGAATGGTCATACTGGATCAGACCAAAAGTACATCCAGCCCGTATCCTGTCTATCGACAATGGCCAATGCCAGGTGCCACAGAGGGAGTGAATCCTACAGATAATGATCAAGTGATCTCTCTCCTGCCATCCATCTCCATCCTCTGACAAACTGAGGCTAGGGACACCATTCCTTATCCATTCTTGCTAATAGTCGTTAGTGGACTTAACCTCCATGAATTTATCCAGTTCTCTTTTAAACTGTGTTATAGTCGTATCCTTCACAACCTTCTCAGGCAAGGATTTCCACAGGTTAACTCTGCGCCGTGTGAAGAAGAACTTGCTTTTATTTGTTTTAAACCTGCTGCCCATTAATTTAATTTGGTGGCCCCTAGTTCTTATATTATGGGAACAACTAAATAACTTTTCCTTATTCCCTTTCTCCATACCACTTATGAGTTCAGAAATGTGGTAAGTGTTCAGCCACGGATGCTGAATTGTGATGGCATTAGAGATTTGCTGCATATTTTGTGTCATTTTCCTACTGTGACACATCTGGAAAAGGTGGTAATGGGGTGGTTGCATGTGCTGCTCCAGTAAATACTGAATTGGCCTGTAGCCCTCAGTTTTTGTGACTGATGGTCTTGAAGGCTTTTCAGGCTTTTGGCTCTCCCAGTTATTCAGGTACAGTGACTGAGATGAAATTTGATTAATGAAAAATGCTAGGAAACTTACCAGAGTTGAATGGTCCATCAGTCTGTGAAAAATGATGAACAAGGAGCATAAATTATCTCCTAATTCATCAAGAACCTGACCTAGACCCACGGTAGTCATTGGAAGGCTTTCTATTAACTTTAATGGACTTTCTGATCAGGCTCCCAAGCCCTGATTCTGTAAGTTATTTAAACACCTGTCTAATTTTAAGCATATGAGTAAACTCACCCTATTCAGGAAAGCCCTTAAGAACAGGCTTACCCTGAAGTCAGTGAAACTTAAACATGTTGTTACTATTTAAGTTAATTTAACTTACTAACTTTGGCTTCACCTATAATAACTCTGAAGATTAGCAACAACAGAAAACCAATGTTTATAGTGTTACTATTCCTTAACTGTCAAAATGTTAAATCACAGCAGTGCTATCATTTAGACACTTCTGAAATACATACAAGAGACAGATTTATCTTGAATATCAAGTACTTTGAACAAGCCAACATCTGGTGTTGAATAGTATCTGCAGCTCTATCAGGTTTTAGTACTGAGCTGTTTGTTCTCTGTCACCTATTCTTATGGGAACTTGGAATAAAAGAGAGAAAGTGCTCCAGTCACTGATTCTTTCCTTTATTTCTTGTTACACTGACTTTGGGAAGAGAAGATATGCATCTGATTAAAAGGAATCTTCATTCTGAATCACTAGAGAAGGAGTCCTATTGAAATACCACGACCAATCACTTCTGAATACTGGGGATTTCAAATTTGGATGTAACCTGAATATTGATTAAGCACATATCTATGGGGGAGGGGGGAAGTAATGGTTTATAGTGATTGCCTTAACAGGTCACACAGTAAATAAAAGCTACAATGTTGGTATCCTTTTGTCTGAGAGAGACTGTGGGTATTGCAGCCTATGAGGTACATGGTTTGCAATGTCTCATGTGACTGAATAGGCCAGTCTGAGATTTGCATGATCTTTGGCAGTTATTGCAAATGTATGTGTCTTGGCTGGGAGCTGCTGACTTTCTACAGGCTCTTTTCTCTTCAAGCTGTAGAAGCCAGCTTCCGTCATGGACTTTGATCCCTTGATAGAGACGATGGTGCCACTTGTTATGATCACTTGACAAGATTTTTCCATTGGTCAAGATCAATTCCAAATTCCTTCACATCTTGCTTGCATGTGTCTTTACAGCGAAGCTTGGTCTGTCCTATTGCTCTTGTTGCCTCTGGTAGCTCCCCTATTGCTCTTGTTCCCTCTGGTAGCTCCCTGTATAGCATGTCCTTGGATATGCATCCATCTTCCGGCCTACTAAGATGGCCCAGCCAGCGCAGTCGTCTTTGATTGAGCAGGGCTAAATTTGTGCTTTGTTTGTTGTAGCTTTTGCCGGTGCATTCTGCTCAAGCAAAGATGACTGCGCTGGCAAAAGCTACAATAAACTCCTTTAGACTGTTTGTTTATGTCTAGTGATGAGAAACAGTGGAAGAGAAGCGAAGGGCTAAAGCAGGGGTGGCCAACCTGTGGCTCTGGAGCCACATGCGGCTCTTCAGAAGTGAATATGCGGCTCCTTGTATCGGCACTGAATCTGGGCCTGGAGCTACAGGAGCCAACTTTCCAATGTGCCGGGGAGTGCTCACTGCTCAACCCCTGGTTCTGCCACAGGACTTGCCCACCCTCCACCTCTTCCCGCCCCCTCCCTTGAGCCTGCCATGCCCTCACTCCCTCCCCCCCCCCCCCGGGAGCCCCAGAGTCTCCTCAGCTGATCAGGAGGTTCAGGGAGGGAGAGAGAGGTGCTGATCGGGGCTGCCGGTGAGCAGGAGGCACTGGGAGAAGGATGGGGAGGGGGGAGCTGCTGACTTATTACTGTGGCTCTTTGGCAATGTACATTAATAAATTCTGGCTCCTTCTCAGGCTTATGTTGGCCACCCCTGGGATAAAACATTGTGAGACATTTTTATCTATGTAGTCTTAGGATTTCCTGATCTGATTTTCATGTAGCAATATTCATTCTATCAAGGCTATAGTCTTAGATATGGATGACAATGTGCTGTGTGTAGTAATGTTTCTTCTTGTTTGTTTCTGCAGTCTGCTCCCCACTCCTCCAATAAAAATGTATTAGTTTGATACTACCAGACATGATCTTTCTTGGGAAGGTTTCATTGCATAGACATTTATCATATTCGGTAGTGAGCCTTTATGGGTTTAACTTAATGTGTAGTAGCTGACCAGCTCTTTATATGTCCAGTATGTCTCTTCTAAATCTTACACGTGTTATTTGCCATGTGTTGTGTTCACAAGATTGAAGATTGATGCTGGGAATGTTGATCGCTATGAGCATTTTCTCTTTAACTCTTCCTCTCAAGACCACTAAGTTCAAGCACAGAACAATAAGGTTCAAGAATAGCAGCCGTGTTAGTCTGTATCCGTAAAGAAAGTGAGGAATACTTGTGGCACCTTAGAGACTAACTAGTTTATTGCAGCATAAGCTTTTGTGGGCTATAGCTCACTTCATCGGATGCATAGAATGGAACAGAAGTAAGACGAATTTATACACACAGAAAGAAAAAGAAAAAAAATTGTACATTAGCATACCAATTCTAAGAGGCTGTTAAATGTAGATGGCTCATTATCAGTAGGAGAAAAAAAAAACCTTTTGAAATGGATTTCTGTTGTCAGTGAAATTAACTCAGGAAATGCAATCAATTACTGTAATGATCGAACCATTCGCAAGTCCTATTTAACCCCTGGTTAATTGTGTCCAATTTGAAAATTAATTCCAGTTCCTCAGTTTCTCGTTGGAAGTTTTTCTGTTTCAAAACTGAAACCATCAAATCTTTAATGGAATGGCCAGGAAGATTGAAGTGTTCTCCTACTGGTTTTTGAATGTTATGATTCCTCATGTCAGATTTGTGTCCATTTATTCTTTTGCGTAGAGACTGGCCGGTTTGGCCAATGTACATAGCAGAGGGGCATTGCTGGCACATGATGGCATATATCACATTGGTCGATGTGCAGGTGAATAAGCCTCTGATGGTGTGGCTGATGTGATTAGGTCCTATGATGGTGTCAGTTGAATGGATATGAGGACAGAGTTGGCATCGGGCTTTGTTACAAGGATAGGTACCTGGGTTAGTGATTTTGTTGTGTGGTGTGCAATTGCTGGTGAGTATTTGTTTCAGGTTGGGGGGCTGTCTGTAAGCAAGGACTGGTCTGTCTCCCAAGATTTGTGAGAGTGAGGGATCATCTTTCAGGATAGCTTGTAGGTCTTTGATGATGTGTTGGAGAGGCTTAAGTTGGGGGCTGAAGGTGACGGCTAGTGGTGTTCTGTTGTTGTCTTTGTTGGGTCTGTCCTGTAGTAGGTGGCTTCTGGATACTCTTCTTGCTCTGTCAATCTGTTTTTTCACTTCCCCAGGTGGGTATTGTAGTTTTAAAAATGCTTGGGAGAGATCTTGTAGGTGTTTGTCTCTGTCTGAGGGACTGGAGCAAATGCGGTTGTATCTTAGAGCTTGGCTATAGACAATGGATCGAGTGGTGTGTTCTGGATGGAAGCTGTAGGCATATAGATAAGTATAGCGGTCAGTAGGTTTCTGGTATAGGGTGGTGTGTATGTGCCCATCATTTATTAGGGTTTCCTTTTTTATCTTGCTATTCTCTTTTGGGAAGTTAAAGAGTGTAACAAAGGAAGTGGCAGGTACAAGATTACAGAGAATACTGTTATATTGATTAAGCTTCTGCTTTCTCAGCAAAACAGGAGGCACAAGGATGATGACTAAGCGTCTTTCAGATAATGTATTAATATTTAAAATTGAACTTGATTAAAAATATCAGTCAATGCAATCTTTGAATTCTAGAATCCAAGACCGTGTTCTGTTGCTCAAGTCCAACCAGCAAGGAAATAATTTCCTGTTGTGCCAAGATGTTATTCATAGGGACAATTGGTAAGAGAAATGTAAATTTATAAGGGGTCTAATCCAATTGCAATCCATAGGAATACTACCACACTCTTTAGTGGGGCCAGGATTGGGCTCAGAATTTAACAACTTTGGGTGAAATCCTGGTCCTGCTAATGTCATTGTCTTAGAATCCCATTGACTTCATTGAGGCCAGGATTTTGTCCTTGGTTCCTGGGTAGCGTCCTAACACAAACTCAGCTTTAACTTCCTGAACAGGAATCTCAAGTTTTCTTGTCCCACTGATAGCTGCATCTTTCAATTTGTAACATACGCAGAATTTTACATTTATAACACCCATTTCTCTCCCTCCCCCCAAGTTGGTAAGTTACTAAATTATTCCCCATTTTAAAAAAGTGGAGTAAAAGAACATAAGAATGGCCCTACTGGGTCAGACCAAAGGTCCATTTAGCCCAGTATCCTGTCTTCTGACAGTGGCCAGTGCCAGGTTCCCCAGAGGGAATGAACGGAGCAGGTAATCAACAGTGATCCATCCCCTGTCGCTCATTTCCAGCTCTGGCAAACAGAGGCTAGGGACACCATCCCTGCCCATCCTGGCTAATAGCCATTGATGGACCTATCCTCCATGAATTTATCTAGTTCTTTTTTGAACCTTGTTACGGTCTTGGCCTTCATAACATCCTCCGGCAAGGAGTTCAACAGGTGGACTGTGCGTTGTGTGAAGAAATACTTCCTTTTATTTGTTTTAAATCTTCTGCCTATTCATTTCATTTGGTGACCCCATGTTCTTGTGTTATGAGTAGTAGTAATCAATACTTCCTTATCTACTTTTTCTACACTGGTTATGATTTTATAGACCTCAGTCATATTCCCCCTTGGCCGTCTCTTTTCCAAGCTGAAAAATCCCAGTCTTATTAACATTGTACGTTAGTAAGAAATAAAAATACCTAGAAGTCTGGAAATTCTCTGTGAAGTTTCACTGGATGTAGGATTAAGGAAAGGAAATGAATGTGAACAGAGAGGTGGTATTTGTGCTCTGGATCTTACAAAGGGCTGAGATTTGCTGAAATGAGACTCTTGTATCCTCTTTGGGCTCCTAGGCTCTCTGCCTCCCCCTGCGTGGTACCAGCAGATGCAGGGCAGAGAGATGCCAGCCATCAGGAACAGAGAGCCTGAGTAGTAGCTTTGGCAGCCAGTGCTTAGGTTGCAGGGATGTGGGACAAGACACATCTGGAAGAATAGCTGGTATCTGGGAAAAATTACTATGATAAACTTTCAACCCTCGTGTTCAGTTGACATTGCGAACGCAAGGGAAAAAGGCTCCAGACATGATATTTTTAATGAAACCTGAGATTAACACTGACACCTAATGGTTTAGCTGCCAAGTTGCTGATAAAATGTTTTCTCCCTGCAGCTGCTCACACTGAACGAGCCAGTTAGCCAAAAAAAAAAAAAACAACAACAATCAAACAAAAAACTCTAGCCCTTTCCACACCCAATTTTAAGGCATTTTCCTTCAAAGCTAGCTCGTGCCATGGTTTTCATGGACTAATAAGCATGTAAAAATGATAGGGTTTGAAAGTAAGCTGTTTTTGAGTTATAGTTATGGATACTTCTGTTAAAATTTGAAAGCGGTATAAATGTGTACTTGCCTCTAACTCAAAAATTGTTAGATCAGGTTCCTTACAACTTGCTGGAAAAGGTCTTCCCCAGCCTGAGAATTAGCATGCCATTTCCAGATCCAAGGAGGCCTCTTGCTGATGTTGAGGGGACTGAAAATAAGGCTTATAATTGTACCCCATTTTCAACCTTAATTATTGTTGCTGCTTAGCAGCTCAGTAATATAGATATATGATTATGTGACATTGTGTTGGACCGTACCTTCAGGTCAGTTTTCCCTCTGTGCTTTCAGCAGTACTTGTGATTTCTGGGAAGTGATCACAATCCTTCTTAGATTATCACAACCTTTTCTAAGGGAAGGGCCTCTATCTCAGGGGATATGGGTAATATTTTCAAAAAGCATTAGCCAATAGCTTTTTGAGATGCAGTTTAGGTGAGCTAAATCAACATGTAACAATATTGAAAATATATTATTTGTTTGAATGCACTGCATAAATGTCATTGAAAACATCATGCAAACTCTTTATAGCTGAACTCTTAAAAAAAAAAAGAAGTTGGTTACAAAGGTATTGTCCTACAAGTGAGTGCTGCTTTACTTTATGTAGCAAGTCCTTGTGCACAAAGCTAAATGTCTGAGTGACATGCTCACTCTTCTCTAGAGGTTCAAATCCATCCCTTCTGATTAGAAGTATACCCCAATTCTGTTCTATACCCTTGATGGATACTGATAGGGTTGATGAGGCAGTGCTGCTTGGTGAATAGAGCCCTGGACAAAAGTCGGAAGACCTACATTTTGTTCGCAGCTCTTCCACTGGTGGGTGACATTGGGCAAGTAATTTCACATCTCTGGGTGTGTTTCCTCATCTGTAAAATGATGATAATGCTAAAAGTATTTTGGAATCTAAGAATAAAAAGCAATAAGAGCTAAGTGTTATTAATCCTGACATCATATGTTCTCAGTGCCTCTTGATTGATAAAATTGTTTTCCCAGGGCATAGGTCATCTTCTATGTTATTGCCACTCATAAAGTGTATCTTTAGTTGCATACTCACAGATTGTAAGATTTTTTTTTTTTAAAGAACACTGATTAGCAGCTTCACTTAAGACCTCATTGGAAATATTTGAATACAAGTCTTCCTGTACAGGTATATGAGAACACTTAGAGAGGTATCGTGTGCATGTTCAAAATAAGGATCCAACTCAGTCCAACTGCAGTACACCCAAGGTCAGTTCTCTCAGAGACTATATATACAGCATTTTCTTGATGATTCCCCCACTCTGTGGAGAGTAATCACTTCTAAATTAATACATAAGTGGAAAATTCATGCTGATAGCTAATTTGTTCAATGAATTTCACCTTTCCTAGCTGAGAGAATACAGTATAAATTATCATGTGTGTGAAAAGGTAGAAACTGGACCGCTTATTTAAAATCTGGCATGGAGGTCCTCCCCTGCCCAAGAAACAAAGAATATCTACTACTATCTCATTGTAATTTGGGCTTTTCAGCAGAGCACAGCATAATTCTACATTTGAAATTTCGTAAGTATTCCTTATGAATGTAATTCAGAGTTTTAACAAACAGATATGTAATTTTTTTATTAGAATTGGAAAAAAAACCCTAAATCTGCTAAATTCACTTTGTTCAATCAGTTCTACTGACAAAGGCAGTGATATATGAAACAGTATATTCTTGTCTGTGCATTGCTAAATGTAAATACTTCATAAATGAACACCCCCATCCCAGTCCCCCAAGATATCCAAGCACCCAAGTGACGCAAACAGATGGTTTTCAAAACAATGTAATAATAATTTGGTTTGTCAATGGGTCTATGCATGAATGTTTGCATGATAAGGTCTAAGGGATAGATTGGAATTAATTTATTAATGTTAGTATTCATTGATTCAAAGGCCAAAGTAGATCACTGTGGTAATCTAGTCTGGCCTTCTGCGTAACACAGGCTATAGGACTTCCCTGAATTAATTCTTGCTTCATGTCCAATAGCTGTAATTGAACTAGCATATCTTCTAGAAAAACATCCTGTCTTAATTTCAGAATTTCATTTCTATTCTGAACTTGTTTAGCTTCAGTTTCCAGCCATTGGATCTTGGTATACCTTTGTTAGATTGACGAGCCCTCTATTATAAAATCTCTTTGTACTTGTAGACTGTGATCAAATCACCCTTTAACCTTCTTTTTCATCTGCTAAATAGAGCTCCTTCAGTCTGAAGAACTTGTATTGAGCCAAATTTGACATCAGGACAGGGGGCATCAAGGAGTCAATAGTAGTAGAGGTCCATTATATATACCACTAACCCCTCCAGATTTAAATATCTCCTTTTGAAGAAACTGGGAATTACTCATATACTGATGGGAGGTAGTAGGGAGAACTTGGACTCAGTATTTTCCCAGAAGGTAAAATGCAAAGCTACCAGATTCTAACAGCCAATTGTTAGGAAGGGGGAAGCTTGAATTTGGCATTTAATGGGATTTTTAGTTTTAAATCCGTTGTTGAGGTTTAACTGAAGAGATTTGTTACATGTGTAATTCCATAAGGAAATCAATGTTCTTTGGTTTTAAAAAATGTGGACTTAGTATTCCCTAAGTGACCTGGGAAAATCCTGAAAACAGACTTGAAATAATTCTAATAAGAGAAATTTTAAAGGCCTTTTGTCAAATGAGAAGTCTTTATCTCTATTGTAATTAAAAGGTGCAGTGCACTAAATCCCTCCATCTAGACCAGCGGTTCTCAGACTTCTTGAGACCGCGACCCCTTTTCCTGGTCTGTCGGCCAGGCGCGACCCCTCCAGTCCCCGCAGCAGGTGGGCTCCCGGCTGTGCCGCGGCCCCCAGTCCCCGCAGCGGGCGGGCTCCTGGCTGTGCCGCGGCCCCCAGTCCCCGCCGCGAATTGCGGCGGCAGGAGCTCGCGACCCTCTGGGGAGTGCTCGGTGACTCCCCGGGGGGGGGGGGGTCGCAACCCCCAGTTTGAGAAACCCTGATCTAGACAGTGCTGCCTTGCAATATTGAAGTTTATATTGAAACAAAAATGAGTGATTTAAATAAGAAAAAATTGCCTCTTTATTTTGTTAGTAGTTAACCATTTTTGCTTTTCTGCATTTGTATGTAGTCCCATCACTTCAATAACTGTAGAATATTAGTGTCACGTGAAATCTTGCATCCTTGAGCTCAAAGAAATGGAAACTGATCATTAAACAAATAAAACATTTTCATAGATGGCTGACTAATAATTCCAGCAATCTCAAAGCTAAACAGCAGTTTCTGATATGAACCTGACCATGTGATTCTTCAGTTATCTTTAGTGTTACTGGTAAATCTTCAGAGTTTGCCATTGATCTGTCTTCAAAAATCTCCTGTATTTTTTATTTCTTGAGGTTTTCCAGGTCAGACATTTCACTTTAGTGTCTTTATTTCTTTTAAATCCTGGAAGATATAATTTCTTCTGTCATTTCTTAGCCTGCTAGCTCTGAGAAGGGAAAATGAAAGAGGATACAGTTGAGAAAGGTTCTGGTTTAAGAGCATCTTGCTGTTAAAAAAAAATTCTAAACTTCTTTCCTCAGCACCATTTTATCCCAGTTGTTGACCTCCATGACCTGTGATTGTAGTAGGGATTTTTGAAGGAGTCTAAAGAATTTAGGAACCCAACTCCTATTGAGTTTGAATAGGAAGTGGGCACCTGGTTCCTTGGGAATCCCACTTTATAACATCAGTTATGGTACCACTGACATGTTATGACATAGTTACTTAACATCAGTGTAGAAGTCACCTTTGTAACGGGATGTATTTGCCTATATCCTTCAATGCTACATTTTGAACAATCTACTTATGTTTAATGTAATAATTTTTAGCATTAATGCATAAATGTTAATTAATCCTAACAAAACTCCTGGGAAGTGGTTCAGCATTAGCAGCCCCATTTTGCAGCTTTAGAAGAGAGGAAGGAATACCCAGTGATTAGAGTGCTAGCTCGTGCTCTGCCACAAGCATCCTATGTGACCTTGGGTAAGTCACTTAGTTTCTCATTCTGCTAAATGTGAAGAGTAGTACTTTCCTCCTTCACAGGGTGTGGCAGGGGAGTGGTAAAACCCCTTGAATGCCCTACCCCTGCTGGCTAAGCCTTGCTTTCTGGCAGGAGGGCTGGAAGCAGTCAGCAGGGAGCCCGACTATGGGCCCTAAGGAGGGCTGGCTCACAGCAGGAGGCTGGGCTAAGTGGTCACAGCTGGGGCTGAAGACTGAGAGGGCTAGAAAAGCCCTGAGCTGAACTCAGTTGGGAAGCGAGCCAGGAAGGGGACAGGAGGCTGCAGCTCTGTCTCCTCACCACAGGAAGGGCGCTTCAGGGGCCTGGAGACCCTTGAACAAGGTAGGAGGAGGGTAACTGTTAGGGGATAAAGAGACCAATGGGGTACAGTGCAGTACAGTGTCTCCAGTGCAAATAAAAGGCAGTAGGGTGAAACACCAGAGGAAAGAGTGAGGACTCATGTTTACCAGCCAGAGCACAGGGCAGAGGGGAGAAAGAGAGAAACCCGTGCGGACCTTGTGACACAAGGTATTTTGGGGATAAATACATTAAATATAAAGTTGAGATACTACAGTGAGGAGTGCCTAAAACAGATATGGAGAGGTGAAGTGATTTGCTAGGCTGCAAAGGGAATAAGCAGCAAAGCCAGGATTAGAATTGAGAAGTTCTTAACTCAGTAGAACTTGCCTTGCTCTTCAAATAATATTTAAAAAATCGGTGTGTGCAGAAGAATGCACTGTGGAAACCTGTAGTCCCTGTGCTCAGTGGGTGCTGTTGTAGAGGACATCAGTCTCAGTGAATCTAGCAACTTTCCCAAGCTCTGTTCACAAATTTTAGGAAGAGATATTTCTGTGGGTTTGAGGAGTTGCTTTGTGTTGTAGAAGGATTTGTTGGCATGGAAGAAGGCTAAAGTCAGTTTAGAATAAAAAGGAAATATGCGTTGGGATTTTGCTTCTGTCATGTTCAAATAATTTTTCTTTTCTTTTTAATTATACCACTCAAAGGTTTTTTTTATGGACCATTTAAACTCTTAACTGTGTTTTCAGACTTTTTCACTGAGCTCTTTCTGGATCAATTTTAACTGTCTCATACACTTGTTTTGAGAATGTAAATAAAATCTTAGATATTTTTTTATTAGATACTTATTTTTCAGTTTTTTTAAAAAAGCTATCAACTGCATCCCCTACTCTGACTTGCCACAATCTTGCTGATTTACATACAGGCCCCCTTCTACGTATAGAATCTGTATTTTGAAGTAGACTTTAGGAGACTTTTTGGATCAACTAAAAACATTAGAGCTTCAAACTCTGATTCACAAGACACTGTCAAAAAATCTCATTGGCTTCAATGGGAGTGGGTTTGGGCTGTCAGAGATTGTTTTATTCAGTTCCAGTCTTTATTTTAGCATCAAATAACAGTGAATAGTCACTCCAGTTTCACAACCTATTTTGCAAAGTTGAAGTTTATCAGCACCACAGTATGATTCAGTATATGAAAAGAGTCACTCTATATATCAAAAAGGCAAAATGCTATAAGGACACAATATCAGAGTGGTAGCTGTGTTAGTCTGGATCTGCAAAAGCGACAGAGTCTTGTAGCACCTTATAGACTAACAGATGTTTTTGTAGCATAAGCTTTTGTGGGTGAAGACCCACTTCGTCAGATGAACATCATGGAAATCTCCAGAGGCAGGTATAAATATGCAGGCAAGAATCAGGCTAGAGATAACAAGATAAATTCGATCAGGGAGGATGAGGCCCACTTCCAGCAGCTGATCTGGAGGTGTGAACACCAAGAGAGGAGAAACTGCTTTTGTAGTTGGACACAAATACTCAAAAATGTGTGGCTGCTTTTTAAATCATTACTAAACAAAAGTTGTCGAATTGACCATGTTGAATGTAACATGGTAATAATCTGCAAAATAAGAAGTCTTCAGCAAGATGAGTTGGAGGAAAATGAGCTTACAGCCTATGATGATGTTCATAGCATTTTGGAAAATGCTGTTTGAGAAAAGCGATATGCATGCATGGAATACATTGCTCTGCATGCAACAAATGTTTAACTGGTGTTATGGTTCTAACTGAAACACACACAGAAGTAAGGGAAATATGTTAAAGCTGCCAAAATATTTTAAAATCTTTTTGAAGCCATGCAAGGCTGTGATTGATTTATTTATTTATTTTATTTATTTAGATCTCTCAAGCAGGGCTGGTGACAGAAATTTGGGGGCCCCCTACTTTGATAGTTTGGGAGCCCCCCCAGCCCAGACGGGCCCCCCCGCCCAGCCCAGGCGGCGCTCCCCCTCCCCCCTCCGGACAGCGCTGCTGCTGCCGGCCGGGCTCTCTGCTACAGCCGGGGCCAGGCTCGCGTGTCCGGGGGAGAGCCACGCCGCCTCCCCGCCCCTTCCCCGCTCTCCAGGTCCGGCGACAAGGGGGGACACAACGGGTACAGCGGTGTACCGGGGCCCCCCTAAAGTCGGGGGGCCCGGTATAGCTGTACCCGTAGTACCCCCCTGTCGCCGGCCCTGCTCTCAAGCTAAACAGTGTTGGACCTGGTTAGTATTTGGATGGGAGATACTGGATGATGCTGCTGCTGATACAAATGAATATCAGTAGCCCTCTAAGTCAGTAAAGAACAAGTGCTTCAACACAGTCTTAAAGAAAACTGTGCTAATGCTTTCTCTCAGATGAGAGATGAAACTGTAGTCCTGACTGTTTTAAAGATATTGCTTTAATAAAAGCAGGACTGTTGATCTTGGGATTGGTCACATTTATATTATTATATTCCGCCCAATTAAATTTCAGCTGCATTCTCAACTGAATGTGATATTTTCAATTCCTATCCTCAACAATTGGGTAGTCTTGCATTGCATTATTATGTAGCTGCTGTGTTATACCAGCTCCAGAGGTGGTTGCATTTCATTGTTGTGAGAAGTGATTCCTTTATATGCTGCATAGTTTGTAAGGTGCTTTGGCATGAAATATGCTAGTTTACCTAGAAATTGCTGTGCCTGTGCAGTATTCTATATTGTCCACTGTACTGAGAGGGGGCCTATATGTTCTAAGGAAGTGAACAGAGATGGGTGAGGCAGGAATGACCTTACTATGAAAAGTATTTGCTTTTGAATACTTTAGCTTGGGAACAATTTATCATATACTCACTCTTTAAAGTTTCACACAACGTTGAGGTTGTATCCAATATTTCATATTTAGGTGGCATCTGTTGATGTTCAGAATGTTTCCTCCAGTATGTAAACAGCTCTTCCACTTGGCCCCCATGCTCTCTCATATTTGTATATCTCCCACAGGACATACCCTTATTTTCTTCTGAGGTGAATTTCAATGACCAGTTAGGTTTCTCCAAGTCCTTGTTACTGCATATGACCTGTTTTCCCGAAGATTGACACTGAGTCTTAGCTAGCAAAGTGCTTTGAGACCCTTGAATGCAAAGTGCTGAAGAAGTGCAAATATTATCATCATCCCCCTGCAAAGGAATCTGTGACGTCTGAACATTCCGTTTTTCTTTCACCCAGCAAGTCACCTTGCACTGCTACCCATCACCTCCCCTTGTTGTTAAATGAGAGTAGAATTGTAATTCCTACTGTGCGTATTGCATTCAACATGCTCCTCTCTCAGAGGCACAGCTGTTTCATGCACCATAATGAGCTTATTTTGGGTGTTGTTGTCTTCATCTTCAGGCTCTTCTGCCCACTGTGCTGTGGGTAGCATACGGTAGTATTCCTTTGTGCTTCTGAATTTCCTTTGAAATTATAATGGACTTTATGGACATGCAGTGGAGATGGATATGCCCTTTGGCTTGCATGTGTGTCACACTAAGCAGCATCCAAGCAATTACATTCTTTGTAGCTGTCCGGATGGAGTTTAAAATTGGACATTTTCCCACTAGAGTGTCTGAGGGAACTGCACTATAACGTCCATGGAAGAATGAAAAATAGGAAGAGTAGTGGAAAGAGCTTGCTTTGGATTTAGTGTGTGAAGCCTACGTTATCGAAGTGGTGCTAAATCAAAGCAATGAGGTTTTTCATTTAGTTCTAAAAGCAGTGATTCTCATGAGAGTGAATTCCACAGCATAGGTCCAGCTCCCGGGCAAGCTCCGTCTCTGTGCTCAGGTACCTTCCCTTTTCTGTGACACTTTTTTGTTCCAGTGAAACATAACTGTTTTGGGAAGTTTTAGTCGCAGAGGGAGGGACAGTTTTTCAGATAGGTAAGGCCAATCCTATAAAGGGCTATGAATATCAAGACAAATGTTGACCTGGACTCCACATTCAATAGGGAGCTAGTGCAGTAATGAGTTCATCGTGACCTGTGTTTCTAAGCAGATGTATTGCTGCATTTTGCACCTGCTGGAATCCTCCCAGGTTTGTGGATTTATTCCTAGGTTTAACAAGTTGCGAAAATCAAGTCCAAGAGGATTATAAATGCATAAATCACTGTGGCTATGTCCAAGTCTGACAGGATAGGGCAAAATCTTCTGGCCAGTTACAGATAGAAATGTTTTGGTTTCTGCTACCATGGCTGTGTGGGCATCCAGGAGCACTGAGGAGGTCAAAAGGACCCCAGTGTTGCAAGTGAACATATCTGTTTGAGGCAAGGTGGTTTAGAAGAGACAAGGTCTGGGAAGCACACCTTGCCTCCTCTTCAGCAGCACCCCCATTTTATCAGGGTTCAGCTGCTCTTCATGTATGTGCTGGGAGATGGAGCAGTTTACATGAAGTCTAAAGGAGATGTAGATCTGGGTATTGTCTGTATCATGCGGGCACTTTGGCCCCTTCTGTCTCTCTAGCTCTCCCAATGGCTTCACAGAGGCAAGAGAATTGAGATCTGTGGGACTATGCATCTGAGGGATCTGGATATGGAGGAACAAGCATCTAACACAACCCTCTGGGTTCACTCTGAGAGGATACACTTTTGCAAATCCATTCTTTTTAAATGGTGTCCTTGGTGACACCTATGCAATTCCCTTGTCTTCAGTGGATTTACCACAGTGTAACTCAGGGGTCTCCAAACTTTTCAGCCCGAGGGCCGCATTAACTATCAAATAGCAGTTCGGGGGCCGACAACACACTCGAGGTCCAAATAAAAAAGAATCAAAACATGGATGTTGTTTTTAATTATTTATTTAATATTATTTTATTCAGTTATTTAATAACACATTGATACACTACACATGAACACCTGTTCACTACACATGAACACTACACATGAACACTACACATGAACACTACACATGAACACTACACATGAACACCTGTTCACTACACATGAACACTGCACATGAACACTACACATGAACACTACACATGAACACCTGTTCACTACACATGAACACTGCACATGAACACTACACATGAACACTACACATGAACACCTGTTCACTACACATGAACACTGCACATGAACACTACACATGAACACCTGTTCACTACACATGAACACTACACATGAACACTACACATGAACACCTGTTCACTACACATGAACACTGCACATGAACACCTGTTCACTACACATGAACACTGCACATGAACACTACACATGAACACTACACATGAACACCTGTTCACTACACATGAACACTGCACATGAACACTACACATGAACACCTGTTCACTACACATGAACACTACACATGAACACCTGTTCACTACACATGAACACTACACATGAACACCTGTTCACTACACATGAACACTGCACATGAACACCTGTTCACTACACATGAACACTGCACATGAACACTACACATCAACCCCCCAACTGACCCACCCAGCCAGGTCTCTCCCCCAAAAACCTCCTTTCCTCCAACCCCCAACTGACCCACCCAGCCAGGTCTCTCCCCCCCAAACCTCCTTTCCTCCAACCCCCAACTGACCCACCCAGCCAGGTCTCTCCCCCCCAAACCTCCTTTCCTCCAACCCCCAACTGACCCACCCAGCCAGGTCTCTCCCTCCTTTCCTCCAACCCCCCCCCCCAACTGACCCGCTCAACCTGGTCTCTTCTCCCCCCCCCCCCCCAACTGACCCGCTCAACCTGGTCTCTTCTCCCCCCCCCCCCAACTGACCCGCTCAACCCGGTCTCTTCCCCCCCCCCCCCCCCCAACTGACCCGCTCAACCCGGTCTCTCCCCACAGACCGTTTCGCCGCCTGGCAGTGGGTGGCTCCTTGTTTCGCCGCCTGTAACTGGGTGGCGGTGCGGCGCATCCCGGCCCCAGCTCTGAGCCGTCCCTGGCCGGCGGCGGCAGCGGAGCACGCGGCGCGTCCCGGCCGGCGGCGGCAGCGGAGCACGCGGCGCGTCCCGGCCGGCGGCGGCAGCGGAGCACGCGGCGCGTCCCGGCCGGCGGCGGCAGCGGAGCACGCGGCGCGTCCCGGCCGGCGGCGGCAGCGGAGCACGCGGCGCGTCCCGGCCCCGCGGCTGGCGGCGGCAGCGGAGCACGCGGCGCGTCCCGGCCCCGCGGCTGGCGGCGGCAGCGGAGCACGCGGCGCGTCCCGGCCCCGTGGCTGGTTCCCGACCCCTGCCGTAGACAAAAAGATGTCCACGGGCCGGATGAGAGGGCCTCACGGGCCGCATCCGGCCCGCGGGCCGTAGTTTGGAGACCCCTGGTGTAACTCATTGGAATTTTGTAAAGAATTGTTTTGATGATGCCCTAGGAGCAGAAGGTTCCACTTCATTCTCAGTGAGCTGTTCAGGGCTTCACAGGAGTAAAACCTCATTTTTTGGCATTAAATAAGTAATCTGACTCTGAATACACACAATGAACAGCTCAATTGAGTAAGAAGGGGCCAATGCTAATATTTATATAGTCAGTTTTCATAAACAGTTAAAAGTTTAAAAACTTCTGCTTAAATAAAAGCTTTTGAAACAGGGGAGTTATGTGCTTGGACTCATAAGAGCTTTGCTTGAGGGTTTTATTGCCTTCAGAGGGAAAGTAGGAGCAGTGCATACAGCTCACAGAAATGAACTTTCCCATCTAATACTAAAGGGCATGCATTTGCTGAACTTGAAATCTGGTAGAGTGTTGCTATGTTTGCATTTTTTATTTTGGTGTAATGTATTTCAGAACACATAGTTGCAAATTTACATATTCAGAGCACTAAGCTCTTTTTATAGACCTTTATGTGATTTGTACTTAATTTGGTTAAAAGCATGTGATTAATTTTAAAGAGATGTTAGATAAAAATCTTTTAAAATTCCTTATGTTACTGATTGCAGCTTGGATGATCAAATCTAAGATTTACAAATGAATTAATTTTCATCATGTACTCTCTTTCTTTCATATTTTAAAGGGACATAACTTGAACTCTATCCATTTAAAAAAAGACCAACCAAAAAAAAAGTAATGTGGTTCCACATACCTCACCTGCCCCTCTATAGCTGTACCAGTTTTTATGATTTTACAGTCACTTCCCTATTTTTAAAAATTCTCCTGTGTTAACGCTCCACACAAATAATAAGGAAGTTGACTAACCATATTTATCTTTAAAAAATGTGATTTTTCCTTGAGAGAGGGGGGGAGAGGAGATGCTAACCCCCTGAGCAGAATTCTTTAATACCTGGGAAGGGAGAAGACCAGAGGAGTTGGTGGTGGGTTGTCGTGGTGACCTCTGATACCCAAGAAGTCTGACTAAATGAGCTGGCTATCTCTTCTGGCCTTAAACTCTGACTGCAAGAAGCCCATTGTGGATCTAGCTAGTCAGATCTTACCTATTTGTGATACTTTTGTACGCTATAGTGGTGATCTCTATAGAAAACCCTTAGAGGCAGAAAGAGAGAGACAATTACCACTGTCGCTAACTCACAATTTTATAACAAATCTTTGGGTGCTTGGTGTTTCTCTTAAATCCCCATCTCCAGGAGTCCTGTGTTTACATTAGAATCCAGTTTTCATTTTTTAAAAAAGTTTCCAGCTCTTATGGTTGTTAAGAAAAGCTAGAAAACATGAATCCTAAGGCTCCAAAACCAGAAGAATTCCAAATTTACAATTTTATAAAATCTCATGATTTTTTTAATCCAATCTCATGATTGTTTGGTATTTAATTCATGATTTTTGAATGCTGGAGGTTGGCAATACTGCTATAAAAAGTGTTTTCAAATGCTTAGAATCAACAAATCGGGAGAAAATGGAGGAATTTTTATTCATGTCTTTATTATAGTAATCTTAGCTATTTGCTTTAACAGTACTGCTAAACATATTTTCAGAGAAGAGTGTAACTTTATTTATGTTAAGTTGATTGCACCTGTTTAACACTGCTTGCACAATGAAGCTCTTCAGGTCCATTGTGAATTTCTCTTTCAGCTTTTCCAGTGTTGCAGTATTTGATTTCCAAACATCTTAGGGACATGCTTAGTTAGAAAAACTCATAAAAACTTTTTCATAGTACAGTTCATTGAAAACCAGAAAATTCTTTTTAAAAAGGGTTTAATTGAAATTCAAAAATAAAACAAAATGTCAGACAGAACTACTGTTTATGTAGAATAGCTTTATACATGTGGTATGATGGGGTGTGAACCCCACACTGTAATGAAGGGGTTAATTGGAGCTAGAGAACAGTTAATGCTCCTGGT
Source organism: Sternotherus odoratus (assembly GCA_032164245.1). Lineage (NCBI taxonomy): Eukaryota > Metazoa > Chordata > Testudines > Kinosternidae > Sternotherus > Sternotherus odoratus. The sequence continues at coordinate 136,971,332 of JAVMKO010000003.1, read as the reverse complement.
TGCACCTGTGGGGTTGGCCAGACTGAAATAGTGTTAGGCCCAGTTGGGGAGGGAGCTGGTTGACTAATAAAGAAAAGATGTCAGGGTTGGAAGTTTGAGGCTTGGGAGAGAGTAAACTTTAGGATCCTTTCCTGAGACAGGAGCTCTGGAAAAAGGCCAGTAGAGAAACATGGACATCCCTACAGCCTGGGGAAAGGCAGACAGGAGCTTGGGTCTTGTTACCCATTCCTCGAACTAGCCAGGAAATAACCACAGACAAAGGGTGAATTTGAGCAGTATTGAGGGTTGATTTATTGCTTTCCCATATTTATGCAATATATTCACACACACACAACTCATTCATGCTGGCAGGGTGCAGGCGCTGGTGTTGGTTTCGATTTCACAGGTGGCTGGGGCTGGCCAGGTTACAGCTGCCCGGAGAGTGAACACGAGGTGACAAGAATCCCCGGAGTCCTTTCGGATTTGTGGGAGGGCTCTATTGCTTCCGGTCCGGTCCTGAGTTTAGCACTCAGTTACATTTCCTTGTTGGTACCCTTGACTTGGCCGCCTGTATCGAGATTTATACCTTCACCAAGATAATACCATGGTTCCATAGGAGGCAATATTTGTTTCTTTGCTTTGCCAGTGGCTGTCACTCACACTATCTCATGCATTCTGTACATTAATTATATGTTCATAAACATGAATACAATTGGGTAATATAGAGTGATGTAGCTTTAAGCAAGCATCTGACATCACTGGGGACTTCTGTTGCTTATGGCTTTATAACAGCATAACAGAAAACTGTGCAAATTGCACTTGAAAGGGAAACTGCAGGCTGCACTCGAAAGAGCAAATGAAGTGGTGGGGCCATGTCTGGCTACAGGAAAGCCCTGAGAGTCTATACAAGAGCTGCAAAGACCTCTGCAGAGCCCAGGCAAGGGCGAAGAGCCTTAAGAGGGGCTAGGGAAAGGGGCTGGAGATAGGCCAAGGGAGGAAATGGTTGAGGGAGGCAGCAAGGAGTCTAAGGCCTGGGCTACACTAGGGGGCGTGTTCAAACTAAGATATGCAACTTCAGCCATGCTATTCACATAGCTGAAGTCGAAGTATCTTAGTTCGACTTACCTGCCTGTCCTCATGGCGGCAAGTCGACCGTGGCGGCTCCGCCGTCAACTCCGCTTACTCCTCTTGCAGAGCTGGAGTTCTGGAGTCAATGGTGAGCGCGTTTGGGGATCAATTTATCATGTCTAGACGAGACATGATAAATCGATCCCCGATACATCAAACACTATCTGCCGATCCAGCAAGTAGTATAGATGTACCCTAAGGAAGTAAAACTTAGTTGCTTTCTCAAGGTTCCTGGGCTACAACTTAGAGTGGTGGGGACAGGGTCTGAATTCCCCTACCAGCCCACCAAGGGAAGTGGTCTGAAAACAATCTGACAGAAGGACAACTGAGCCTACTCAGGACAAAGCCTGGATGTGAACTTGTTGGATTATTGTTTGGTGGGAATCTGTCTTGCCTTAAAGGAGAAACGGGGAGACTATATATGACTTGACCATAGGGTTGCCACCTTTCTAATGGTTGATAACTAGACCCCAGAAGGACCTGTCTGCCTCTTCCCCCCCCCTCCCCCCCGGCTCCATTCCCTGCCCCACCTCTTCCCCCCCCCCAAGGCTCCACCTCCGTCACTCACTTCTCTCACCCCCTTCCCCTGTCACTTGCTGTATTGTCTCAAGGAGCCTGCCTGCAGGTAAGAGGTGGGCCCAGCTGAGCAGAGGCTGGTGCGGGTTAATGATCCAGTGCCTCCCTTTACCCTGTAGTAACTGGACTTTGGGTTCAGATGCCATTTAGGATTCCCAGGTCCCCCAAAACCAGCCATTTGGCAACCCTAAATGGCACCCAGACATAGAAGCCGGAAAAAATGAAGGGGTAGTGTTTGGAAAAGGCATTTCAGATTTAATATACAGTTCAGTCACTTGAGCAAATATACAGGATTTTCTAAAGAAGTCCTCATTTTCAAAGAATTTTGATTTTGCTTATATTTCAAATGGAAGCATCTGAATCTTAACACTCATTTTGCATGAAAAGAGGAGTTCCATATTGGAAGATTGCCTTGTTTAGTTTTTGTTTAGCCATGTTTATGAAAGGAAGGTGTCTGATCCTCCTCCCATTGAAGTCAATGGCATACCTACTATCAACTTCAGTGGAACCAGAATCAAGACCGAACACATAGTGTTTTGTGTGGTGTGAAATACTCCTTAGCCTAATGTCTCACCTTGCACTAATGTGTGGTTAAATGCTTCTATTATCTGAGAGGTGAGGTTGTGTTATAAAAACTGAACAGCTTGCAGGCTATTCCACTTACAAAATGTTATAGTTGATTTTTAGAGGGTATGTCTACACAGAAGTTAAGCAGGTGGTCCATGTCAACTGACTTAGGCTCGTGGGGTTCATGTTGTGGGGCTGTAAAATTGTGGTGTCGACATTAGAGCTTTTGGATTCTGTGGGCTCTAGCCCAAACCAAATGTATACACCACAGTTTTACAGCCCCACTGTTTGAGCCCCAAAAGCCGAAGTCAGCTGACAGGGGCCACCCACGTGTGCTTGGTTGCTGAGTAGACATATTCAGAGTGGCCAAAAATCAGTAAACTTAAGTATTTCTGACGTGTAGTTGTTGACTTATGGCTTGGAGTTCTTTCCATTCAAATGGCTTGCTCTCTCAGTCCATGCTGCCTTCTAAGGGCCACAACCTGGGCACTTGTGCATCCCAGAGGACTAATCAGAGTTGCAAGCTTGGTGACCACTGAGATCTAGGTGGATCCTGAGGAGAGAATCTTAGTGCCTGCATAGACACTCATGTCTTCCTAAGACTCCAGCCCACCCAGTACCATGGCATACCTTATGGGAAGAACACAAGTTTAATATGCTCTGGGTGTCCTCCAGAGCTGGAGAAATAGATATTTTGTGACTAGAGCAACTGTGGCAGGGTGGACTAGGTCCAGAAGGTCCCTGTGTCACCCTGCCCCAGAATAGAACAGCAAGAAGTCTTCCAGGAAGTCTAAAGGGGCAGAAGAGTGGCCAATCAGAGGGGCTGCTGGAGTGACCAATAAGGGACCAGAAGGACCAGATAAAAGGCAAACAGTGGAGCAGAGCCTTCAGTTTCTGAATAGAGCTTGATAAGGGAGGACTGCGTGGGTGGCTGGCTGGCTAGCTGAACAGCAGGACCATGGACAGCTCACTTTGGAGAGCTCACCAGACAGAACTGAGCCCGGCTTGGCTACCAAAGACCTGGTGCCTGGCTGGCTGAACGAGCAGCAGGACCACAAAAAGGCCAGGGCAGGCTGAGCCCCGGGGGACTGAGCACTGAACCCAACCAGACCAGAAGAGGGTACCAAGATGGTTCCTGCTGGTCTGGCTGCAGCCTGAGCCATGGGAGGGCTGCTGAAAAGACAGCAGCTGAGGGTACTGAGATGGGACCCAGCTGGGTGGTAGAAGAAGGTAGCGAAAAGAAGCATAAAAAGTACGGTCCCATACCAGAGCGCTGAGAAGAATTTGGGATTAAATACCCCAGAAGGGAGAACAGTGTATGCAGCTCAGCTGGACGGTTGAGTTGCTGAAGACCCACTGAGAGAACCATTTGCCGGGGATGCTCACAAGAGGTGAGTGCCACCCCTATATAAGAACTAAAAGCAGGCTGACACCCAACCAACCAAAGAGGCAGCTGCCTGCAAGAGGTGGGTGCTGCCCCCCAAAACAACTGATCACAGGCAAATCAGCCACAGAAAAGGGTGCTCGTGAGAGGCGAGTGGTGACCCCATTACAGCAACAAAAACAATAGTCTAAAAATATTGTAATAAATCACAATGTTTATAAAATACATAAAAATTCTTGGAGTGATTGCTCATATTGATTCCAATTAGATGTGTGGAGCCCTCTGGAGTGGTGCCACCATAGTGCTCTATATATACCCTGCCAACCCAGTGCCTCCTCAGTTCCTTCTTACCTCAGTGACCATCACTGGAACTGTGACATCTTGCCCAACAAACTCTCCCCAGTTCTTTAGCTTCTATCCACTTTAGGGTTTGATTTCCGTAGTTAGCTGAGTTAGTTATTAGTTAGTGTAGTGTTAATAGTTCGCATGCGTAAGTCCCAAGGGTTCAAGCCCTGCAACTCCATTATATGACCATTATAACAATCTAATCTAACAAAGGCTATACTATTTCACCCAGGAATTCCTGCATCAAGCATATAAATTCTGTTTAAACTAAACCTATCTTTTAGAAAGACATTGTCTTGATTTAAAGATTATAAATGATGGAGAATCCACCACATCCCTTGCTAAGATGTTCCAATGGTTAATTACCCTCACTTAAAATTTTCATTAATGATGACCACTGTATAGATGTAAAATGTATCATTCTTCTCCTTGTCCTCTATGTTGGTCTGCTATCATAAAAGACTCCATCTTAAGTGCATTTTCAAATCTAGGTGAACTGGAAGGACGATGCCCTCCACACTGTTTCAAAGTCAGTCCGAAGGCTCACAGTAGAGAAAAGGGGCAAAACATAGAGTGAAGAGAAAAACCCAATGCAGAGGGGACATGCTTTTTTTTTTTTAAAAAAAAAGGTTATTACTTAATAGAATGTATAAATGCAAAATGATATACTACGTAACCAATTTTTGAAAGGTTATTTGTTTGGTGTTTGTGAAGGGAGGAGATACAATGTGCTGTGGGGGGGACAGACATTAGCCTGGGTTAGCCCGGGCTGACTGATTTTCTTGCTTCCTCGAGTTGATTTCTGTAGTTCCACCTATGACTTTCCTGTGAGTTTTTTGAAATATTGAAAATATCGTCATCTTGGCTCAAGACCAACTTCAGTTGTCAGCCTAGGATCCTCTGTTTGATAGCATATGGAGTAGTCATTAGATTGTTAGGCTAGCTGTGTAGGTGCATACTCCATTTATTTTATCATCTGAAAACATCCTACAACTTGCTAACAAAAACCCAGTATCAAAAGGCTAAAATGTCGGCTTCAGCCCTGTTGAGCATCACAGATTTGGCTTCTGTACCCATGTATTCTATTCAGCAAGAGTCTTGATGGCACCATGGGCACTTTCTGTGTCCAAATATATGCCACTCTCTTCTGAGAGCTGTTGAAGCTGGAGATTGACCCACTTATGGAACTCTAATCCTGACTTCTCAGAGCCAAAAATGTGTTTAAGGAGGTTATTTGTAGGCATTGTTAAAGTTAACTGAGCTTGGAACTGAACTAGCTTGCAAGCAGAGATAAAAGCCACTGGGTCAGAGCCATCTGTGCTTAGATATGGCAGTGGTGAAAGACCGGGTGAATATCCTGGGATGGAAGAAGTGTCTTAAATGCTTACACACAATATTTCTAGATTTTTTTTTTCCCCAGTGGTTTTACCTATTGAGATCTGGGAAGAAAGAGTTACATTTGTGGTTGTGTGACATAGTCAAGAATTAGGAGTAAGTGAACGTTCTCAGTCATACCTGCTTTAAGGCTATGTATCATATTGGTCTAAGGAAGCTGGTGGAGATACTATCATGCAGATATGATGAAATATTTAGTGTCAGGGTAAATCAACAAAGACTATTTGCTCCTAGGATGCCTGCCTGCTAGCAGCTAGAGACCCAGAGTTAAGGAGTAAATTTTTACATTCTGAGTCTGTGCTAGGGTTCAACTCAGCTGAATAGTTCTGCATCTGCTAGTAGTATCTGCACAAATGCAGATTTTGTTGGATTGTTTCATTATTACCCTAATTAATATTAGCAGCAGCAGGGTTAGTTCTGGTATTAGTGTGTATTTTGATATGTGCTACTGTTAAACCCTTAGGGCCAAATTCTGACCTATTGTAAATAGCAGTTATGGAATAATCACTAATGTAGTTTTGCCTGCCTACAATAGCTCTGAATTTGGCCATAAGTCTTGAGGGCTCCTCTTTAAATGTGGCACATAACTGCAGTTGGCCTTATATTGTTTTTGTAGGATCCCTAAGAAGTCAAAAACCCAAGTCTAAATATGTAAATGATTTTTCACCCCCAAATGGGGAATGTTCAAACATACAGTTAAGGGCAAATTTAATTTTTCAGTCTGTGGATGCATGTCCCATATTTGCATATGCAAAAGGTTTCTTGCAAATGCAAACGCTGGGTGAGCAAACTTAGGGGTTGCCTCTTAAAGTTTTGTTTTTGTTGGTACAAGCTGTTGTGTTTTAAGCTATGTGGGAAAAGTAAGTGCTCTTTATAAACAAAGAAAAATGAGGAGTAGCAGCAATTGCAAGTACAAATAATGTCATACGGTTACTGAATGCCTAATGTTCCAAGGGATTTGGTGTGGAAGAATCAGTTCTGCAATGTGGTATGTGAAACAAATCGCATTCATTAGCTCCATGACTAATCATGTCATGACTGCAAGGTTATTGAAGGAGTCCATCAAACATCAGGAAGAGCTATAGATTCCTGCACTGTTTTCTTTTTCACCATCTTCACATTTTGAGATGCTAAGAATCTTAGCTGTCTAGTGCAAAAGGCAAAAAAAAAAAAAAAAAAAAAAAAGAAGTAGTAACAATAATGCTATTATAGCTATGCATGCTCACTTTGAGCATTAGGTACCCAAAGTTGTTATTGAAGAACATTCACTGATTCTAAAGGTCAGGTTCTCAAAGCATAATGCAACCTGAAAACCAGTGCATTTCCAAATGGCTGTTGACAGCTTTTACAAAATCTAAGCCATTCTTGTGCTCATTGCAAACATCACTGAGTTAATATGGGAACAGTTTGCATAGATCAGAATAGCATAAAATAAAATATTCCCCAAATATAGACCGTATGCTTTGTGACTCTCCACAGCAACCAAAAGCTTTTCTGATGATGTCTTTGGTGGTGGATAGCAGCCTGTAGATCAGGGGTCGGCAACCTTTTAGAAGTGGTGTGCCGAGTCTTCATTTATTCACTCTAATTTAAGGTTTTGCGTGCCAGTAAGACATTTTAACATTTTTAGAAGGTATAAGTCTATAATATATAAGTAAACTATTGTTGTATGTAAAATAAATTAAGTTTTTAAAATGTTTAAGAAGCTTCATTTAAAATTAAATTAAAATGCAGAGCCCCCCAGACCGGTGGCCAGGATCCCGGCAGTGTGAGTGCCATTGAAAATCAGCTCGTGTTCCGACTTTGGCACGCGTGCCATAGGTTGCCTACTCCTGTTGTAGATGAAGTATCTGGGCTAGAGATAAGCAAATAATTCACAACAAATTATTCAGCAAATTTTGCCTTTCTTTCTGTCTCCAGATTGTCTATGAATGGATCACTAAATTCTCAAATGGCCAGAATTCATTATTCAAAATTAATTACTTTTCTTCATCAAATAACCTTTATTGGACAGTCATTCTCAAATTGAAGATAATTAGAATTCACAGTTTTTTGTTTCTCTTATCTCATTGGATGATTTCTGTAACTAATTGACACAATGCTAATTGTGAGGTTTATTGCATTGGTTCATTGTATAAGTCATCCAGTTAAGGAAAAGAAACCGTATCCTATGTAACTTATGTAACTGCCAAGTGATGCTGAATTTTAGATTCTAGATTTGAAGGTAAGCTTTTTGAGTCAAGGGTTGTCATTTGTTATTAGTTTGTTCAGTGCCTAGCTCAATGGACCCTGACTTGGAGGCTTCTAGTTGCTCCTGCATTATAAATAGTAATAATTAATAAAATACACAGTTCATAGTGACCAATTCAGCATTAAGGCATATACTTCAAAATTCACGTGTGCCAAATAGTCGAGCATTCAAGTTTAAAATTAACTTCTCACAAGTAACGCTCAAGTACTGTAATATTCACAGACAGCAAACAAGAGATTCGCAAATAAGGTTTAATCAAATTCATTTTCAATTTCAAACAAATATTCACAAATACTAGTAGAAAAATGTAAGTACCGTATTTTTCGGCGTATAAGACGCCTTTTTAACCCCCAAAAATACTTTCAATATTAGGGGGGGGCGTCTTATACGCCGAATATCGGCCGGACCAAAAAAAAAAAAAAAAGCGCCGCTTTTTTCGCGCCGCTCTCCCAGCAGCCCGCCCGCGTGGCGGGGACGGGAGAGCGGCGCGCTCCCAGCAGCCCGCCCGCGCGGCGGGGACGGGAGAGCGGCGCGCTCCCAGCAGCCCGCCCGCGCGGCGGGGACGGGAGAGCGGCGCGCTCCCAGCAGCCCGCCCGCGCGGCGGGGACGGGAGAGCGGCGCGAAAAAAGCGGCGCTTTTTTTTTTTTTTTTTTTTTTTTGGTCCGAAAACGCGGGGGCGTCTTATACGCCGGAGCGTCCTATGGGACGAAAAATACGGTACATTCCAAGGCCTGCATGTGAGTAAAATCTGGACAAGTACATGCCCTGTTTGTGTTGATATATAGCCCCAATTCAGGAAAGCTTTTAAGCATGAGCTGAAACCCATCCTTGTTCAGCATATCACTTAAGCACATACTTAACTTTAGGCACATGTTTCAGTCCCATTGAAGTCAATGAGAGTTAAACACATGACTAAAATTAAGCACATACTTAAGTGCTGTGCTGAATTGGGGCCTAGAAGGATAAAACTAGTCAGGTGGTGTCAGGATTGCCTCCCCACTCTGAACTCGAAGGTACAGATGTGGGGACCCACATGGGGGGGAAAAACAAGCTTATTTTACCAGCTTAGGTTAAACTTTCTCCAGGCATAAGCTTCTTCTGTATCTGGAGGAACAGTATGCTGCCACCATCAAGTGCACCCCAAGAACTAGGGGCAGGGGCACTTGAAGCCCCCTCTTTTCCCCAATCCTATACCTCTCTTGCTAGGAAAGGCTTGAGAAAAAAACCCTCACCAATTCTGCGAGGTGAGCCTGATCCAAAAGCCTGGATCTACACATTGGAAAAAATCAGTCAGATTCTTAAGAGGAAGATTTTAATTAAAGGAAAGTGAGAGAAACAAAATACCTCTATAGGAATAGGTGAAAAAACACTTTACAGTCACAAAAAGAATCAAAGAAAAACCCACACCACAGAGGAATTCCCCCCTCTGCTGAGGTCTCAAAGTTAGAGAAAACAGAAATATGTCCCTAAAAAAACCCTGAGAAATTCACAAGTGAGAAACAAATATAAGTAATATGCCTTGCCTGGCTAAATTTCTAACCAGAAATCAGTAAGTGAATATAGAATTAAGTGGAGAGAAGAAAAGCTGTTTGATTCATCTGGAAGCCCCAGAGCGAACCAGAGACACAGACAAAGCACTTTACTCCCCCCAGGGTTGAAAGCATCTTCAGCCCTTGGTCAGGTGCCCCCAGGTTCTTTTTAGCTTCTTAACCCCTTACAGATAAGCAGGAATTCTAGGCTACTGTATGGTTGACAGGTGTCCTGTAGGAGTTGAAAATGTTCCTCTTAACTATTTTTGGAGTCATCCAAACAAAAATTTGTTTACAGTAAAGATGTTGTTAAACAGTGCTTGAAAGAAGCAAGAGGTATTCTAAGGCTGAGTTTATTATTGTGGTATCTTAATTTTTTTATATGGCCACTTGTAACAAACTAAAGAAATTATTACTGGTTTTGAAAGTTTTTCTCCATAAATAAATGTCACTTCTAAATACCTCAGTAATTATGTTTGTGTTTGTGTTACTGCTGGGATTTGAAGGGTAAAATTTACATATTTTATTTAATTCACTAATGTTTGCCTAGTGAGTTAAAATTATGATATTCTGTGTAAAAGAAGCTGCTTGCTGTTGTAGATAAGCTGACTTAAGCCGTTCAGGCTTGTACCCAAAGAAGGGTGCCCGGTTTCTTGGAAGAGACAACTATACAGTCCTGGTGTGTAATGAGCAAAGTATAAAGTCCAATTTTAAATATGATTAAATCAGGTTAGAAGCCAGGAAAAGTAATGTAAAGACCGATGTTATCCCTAGTGTGTGAAGGGGGAAGCACACATTCAGGACAATGTCAATGTTGTCTGTGTATTTCTTCAGATCACAATAACGGTGGTGATACTTCGTACTTGTCTTACAATGTTCACATTGTTTCAGGATTCAGTTGCTGGATTTAAAAGAAAACGGTGAAACTTTCTACTTGTTTAAGAAACTAAAATGCTTCTAAATGATCTAAACCATTTGCTTAAGTAGCTTTTTTCCATGTTCTAGCATGCATGTTTTCAACTTTGAATAGTAATTCCTTGGCCCTTTGGTCAGAATGTGGCTTGCCAGTGGGAAAACCACGAGAGAGAGCTTTCTGCTTTTCCGTGCACGCTCAGTTCTCTGTATGTGTTTGCAAATCATATAGCATCCACTAAGGATTGTTTTGCAGCCCATAGTACTGTTTGAACTATTGCAGACCCAGAACTTGGTCTCTTATTTCCTGTTTCACAGCCTGACTTTCTCAATTGCAGCAGGAAGTCAGTGGGTACGGTGGACTCTGTGGGATGACTTCTTGATGGCTGTCAGGAGTGGAGCTATTGCAATATATGATGGCTGGAGAGGTAGGGTGGGAAGACTGGCTGGATGACCTTGTATGACGTTTTTTACAGAGACGTTGTGGTGGCTGTACTGAGTACATTTACCTTATGTTTTCTCTTCTGTTATAGTTTTGTTCTGCAATTTGTTGTTGTAACTTTGTTTTATTCATAAAAGCACAGCTTGCCTGAGTTTTGGTTCTATTATTTTTGGTAAGATTTTTCCTTGCTCTTCCATGATCAGAAGACATAATGAAGATAAAAGATAGACAAAGGAAAACATCTGATTCTTGCTTCAGATGTGCCCTGCAGGCAGGATACACTCTGTTGACTGATCAGTCATACACCAGTACATTGTAGCTTCTTAACCCTGGCTGGCATGCTCCGATATCTTCCTGCAGGCTCTCCTTCACATTGGACAAGGATACTGACTCTTTTAGCCTATCATGCTGGTTGTGGTGATGGTATCATACAGTTTAGTTTTTCAAAACTGCTTAAGAATGGAGAGTCATTAGAAGAGGAACAGGAAAGTAATAAAATGTGGCCAAAAGGAGATTGTAGCAGGAATCTGAATACTTACACCTCAGGATCTTACCTATCCAATGAAGGTAGCCTGACAGCACTGGTCTGTTTGCAGCTTGGATGTACCAAACAGTGCCTCAGAGTGTAAAGACAAAGGTGTTGTATTTGGGATAGGATCTCTGGACCTCATGTATCCCAAATATGGCATTGTACTACTTCTAAAATATCCAAAAAGGGGCATGGCCAGCTATCATTCTCCCACCTGGTTTGCTGTGACTCCAACTTTTCTTCTTTTCATCAACAATTTTAGGTGAAGATGACCTTCTGCCACTGTTTGCCTACTTTGGGTCAGCAAGACTTTTAATCACCCCCAAAATTGTAGACCCTATTGTGCAGTTTTAGTAATGCTGCAGCATATTAACACCAAATCTTTAAGATGTGTGCGCATCCTTCTCCTTCCATGCATATGGTAAACGTCTACTTCAGTTACAAACCATGAAGAAACCCTGTCTGGAATGTGTTCTTCTGAGCCACATGATTTGTCATATAGACCTGGGAGTATAGTGACTAATATTAAAAAGTTAGTATTTGCTAATAGTCACAAAACAGTGATTTCTGGGCTGCCACAGTTACCCCTCTTCTTAGATTATAATTGTTGGCAAGTGTTAACTTTTTAATGAATATATTTGGATATTAGGGTAAAATGTAACATTTATAGAAAATAAAGTAACAATCTGGGGCTGCAATATTATTCCTATGGTACAGTACTTCAGCATAGACTGATATCCAAGATTGTACCACTTTGGTTGTTAGGTAGGTAAAACCGACATGCTGCAGTACATTAATATGTATGCATGTATAAACACAGGAGTGCACACACATGCACATAGACATGTGAAAAGGTACTGAGACATTTACATTGCTGCTTTGGAATAAAGGTAATACAGGTGTGTGTGGAATTGGACTCAGAATTCCTGATCACAAAACCAGAAGTGATGGTCAACCACCGGTAGCTGATCAGTAGCATCTCCTAAACAACCCCCTATTTTGTGGGGGTTAGACATCAAGAAGGGCTATTGAATAGATTTTGGTAAGGAAGAATCATTGATCAGAATGAAAAGTGAATAAAACCACATCCTTAGAACATAAAATTGCTGTAGTCATTGCCTCTTCATTAACAGCAAGAGCCTAAAAAGGAAGTAAGGAAAAAATAACAATAAAAAAGAATTGCTTTTTATTAATGAAAATTGCAACAATTATATTTTCCCCAGAAATGTTAATGGTTAGTAAACTGAAGTCTAGCATCTTGTTTTACAGTTCTCTGAAGTACTGTACAAAACTGTCTCTTTTCCTTTCTTTTTTTAATCTTTACAATACCTCTTGTTCAAGTTTCAGATGTATTCATCTTATCTAACATTGAATTCTAAAATTAAACTCAGCACCAGCTGCTACAGTGAATGCAAAGTTTGCATGCTATCCTACAAGAAGGTTTAGATAGTAAGAAAAGGTGAGATATTATAAGGTAGGATATGCTTGCCTAATATCAAACTCTCCTCAATTGAGTTTGACCTAAGGCCAAGTTTCGAGTCTGTGGAAGAGCTATGGAAAAGTGATAACATAGGAAAATGAGCATCTGTTATAGAATTGAAGACGCAAAGCAGCCAATTAAATTCTGGTGGTCTGATCCTGTATTCTTTTTATGCCCAAAATTCAAGTCTACAGGAAATCTAGGTGCACAGAGAAGGTGGCCCTAGGTTCTCTGTTCAATTTTTTAAATTACTTTGCACATGTAGCTTTTTATCTTCCTGCACTGCACTGACATTGTATTGGATTTCACTCCAGGAACCTCTTGTATCCACTTTTAGGCTGGAGTAAATGCAATGTAAGTTATTGGTCAGTTACTTTTTCTCTTTCATTTTTGTTTAACTTTTTTCACGACTTAGATATAAATTGATTTCCTTATCAATTGGTATTAGTTCACAGGCTGAAACTGATGTGTCAACTTGTTCTCTACACTAGTTACTATCATTCACTGGCTTACTCCTCCTTACATACTGATTTAAATGTGTAGAGAAAAATTAGAAAAATAAGAAACTAGCTTAATGATCACCATGTGTACAAATAAGCAAAGTACTTTTGGTAATGAAAAAGCACTTTTTGGTGGTATCTGTTTTACAAGCCACCACGATCTTCATCAAAGCTGCACAAAACAGCTGGAGTATGCACAAAATAGCAGATCTTGCCATGAGATGACCTATCTGAATGACGTGATTTGCAAACAGGACTATTCATTGTGAAGTGTAAATACAAATACATAGTTCTAGTGTAATTTATGCATGCTATACGATGAGTTATGTGCATTTTTTTTCATGATCTGAAAAAACTAAGGCCTGATTCTTTAGCATTTTAGAGGAGGTTACACAAGTTATTCAGACTGCATAAAAAAGAGGCAGAAGCAGCTTGAGAGGAGTCCTACAGCAATCAGCAGCATGTACTGCCTGCTGTATCAGCTGCTTAAAAATGCCAGGGTAGAGGCCTTGTCATGCGGCATACCTGGAAGTCAGTGGTGACTACCAGACATGTTGACTAGAAAGTCAGAAGTGCTTTGTCAGCACTTTTCTTATTCTTGTGAATTTGAGTGCTAGGGAAGGAAGAGGCTCTGTGCTCTATTCCCAGTCCCCACACACAGGTAGGCAGCAGGCAGCCTGTAATGAAAGTTAAATGCTACTAAATACAGATTTCAGAGTAGCAGCAGTGTTAGTCTGTATCCGCAAAAAGAATGAGGAGTACTTGTGGCACCTTAGAGACTAATAAATGTAGTTGGGCATAAGCTTTCAGGGGCTACAGCCCACTTCATCAGATGCATAGAATGGAACATACAGTAGGAGGAGATATATATCTATAGATATAGATATATAATCACGCACACGCGCGCGCACACACACACACACACACACACTGAGAACATGAAACGGTAGAAGTTGCCATACCAACTCTAAGGGTACGTCTACACTACCCGCTGGATTGGCAGGTAGTGATCGATCTATTAGGGATTGATTTATTGCATCTAGAGAGGCTATCAAAATAAAGAACTCAATAATAGTGGGGGATTTTAAAAGGGAGAGACAACTCTCGATTTAGTCCTGAGTGGAGCACAGGATCTGATCCAAGAGGTAACTATAACAGGACCACTTGGAAATAGTGACCATAATATAATAACATTTTAACATTTTTGTGGTTGGAAGAACACCTCAACACTGTGGCATTTAATTTCAGAAAAGGGAACTATGCAAAAATGAGGAAGTTAGTTAAACAAAAATTAAAAGGTACAGTGACTAGAGTGAAATCCCTGCAAGCTGCATGGACACTTTTCAAAGACACCATAATAGAGGTCCAACTTAAATGTATACCCCCAAATTAAAAAAGAACTAAAAAAAGAACCACTGTGGCTTAACCATACAAAAGAAGCAAGGAGAGATAAAAAGGCATTTTTAAAAAAGTGGATGTTAAATCCTAGTGAGGTAAATAGAAAGAAGCATAAACATCACCAAATTAAGTGTAAAAATGTAATAAGAAAAGCCAAAAAGGAGTTTGAATAACAGCTAGCCAAAAATTCAAAAGGTAATAACACAATGTTTAAGTACATCAGAAGCAGGAAGCCTGTTAAAAAACCAGTGGGCTGATCAAGATACAAAAGGAGCACTTAAAGATGATAGTCATTGAGGAGAAACTAAATAAATTGTTTGTTTCAGTCTTCAGGGCTGAGGACATTAGGGAGATTCCCAAACCTGAGCCTGTTGGTGACAAATCTGAGGAATTGTCACAGTTTGAGGTGTCACTAGAGGTGGTTTTGGAATTAATTGATAAACTTAACAGTAACAAGTCATTGGGACCAGATGGCATTCATCCAAGAGTTCTGAAAGAACTAAATATGAAATTGCAGAACTATTAACTATGATTTGTAACCTGTCCTTTAAATCAGCTTCTATACCCAGTGACTGGAAGATAGCTAATGTAACACCAGTATTTTTAAAAAGGGCTCTAGAGGTGATCCCGGTTACAGACTGGAAAGTCTAATGTCAGTACTGGGCAAATTAGTTGAAACAACAGTAAAGAATAAAATTGTCAGACACATAGAAGAACATAAATTATTGGGCAAAAGGCAGCATGGTTTCTGTGAAGGGAAATCATGTCTTACTAATCTCTTAGAGTTCTTTGAAGGGGTCAACAAACATGTGGACAAGGGGGATTCAGTGGACATAGTGTACTTAGATTTCCAGAAAGCCTTTGACAAGGTCCTTCACCAAAGGGTCTTACGTAAATTAAGTGTCATGGGATAAGAAGGAAGATCCTTTTATGGATTGAGAACTGGTTAAAAGGGAACAAAGGGTAGGAATAAATGGTAAATTTTCAGAATGGAGAGGGTAACTAGTGGTATTCCCCAAGGGTCAGTCCCCTAGGAGCAATCCTATTCAATTTATACATAAATAATTTGGAGAAAGGGGTAAATAGTAAGGTGGCAAAGTTTGCAGATGATACTAAACTGCTCAAGATAGTTAAGACCAAAGCAGACTGTGAAGAACTTCTAAAAGATCTCACAAAACTAAGAGATTGGGCAACAAAATGGCAAATGAAATTTAATGTGGATCAATGTAAAGTAATGCAGATTGGAAAAAATAACCCCAACTATACAAAGAATATGACAGAGGCTAATTTAGCTACAACTAATCAGGCAAAAGAGATCTTGGAGTCATCATGGATAGTTTTCTGAAGATGTCTATGCAGTGTGCAGCGGCAGTCAAAAAGGATTTTAGGAATCATTAAAAAAAGGATAGAGAATAAGATGGAGAATATCTTATTGCCTTTATGTAAATCCATGGTACGCCCACATCTTGAATACTGCATACAGATTTGGTCTCTTCATCTCAAAAAAGAGATATTGGCATTAGAAATGGTTCAGAGAAGGGAAAATAAAATGATTAGGGTTTTGGAATGGATCCCATATGAGGAGAGATTAAAGAGGCTAGGACTTTTCAGCTTGGAAAGGCGGAGACTAAGGGGAGATATGATAGTCATAAAATCAGGAGTGGTGTGGAAAAAGTGCATAAGGAAAAGTTATTTATTTGTTCCCATAATATAAGAACTGAGGGCCACCAAATGAAATTAATGGGCAGCAGGTTTAAAACAAATAAAAGGAAGTTCTTCACACAGCGCACAGTCAACCTGTGGAACTACTTGCCTGAGGAGGCTGTGAAGGCTAGGACTATAACAGAGTTTAAAAACTGGATAAATTCATGGAGTTTAACTTCATTAATGGCTATTAGCCAGGATGGGTAAGGAATGGTGTCCCTAGCCTCTGTTTGTCAGAGGGTGGAGATGGATGGCAGGAGAGAGATTACTTGATCCTTACCTGTTAGGTTCACTCCCTCGTGGGGCACCTGACTTTGGCCACTGTCGGTAGACAGGATACTGGGCTGGATGGACCTTTGGTCTGACCCAGTGTAGCCATTCTTATGTTCTTATTTGTGGCTATGTACATAAGAATGTAAACCAATCTGAAATTGAAAAAGACAGCTTTTAATTAAAACTGGCATTTCTAAGCCTATTACTGGTAATATCCACCTATTACTGGTAATATCCACCTTGACAGCAATAGATATTATTTATGCTAACAGTAGCATTACGAGCTGAGTGCAAGAGATTATAAAACAGTTTCCATACTGCTTGAATATGAGGAAGATGACTTTGTTATATGGAAAATTTTAATCATTATCTACACATTAAGGGCCAGTCCAGCTCCCAGTGAAGTCAATGGAAAGATGTCAATGTTTATAGAACTGAATCTTTAATACATGAGTCAGGTCCTTGAGCTCCTTATTGGTCTGTAATTCTGGGTTTGTTATAAGTGATGTCACACTTCCATAAGATGGTGTAACAGGGTATATGCTCCCTTTTGGGTTTTGAGGGGAACCTTCCTGAGCCAGTAAAACCCAGTTGCAGTGTTGCCTGTAAAAATCCCCGTGTGACAAGAATGCTCTCTGTGAAGGGAAAGGGGATTTACAGAGAGGTCTGCTTTACTGATGCTGGCTTTAGCACCTAACATTGGCATTCTGTGAGCTGGCTGGCTTGGAGCCACCTCTCTCCCCCAGCCTGATGGATGAGGCCGGCTATTGGTGGTTACAATGGTCTATGTCTGAAAACCAGAAGAGTTGTCCACAGAGGAAACCATTATTAGCAGTCCTAACTAACAGCAAGTCATGATGGGAAATAAAGGGAGTATAAAACCATTAAGTATGTGGAAAATTCATCAAACGTTGTATAAGCAAGTTCGTTTTAAGATGTTTAGTATTTAACATTTTATTGTTTTTAGAGAATCTTTATTATTTAAATTTATGGGAGGTTGGCTATAGGAACTTCCTTCTTAAATACATTGATTTCCTTCTACGCCAGTTTTAAATAATCCCTTTTGAAGTGGGAGTGGAGTTTAGCCAGTGTGTTCATGTAATGCAAAATTCCATTGGCCATAGACCTATCTTCATGAAATGTTAACACGCAGCATTTGTCAAGAAGTTGTTCTGCTGCTTTGCAGAAACTATGTCAACTTCTGCAAATGGAAAATGTCAGGTCATTAGTCAAATGAGTCCTAACATTGCTCTAAAATCAAATTTATTTTGCAGCGGATAGATTACCAGGATTTTAATAAGGTCTTAATAATGTTGCTTATTTATCATTTCCCCTGCAGGTACATCTACATCCCAATGGGAGGATCCCATGGCAGTGTGCTTGGGATGTTGTTTTCCACAGCAATCACTTTTTTTTTTGTAAGCTATTGGCACGGGGGCCATGACTACCTTTGGTTCTGGGCAGCACTGAACTGGCTTGGAGTAATTGCAGAGAATGGAGTCAAGAGGCTACTTTCTGCTTCACTTGTTCAAGACTTAATTGTAAGTTGAATCCCCTTGTGCTTCATGTTAATTTGAAATTCAAGTTTGGATCTTTTTAGAGCTAGTTTAAACCTAGTACTTAATGGATACAACGGTTGGTGCATTTTCCCCAGTCAGCCTACACTGCATAACTAAAGCTGTGCAGTATGTTAGCTAACCAATCTGTGAGGGCTAGCAGTAGAGCAGACGTTCTATGCTGTGGTAGTGTGAGCAAACAATGGCCAAGTTTATGTATCATCAAAATTAGGAGATAGCTTATCATCTGATTTCTAATTTCACTCTGGGCTGTCATTTTGATCGCTTTATGCTACTTAAAACTAATTATAAATTAGGAATCTATCTTATTTAGTTACATCTCTTGACGTAAGTATGTTTGTATCAGCCTCCCGTAGCAAAATGTAGTAGTGTGATTTACTGGGAATCATATGGCACCAAATGGTTGGGTAAGGATAGCAAATTTGCCCTTAAAGAATTCAGTAGCGACTCTGATGCCGCGCTCTCTTCTCTCATACCGGATATCACAGAACCATGGTGGAATGCTCCACCCAAACTGCAGCACTCTCTACCTGACAGTTTGGAAGCTCTTTGGTTAAATCCTGAAGAGCTGGCCTGTTCAGAGCAAGTCCATCAAGTTCTGCTAGGCAGCAGGAAGCCCTCTACCAGAGCTGCATGCCTTGACAAGTGGAAGAGTTTTTCCATTTGGTTTTCCCAGCAAGGACTCTTGCCCATCTGGTCGCCACTGCAGACCGTTCAGGAGTATTTCCTACATCTGAAACCACAAAGTCTGGCAATTTCATCAATTAAAGTGCATCTGGTGGCAGTTTTGGTGTTTCACATCCCAGTGCGTGTTTGATCAATATTTTTCACATGAGATGACCATTTGTTTTCTCCGGGGCCTTGAAAGACTACACCCACTGATTCGGGAGCCCATTCCCCTGGGGGACTTAAACGTGGTCATGTCAAAACACACAGGCCCCTAGTTTGAGCCACTGGCAATATATCCTCTGTTGTACTTTTCCTGGAAGGTGGTCTTTCTGATGGCTATCACTTCAGCCAGGAGGGCCTCAGAGATCAGGGCCCTTATGTCAGAATCCCCGTACACATCTTGTTTAAGGACAAGGCAGAGCTTTGTCCTCACCCTATGTTCCTCCCAAAGATGGTGTTGCAATTTCATAGTAATCAAGCTATTTTCCTGCCATTTTCACCCCCTAAAACTATTTGCGAGCAGGGAGGAGCAATGTCTCCACACACTGGGCATTAGACATGCCATGGCTTTCTATATTGAGAGCCCAAGACCGTTCCGTAGATCCATGCAGCTCTTTGTGGCAGTAACAGACAAGCTCAGAGGATTTCATCCCGAATCACATTGTGCATCAGCACACGCTACGAGCAGGCTGGGGTCCGACCACTTGCTATAGTGATGACCCATTTTATGAGGGTGCAAGCTTCCTCAGCGGTGTTCCTGACCCAGGTGCCGATCCAGGACATCTGCACAGTGGCAACTTAGTTGTCGGTACATACATTTTCATCCCGCTATGCCATCACACAGCAAGCTGAAGATGATGCCCAGATTGGTCAAGCTGTGTTGCAGTCATATGTCCATGAACTTTGATCCCCACCTCCTATGCTTGGGTGTCTCCTAACGTGCAATGGACACATGCAAGCACTCGAAAAAAAACCAATTGCTAACCTTGTTGTTCTTCAGGATGTGGGTTGCCAGTGTCCATTCCATGACCCACCCTTCTAACCCTCTGTCGGAGTTGACTGGACATATTGAAATTAAACCATGGTCCAAAACATGTTGTTGTTTTTACAGCTCTGAATAAAATTTGATGATTTTCTTTGAGGTTTTACTCCACTATTTGGGCTTAAATTAACCTGGATGCAGTATTTGAGAAGAGTGAAACTACATGAACAGAAACCATCTCCAAAGTTTGTTGAAACTGATCTCTTTTTTTTTTAAAGGTTTGATCTGAAATGGATCAATTCTTTTAGTTCCTTAACAGTGCTGTGCTTTATGTATCCAGTAGTCAACTGCACTGAGAAATATTGCTGTACGAAGTTACCAAAAATCATTTATGGAAAAATACAAATACCTTAAAGGAAGCTACAATGAAACTGGATAATATTTTAATCCATTTATCAAAGCACTTGTATTTCTCCATTCAACGCAGATGAAACCGTAATAAATATTGTGCAAAGAAAAGCTAATCAGTATCCAGGGCGTTTTATTAGAGTTAAAAAAAAATATTAGAGTAAAAAAATAGAGTGGCTTTAGCAACTCTTGTTTCTTTTATTCTTATAGATTCCCATTGCTTGGGACACTTGAAACTAGACTGAACAAAGTAATAGAGTTTTGTAGCCCACCATCCTAAATTAGTCCCTGATACATGGAGAAAAGTCCGGTCGCCTGCTCCATTTGAAGTCAGTGGCAGAATTTATATTGATATTAAAAAAGCAGATTTCTAGGATTTTGTGATTTAGTCTGGTCTATTTGAAGTAAGAAAATAAACCATACATTTGCATTTATTTAAGATGTAACAAATTGGCTCCAATTAAAAGATTATTTTAATTAACTTATTACTTGATGTTCTTTACAGTTTCCAAAGATTCCATTACAAAAAATAATAATAATGTCAAGAAATGTTGTCAGCCATTCTTGAGTTTGTTTCCTTCTAAAAAATTTTAATCTCAATTGAAACCATAACATTTTCATTCTGTTTTTTCCACATTAAAATGCAAGACTTGTGTTTCAAGCTAGGAAAGAAACTCAAATTAGATAGAATGTAACTTTTAAAAAAATACTGTAGTTAATGAACCTGTGGTTTATTAACTAAAACAAAAAATGTTGTGCATAAAGATCTAAGCTCAGACGTGAATCAAATTGGAATCATCCATTTATTTTAAACACTGTCTATTTTACAATAACAGGCACTATTCCTTTATACAAGCTTTTTGTCTTTGGAAAGCATAAAATATTTCACTACATTTTGTATTTAAATCTGCAGTTATGACTGCAGTAAAATGGAATAAATCAATTTCAATGTGCCATAATTCTGACACAAGGCAACAGTGGTCAAATTACTAGCTTTCTTTGTGGTTTCAGAAAAGAGGTGAGTTACAATCCTTTTTTGCACATATAGGGCCAGTTTCATAGTATTAATTTCCATATATTTTACCATTGTCTTAGAGCACAGCCCAGGTTTTTGTTTATAAAAATGAATTTCACTTGTTTACCTCCATAGTAAAAAATCTCCTACAGTACTGGGGACCAGAGGCAAGAATGGTGACATTCGTATTTTCAGCTGTGGAGAGAGCTTTATTTTAGCAGTTTTAAGAGCAGGGTATTTTTTCATTTTGTTTAAATAAAACAGTGCATTTTGCAATCTCTGAGTCCTGTCCTTGGAGCGATAGAAATTTGCAGACATTAAGATGTCAGGTTTTATGGCCTGTAAAGAGTTGACGGGAGTACCTTTCCTCAGGAGGTTTTTCATTAAAATCATAAATTAAGTTGCTCGTGTGCATAGCTGTTGGCAAGATTGGGCCTTCTCCTACAAACACTTGTTCCTATATGTAACTTTTACTGATGTGAATAGTCCTGTTAAAGTCAATGGGACTAATAATACAAATAAATTTAGGCACATTTGTTAACTGTTTACTAGATCAGGGCTTAAAGGCCAGATCCCACACCCAGTAAAGTCAATGGAAAGACCACTGACTGGATCCTGTGGCCATAAATAGTTTACAATGCATTTCTGAAAGGAAAATTCATTCTTAGGAATGTAACTCACCTAAATTAAATAAGGTGTCATGTAACTATAATGCTCCCTCCAGCACCTGAACCTCAGTTATTTCCTCTCAACGTCGGTCCCACATTCGTTTTAGGGCTTTATCCAGGTAATTGAGGGTACTCTCAGAGGATTAAGCCTTTAATGAGCACATGCCTTTTCAGTACCTTAAGACATCTTTAGATAGTTTCCAGCACATACTAAGCTCTGATGACCTTTATTATGCAGGAAACATATCACTTCATTTGCTGAGTGTAAATTTTTCTGCCAGTTACTGTATGAGGGTCAAGAGCCTAATCTTAACCTTTCCCTTTTCAATGACAGAACGATGTGTATATACTTGCACATTTTACTTGAAACATATTGGTTCTATTAAATGAAAGCTATTTCCAGTAATATTTTCTACATAATGGATGATCCTTTTTTGGACTGAAATCTTATTTATTCATTTATTTATTTTCTTAAGCTGTAGGTTTGGAAGATTTACCCCCTTTCCCTCTCTCTGAGCAGATGTACAGAGTTAGAATAACCTACATAGTTTTAAAACATACAACTTAGACTCTCACTCCAGGATACCATTTATTGAGACCCCAGTGTTGTCATCTCCTGAGACAAAAGCCTGAGTAATGGATGGGCCATCAATCATATTCCAAAGATCAACTCATTTGGGTTCTGCAGGATCAATTGAGGGAGTGATGTTCAGAGCTCACAACCCACTACCTAGGATGTACTCAGACCTTCAAATCTATGGGAGCATAAGGAAGAGTGCCCATGTGGCCACAGCGATCCCATTGGCTCATAGAGAGAAAGAAGGACTCTTGGTTAGCCAGAACCCATACCACTTTACAAATCAATTAAAACTCCATCAGTTATCCCAGAAGTGAACGGTAGCAGATCCCCCTCAATCCCACTTCCAGCTTGACTGTGAACCACTGATAACTACTCTCTAGGAAAGGTTTTCCAACCAGTTTTGCACACAACTTATAGTATGAAGGAACTGTAATCCACACCGTGTAGAGTCAAGCACAGGAGTTTATTATGCACAGCGCTGGCGGAGTGTCATTTTGCTTATTAGGCTCAGAGATTGAGACACTGCAGAACAAATAATTACAATAGATTATATATGGTGCTCATTGGGTGGAGAGAAGCAATGGGGGTGGTTTTTCCCAATCCCCTGGATAGGTTCTAGCAGCAAGACAAGATAAGCACAATAAGACAATGGTCTAAAAGATTACGTAATGGCTCCGCCCATGGCCCAAATTAACATTTTGCTGACACACAGGTAATTACCCCCAAACTATGTCTATTAAAGTATATAGGTTAAATCTTAATTTTGGGGCCATGGGGAAGAGGTAACAGTTCTCCCGGTTGACCAACAGGTACATTCCTGGAGATTTAAAGCAAGAAGACAGTAATTAGTACTTAACAATAAGAATTGTGTACAAGTTTCCTTTGCATTTCTGTGGGCTAGGATTAGCATACAGCTGTGAGGGGAGGGTGTCATAACTCATGTCAATCATATTAGGCCTCTCCCTAAACTCTGTCTGGGATTTGAGGGGTATTGTACCACTCTCTCCTCCCTGCATTAGGGAGTGAACTTTGAAGCCTTTCTCAGTGCTTCATGTGTCTAATTCGTGATAAGGACGCTGTAGTGGTCCCCAGTGGGCCCCCTCCGAGCGGGAGAGCGAACCGGACGGAGAACCAAAATGGCGGGCGGAGCCAAGGCCGCCCCGCCCCCTACCCTGGAAGTGCAACCAGAGACACGGAAGTAGAAAAGGCGGGGCTGGCCGCCAGAAGGGGGCCGGACAGGAGCAAGGGGGGAGCCCGCGGACAGACTGGCTGCCCCCCCGCCGGGACGCCGATTGGAGTGGCGTCCCTGACCCCGCGCTCGACGACGACTGGCCCGGGGTTCCGGCAGCAACCTACCCCGCGGCCGAAGATAACGGCCCAGAACCCCCGGACTCCGAGACTCCTGCGGCAGCAGACCCCTGGCCCGGAGGAACCGCGGCCGCAGCCCCTAACACCGCCGCCGCCGAATCAGAAACACCGGCGACCACCTCCTCCGCGACCCCAGACGACTGGCCGGGAGTTCCAGCTGCCATTTACCCCGAGGAGCCGGGCATGGACTGGACCCCCGAGGGCCAAGGACCTGACGGCTGACCCAGGGGGTGAGTAGAGACTGTGTGTACGCTGGCTGCCTGTGCTAGGGCACCGGACAGAGCCAGCTAACTTGCATAGAGAGACTGTGTGTACTGGCTGCCTATGCAGAGGCCACGGCTAGAGTCAGCTAGCCGATGTAAAGACTGTGCGCCCGGGAGGCACTAATCTGAGGCGGCCGCCTGCTAAAGAGACTGGGTTTCCTGGCTGCCTGCGTGGAGGCGCCTGCCCGACTCAGCTTTCTGATAAAAACTGTATTGGTACCGGCAGCCTGAGGGAAAAGGAATCAGCCCGGGGATAACGCGCTGCTGGACGGCGGAGGGACCACGACCGGTGTGAGGGAACACCGGCCGGAAGTAGCTTGCCCCGAGCAGACACCGAGACCACCCGACAGAGGGCTCCCCAAAGACTGGAGAAGACGCTAATTCCCCAAGATACCAGTAGGAGGCACCCCCGGACGTGGACCAACACGTTTACAGACGCCCTATTACATTCGGAGTTATGCTCACTGACTTGAAACAAACACAAGGTTATCTGTTTACCCCAGCTTTCTCTTAGCCATGTGTTCTTCTCTGTTAGCTGGCCCCCATGCCAGGCCAAGCTGTGGACTCTGGGCTTGTATGAGAAGTTCTTAGCAGAAACTAAAGTTAAGATCTTACATCCACAGCTAATGGATTTTGGCCCTTAGCAGATAGCACTCGATATGCCCTTCCATCTTGACTATGAACCACTGATAACTACTCTCTGGGAAAGGATTTCCAACCAGTTATGCACCCATCTAATAGTAGCTTCATCTAAGTTGTATTTCCCTAGTTTATTTATGTGAAGCACATGCAAGACCGTATCAAAAGCTTTACTAAAGTCAAGATATACCACATCTACTGCTTTGCCGCATTCACAAGGCTTGCTGCCCTGTTAAAGAAAGTCATTAGGTTGGTTGGACATCATTTGTTCTTGAAAAATCCATGCTGACTGTTACTTATCACCTTATTATCTTCTGGGAGTCTGCAAATTAATTGAGTTCTTAATTATTTGCTGTTATATCTTTCCAGATACTGAAGTTAAGCTGACTGGTCTGTAATTTCCCAGGTTGTCCTTATTTCTCTTTTTATAGCTGGGCACTATATTTGCCCTTTTCCAGTCCTCTGGAATCTTACCCATCTTCCATGACTTTTCAAAGATAGTCGGACCCCGCAATACCGCGACGATCAGGATCCAAAAGTACCCGATCACGGTAAACGCGGGGTCGCGCGACATCAGAGTGCCGTGCGCTGCTGCCATCGGGAGCCATGCGCGCCCCGCGTTATAAGCGGATTTGAGCTATAGCGGGGCGCGGTATTGCGGGGCTCCACTGTGATTGCTAATGGCTCAGACATCTTCCCCAGTCAGACCCTTGAGTATTCTAGGATGTATTTAATCAGGCCCTGGTGACTTGAAAACATCTAACTTGTCTAAATAATTTTTAACTTGTTCTTTCCCTAGTTTTGCATCTTATCTTACCTATTTTTACCGGCATTCATTAAGTTAGATGTGCAATTGCTACTAAACCTTTTGGTGGAAACTGAAACAAAAAAGTCATTTAGCACTTCGGCTATTTTCTGTTATTGTTTTTTCTCTCTCATTTCCTTGGTCTCCCTCTTGCTTCTAATGTATTTGTAGACTGTTTTCTTGTTACCCTTTATGTCTCTAGCTAGTTTAATCTCATTTGGCCTTTCTAATTTTGTCCCTACATACTTGAATTGTTCATCCTTTGTAATTTGACGTAGTTTCCATGTTTTGTAGGATTCTTTTTTGTTTCAGATCATTGAAGATCTCCTGGTTAAGCCAGGGTGGTCTGTTCCTATACTTCCTATATTTCCTATGCAGTGGGGTAGTTTGCTTTTGTGCCCTTAATAATGTTTCTTTGAAAACTGCCAACTGTCTTCAGTTGTTTTTCTCCTTAGACTTGCTTCCCAAGGGATCTTACCTTCCAACTACCAGAGTTTGCTAAAGTCTGCCTTCTGGAAATCCATTTTCTTTATTGTGCTGTTTTCCCTCATACCATTCCTTAGAATCGTGAACTCATCATTTCATGCCAACTTTCACCCAAGCTGCCTTCCGCTTTCAAATTCTGAACTAATTCTTTCCTCTTTGTCAAAATCAAATTTAGAACAGCATCTCTCCTACTGGCTTTCTCCACCTTCTGAAACAAAAAATTATCTCCAATACATTCCCAGAACTTGTTGGATAATCTGTGCCCTTCTGTGTTATTTTCCCAACAGTTGTCTAGGTAGTTGAAGTTCCCCATCACCACCAAATCCTGTTGCTTTGGATGATTTTGTTAGTTGTTTATACAAGGCCTCATCCAGGAAGCTTATATTCCTGGTTAGGTGGTCTGTAATAGACCCCTACCGTGACATCACCCTTGGTTTTTACCCCTTTTATCCTTACACAGAGACTTTCGAAAAGTCTGTCTCCTATTTCCTAACAGCTCTGATACGGGCCCCTGACAGGCATACATCAGACCTCAGTGTCTGGGATGCTATATGAGGCCAAAAGTGGGTGCCTCCCTCACTCTCAGAAGAGTGTCATCCACTGTCACTGGATTCTCTCTGTTTCCAAACCATCCCAGACACTGTTTGGTCAACATTCTACTTTGATGATACACATTGATGTGTTTTTAAAAGCTGCCCAGCTCCTCAAACACACCCAATTTTCATTTTTAAGCTCACTTTAAAAATTATATTAATTTGTATTTTGGCAAAGTTTTGTCAAATCTCCAGCCATTCCTTTATCCCATATGGTCCCCCAACTGCTCAGTCACTCCCTAGCCTCCATTTTCAGTATTCTTAACTGCAGATAAATAAAATAACCAATAGCCGTTAGTCAAAATATGTCA
Source organism: Sternotherus odoratus (assembly GCA_032164245.1). Taxonomy (NCBI): domain Eukaryota; kingdom Metazoa; phylum Chordata; order Testudines; family Kinosternidae; genus Sternotherus; species Sternotherus odoratus. The sequence goes on along the minus strand of JAVMKO010000003.1, from coordinate 136,944,576 downwards.
TTTCCCTTTTCTACATCCCACCTACTCTCCTGGTTTTATGTAGTGACATTATTTTTGGCAAGTCCAGATTTACCCAGATTTAGAAGACACTTCAAGCTATTACGCCTCAGCCTGTTGAGAGCTATTATCATTCCAGTGCCTGTGGAAGAGGCTTGAGGAGGGTAGTTCTCATTCCTAAGTGTATCTCTTAAGGGAAAAACCCAAGAATCCTACTCAGAACAACTAGATTGCTTTTATTGCTGCCTCATAGAGGTAAGCATGCTCTTGGCAGTATCCTTTGTTCAGGCCGGGTGGAGAGAGAACCTAGGCTCAGGACCCTGGTGACAGCTAGTAAAAGGAAAATTTCAGTACATGATTCAGGAGTTAGAAATTTGATTTTCCAAGTCTCATCTTCAGTTACATATTCATACCACTTGTGCAACTGTAATCCTGATGAATTAATCAAAGCAGTCCACGTGTATTTTGCCTTCTAAGTATTTTATGACCTTTATATCAACAACACATTGCAAAAATATTGTATTTTGTACATTTGTACAATAAGGCAAACTGAAATGAGTCAGCTGGCTGTCGTCAGTATTAGCACTGAATGCATTTAATGTTCCACCCCAACATAATTTCGATTACAAACCCAAGGCCTCTACTAAAATCCCTTATCAGCTTCTAATGCTGGAGACTCAACAATCTTAAATCGCAATCACACTTATCCTTCATATCTTGGTGGTTGAAAATGAAAGATCAAGCTGGGATTATGTGTCCAAATCATGAAAGTTCTTTGCTTGATGTATTGAGCATAGGCAATAGTGCCATACACTGTGTGAATAAAAGCACACAGCCTTTCTCTCACTTGAAAATTGTCCTGAATATGGTGGCTGACAGGAAAAAAAAAAAATCTCGCAGACCAGATAGTGAACAAGGTAGCTAAATTGATGTCCTCTCTCCCAAAATTTAGTTCAATTGAAATATAAAGGAAGGTAAAACTGTAACAGAACAATGGTGAATCAAGCATAATGTATTTATACCATACCCATCTTAGCATTGGGATGTTAGAACCTTATTCCGTTGTATGCTCAGTCTTATAAGATATATTCTGTTATGTGTAAGACTCAGTATTTATCTTAGCTTCCAATTTTTTCATATCTTGTGCATGTATTCTTGGGTCTCCAGAAAGGCAGTTCCATGTAACAAAAGAGACATGTGAGAAACAGCTGTTGTAGTGCATGAAGGTGTAAATTCAATCATATTAGGACTCCCCAAACACTGACAAGATTTAATTCCTGTGGAATAGGCCCTGGTTAAAGCACTCTAACCATCTCAACAATCTCAATAGCAATATTGGATTGACACGGAAGTTTGCTGGAGCCTCTCCCAGCACAGACTTTTAAATGAGGTGGATTGTGATGCTAGTCATTTGTCTTTTGGGGGGAAGATTATTGAGAAGGTTCTGCTTAGGGTTCCCAATTTTCTACTTGCACAAAACTGAATACCCTTGCCCCACCCCTCCTCCGAGGCCCTGTCCCATCCTTATCCAAGGCCCTGTCCCCTCTCCATCCCCCCTCACTCATTTTCACCAGGCTGGCATGGGGGGGGGGGTAGGGGGAGGAGATGAGGGCTCTGGGCTGGGGAGGTGGGGGCAGAAATGAGGGATACAGGAGTGGGCTCCGGGCAGGGGATTAGGGTGAGGGTTCTGGCTGGGGTGTGGGCTCTGGTGTGGAGCCAAGGATGAGGGATTTGGGGTATAGGAAACTGCTCCAGGTTGGGACCAAGGAGTTCAGAGAGCGGGAGGGGAATCAAGGATGGGGCAGGTGGTTGGGGCATGGGATGAGGGTTTGGGGTGCAGAAGGGTGCTCTGGGCTGAGACTGAGGGGTTCAGAGGGCAAGAGCAGGATCAGGGCTGGGGCAGGTGGGAGGGATGTCAGGGGTGCAGGCTCTGAGTGGCACTTATCTCAAGAAGCTCCCAGAAGCAGCGGCATGTCCCCCCCTCTGGCTCCTACTTGGAGGCACAGCCAGGCGGCTTTGTGCACTGCCTCATCCACAGGCGCTGCCCTTGCAATTCACATTGGCTGCAGTTTCCGGACAATGGGAGCTGCAGGACTGATGCTTGAGCCAGGAGAGCATGCAGAGCCCCCTGGCTGCCCCTATGCATCGGAGCTGGAAGGCAGACATGCCGCTGCTTCCAGGAGCCGTACGGAGCCACGGTAGGCAAGGTGCCTTCTTTAATCTTACTGCGCTGCCGACTGGCTATTTAACAGCCCTGGTCAGCCGTGCTGACTGAAGCCACCAGGGTCCGTTTTCAACTGGGCATTCCGGTCGAAAACCGGACACCTGGCAACTCTAGTGATGCTGAGCCAAATCTTGCAATAGCTGCTGTCCTCAGATTACTTTGACCCAACAGACTGCAGCAGTGGTTCATCTTTCCCAGTGACTGGCTGAGACGGAGATTTAGGCTGCACAGGGACTGGGGTACAGACTGCTGAGGATCAGGACAAGTGCAGGAGTCACTTAAAGCAACATTTGTACACACTTCTCCAATGTCACACTTTGTGTTTCTGGCCCCCATCTGGGGCTCAGAGTGATGCGGGATTGTAGTTTTTTGTATATATGCCTAGAGGCCATGATAGGTTTATCTTTGCAGATTGAAAAATAGATAAATAAATCAAATGTAAGGGCAGCCAGCTATAGACTCCAGACTGAATGAAAGGGGCCAATGAGCATGGATGCAAATACAAGATTTTTGATCAAGTGGTCACAACCTTTTTGTAACTTGAGCACCAAACAATTCATTACATGCCACTTTGCTTGGCAGCAGGAAAAAGGGGGAGGTGAGGATTTCAGATTCCACAACTGAACACTGGCGTCCAAAGAAACTATGCAGCTGAGGTCAGAACTTATAGCAATTGCTGGCATTTTCCTTGCAGTAGTAGAATAGATCCTCTAGAGAGTGAAATAGCACAGGGAAGAGCTTTGGAAATAGCTTTCATGGAGACAAACTGTCAGATCTTGAGAACAATCACCAGCGTGATAAATATTTAAATCACAAATATTATTGCGGTTAATCAAGACTTACCTCAGTCCTTTCTCACTGGTAAGTTACAGCTTTCACTGAGTTAATTTGGACACAATAGCTGCACAGGTACTTTCATAATTGGATTTTTCCAGATGACATGAGACATTAAAAAAAAAAAAAGTTTGATTTTTCTATCTTTGTTACAGATGTATAGAAAGTTGAATCACTCCCAAGAAAATCTTTACTGCTTTGTGGATCAATTCCTAGCGGAATAATGAAAATTAGCTACAGCATAGTCCTCAAATAGTTCAATGAAGCAACTGTTTCTGTGCTGAAATGCTCTTATATCTTGTAAATGATCAGAGACACATTTAAACAGTACACGCTGTCTGTAGTACATATAGCACTATTGATTTTTCCTTTCTGTAAGGGCAATCCATTTATATTTATAAATAAACTCAAACCTATAATTGTATGCTTGTTTTAATTAAGGAAGACTGTTATACATGCTATAGCAGGGGTGGGCAAACTTTTTGGCCCGAGGGCCACATTGGGGTAGCAAAACTGTACCGAGGGCTGGGTAAGGAAGGCTGTGCCTCCCCAAACAACCTGGCACCACCTCCTATCTGATCCCCACCCACATCCCTCTCCCTGACTGTCCCCTTCTGAACCTCCAACCCATCCAACCCCCCCTGCTCCTTGTCCCCCTGACCGCCCCCTCCAGAGACTCCCCCCAACCCTAATCACCCCCCAGAACTCCACCCCCTATCCAGCCCCTCTGCTTCCTGTCCCCTGACTGCTCCGACCCCTATCCACACACCTGCCCCCTGACAGGCCCCCTAGGACTCCCACACCTATCCAACCCCCCTGTTCCCCATCCCCTGCCCACCTCCCACCCCCCGAGACCCTGGCCCCTCAGAGCAGTGTATCTGGCTGCCAGAGCTAGACATGCTGCCACGCTGTTCTGCAGGAGCATGCAGCCCTGCACCCCAGAGCACTGCCTGCGTGGTGCACTGAGGCTGTGGGGGGAACAGCATGGGAGGGGATAGTGGCCTCCCCAGCCAGGAGCTCAGTGGCTGGACAGGACAAGCCCTTGGGCCATAGTTTGCCCACCCCTGTGCTATAGTCATGCCGCCTTGTGTTGTGAACCTATCAGATCTCATAAGCTAGGCCGCATTGGGCCTGATCATTACTTTGGTGGGAGACTTGGCCAAATTCCAATTTTGGTGTTGTTTTGCCTATCTCAAGTCTCTCTACAGTTTTATCAGGATCTGTTATACCTCGGGGCTTCCCGTGCTAAACTACTGTGGTATTTTTTCACCCTTAATGATGGAGGACAGAGTGATAGAGAGAGGGAGGAAGGAAGAGCATAATGGAGGAGTCCTGGTTAAGGCTATGTTTTAGTCACAGGTATTTTTAGTAAAAGTCATGGACAGGTTTTGGGCAGTAAAGAAAAATTCACAGCCCATGACCTGTTCATGACTTTTACTATATACTGCTGACTAAAACTTGGGGAGTGTGACAGCTCGGGGGGGCAGGGTTGGCCTTGGGGACGCCACGGGTGCTGGAGTTGAGGAGGGTTGATGGAGCTGGGGCAAGTTCCCTATCTGACTCCTGGGGAGTGGCGACCTCTAGCTCCTAGCTCCATGTCTGCCTCCACTCCCCCCCTCCCCAGCCCCTGTTCTGCAGCTCCCATTGACTGGGAACCACAGCCAGTAGGAGCTTTGGAGGCGGTGCCTGCAGGCAGAGGCTGCACGTGGAGCTGGGAGCTGAGGGAGGGGAGCTGTTGTTCCCCTTCCAGAAAGCCCCCCAGGAAGCACAGCCCCACATCCAGTCCCCAGCCCTGAACTCCCCCCCTCCCCCCCCCCAGCTCTCAACATATTTACATGCCAGATGCTCTATTCATATTCCCTTCATGCTTCAACCACCATTCCAGAAGACGTCTCCATGCTGATGACAGGTTCTGCTTGAGAATGAGCCAAAGCCATACAGACCAACGCATGTTCACTTTCATCATCTGAATCAGATGCCACCAGCAGAAGGTTGATTTTCTTGTTTGGTGGTTCAGGTTCTGCAGTTTCCACCTTGGAGTTGTAAGATTTCTGAAACATGCTCCACACCTTGTCCTTCTCAGATCTTGGATGGCACTTCAGATTCTTAAACCTTGGGTTGAGTGCTGTAGCTCTTTTTGGAAATCTTACATTGGTACCATCTTTCTGTTTTGTCAAATCTACAGTGAAAGTGTTCTTAAAACGAACGTGTGCTTGGTCATTATCCGAGGCTGCTATAACATGAAATATTATGGCAGAAAGGAGGAAAAACAGCAAAGGAGATGTATAATTCTCCCCAAAGGAGTTTAGTCACAATAAGTAGGACTGAGCAGACTTGTAGGCTCTAAAGTTTTACATTGTTCTATTTTTGAATGCAGTTTTTTTGTACATAATTCTACATTTGTAAGTTTAACTTTCATGACAAAGAGATTGCATTACAATACTTGTATTAGGTAAATTGAAAAGTACTATTATTTCTTGTTTTTTACAGTGCAAATATTTCTAATTAAAAATCATAATATAAAGTGAGCACTATACACTTCATGTTCTGTGTTGTAATTGAAATCAATATATTTGAAAATGTAGAAAACATCCAAAATATTTAAATAACAGTATTCTACTATTGTTTAACTGCCCTGAAATATTATTTTATTAAGTAACTTACAGTATTGGGGTTATTGTAGTCCACACAATTCCCTCTGTGACTACTTCGTTTTGGGCTCATATTTTCAAAAGAAAACTCCCAGCCTTTATATTCAGTGCATATTTTCCCCAGAGTTGTGTGGGAGATTCACCATTATTGGTTACATTTCACACTGCATCTCATTGGTCCATTGTTGTGTGTGTGGTTGGGGGAGGGGAGGAGTGACTGACTTTTTTTCAGCTGAATATATGCCAGCATTTCTTCGCTGAATAGTGCTGACATATGTTAGATTGGCAAACATGGAGTTTACAAGAGAGTTACTGTTCAGAAATACATTGTAATTAATTTTTAGGCCTATATATTTATTCAAATTTCTGGACCTTTATTTTCAGTCATCTGCAGGTATCTATTTTGATGTCTACAAAGCTAGCAGCCTACTTCCCTCCCTAGTAAAATTTGTAGGACCATTTTGTACAAGTTCCATGTTTCTGGTGTCTGAGCACTAATTCTGGTACAATACAGCTATTACAGATAAGCAAATTAGTGCTCTTTATTGGTGCTAGAGTAATAAAAGCCTCAGCATCCTTTGCCACGACATCTTGACTTGATCTGAATAGCTTTGAGAGCCTAAAACCCTTCCTGGCTAGTTTCCTCAACTCCCATGGAGTTTGGAGTGTTCACTACTTTGCAAGAAGCATTCAGATTCTGAGAGGATGAGTCCCTAAATAAAGACACTTTTGGAACCTGAATATGTGATGTACAATATATGTTGTTCCATATACAACACTGTAACTATACAGTATGCTTTCTTAATCTGATTTACCATAATGTTAGCTTTAGCATTTTAACAGCTGAAACCTAAAGGAGAACAAACAATTTTTAAAAGTTACAAGTTACAGCCAGTGTTAATTTACAGTACGGTAGTCTGCTCCAAGGTTATTGTGGTGGTTAACTTGACTTATATGCTGCATTAACACCAATGGCAAAAACTGTCTTGCCGGTGAAAGTAATTATACAATGCATCCGACGAAGTGGATATTAGCCCACGAAAGCTTATGCTTCAAAACTTTATAGTTAGTCTTTAAGGTGCCACAGGACTTTGTTACCTCTGCTATTCCAGACTAACACGGCTACCTCTCTGACTCTGAAATGAATATGAGCAGTGAGGTCACAACTTGCAGCTTAATTCACTTTCCAATCAAAATATTTGTTATTTTTATAAGGGAACTTATTGTACTAAACAATTCCGGTTTAACTGAGACATCTGTAAGTGAATATTAATTAAGTAATCAAAAGTGAACTTGCTATTACCTAATTGAAAACGTTAGTGGCTCTTTAAATCCTTTATATTTTGACAGAATCGCTTTAGTCCTTTGAAGCTATTTGGCTATTAGAACCTATTATGTACCTTTGGGAATATAGGAAGGTATGTTTGCTGCTCAACTCATTAGCAAAATGCCTCAGGGAAGATGGTGAAAACTAAAAATGATCTGTTACATTGAAATAATTGTTAAAGCTGTAGGGCTAATCCTGAATTTGTTACTTACTCAAAACTCCCAATCGGTTCAGTGGAAGTTTTGCCAGAGTACACGGACTTCAGGATTTGTTCCATAATGATTAGGCCTCGAGTCCGAATGCTTATCTGCCATCATGACATTGCATTTTCCAATGTGAGTTGTAAAAATGTTATTGCAACAACATTTTCTCTGTGTATTTGGAGTGTTAACTCTGTGTTAACCTTGTCTGTCTTTTTGTTTCTTGTCAGGATCGTTTTTTCTCACCGAGAATTTGTCGTCGATTTCACGCTGCCCTGGCAGCTGTTTCCACTTCAATGCTGATTTTATCCAATCTAGTGTTTCTTGGAGGAAATCATGTTGGGAAAATCTACTGGAACAAGATCTTTGTGGAAGGCAAGTTATTTCGACATGCTGTAGGTGATAAGGCTTTCAAGTGTTTCTTTGGGATTGTGAGGCCAGATTGTCATTTCAATGCCCTTGTGAAAAGCTGAAGTTATTCTATTAATAGTGTAATGGAGATCAGACTCTGGCCCACTGAATCTAAATAACTATAAGTGAATTGTTTAATAGTTGTTCTTCTTCACTTAGGGTATCAGTCCTCCTTTACCATCAGGCTGAAGGCGATAGTTCCCCTGTCCGGGTGCCAGGCTTGCCTAGAAGTGAATTGACACTAATGAACAAATAGGCAGAGCATGATCATTTAGCCAGGCTGGAAGTCCTGTCCCCCCCAACGTTAACATTAACACACCACATACATCACTACAGCCACTATCTGACCAAATCCAATGCAGTGCACACACTCTATGAAAGGCAGCCCATAAACAAAGTGAGATCAAGGCTCTGTGTCCAGATAGTGCTACCATACAGTCAGAGCTGAGCAGTGCTAATCAGATGCCTCTGTGGTAGATCTGCCTGGGTGGATGTCCTGCTGATATTTATAAAGGGATGATTCTTCTTGTGCGGGAAGTACTCACAGGTTCCTACACTCATAAGCTCCTCAGTGAGACCATTGCTGTCTCCTGAATCTCTGGAATTTGTACAAAGTGGTTTCCCCCTGAGCTGTTTTCTCCTGCCCTTCTTTTACCTTAGTTTAGGGCCCAGCTTAGTTCAAAGAGCCCACTTAGAAATCATCTTAACAGAGTGAACTTTTTCAGGGGTCATGTGATGTTCAGTGAATGTCTCTCTCTAAAGACAACCGAAAAAGAAATTAATCCACATGAAGATAGGTAACACAAATATTTTAGACTAAAATGAAGTGAAACATTGTTTGGTTTTTAATGTTGTCAGCACTCATAAAGCCAGCAGTGCATTGCATCCTTGCTGTTTAGTATTTTCAAGGAAAAAGTCAAAAGGGTTCATTTACTATCTGATAAACTTTTGGTTTGTTTGTTTGTTGGTGGTTGTTTTTTTGGTTAATGTAAGTACAACTACAGAGGCAAGGTGGGTGAGGTAATATCTTTTATCGGACTACCTTCTGTTGGTGAAAGAGACAAGCTTTCAAGCTACACAGAGCTCTTATTTTTAAGAAGCTGAAAACGTTGCTTAGCAGAGCTCAGATACTTCTGTTAGGAAATTCAGTGTCACATGTTTCATGTCCATGTTCTGGTATCAGGCACATTGCTATGAGTATTTGCTACTACAGAGCACATCTAAAAACTGTGCTGCACTGACAAAAGTGGATAACAAACGAAAACCAGAAAGTGGTCCTACATTTTGCTGACCTAGCATTCTTTATCTGTTCCCACATCTTCCTGATATTGAACAAATGTCATGTGTTGAGTGCTGCATTCTCCGTTGCAAATCAAGATGAGCTATTCAAACTCTCATTGTTTAATTTAGAATAATTTAAATTGTTGTACCTGTGAGAGACCTAACCATCTACAAATATTTTTAGGGTGTAGCCTCTAATGGTGAAGAGAAATAATTTAGATCCCACATGAACCCATCCCTTGAAATGTTTAAATCAAGATTAAACAGAGCATTATGGTATATGCTGTTAGGGTATCCTTGTGTCAGCCAAGAGATGGACTAGGCAACCAGAAAGGTCTTTTTAGTCTCTAATTTTTGTGATTAAATGTGTAAATAAGAGATTAAACTCTGAATGTTTTTGACTTGTACAAAAATGGAATTTTCAAAATATTTGTGTCCCGTACGATACCAGCAATGTGAAGTTCGCATGGGTGGTGTTCTCTTTTGCCCTGTGGCATTGATGAACTGTAGGTGGGAATGTGGTGTTGTAAGGACATTGAGAGGAGTCCAGTTTAAAATGAGAGGTGATCCCAGTGGTCAGTCAAACTTCATTTGGGATCTTTTTACAAGGGGGCTCAAGCCACCTGCCTTCCGTTATTTTAAAAACTGTGTCCCTGCAGGGGGCAGACAAAGCAGTAGGCTGGACATCAAGTTCCAGTACAAACTCAGCAGTATTTTTTTCTTTTCTTATTGGTTTGTTTTGTTGCTGCTTGCGTCATCAAATGTACAGTAGTCAAGGGTTAGACTTCAAAATGAAAAATTGTTTGGTTGGCTTTGCTTTCAGATACTAATGAATAATGCACAGCTGTCCAGGGAAGTATCTGATTTAGGAGAGTCCTAAGGGAGTGGGGATGAGAGAGGGGGAAAGTACACTTGAGTACACTGACGTGCTACTAAGACAGGCTGGATGAATCTCTAAACAATTTGAATCAATAACTATTAGCTTTGGGTTGGAAAGAGAAAAAATGTTAAATTAATTTGGGATGACAAATGACAGCAAAAGTCATCTGCACACTCTGTCACTCTTAACCTCTGCAAGAAATTCACCCCAGCTTTGAAAGCCCAAAAAAGTCTTTGTACCATGAGGTGGAGCTGTGCAGGAGAGGTTATGGAATATCTTCCTAGGCTAGGGCATCGCCACATTCCATGAAGTCTGTGGAGCAGGACTTCATAATAGGCCAGTGTGGATTTGGCGGTGGGCTTTGGAGGCCAGAGGTTCCATGGGTGTAGTGGGTTACAACCCCAGTATAATGGTTCTTGGGGGAGGAGGGAGGGCAGGTAAAGAACTTTATTTTGACCCATGGTCTGAAATAGCAGTCGTAGAGAAGCTACATTCTAGCCCTTCAACCTGTGCAGAAGTAGGAATGGTGAATTACCCACAACCCCCTCAGAGTTCCTTGCACAAATGCCAAGTAGTCAGGCTTTGTGTATGTGCGTATGCAGGCAGCGGGGAGCAGGCAGAAGGAGGCGGAGACATGAATCTCACTCCTGTTGTCTTCACAAGGTGATTGTTTGCAAAGTTATTCAAAATGTAAATGGTGAACCTGAATGACTTAATAATACTATATATTTCAATGCAGACAGTAATGCTACAACTCCAGGCTTTACTGAATTGTCAGGTCCGACAGGTAAAATAAATCTTGGAATGGCAATATGTAAAAAACACCCACTGTGTGGCAATCTGTGCTAACAACGTGTAATTGTGGGTTTTATGCAGAACATCTAATCATGGTGAGCAGAATGCTACTTCAAAGAAATCTGAGTTCTTAAATTACTTTCTAAAATAGGTGAGTTAGTTGGTATGACAGTGGCTGGACCGGAATATTCTATCCACAGAACAGGTACAGCATGCACAATTGTAGTTCAGGCTTCCATAGAGAAAGTGTGTGTGTGTGTGTGTGTGTGTGTGTGTGTGTGTACGTACATGGGTGCAGTCAAATATTTTTGAATTGGATCCCTGAAATTTAAGGACGACTAGGCAGTAAGGCTCCAGTCCTGCAAAGAGAACCATGCATGTGGACAATCGCTGACGCCCCCGCAGCTTCATGTGGGCAGAGAGATCTGCCAATACATTTCTTTCCAGCATCAGGACCTAAAGTAGCGCAGTTTCATTAAGAATACACTAGAAATAATTTTGAATGGACCCAATCTTGAAGTCCTCACTGGGCAAATTATCATGGTCTCCAGTGGAGTTTGCTAGAATAAGCACTAATAATGGATTGAACCCAGGTTGAAGTGATTGCTGCTCTACAACAGCACTCTGAGCAACTCCATATATGGACAGCTGCCCTTAGGGAAAGCAAAGCTTATTGAAAAACTGCACAGATAACAATACTGCTCCTACCTTCTGCCCTGTGCAGATACAATTCTCATCTGAATTTCTGTGATCATCAATAAGGCTATGTTTTAGTCATGGGTATTTTTAGTAAAAATCATGGGCAGGTCACGGGCAGTAAGCAGTTCCTGGTCCGTGACATGTGCATTACTTGTACTGTATACTCCTAACTAAAACTTGGGTGCTGTGGGGCAGGGGGCAGCCCTGGAGCATCATGTGTGCTCTGAGGCCGTGGGTGCCACAGGTGCTCTGGGGGGTGAGAAGGGGGGAGAACTCCTGCTGGGTGAGGGTGGGTGGGCGGTGGCGCATGACCCAGGACCCTCGCAGCTGCTGGGGGGAGGGAAGAATTGGCAGTGCTGATAGGCTCCCTACCTGGCTTTGCATGGCTCCACGGAAGCAGTGACATGTCCTTCGTCTCCTAGACAGAGGCACAACCTGGCAGCTCTGCACGCTGCCCAAGCGCCAGCTCCGCAGCTCCCATTGGCTGAGAACTGCAGGGGTGGTACCTGTGGGCGGAGACTGCTGGTTTTGGGAAGCCCCCCCCCCAAGGTAAGTGCTGCCCAGAGCCCTCAGCCTCTCCCACACCCCAGTCCCCCTGCCCCAGCCCTGAGCCCCCTCCCACACCCAAACTCTTGCTGTGGAGGGAGGGCGCAGTGGCCCAAGACTGTCCCAGCATCAGTTGGTGCTGCTGGCCCAGGGGCTGCCCCAGCTGCTGCAGAAGTCATGACGGTCCCAGAAAGTCATGAAATCCATGACCTCCGTGACAGACTCACAGCCTTGATCATCAATTCCTTCTTTTAAAGCAAAATTATTAAAGCAGGTGTCCAGATGTACCTGGTCTTACGTCAAATATAAAACCAGTCTTTCGACTAGTCTTTTGAATGGCAGTAATCTGGTGTAGAAGTGAACAACTAAACAATAACAGTTATTATTAAAAATTATGAGGCAATTCAAATGACATTATTTCTTAATTACATTAAATCACAGCACTGCTAATTATTCTCACAGCCTATAATTATTTCATTTTATGGAAATTGGGTGATGAATTCGTCTCATTTTAAGGGGACTTGCTGAACACCATAATTATTCAGGGCTCGATCCTCCCTGTGGGAGTTTTGCCATTTGCTTCTGTGGCAGCACAATATGGTCTTTCCTTCTACAGAAAATTGCTTGATTGTTAGTGGTTGATCTTCCCTTCGTTGTGCATCAACAATAATCACTTACAATAGCACAAGTTACTATTTATTCTTCATATAGCATCACTGATCTGTATGGGACTTTAGAGGCAAATATAGAAGGCAGGTCCCTGCCACAAGGAGATTTCAAACTCTGGGCTGAATCCTGTAAGGTGCTCAGTATTCACTGAGATGTGTTGAAGAACATAAACTCTCATTCACTTCAGTAAGGCTTGAGGATGCTCCATATTTTCTAGGCTCAGGCCCTATAAAACACCTATATCAACATGTGGACAGGGTTAGGTAATAGAGAAGGCACGAATGTGTAAATCTTTGGAAGTATTGTACAGTCCCGTTTATCCAAATGGCTGAGGGGACATCTGAAACTTTCTAATAACTAAGCATTCAGATAAATGTTAAGTCCTATTTTGAGCTGCCGCTTCACAGCATGAAGCTCTTTTAGTTAATCACCTGCTAATAATTTCTCAATTAGCCTCTTAGTACCTCTTAGCGTAAATCAACCGCTTTGTACTTTCAATGCTTACTGTGTTGTACTTCATTAAAGAGTAAAAAAATTACTATATTAAGTTTCTTCAAACATCAAACTTGTATTAATAGGATGTGTTTAAATACAATTTTGGTACTTTAATAAATTCAAAGTTGTTCTTTACTCTTTCATAAAGTACAGAGCATTCAGCATTAAAAGTTCGAAGCCATTGATTAGTGCTAATAGGCACTAAGAAGCTCATTGAGGAGTTATTAGCAGGTGATTAACAGGGCTACATGGAGTACACACATGGTGGATTTGGATAACTAGCATTTTGAGTAAAGGGAGTTCAGATGTACAGGAGTGTTCTGTAATGAGCCAATACAGGGGGGAAGCAAATGGGTGTGTATAGTCCCCGAAGTGAGAGACCAGAGAGCCTAGCAGGTGGGATGTCCCAGTATCTGCATGGTCCTTCACAGTTCACCCAGTGGATAAAGAGGATGCCCTGAATTTTCCTGCCATGCTCCATACTGGTATGCACTGGCCATATTCCTTCCTGTTGAGGAGAAGAGAGGACTAGATCCATGACTGCTGATTTATATTGTTTAGGATGCATGTTTACCCAAGGGGCTCAGTTTTTTAGTTAACTCCTATGGGACAGTGATTCTCAGTACATAGTCAGAGTACAGTTGTATGAAATGTAGTGGCTTCTATTTATAGGGATTTGTGCAAACTGTTTCTTCAGGATTGATTTGGATGGATTACCACCTTCATGCTTGCTTTGATTTGGGATTGAAATAAACACCAAAAACTCAGAGAGAACTCAGTCAAAACTGCTGAATGTCATTTAGTTTCATGTCATGAGCCCTTGCTCAGTGACTTATGCTGCAGTTTTGTATTCTTCCTCTTTAAACTAATCTTTCCAGATCAAGTCTCAGTTGTGCAGTCCACTTTTACATTCCACTCCATGGTTTGTCCTCTGAAATTCTGATTCTTCTCTAGACCATCCTGTTCAGTATTAGAGGATGAGAATTTACACTTGCTTCTGTGTTACTCAGAAACTTAAAGCCAGCTTTATTCAAACTACTGCTATGAATGCTATATTGATGGATTACATAAATTAAAAAAATATTGCATAGCTGCATGGGTCACCACAGGCAGATGTCACGTTTTTTCAAATGATTTATACCTCTTCGCATACAAAGGATAATTGTTCTTACAACTTCTTATTTTATAATCTTAATTTGGTGGGCACATTTCATTGGTATGTGAGCTAGCAAAGATCCAAGAAAAGTGAATGCGGCTATATCTCCCGGCAATTTGCAATGAGTTAGAGTAAAGAGCTGGCAATCTTTCTTTACAGACGAGAACTTTATAAAAACAAATATTTGCAAACGATTAAGAGTTACCAGAAGAAAGTATGTTCACCAGATTAACTTGGACACTCGGTCCTCTGTTGAATTGTTTTGGACAGGCATTCTATTTAAAACAGACACAGAGCATTGCAGTTTTAAAGTTTAGAAGTGGTTTGTGAACTTAAGTCTACACATTTGTTTAAAATCATAAGTCCCAATCCTGCAATCTGATTGATGCTGATAGATTCCGCACACCACTGGCACAATACATGTGCAGAGATGTGCCTGCACTGATCTGATTGGAAGATTGGGGCCACAGATAGTAAGCTCTTATTTTGTACAACATGTTCAATGTTTCTGTATGTCAAACTACTACAGCCACAGATAACAAAGGTATAATATAATGTCCATACAAGTAAGTTTGTGTGTGTATATTTAGAGTTAATTTGTATGTGCTTTGTATGTGTTTCACATTTTTTAGGCAGAAAATGGAGGGCAGTTCCTACAGAATGTCCCCCCCCCAGACTACTGGGAGCATCTTCCTTCAAAGCACCAAGAGTCAGTAGGGAGGCACATAGCTATCAGCTTTATAGACCTAAATAAACATTTTCAAAAGTGCTTAAGACACTTAAGCCAGGTCTATACTACACACTTCTGCTGGGATAGCTATGTCAGTCAGGGGTGTGAAAAGTGTGATCCCTGACCAACGCAGATGTGCCAGCAGAAGCATGTACTGTAAATGCAGCTATGTTGCCCAAACTATGATTTTACCACTCTAGCTTATTTTGCTGGAGTGTGGAATCAACTATAATGGCAAAAGTGCAGTTTTGTTGGTATAAGCTGTGTCTACACTAAGGACTCATTTACACTACTGCGTGGGGTCCTGCATGTCTTCACTGTGGTAAGTCAACAGCTGACACTTTCCTATCAACTCCGCTTGCGCTTCTTGTTCTGGCGAAGTACCAGAGTCAACGAGAGAGTGCTCAGTAGTTGATTTATCGTGTCTGGTTGACTCCCGTTGAGTCAGTCGCTGCCCACTGATCCGGCGGGTAGTGTAGACAAGCCCTAGGAGTGCTTTGCTGGTATAGCACAGTGGCTCTCAACTTTTTCCAGACTACTGTACCCCTTTCAGGAGTCTGATTTGTCTTGTGTACCCCCAAGTTTCACCTCATTTAAAAACTGCTTGCTTACAAAATCAGACATAAAACTACAAAAGTGTCTCAGCCCACTATCACTGAGAAATTGCTGATTTTCTCATTTTCCCATTTAATTATAAAATAAGTCCATTGTAATGTAAATATTGTACTTGCATTTCAGTGTATAGTATATAGAGCAGTATAAGCAAGTCACTGTATGAAATTTTAGTTTGTACTGACTTTGCTAGTGCTTTTTATGTAGCTATTGTAAAACTAGGCAAATATCTCGATAAGTTAATGTACCCCTTGGAAGACCTTTGTGTACCCCCCAACGGTACACATACCCCTGGTACAGTATACTTATATAGCTACCATGGCAACAACCTATGGCAGAACACGATAGAGAGCATACAAGCAGAAACACAATCACTTTTTATACAAATGTTGTGGAAAACCTTTTGTTTTTTTGATCTGTCAACACACCTGAAGTGCCTTGTTGCCCTGGGAGGCTGAAGGCACCAAAATCCATGCTCTGCACCATAGGTGCTGGCAAAAAGGCTGCCACCGCACCCCCTAGCTTGAGGTGGTTTCCATCATATACAGAGTTTAAAGTTTGGTTCAATGGCTCTCAGCACTCCTACTATAAAAATTGTTCCAGAACCCCCCGGCTCTGCGCTAAATGCTCCAAAAGCCCAATATGTACATTGAATGAGAGCAAAGAAAAGTTAGCAACCCACGTGAGAGAGCCTTTGGGGATGAAAAACAATTGCTTAAAATAGCAGTGGCCAACCCGTGGCTCTTGTATAGGCATAGACTGCAGGGCTGGAGCTACAGATGCCAACTTTCCAATGTGCAGGGGAGTGCTATTGCTCAACCCCTGGCTCTGTCACAGGCCCTGCCCCCACTCCACTCCTTCCCTCCCCCTCCCGTGAGCCTGCAGTACCCTCACTCCTCCTCCCTCCCCACAGAGCCTCCTGCACACCACAAAACAGCTTATCAGGAGGCATTGGAGGCAAGGGTGGGTGGAGCTGATGAGGGGCTGCTGACTTATTACTGTGGCTCTTTGGCAATGTATACTGGTAAATTCCGGCTCCTTCTCAGCCTCAGATTGGCCACCCCTGACTTAAATCTACTCACTGAGATTACTCAGCCATCAGGGAACAGAGCAACCAAAAAGCAACCTCATTCATTCCCTCTACAGTCTGTAGGCAAGTCAACTATGTTTTGTAATCCTAAAAACTAGTCGAAGTAAGAGGCACTGTTCCACTGCACTTCTCTAGGTGCAGGGCAGGAACCAGACTGTGACGTGGAGAGTCACAATTGATCCCTGTTTGCTGCAGGGGAGAAATCTGTGGCAAGACTTCCTCCCCCCCCCCCCCCCTCTGCTCCAGAGTGCTGGCTGGCAAGCTGAAAGGGAGAACTAGCTTTCCCTACCCGCTTCTCCTCCCCAGCCCATGCTGCCTCTGGTGATGCAAGTAACCCACACAGGGGCTTTGAGGCACTGCTTTTGCCTTTTCAGTCCCCTGCATGGGCACTGTGCAAAGCTCATGGCAGTGATCAACAGTATCAGATTTCTTTATATAGTATTTGAACTGTTCTTTTTGTGGTTATTTTGGGCACCATGTCTGTTGACATACCGACACATGCCTGGTGTTAGGACCGGAAGACATTGTGACGGGCAATCTCTAGGAAGTGCAATTACGCTTCTGAGTCAACTCCAGGAGAGTGCATAATGGTGGTATTATCTGAGAATGACCTTGCTGTTATCTGTGTGTTTGGGAACCAGTTCCCAGCTGCATGAGTGTTTACCACGTGTGTGTGCCTTGTCTCGCAATCTCCAAAGTACCTCACAACACCTGGATAGGCCAAAACATAGCTAACTCATTCTTAATAGCATTCATCTTCTCTAAGAACTCCTAGCCCTTACAGGGGAATTAGCATTTTCCCCAAGTACAAAGCCATCACTTCTTCATTCTCTTCTGAAATTTCAGCAGGGTCCTTGTGTTGCCACCCTTTTTTCATAGGGGAATACTGATTTCTCCTCTTAGTTTCAGCCCTTTCATCTTTTTCAAATCTTCTTAAGTAGTAATTGTTTCTTTATGCCTTTTTTTCAAATGCTTATTTAGTGAACAATTCACAAATGCAGAAAGTAACCCTCTGAAAATGAGAAGTTGAACCTGGATGTATTTGATTTTGGGCTTTTGTATACTTCCATGATGCTTTTTTTTTTTTCCAAACCATATTTAGTCTCTAAAAGTGACTCTAAAAATGGCATGTTGGGGCTTTGTAATTATTACCTGTCAGCGACTTTCAGATCAAATTCCCTCCATTTATAGAGCTAGAGATTTTTTTTTTTCCCCAACTCCTAGCCCTGAAAATCTGCCTGGGGTCTGCAAATCAAGCTGTGTTCTTTCTGACTCATGCATCATCAGTCAGAGTTTCTCTACTGCACTTAACAATTCTGCTGTGTAGATGCATGAACTATGCAAAAAAATCTGCTAATTCTTCCATAGCTGTGTTGGTTCTGCAGTGCCATCAGGAATAAATAGCACTAATAACTTATTTTTGCCACTGAAGTAGTGTAACTAGATAAGAGGCACACCGCCAACAGTTCTGCTGAGTAAGTAGGTACCATTATTACAGTGTCACTTTTTTCTTTGTAATCACGCTCTAGTAGCCCAGGCAAAAATATAATTGCCAACTTTAGATTGTCTGGCATCTGTCTTCATCAGCTGTTGTTCATCTTTTTCTCAGTTTCTTGCATTGTAATCACATTTAGATACATTCTGGACCTCAACTACACAACCTAAACCATTATGTTGAGCCCATGACTGTTCAAAATTAAGTCAACTCGTTTACTCATGGTACAGTTTCTCATCAGTAAGTTATATTAGTATCTATACATTCAATTTTTGCATCCTGAAAACCTTTCTTGACTCATGCAATTCCCTGAAGTTGGAATAGGGTCTTTTGTTATCTAGTGTAGTTATCTGCAAGTATCACAAAACTCATACAGCTTGTTACAATTGTGAGCCTCGCAACTACAACACTAGAGAAATGTTCTACTGTAAATTGTTCTTGGGTAAATTCAGTGAAGAATGTCTGTGGAGTCAACTCAGATCACACCTGATTCAATGTTGACACTATAGCATCACAGAGGTTTTAACCAATTATATGTTCTTTTATACAAGGGTACTTTCCTTTGAAAACTTTAGAGGAGTAGTAGGGCAGTGGCTTCACAGTATTACATTACAAATCCTATGTATTCCTGGCAAAAATCTAAACACTACGTCCAAATCCTGAGACATGCTGAGGATCTGCAGCTCTCATTGATTGACATGGTGTGTGTGGGTGTAAATATTCAACACCTTTCAGGATTTTGTCTCACAGTATAACAATGGGAATGCTCACCACTTTTTATTTACACTACTGATTGAGCAAATTACAGTGGCAATATACTGTTAAAACAGAGTTAAAACAAACCTTCGTGCTACTCCAAGGATATATCTACACTGCAGCCCCTAACTGCTGCGTAGATGTACCAAAAGTGGAAGCCTGCTGGAAAACCTAACACCCAGCAGTGAAGGTCTGCAGGGCAGGTGAGGTAGACATTGCCTACCCTGCTTTGATTTAATGTCATATGAAGATCACCCACTGCTGTGTTCTGACTGTGCCTCTATCAGTCTGTGTTCCCTGCCTACATTCAGATAGTACCAACTGTCTGTCCTCACAAAGGCTATGATTAGACTACAGGTCGTAGGGCGTTTTTTTATAGTGCTGTTGCGCTAGAGGCTGTGCACATTGAAGCCCTCTAGCGCCAAAGAATGAACAGATTAGCCGCGCTTCTGGCGGTAGTGAGAGTGCCGCGATAGGGCAGGTATCCCACAGAGCACTTCTTCTGAAATCTGGCACAGTGCCTTGTGGGGAAGGGGACGTTTATTGCGGCCATTCTGCATCCAGTTAAAACTCTCGTGATGCTTTCTTTTATATCCCAGCAATCCTTTTAATTTCCGGCCAACTATTGCGCCGTTTCTCAAGGGTTTCAGCATTTCTCAGTGCTCCGTTGCCCGTTTCCCCTCTGCTGTAATGGATCGCGAATTGCTGCGGACCATGCTGGCGAGTGTTGCCAGCACAACTCTCTGCGTGGCACAGTTTATTCTTGAAAGGGAAACGGAAAATAGTGATGAGTCCGAAGACAATCTCAAAATAGAGCCGAGGAAGAAATTGGACAGTACAGTGCTCATTGCTTTAATGGACATGCTCACGACCATGGAACGCCGCTTCTGGGCACAGGAAACGAGCACTGACTGGTGGGATCGCATCGTGCTGCAGGTGTGGGACGATGAGCAGTGGCTGCAAAACTTTCGCATGAGAAAAGCCACTTTCATGGGACTGTGTGCTGAACTTGCCCCCGTCCTGCAGCGCCAGGACACCAGACTGAGAGCTGCCATCCCGGTGGAGAAGCGGGTGGCTATAGCACTCTGGAAGCTGGCCACCCCAGAGAACTACCGATCTGTTGGCAACCACTTTGGGGTGGGGAAGTTGACCGTTGGAGTCGTGCTGATGGAAGTGTGCAAGACCATTAATCGCCTTCTGCTACGAAAAATCGTGACCCTTGGCGACGTACGTGAGATTGTGGCTGGCTTTGAGCAGATGGGGTTTCCTAACTGTGGAGGGGCGATCGATGGGACCCATATTCCTATTCTCGCCCCCGAACACCTAGCTGACCAGTACATTAACCGAAAGGGGTACTTCTCCATGGTTCTTCAGGCGCTTGTCGATCACCGTGGCCAGTTCACTGACATTAATGCAGGCTGGGCAGGAAAGGTGCATGACGCACGCATCTTCCACAACAGCTGCCTGTTCGGGAAGCTGCAAGAAGGCACATTTTTCCCAGACCAGAGGATCCCCGTGGGAGAAGTGGAAATGCCCATTGTGATTCTTGGCGACCCCACTTACCCTCTAATGCCCAGGCTCATGAAACCCTACACGGGGAGCCTGGACAGCAGCCAGGAAAGGTTCAACTACTGCCTGAGCCGCTGTTGAATGACTGTGGAAAGAGCCTTTGGGCGTCTGAAAGCCAGATGGAGATGCCTTTACGGCAAGATAGACATGGCAGAGGGAAGTATACCTGCAGTTATTTCCGCGTTCTGTGCCCTACACAATCTCTGTGAGTTGAAGGGTGAAGCCTTTACTGTGGCATGGACCTCAGAGGTTCAGCGACTGGAGGCCAATTATTCACAGCATGAGAGCAGGCCTATTAGGGAGGTCCAGCGCGAGGGTACAAGGATCAGGGAAGCCCTTAGGGAACATTTTATGGCTGAAAGTGAGTTCTAATGGCAGTTGCAGACGGAGGGAGGGAGTTTGGGAGGGAGGTTGTGGGGTAGCAGTCTATTAATCTAATGAGGCGGTAGCCTTTATGTACCTACTATACACATGTGTGCACCAAATAAAAAACCCTTTTATTAAAAAAAATTCATTTATTGAACAGCTTTCTCATAATCTGCCATCTTGTTTAAAAATAATGTACTTTGTTGTGGGCATAGAAGGGGTGTGAAACTGGGGGGGGGGGTTGGGGGGAAGGGCGTGAACTTTGTTTGAGGGCTCAAGGGGTGTGAACTGAGGGTTCAAGGGGTGTGCACTTGGGGTTGGAAAGGGGACAGCTACAAAGTGGTGTATTTCCCAGACCCATAATCTCCACTGCCCTCCGAATTAGTGTACTCCTCTAACCCATTCTGGGGACTGCGACCCTGCCTGTTAACAGGGATCGGGTTCAGTGGGTAAGGGTGCTGGATCTGTGGGGTTGTCGGTGAAGGGATGGGGGTTGGAGGCAGCTGTGGGTAGTAATAAGCAGCCGGCTGCTGATACTGGCCGGGAGGGGCCATAAGGCCAGGATGCCAATGGGTAGAGGGCAATTGGTTGGGGGGGGGGGGGCCTCAAGGGCCTGCTGCACCTGAAAAGCAGCCATCTGCTGCAGAGTCTGTACTTGCAGCTCCAGCATTTTAAGCAGCTTGTCAGCAGTCTCCTGGCGAGACCTCTCTCTCTCCTGCCTTTGCTGTTCTCTGCGATCTTCCAAACGGTTCGCCTGCTCCTCCCTGCGTTGGCTGTCAACGCGGTTGTCCAGTGAAGCCTGTTCTATAACTTGCCTCAGAAGCTCCTCTTTGCTCTTCCTCGGCTTGCTTCGCAGGCTACTCACTTTTGGACCCACAGATGCAGCTGGTGCGGGTGTCGAGGGCAGAGCTGCGAATAGGAACAGTTGTAGAGTTAAAGCACAAGAACTCATTGTTGGCCACAGACGGACTCCCATGCATTCCTGGAATCTTTTTTTCCACTTCCCCTGTCCAAATTCTTTTACATTTTTTGATGCTGGAAGATAACTCTCTGCTGCGTGTGACGGGGCAAGCGAGGGCGGTGGTTCTAAGGAGATGTGGCTTCCGCCCAGCCCCATACGAGGCTCGCATCTGTGTGGCACTTCCTCCCCCCCCCATCTCAGATCTTTGGCTTGGACTGTCTTCCCTCCCCCCTAGAGCAGTTTGCTGTACCTGTGCAACTTGGTGTCTGAAACACAGCAGCTGCAGTCTCCAGACGCTGTTGCTCGCTGTGGGTGCACTCTGGGCTGGAGAACAGCTCCTGGCTGCATGTTTCCAGTGAGTTCAAAATGTCCTGACTCCCTCCAGGTGATGTCTGTGACTCATCCCCCTCCTCCTTGTCTGGCTCCTGCTGTGAAGCGGCTTGCTGGTAGTCTACAGCATTCATTACCCCCCCTCCCCCTTCAGTAAGTGGCTGGGAAGAAGTGCATGGGGGTTCGCAGTAACGCACGTTGATTCCCCCTCCCCCCACCCCCAGGATCGCATCCAAAGAGTGATAGTACCTGAAAAACACAGGAGCTGCCCCGGAGCGACTGTTGGCATCACGGGCTTTGCGATATGCAATCCGCAGCTCCTTCACTTTTGCCCTGCACTGGAGAGTGTCACGCTCATACCCTCTGTCCCTCATAGCACCTGAGATCTTTCCATAAGTTTCATATTTTCGGCGACTGGACCGCAACTGGGACTGCACCGCAGATTCCCCCCAACAGCTGATGAGGTCCTTGACCTCAGACTCCGACCACGCTCGCGATCGCTTAGCCCGAGGTGGCATGGGACGGGGAGCCATAGCTGCAAGTAAATTGGTACCTGAGCAGTCCATGCCTGGCTGCAGGAAACAGGAAAAGGTTTTTCAAGTTTCCCGGGTCACCTGAGGATATGAGTTGCAAATGATGGCCAGAGAGGATGCAATGGGAATTCTGGGCCAGGATGCTGGAGGCTCATTATCACGCAAGGGGTGTGCACATTCCAAATCTTGCGCTAAAACGGTAGCGCTAAAAGCTTTATACCTCTCGTTTATGAGGTTTAACAGTAGCGCTTTAAACAGTCAGTAAAAGCGCAAAATGTGCCTTTGAAGTGTGTTCGGTCAGTGTAATTGTAGCGCTAATGGAGGGTTTTTGTGCTGCAAAGCTCCAGTCTAACCATACCCAAACACAGGGTGAAGAGTCGAAGCAAACAGTTCATATACAATGCACTGACTGAGCTGCTCAGCACAAACCATGTAGCAGGTGAATACTTAAGAGTGAACATACCGATGGTAACTGTGATTAGCTTGCCAACAGCCTGAGCTGGAGAAAAGGCTAAATTTTCTACCAGTATTATCCACTAACAAGCACAGACATTGACAAAGCTTTGTTTATAAATACAGTGGAACCCTGCAATACCGCATCCCGCTATAGCATGAATCTGCTTATAACGAGGGGTGCGCGGGGCTCCCGATGGCGGTGGCACTTTGATGTCGCGCGACCCCGCAATACCGCGACCCCACGTTTACCGCGATCAGGTATTTTTGGATCCCGATTGTCGCGGTATTTCGGGGTCCGACTGTACCACTACTACTATGAGGAATTTACCATCTCTGAACTATGCTAAAATTACCACAGCATCCCTCCTCTCCTGCCCTCTTTTTCCCCAAATCCACAGCCCTGCAAAGACTCAGACGAGTTGACCCCTTGATTACTTTTTGGCCCTGGTGTTCTTTAGAAGAAAGCTGACTTCCTACATTTCTAAAGACAAACGCTGTATTCATATTTGGTAAACTAGTTTTTAGTGTGTTACAATCTCAATAATGACAGCTTCACAAGACTGATTTATGCTCGACTTACAACGTGTTTTGCTAAATTGCATGCTTAAGCCCACTTGACATTTTCATCCAAAGTGCAGAGTAAAATGAAGAAATTGGTCGCACAGGTCAGATTTGGGATCCAAAATTTCCCAAAGCCTACCTCAGTGCTGTACATTGAACCCTGAATCCTTTAAAACACTTTGATTCACTCAGGCCTGTTCTACACTGGGGATTTGGGAGAGTGGGAGGAATCGATCTAAGTTAAGCCACTTCGTACCTGAAGTTGACGTACTTAGATTTACTTACTGCGTTGTCTTCACTGTGGGTTGGTTGACTCCTGACGCTCCCCCATCAACTCCTCCTACGTTTCTCGCTCCAGTGGAGTACTGGAATTGATAGGATAGCGCTCGGTGGTCAACTTATCGCATCTTCACTAGATGCGATAAATCGACCCCTGGATCGATCACTCCGGAGGTAAGTATAGTCCTGCCCTCAGAGTCCGTCAAGCCTGGGAGGAGCAGGAGGCAGAATGCCCACCTACCTCCTCGTTCAGCAGAGACCACCCTTTTACTGCTATCCCACTTCATACAACGTACCTTGCTGTCTGTGGTGTAGACTTGCTGGGGTGAGTGGGGGAGGGAAGAACTGTAGCTCCCCCTTCTCGCTGCTCTCTTTGGGCAATGTCTTCCCTGCAGACTCTTTTTTTTTTTTTTTTTTTTTATCTTCTAGAACTGGAAAGACCTTGAAAGGTCATCAAGTTCAGTTTCCTGCCTACACTAGCAGGACCAAGTACTGTCCCCTGATGGATTTTTTGCCCCAGCTTCCTAAATGGCCCCCTCAAGGATTGAACTCACAACCCTGGGTTTAGCAGGCCAATGCTCAAACCACTGAGCTATCCCTCCACCCCAGTTGTATCTGGCCTTCTTGCGCACCACTAAAGGTGGGGAAAAGGATAAATATAAATAATTTTCCTTATACCCTGAAGGGTCCCAAAATAATTCACAAACTGGTCTGTCAGCTGTACAGGGATCATGGCAGCCACTAGTAAAGTGAAGCCACCCCTGCTTTAATGACACTGCTTTAATGATGCACACTAGCACCACACAAGGATCTAGGACAATCATCGAGGTTATATGGTTATTACCCTATCCAGTTAAAACTGCAGGTGGATTTTGGATAGGGTTTAATTATCCTAGCTAGCAAGGAGACCAGGATTAATATCCCTGTAGTGTGAGACTTGCCTTGGGGTATTTTAACAGTTCCATCCATCACCAGTTCATATCTCATCACCAAGGCTGCACCTCCAGCGATACAGTGCCCCTCAACACTGTGCTGTGATGTGCAGCACCTAGACTTTGGAAACCTGCCATGAAAACACAAGCTTGGGCCAGCTCTGCTTAGCTTGTGAGACCTAATGGAATTACAGTACAAAATAGAATGGCTGCATAAATAGGGTACTTGGTTTTATTAGCTTAATGACCCAGTTCCTTGGACTACAGGTCTATTTTAATTAGCCCACAGATGGAGGAAAAGATTAAATTGAAGAAAACTCATGAGGACTACTATAGTAAATTCATCTGTAAAGCACAATTGAGATACTATCCTAAGTGCTCCCACAGCTAGCAAGTTAGTTCTGACACTCTCCGTTGATGCTGTGATGCTCATTGCATAATTAAGATGATTGATTTCATGGAATAATTAAATCCTCAAGAGTATATCATGGAATAATTAAATATTGGCATTGTGCACCCAAGTAAAAAGACTAACCACAGCAGAAAAAATGTCTCTTCCTCTTTCCCTTTCCTTTTTCTCATGTATTTATTTGTGGATTCCCACATACTAGGAGAATACACACTGAGCCCCAGTGGTGATGAAAGGTGAAAGCACAGTGATGTGGTTTTGTAGTGGTTTTTTGCCAATGTGTTATACATTGCTTAGTTTGCTAGCCAGACAGTGCAAGTAGGTGTTACCTCCATTAGCTGTATTTTCTATCCTGTTAGAAGGTAAGCACTCTGAAGAATATCTTAACCTTCCCTGTTGTAACAAGATCAGAATTTGTCACTGATAGTTGTTGAGCTTCCTGCATCTATTTTCTGGCAAGCTCATAAGGGCAGTCACATTTATATGCTATGCTAAATTATATGCTATGCTAAATTCTGCTTCCATTAGGGTTAGTGGTGAGTGGCTTGTAGACACTGTGCCATGTGGTAGTGTTTGATCGCCTTAAGAAATGTGCATTCTTAGACTGATAATAATTTTTGTTTTAATTCTTTTAAAGCATTTGCCTATTTCTTCAGTCTGCTTGTAGAAAACAGTGAATAACCTAAAAAAATCAGGATTTTATAATACTGATAGTCGTGCACCCAACAATATTATATTTGGCATCTGATTTTCACACACACACACACACACACACACACACACACACACACACACACACACACACACACACACACACACACACACACACACACACTTTCTCATCTGTTTTATTAGACCCATAAATAAGCCTTATATCAAATGTAATTATCTCTGCACGGATTCTCACTCAGACAGCAAGAAATCCATTGGTATGAGGTTTTCTTTCTTTATGATGTACAGTATGAATTACACATAAAATAAATTCTTAAATTCTGGATTTCTGAGCTGTCTGTGTAAAGGTTATTATTCTTGAAGCATGGGGTGGATAGAAACACTAGGGCATGATATTATGTTTGGTTGTTATTACTTTTGTCCTCACTGACAACAAATAAAAATGGTTGGAGAAGTTGTATTGTTTGGGTTGGAAAGTGGCTTCTACAGTAGTTTTTCATTTTGATAGAAAATGGATTTTAACCCATTATCTCTGGGTTAAATCCAGCATATAGAGAGAAATAGTTTGCAAATAATCAAAATGTGTTTACACTTTATATTATGGCTGAATCATTTTCTCTACAGCTGAAAAGCATGCTTTCTTTGTAAATGTTTCAAGCATTCCCTTTTTACAAATAAACGGTATATAACTGATTGAAAACCACTGCTCTGGAGAATCTTAGCATTCCACTAGATAGTACAGTAAACCCTCGATTTAACGGACCCCTATTTAACGGACTTCGGATGCAACGGACAAAATTTCCCGATGCATCCGAAATCCGTTATTGGGGGCTGCCGGCTCCTGCCCCGGGGAGCCGGGCGGGAGCTGTCAACCCGGCTGCCCGGCTCCCCGCAGAGGGGAGCCGGGCGGCCGGGTTGACAGCTCCCGCCCGGCTCCCCGCAGCGGGGAGCCCGGCGGGAGCTGTCAACCCCCCCAGGAGCCAGGCGGGCGGCGGGCGGGAGCGGAGGGGGGGGGGGCTGACAGTTCCCGCCGGGTTCCCCGCTGCGGGGAGCCCGGCGGGCGGGCTGACAGTTCCCGCCGGGCTCCCTGCAGGGGGGAGCCAAGCGGGCGGGCTGACAGCCCGGCGGGCGGAAGCGGGGGGGGAGGGCTTTGACAGCTCCCGCCGGGCTCCCCGCAGCGGGGAGCCCGGTGGGCAGACTGACAGTTCCCGCCGGGCTCCCCGCAGCGGGGAGCCAAGCGGGCGGGCTGACAGTTCCCGCCGGGCTCCCCGCAGCGGGGAGCCAAGCGGGCGGGCTGACAGTTCCCGCCGGGCTCCCCGCAGCGGGGAGCCAAGCGGCCGGGCTGACAGTTCCCGCCGGGCTCCCCGCAGCGGGGAGCCAAGCGGCCGGGCTGACAGTTCCCGCCGGGCTCCCCGCAGCGGGGAGCCAAGCGGCCGGGCTGACAGCCCGGCGGGCGGGGGGGGGGGGGGGGGGGGTTTGACCACTCCCGCGGGGCTCCCTGCAGCGGGGAGCCCGGCGGGCAGGCTGACAGTTCCCGCCAGTGGGAACTGTCAGCCCGCCCGCCTGGCTCCCCGCTGCGGGGAGCCCGGGGGAACTGTCAGCCCGCCCGGCGGGAGCTGTCAAAGCCCCCCTAAAACCTCTATATAAGGGACTAATTCGGGTGAGGCGGTGTCCGTTAAAGCCAAAAGTCCTGTTATTTAATGATTTAAAAAATTATTAAATAACGGACTTTCGGCTTTAACAGATACCCCCTCGCCCGAATTAGTCCGTTAAATCGAGGTTTCACTGTATTAACTTTGGCTTTTAACATCTGAAATTGCCATTTTTGTTTTGGACATAGGTCTGCTATGTACTTATTTGTTTTAGTTTCTTTTGTACTCTTTTTGATATCATATATCACAAAACATTTCCCACTTAATTGCATTTTTGAAGCTGCAGAGCATTCTTGAAGCTGTATATGAAACTAGAACCTGTATGACATTTATCCCCATTATTACACCTCAAATACAAGGGAAATAGATCTGACATTTCACTCTAGTCTCAGTGTAGGATACTAATTGTCCATCTCTGCCCAAATAATGAATTTCCCAAGTGTTCAGTATTTAAAAATGATCTAGCTGAATCCTGGTTCTAAATGTGAAAAATGAAAGGACTGTATAGCTCAAGACAATTGCTGAGGGAATGTGCAGCCCTTCACCTTAGCTTAGGTTCAAATTCTTTCCAAGTTAGTGGTGATTACAAGT
The DNA here is from genome assembly GCA_032164245.1 of Sternotherus odoratus. Classification (NCBI taxonomy): domain Eukaryota; kingdom Metazoa; phylum Chordata; order Testudines; family Kinosternidae; genus Sternotherus; species Sternotherus odoratus. The sequence goes on along the minus strand of JAVMKO010000003.1, from coordinate 136,916,417 downwards.
TATATTATCTGACGGCTTATTATTAGTCTGTGGTATATGAACTGAGTAGGTGGTTGAGCTCAGCTCCTGGTGGGCAGGTTTGTTTATCAAGTGGTATCTTGTAGTCTTAGACTGGTCAAGCAGAGAATAAATATGAAGACTGGACTATCCTGCCACTGTGGTACATGGCCTGTCTAGTTCAGGGTTGAGGCTACGAATAAAGAGAGGGCTTCAGTTTTCCCTTTTTCAGTGCTGCTTTTCCACAAGCACGACACTCGCATCAGTTTTGATACTATTTCCAGCAGCAAAACCAGACTGCATGCAATCAGTGTCACCCGTGACCTAGGTGGAGTACTCTTAGCATCAGGTGTTTTCCACATACTGGTCTCTTTCATTGCTGCTTACTTGGTCAAAAGTAATCAGTATGCCAAGGAGATCTATGTGACCAGTGCAGTAGAACAGGCTCCAGGGGCCACTGTGTGAATTAGCGCTCAAAGCCTAAGTAGGGTTATCCCATATTACTAGGCCATCAGTAAAGTGGGCCAGCACTGAATGGTATTTTTGCTCAGAGTCTTCAAACCACTTTAGGTCCATCACTCTCCGAGAGCAGACTTTATATGTAGCAGCTGTTGTGTCAAACAGGTTCCCACGCTCCACACACACTGAACTGTCAAAGTGACTTGTCTAAGGTTCCAGAGTAAATCAAAGGCAGAACCAAATACAGAACCTAAGAGTCCTAATTCTCTCTCTCCTGGTGTAACCAGTGCCACACTTCCGACAAATAATGTATTTACAATATAACTTGTTGATTATACAAGCAGTCTGTGTCTAGTCATATCAGCCATATTGTATATTGTTAAGAGGTCTAACATGTCCGTTGCGGGGGAGGATGGTTTTCAAGATAGATATTGCCTCCCTTATTTACTCTGCTTGGGTGAACACACCAGGGGAATTATAATTTTTTTTTAAATTCTGTTAGTCCAGTACTCAGATATCTGTTATCAGGCCAAACATTTAAATACTGCAAGGAAGCTTTAGAGTGCAGGCCTCTCTTACTTAACCTACGAAGACTCTGCAAGTTGCTCTCGGGAGCTTTCATACATTTCTGTTGGTTACCTTTTTAAATCTTTTGCTGGCTTTCAGATAGATTCTTAGGTATGCCAGTTAGGGCATGCCAGTTACTGCTGGCAAACCCAAGGCACAGCTCCAATATATTGGTAGCCAGCACTTCTCTAAAACTGGTCAGTGTTGGCTGGGAAGGACCATGGCTAGGAGGGTTGAGCGTACTCCAATTGCAGACTCCCTTGAAGGATGTTATGCAGCTCCTGGCAGATTAAAGCTGCCCTTGCCTGATGGAAACTCAAAGGCAGAGCAGGTGGCATAACGATCACCTCCCTTCCCTGCATTGTGTCCCCCCTATGACACAATGAGACAGGCAAGCTCCAGTGGGTATATATTATACCTCCTTTCATCAGTAAGCGTGAATTTAGATCTAAAACTGGGTCAAGATTTATTTTTTAAGCTTTCTCCTCCTCTTCTCCCATCTGATGGAAGAGTCCAGATAGTTGTCATTATGGCACCATCTATTCCAATGCAAGGAAACAAAGAATTGAGGCTATAAAAGGGCAGACTCCATTCCCCAGGCTGTTAATATTCTTTGCCTCATTTCTTGGAGAAATGGAGTCTCTCTCTCAGCTGTTTGAATATAGCTCTTTTTTCCCCTTCAGTAACTCCTTGAAGGGATCAAAAGACAAGAACAAGAATACAATAAGAGTGACAGAGAAAATAAGGACCCAGGTAAGGGGAAAAAACCAACAGTAAGCACCAATTATGTAGGTTCCCAGTGCCCAAAAAACCCCCAACATTTTGTGTGTCCTCAGGGGCATCCTCCACTGACGGTGGAGGCCTTTTCTGGCAGGCAAAGTGCCTGTAAGGGGCACCAGCTGCATAGGCACCACTCCTCAATGGGATAATGGCTTTTCCTGTGACACACTGCTTCCGTTTGGCTTCCTTAAATAGCAGTTGGATCTTTCTCTGCACAGCGGGGAGTACTTTGCTGGGATACAATAGGGTGGAAGGCTCCAAAGGGGCAACTTGTAACAAGGGAAGAAAGTGAGCTGAATGAATACGTTTATACCCATTTAAAAATGTAATGCAGACCAGCATTGACATGAAAAATCTACAGAGTAGACTGTGCAAATTAAAGTCTCCTGGGCAGCTGCTTTCACTTGCATGTCTGACAGTTACATGGCTGCTGAGGATAACCCAGGCTGGATAACTGACCTTGGCAGCAGTACAGAGTCAGTCTCAACAAGAGGATGAATGGTTCTCAATTGCCCCAGTGCAAAGGATTATGTACAAATAGGCTTTTCTTTAACACCGGGAGCCTGATTCTCCTGAAGTAAAACACAAGTAACTACAGCAGAGTGGTTGGGCCGTATCCTCTGGTGGTGTAAACCGGCCAGCTCCACTGATGTCAATGAAGCAGCACTGATTTACACCTACTGAGGAGCAATCCCAGTGAGAAGCTTGTCCTCTTATGCCACTTCCTGCAGACCTTGAGACAGAGCGAAGGAAGCATCACTCGCCATTTGTGTTTGAATTCTCAGACACTCCTTCCACGGTGTTTAAAGTGACTCCTTTTGAAGGTACCAGTGCTATAGAGCAACAGATGGTTCTGACTGTGCTGGCAGTTCTGTCTTTATGGGCACTGAAACTGATTTTCCTCCTCTTGCTAAAGTTTGCACATTGAACAAGGGAAGGGGACATGGCAGCACAACCGCAGCATGTAGGAGCAAATGTTAGTGAGTACATCAAGATTGCCAATAGAGTAATAATATCTGATACATCTATAGCAGCGTAAGCATGCATTTCGTGTTACAAAAATAATAGATAGAGGGAGCCTCTGCAAGAAGCATGTGTTTCTCTTGTTGATATGGCTCCAGTCAGGTCCAATGTAATACTTGCATATCACCATGTTTAGTGGGGGCACTGTGCTGTTTCTTTATAAGCCAAAGTAGCGTGTACAGAAATGCCTTAGTTTGCTACTTTCCTGATGCTGCACCTGACGCTGCTTTTTAATTTGTGTGTATTTAGAAAAGGTTTCACACCATTTATCACTTACAGTATTGTTGAGAATAATTAATGTCCAATAGGACGGGCTGATTAAAAGCATGAAGGCACCAACCTTGTCTATAACTGGAAACAAACAAACAAAAAGGATTCCAGGCTAGATTCTCTGCTGAATCCAGAAGAAGCAGAACTCATCACTGGCAGAGTTTAGAGTGGCCTCTGGACTGCTCTAACTCTGCCAACTGGTATGAAATCCCCAAGGGCTGTCTGACAGCGGGAGATCTGTATGCTCCAGCCACAACTCAGACATACTCCCATCTCCCAGGAGCTGTGAAGGGGTGACATAGGAGCCATCTACAGTGACTCTGCCCCTACTGAAGACTCCACATTGAGAATCTGCCCCTTCTCATTTATTGCTAAATAACTAAATGTTAGTGTAGCAAATACTTCTTTTTAATGTGTTCAGTTCTTGAGCAAAACTTTAACGGTAAAAGTTCATCCAGTGAAAATACCTGTTTGGTGAAGTTCCCTCCCATCTCCCTTTCAACAAATTAAAACCAAGATTAATTCTAAAAATTTAAGATGGCCCAAATCCCAAACTATTTATCCAAACCTTTCCTCATGTAAAACGTTGCAGGTTTGAATAAAACTTGACCCATTTTTGACAATCTCTGCTTTTTATTTTCCAAAATGTAAACCTCAGTGTTATTTTCTGAAACCACCTGAGCTTTGCTGATGTTTACCAAAAATTGAGGCAGGTATCAGATATTCCAGATCCCTTTTTAAACATTTTCTGTCCTCTGATTTCCTCTATAAATAAACCTGATTGCCAATGGTGCTGACTCTGTGAAATCTAGCAAGATTTAGCTTATCAATACCTACCTTTCCACTGGCAACTGAAATACAATAGAACTAATCTGCACCCTTTTCTGCTTATGGTGAGGTGCTGGCTGCATTAGCTAGAAAATACTGAAATGGTTTATGTTAGCAGACAACATTCTTGAAAGGCATGGAAGCATATACTATGCACTTACCACTTTGCTCTTTTGTCCATATTTTTATCCTTTGGAAAAAGGCAATTTAATGGCCCAGTTTTTTATGAAATTTCCATTAGTTTCTCAGTCAGCTACTTTTGTCAGTGCATATGTTAAATAAAAATAAAGCATTTCTACAAAGTAGTTAAAGGTAAAAAAAACAGTAATTAAAAGACATCAGAATTTGCTCAGGACTGTAGAATGTATGGCAAGTGGCCTTGGCTGAATGGCAGATTGCTGGTTATATTGTTCCAAAATAATTGTAACAAATCTGTGGCTGCTTTGAACTTGGCAGTTTGCACTCTGTTGTACTCTAGGGTCATTCAGAATTCGATAGTGTGGCAGTCTACCAGTTCAAATTAGAGGCTTCTACACCCCAGCTAAACGAGAATTTCCTTTAGATGGTAGCCGTCTGTGGTCTAGGATACTACACAGTATAAATACAGATGAGTTATTTTTCCATTGTTAGAGCTGGCTCCTCTGATGATGTTATTCCTCTGCAATGAATATTTCAGAACTTGACCAGATACAGAGGAAGTTGAATATCATACAAATTATTGATCAAATAATTTATTTGACATTATCCAAGAAATATTGCCAGTAATGTATTGAGGAAAAAGTTAAAGCGGTAACGAGATTCAAGAAGTGGGATGGGAGATTTTGGTTTAATAAATCACAACCACAAATGTGTGAGGGCTTCGGCTGGGGGTGCAGACTCTGGGGTGGGGCTGGAGATGACGGGTTTGGGGTGTAGGAGGTTGCTCTTGTCTGGGATCGAGGGATTTGGAGGGCAGGCGGGAGATTAGGGCTGAGGCCGGGGGTTGGGGCACAGGAGGGATCGAGGAGTGCAGGCTCCAAGCAGTGCTTTCCTCATGCAATTCCCAGAAGCAACGGCATGTCCCCTCTCCAGCTCCTATGCCGAGGTGTGGCCAGGTGGCTCTGTGTGCTGCCCCATCCTCAAGTGCCATCCCCACAGATTCCATTGGCCACAGTTCCCAGCCAATGGGAGCTGAGAGCTGGAGCTTGGGGTGGGGGCAGCATGTGGAGCCCCCTTGCTCCCCCTATGCTTAGGAGCCAGAGGGGGGCATGCCGCTGCTTCCAGGAGCCACATGGAGCCACTGCAGGCAGGGAGCCTGCCTTAGCCCCTCTGTGCCATCAACTCAACTTTTAACGTCCCGGTCAGCACCAGTCTCTTTTTGACAGGGCTTTCTGGTCAAAAACCGGACACCTGGCAACCCTATCCCCCATCCAGACACTTGCCCCCCCATCCTCCTCAGATGCCAGCTGAAGCCCCTCCTGCCCAGACCCCAGCTGTACCCCTTCATCCCAAGGTGATGGGAACTAATTTGATTTCCATCATGGCACGCTGTGGTGGAAATGGAACACATTCCCACGTTAATCAAACCATGGCAGAAAAACATTTCTGCAGGTTGTTAGGTTTTTTTTCTCTCATTTTGCAACAGAGGTGAGACTAACCCTTGTGCACAGCATCGGAATATAAGAATTGCCACTCTGGATCAAACCGCGGTCAGAACTCTTACACTATGGATTGTAGGCAGATATGGGATTATCTAGCCTCCCAAGAAAAGGAATTCCATCACCCACCTTGTCTCCCACAATAGGTGTCATCTTGGTCTGTAATAGAGAGTGACTTAAAACTTGAAGCATGAGGTTTAATACCTCTCTCAGAATTGTCCTTATTATTCTACGTCCGATTCCTTCGGCATCCTAACATTTTGTTTGCTTTTTTAACTGCAGCTGCACATAAAGATATTAAGCAGAGGTCTTCATTGAGCTGTTCACCATGATGTTCAAGTCCCTTTTTGGGTTTGATAGTGTTAATTTAGAATCCTGGAAGGTGTAGGAGTAGTTTAAATGTTCCCATCTGATGTGCATTAGTTTGTATTTGTCAACACTGAATTTCATTTGTCATCACGTAACCCTGCACTTTGCTTCGTTACTTCTCTTAAGTTCCTCACAGTCCTTTCTGGCCTTGAATAACCTAAATAATTTTGTATTATTTGCAGGCTTTGCTACTTCACTACTCACTTCCCTTTCCAGAGTATTAGTAATGATATTAAACAGCACAGGATCTAGTACAGAGCCTAGGGTACCCCACTATTAAATTTTTTCCATCATAAATATTGACTCCTTAACCTCATTTTTTTTTTTGCTTCCTGTCTCTTAGCCTCATTGATCTTAGTTTGTGATCTATGGCAATATTTTGACATTCATTCTATGACTGCTTGGCTTCTTTAGTTGTCTCTTGAAGGACATCGTAAAAGGTCTTTTGAAAATTTGAATAAATTATGTATGTCAACTGCTTCTCCTTCGCCCACTAATTTATTGGCATGTTCAAAGAATTCTAATAGTTTACTGACACAAGGTTTTCCTTTGCAGAAACTGTGCTCGTTAGCCCCTCTCAAATCATGATCTCCCAGTTTTATTATTTTATTTTCAGTAATTTCAACTACTTTGACACCATAGGCAGCGCATAACTCTTGTGTTTGGGCGATGCTGGGCGTGAGCACCAGAAACTCTCTAGAAGTGCCGTTCACTCCTCTCCTCCCCAGAGGCTCCCCTCCCCCACCTCTTCATCTCCTCCCCTGAAGCCCTGCCACTGGCTCCTCTCCACCCCTCCCCCGAGGTCTTCCCACTCGCTCCTCTCCTTCCCAGAGGCCCCCGCCCGCCTGCACCTCTCCACCCCTTCCCAGGAGAGGCATGAGCGATGGGGAGGCCTTGAGGGAAGAGGTGGAGCGCGGGCGGGAAGAGCCGTGGTGGGGGCAGGGCCAGTGGGGGAAGAGGTGGAGCAGGGCCGTGGGACAGGACCACGGTCCGGGCACCAGTGCCCCCCGAATTCTTGGAAACGTCTGGCGGCGGTGCTCCAAAGGTAGGAGGCTACCACTCCACCTAAGGGAGGTGTGCTGCATCCAGCGCTTCTTACTCTCCAAGCCTTCGTATCCCTGCCATAACTTCCTGCTGCTTGTAACATGAGGACAGTTCTGCTTTTGCATGATTTACTATGTAGCATTGTCTAGACCATGAAGATGAGGTGCATTTCACAATTGTGCTGATGTAAATTACACCAGCTTCAGTGAACAAAACCAAATCACTTTTTGGTAGCTAAAAAGTTGAGCATTAACAAACTTAGTGACATCCACAGATAGTCAAGCGTTAATAAAGCACACTTGCAAAATAGTCCCATATTTTGTTAAAATTAAACTCAATCAGATTTGAGTTACACTGGCTGATTAAAAATGAAGTGACTTGTCTTTACACAAAAATTGTATTGGCTGAAATAAAATTGTTTTTAAGACTGATGTAATTAAATTGGTGTAAACTCTTGTGCAGACCCACTTACACCTGTATAACCAAGGCTGACATGGATTTTTCTTTAATTGATTTAAGATAAAACATAGATTGAGTGTCCACACAGGGTTTTGTACTGGTTTAATTAAAGCAGTTTACAAAACCCCACCTTTAATTAAACCTGTGCAACTTTGTGTGTAGATAGGACCAGCAATTATTCTGGATTTACAATATGTATCTAATCTATTTACCATTGTCAAATCTGAGTACCACACAGTGTTTAATTTATTTATCCTCAGAGCACCCTTGTGAGGTAGGGAAGTGCAGTTATTCCTATTCCCCAGATTGGAAACTGAGGTACATGTGTGTAATTTGCTCTCTCTTTGGATTTGTCATGCTAGCGATTTCAGACACTAGCTTCTGATTTCTCAATTTCAGTGGTTCCTAGGGCTTGTCTTCATGGGAAAATTATTCCTGAATAAGGTAGGATGTGAAATTAAAGCACAATATTTATTCTGGAATAGTTCCCCATGTGGATATTCTTATTCTGGAAATCAGAAAAGGCTTTCTAACCACAAGAGGGTTGTGGTTCTAGATGTAGTGGGGGTAAATCACCAAAAGAGTTTTAAAATGGAAACTTGATAAATTTATGAATGGAATTATATTACAGGGCTTTCTATGATAGCAGGGGACTGGATTTGGTGACCTGGGAGGTCGTATATTCCACACAGAGAGCTATTCTGGTCAATTTTCCTGTGAAAACAAGCTGTATCTTCCACTGCAGCCTTATTCTACACACAGTGAGTTACAGGTATCAGTGAGAGAAATTGGCTCCAGAGCTTCACTAAATGCTGCAGGCCTCTAGCAGTTTGGGCTCCAACTTTTTCATAGCCCCCTGTTAGTAGCAAGCAGCTTTTTGGAGGGGACAGAGCGAAGAGGCAAATCAACTTGCCAGGGAATTAGAATTTTGCTCCACTAAGGAGGCAGCTGTCCCCTACAGCACTGGAGAACAGAAGCAATTAGTGGATCTGAGCTGCTCCGATTTTTCTTGGCTTTGATAATTTGAGTATGACAGATTAGGGGAATAACTGTCTTTGTCTTTAAGTGTAAAAATGTGAAAAATAGGCTTTTGGATTTTGGAATTTGTGGACGCTGTGGTTGTTTACCCAGCGGGATATGCAAGATTGTCAGGGCCAAATTTCAGAAAGGGCTTTTCCCAATGTTTCCCATGCAAACATTAATAGCTCTTGTTCTTAAAAAAAAAAAAACCACAAAAAACCCCACAACAACAACAACAAATCCTGACAAAAACAACCGAAAAACAAAAGAAACCAGTCACCACCACTCCCAGCCAGGGAATGTGTCCCCGTTGGGGATCCCTCTGCATTCGAGGACGGTGGTTTTCCATACAGTGATAGCCAGGGAATATGTATTTGTCCTCTGAAGAGCTATGATGGAAGATTTGGTGACTAACTCCAAACACTGAAATGTGATGCAAAGGGATTTTCTTCAAACTTTAAGTGCAAATATAAACATAACTCTACCTATGGCATGACTACTGACTCTGTGAAAAGGAAGCATCTTTTTCACAGATATGCAAAGCATGATTGTTATTATGGACATGGTGTTATCATCTTAGTTAGAACATTAAATTTATAAATGTTTTTTGTAAACGATGTTTATCTAAACCTTGTGTATCTGCATTTTGGATTCAGCAGTGGAGCCTGAGGCTTTGAAAACCAGAATTATGTGGTGATGCCCACATTCCCATTGGCTTCTCTGCCCATCCCCAAAGAAAGTTATTGGAGATGAACGATTGACTTTTTTTTGTCATCTTCTCAGCAAAGGTCCATTGTCCAAAGTACTATGTGTGTGAAGTATTTGTAAGATATATAAGTGGTTCATTCTTCAAGTGTGAACTCCTGCTTCCATTGAAGTCAGTGGTAAAACTCCCACTGACTTCAGTGGGGCCAAGATTTTACCATGTCAACATCTTTGCAATCCTGTGTTAGAGAATGTCAAAATATAAATACAAAAATAATGAGAGACTGCATGCAAAATTTCAGAAAATTTTATGTGATTTTATTTCTTCTGGAGAAACAAAATCCAGTTTTGTGGCATTGGGCTGTGTAGTGGGGCAACTGCCTCACTCCAGCAGAAAAGGGGTTAAAGTCAGCCCAGGGAGAAGGTTGGGGCTGAGAGCTGCTAAGCTGGGCTGATTGGGGAAGTGGCTGCAGCTGGGCCATGCCCTAATCAGACCACACCTGAGAGTTTGAAGCTAAAAAAGTCCCTCTCTCCAGTCTTGGAGGGAGCAGGGTCTGACTGCCTGCAGAAAGGGTACTGGGCGTGAAGCAGGGCTAGGGAAAGGCTAGAGGAACAGGGGAGCTCCAGGCTGGCAACTCCCCAGGCTGCAGGACCTGATCCTAGGCTCATAGAGGTACTGGGGTGAGAGAGAGGCAGCAGGTCAAAACCTCCCTTGCCTATGAAGACTGACTTATACAGCCCGCAGTCGGTCCCAGTGAAAGGGGGCTCCATGGTGACAGGCAGTAGCCCATAGGCTGAGCCAAGGTGGGGATTAGCGGGTTGGGGATTCCCAGGGGAGGGAAGACCTAGACAGAGTGAGGGTGAACTGCCAGGGGGAAGCACCCCAGGTAAGAAGGCACTAGGGTCCGGGAGGGACATAGGGCCAGTGGACAGCAGGACACCAGCCTGCAGAGGGTGCTCCGGAGACTGGAATGCTAATTCCCAGGAGGACCAGCAGGAGGCGCCACAGGGGTGAGTTGTCATGCTTCTACAGGCTACTAAATTTGCATTTGAAGAATGTGTTTTTCTTTTGGAAATGAATGCATAGGTAAAATCTTGACACCCACGCTCCCTCCACCCATTGCAGTCAAGGCAAAACTTTAATTGAATTTTAATGGAGCCAGGATTTTAACCCATTTCTTTAAATAAATAAATAAATAAGCAAGCAAGCAAGCAAGGTAGTGAGAAAAAAATAGCCTAAAGTCCTGCTAAATAAGAAAAGCTCAACAGCATCTTAACTGTTGAGTTGCTGCCAATGCCTCCATTATACCATAGCTCTTGACGTTTGAGAGGTACAGGTTATCTGTTATTGTGGTATTTGACAGAATTTGACCCACACTAATAAATGTTGCCCTTTCACACTATTTGGGAATTCCTTTTTAAAGTTTCTAATGTTTGTGTTTCTCTCTGGTATGCTCTAGTTGTAGAGTATAACCTCCTCTGTATGCATAACTTGTCAGGAAATTTTATCCTCTTGGTGGTTGGTAACAGCAGCAATGTTGTACTGCAAAGATACAGTAACTTTACACCAACTCAGGGTGTTTTCTAATATCTAGATTTAGGTCATCCCCAGTGTTCTCTGTGACCAGAAAGATTGCAATTACTTAAACCAAAAGAGAATAGATTTGTCTGACAGGATTGGGTTGTTTTTAAAACCAACACATACTTATTTCTCCTGTGTTTTTAATCATCAGGATGGTTGTAAATATAAATTACTACAATAAATAATACATTTAAATTAATAAATTAATGTTGGATTTACATGGTAATTGCTAGAATTTCTCTCTTTCAAATTTTTCTCACTTCTCTGCAGCCCACTTCATGATTTTTTTTTTTTCAAAAAAACAGTCAGTAGTTTGGAAAGTAGTTTGGAAAGTTAATTAAGTTAATGAAGGCATATAACCTAAATCAGTGGATGCTCCTTCCGCACAGTCTTGAGAAAATAAAATCAAAGCACAATAAGTTTACTAACATTGCAGTTGATGCCATTCATATCAGTTGTTTTACCAGTGTAGCTTTTCCAGATGAAAGATTCATGCAGGGACAGCTGTGCCAATGTCTCCGCTCATGCCGTGCATGCATTAGTAGGTAGTAGAGTGGGTAAATTTTTAAAGTGGAAAATGTACTTCTTTCAGCAAAAGAAAATTGAATACTGAAAAAATTCTGCTGACAGCTGAAATATTTTGGTTTTCAGGCATTTAGTTTCTTTGGCAAAAAAATAAAAAAAAGTCTGTGCAAAGCCGACACTTTCTATGTTTAAATCATTTAATCAAAAATTCAATTTTCTGTCAAACCGTTTTGAAAATTTTCAACCAGTCCTAACAGCTCCTAACTTGCAATAATAGGACATCAGGGAGGGATTTCAATAATTGTCTTTACTTCCTAATCTTGTCACTTCTCATTAGCAATAAGTAACATGTAAAAGAATGGGACATATGTAAACTAGAAGGTCCAGATCAATGGCAGCTCAAATTAAAATTTTAGGTAGGGCACCATGACACTCATTAGAAACTCTTGCCCTCGTTACTCAAAGCAGTGGTTCTCAAACTTTTTGTGGTGGTGACCCCTTTCCCCCACTGGGCCTCTAAGCGTGACCCCCCCTTGGGGCCAGGTGGGGGAGGGGGCGTTCCTGCAGCCCTCTGCGGCAGGGGCTGGGATGGGGGCGTTCCAGCAACCCCCCCGAGGCCAGTGAGGGGCGGGGTTCCAGCAGCCCCATGGAGGCGCCGGAAGCCCACCTTAGCAGGGGCCAGGGCCACGTACGTGGCAGTGCCGGCAGCCCGCTGCAGCAGGAGCCAGGGCCTGGACCGGGCTCGCGGGGCCACCAGCAGCCTGCCGCGGCAGGAGCCGCAGCCGGGACTGGCCTTATGGGGGCGCCAGCAGCCCGCCACTGTAGGGTCCCGGGCTGCCAGCAGCCGCGGGGGCCAGATGCCAGCAGCCCGTGCCAGCGGCATTGTTTGGGGCCGGCTGCTGGCAGGAGGGGCTCGCGACCCCCACAGAACTGGCTCGCAACCCCCAGAGGGGTCCCGACCCCCACTTTGAGAGCCAATGACCTAAAGGAACTTTAAAAGTTCCCCCTTAGCTGATGGCTGTCCAATGAATCCAAGTCTTGCCGTCAGCCCCTCTGAGGATACGGTGCTTCTAGCTAGCCTGCCCTTGTGCTAATGAGCACAAAGCGAGGAGTTTGACTTCCTCCTTTATGTGTGTGCTGGGAAAGAAGGTATTCTGTACCCTCTGGCTAGCACATCCATTTCAGGACAACTATTGTGGTCTAGACCCAGCAGTTCTTGCTCAGGCACTTCAGCAATAAGGTCTAAGTAGGGCTGAAGGATCTGACCCATCATTTGAAAGTTAGTCACAGATGAGAAAATTGCTACTACAGTAACAGTACTCATAACTCTGAGGGGTCTTAAAATCTATCTACAGGGGATTGGAGCACCTCTGAGTCTCCTCTAATACTGGGCCATTAGAACACATGAAAACATCTGGGTAGATTTTTTTTTTCCCCTCTGGCATTTCAGATTTCACTTCAGCTTGTAACTTTATGTATACTTACATCAAAGTGAAATACACGTTTAATTCCTCTTTAGAGATGCTTGCAGCTGAGTGTAGAAGATAAAGCTGCTTATCTCTTCTCTTGTATTGTTCAGGGTGTTTAAAGTTGCTGCCAGTTTGGGATGGGATAATACAGAGAAGATTAACTTTATGAATACAGCAAAACAGCGCAACTGAGAATCACAAAGGTTGCCAGGTTCAGGACTATGCTTCAGATACCCCTGAGATGAATGTGGTATAAGAATGTAGAAAGTGACTGATAAACAGCAGAGCGCAAAATCAAATATCCTCATCTCCTGTGCCTCACAAGATTTTCATCCTCCTTCCCTTCTGTATCGCAGTCTCCTCTCCTGCTTGCTTTTCTATGTACCTCTCATTTTCCCTTAACCCCATTTTCTGCACTTCTCTTTTCTTTTCCCACTCTTCCTGATCTGCATTTCTCCTCTCCTCTTCCCTTTCCCACTTTTTCTTTATACTTCTCTGTCATCACTCTCCCCCCACCCCCCTTCCTTGCTTTATTTCTGGACATCAACACAAATGTGTATGTAAGGACAGGTTTTTTTAGAAATGGGCTTCCTTTTCTCTTCATATGAGTCTTGTTTCTGCCAGAAAAAAACAGCACAGTAGTTAATGCTGTGCAAACAATCAGCGGTTGGTGGCCCATACCCCGATTGGGGTGACGGGCATAACTAGCTAACTAACTAAACAATCAATAACAGTAACTTCTGCCCAGTCCCAGGGGAGAAAGGGAGCTGAGGTATGGTGAATTGATGCCCTAAGAGAAGCAAGGATGGAACTTTTCTTCCCACAGATCCTGGGGCTGGTTCCCCCTGCAAGACTACACACTGTTGAAGGGAAACGTGGTAGAAAGTTCACCTCACTGAGTTTCTCTGAGTCCTCTTTCCCCCTCCTACTGCAATGTTTCAGTCTGTGCCAGCATTTTTATCTTAACAGTGGGTCTGTTACTTGTTACTAATAACTTGGGGTCTTCTCTATTTTCATTTTAAATTGAGTAAAACCATTTCTCTGGGTGCTGAATTTCAACAGAATCTCTCTCCCAATTGCTATTCTTTATATTCTTTTAAATCTGCTGGCCTTTAAAAACAAACCAGTGGCTTCTTTGGGTGCAGTTAGAGTGAAAGTCATTTCTAGAACTCCACTGTACTTTTTAAACGATTATTTGATAGAAGAAACTAGTCTGACGGCAGGCTAAGATTCAAGTCACTAGTACTTCATGCTCAGTTTCTGTGCCCTAACATACCAAATATACTGCTGCGGTACCCAGCATAGCAACAGAGCACTCAGCTGGAATTTTATTGCTTTACACATAACATCTTTGCTTCTCACAATTACCATAAAGATGAAGCTCTTTAGTCATTCGTGTTGATTCTGCAGAAAGGTTTTAAATTAGCTTCCTCTCTTATGTGGCTGAAAGAGCCAATGAGAATGCAAGGTCCCCCACCTTCATCACAGAGCTTATTGTTCACAAGCTGATAAATAGTAAAGTACTGAAGGAAGAAGTGTAAATAATCATGATCACTAGGGTCAGAGTGCTGGGAAGAGCTTTGTCAAATAGCTTTGAAGTAATGTGCTAAGCATGGTATGTAGATTTTTTTTATAAAGGGAATTTTAAATATATAGCAAATGCTTTATACTCTCCCCCTCTTTGTATTTGGTTATTGAAAGACTTTAAGACCTTTGTAAGTCCATTTTGTGTTGTGTTGACCTGTTCCAGCATTCCTTGGTAGGATTTCTCTCCTTTACCTCACCTGGAGTTAGTCTGATATGAACAGGTGCCTAATCACTCTTCCTGTTGCCACTAATTTAGTTTGGTCAACAGCACCTTCTCTCTCTTCTGCCTTAAACTGAGACTTAAATCTTGTGGAATTTAATGAAATATAATCTTTCTATTGACCCCTCTCTGTTATATGGTGTAATTATAACATTCTGGTCTGAACTATCCTGGAGTTGTCATGCCCACTCCTATGACAGTTCAGAGGCTGTCCTTATGCAAATTCTTGCATTGGTGCTTAAACCTCCCACTTTAAGGACCCAGCTAACATCTTTACTGCATTCTGTTGCCTGCAGAGCTAGGAGCTGCAAATTCTGCTTCTCTCTGCCATTCAGTTTTCAGCTAGTAGGTCCATTCTTGCCCCTTGTGTCTCCTTCCCTTTTCTTCCTGCTAGAGTGGTGGTAGCAGTCCTGCTCTAAGCCAACTGAGCATGGCAAGATTCTATGTCACTCACTCTGGTTGCATGGAGCAGGGAAGAGCTTTGCCCATTGCTAGGCCAAAGATCAAGCCTAAGGTGTGGCTGGCTGTATGTACTGGACCATGAAAGGCCTAAAGAGGAGGAATAGAAAATGAATTTTGATGGGATTTGCTTCCAAGTCCTTGTCACTGTGATGTTGGAACATCCTCACCTCAACCCCCTGCCCCAGCTCAGAGCTCTCTCCTGCACCCCAAAACCCTTATCCCCAGCCCTCACCCTGACCCGCACCGCAGCCCCCTGCCCCAGCCTGTTAAGAGTGAGTGAGGGTGAAGGAAAGCAAGTGATAGAAGGACGGGGAATTAAATGAGCAGGGGCAGGAGTGAATGGGGTGGGGCCCCGGGGAAGGAGCGGGGCAGGGGTGTTCTGTTTTGTGCGATTAGAAAGTTGGCAACCCTAGTAGGCATGTCTTCCTGCTTGTTGACCATTGTCCGAGTACTGATCAACATCAGTTTGATCTGGGGCCTGTGAGTAGATGATGTTTATATGAGTGACTAGGCCGTATCTGGTATTAGACTTCCTGGGGCCCATGCTGTCTTTTCCTGGGATTTTGAGGCTTGAATAGATAATATGAGGGGTTGGTAAATGGGTCCAGTGAATGAAGGGTTGGATCTGCAGTGCACCAGGTGCTACACTGTGGCAGATATGATCAACCCCTGCTGGTGCTCTCATCTGGTCAAGTGCAAGTCATCATTCCAGGCAGACATGATGTTGTGGGTGAGCTCTTACTTGAACATTCCTTCACCGATGGCATCAAGTCCAGACAGGCCATTAGTTGCCAAAGAGCACCCTTATTTGGAGGGTCTGATTTATTAACAGAAAAGTCAACATAGAATATAAATAAAACTTTAACCCCCCACATCTTAGCTTGGTCACCCAGTCATTCTTGGTCCATTTGTCCCCCACCTGAACGCGTGTTCACCTGTGTCTAGGCTCTTCCCCAAGGGTTCTCTGGGTTCCAGTCCCTGCTCCTAGTATTAGACTTTTTCAAACCTCACTATAGCATTTAGCTAGTAAATATTTTCAGACTAGCGAAAATACCCGGCGTTGCTCGGGTCAGTCGGAGGTGGGGAGGGGGCAGACAGCTGAGCAAGTGCGGGGTCTGTTGGATGGGGGCAGAGAGCAAACCTGACACCCCCACCTCACCCCCCCGACCAAACCCGACACCCCCACCTCACTTACCCCTCGACCAACCCCGACTCACATTTTCACCCCCCCCCGCCCAAACCCAACACCCCCACATCTCCCCCCTACCAACCCCAACACCCCCTGACCAACCCCCACACCTCACCCCCCGTAGACCAAACCTGACACACCCACCTCACTTTCCCCTCCCAACCAAACCCGACACCCCTACCTACCACCACAAACAAACCCGACACCCACACCTCACTTACCCCTCGACCAACCCCAACTCCCCTCCTCACCCCCCCACCAAACCCAACACCCCCACCTTACCCCCCCCACCAAACCCAACACCCCCTGACCAACCCCAACCCCCACACCTCACCCCTCACCCACCAAGACACCTTCCCACCCCCCCCCCAGACCAAACCCGACACCTCCAGTTGACTTACCCCCCGACCAAACCCGACCCCGACACCCCTACCTCACTTAACCTCCGACCAAACCCAACTCAGGTCCTTCGGAGGTGGGGAGGGGGCAGAGAGCTGAGGGATTCCGGGGTCTGTCGGAGGGGGGAGGGGGCAGAGAGCTGAGGGATTCCGGGGTCCGTTGGAGGGGGGTGGGGCAGAGAGCTGAGCGAGTGCGGTGTCTGTTGGAGGGGGTATTATGACATCATAACTATGTCACAGAGAACAGCAGCTGCTCAGCTGATGTGATTGGCCTTCAAATAATTTCACCCCTGGGGGGTGTCAGAGGTGAGATTTGAAAAATTTTCAACTCTTACGGTCATTAGGACCCCAAGACCTCTAACTGTACCAAATTTCAAGTCTCTAGCTCAAACGGTGTGGAAGGAGTAAGCATACATCCGCGCATACATATACGCACGCGTACATACACCATTTGACTTTTATATATATAGGTAAGTGGGGCAGAAATACTTGGGTTTTATTGTTGAGAATTATCATGTTTACGTAGTGAGATTTAGCACTATTCTGCTCTACTTCCTATCAAGTAGATACGTATACCCATATGTATAATATGAATGTGCTCTGCAATATTTCCTCATAACAGCTGATTCACCACTCCACTCTACTCATTCCTCTTTGATCTATGTTTTAATTAGAGTCCACAGCAGCAGCATCCATTTTGGCAGATGGAGGTTGGCTATGCCACTTTGCAGAAACAGAGCTCAGCAAGTGCTGACCATTGTTGTACAGCAGCCTGTGCTAACTCACATAATGTGGTTTCCTTGCCTCCCCTCTTCATGGGGTCTTTTCTCTACGGAGAAGAGGGAGTGCTCTGTACCAGGAAAGAGAGAACTTTACTATCTTCAACCTTCTTGCGACACTTAAATGTGATTTTAGAAGATGAATGACGTTAACAGGGAAGGATTCAAATTGTATTTTGTAATCTTTGATGATGTATTTCCAGTAGCATTTGGCACGTCTCTCAGTTCTTCAATTAAACAAAATCAAGTTGGGGAAAAAATAGGACAGTTTTTCACCATCGGTCTGAATCATGATGTACACATGAGTTTACTGGCTTATCTAGTACTATTTTCCTGTTGTCCCTCATTAACTCCATTACTTCTTGTTGCCATGCTGTTTTATTAGAGGACGGTAGGGAACATCATTGTTTATTGGATGTAGCAAATGCCAAATTTGAATTAATCACAGCTAATTATAAATGCATTTGGAAACATGATGTGCTTTAGAACAAAATTACACAATTCTCTTCTCTTTTTTTTTGTAGTTCAATTAATATTGTGCTAGCAAAGGGTGCTAAATTGATGCCCCTGGGGAATGAGACCCCCTCTTTTATGTATTTTATTATTTTCTAAAGCATGTATCTCAAGTACTTGGATTGCAGTTAAAATAAACATTAGCATTGCAAGAATACTGTCCAACAGCCCAGGAAATCTCTCAAGAATTGGGCAAAGACACGTACTTGAAACAAGGAGAAACCAAAATGACAATAGATAAAGATGGATGGCTTTGTGGTTAAGGCGCTGAACTGGATGTCCGGAGATAGTGACCTTCGGCTGGTCCCTCATGGTTCAGTTTCTCCGTATGGCCAAAAGTCATGAGTCAGACCGGGGCATGGTATCTTAAAAATAATTGAGTTTAAATTCTTATTAATTTGCCTTCTGGTTTTTCAGCCTTCAGGATGCACTCAGGTCACATTTTCAAGTTTTTTCCACCAACTACAAGGCCTAGAAATTAAAGCTGATTTCTCCACACTTTTTCTTCGGGATCTGGGGCTTAAAAAACAAACAAACCCTACCTTCTATCAAACATTATTTGAACATAGTAGTTTACTACCGGTAGCTAATCTGCAAAATCAAAGAAGTCCGGCATTACTGGTTCCCTTCATCTTTGCCAGGGAGCATGTTTCCAGACCCAGCTTCACTTGAAGGCCAAGTACAGAATGAATTATAATACTAGAGTCTGGAGCCTATGAAGGTGTGACTGACCATAGCAGGCTCTCCACAAGTGGCCTTCCTGGAGAATACCTGGTTTTTCTACATAGAAGGGGGAAATCTAGTCAAGTGTCTTTGTGTTGAGCAATCCTCCTTTTCCTAATCAATGTAAATTTCTTAGAGGGTCACTGCCTGGTGACATTTCAAACACAGTGCAATTTAAAAAAAAAAAAAATTCAGCGCCGGCAATCTTAAGATGAGTGAGAAAACATACTAAATGAAGCAGTCAGTAGTGATTTTACTCCCCTGGAATGCCTAGCGCACATTTTCTTATTCCTTAGTTTTGCAGGCATTACTGTGCCAGCTTCCTACCTCACCCCCTGAGATTTTCAGGGTACTAATGTAATAATACCTAGGGAGCTCTTAAATAGCGTTAGATCTCAAAGCTTTTTACAACAGAGGTCAGTATCGTTATCCCCATTGTACCGATGGAAAACAGAGAGGTGACATGACTTGCCCAAGGTCTCTTGCAGGTCAGTGGCAGAGCTGGGAATAGAAACCAAGTCTCCTGAGTCCCAGCCAGTGTGCTGTGCACTAAGCAACGCTGCTTCCCCTACATTTGTTTTTTATACTTAATGTTAATGTGTTACACACATTTGAAATAATCTTCAGAAACTCCTTGTTTCTGATAATATTTTATTTTCTAAATAAATTGTGATAGAAAAGAAGCAAGCATCTAATGCAAGAAAAATTAGAGTTTGGGCCAGTTTTAGTGAATTTTTCCCAGTGCAAAATTCAGAGTGAAAGAGACTACTTAAAGCTTAACTCCCCCTTGATTATACTTCTGTGCACAGACAAACTAAGAAAATGTCTGATGTGGATAAAATGACAACAGCCTTCAACCTTTTCAAGCCCATTCTAAAGACCATGATGGCGTAACTTATAAAAATTCAGAAACTGGGCTCTGTATAGACTTTTATATCCAAAAATTATATTGGTTTCTTATGCAAATAGTTGCCTGTACTACAGCTCCTTAGAGAAAAGCCTAAGTACATAATAATAATTTCATACAAAAAATACATCAAAAGAACATTAAGGTAGCAAAGTCAAGCACTCAGAAGGTAGGACATGCCTAAATTAAGGTTGCCTGTACGTAATCACATGCTTTTTTTTTTTAACAGGCCTCATTAAGTGCACAACATGGACAGCACTTACCAATTGAACTACTATTAAATATTTTGTTTTTTCTTTGTTGTTCAGTGTGTGGCCCTAGTGCTTATTTACTGCAGACTATTCAAATCTATTATCGGAGAGCTTCACAAACATGAATGGATTTATTTTGACAACACCCTGGTGAGGTAAGGGGGTGGTATTTTCCCCATTTATAAATGGGGAATTGAGGCACAGAGAGATTGACCTTGAAAGTGTCAACTAATTTTGAGTGCTCACACTTAGAAGACAAGGGCCTGATTTTTCAGAATGCCTAGCATTATATAGCACTTCGTATGTTCAAAGCCCAGCTCCCAGACCGAGTGTCCATCCTGTGCACTGAATGAGACCGGGCTCACGTGGGAAAATATGTGACACGTAATTAAAGACTACATTGTCTGCACAAGGGGAGGCAAATTAAGTTGCATGCAGGAGCAGCCATTGCAGAGTCAGTCCTGGTCACAGCTCTGGGTTAGAGTTTACTCCATGTAGTCAGAATCTTTGGAGAACTGAGCTGCCAAAATCTAGCAAGTCTTTTCTGAGCACGTACACACTTCATTTTACAAAAGCTTATATCTTGGCCAAATTTGAGCCGTTTTTCATGGGAACAATAAAGGTCACCTGACACAAAGGTCACCCCTGCCAAATTTCATGCACTTTCTCCAAAGCATGGGGTTCTAGAGCTCCTCAAATAAATGATTGTAAAAAAATATTTTTTTTAGTATGGGGAAAAGCAATATATTTTCCCTAAGCTCATTTTAGGGTTAAAAGTCGGGGGGGGGGGGGGGCACAGCAGTGGTCTGGGGCTAAGGCAGGCTCCCTGCAGCTCCCAGAAGCAGCCACCAGGTCTCTGCATGGGTGGCCAGGGGGGCTCTTCGTGCTGTCCCTGCCCCGAGTGCTGGCTCCACAACTCCCATTGGCTGGGAATAGTGACCATTGGGAGCTGTAGGGGTGATGCCTGAAGGCGCAAGGGCAGCACGCAAAGCCTCCCTGGCCGTCAGTGCATCTAGAGGCTGCACTGTAGGGACCTGGTGGCCACTTCCCAGGAGCAGTGGGGTCCCGGGACCCAACACTTTAAACCCCTCTCCCACACTCCCAAACTCCCTCTTGGAGCCTGCACCCATGCCCCAGCCCAGAGCCGGCAACCCCAGCTGGAATCCTCACTCCCCCCCCCCCCCACACACACACACTCCAAACCCCTGCCCCATCCCACAGCCCTTTCCCTCACCCTGAATTCCTCATTCCACCCAAAGCCTGCCTCCCAGCCCAGAGCCTATATCCACCTTGCACCCCAACCCCAGCCGGAAACCTCTCATCCCCGGTCCACCCCAGAACCCACACCTCCAGCTGGAGCCCTCACCCCCATCCCACACCCCAACCCCAACCCCAACCCAGTGAAAGTGAATGATGATGGGGGAGAGCGAGTGATGGAGGGATGAAGCAAGTGATGACGGGGCCTTGGAGAAGGGGGTGTTTGGTTTTGTCTGATTAGAAACTTGGCAACCCTAGCTCAGTCTCAGAAACAGCCGAACCGTTTTTGCTGTAACTATTGCTGAGATAGACGCCTCTGATGAAAAATTTCAGCCTGGACAGTTAAAGTTTAGCAAAGTTAAAAGCAGCAAAAGACAGGATTTTATAATTGGAAGTGTTGGGAAGTCATTACTGTAGGCATTGCTACCAGCTCCTTCTAGAATAATTCTGAGTAGCAAAATACTTTAAAAGTGGTAAAGGTACATGGAAGTTAATGTATAATAAATTATGTCATTGAGTATTAATGAAGTACTACAGCATGTAATGCTTAAAAGCTTCTCTCTGTGTGATGTTAATAAAATAATAAATACATTAAGGTGTTTGCATAACACATCTTAATATTTAATACAACATACTGTTTTATATATGTGCTTTTTATAGTATCTTATTATGTTTCCACTTTTCAATTTAAATATTAGATGATTTGCCCAATGTACTGAACCTGGTTATTTATCATTCACATGGGGTCATGCTGCCCCACACAACAGATTGTAAAATTGCTGAATAAATCAGGAGGCAACAGATTCGAAAATGTAAAATTTCTCTTTAAGCTGAAGTACTGTGCTTGGGAATCACTAGTGATAGGAATGAAATTTACTGAAAAATGATGTGATAGACAAATGGGGTTTCAGCAAACTCCATTTCATGACATTTTCCTTTTTTGTGGTAGGATTTTACAATGGTTGAGGGAGGATATAGGTGAATGAGATTGTCCCAACACCCAAAGTTTACTCATTGCTTAGCATACAAGGTAATGCCAGGTGTTTTATAGATGGTAGGTGTTTTTATCATATCATGGAACAGTGCAGTGACTGTCATGACCTAGGAGATGTTGTCAAGCATAATTACCAAGTTAAATTCAAATATCACTTGATTGATCTGTGCGCAGCAGACAGGATGTCAAATTCAGCATTGCACATAAGAATGTTTCCTGAAATAATGGCTTCCTGGAGATTAGAGGGGTGTCTGCAGTTGTCCTAATGGATGCATGAATCCCAGTGATTAATTTCAGTGGGAGTTAAATATGCACAAGAAGAGAATAGTCTCCAGTAATATCCAGGGAGTTCTGTGAGTTTGGGTGTGTCTACATTGCAATTAGACACTTGTGGCTGGCCTGTGCCAGCTGATTTGGGCTGAGGGGCTCAGGCTAAGGGGCTGTTTACTTGTGGTACAGACATTTGAGCTCAGGCTGCAGCCTCAGTTCTGGGACCCTCCCACCTCTCAGGGTCCTAGAGCACAGACTCCAGCCTGAGCCCTAATATCTACACCACAATTAAACAGTCTTGTGAGCCCAAGTGGGTTTTTAATTGCAGTGTAGACAGTTGCTTTAAGGATGATGAGGAAGTGGGTGGTAGGCATGTTTATTGATTATGAAGAAGTTATTGTAGGCCTGGGACCTGGTCGTACGACTACTAAGGAGACTTGCAATTGACATGTTTTGAGAGCAAGATCGGGAGCCAGGTACAAACTGCCTCCTTAAATTGTGAAAACCAAAATGTCAGTAAAATACTGATGTTTGTCATACAAGTGAAAGTTGACTGGGATCTGTCTACTTAGCTCATTGATTATAAATGTTTCATGATCTTCACCATTTGGTTTCCTGGAAACAGTGAACCTCATTGAAATCTGTGGAAAGATTGTCCATTAACTTCCCCCGTTAACAGAGTTAGAATTGTAGAGAAATAAGGAGGTTGAAGAGAAAACCAAACTTACTTTTTAAGAAAGTAAGCTGAAGATCTTCATTTGACTCTCTGAGATCATATGCATATGATTTTAAGAAAAGGAGCCTGTTGGCTTAGTTTTGTATGTGAATCAATATCAGGAATAAGGCCTTTGTGTTCATTGTACTGCTCTCTTGGTTTTCCCTGAAATATTTGTCTCCCACATTTCACTCTTGAGTTTTATTGAAATGTACAATTGTGCACATTAAATAATCTCTCTCTGCTTAGGTTCTTAGGGGTGCCAACGGCAATTTTTGGAGTATTGCATTATTATGAAAACCAATATACATGTAAAGTTTTATTGCACACAATTGAGAGTGGAGGAGGGGGTGAGGGCTCTGGAGCAGTTTTAAAACAAACAAACCTCGTCTCCTTTTTAGCATCCATAAATGAGTGCACAAACAATGCACTTGCAACTATTTTTGGGTGTGGCATAGGTCAACTAGAGACAGCCCCATTCTGTATTTTGGGCTCAATCAAATATTTAGCCCTCTAATTGTGCCTACAATGTCTTCAAGCATAAGGGGTAAAATTCTGACCCCATTAAAGTCAATGGCAAAACTCCTATTGACTTTGGGGGAGGTGTCAAGATTTCATCCAAATCTCTAGGGTTCAAAAGTGGAGGACCAAAGTAGGCTGAGGCCTGTCTCTCTACTTCTAAAACTATACAGTGGAGAGTAAGCCCGTTTTAAAAGGAAAAAGATTTTGTCAGGGTCAAGCAACACATCATGATTATTTGCACAGAGGTGGGAGAAGGCTCAGATTGAAATAATTTATCTACTTTTCCCAACACTTGAGATCCTGTAAGGGAAAGTAAGAATGACATTCTGTGAAGAAATTATTGAGAACAACTAACTTTTTCTTTAGTTCATTTTGTAATGACCTGTGATAAGTATTTAACATTGGGACTGATCTGAGACAGTGTTCAGAATTTCATCAGCACAGTTTGTAAGGCTTTTGGCTTCAGGGAATTTCCTTCCAGTCTCCTGAATTCAGTGTGCTATGAGGTAATATGCTCTGCAATAGTTCTTCTGTTAATGCAAATAGGTGTGACGAGAGGAGGCAGCCCTGTTTTGGGCTACGTGCCTTGTAAAATTGATAATTAATAAGCACTAAGATTTTAGGCATAACATAAAAGTATTTTCACCTATCCAGTAAACTTATCACTAGAGATAGTCAGATAATACAATAAACGTAAAAGTCCACTCCTCTCTGTCAAACACCTTTATATTGTGAGCAGAATTTGCAGCAGTTGGAGTATTAAAGTTTATTCTCCTAATAAAATTTTATAACTTGGATGAATTATTAGTGAGTAGAAATCCTACATAGTCTCTTTAAATGTTTCTGCTCACCACTTTTTCCAGGCAGTTGTATATATACTGGTATTGCTACAGTCTTGCAGTCAGAAACGCTCAGTGATGCAAGCTTTCAGCATGAATAGCATATATATTTTCTTCATGGAGTTCAGGAATACTCAGAGGCAAAAGTACCACCCACTTTTGAATTACCAAAACAAATTCCGGCAACATCTGAAAGGTTTCCATCCTTGTTTTCCTCAAATCTGATTGAGCTGTCTAATGAGATAGCAGTCTAAAGAGGCTTCTGTGTATTTATATATTCTATGTAATGCAAATACCAATAGTCTAATATACAGTGTTTTTTACATGTATCTGTTAACTGATTTGAGATACAAGTTATCAGGGGTTGGTCCTTCTGCAAAGGGTTGATTGAGGGTTGTTGGGATAGCAGTGATTGGCCAAAGGTAGTACTGCTGAGCATAGTTCTGTGTTCCATATGATCCAAAAAGGTGAAATAAGTTGTGGGTGCCAGATCCTGTAGGCTGATGAGCTGAGAAGAATGCTGGGCGTGCATCATGAGCCGTTGAGTAGCTAGCTATGAAAAAATGTGTTTCATGTGAAGCATTTCTCACAATCTTCCTCATGTTTCACTAAGTCATCAGCAAACAGCATATTCCAAAGTGGCTCTCTTCATATACTTATCACATCCAAACGTCACATCCACAAACAAAAAAGGGCTCAATGCTGACCCCGTGACCTCTTTCCTTTGAACTTCTCTATAGGATTCGTAGACCAAATATGGCATCAGTTGTGCTCCTTTCCAGCATGAATGCAAATTGCAACTGTTCCAAATTTCAACTGTTCTATGCAGACACTTCTTAATAATCTTTTCACAACCTTTCATAGCATGTTGATTGCAAACACACACTTTTAGAAGAGGGAAAGACATCTTATAACTTACGCCAGTAGAGGACAGAAGTCGGAAATTGATTTCTTTTTAAGGAGAAGAAGTGATAAATCACAAAGAATCAATTGTAAGGTAATACCCATTGAGTGCATTGTGAACCAGCACAGACTTCTTCATATGAACTTCAGAATGCAGAGACCTAGAAACAACTGAATCTTTGGGCACCAAAAAGGCCTAAGTGGTGGAAATTTTAAGATGGGAATGAAAAGTTCTTTGCACAGAATTCCTGAATACACATGGGGATTTGTGGAAGATAATTGGTAGAAACTAACATTAACGTTGCTGCGAAAGGCACATGAAGCCCTAGGAGTGATGAAACCAGGGCTGAAAAGGATATGAAGGGAGACATGGTGGTGGAATCCTCAGATTAAAGAGTTCCTTAAGAAGAAAAAGGTAACTTTTAGAAATGGCAGGTCAGTGACTTGAGTAGGGGTAAGTCTGCATTTATGGAGGCAAAAGTGGCCCAAAAAGTGTTATAACATTTAGCGTGTGATGGTTGTATAACAGACTAGGAGGACACGAGGGGGGGAGCAGACCATCTACAAACTCACTAAGGAGAGAGAGAAAAAGACAAGGGATGTGAACAATTTTGCTGATAGTAGAAATGAACATGGTGTATGGCAAATTAATGGTGAATCAATCAAAGACTGGAGTGATTATTTTGAAAAACTAATGAATGAGAAGAACCCAAGGGAGGAAGTAAGAAAATGGAAGTTGAACAGGGGCGTGATAGATTGCATACAGGAGGAATAGGTTGTTGAGGCACTTAGGAAAATGAAAAAGGAGAAAGCACCTGAGCCAGATGAAGTACCAGTGGATGCACTGACATCATTGGGAAGGGAAAGCGTCAAGTATTTTGCACGTGTGTTCAATGATATTCTTAAGAAAGATAAAATGTCAGATGAATGGAGTAAAAGCCTCGTGGTGCCCATTTTTAAACATAAAGGAGGTAATAAACTGCATGATAATTATTGCCCAATTACGTTGTTGTCACATGTTATGAGAGAAGATTATTGAAAAACATTTCTGGGGAACAGTTGACATTCAGAAGGATCGGATGTTGAAACAATTGCATGTAATTTTAAAGAGCATTGGAGAATTATTGGTTCTTATCTGATGAGAATGAATTTCAGTAGATTTCTGGAATACTGTTTATCACTTTAATCTTTCCATCTCCTCTTTTATGAGCCTGGCATTCATCACTTTCCCACAACAGATAATATGCTCTTTTGTAGATTGAATTTGATCCCCACACACAAACTTTTTGTTACAATGAAACTCCTCAAATAACCAACGTTGGCCAGAATCACAGGTGTCTCCCCCCTCATCCATTGCATGTGTGCATGCAAATCCACACGCACACACACAGCACAAATCTTTCCTGGCACAGGAATTGAATGTTATACTCAATAATCCCACACTGTCATTTAAATGAAATGCTGTATCAGCAGGTCATACACACAGAAGACCAAGGCAAGATAATAAGAGGGATGTGTCTTTTAAAGCACTCTGTGGCTTCTGCCTAGTTCACAATTGAATCATATGACAGTGGTGGGAGCCAAGTAGGAGCGATATGGGTAGTTCATAGAGGAGTCAGTCCCTTAAGGAGACAGTTAAACAATGTTCCTGGCTAGAATATTTGTAACCCTTCAATTTGTTAAGCTTTCACCAATATCCTTTTACAGTATTAATGCAAAATAGTGTTTTAAATCCATGTGTTCTATACTGTAAATCAGTGGTGGGCAACCTGTGGCCAGTGGATAATCCGCTGCCGGGCCGCCAGACAGCTTGTTTATATTTTGGCTGGGAACGGGGAACCACAGCCACTGGGAGCTGCGGGCAGCCATGCCAGTGTAGACAAACTGGCAGTCCAACAGCGGCAGTCCACAGGTTGCCCACCACTGCTGTAAATTCTTCTTCACAATAATACTTTTGTCTTTTGCCTACAGCCATTTTTGCTTAAGCAGGGTTGGGTCAGGTCACTACTTCCCACTCTTAATCAGTGGTGTAAGATGAGGTGCTGTGCTTTTGGAGAGGGCCGATACCCTTAGCACTTCGGCACAGACCTCTCCTGTTTGAGCTGAAGTTCCCCCTATAGTCTCATATCACTTCCTGTATAACCCACAGGACAGTGGCCAGCTCTGACGGTGCAGAATTCCATCCAGAGTGTCCAATTCCCTGGGTTGGGGGAGCCATTAGGGGCACTGCACTGGGAGGGAGAAGGTCCTGTTGTCTTTAGAAGAAGATGGGTAGAAACAATGCTGCCCAGCTCGGACTCTGCCTCTTTCCCCCCCCCCCCTCTTTGATCTGGATTAGAGACTCACTCAGCCTCTGCCTAAAAAATAAAATAAAATTGATGGGTGGTTTCCAAAAGTGGCTGGGAAGTGGTTGTCATGGACTCCACAGTGACTCCATGTTAAAGAGCTGACTGCAGGGTAGATACAGGAGACGTGGAAGTCTCACTGTGTGTGACGAGTGAGTGGTAGAGGGCTGGGAGGAAGGAGCAGCCAAGAGATGGGAGCCAAGCTGATTCTGCTCCTGTTCCTCAGCTTAGATTTGTAAGAAACAGTTCCTGATCCTTTGGTTTCTCATGGTTGAACTGTTGGGTATCATGTTACTATGTACTGTACTCTTAATGGTTCCAGCATTTCTTTCCAGAGTTTCAGTGATGGGTGAAGTGCTATCTCTGTATAGTTTACGTTCCATTCCTGCAGAGGTCCAGGACAGAGATCCCAGGGCAGGGTCGGAACATTAGTTTATAAAATGATTTGGGATCCTCTGCGATGAAAGACATGATATAAATGCACTGTGTTATTACCTATTATTGTGGAACTACTCTCTCCCCTGATAAGGAGACTCTGTCTACTGATGCAGCTGATGGTGCATTGAGGCAATGCAGTGTTTTAACATTACAACCTTCAGTTAGCACTGAAAAGTCCAAGCAAACACCTCACCTTTCGTAACTCTGCCCCAAACATCCAATGCATTAGAAGTAGCATATTTTAAAATTCAGTTGGGTATTTTTTATAATCAGATCACTTTTTTCTTAATAAAAATCAAACTATATCATGACTGATGTATCAATACATGACAAAGATGAGTCTAATTATCACTAATAAAGACTGAAAATGTACTGGGAAAACCTTCAAAAATTATTCCTTACAAATCCAACCCCTGACTCTCTCTTGTTCTGTTTAATCATTCGATGTGTCCCTGGTGCAAGCTGCCACGTCCCACAAATGCTACCTACTTATTTTTCTTCATTAACTTACAGCTCTTGTTCACGTGCTGATAGTTGAGTAATTTGAATTGCTGACTCCCTAATTAATCTGACTATTTTCACCACAAGCACAATATCTCTGACAGTGACATAGAAAGATGAGAGTTTGATGGAGGACAGTCTGTCTGTTCCTTACCACAGATTAAAAAATGGGAGGGACCCACACATTAGTTTTGGACTAAGAGGCAAGTATATGCAAATCAGTTTAGTCATTTCCATTTATCATTTTTATATGTAGTTTTGAAGAAAAACTAATTAAAATAATTGAAGTTATTTTGCTTGGTTCAGTACTTATTAAAGTCCCCTTGCATATGTAATCAGTGTCAATAATATAATGAGAGATGTAGAAAAGGTTGTTCTCTTCTCCCCCGCCCATTGTGTGGCTGCACATATGTTTGTTAATGTGTTAAGCATATCAAGAATTATGGATGCGCAACAAATTTTTATGGTTGTCATTTTAAAATATGGCCTCTTGCTTCTCCCACAGCAGGGATTATGAGTCGGTTTCAGCCTTCAAGATTGTTTTCTTCCATACATTTCAAAATTGCCAAATAGAGTCTAAGGCTGGATTTTTAATAGTCTTGGTGTAACTAGTTAATTTTTATTTTTTAACCTTGAGTGAAGTTAGTGTTTGCTGAAAAGTAGCAGAATTTCAGATATGGATACTGAAATCCACTCTGCCTACAATATAGCAATACAAGCTTTGTTGCACTGATCTGGTAGCATGTTTCAACCCTTGGCCAGTCAGGGTTTACTCTTCTAAGAAGAGAACAGTTTAGTATCTGGTCCATTTTGGTCTTGTAGTCTCCACTGCCAATTCTGATTCTGGTTAGTGATAGTGACACTTTTCCACTAAGAGCTGGACTGCGATTACCAACCTATTTCATGTAGGTCACCAAATAGCTATCAGACGGTAATGAGCTTCAGACACTACTAATTTTTAACTACATGTGAAAGTGACCTATTGCCAATCCAGCTATTCCTTATTGATATGGACTCTAGAACAAGATCACACCCTGTAAATGGTAAGTGAGAACAAATACAAATGTCTGGAAAGTCACAGAATGATACATTTTCCCATAGGAAAAAACCCCTGCAACTATACAGTGGTTGAGCTGGGAAGAGCAATCAAACCTCCTTTTTTTTCCTGTGCCCAACCCCTTAACAGGTTATGATGTGTGTAGACCAAATGCCAGCTCTTGCCAAGTCAGTAGGTGTCAGCTGAGTACTGACAAAATCATAGCTAGAAACCATACCAGCTCATTTGTATGCTAGTGTTCAAGTGCTTGCTCATGTTCATTCCATATTAGGAGTGTGTGCTCGCCACATGCTCCAGTGCCAGAAGTTTTGCTCTCAGTGGTATCTACAAGGGGCCGGCTTTGATGCCCCCTGGAGTGGTGGGCACATGCTGTGGTATAAGGGGCACCACCAGCTCCCCCCACTCCCAGTTCCTTCTTGCCACCATTGATGGTGCTGGAATGTCTGCTGCTTCGGCTAGCTTTTTTCACTTCGCTCAGTGTTTTGAACTTTTCTTGTAAAGTAGTTGTCCATAGTTAAGTTTCCCTTAGTGTGTTAGTGTTTTACTTGGTTGGTTCCCGAACAGGACTTGGCCTAGGCACAGGGCATGCCCTGGTCCCCAGGATTTAAGCCCTGCAATCCCAATGCCTATCAGCGATCCCAAAAGCCAAAGAAGGTCTAAGATTCATCCTGGATCTGCAAGACCTCAACAAATACATAAAGAAGTTGAAGTTCTGCATGGTCTCCCTGGACTCCATCATCCCCTCCCTGGACCCGGGAGGCTGGTATGCCACCCTCGACTTGAAGGATGCATATGTTCATATAGCGATCTTCCAAGGACACAGACACTTCCTGCGTTTCACGGTGGGATCGGACCACTACCAGTTTGCGGTCCTCCCTTTTGGCCTAGGGACAGCACCAAGGTTGTTTACCAAGGGCATGTCAGTAGTAGCAGCTTACCTCACACGTCGGGGTATTGAAATATACTCATATCTCGATGACTGGCTTAACAAAAGTCACTCTACATCTCCAGTCGAACTGGACATCACTGTGCAACAGGTCACATGCGGGTCCCTAGGCCTGTTGGTGAATGACAAGAATCAATGTTAGTTCCGGTGCAAAGGATAAAGTTCATCGTAGTCGCTAGTGAAGAAAGCAGGCTGCATTCCCTGGACATCAAACATAACCTGGCATTTTGCCTCAAGCATACCAAGCCTTTCTGCAAGTCAACCTAGTTCTTCATCGTGACAGCGGACACGATGAAGCACCTTCTTGTGTCCTCGCAGAGGATTTCCAACTGGATCACCTCCTGCATCCAGACCTATTGCGAGCTGGCACAGGTTCCACCACCACCGATCATGAGGGCCCATTCAACCAGAGTCCAGGCACCTTCGGTGGCCTTCCTGGTGCACATTCCCATCCAGGACATTTGCAGAGCTGCAACGTGGTCCTCTGTTCACACTTTCAAGGTTCATTACGCCATCACGCACCAGGCCAGAGATGATGTTGGGTTCAGCAGAGCTGTGTTGCAATCTACACATCCATGAACTCCTACCCGCCTCCATTGGTACAGCTTGGGAGCCACCTAATAAGGAATACACATGAGCAAGCACTCAAAAAAGAAAAGACAGTTACCTGTTCTGTAACTGGTGTTCTTCAAGGTGCATTGCTCATGTCCATTCCATGACCCGCCCTCCTTCCCCACTGTCGGAGTTTCCAGCAAGAAGGAACTGGGGGGAGGGGGGGGGAGCTGGCATTAGAACTGACTGAGCTAAAATGAGAGATAAAAATGGGAAGTACGTAGTAATTGGAAATCAGTGGTGCCTATTGTTTAACAAAATTTTCATAAGGAATAGAGTGCTTTGGACAGAATGATCTACATAGCCAAAGACCAACAGTGTACCTAAAAGAGAAATAAAACAACTTCATTGAAAATTGCTAGCCACTTGAATTGAGTCTTGGGGAAAAGAAAACATGCAAATAATGCTTTGACTATATTTGCTGCTGCATGTGCAGTAGGCCCAGGTAGTCATAATTAAATTCATAGGTGGCAGTAAAGTATATGTGCAAATTGAGAGTGAGGAGAAAACCGCCTCCTAGCAAACCTTTTTATATAAGATGACTGTTAAATTGTCCCAGCTGTTCCTATTCTTTTATCCCACTATAATTCTTTCAAAACAACATAATTTCTGTTCAGTGTGGCAATTTAACTAACAATGCTCTATGAAGTTTGACATTCCAGTCATAAAATTGGCACATTGCAGTTTTGATTTAATATTTACTGGTTGCCTCAATTTAATATAATCAAAATTCTTAAGACCTGATTTTAGCAAGAAACTTCTGTCTGGCGCAAAGGATACTGTGAAAATTCAGACTTGTAATAATGAAATGCTAAGATTCAGCATTCTGGTAAAATCTATTGTGACAATCCAGTTTCATGCATGAGAGTGCAGTAAATTATATGAATGTGGCCAAATGAATGTAGCCGATAGATATTGATTGTGGAGATCCATTCATTATCAAGGAAAATTGCATTGATTTTGTGTGCAATGGGATCATGATATAAAATTAATGTTATTACAAGCTATTACGAATGGTGCCACATCTTGGATGCTTTGGGACGTCAGTTCAAAACTAATGAGAAATGTGCTCTCTTAGCTCCAAATTGGTTAAAAGGTGCCTCTAGCATTTCTTACGATATGAATTACTGAATTGCTTTGTGTTAGATTTTTATCCCATGGCTGAAGTAGAAATGTTAGGAATGATTTATATATGAAATCATACCATTTTATTACAGTGTTAATTTTAATGGTCAAAAAACAATGGCAGAAAAAATAAATGAGATCGGGGATTTTTTTCTTTCTAATCAGAAGTAGTTTTATTTAATCATGTATTATTATTAATTACCGTGTTATAAAACGAATGCTTGAAACATTTTACTAGTCCTGAAACCATATATTTTTTGTCTATTCATAGCGCCATGTGATTTTTTAGCCTCACCATCCCATAAATTGCTAGAGCTGAATGTCTGCTTGTTAAAAGGAGGTAAATACTTCACCTCTGGCAGGTCTTGAGATAGCAGCTTTTACAATACCTGTTAAAATAATCTCTGAATTCTAATGTGGGGATGGGGGAAAGTAAGATGGTAATTAAGAATGATGTGATTTTATGGTCTAGTCTCTCATGACCTGACAGGACTAAAAATAGATGCTTTATACTGTTGGAAAGATGCGTATCACTGAAGATTTAAGATGTTAAACCTTAAAACTAAATAAGATCTAAAAAAACAGTTTTTGGACATTGTTCCTGATCTGAATATAGGAAGTTTCAAGTCTTCAGAACAGTGTCATTTTAATCATTGTTGTTGGGTTTTTTGCCCCACTGTGGGGTTGAGATGAGGAGATGTCTTCATTGTCTTTCTTGGAGGACAGAAAGACCTATTACAACCTGTTTTGCATAACCATTGTCGGAGAGGACTCTGCTAAATTAAATAAGGGACTAGGTGTTGCTTCATCCAGAGCTTGTCAATGCCAACCTTGAGATGCCTATATGGGCTTTCTCAGAATGATGCAAGGCAACCTCAGCTTTCATGGGCTTTCTTGTGAGAACATGACCTTTTCAGTTGCTATCTCAGATGATAATACCACGAGAGGGCCAGCATTAGGCCCAAATAATGGCTGTGATCTTTTGGGGTACTCTGGGAACTCTTCCCCTGCCTGAGAGACTAGCATGGGAAGAAAGTCACAACCCTTGCTTGGGACCACACACATTATTTATTTGCATTACCTTAGTGCATAGGAGCCCCAGTCATGGACCAGGCTCCCATTGTGCTGTGTGCTGGACACCGAACAAAACGAAAACCCAACTCTCCGAGCCCCAAAGAGCTTATTATCTAATTATAAGACAAGAGACAACAGATGGATACAGAAAGACCAACAGGGGAGTTTAAGAAAACAATGAGATAACATTGATCATCATGCTAGATGGTGGTATCATAAGACTGAACCTGTACCCTAAAACAGGCTTTACTGTGGAATTTCAGTCCTCTCAGTTCTGGCCCTTGTCGGAAACCAAAAATGGAAAAAGGCTTATCCAAACATATGAGAACTTTAAGAAAAATGTACTCTGAATGCTTTTCAAAATGCATGAAGGGTCAGAGGGGGACAGCTCCTATTTTATCTCATCTAGTTCACGCATCCACAACTTAAATGGAGTTTCACCATGTCTCAGTATGTTGTATAAGCAGGATTCACAGTATTTAAAAGCATTACTTTAAAGTGTTCCTACGATTGGCCTGTGAGATTGGCATATTATTTTCATATGTACAGTGTTTCAGGTACAAGGCTGGATTTCACATCCAGCCCTGACAGGTGGCACATCATGTTTTCTTTTTAATTGTTACTCTTAGCAAAACTATCTTGCATAGTGTTATGTTCATTTTGTTATTCTTTAAACACAACCTTTTGCTGTTGAGAGCCAACCAAATTACTGTTCCTCAGGTTATGTAAAGAGACATCCTGTGTTTCTCAGTAACATAAATATTGATTTGGAGATTTGTCAGTTACATTGCATTTTTATGTATGTAATTTAGCTGAAGGTATGGTTTGGTCATGTTGTTATGAATATACTTATTCCAGGAGCAGAGAGGGCCAACAACAATGATAAAATCAAATAAATTATAAATTTATTTTTTTCAAGAATAGCAGCCGTGTTAGTCTGTATCCGTAAAGAAAGCGAAGAATACTTGTAGCACCTTAGAGACTAACTAGTTTATTTCAACATAAGCTTTCATGGACTATAGCCCACTTCATCGGATGCATAGAATGGAACAGAAGTAAGATGCATTTATACATACAGAAAGAAGGGGAAAAAAGTTGTACATTAGCATACCAATTCTAAGCGGCTGTTAAATCTGGATGGGCCATTATCAGTAGGAGAAAAAATACCTTTTGGAATGGATTTCTGTGTCCGCACTAGATAGCAAGTGTTGAAGATAAATTAACTCGGGAAATGCAATCAATTACTGTAATGAGAAAACCATTCACAAGTCCTATTTAGCCCCTGGTTAATTGTATCCAATTTGAAAATTAATTCCAGTTCCTCAGTTTCTTATTTTTGGTTTTCATCCTCTAGCATAAACTAGTCTGATAGATGAAGAAATTCGTAGCGTACAGGGTGAGATGGAGATGTGAATTAACTTTAATGTACATTTTCTCAAATGTTTATTTTAAGATGATAATATTTCGTGGTCGTCTTGTACCAGTGACTTACTGAAAAAGGCATGGGCAAAAGGACTTGCCCAGAACTCCTGAGTTTTAATCCAGGCTTTGACTTTGACTCCTTCCGTGGTCTTGGGCAAATAATCTAACTTCTCTGCCTCACTTTTTCCTTATGTAAAACTGTTGCTTTATTTTGGCCTTTTAATGTGCTCTAGTTACTAGATGACAATAACAAAATGAGATTCAGGTTGGGGAAAAACTGTAAACTAAAACTTCTAGGTGAAACAGATAGTCTGGGAGGTGGGGGCAGACAAACTGGAAAGCAGAAATGTCAAAAGAGAGATAGGGGTGCTAGCACACAGCAAATTAGACAGGTGTTTGCAATAGAGACTGGCAGCAAAATTGGGCATTACAGAGGAGAGTGCTACTAATCGATCTACTGTGGACACACAAAGAATATTGGCCCAAATCTTAAGGTATAGCTGAGAAGTACCTGCAGCAGCTCAGCAGAGGGTTAGTGCAAACAGAAACTTCTTGTTCATCTGGTATTGGGCCAGCTGTGTGCCAGGCAGGTCTCCCAGCATAATTTAGAGCAGACTTCAGGCTTCTCTGAATTGTACCAACTGCCAGTTTGACCAATACAGAAGTCTAGGAAACAGAGTTGTAATAAAGCCCCAGCGATGCACCGTTTCACCCAGTCATGCCCTCTGCAGCACTGGGAGTGTTTGGGTGAGGGGGAGGACACAGGATGAGGCAAGGAAGGG
Source organism: Sternotherus odoratus (assembly GCA_032164245.1). Lineage (NCBI taxonomy): Eukaryota > Metazoa > Chordata > Testudines > Kinosternidae > Sternotherus > Sternotherus odoratus. The sequence goes on along the minus strand of JAVMKO010000003.1, from coordinate 136,880,852 downwards.
TGAAGGATGGTGGCATAGGCGATACTGTGCTAAGTGGACACTGCTGGAGGATTCCTCTTGCACAAGGCTGATCCTACTGTGGCTTGCTACAAAAGTTTTAAGGCCAAAATCTGCTGGTAGTGGAATACAAAGCAAGCCATTATTACCGGGTCTGAATGAAGGAAGTTCAAATGACGACAACAACAGAAATTATCGGGGAGATGGGGGAAGCAGTGGAGAGATTCATTCTTTTGTCATGAATCAGGGCTCAATTCTTCAGTGTGGCCAGCTCCACTCAGAAACAGTGGAGAAAGGGGGCCACCGGGAACTGGTTCTGAATCCCTGATCCTGCACCACCTGGCCTGAGTTGGTTTAAGGCAGCTATTCTAACTTACATGATTGTCAGTGGAATATAGGCCCCACTTCTAGAATGCCCCAGGCATATTCTTCCTTTGAGGAGAATTTGCTGTTGACCAGCTATGGCAGACTGGAGAATCCAGCCCTAAAACAAATAAGGTAAATAGTCTGCAATTGTCTAAGTGATCGCTAACAGGAGACAAGATAACAAGCTACATGTATTCAAAGGGTATGAACACCAGTGCAAGCAATTATTGAGGGGTTACACCTAGAGGTAAGGGGATGGAATTAAATAAAGGGTAAAGTCAGTGGAATATTGGGAATGTTTCTAGATTGTGGACCAAATCCCGCAAACCTTAGGCCTGTCTCCACTTGACCTCCTAGGAGTTCTGTCTGAGTATGAGCTGAGTGGGGACATTTCTGTGGCCTCCCAGTTCTCCACCGTCACCTCTTCAGTTTTTCTCAAATGCTGCCATAAAAATCATTTCCCTCACCCACCACTTGGACCATCTCCATCCCCTTCTCCTGCCGTATCTCTCCAACTGCATTCAATCCCTACCTTTGAACCTTCAAGGCTTTCCACAGCTACAATCCACCCCTTGTGTCCTGCTGCTGTCTGTTTACCATTTTCTTCGTGCAAACCCAACAGCTCTCTGTGTCTTCCTTCCACTCCTGTCTTTGAGCCTTCTTCTTACTTGTTTTCCCTTGTTCTTAGAATTGTCTCCCCCTTTTTGTGCACGGAACAGTCTCCATCTCTTCATTCAGCTTCCTCCTAATCTACAATAGAAACAAGTTTCATTTTTTTAAATGGCCAGTTGTGTACAGTAATTGAGTATTGTGCATCTGCATTTATTTCTTCAGCCTATATTAGACTAAGCAAGACCACCTTCTTGTGGACACTGTCTTTATCAATGTTTAGGCTTCGAAGGATTAGACTTTTAATGGTAAATGTCTGTAGATGTCAATTTCACAATGTGCATACAAACTGACAAAAAATACTTCTACCAATACTGATAGGGATTTACAGATAAATAAAATAAGAAAATTCTGCTCGAGAATATGTTAGTTTGATTTAAGGATATTTAGTTTGTGTATTTCGCATGGGATATTGACAATTTTGTTTTAACAGTTATACAACTTTACTGTCTTGAATCTCAATGTCTACTGCCATCAACTAATTATTCTCTTACATCCCCCATAATTTCCATCAACTGTGAAAATTAAAATCCATTAAAAATGCTTAAAACTCAACATCTGTATTATCCATCTAAATTACTTAAAAAGAAAAATCTGCCAAGCCTATCAATATAGTTGCTATAATCACTCAGTTAAAAATAACCATGAAGATCACAGGATTTGGGAATAGGCTTCCAGGGAAATTGGCTTGGCATATTTAAACTAGACTTCTTGATATATTGGCATGTAGAGAATGGTCTTGCATAGCCTGAGAGAATGGATAGTACATGACTTAACTAGTCTTTTGTTGCTGAATTCCTATGGTGTGTAAAGTTCTTTGATGCCTGAGAAGCTCTCCGTATGTCAGGCATTATTGGTTCTACTTTTCAGCTTTGAGAGTTTTAATGCACATCAATAGGCTATTTTTTGCTAAGTTTGCCTTTTCATGTTCACACGTGGTCTCCAGCTGCAGAGGCCTGGCTTAATGATAGAAAAATCAGAATCCCAGTATTAATGAGGACTTGGAAAGGTGACCATCAAACCTACCTGTCTGATGAACAATACAGTGTTTTCATATAAAATCATACAGGGAAAAAATCCTTCCTAATATAGCATCAGAACATCTGACTTCTTTCATGTGCCCAGAAATTCATCATACTAGGCTGCAATTCTGTTGCGGGGAAGAATGATGGGACTAACACATTTATTCTGAACTGCTAAAACTAAGTCTTTCCTTAATCATAGAAGTGATGGGTTCTGGTTTGATTTTCTCATGTGCTTTTCTTACTGCAGTAGTATGTCCGAGAGAGAATCTTGGGTGAAAATTGCTTTTGTTGTAACTATTCTGTATAATTCCTGCAAGGCCACCTTCCCGACCCTGTCATTTTGTTAGGCTGAGTTGCATATGGAGCATTCCAGTTTTGTCAGTGTAACTTTATGTGGCTCAGAACTAGGGCTGTTCAGTGTGCAGAGTACTGAATCTTATCGACTCCTGCCCTCTTCGGTAATGTTTAAAACTTGAATGGAGATTGTCTTCGTTTGTTTCTGAGATTCTCAGTGAAAACTGTCAACTTGTTTTGGCCACTGAAAAAATAAACAGAAAAGTGGGTACAGAACTAGTGATCAACATCACTCTTTATTGGGAAGGTTAAACCTAAGTTATACATCATGATTTTAAATTCCACAGCAAATGTTTCTCTAGTAAAATATTTTGGGTGCATAGGGAATGGAAGATTAACCCTGAAATATTCCAGTAGCGAGACACATGGAGGTGGTTAGCATTAGAAAGAGGACAGCTTGCTATACCTAGGAAAGTTCCATGTACTGCTGAACTTTGTATTTTGGATCTCACACACTGAATTTTTATACAAACAAACACACACACACACACACACGTAACAAATCTCTGGAACTTGTTTACTAAAGATGAAATCCTGGCTCCATTGAAGTCAGTACCAAAGACACCATTGGTTTCAGTGGAAAAGGATTTCTCCTTAAGAACTTGCTCAAAAGCCCAATGAAATCAATAAACCTCTCATTGACTTCTGTAGGCTTTGAATTGAGCCCTGGCCATCTTCTATTATATCTTACAATAAATTCCACAAGATCTTTAGCAGCTATGTGACTTTCAGACTTGCTCCTAGTGAACAACATGGAGAAGATGGTAATAATTTTTCAGATCACCTAATTAGGGAACGGTGAAATATTGTCTAAAATGATTTTTTTTCTCACTCCTTAGTCAGTCATGTCAATCAGCAACCTGCATATTCACAACCCCTGTAGCCAAAGCTTTTACTCTAAGTGGCTAAATTAAGTGGGCTCCCCTTTGCTTTTTCCTTCCGGTGAAATCAGATGCAAACTGAGAACATGTACTACATGTTTGTATTTTATTAACTCAATCAGTAATTAAATATATATTATAGATAGGGCTGGCAGCACTGCCTATTATTAACATTGCCCCAAGCTTTCCATTTCCCTACTTTTAGTTACTTATAACTTTGCCAAACTTTAATCATTTTAGTTGATAATTTCCATACTGAGTGTTTGCTGCAGGCTTATTTTTATTAATGTACTAGCACAAATACCTGGCGTTGCTCAGGTCCGTTGGAGCGGGGAAGGGGGGAGAGAGCTGAGCGAGTGTGGGGTCCATTGGAGGGAGGGAGGGGGGAGAGAGCTGAGCGAGTGGGGGGGGGGGGCGTTGGAGGGGGGGAGATTTTGAAAATTTTCTATTCTTACCTGAGGGGGGAGAGAGCTGAGCGAGTGGAGGGGGGTGTTGGAGGGGGGAGAGAGCTGAGCGAGTGCAGGGTCCGTTGGAGGGGGGGGAGGGGGAAGAGAGCTGAGCGAGTGCGGGGTCCGTTGGAGGGGGGAGAGAGCTGAGCAAGTGCGGGGTCCGTTGGAGGGTGGTATTATTACATCATAACTATGTCACAGAGAACAGCAGCTGCCCAGCTGACGTTAATGGGCTTTAAAGAATTTCACCCCTAGGGGGCGTCAGAGGTGAGATTTGAACAATTTTCGATTCTTACCCTGATTAGGACCCTAAAGCCTATAACTGTACCAAATTTCAAGTCTCTAGCTCAAACGGTGTGGAAGGAGTAAGGGAACGTACATACATGCACGCATACACCATTTGACTTTTATATATATAGATTTTGCAACATTTCAGCCAAAACGGTGCAGCCATTTCAGACAATGATCAAGGGAAAATTCATTTTATGCCCTTGTTAAAATATTCTGGCAACTCTTTCTTTGAAAAGCTGTACCATCACCATCCTTTAGAGCAGGGACTTGAAATTTGTCAGGATACAGATGCCCTTTGTATTAGGGTTGTGTCTTGTGCTGTCCCCATGAAAATATGCCAAAATTCAGCCAAACCTTTGAAGACTTGCAATTTGTACATATGTAATAGAGACTTGCTAGAGCTTTGAAGCATAATTCCCCCAAAGATTCCATCCACACAGGGTGTGCACCAGCCTCCATGAACTGAGTGAGGCTGGGGCTCTGTGGAATCAGTAGTGTGTGATTATGTAATTAAAGACTTTATCCAAATACATACTTGAAAGGGGACTGAATTCAGGGAGCATAAACCCAAAAGCCTGGTGTAAAATAATTAGGATAAGCAAATGATGCATTTCTGGAATGTAGAGGGAATCAATATCCTTGCTGTTTTCAGACCAAATCTTGCAGGGTGCTGAGGCCCTTTAACTCCCATCTGGGTCACTGGCAGCTGTGATTGCTTAGCATTTGGTCCCTACTGCCAGTTGTGCTCCCAATAAAGTCTGGCAAAACTTCCAGGGATTTCATTAGTGCAGATTTAGAACATATGACTTCTTTTCTTGGATAAACCAATTATCTACAATGATGAAAATATTTAAATCAGGGCCTTATTAGGGTAATATGGAAATTTTTGTGGGAGTTTAGCTCTTATATTCTCAATTTCATTTGCACTGCTGTCAGTCTTCCATTAAGTTGCACGTACATTCCAAACATGGAAAAACAACAAAAGGGGATTGTTCTTAAGAGAAATCTTCTCCAAACAGCAAAGCCTTTTCACAAAACAAAAAGCTGATTCGGGGGTAAGCTGCATGCTGGATTTCACAAAGCCTGCATTTCAAGTGCTTTCTGCTCTGCACTGGGCTGAAAATATATTGCCTGCCACCAAAAACTGCTCCAAGTTTTGCAACGTTGGTTCACTGCAGAAACGGATGGTTTTCAATTACTGAGGTGTTTTATTTAGCCTGTGCAGTAGCAGCAGTGCCTTTCATCACATGGACAGTTCAGTTCACAGTTGCCTTGTGTCCTGTGCCGTTCAACAAAGTAAAATATGTACAGGACCCAAATGCCATCTTTACTCATCAGCAGCATATAATAAACTTTTAGAACCTGGAAAATGTGCTCATGTTTCCCTCTTTGTGTGGTGCGGACACAAACTGTAATTAGAGGGAGAAGATTAACAGATAATAGTTAAGCTTTCACCTACTGTTTTAAGAGGCTAACCCTGAAGACACTTGGTAAACTCCAGGTATTAATTGTTGTAAAGATTAGTAGCTTCCTAAGTACTGTCAGGAGCTTCCTCTAGGTGTTTTGAAGGACAAGGGAGAATTCAGTTTCCAAAGAGAGCAGGATCAGGTCAGCACTCTTGCGTGGTAGTGGTTAATATTTCATCCTGTAGTCTCTAAAGTCACTTGGGTCAGACTCTTGGACACACTTTGTGTCCCTTTGCTGGGGTATTTGATATGATCTTGTAGCTTTGCCTTCTGAACAACTGAGGCCCTAGCCATGGTGCAGTATTCTGGGAAGAAAAGTAATTCCTCACCACCCATAGGACTATGAACAAAAAGCAGAGCCAGTGATATGACCACTGCCCTGCCATTTCACAGCTGTTTCCTCTAATGAGTCTGCTGGGTGAGTGGTAGAGTTTCAGTAACACAGAGTCGCTCAGGCATTGCATCAACAAGGCAACTAATCTTCTGCTGATATGATGCCAACTGTGCATGTGACAGCGTGGTGTCATCTAAAATAAAACCCGTGTTCCTTATTATTTGTATTATGGTAGTGCCTCCATTATGCTAGAAACTTCCTAACATTTAGGAAGACATGGTCCCTGCCATTAAGAGCCTGCAGGCTAAAACAACATGCTTCCTCAATCATTCATTGCCACCATTGCTGAAGGGAGAAGTGGGTGTGACCTTGAACCATCCTGAAGACTTCAGTGATACCAGCTGCCAGTGGAGAATGAGTTCAGAGCAGCAGTGGAATCACTACTATCCTCTTCATCATTACTCCAGGGGGAATTCTGTGCCAGAATTCTTATCTTCCGTGGGGAACACATGCCCCTTCCACGGCATCCCGGGCAAGATCACCGCTGCAGGGGGAAAGGGAGGGAGAGAAGGCTGGGTGTGCATGTGTCCATGGAGAGACATTAAGAGGGTGGGCCTGGGCGCCTGCCTACATGTGAATGAATGAGAGACTCACTCGGTCTCTCTCGTCGCTGTTGCTGCATCCTAGGCTTGGAGGGAGGCGTAGGGCTGAAGCAGGCTCTGTCCCTGAGGCAGAGCATAAATGTAATAATTAAGGTCTTGTCTACACCGGCACTTTACAGCACTGCAACTTTCTTGCTTTGGGGTGTGAAAAAACACCCCTCTGAGCATTGTAAATTTCAGCACTGTAAAGTGCCAGTGTACACAGTGCACAAGGGTGGTGGCTACTCCCCTGGTAGTGCAGCAGGGCTTTAATGTTGCTAGTGAAGACCTGCCCTAAACAGGCAGGCTGCTAATGTTCCCAATGTCCCTTTATTGTTCCCATTCTTAGTCAATTATGATTCCTTTACTTTGCCAGGGTGGTGTAAAGCAGTGCTCCCCAACCTTTTGTCACCCTCGGCACACCATAGCCTCTCCCAAAATTCCACGGCACACCACATACAAAAATTGGATAAAAAACAAATATAATCTTCAAAATATCGTTTTGAAGAGTATAATAGTATATTATATATATATATATATATAATAGTATATTATTATATCCCCCCAACGCCCCCTTGCACACTGCTTACCCCCGCTCCCAGCCCAGCCTCCCCCCAACGCCCCCTTGTACACCGCTTACCCCCGCTCCCAGCCCAGCCTCCCCCCAACGCCCCCTTGCAGACTGCTTACCCCCGCTCCCAGCCCAGCCTCCCCCCAACGCCCCCTTGCACCCCGCTTCCCCCCCCGCGCTTACTTGTTCGCTGGGTCACGCTGCTGTGACCCGACTCCAGCGAGGGAAGGAGAGGAGGGACACGCCCCCCAGCCTCGCGGTCAGAGCAGCGCCGCGCCACACCGCCTCCCCCGCCCCCCAGCCTCGCGGACAGAGAGCGCCGCACCGCACCGCCTCCCCCGCCCCCCAGCCTCGCGGACCTCAGAGCAGCGCCGCGCCACACCGCCTCCCCCGTCCCCCAGCCTCGCGGTCAGAGCAGCGCCGCGCCACACCGCCTCCCCCGCCCCCCAGCCTCGCGGACCTCAGAGCAGCGCCGCGCCACACCGCCTCCCCCGCCCCCCAGCCTCGCGGACCTCAGAGCAGCGCCGCGCCACACCGCCTCCCCCGCCCCCCAGCCTCGCGGACCTCAGAGCAGCGCCGCGCCACACCGCCTCCCCCGTCCCCCAGCCTCGCGGTCAGAGCAGCGCCGCGCCACACCGCCTCCCCCGCCCCCCAGACTCGCGGACCTCAGAGCAGCGCCGCGCCACACCGCCTCCCCCGCCCCCCAGCCTCGCGGACCTCAGAGCAGCGCCGCGCCACACCGCCTCCCCCGCCCCCCAGACTCGCGGACCTCAGAGCAGCGCCGCGCCACACCGCCTCCCCCGCCCCCCAGCCTCGCGGACCTCAGAGCAGCGCCGCGCCACACCGCCTCCCCCGCCCCCCAGCCTCGCGGACCTCAGAGCAGCGCCGCGCCACACCGCCTCCCCCGCCCCCCAGCCTCGCGGACCTCAGAGCAGCGCCGCGCCACACCGCCTCCCCCGCCCCCCAGCCTCGCGGACCTCAGAGCAGCGCCGCGCCACACCGCCTCCCCCGCCCCCCAGCCTCGCGGACCTCAGAGCAGCGCCGCGCCACACCGCCTCCCCCGCCCCCCAGCCTCGCGGACCTCAGAGCAGCGCCGCGCCACACCGCCTCCCCCGTCCCCCAGCCTCGCGGACCTCAGAGCAGCGCCGCGCCACACCGCCTCCCCCGCCCCCCAGCCTCGCGGACCTCAGAGCAGCGCCGCGCCACACCGCCTCCCCCGCCCCCCAGCCTCGCGGACCTCAGAGCAGCGCCGCGCCACACCGCCTCCCCCGCCCCCCAGCCTCGCGGACCTCAGAGCAGCGCCGCGCCACACCGCCTCCCCCGCCCCCCAGCCTCGCGGACCTCAGAGCAGCGCCGCGCCACACCGCCTCCCCCGTCCCCCAGCCTCGCGGTCAGAACAGCGCCGCGCCACACCGCCTCCCCCGCCCCCCAGCCTCGCGGTCAGAGCTTTTGCCGCGGCACACTTGGCATGGCCTCCCGGCACACCAGTGTGCCGCGGCACACCGGTTGGGGAGCACTGGTGTAAAGGAGCCTTATTGTAAATGACAGTAACAGAGTCCTCAGCTAAGACAGTCTGTGTGCTTTCTCCCTTTTTTTTCCTGTGCCAGAGAGAGACAGCGGGGTTAGATTACAGCTCAGGAACTACTTTACTTAAATCATTACAAAAAATGCAGGACAACTATTAGCCAAACCGTGTGACTTTCATGTGTGAAAGTCTGAGCAATTTAAAGCGACATTTCACTTTACAGAACACGGAGCACCAAAATAAAAGTAATGTAATTTAAATGAAAATCCAGGATTAGAGCTGGACTGCGGGGCCTTGGTTACCAAGGATTTGTAACTTAATGTTCGTGTGTTTAGGAAATGCTGAACAGTTATTTTGGGTGTTTTTTTTCTCTATGGTAGTTTAAATAAATTACCAAAATAAGTGAAACTGGTATGTTTATATTGCATTATTTTAACAAATAAAAAATTCAGAATTTTAATTTTTGACTTTTTGGTGCAGAATTTTGGATTTTTTAGCACAGAATTCCTCCAGGAATATTTGCATGTATTGTGGCTTCCTTCCTGCTAGCCCCTATATTTTGTGGATGTTTTGTGTGCACATTTCATGCCTACACTAGCATCCCCATTATTGTCATACTCACAAGTGGAGCTGCACTAGGTGTTACAGCACGTATGCAATTTTTTTTTAAACCTAGCGCAGACACTTAATTCCATACAAGGAGGTGGCTAGGCCATATTCCTCTTCAGACTACTGAAGGGTGAAAATAAACACAATAGCCAGGAGGAAGCGCTGAAGAGGGTAGATCAATCCATCAGTTATTTTGGGGGAGAAACACCATAGCTTTAAACATTAAGGTTGGGGCTCATCATTCCTGGTTTCTTCCACAAAGGAGGTGGAACATACCATCACTTTTTTCGGCAGGGTTGGGGGAACAAACCACTCTGGTTCTTTTGTCTTCTGCCTTCATCTTGTTTCTGTTTTAAATTCCCTTCATCTTATGGTTGGCTACAGTGTAGTGGTCCATGCAGTAAACAGGAGTTTTGTCAAGTAACTTCTGTTATAATTCACAGGAATAGTGAGGCTAAATCCTAGCATTGCACTCAGTCCTGTTTCTGCTTGATATCATGATGGGCTGCTATTTTTCTCCATTTAAAATCTCCAGACACAAGATAACTCTGGGCCCCTAAATAGCATATGATTTACAAATTGTGACACTTGAGCTTTATATGATGTGCTCTTTTCCCAACCCTTCCACCATGACATCATCCAGGGAGCCCCCACAGAGCTCCATAGCACAGATGGGGTACACAGCCCCCACAATACTCACTTTCCACCTATTCTGTAGGAAGACCGCAGTACCGCTGGGGAGGGGACATCTGTACCAGGGTGGAGGAGAAGGAGACAATACTTGCCTTAATTGTATTATTTTCCTGGGTTCCTTATACTGAAAATCTGAAAGACCCCCAGTATTCTACATTTGCAGTGAAGTCAGTCAAATCACAGTATGTTTGTATGAACAACATCTCAGGTTGTTCCATAGGTGCTGTGCTGCAGACAGGCCAAGCCCTCATTAAAATGCCCCGAGTACTTACCGAACACCTGCATCTGCTGTGCACTGTAATGGGCATTGCAACTGTCCCTCACAGCAAAGCTGGCTTCTGCATTACTCAGGCCAGCACACAATGTCAGTGTTGATAGCCAGAGAAAGCTGTAGAACAGCTGGTGGTTACTTGACCTGATATCCTCCAAGAAAGTGGACAAATTGCCTGCTAGATGGGGGGGATAGTTTATTCAATTCCCACCCATCTTTTTTCCACCAGGAGCACCTGCCTCCGCTGTCCACATACACTCCTAGACACACTCACCATGAGTCTCCAGAACTCTTCCTTTCCTCTCTTTGCCCCCGAAGGCTCCGACTTCTTGCATGCATTCTATCTTCTTCCTATTGAAAGGATAAAAATGTAGGTTACCCACTGGTAGCCGTAGTGCAGCATCTTCCACATAGCCCTGGTTGAGAACCACTGAATTAGGAGTTGGTTAATTCTTTAGAAAATTATTTCTAATTTAGCATTTCCTGGTCCAAGACATTTCAATGAATGAAGTGCGGGTACGACTGAGTGCACTTGTGGATCAGGTTATATACTTTAGATTGTAAAACGCAGTATGTTATAATTATAATGCAGTTATAAAAGTGATGGGAAGATATACCCACTAATGTTCTGTGCCAACACAATTTTGGATATATTAATTACTAGGGAGAAGAGAATGTATTTGAGCAAGTTCAAACCTGTTTGACCTTTACAAGTTAAAAAAGCATTCCTGGGCCTTAACTTTTGCAAAATGTTTTATATACATGCCATCTTCTAAATTGATTCCAGCACTGACAAATGATATACAGTAAACCCTCGATTTAACGGACCTCGATTTAACGGACTTCGGATGCAACAGACAAAATTTCTGAGCAAGTCTGATGCATTCGTGATCCATTTCTGGCGGGCTGGCTGCCAGCTCCCAGCTGCCACCCGGGTCACAGCAGTGGGTGGGCTGGCTGCTGGCTGCTGGCTCCCGCCTGCCGCCCGGGTCCAGGCAGCAGGTGGGCTGCGGAGCTGTCGCCCCGACCCTGTGGCGGGCGGGCTGCTGCTCCGACACCTCTTTTTTTAATTATTATTAAATAACGGACTTTTTGATTTAACGGACACCCCCTCGCCCGAATTAGTCCGTTAAATGGAGGTTTTACTGTACGGTTATTAGACTGTACTCTCATCATACAGTATCATTTTAAATACGTTCATGTGAGAGATGTGTATTATAAATAGAGTTGGTGGGACCGCCTATTAATAAGATTGTCTGACATGTCCTATTATAAGACTCTGTTTTCATTTGCTTAAAACTTTGCCAAACTGTAACCATTTTGGATGATATTTTCCATGCAGGGTGACTGTGTGTGTGTGGAAAATTACAGTCAAAACAGTTCAGATATTTCCAAGAATAAGGCTGGAAAAAAGAAATGTATGCTCACATTTAAAAAAAAATGTGAGCAACCTTTCCTTTGGGAGGCTCTAGCACCCCCATGCCTTGGAGGAGGGACTTGGAATTTGGCAGAAGAAATGGTCTTTGTGTCAGGGATGTTTCTTTTGCCATCACTTTGAAAATCTATCCAGATTTGGCCAAGTTGTAAGCTTGCAGTGCACACATGCTCAGTAGGGAATTCTTAGAGTTTGGCAGCTGAATTCCCTGAAGCTTCTGTTCACAGTGGGCACGATCCAGCCTGGGCAGAACTTACCCCTTAATTGTAGCTCTGGGCTGACACAGAGCAAGGCAGTGGAACTGGGAGCAATGAGCCTGTCTTTCCTGTGCTTTCAGTGCCCTCTTTCTGGGTTTGGGCAGAGTGGAGGAGTAAGCTGCCTGATTCAAATGCAGCCGGGACAAAAACCAGATCTATGAGTCAGGGAGAAAATTGGGACTGGGAGCCGAGAGGGTGGGGGGCGACTGGGACAGGAGGCTGGTGGGGAGGGGAAAGGTAAATTGAGAGTTGTGGATACACTGTGACTGGCAGGGTAAAGAGACTTGGACCTGGAAGACCAGATTGGAGATTGGCTGGGCAAAGCTATTGAGACCAGAAGCCAGGGGGAGAGTGGCACTGACTGGGCAAGGAGACAGGAAGCCAGGGAAGGAACTAGGGAGAACTGAGATTGTATGAGGTGCTGGAGATGTGGCTGGGCAAAAATGACTGGGACTGGGAAGCAGTGGGGTGGGGAGAGAAGGTAGAGAATGGAGTCAGGCTGCACTCTCTATCCTGTGAAATGAATGAGGCGGGGGTCCTATAGAAGAAATACTATGTGAGCATGGAATTAAAAACACTGTCATAATGCTTACACAGAAGGAGGCCTAATTAAGGAATCACAGACATCCTTAATGCCGGGATTTCCTAGCTTAAAGTTCTTTTAATGTAAATTTTGTTCTTAATATGTCTGTATATGTGTAAATAGTTAGTTAATAGCTAAGGCACCAGCAAATGGACCTCAAGAACGTGCAGTTTTGTTCCTGGATTTTGTAGGCCAAAAAAACCGATTGTTGTTGTACATTGCAAAGGGCTTCTTGTGTGCGGCTCTTGACGTGCAGCTCTTACTACATACCACTCTCCCTGGCTGTATTTGTACCGGTGCATTGTGGGGGAAATGTAGACAGGAAGCAGAGTGCCTGGAGGATACACAGAGGAGCACATGGAGCAGGGCCAGTGGACTCAGAGATGTGTGACTGCTCAGCGAGCTGGGAGGGAAGAGGATGGGCCAAAATAGTTACGCAGTGTTCATTAGGTGCCTGTGTACAGAGCCAGGGACTAAATGTGCCAAATTCATTACAGGAAGATAGCCATAGGCCTAGCGAGGCTGTTGGCAAGGGTGAAACACTTAGCTATAGACCCAACCCCTGTTTCAAGCTGGGAATAGGATCTCAGCAAATGCCAGTGTCATCAAGAGTGCAGTGTGGGCAATAACACATAGGCAGGGTTCAGGCATTTTACCACTGTATTATGAATACCTTCCAGCAAGAAAGAAGATCAGATCATTTCTTAAAATACAACACTCCTTAGTGCCTTTTTAAAAGAAATACACCAAGTATTTGTCCTGGTGACCCATCTTCGTACTCTGTGTGTAACATTAGCATTAGCACTATATAAAATCCCCCTCCATCCGCTCACACCAGTAATGACACAGTAGGGTATGTAGCAACTTAAAAGGCTTTCCTATATTAACTCTACCTTGCTGTCCTGCTGTTACTATAGCAACTGCTGACCCATCAGTCCTCCTGAAATTGATATCCTGTAAGTACTGTACTTAGCCAAGGACAGGTATTTTATGTGCACTTTTGTCACTGAGATGAGAGTAAATCATAGAGGAAGCTTAATTTCATCTATTATTTTATTATATTTGTACCAGTTCTGGTAATTGAAACATTTACATTTCTTACAATTGTGATGTATTTTTAAGACAATCCAAAAATCAATATATATTTAGATAGTAACTCAGTTGGGAATACATTGCTGACATTTACTTACTGCAGGGGAAAATTCACTTTGTACAAGCAGTTTCTTCCATCACATGGGTTCTGCAACTGTAGTTTCATTAATTATTCAATTCAGCTTTATGTCCTGCTGCTTTCACTAAAGCAGTTGGCTACTGACAGCACTTTATTTTTAACGTTCTGCTCAGTTTGATTGGGGTAAAAGTGTGGGTTCAGTTCTAGCTGTATTTTATTTTTATTTACATGTACAGTAAACCCTCGATATAACGGACTAATTCGGGCGAGGGGGTGTCCATTAAAGCCGAAAGTCCGTTATTTAATAATTTTTTTAAATCATTAAATAACAGGACTTTTGGCTTTAACGGACACCCCCTCACCCGAATTAGTCCCTTATATAGAGGTTTTACTGATCACGGCCGGGAGCCGGGAGTCAGCCCGCCCAGCGGCAGCCAGCAGCCCGCCCGGGACCCCGGCTGCTGGGACCCGGGCGGGAGCCGTCAACCCGCCCGCCCGGCTCCCCGCTGCTGGGACCCGGGCGGGAGCTGTCAACCCGCCCACCCGGATCCCAGCTCCGGGGAGCCGGGCGGGAGCTGCGGGGAGCCGGGCGGGAGCTGTCAACTCCCCCCGCCCGGCTCCCCACAGCGGGGAGCCGGGCGGGGGGGTTGACCGCTCCCGCCAGGCTCCCCGCTGCGGGGAGCCGGGCGGGAGCCGGCAGCCAGCCTGCCCGCCCGCAGGTGGAAGCCGGCAGCCAGCCAGCCCGCAGGTGGGACCCAGGCGGGAGCCGGCAGCCCCCGAATAACGGATTTCAGATGCATCGGAAATTTTGTCCGTTGCATCCGAAGTCCGTTAAATCGAGGGTTTACTGTAATAAGGTTTCTGTTTTACATTCTGGAGATTCAGGTGATCAACTTGCACTGTACCTGCAGACCATCTAATCTAAATGTAGATTTTTATCCTTTGAAAAATTGGCATATGAGTTTTGGGAGAAGCAGTGGCTCAAACGACTGGACCTCTCTGTTGCTAGTTTAAATCCACCCTTATCAGGAGGTGATGGGGAGGCCACTCTCAGATTAACTTGTGGTCTCAATTCAGTTTCTATAGGATGAATGTCCATAACACAAAGCTATCACAAATTAAACAAATTGACTAGGAATGAGTGGGTGATGGATTCCCACTGCTGGAAGTGGTCCCATCAGGACAGTGCTGAGGCTCACTGGGGAGCAGTGTCGAGAAATTTGCATTAGTGTGTCATTTTTCCCTTCTGATGTGTCACTTGAAACTGGGAACATTCATCTAACACAATGGTTTTCTATCTTTTCTCCTTAGGAGACCCCTAAAAATTTTTGAATGGAGATGTTGACCCTTTTGGAAATCTTAGATGTAGTAGGGGCCACAGACCAGAGATTGAAAACCATGGATCTAACATTTAAAAATTCTCTTTCATCCTCTTCCCAGAAAATGGGCACATTAAAAATGGGCGCTTTGCACTTACCCTCTCGGAACATTACAAAGGACGGTTGGATTGAGACAATTCATCTTTAAATATGCTATATGCTGGATAGAGCACAACCCTTTCCTGATTACTGGGCTGTATGTTTTTGTATTTGTTGGCTTTAAGTGGCCGCCATATTCTGCAGAAATGTTTTGATTTTCATCTGTGTGCTTCACTCCTGTTCCCTGGGCTCCTTTTCAGCTGCAGAAAGCTGCTGTCTGTTTGCCAATTTACATTTTATCTTCTGCCATTTCTTGCCCACATTCTATCTGACTGCCAGAGACTCATTTGTATACTTTAATCCTTTGCTTGGGCCTTTGATATTTATTTTTCAGAGTCCTTTATTGTGAATGTCTAATTGGGTCACCATATTTACTCAACTCCTCCCCTTTCCTCAATCCTTTAACTATGCCATGCACAATTCTTCAAACAGGAAATCAGAACAGAAACTTCTCCATTTCTGAACGTCTCCCATCACTACTTGTTATGTACCACCAAGCACCACTCAGGTCAAGACTTGGCAAGAGTAAAGTTTACTTTATCTAGCTAAATAAGAAAAATTGATTGTCAGCCCGCCCTAGAACCATAAAGGATTGAGGCACTTTAGCAAAGGAGAGTGTAGAGAATATTAGTATATTTGTAATGACTTCTGACTTCCAGAATAATTTATTTACCTCAGTAAATGAAATGCAATTAAAGCAACCAAGAGGATGACTCAAAGATTTCATCACAGTTTTTTGAACAAAGTACCATGTTTTGTTTTGGGTTTAACTATTTTATAACAAGTGGATTAAAGATTCTGCCAAGAAATAAATGCCACTTATTTAATTAGTCCTCTCTGTTTGTTCAAACGAACAATGAAACTATTTTAGAAACAGTTTGAGGCCAACCAACTCCCTTACTTCAGTCCAATATTCACGGAAACTATAGAAGAAAAGAAATTAGTTCCTCTGTGGCTATACTTGGGTTCTGTGATTAAATGAACCCTGAAGTAATCCCCGGTGCATTATACTATTGTAAATGGAGAATACTGAGTAACTTGAATACCTTGAACCACTTAACACTTACTGTGTGAGCTGACATCAGGGATCTCACACACAACTGTGACTGGGCAAAATCAGATCTCAAGGGCAGAATTTTCAAAGATTGGTACAACTGGTGCCTGTGAACATTCAGATGGGTCTGTTTAAGTCCTATTTTTGGATAGAATTGTGTAAGACTATGAATATAGTGATTAGTGAAATAAACATTTCTATGTGGATTTTTGTGTATAATTAAGGCACCAGAACATGCAGATAGATACTTATCTGCTCAAATGACCATTTGCATGTGCCTGTTGTGTCCCTGCCAGTAACCCAAATTGCCTGGACAAAATCAGGGTTTGTGATGTACAGTGATTTCACGTGTATTTTTGACAGGCTCATTCATTTGATCCATTTTTGAAAATTTAGCCCTAAGTGTGTAGTTCAGCAGCAGGGGTTAATTATATTTTAAAAATTCACATTCTGTTGTATCTTTAAAAGCATTATCTCTTCAGAAAAAAAAAAAGAAGCAACAACCATAATCCTACCCTCTCTTCCCCATGAGATGCTGGCCTTGTCTACACTGCTCTGCTATCCTCTGGTAATTGTCATTAAGACATCACGGATGGCAGTGCAGTTAATCACAAAGTTCCTAACTGAAGAAGACTCCCAGTTGCCTGACGTGCTGTGTGATATGGATAGAAGCAACTTTCGATTGCTTTTGGCATTCAATGAACAGCTGCAGATGGTGGACCGTCGCTTTTGGGCTTGGGAAACAAGCATCAATGGGGGGATCGTATCATCATGCAGATGTGGGATGATGAGCAGTGGCTACAGAACTTTTGGATGGAGCAACCCACCTTCCTGTAACTGTGTGTGGAGCTCGCCCCAGCACTACGGCACAAACATATCAGAATGAGAGCTGCCCTCTCGGTAGAAAAGTACCTGGCAATCGCTGCTTGCAAGATCGTGACTCCAGACTGCTATTGGTCGGTCGCATATCAATTTGGATTTGGGAAGTCGACCGTTGGAGCTGCGTTAATGCAAGTGTGCAGGGCAAGTAATTGCATTCTGCTACGAAGGAGCGTGACTCTGGGAAATGTGCACGAAATAGTGGACAGCTTTTCAGAAATGAGTTTCCCTGATTGTGGAGGGGTGATGGATGGCACGCATATTCCAATTTTGGCACCAAACTACCTTGTAACAGAGTACATCAATAGGAAGGGGTACTTCTGCATTGTGTTCCAGGCACTTGTGGACCACCATGGGTGTTTCACTAACATCGTCACGACTTGGTCCAGGAAGGTGCATGACTTTCCAGACCCAAAGATTACAGTGGAGGATGTTGAAATGCCCATAGCACAAGGAACAATGCACAGAAGCATGATTGTTACGTTCACACACAGCACTGAAACATTTCAGTAAATTATACCTCTGGTAACATAACAATCGCTTTCTGACTGACCCATGGCAAGCACACACCTCGGCGAACACCCAAAGCATGGTGAGTTTTGGCTGAGGAGTGGTATATGGGGAAAATAGCACTCACTCTGAAAGGGTTGTGGTGTGACTAGGGAAAAAATTCTAGAATTCTCCCACGCTTTTCCACAGGCAGTATTCATTCTGGCAGCTATCTCACCGCTAAGGATGAGCAGGGAAATGAAGATACATCTACTCCATGCTTGTGGCTTCCCTATCCTACTCGCCTGTGTGGTGCTTTAGTCCCTGCACAAGTGATTGGCGAATGGCGTGGGAAAGTTTCCTACAATGGGAGAAGGAACAAAGCTGCTCTCCCAAGGAACCTTTGGCAGAGGATTACCGAATACGTCCAGGAAACTTTCCTGGAGATCTCTCTGGAGGACTCCCATGAGATCTCGGGATGCATCAGTACCCTGTTGTGCTGTACTGATTAGCTGCACAGGGGATATATCAGGCACACAGAAACACAGCCAGCCTTCTACACAAACCACAGCCACTTACCAGGTGTCTCCTCTCCTGCTTCTTGCTAGTTGGAAAGCAACTGCTGTGACTGACTAGACACCTCCACAGTGCAAACAGTTCCTGGCTGCCTGCCCCCCAGGCAACCCCACTGGGAGTTCCACATCATCGTCTAGCTCCATCACTTCATTAATGACTTTGTTCTCCAGATTAGTTCCTCTTTCTGCTGCCTCCAAGCCGCCAAAGTATCCATGGGGCTCTTGGCAGTGGAGGTGGGGGCACCACCAAGGGTAGCATCCAGCTCCTTATAGAATCGGCAAGTCTTAGGTGCAGCACCAGCGCAATGGTTTGCATCCCTTGCCTTATGGTACACCTGCCTCAGCTCCTTTATCTTCACCCTGCACTGCACCTTGTTCCAGCCATAGCCCTTTCTTCACAAGCCTCGAGAAATGTGCCCATAGGTATCCCACTTCCGACGGCTCAAGCGCAGCTGGGACTGCCCAGCCTCTTCTCCCCATATACGGAGAAGCTCCAACAGCTCTGCAGTGGTTGAAGTGGGAGAGCGTTTGCTGCGATAAGCCGCCATGGTCACCTGGGAAGATGCAATGAGACCTCTCCAGGCCAAAATGGATTTTCAAAAATTCCCAGGGCTTCGAAGGGGGAGGGGTGGATGGTTGTTTACCTGGTTGCAAGGCAGCAGAGTTCAAACTTCTGACCAGAGTGGTCACGATGGGCATTGTGGGACACCTCTTGGAGGCCAATTAAAACAATACAATCGAGCATGGTGTCTTCACTGGCACTTTGCTGACAAAAATGTTGTGCAAAAAGACTTCTCTCTCATCGGGTGGTTTTATTTTTGTCAACAAAATGGGATTTTTCCTGCCAAAATCGCATCGCAGTGTGTATGCATCCACTGTTTTGTTAACAAAAGCTGCCCTTTGTTGACAAAACTCTGTAGTGTAGACAAGGCTGCAGAAATAGTGTTGAGAGAAATACCTATTGTGAGTTACCTGGGGGGGTTAATCTCAGAAGGGAAGCTATACATTTTCCACATTATAAGTAGCACATGAATCCGCTGCTAATGCCATAAAGTGGATGCATCTGACTTCTTATTATTGGACTTCTGAAGTCCTGATTCCATTCTTCCTTTTACCAGTATCATTCTATTGACTTCAGTGAGATTATTCTTGATGATACCAATATAATAACTGAATTGGGCCCTCACTGTTTGTCATTTAGAAATGACCCATTAAAGTGTTGCTTCATTGCTGTCTCTACCAAGGAGACAAGAAACCAGCTGAATAATAATGCAGGATGGACGCATATAAGCAGGTCACTCATTACCTTGGAATTGAGCTACATTTCTGTTTTCTCTGAGCAAAGCATTAGTGGTCTTGTTAAACCCCTGAATAAGTGCATTAGGTTATGCTATTAATTTGGATTTTAGCAGGGAGGGGTCAGATAATACCCAGGAAAATTAGCTAGCCACAAAGTAGCTCATGGAAGGCTTACATCTAACTGCAGTTAGATGCACTTAAATGAAGTGATTTAAATACTGACATTACCTTTTTAAGTGAAGCATAATCTTACTTTCTATTTTTATATCTTGGTTATTTTGATCATTCATAAAATATGGTTGTTTTTCTGTATTCCTTGAGAAGAGATTATGCTGCTAAAGGCACCTCTCGTGATTTTTTTAGGAAATATTTTGACAGACATAATTATATTTACTTACAATTTACATCAGCAGTATAAGAACTATCTCAAGTGCGTCTGATAAAATGGAAGGAGGCTTGTTATGCACAATGCTGCTCAACGTTTATTATGGATTCAGAGACATTTTCTTTCTTAAAATGGGAAAGCAAGAAGATTGGTGCTAGGATAGGAGTTATCCTTAGTTCTTATTTCATATGTAGATCTCAAAGCACTTTTCAAAAGTCAGTATCGTTCTCTTCAATGTAGGTGAAGAAAATGAGGCACACAGGCCCAAATCCCCAAAGAGATTTATGCACCCAAATCCCAGATTTAGGCACCATTGCAATCCACAAAATCCACACTTGGCTGGCACCTAACCCTGTAGCTGTCTAAACTCATACAGTGCCTACATTTTTACTGTGAAAGTTGCCTGATAATCTGATGTGGGTCTGCTGCAATCTCTCCTGTTCAAGCTGTTCCACTCTGGAGACATAAAGAAGCATTAAAGCAGGGGGGTTGGATCCTAGGTCTCCTACCTCCCAGGAGAGTGCCCTAACCACCAGGTTATAAAGTCAATCTTCTTGCTTTTTCTGGGCTAATGACTATATTTATACAGAGTGGAATACCTTCAACAGGAGAGACTGAGGCCAGGTCTACACTGGGGGGTGGGGAGTCGACCTAAAATACAGAACAGATCAGCAGCAGTACTGCAAAAGCCGTCTATGTCCCTGGAGCCATGACTGGCAGGCGATGGGCAAACAGGAGAAGCCAGTCTTTCCACCCTCCCAGGGCTTTGGTTGGCTAGAGAACTGCCATCTCACCTGGGATTGGAGGAGGGTGGCTGGGAAGGGTGCAGGTGGCAGCTGTTGTGGCAGGGGCAATGGCCACATCAAGCTGCTCGTTTGAGCTCTGAGCTGGCGGACAGGCCCAGGAAGCAGTCTGAGCATGTCGCCCGCCTTGAACCTGCTCCGTGCATGATGATCCCAAAGGGAAGGAAACCTCTCATCAATGTCTGGGAGACTGATGGGGGGAGGTAGTGGGACTGTGTGTATGTTGTTAAAACTGGTTCTTTATTACTGATAACAGCACTGGAGTTATTTCTGGGTGAATTCCTGCCTCCCCAAAGGCTGGAGGAGGAGTCTCCATCCAAAGCAAAGAGTTGGGGTTGGAGGATTTGGAAATAACCACCAGCAAGAAGAGCCTCTTCTACCACTCAGTTTAGGACCTTGTTCCAATTAAATATTCCTTTTAACCTAATTCCCTTCCCTTCTCCCTCTGGCCAGAACATCATTGTAACTATCCCGGAAAGTGTTAGGAGTTGATCGTTTTAATACGCAGTTTTAATGTCTTCCTTTCTCTGTGTAGCCTTTAGGGCTTGCAGGGCATTTTCAGGTAGCAAGTAACATTCAAGCGAGATCTTCTCAAGCAGCCAGTTTTACATGCCCCAGCTATCACCAGCAGGGGCTTGTTCAGTGACATGACTTTCTGGCTTCATGACTCAGCCTGAAGTGCCCAATAAAATGTATATTAATAATAAAATACCAGCAGAAAAGAGAGATGATTGCTCACAAAGATTAATGTGGATCAGGTTAGCCATTGATTAAAAAGAGCACTGCTGCAGGGCTTGGGCAGACATTGGTAAAGTGCCCCATTAAGAAGCATTAATACATTTGTAGTTTTACGTTTAAAACCTGGAGATTGGAAATTTCAATTCCCAATCTCAATAAAACCAAACACATTAAAGTTTTGTTTGATCTCATCATGTAAAAATGACATGCCACTAGAGCCAAGATTGGGCAGAGCCATTCAGAGTTTCTAATATGCTGATTTTTTTACGGGCCTGTACACTCAACACAGACATAAAGAACAGGCCAAATTCAGGAGCGAGTCCATGTAAGTGGTGTTAGGTGCACCCTCCTCTGACCAAAACCCTGTCTACATGACACACCACCGAGCACACTCTAGTGCAAATAATGAACAATATAGGCACTACTTCAGTAATAATGAATAATTCATTAAGAAAAATCTGAAAGGAGAATGTATCCCATCAGCCCAAGTTCTAACCAACTTCTGTAGGCAAGAAGTTAACTGGACTGCAGCTGGATAGACTCTGGAGTGGATTAGTAATTGGCTTGGCTGGAGTCAGTACTTTAAGCCTGATTTACATCAATGCCAAATTTCAGTCCAGACCAACCAAAACATTTAGAGGTGATGCAGAGGGAGGACAGGTGTCAATGATAAATTGTTTAGTGGCTGAGAATGGAGGTGGTTATATGCCCAGTTAGGCCCTGTCTCCAATAGGGTAATTCAGACTGGTGTAACTACATCAGTGTAGTTACTGTGATGTAAACTCTTAATGTAGATACAGAACAGCAGTACAAATAGGGAGAGTGTCTTATTTGAGGGCATAACAGGACTACCAGTGCCAATGTCCTTAATGTAGAAAGGGCCTAACTCCGCATGTACCACACATAGGTTTGATGCTGTGTTTTTCCTAGTAACTATGTTCATTGAAAACGTGCCATTGATGCTGAGCTTTTTGTAGGGCCATCAGCAGTGTTAGAAAGAAGGAAAGAACACTTGACCTAACATGCTGGTTTCTGTTTGCTTTTGATCTTGTTTGATGCATTAACTCCCCACAGCTCTCTCTGATCTTCCCATCAAGAAACTCACTTTGCACTCTTTAAATCTGCCCTCAAGGGCGTGCTGTTCAGTAAACTGCCATCTGTGTAAAGTTTTGCTTATGGTTAAACCTGAACATGCTTCCCAGCAGTCTCTCATATCTGAGCTGAGTGCCCTAATGAGCAGGATGGACAGACACACCCACCCTTTCTTCTTCCTCCCCACCTCACCTGGGTGATCTTTTGTGACAGGTATCCGGTCCTAAGCATGCTCCGAGCATGCCTAGGGGAGTGTGTCCCATTGGTGAGAATCCTGTTTTGATTTGAGCCAGGGCTCTGAGCAGTTTGTTAGCTGTGGGACTGAACCAGGTGGCTTTGTGGAAAGCCTCAGTAGCATTTCATAAGGAAAGGTAGGAAGTGCAGAGGCAGAAGCTCCTCTGAGAGTTGTTGCTGTTGGAATTAGTTGTGTTGGCCTTGTGATGATCGGGTAACAAGCACAGGCCCTTGGTTAGTAATTCTAGAAGGTCTCTAGTACATGACGCGTTATCAACACACATGATGGAGTTTGAAACCAGCAAACTCATTGGACCTCAGATTAGCACGGCATACCAGAGCAATTTCTCTTGCATAATTGGTTTCTAATTGGGGAGGCCGTTGAAAGGGGGTGGGTTGAGTGCTACGCATTCGAAGTACAACAGGCTGATGAATGACCCTAGAATTTCTGAACAAAATGTATCATCTTTTTCTGATCACTTTACTGAGAAGTTTGTTTCTGACTTTAAGCACAGTATATACCTACCTTAGTGCAGAACTTCCCCTTCGTTCTGCAAGCTTTTATCCGACAAGTATTCCTTACGAAGAAGAGCAGTCCAGTTGACTTCAACAAGATGATTTGTGCAGGTAAAGGTTGCGGGATTGGATCCTTCAGTTGAAGACAGTATAAATGAATGTAGTACTCATCTTTTCTACTTTGTTGTCCAAAGATGATGAAAATATTGTGCAGCCATCAAAATGGAGACCTCCAGCAAAATTCAAATAACTTAAGGCTATTGTAACACATAGATAAAAGCTGGGTGAACTAAGGTTGCATGGGCAACCTTATCTCTGCCGTGTTTTAACTATTCAATGGTTGACTTTTAAGCCTTAATAAGGTAGTTTTTTGTAGGTCATTTTATATATAGATGCAGCTATACAGTTTGTGTGCTTCCGAGTGGATAACTGGAAAAGAGAATGACATTTTGTATCAGAAGATTTTCTGTTTGGTCCCTCAGACTAACACCTTATGTAGCTTGTAGGGGGGAAAGAATGATGAGCAGAAATAAGTCTTTTGCCATATCTTTGGAGGTGAGGTCAGGATGAAGGAGAAAAAAAAGTTCAGGGAATATGACTTTCAATGCGTAAGTAAGAGACAAAGTCATTCCTTTTAGAATTTAGATCAAGTTCATCATTATGTTTTGGCTGCCTGGGTTTGCAACAAGTATTTTAAGCAGGGCAAAGGCACCCTTGAAGTAACTCTTTTATCTGATTACACAAGTTACATGATGACACATAGGTCATCGGTGTGAAATTCATCCTGAGATGACATCATTCCAGCTTGACTGTCTAGCCTTTTTTTTTTCTTCACGTAAATTTGTCCTTCACTGGGAACTCAGAAGAACCCAAGTGCTCATTTATTGCTGGATTTGTAATATATTTTAATTGAAAGGAAGGAAGGAAACATTTGAAGTGGGTTAGAGAAAAGGAGTGGAAGTTTGGAAGATCCGCATGCTATTCCTGGCTCTGCCACTGACTTGACGAGCCTAATGAGATTGTTAAAATCTCTTAAGTGCCTAACTGCCATTGATTTTAGGATATAGGTTCCAGATTTGTTGTGCTCGGCATTGCAAAGCTTACCTGATTTGGAAGAGTAAATCTCATTTTCAAAAGAGATTTAGGCACTTAGGAACCTAAATCCCATCAATTGTCAGTGGGATTTTGTCTCCCAAGTGCCTAAATCCCTTTTCAAAATTATACTTTTGCTCCTAAATCAGTTAAGCATTGCAGCACCGAGTGCAGCAACACCTAAATACCATTAAAAATCTGAATGCTTTTGAAAATCTGCTAGGTGCCTATTTTATTTTTATGCACACAAAACATAATAATGGCCATACCATTTCCCCATCAGTTAACTGGGGGGATAAAAATACCTTTGTAACACACTTTGAGTTCATTGGATGAATGGTGCTACCTTCAGTAGGTGCAAAGAATGTTACTGAAGGTCCTGCATTCTGGCAGGAAAGGGATCAGTTGCCAGTCTCATTTACTGACAGCCATAGAATATGCACAGTACTGTACAAGTTGTAACTGCAGCTTCTCTAAAGATGTTCAGATAAATATGGGCCCCAGTTTTTAACTCTTCAAATGAATCCTTCCCCTCTCAGTCTTTGTATCTCATTGTCATCCAGGTGGTTATCTTGGCAAACCTCTCTTCTTCATTGGTACCTTGCTAAATTGCTATTGGCAGGACATTTTCTAATTAGAACGTAAGAATTTTAATTGTTTTGAATATGTTGTGCTAAATGATGTAACTCAATTCCAACAAGAAATCTATAGCAATAATCCTAGACTGCAGTAGATATGATATACAATTTAAACTGATTAGCAGTTAAATTCTAGCTCAGATTTTATGTTTAGACATCAGAAAGGAGACTGCATCACTCGAGATAGACGAGGCAATTTAACAAACTGTGCTCTCAGGTTACAGCTTGTAAAAAGGACTGTGGGGACAAACTGCAGCATTTAAATAGATTAAAACTTGAGTCTGATTCACCCCTGCTTTACTCCAGCTCTGTATTGATGTAACTGAATTGGTCCAATGAAGTTACAATGCCAGAATAGAGGAGGGGTGAATCAGGTCCATTATTTAGTTCAGATGAAGGATTTTCCAATGCCCTGTTCAATCAGAGAAATTAATGGGTTGGGAAGCAAAGTGGAAATACTATGGACCTGATACTACCAGATTGTACCCACTGTAACTCCATTGAGTTACTCCAAGTTACACTAGTGTAAGTGGGATCAGAATGGGGCGCCACATCTGATTAAAGTGAGACCAGTGAGAAGTGGTAAAATTGCAAGA
Organism: Sternotherus odoratus; assembly: GCA_032164245.1. Lineage (NCBI taxonomy): Eukaryota > Metazoa > Chordata > Testudines > Kinosternidae > Sternotherus > Sternotherus odoratus. The sequence goes on along the minus strand of JAVMKO010000003.1, from coordinate 136,855,396 downwards.
GGCCAAATTTGCTAAAGTAAGACTCTTGACTAGAATCTACAGCTAAAAGTCTTCATATGAGGACTCAGTGGTCCCCCCTCCAGCTGTTTCTAATTAAGAATATAGATTTTAGCAAAATCACATCATAAAGAATGGTTAAGGCTGGGATTCCATTTTTAAAACCTTATAATCATGTTCTATTGTAAGATTTCACTGAATCAGCCAGATGAGGGACTGGGGAGCATGTATCCATCTCCTATGACTGGAAACACAATGACTTGAGGTTTCAAATGGAGAAAATAGTCCCTTGCGTAGCTGTCATTATTTTATTTTTTTTTGACTCTGAGGTGGTACAAGGGACAGGGAGGGAAGAGAAAAGGAGTGAGTAGAACTGACTACAAAAAAGTCATAAAACTCAGGTCAGGAGAGTGAGGGAAGGGCTTGTAGATAGGAAGAGGATACTTAAGGGAAAAGATCCTAGACAAAGCCTTATTAATTTAGGGTGTGGTGTTCTGTGCTCTGAAGATGAGTAGGGCTCAGTAAACTCTCAGTCTCCATGGGCCAGATTTGTAAAGGTATTTAAGTTCCTAATGATGCAGATAGGTGCTTTTGAAAATCCCACTAGGTGCCTAGATGCCTTAACTCATTGGAGTTAGGCACCTTAGGTTCCTTTGGAAACCCCGTTTGGCACAAGATAGGGCTTTTTTACACCAAGATAGCTCTTTTGATGGAAAATCCTATTGCAGACAAGGCACAGGTAGTTTTTACCTCACTGAAGCTAGTCAGTGTTAACCCCATGTAGAGGTTGACTAGCTGCAGTGTGGTAGAAACTACAGTTCCTTGTTTCCAATAGGATTTTATAGGGAGTTTTGTTATCTCAGTGTAAAAGAACTTACCTTTCTGCAGTAAAAAGGTTGTGAAGATCTGTCAGTTAATATTTGTAAGGGGTCTGGAAGATGGAAAGTACTATGTAAGTTTCAAGTATGATATTCTGTTTTATATTTTACTGAGAAACAAAGACATCGCAGTTAGAATGGTGTGAAGCCTGCAGTTTCACTTTTAAGGTGAAAGTGATCCAGTCCCTACAGATTTGTTTGCAGGTGGGAGTTAAATGAATTCAAATCTTCAAGGAGAACACACAATGATTTAGATATAAAGACCATGGAGAGATGGGGAGAAAGTTCCCAATTTTGTGGGAAAAGGAGGTTGGCTGAGTGGGATTTGCAGGATATACCTAAGTGAAAACTCAGAGTCCATCTTTGGCTGTGTTGTCACTAGAAATAAAAGTGTATCTTATAAGATAGATCATAGAATCATAGAATATCAGGGTTGGAAGGGACTTCAGGAGGTCATCAAGTCCAACTCCCTGCTCAGAGAAGGACCAATCCCCAACTAAATCAGATATTGTGTTGTACGTAGCTGGTCAAGGTATACCTTAGACACCTCCGCCAGCTCCCCTGGGTTTGCTCTGACCAGCTCAAGGTAAAACTACTACTTGCCTTGTTTTTTCTAGAATTCTATAAGACAGCTAAGACAATAGTTACGGTGTTGTAAAAGACACGGGCTCGGGAACATGTCAAGCCTCATACCCAAGGTTCATCTGAAAGAGTTCAAGGCTCAGTGCAAATACTTTCCACAGCTCTACTCACTGTCTCCCTGAGGGTCATGACTATCATTAAAGTGAATGGTAAATAGAAATACAACTGGACCTCCTCCCCCTTTGAAAATAGAGGAGATAGGGCCTGACATCTATGAACATGGAAATGAAATAAAAGGAAGTATTTCATAATAGATTTCCTGCAGTTGTGTGCATCTGAGTATTCTAATAAGATGTACTTGTAAATGCCCAGACTTCTACAGGTGGGAGCAGCACAGGTTGTCCTGTATCCTTGTGTTAACTACTTTGTCATCATGTTGTGGCTTTGTGCTCTTTTGTGCACAGGATGTGCCATCATTAACTTAGAATGTAAATTTTCTACTAGAGTTCAGTTCAGTGTGTGAATGCCACCCGCAGAAAACAAGTTTATGACATACCTATTTAATTTGGCATGTTGCTTTTTGGATATTAAATAGTGATGGACCCAACCCCAGACCCTACACCTTTTGCCCCTGAGGTCTGGGAGAGCCTGGATCTATAACAAACCACGCCAAACCTAACTGCCTCTGAACTTTGGAAAATGTCAGATCTGGTTTCAAATTCTGTGGCTTGGCTCCACCTCCCACATTAAATGTTCAACAAAAATGTCTGTGTAAACCCAGCCAACGTTCAACCCCAGATACATGTTTCTGGATATAGTTCTGTCCACTTGCTGCATTTATTAACCAGGTGAATTACTCTGACTAGCATTATCTTTCTTTCTGTTCACAGGTTGGCCCTGGGCAACCCTGTCTGTTCTTGGATTCCTGTACTGCTACTCTCATGTTGGAATTGAATGGGATCGCACACACCGTGTAGATTAGTGCACAGTTATACAAAGGTATGTCATCATGAGCTGTGAGTTAAGAAAGGAGTGGAACAGGTTTTTGTAAAATCTTTCATACAGTGAATACACACATTCTGATTTCTTTACCGTGGATGTACATGCCATTCTCTGTGCAGGAAAATATGCCATAGCAAATATACTTTGCCAAACTATTTAAAAAAATGGGAAGCCAGTTTAATTTATAATTGTTTATGGACAAATCACTTGAGCTGTAAACATTGATTTCTTAAAGTATTTTTGTCTCCTTAGGCACTATTTTTATATCAGAAGTATTTTAAATGCTATGTATGTGTTGAGTATCTTAGTAGATGTACTTTATGTTCTTGGACCCACGTCTATCAGGAAGAGAGGATTTTTTTGTCTTTTTCCTATTTTTTTCTGGTTTGGATTAAATTTAACTACATTACAAACAAAAGAGTGCATCCTATTCTTCCATTGCACGGTTTGGAAAACCAGAATTCTACCCAAATTGTCCCCCATATATTATATCTGAGTTATACCAAGTTATTGAAAGTGCAGCCTGAAACATGTAGAAAGGAATATAAGATTTTGCTTTTTTAGCCATTTCTCTATCTTGGTGGTCCCCAAACTGTGTGGCACACCTGCCTATGGGGGGGGGGGGGTAGAGAAATGTTCGTGGGGGTGGGAGGGCCTATGCCAGCTTCTATGGAGGATGGGGAGTGTAAAGCCGTGGACACTCACCCGGGGCACCCCCTGCTGGTGATGTGGGGAATTACCTTCTCTCTAGCACTCGGGGGGCCCTCTGTCGGTGGCTTCCGCGTCTATTCCGACTTCTGGCCGGTGTCTCCTCACAGCGGCCTGGTCCACCGGCAGCCCGGTCACGCCCTCCCGAAGGTAGACGGCTCTCGTGTCGACGGGCCCACCGGCAGTCTCGATACACTGTCCTCCGGGCTGTTGGCTCTAGCCGGGGCTCTCACCCAGACAGCCAGGGTATACAGTCTTTAATAAAGCTCTGACCGGGCTTCTCAGCTCCGGCCGCACACTGATAATGGTCCCAAGGGGCGGGCTATAGCCTGAGCTCCCTGCTCAGGCAGTCCGCAAACATACAGTCTTTATAGGGGCTCTAGTCGGGCATCTCAGCTCCTGTGATCCCCAAGTACACAGTCTCAAGGGGCTGGCTATAGCCTGAGCTTCCCTGCTCAGGCAGCCAGCAAACGCACAGTCTTTATAGGGACTCTAGTCGGGCGTCTCAGCTCCGGTGATCCCCAAGTAAACGGTCTCAAGGGGCTGGCTATAGCCTGCGCTTCCCTGCTCAGGCAGCCAGCAAACACACAGTCTTTATAGGGGCTCTAGTCGGGCGTCTCAGCTCCGGTGATCCCCCGGTAAACGGTCTCAAGGGGCTGGCTATAGCCTGCGCTTCCCTGCTCAGGCAGCCAGCAAACACACAGTCTTTATAGGGGCTCTAGTCGGGCATCTCAGCTCCGGTGATCCCCAAGTAAACGGTCTCAAGGGGCTGGCTATAGCCTGCGCTTCCCTGCTCAGGCAGCCAGCAAACACACCGTCTTTATTGGGGCTCTAGTCGGGCGTCTCAGCTCCGGTGATCCCCAAGTAAACGGTCTCAAGGGGCTGGCTATAGCCTGCGCTTCCCTGCTCAGGCAGCCAGCAAACACACAGTCTTTGGACTCACCCCTCCGGTGATCCACTGTCAGGGTTCCTGGTCCACGGGGGCCCACTCCATCCCCTGCTCGTCGGGGTAGGTTGCTGCTGGGACCCCAGGCCAGTCACCCTCGGTCGCGGGGAGCTCCGCAGCCGCTCTGTCTGGGCCACCCTCGGGCTCCGGGAGGTCGGGGGCCGCTGTCTCCAGGGGTTCTGGGTCGCTGGCCTTGGCCCCCGGGTAGGTGGCTGCCGGGAGGCCAGGCCAGTCCCTCTCCGCTGCGGGGTCTGGGCTGCTGCTCCCTTCTGCGGGGCTCCCGGTCTGCTCACAGCCGGGCCATTCTCCCTGCTCCTCTCCCGGGTCGCCGCCATCTTGGCAGCTGGCCCCGCCTTTTACCCTTCCGGGTCCTGGTGGGTACTTCCGGGGCAGGGGGCGGGGTCGCCTCAGCTCCGTCCGCCATCTTGGATCCCCTCCCGACTCGCCCTCCTGCTCAGAGGGGGCCCACCTGGGCCCGCTACACCCCTCCCCCCTTAAGTCCAACTCTGGGGGTCCGGAGTTGGGCCCTGTCTCCTCCCCTATGCGAGAGAAGAAGTCGGCGTTAGAATGGTCCTTACCTGCTCGGTGTTGAATTGTGAAGGTATAGGACTGCAACGTGAGATACCAGCGTTTCACTCGGGGGTTCGTATCTTTGGCTCGTTGCAGCCATTGTAGGGGTGCGTGGTCTGTTACCAAGGTAAAATGGCCGCCCGCCAGATAATATCGCAGGGCGTCCACTGCCCACTTGACGGCTAGGGCTTCCTTTTCTATTACTGCGTATCCCCTTTCGCGGGGGAATAGTTTTCGGCTAATGTAGACGATGGGGTGTTCGTCCCCATCGATCTCTTGGGACAAGACTGCGCCCAGGCCTACTTCGGACGCGTCAGTTTGAACGATGAATTCCCTGGCGAAATCGGGGCTAAAGAGGACGGGTTCCTCACACAGTCGGTCCTTGAGGCGCTGAAAGGCTTCCTGACAGATGGGAGTCCATCGGACGCGCCGAGGGCTATCCTTCCGTAACAGCTCGGTCAGCGGAGCGGCGATCGAGGCAAAGGCCGGTACAAAGCGGCGGTAGTACCCGGCTAGTCCCAGGAATTGTCGCACTTGCCTCTTTGTCCTAGGGGCTTCGTAGGCCTGCAGGGCTTGGACCTTCCCCACTAATGGTCTTACTTGTCCGTGTCCTAGGGTGTGGCCCAGGTACGTGGTTTCCTGCCATGCGATCTTGCATTTTTGGGGGTTGGCTGTCAGTCCTGCATCTCTCAGTGTCCGCAGGACGGCGGCAACCTGGGGAAGGTGGTCCTCCCATCGACGGCTGTAGATCACCACATCGTCTAGGTACGCCGCTGCGTAGTCCTTGTGGGGCTGGAGGAGGCGATCCATCAGTCTCTGGAAGGTGGCGGGTGCCCCATGCAAACCAAACGGCATCCGGGTAAATTGATATAGTCCGGAGCGTGTGGCAAAGGCCGTTTTTTCCCGTGCTTCTGGGCTGAGAGGGATTTGCCAGTATCCCTTCGTCAAGTCCAGGGTACTGATGTACCGGGCTTCTCCAAGCCGGTCCAGAAGTTCATCAATCCTGGGCATGGGGTAGGCGTCGAACTTAGAGATGCTGTTCACCCGTCGGAAGTCGATGCAGAATCTTACCGTTCCGTCCGGTTTTGGGACGAGAACAATGGGGCTGCGCCAGTCACTTTGCGACCGCTCAATTACCCCTACCTCGAGCATCGCCTGTACTTCTCTCTCTACGGTCTCGCACAGGCGGCGAGGTAGAGGCCGTGTGGTCTCCCGCACGACTTCCCCGGGGTTGGTGCGTATGCCATGTTGTACGAGTGTCGTCCGCCCGGGGCTTGTGGTAAAGGTTTTGGGGAAGGATTTTACTAGCCCCTGGGCTTGTCTCCGTTGCTCTTCTGTCAACGTAGGCCCCAGTTGGGGCGTTCCCTGGTCCGTGAGACTGGAGGTTTCGGGTCCAAGTTCGGGGTCCGGAGGGTATGGCGTAATCAAGAGTCCTTCTCGGTCTCGCCAGGCCCTCAGCAGGTTAACATGATAAATCTGTCTTTTCTTCCGCCGACCTGGATGGGATACTTCATAATTGACGGGGCCCACTTGGCGGATGACCTCATAGGGCCCTTGCCAACGGGCTAACAACTTGGATTCTTCAGATGGGAGTAGTAGTAAGACCCGGTCTCCGGGCGCAAAGGTTCGTTCACGAGCCCCCTGATTGTAAACTCTCTCCTGGGCTTTCTGGGCGCTCTGGAGATTTTCCTTGGCGAGGTCTCCCACCCGCGTCAGCCGCTCCTGGAGCTGCATCACATACTGGAGGACATTCCGCGAGGGGGACGGCCCTTGCTCCCAGTTTTCCCGCATGAGATCCAGCAGCCCCTTTGGCTGCCGGCCGTAGAGTAGCTCAAACGGAGAAAACTTGGTGGATGACTGCGGTACCTCCCTGATGGCCAATAGCAGAGGGGGAATCAGTTGGTCCCAGCGCCGGAGGTCCTGTGGGGTGAATTTCCGTAACATCTGTTTTAACGTTCGGTTAAATCGTTCGACTAGACCGTCGGTCTGAGGATGGTAGACCGACGTCTGCAATTTCTTGATTCCGAGGAGGTCACAGACTTGACGCAGAAGCCGGGATGTAAAATTGGTGCCCTGGTCGGTTAATATCTCTCGGGGAAGCCCTACACGGGCCAGGACCTTCAGGAGCTCCGTGGCAACGGTTCGGGCCGTGATGTTCCGGAGGGGTATGGCTTCCGGGAACCGTGTAGCGTAATCTAGGATAACGAGAATATATTGAAACCCGGCCACACTTTTGGGGAGTGGTCCCACAATGTCCATTCCGATTCGCTCGAAAGGTGTGCCGACGACGGGCAGCGGAACTAGCGGAGCCCTGGCTTTTCGCTTCGTGGTCACCCTTTGGCACTCGGGGCATGAGTCACAGAAATCCCGGACCTCCTGGTAGATGCCGGGCCAATAGAATCGGGTCAAGATACGAGCCAGGGTCTTCTCCCGGCCTAAGTGGCCCGCCGTAGGGACATCGTGGGCTAACTGTAGAACTGCCCGTCGATGGCAGCGGGGAACCACTAATTGGGTTTGTACTTCCTGGGTTTGGGCATCCCGGGAAAACCGGTAGAGACGGTCGTCCACCAACTCAAAATGGGGGTACGTCGTGGCCGGATGAGGTGGATTTGGGTGTCCATTTACCTTGGCCAGCTGCTCATAGGCCCACCGAAGCGAGGGATCCTCCCGTTGATCTTGGGGGAAGTCACTGCCGAGGGGGGGCGTCCCCTCTAGGCTAGGTGTTTCCCCGCCGTGGTCGTCCGGGGGACATAGGGAGGGGTCGCCTTCCTCCGACCCCTCCGGGCCCTGGATATCGGGGTCTGTCGGCTCACCTTCCAGAGCTTCTTTCCCTGGGGCGACCTCCTCGGCCACCCTCCACAGGAGCCCGGTGAAGCCTTTCCAGTCGCGGCCCAGGATGACGGGGTACGCTAGTTTCGTGGCGAGGCCAACGTTCAAGGTCCGGGTTTTTCCGTGCACAGTTAGGGTCACTGGGGCCTTGGGATAGGCCTGTATGTCCCCGTGGACACATTGGAGATGCACGACCCCACATGGGGGTCCCGTGTAGTGGGCTAGGTCTTCCCGGACCATCGTCTGGCTGCAGCCTGAGTCAAGGAGTGCGGAACTCGGAGTCCCGTTGATGATGACGGGCACGGTGAGCTTCTGAGGGCCTGGGGTCCGGGCTCTGGTCTCTCCGGTCCAAACCTGCGCGTAGTTGCAATCCATAGTCGGACACTCGCGCCGGAGGTGTCCGAAGCGCCCGCAGGTAAAACAAGGCCCAAGGGTGGAAGGGCGAGGCTCCCCCGGGGTTGCCGAGACGGGGGAAGGTGTCTCAGACTGGTCCCGGGGTCCCGGTTGGTGTTCGGGCAGTGGCTCCCGCTCCCTGCGGGTCCGTTGCCGGGCGTTACCCAGCCTCCATCGGTCGGGGGGTTGGCGGCCGGGTCGCTCTTCCCGTCGAGGGGTCGGGGCGCGTTCGCCCCGGGAAGGAGTAGGGGAGGGGCCCGTCGGAGGTCTGGCCCCTGCCCCAACAGGGGCCTCCGCCATTAGAAAGTCCTCCATTAGCTCCACCGCCCGACTCAAGGTTGCCGGCCGGTGGCGCATTACCCACGTTCGTCCACGGGTTGGCAGGATGTGGAGGAAGTGTTCGAGGGCTACTTGTTCGGCCACCTCATTCCCTGTCTTCTGCTCGGGTTGAAGCCATCTCCAGCAGGCCTCCTTCACTTGTTGAGCTACCACCCGGGGGCGGGCTCCCGGGGGATACGTTTTCTCTCGTAGTCGCCGCCGAAATGTTTCGGGGGTGATCTCCAGGGCATCTAGGATTGCGGCCTTCAGCCGCTCGTAATTATGTGCCTCCGCGACTGGTAGAGCTCGGTAGGCTGCTTGGGCGGGGCCCGTAAGGTACGGTGCCACCAACGTAGCCCACTGGGCTATGGGCCAGCGGGCGGCAGTCGCCACTCGCTCAAACGTAAGTAAAAATGTCTCGGGGTCATCTTCTGGTCCCATCTTGGTCAGGCGGACGGGCACCACCGGATCTGGAGGGCCTGCCGCCTCACCGGGACCCGTGGCCCCGGGCTGGGGCAGCAGAGCCGTTAGCTGTTGTAAATATTGCTGTTGTTGCTCACGGTTCTGGACCCCCAGCTCCCGAATCAGCTGTTGTTGCTGGAGCCCGAGTTGCTGTAGGAGCTGCTGTTGCTGTTGCTGCTGGTTCTCGGCCAGCCACTTAATTAGCTTTTCAACCTCCATCTTGTTCCTTTAACGGAGGTTTACGTACGGTCACCAACTCGTTCCCCTTTCGTCAGGGGAGGGACCGTGCCTGCATTCTCCACCACGTGTAAAGCCGTGGACACTCACCCGGGGCACCCCCTGCTGGTGATGTGGGGAATTACCTTCTCTCTAGCACTCGGGGGGCCCTCTGTCGGTGGCTTCCGTGTCTATTCCGACTTCTGGCCGGTGTCTCCTCACAGCGGCCTGGTCCACCGGCAGCCCGGTCACGCCCTCCCGAAGGTAGACGGCTCTCGTGTCGACGGGCCCACCGGCAGTCTCGATACACTGTCCTCCGGGCTGTTGGCTCTAGCCGGGGCTCTCACCCAGACAGCCAGGGTATACAGTCTTTAATAAAGCTCTGACCGGGCTTCTCAGCTCCGGCCGCACACTGATAATGGTCCCAAGGGGCGGGCTATAGCCTGAGCTCCCTGCTCAGGCAGTCCGCAAACATACAGTCTTTATAGGGGCTCTAGTCGGGCATCTCAGCTCCTGTGATCCCCAAGTACACAGTCTCAAGGGGCTGGCTATAGCCTGAGCTTCCCTGCTCAGGCAGCCAGCAAACGCACAGTCTTTATAGGGACTCTAGTCGGGCGTCTCAGCTCCGGTGATCCCCAAGTAAACGGTCTCAAGGGGCTGGCTATAGCCTGCGCTTCCCTGCTCAGGCAGCCAGCAAACACACAGTCTTTATAGGGGCTCTAGTCGGGCGTCTCAGCTCCGGTGATCCCCCGGTAAACGGTCTCAAGGGGCTGGCTATAGCCTGCGCTTCCCTGCTCAGGCAGCCAGCAAACACACAGTCTTTATAGGGGCTCTAGTCGGGCATCTCAGCTCCGGTGATCCCCAAGTAAACGGTCTCAAGGGGCTGGCTATAGCCTGCGCTTCCCTGCTCAGGCAGCCAGCAAACACACCGTCTTTATTGGGGCTCTAGTCGGGCGTCTCAGCTCCGGTGATCCCCAAGTAAACGGTCTCAAGGGGCTGGCTATAGCCTGCGCTTCCCTGCTCAGGCAGCCAGCAAACACACAGTCTTTGCACTCACCCCTCCGGTGATCCACTGTCAGGGTTCCTGGTCCACGGGGGCCCACTCCATCCCCTGCTCGTCGGGGTAGGTTGCTGCTGGGACCCCAGGCCAGTCACCCTCGGTCGCGGGGAGCTCCGCAGCCGCTCTGTCTGGGCCACCCTCGGGCTCCGGGAGGTCGGGGGCCGCTGTCTCCAGGGGTTCTGGGTCGCTGGCCTTGGCCCCCGGGTAGGTGGCTGCCGGGAGGCCAGGCCAGTCCCTCTCCGCTGCGGGGTCTGGGCTGCTGCTCCCTTCTGCGGGGCTCCCGGTCTGCTCACAGCCGGGCCATTCTCCCTGCTCCTCTCCCGGGTCGCCGCCATCTTGGCAGCTGGCCCCGCCTTTTACCCTTCCGGGTCCTGGTGGGTACTTCCGGGGCAGGGGGCGGGGTCGCCTCAGCTCCGTCCGCCATCTTGGATCCCCTCCCGACTCGCCCTCCTGCTCAGAGGGGGCCCACCTGGGCCCGCTACAGGGAGGGAGTTCCCCCAGCCCTGCTCTGCCCCCAACCACAGTTTCACACCAGTCCCAGACGCAGCTCCGCTCCACCTTGAGCCCAGCTCTGGCCCCAGCCCAGCGCTGCTCTAATCCCAGCTCCTCTCCCATCCCCAGCTCCGCCTTTAGCCCAAGCTCCTCTGCCAAGGAAGTCTTGGCTGTGTGGAGAGGGGGAGCACAGGCAGATTCCATTACTGGTAAGGGAGGCGTGACAGGAAAAATTTGGGCCCTGTAGTTCTAACTGAATACTGATCGAGAAGGGTCAGCAGAGAACAAGTCACTGGGTCTGGAGATAGGAATCCACAGGAGGCACCAGATGATATTCATGTTGAATTTAGACTTAGAACTAGGACTGTCAAGCGATTAAAAAACGTAATCGAAATTAATCGTGTGATTAAAAAATTAATCACTATTAATTGCACTGTTAAACAATAATACAATACCATTTATTTAAATATTTTTGGATGTTTTCTATATTTTCAAAAAATTGTTTTCAATTGCAACACAGAATACAAAGTGTACAGTGCTCACTTTATATTTATTTTTGCTTACACGTATTTGCACTGTAAACAAACAAAAGAAATATTATTTTTCAGTTCACCTAATACAAGTACTGTAGTGCCATCTCATTATCATGAAAGTTGAATTATAAATGTAGAATTCTATTTTAAAAAAAAACAAAACCTGCTTTAAACATAAAACAATCTGAAACTTTAGAGCCTGCTAGTCCACTCAGTCCTACTTCTTGTTCAGCCAGTCTCTCAGACAAAAGTTTGTTTACATTTGCAGGATATCATGCTGCCTGCTTCTTGTTTACAGGGTCACCTGAAAGTGAGAATAAGCATTTTCAGGGCACTGTTGTAGCTGACATTGCAAGATATTTACATGCCAGATGTGCTAAAGATTCATATGTCCCTTCATGCTTCAGCCACCATTCTAGGAGACATGAGTCCATGCTGACGATGGATTCTGCACAATAACAATCCAAAGCCGTGCAGACCGATGCATGTTCATTTTCATTATCTGAGTCAGCAGAAGATTGATTTTCTTTTTTGGTGGTTCATGTAATTTCTGAATTGGAGTGTTGCTCTTTTAAGAGTTCTGAAAGCATGCTCCACACCACGTCCCTCTCAGATTTTGGAAGGCACTTCAGATTCTTAAACCTTGGGTTGTGTGCTGTAGCTATCCTTACAAATCTCCCATTGGTACCTTCTTTGCATTTGTCCAATCTGCAGTGAAAGTGTTGTTAAAATGAACATGTGCTGGGTCATCATCTGAGACTGCTATAACATGATATAAATGGCAGAATGCAGGTAAAACAGAGCAGGCGATATAACAATTCTCCCCCACGGAGTTCAGTCACAAATTAAATTAAAGCATTATTTTTTTTAATGAGCATCCTCAGCATGGAAGCATGCCTTCTGGAACAGTGGCCAAAACATGAAGGGGCACGTGAATGTTTAGCATATCTGTCACGTAAATACCTTCAAATGCCAGCTACAAAAATGCCATTCAAATGCTTAAAGAAAGCAAGGAATACTTGTAGCACCTTAGAGACTAACTAGTTTATTGCAGCATAAGCTTTCATGAGTTATAGCTCACTTCGGCTGTTCCCTCTTAGAATTGGTATGCTAATGTACAATTTTTTTTCCTTCTGTGTGTATAAATGCATTTTACTTCTGTTCCATTCTATGCATCCGACGAAGTGAGCTATAACTCACGAAAGGTTATGCTGCAATAAACTAGTTAGTCTCTAAGGTGCTACAAGTATTCCTCACTTTGTTTACGGATACAGACTAACACGGCTGCTATTCTTGAACCATTCAAATGCTTGTTCTCACTTTCTGGTAACACTGTAAATAAGAAGAGGGCAGCATTATCTCCTGTAAAGTAAACAAAATTATTTCTCTTAGCGATTGGCTGAGCAAGAAGTAGGACTGAGTGGACTTGTAGGCTCTGAAGTTTTGCATTCTTTTGTTTTTGAGTGCAGCTATGTAACAAAAAAATTACATTCGTAAGTTACACTTTCACAGTAAAGAGATTGTACTACCTTGTATGAGGTGAACTGAAAAATACTTTCTTTTGTTTATAATTTTTACAGTGCAAATATTTGTAATAAGAAATAATATAGACTTTGATTTCAATTATAATACAGAATATAATATATATGAAAATGTACAAAAACTTCCAAAATATTTAATAAATTTCAAGTGGTATTCTATTGTTTAACAGTGTGATTAAAACTGTGAATAATCGGGATTAATTTTTTGAGGTAATTGCATGAGTTAACTGTGGGCAGGTCTACGCTTCCGCAGGGATTGACACTGTGAGATAGAGCTATCGGGGGTTGATTTATCACGTCTAGTCTAGTCTAGAGGGGATAAATTGATCCCTGAGCACTCTCCCATTGACTCCTGTTCTCCACCGCCGCAAGAGGCACAGGCGGAATCGACAGGGGAGCGGCAGCAGTCAGCTCACCGCTGTGAAGATGCTGTGGTAAGTCGATCTAAGTATGTTGACTTCAGCTAGGCTATTCTCATAGCCAAAGTTGAATATCTTAGATCGATTTTCCCCCCACGCTAGTGTAGACCAGGGCTGTGATTAATCGACAGCCCTACTTAGAACTACGGCCACATAACCAATTTGCACAGAAGCCTGCAGCTGCTGAGACCAAGATAGGTTTGAGGTAATAGCACAACCTCCATCAACACCCCAGGCTGGTGAATGTTGGTCATAGCAGGGCAGATGCAGTTCCCACAGCCCATTTCTGAAGCTACACACCAGCCTTTTGTTGGCTTCTCCAAATCTCACCTAGTTATTGGGGTGGGGGATGCAGAACTGGCCTGACCCCGACACCAGCTTTGATAGATTACCTGACACCTGCTCACTTATCTGGCAGGTTGGCATTGGGAGAGCATGAAGTGAAGGCCACTGCTACCCCTAAACCAAAGGATAGTAAAAAGCACCTGCCACATTGCCTCAGTAGGGCACTGAGTGAGGAGAAAGACTGTCCTGCTGCAGTCGCCATGCTTTACTGAATCAGTGGCAGGCAGCAATCCATATACCTACTGTGGTAGCTATTGAGTGTCAGTGCCCAATGCATTATGGGATGCCCTCTGTTTCTACATCCTGTGTGGAAAGCGAGGTGGGGAGGGTGTTCTGTGGACCTTCAACCTACAAGATAATTTGCAGCAGAGGGCTGGTACCAATCACCATGAGTGATCCAGGATCCGGTTTGTGTAGTCTACCTGAATGGAACCCTGTAAAGCTCACCCAATCCCTCTTTAGAAACAAATTAACACTGAAGGCTGGTCCATTTAGGTGGTAGCCTGAGCCCCGGGTTCCAGCCCTGGTTCTACCACAGACTTCCTGTGTGACCTTCAGTGAGTCATTTAATATCTTTGTACCTCCATTCCCCATTGGTTAAAAAAGGGAGTTAAACGTCTCCAGGGTGTTGTGAGGATAAATTCATTGGTGTTTGGCAGTTGTAAATATCTAGCTAGGGTAAATAATTTCCTTTTGCAATCAGTTTTAGCTTGAAGTACAAACTATCCCAAAGGCCGCTAGACCAAATAAGACATAGTTTGTCTGTCTAATATATTTGGTGATTGAAAGGATCACTGCAACCACTACCAAAATGGAGTGCCCTGAAGGTGGGACCTAACATTGGCCTAACCATTGAAGCAGAATTACGCCATTGCAGAGAGGTTTTGAAAAATCCCATGCTTAGGTCTTTGTAGTTAATAGTAGGGTAAAAAAAAACATGTATCTGTTCTCCAGCCATGTAGATTGGGAATCCATTGATCTAATGTAGGATTTTTAGTAACTTGTTTGTATAAATAACATATCTTACATTCAGAGATGGAAATGACGTAGGTCACCTCTAGACCATTCCTCATTCCAAAGCAATATCAGTCTGTGTGGTGTATGTTCTAGTGCTTTGTACTGTCTAATGTTGCTGTATATCCTTTTCTGTTTTAAAAATAAAACTCAGTCTTTAAGGAAGGTTGATGAACAGACTGACTTGCAGAATTATTTTTTGCTATATAAAGGGGAAAAAGTAGGTTTTTTTGGTTTATGCTGTATCAGAGGCCATGGAAACATCAATTTTATAAAAACTTTTTAACCACAGGAAGTATTAGCTCTGTTTCTCATGTATCACACTTTCATCCTGAAATTCTTACCATTCCTCGTGTTTAATGGAATATGCAAATGCAAACAGTTTAATAATCTGAAATACAACTTTAATTTTGCTTCAGTAACTAGTTATCACACTTCCTTCTAATGTCTATGTATCTATGAGTGTATGCTAGCCAGAGGGATCTTTTGAATAGATTGTGGACACCCTTACACCATGTTAGGGTTCCCTCAAGGAAGATCAAGGAGTCTCCAACCAAACTTTTCCTAACCTTTTGAGGTATTATTTCAGTGCAACATATAGGCAGAGATTTGGGTTACTTTGTATCAAAACTCCTCCTAACCTAATGAAACTGTCACTTATGCCTATCCCATTATAGCTTGTCATTATATGTCCTTAGATAATGAGATGACTTTGTTTTCCCTGTGTAATAACTGCTTTCATGTAGTTCTTCATGCTTGAAGAATTCTGCCAAGTCTTGCTACTTGTGGTCACTGTCTCTTGATCTGGATATTATTATGTAGTGAGGAGTAGTAATCAACAAGGAAGAGTGAAGAGTTCTTAAACAATGTCTTCCCTTGAATGAGGAATAAATAGGTTTTCTTCAGCACCAATATCTCAGGGGCTCCCTTTCCTATTTCAAAAATTCCTATAATCAGGCCAATTTAAGGAGAGTCACTAACTGAAATATGTGAGAGTTCCCATCTGTCTCACATGCCATGCACCAACATACACGACATTAGAATCTTGGACTAACTTCATGTATTTATCAATAGGATTCCAGACTCTGTACCCTAGGGCAGTGCCTGTGACCATCTGCAGCAGAAGTTCTAGGGGTTTGGCACTGAGATTGATAGTCCTTGTCTTGGCCTATACAGGCGCTGAGTTATTCCTTCACTCATACCCAGGTGCCACCACGAGGAGGACCGAGGAGTTCAAGTGCATCACAAGTGGCAGCATCAGGTTCCCATTTTACAAGCAATTTATTTACAAAACTCCTAGAGGAGAGGAAGCTACACAGAGGTTTGGAGCCACAGACCAAGGTAAACACATTAGTTAGTAAGCAGTAACCTGATCATGCAAACCGGAGAGCAATATGGAGATGAGGGGAAGATGCAATCTCTTGCCTGGAAATTAATGAATGTTCAGAGTTAGGAAACAGTTAGGTTGGGAGGGGAAGAATTGCTCCAGGTCCCCAAATAACACACTGCCATTTTTACACCAAAGGAGCGGGGCCCCAGACTACTGGACATGTGTGTAAGTCAGATGACCTTTGGACGTGTGAAGTTACCGCATCCCTTGTCATTGCACGGTAGAAAATGCAACGATGAGGACGGTGCTTAGCTGTCATTGAGTGTGAAGCTGAATTAAAATGTGGGTACCTGCTTCTGCACTTGACACCCTATGAAGGTTCATGTGAAATTGGTGGTATGTTTTTCAAAGCAATCCTAAGCAGCAGGCAAACTGAGTGTGCCCATTGCAGTATTTATATTCAACCAGTGCAGGGAAGGATCTTAAAAATGTGGCAGTCCGGGTCTCAACCCCTCCTCCCCCAGATACTTGGTTTTGAGTTAAGACAACACACACCATCCTTGATGATAATTGTATCTGTAAGATTATGCTAATCAGTTCAGCCTTGATTACATATGGCACGTAGAGTTGTGCTCACATATCTGTTTCACATCTGAGAACTAAAAGCAGCTTAGCTGAACTAATCTACTTAACACAGGTCAAAGGAAAAACAGCTTAGCTCTAAAAACCTAAGGAAGACTTAGTCACTCATCACACTGTCAAATGCCGCCTCCTGCCCCTGCATCCCTTCATATATTTTCCAAAGATAGCTACCTTCCATAGACTGCCCCTTGGATCAGTTGCTTCTCTGATTCGTTATCCTTAGGCATGTCCCCTAGAGTTTTCTGGAACTGTCTGTCTAATGTAGCTGTGAAGAATAAAGGGATGGAGCTGCACAGGATGGCGTAGCTTTCTACTGTCATCTTATACTGATTCTCATCCTCTCTCCCAATAGAGTGCAATAGCTCACTCTTCTGTCAGCCATTCTGCTGTCTACTGGAAAATAATTCTCTAGGTGCACAGCCTATTATTACTCAAGTCATCTCTTTGAATCCAGTGGGGACAGTTGAAATACTGCTCCCTGTGAGGCTTGCAGAGGAGACAGTCTGTGAAATCTTGTGAGGAAGTTGGGGAAATCTGCATTACAGTCGCTTGTTCCTTCTGCCAAGGGACCCCTGAGAACTACTGAGCATCCTGCACTTCTCAGCTGACTCCCCTCAAGAATTTTGATGCCTAGGGGTTGGTTCACACATACTGAATTTAACACATCGTGCTGTTCGTGAGTCTCTTTTTTAGCCTCATTATCAACTACACCAAAAACTACCACCCAGTTAGTTTCATCTGAGTTTTGTCCACATTTAGTGGGTTCGATTTGTATCAGGTGCAGGATTCAGTCAAGGTAGCTGACAAGGTGATATGTCCCAGCTGCTTGCCAAGGTGACTCACCTGCAACAAGACTGTGCAGTTGATGGATCACCAGGGCTTGTGCATCCCATGTTTGGGGCAGACCATGATAGCTCCCAGGATGAGACCTTTTCAAGGATGTCACCGCCAAGGCCCAGCAGGCCAAAGAGAAAAGAAACCCCATGCTACTTGCTCAGCGCTGTAGACATACTGAGCTGAGTAATGTTAGGCCCACGTTTTCACACTGCCTCTACTTTTGCACCTGTAGTTCACCTTCCGTAATCAGTCATAGTGAGACTACTACAACTTTGGCATCTACCTCAATGCCCTTGGAAATCTGGCTTCTTAGGCATGAAGTTGTTGCTCCACTAGAAGTCAGGCTCTCGGTATATTGAGCCGATCAATGTGTGTTAGAACAGAATATCATTTCCCAGTGCTAACTTACATGATATTAACAATGAATTAGCACTGCCGTGTTTAATAGTGTGCAGGTGGGTTGCAATTAACTTAGGACCCCATCTGTTTGAGACAACAACAGTTCTCTCAGACACTTTCCATTCTTGAAGGATTTTCCATCTCTGCCTTCCTTATATTGGGTCTCAGACTAAGGCAAGACAGAAGCTAGTGCCAGGATGAGACTGTGTGAGTTCTTCTCAAGGTTTGACCACACGTAAACTTGGCTTTGTCACCTTTCCCCCTTCGACAGGATCACATTGATAGTAGTGGGGATCAGCTACTTTCAAAAGTGGCTCAAATGCTCTTTAAATGCAATACCGGCAGTATATGACCTCCCAGATGACATTCAGTGCACAGGTCACATTTGACACGGATTTTTTTTAACTTACCCAAACTCCTAAATAACGCTGGGTAGTTACAGGGAATGACGGCGGGTGGCTGTATCACCTGACCACTAAAATTCACTGGAAATATAATCAACCAATATATCTTGGCATATGATCTGTGAAGTTTAAATTGTATTAGCACTCTCTCTGGAGCATGTCTTTCTTGACAATATTAATGAGTTTTTTATGGACCAAGGCATTTGATATCCCCGCACTAGTGCATTTGGTATTTGAGTCCTTCTTGGTCTTGAAACCTGAATGACACATAAAATAACTAGTGGGAACTGCATTTAAAGATTAACAGCTACTGTTGGTAAAGGATTTTAAGGAAGAGTTTGGGCAGAGAAGCATTAGGAAAGAGTCCACTTGCTTTGAAAATGATGGTACTAACTACAAGGAGGTAACATTGTTTAAGGAAGGCTTACAGGATGTTATCAAAGGCATAAAAGAGTTCAGTGCCCAACTCCAATTGAAAGCTTAATTTTCCTTTGTGCCTTTGAAAAATGTCCCCTACTATTTAACTGTGCAGTAGTGTAATTTGAAAAAGCTGCCCTTGGGAAAGAGTTACATGCAGCGGTTATGAGAGCCCCAAACTCAAAAGATGAATAATAGTTATGCAGGCTTAAGAATAGCAGCCGTGTTAGTCTGTATCTGTAAAGAAATTGAGGAATACTTGTGACACCTTAGAGACTAACCAGTTTATTTCAGCAGCATAAGCTTTTGTGGGCTATAACCCACTTCATCGATGCATAAAATGGAACACACAGAAGTAAGATGCATTTATATACACAGAAAGCATAAAAAGTTGGATATTACCATACCAATTCTAAGAGGTTATTTAATTTGGATGAGCCATGATCAGCAGGAGGGGAAAAAAACAACTTTGTAGTGAAAATCAAGTGGAATTGTGTCTCACAGTTGATAAGAACCTGTGAAAAGAAACTTAACTAAGAAAAATCATCCAATTAGTGTAATGAATAAGCCATTCAGAGTCCCTGTTTATCCCTGTTTAACCCTTGGTTGATAGTGTCCAATTTGTAAATTAATTCCAGTTCCTCAGCTTCGTGTTGGAGTCTGTTTTGGAAGTTTTTCTGTTTTAAAATTGACACCTTCAAGTCTTTACTAGAAGGGCCAGGGAGATTGAAGTGTTCTCCTACTGGTTTTTGAATGTTATGATTCCTGATGTCAGATTTGTGTCCATTTATTCTTTTGTGTAGAGCAGGGGTGGGGAACCTCCGGCCCGCGGGCCTTATACGGCCTGCCAAATCATTCCGTCCAGCCCGCAGGCGGGTCTCAAAAATCTGCGGGCCGGACCAACGTGGCAGTGGGAGTGCACAGGCGTGGCGCTGCCCCATAGCGTCTCCCTGAGGGCTGGGGGCGCGTCGCTCCACCTTGCACTCCCAGGAGTCACGTCTGGAGCAGCGGGACCCAGCGGACGCCCCACAAAGGCCCGGGCGGGGCAGGGTGCAGGCGGCGGGAGACCGGCGGGGGCGGGGGGGCTGGATGAATGGAGCGGGGGAGCCAGCGGGCTGCGGCGGAGGGAGGGCCGGGGCCTGCGTGCTGGAAGTGAGCGGCCGGGGAGAGCCCGGCGCGGCGGGGCAGTGGCTGAGTCAGGCACTGGGGCTTGGGGAGAAGACGCGCCATAGTGCCGGCCAGGGATGCGTGTGGGCGGCTCCGTGCTTAGCGAAGGGGCCGGGAAGCGCCTGGGGGAGCCACCGGCGCTGCGCGGCCACCATTAGCCGGGTGACGAAAGGAGGAGCCACGGGGAGCCGACGGTCAAAGGGGTGTGGGGGGAGGGAGGCTGGGCTGGGGGGCAGGCAGGGGGGCAGTGGAGGGGGGAGGCCAGGCTGGGCGGGTGGGGAGGGGGACAGGAGACTAGGCTGGATGGGGTGGGCGAGGCGTGGGTGCAGGAGGGAAGGAGGTTTGGGTGGGGGGGGAGGCTGAGCTGGGCGGGTCACGCATGAGGGCAGGAGGCTGGGTTGGGAGTGAGAGGGGGGAGGAGGTTAGGTTCGGTGGGATGGGCCGGGCCAGGCAGGGGTGGGGGAGGAAAGGTGGTTAGATGGGGGGAGGATGGGTGGGGAGTAAAAGAAGATCACCCCCTACACTCAGGCTGACAGCGGGAGCTGACTGGGGCAGGAGGCAGGACCCCGGCTGGCAAGGGGCCAGCGGGGAAAACCCCAAAGCAGTGCAGGGCTCAGCACTCCGCCTGCCACTGCTTTGGGGTTTCCCCCGCTGGCCCCTTGCCAGCTAGGGTCTCAGCTCCCGTTGCCAGCGGAGGGTGGGGGGGGGAAGCGGCCCGCGAATGACATTATAAATGTCCAAATGGCCCTTGGCAGAAAAAAAGTTCCCCACCCCGGCGTAGAGACTGCCATATACATTGGCCAAACCGGAGAGAGGGGCATTGCTGGCACATGATGGCATGTATCACATTGGTCGATGTGCAGGTGAAGGAGCCTCTGATGGTGTGGCTGATGTGATTAGGTCCTATGATGGTGTCAGTTGAATGGATACGAGGACAGAGTTGGCATCGGGCTTTGTTACAAGGATAGGTACCTGGGTTAGTGTTTTTGTTGTGTGGTGTGCAGTTGCTGGTGAGTATTTGTTTCAGGTTGGGGGGCTGTCTAAGCGAGGACTGGTCTGTCTCCCAAGATCTGTGAGTGAGGGATCATCTTTCAGGATAGGTTGTAGGTCTTTGATGATGTGTTGGAGAGGCTTAAGTTGGGGGCTGAAGGTGACGGCTAATGTAATATCTATACAGTGATTCCATCTTTACAAACATTTACCAGTTAACCCTCTCAACCCCTGGGAAGGTAGGTATGTAACTACTGACATTAGCTATTATCATCTCCATTATACATATGAGGGCAGAAATCTGAAATGATTTGCAATGGCCTGTCTCTGAGATGGGACTGGAATGCACAAATTTCTGGCTCCTACTGCTGTCCTCAGCCTGCTGCTCTCACCATTCCTGTATCAGAACAAGGACCTGGAAATGTTAACACAAGCAGGGGCCTGAGAGAACGTGGAGGAAAGTCACAGCCGTTGTGGTATCACAGATTTAGAACACATCAACTATACATCCTAAAACGGCCACATCACCAGACTGCTCCCTTCTGTTGTAGTCTAATCTGTGCAGGAGGCCAGCACGAGTGTCAGTGCAACCCTCTATTTGGGGTGTGAGTCTAGTGCAGAGGGCTGGAGAGGATTTAGTTAGTTAGAGCTACAATGCTGCTGTCTAAAAACAACTTTGATCCTCAGCTGCTGTAAATTATCTTTGGTGCTTGAGGATCCATCCCCTTGTTTATCTATGGGGAGCTATCACAGGAGGAGCTGGAAGGCTCTTCTCCGTACTACCGAAATACAAGAGCTTCCTCATTCTGACCATGATCTTTACAGCCCCCCCAGGCTGATGACGTGTGCGCCCACTGACCTGACATGGTCTAAGCACAGGAACTGAAACAGAACTACCCCGAGCTATTACCACCTCTGTGAGCGCTAGTCATCGATCGGGACCTCAAAGGGCTGTAGAAACAGGGAATGGAAAAAATAGTCCTAGACTCCCTTTGTGATCTTGGGCAAGTCACGTTACCTGTTTATGCCTCAGGGTCGTCCTCTTTAAAATGAGGATGATGATTTATCACGTAAGACTGTTGTGATGCTTAATAAGTTGAGGTCTAAAAAGGGCTAATCACTAATATATGATCCTGGATTCTCTTGTGTGTATACAGAAGGGGAAGGTGTCTTTGTATTGTTCATTTACAGTAGACATCATCCATCTTTTTGTGGGGAGGGGAGCTCTGTATTTATGTTGCAAAGAAATGAACGCAAAGGTCCAGTTGCTATTCTGTGTACCCACTGTATCTGCACCCAGATATGGCTGGGGTTTGATCACACAAACCGCTAAAAAGTGTTACTGTAAAAGATTTTGCAAAAATCTTTTTTTTTTTCTTCTTTCTTAACAGTAGCCATGTTATGTGGTCAAATGCAGGTTCTGTCATGTAAAGTGTCATTATCTACCAATATAGTGTGGAACCTGTTGGTAAATGTTAGTTAACATGGCCCCAGTAATGGGTACTGACCACTGTTTGAAAGGCTGGCTCTTAGATTTTAGGATTGTTTCAGTTTTAATGATTTAAAGTGGTGTGTGTTAGTTTAAAAAAAGCTGTAAAAAATAAAGCAAATACAGCAGTCAGGATTATTTTATATTCTACCCCGGAGGTGGAAAAACATATTGGCCCGAGGGCCACAGTGGGGTGCAAAACTGTATAGAGGGTCAGGTAGGGAAGGCTATGCCTCCCCAAACAGCCTGGCCCCAACCCCCTATCTGCCCCCTCTGACTTCCCGCCCCCTGGCTGTCCCCCTCAGAACTCCTGCCCCATCCAAACCCCCCCATTCCTTGTCCCCTAACCACCCCGCCCAGGACCCCCTGCTCCCCCCAGAACTCTACCCCCTATCCAGCCCTCCTCATTCCCCATCCCGACTGCCCTGACCCCTATCCACACCCTGCCCTCTCACAGCCCCTCCCACACCCTATCCACACACACCCATTCCCTGTCCCCTGGCTACCCCCCCCCCCCCCAATAAAAAACTCCGCTCCATCCAACTGCTCCCTGTCTCCTGACTGCCCCCCGGGACCATCTGCCCCCTATCCCAACCTCCACCCCCAACCCCTTACTGTGCCACTCAGAGCAGCAGGAGCTCACAGCCCCACCGTCACGTTGCTCACATGGCTACGGGTGGGGGCGTTAGCCTCCCTGGCTGGGAGCTCAAGGGCCCAGCAGGACGGTCCCACGGGCTGGATGGGGGCCACAGGCTGTAGTTTGCCCACGTCTGTTCTTCACATTTGCTATGCTGAAAGGCTAAGCACTGATAGTTCAGAAAATGTAGCCCACTGAAAATATCCAAGATTAAAATCTTTTAGGGGCTAATGTAAGAAATGTGGTGTGTAAGAAAGGGCAAGATTTTATCTTCATTGTGATCAAGGTTGGAATTTTGTAATGACATTAGGGTCCATATTTAGCAAGAAAATTTGGATACTAAAACTTACTTAAAAGTTGGTCTGGTTAAAGGTGTGTGCACACACAGGCCCCACTTTTTATCATACGCTCCACATAATATCAGTTTGTTCTGGAGCTTTAGACAAATGATTTATAATAAGTTTTCTCCATTACAGTCAGCAGTGAAGTTCCTTTGAAATATTTTCAGCTCCTTTAGCTATAAAACAAATGTCACAAAATCAGCTTGCTAGAAAGGATTTGTGAGTAATCCACATTTTCATTCATCCTAAACCTTTGCTCACAAAGAACAAACTGTTGTAAGGCCGTGGTTGGGCTATTGCTGAGTAGGTAATGCCTGTTGCGTTTAATCCCAACATTCAGCGTGTTAACAATACCCAGTATTCACACACCCCAATTTGTTAACCCACGGCTTTTCCAAGCACTTTGGTTTGATGTTGTGCCTTCCATATGCAAGGCAGACCTAATTTTCTTCTCTATCTAGTTTATTCCATCTCCTGTGAGGAGCATGCACCAGCTATGAGGTTGTGGATGCATGATTGAGCCAAAGTGTGCCCTTCATACACACATACAAATTCCATTGATTTCACTGAGACTTACATCTATCGCTGAAGGCTGACTTTAGCCGTCTACTAGCCACTTTCCTTTAGGTTCTGTTCACATTAACTTACTAGAAACATTCATCTTTATTCATAGTAAGGAAAACTGCATCAATTAATATAACATAAAGGTTGACAAAGCAATACAAATATTGCTAATGCAGTAAGAATTGACAGCAGTGAAGCAAGTGATGTCTTTGTCTCCTTTGATTCATGCACCTCTCCCTGCTATATAGTACAAGCTAGGATTTTAAGAGCAAAAGGCTGGGAATTTGAAATTACAGCTGAAACTTCAAAAACTCTGTGTTTTAAACTACTTCTGCCAGCTGTGAGCTTGATTAGGAGAAAAGTATTTGGGGGAAAAATGGAGCAGAACGTATGTTATATGCTATTTTAGCTAGGGTGACCAGCTGTCCCAATTTTATAGGGACTGTCCTGATCTGTGGGTCTTTTTCTTATATAGACTCCTATTACTCCCTAGCCCCGGCCGATTTTTCACACTTTCTGTCTGGTCACCCTATATTTAGCCAAGGAGCAGAACATAGATTATATGTCTCTGTCTTGAACACAGATGTGTGTGTGCGGATAGGGTTGTGAATGGGGTTTCTCATCTGTGCATCTCACATACATGTTTAGAGATCAAGCTATTCCTATGCTCTAGTGGTTCTCAAACTTTTTGTAGTCGTGACCCCTTTCCCACACTGAGCCTCGAAGCGCAACCCCCGCCCCAGGGATCAGGCGGGGGGGGGGAGGTGTCCAGCAGCCCCCTGGGGCAGGGACTGGGGTCAAGAGGGGGTGCTAGCCCGCTGGGGCAGGGGCTGAGATGGGGGGGAGGGGGTTCCAGCAGCCCCACGGAGGCGCCGGCAGCCCACCACGGCAGGGGCCGGGGCTGGGTCGGGCACGTGGCAGTGCCGGCAGCCCGCCACAGCAGGAGCCAGGGCCCGGACTGGGCTCGCGGGGCCGCCAGCAGCCCACCGCAGCGGGAGCTGTGGCTGGGACCGGCCTTATGGGGGCGCCTGCAGCCCAATGCGGCAGGGACTGGGGTCAAGAGGGGGTGCTAGCCCGCTGGGGCAGGGGCTGAGATGGGGGGGAGGGGTTCCAGCAGCCCCACGGAGGCGCCGGCAGCCCACCACGGCAGGGGCCGGGGCTGGGTCGGGCACGTGGCAGTGCCGGCAGCCCGCCACAGCAGGAGCCAGGGCCCGGACTGGGCTCGCGGGGCCGCCAGCAGCCCACCGCAGCGGGAGCTGTGGCTGGGACCGGCCTTATGGGGGCGCCTGCAGCAGCAGGGGCTGGATGCTAGCAGCCCACGGCAGCGTCGGGGCCCGCTGCTGGCAGCAGGGGCTCGTGACCACCTGGGAATTCTAGACCACTCTGCCTAACATTGATACCTGAAAGATACTGGGAACAAATTATTAAACAATCAGTTTGTAAACACTAGGTTTAGGTTACAGGGTTATAAGGACTAGCCAGCATAGACTTGTCAAGAATAAATTATGCCAGACCAAGGTATTTTCCTTCTGTTACAGAATTGCTTGTCTATTGGATTAGCGGCATAGACCAGATCGATCTTGATTTTAGTAAGGCTTTTGATAGTCCCACAACCAGGGCCGGCGACAGGGGTGTACTACGGGGCCCGGTACATAGCTGTACCCGTAGTCGTCCCCCCTTGTCACCGGGCCTGGTCAAGGAGCTCGGAGCCCCGCTGAGTGGCCGTCGGGGACAGAGCCTGGCGGGGAGGGGGCGGGCGCTAGGGCCCGCCCGGAGCAGTCACTGTGACTTTCGCTCGCAGCGAAGCCTTGTTGTGGGGCGGGGCAGAGGTCAAAGGTTGTGGGGCGAAATGGGGCATGGCCGGGTCCCGCTGCCCCTCAGAACCTGGCTCCGAGCTTGCTGCGCCGCTGGACCGGGGCCCATGAGACGGTCTACGGGCTCCTCCCCGCCCCCCGGCGCGTTCTCCATCCGCCCCCGCCGGGAAGGCTCGGGGGGGAGAGCAGGCGCCGCGGATACATGTCCGTGCCAGCGCCCCGCATTCAGGCATCTCCCGTGGCCGGTATCCGGGGGCAGCAGCCCCGGGTGTGGGCGGGAGAAGGGGGCGGGGTGGTTGGTCCAGGCTGGTTCAATTTCCTGCATTGCTCAGACTTCCTGAGTGGTGGGGCAGCCCCCAGTGGTACAGTGGGCTGGGCCCAGGCACTAGCAGGGTTGTGCAGGGCTCACCTCTATAGGGTGGGAGCCGTATAGGGGTCAGACCAATGGTCCATCTAGCCCCCTGCCCCATCTCTGGTAGGAGCTAACGCTACAAGCTACAGAACAAGCTACAAAGTATGTAAGCGACATCCAGAAAAGCTTCCCCCTAGTGTGGAGCAGGGCTAGCTAGCCCCCTGTGGTTACTGGTGTAGAAACAAGGTAGCTCCCACTACTTAATAATTGAAGGCTGCTTTGTAAGTGGGGGTGAGCATTTGCAGTCAGTTCAGGGGTGAGCCCCCTTCCCATCTACCCCTGTCCCCCTTCTCCCCCAGAGCCCGCTCCACCCCCAAACCCCTCCTCACCCAGAGACCCCCTCCCCATCCATCCCCCTTCTCCC
This sequence comes from Sternotherus odoratus, assembly GCA_032164245.1. NCBI lineage: Eukaryota > Metazoa > Chordata > Testudines > Kinosternidae > Sternotherus > Sternotherus odoratus. The sequence continues at coordinate 136,829,284 of JAVMKO010000003.1, read as the reverse complement.
TCCTCACACAGACCCCCTCATCCATCTATCCCCATCCCCCTTCTCACCTAGAGCACCCTCCCCATCCACCCCCCTTCTCCCTCCTCACCCAGAGACCCCCTCATCCATCTACTTCCCAGGGGGCTGGGGGCCAGTGAGCGGGGCTGGGGAGACCCGGGGCTGGGAGCTACTGGCAGCCCAGCGGGGGGAGGCAGGGCAGCCGCGGAGCGCCAAGCCCACTGGAGCCGCGAGTGACGCTGCGGCCGCCGCTGGCACAGGCGAGACACCTGCGGGCCGGCCCCCGGGGAGTGCGGCGGGATGCAGCAAATGCCAGGTGGGCACCGGGATGCTCTGGGCACCTCCCCACTGCATCCTGGGTGATGCCCAGGCAGAGCGCCCCCCCCCCCACACACACACACCTGCATCCCGGCCGGGATAGCCAATGGGGAGGGCGCCTCTGCGTCCCTAACCCCGCCCATCTCAGGTGGGCCACCTCTCCCTGCAAATCTTCCCCTGTGCCGAGCCGAACCGGGCCATGGACTTAAGGGGGCGCGTCGCTCCATCTTCCCCTCCCAGCGAGTCGTGTCCAGAGCAGCGGGACCCAGCGGGTGACCCACGTAGGCCCGGGCGGCGGGAGACCGGCCAGGGGGGGGCCCACAAACGATCAGAGTACGGGGCCCCAAAATTTCTGTCGCCAGCCCTGCCCACAACACACAAAAATTGGGGCTATATGGTCTAGATTAAATTAAACTGGGTGCACAAGCAGAACTGATGAAAGATCACAGTCAAAGACTAGTTATCGCCTCCCTGTTTGCCAGTGAATTATTGATATCTAATGGGGTCCTGCAGGGGACAGTCCTGTTCATTCTTTTCATCAGTGTCTTTGATGGAGTGGAGAGTATGTTTAAAAATATACAGATGACCCCAACCTGGGAGGAATTACTAGCACTTTGGAGGACAGCATTAGTATTCACACGGACCTTGACAAATTGGAGAATTGTTATGAATTCAGCAAGATGATATTCAATAAAGACAAGTGCAAAGTACTTCACTTAGGAAGTCCTCAAATGCACAACTACAAAATGGGGAATAACTGACTGCAGTGCTGCAGTAAAAGTGAGTATGAGTCAATATGTGATACATTTGCAAAGAAGGCTAATATCATTCTGGGGGGGGGGGGGAATAGACTTGTATGTAAACAGGTGGTGAGTGGCCTGTTCCCATCAGCGGGGTGAGGCCTCAGCTGGAGGCCTGCATCCAATTCTGGCCCCCATGCTTTAGGAAAGATGTGGGGAAACTGGAGGGTGTCCAGAGGAGAGCAAGAAAGGGGATGAAAGTCTTAGAAAACCGGACTCTGACGAAAGGTAACAAAACCTGGTCATGTCATGGCCAGTGAAGGTAGAACAAGTAGTAATGGGCCTAATATGCAGCAAGGGAGCTCTCGGTTAGCTCTTAGGGAAAGCTTTCTAAACATAAAGGGTAATTAAGCATTGGAACAGGCTTCCAAGGGGGGTTGTATAATCTGTATTATTGGAGAACAGATAGGACAAACACATGTCCAGGATTGTCTAGGTTTACATGATAGTGTATTAGTACAGCAGTCCCGCCTAGATGACTGCTTAGGACCCTTTCCAGCCCTACATCTTGGTTATTCTAACTCATAGAAGTAGCCTGTCTTGCAACATTTTGTGTTGGGGATGCTACATTTCATGCCATGCGGTGTCTCAGTGAAACACAAGGAGAGCACAAGCTAGCTTGTCAGCACAGACATCCCACATCTTAGGAGACATGCCTCAGTGCATAGTTCAGAGAACCTTCCCTTCACTGAGAGAGGTAGCATGTCTTCTCAAAGTGCTGCAGTCCTTGCTGTTTCCAAACAGTGTTCTCTTTCTTACTGTACCTACCTAATGTTCAGAAGTTCTTTAGGTCATATTGTTCTGAGGTTTAAGACAATGGAGGCTTCTTTGCAGTCTGTTTGGGTGGACAAATTCAAGTAAAGACTATTGCTCCTGCCCACGGGTGAGTCAGCAAAAATGCAATTTTATGGCTTCATTGTGCTGCAAAATGTCACAAATCCCCATGCTGTGTCCAGGAGCTGGACTTTAACAATACACTGATGCACAAAAGCATGGGAGCCTAATGCTGCCAAAGCAAACTAAGAACCAAAATAACCTTTGGAGCGGTAGTTGCAGCTAGCCACACAGGTTCTTTCATTTCATATCTCAGCTCAGAGACTAGCATTTTGCGCCTGCCTGTTTGCAATTTGTCATGGAGGACATGGAAAAAGATGCTGCAATTAAGCATCTTAATCTTGAAAATATGACAGGCTTTTTCACAGTGGGATTGACGAGAGTGGAAAGAGATGCAAGATTGTAAGTATAAAAGCTTAAGGATAATAGTGCTGATGAACAGTACAACTCTAATTAAATCCTTGCAAGTGGGCAGAACCAACCAGCACAACAAGAGGCTTATCCGTCATATGCAGGATAAGTCTCAAAACCCAGAACTTAACTGATTACAGAGGACATCAAGTGAAAAAAGGAATGGGGTCACAGGGTCAAAACAAGGGATCCAGCCTGACACAAAGTGGAGACTGAAACCCTCCCTTTATCCACAGCCAGGCTGCTGTTCACCAAGAGCAGAAACAATAGAAGCTTCCCCACACTACTCCAGCAATATTCCTCAACCCTGACCTGCAATGACTGTCTAGACTGAGAAAAGTAGTTCAGTCTCATTGTACGTTTGGCCCTGAGTCTCCCTGCTGAGACAGCCAACAAAGGTGCCAATTATAGCCAATTGTTATGGGTGCCTCCTCGGGAACCCCAATCCCAGGATTGACCTGGAGCCAAGGAGGACATTCTTGGGAGACCGAGACCATATGTCTGGCATTCACTTTGTCTTGGGGAATTCTCTCAAACGTGGCAATTTTTGGACTGCATTACAAGATGTATTGGTTCACTTTGGCTTCTTAATTTGAATCCCAGGTCAGGGTAGTTTTTTCACACAGCCAGCTAGGAGCCCAGGATGGTAGTTTATTTTTAAATGATCTGAGTTCCATGTACAGTGACCCTGGAACTATTCAAGTTACTGTAGGTTTTAATGGTGCACAACCAACTGAAATCTAATTTAAAAAAAACTTGAATAATTTCTCAAAATACTACTACTTGACTTTTACATCATCTGTATGAGCTGTAGAACGGGTATTAGATTCTATAGCAGATGCCAAAAATATATCAAGATGAACACATTGTAATCAGCTACCTAACACCAAAAGCAGAATTCTAGCCAAAATGTTTGGTAAATTAGCCCTTGTCATTTCTCCATGCAAATATTTAACACACAGAAAAACACACTTAGACAGTTGTTATGAATAAAATAGTTTATTACTATAATAAATAAAATTTAACTTTTTTTTACAAATAGTATTTGTGCTTGTTTAAAAATGTCAAGAAGGGAATATTAATGTCGGTGACTTCAACTGTATTTGAACATTCCAAAACAGGAGATATACAGTATATCTACTGGCAGCTCCTCTGCTGACCACAAAAATAGTATCTACTCCTTTTTTTTTTAATTCATGCTTGATTGAACAAAGTGACAAATGCAAAGAAAAAGAGACAAGAGAGCGGGCTTCTGAAGAGATGAAAACAAGTGAAATACATTTAAAAGCGCCAGAGCAACTGCATAACTGCATATCAATAAAGTGTCCATGCAGTGGTGGCTAAATATTTAAACGCAGACAGATTTCCAACAGATGTACAAATATTGATTCTATGTAGTACATTAATAGAGCACATTCATTAGAAAAAGTCATATTTCTTTATATAGCAGTTAATCCTGATACAAGATTATTGAACTTTCCATCTACAGCGAAAGTGATTCTTTTCCTAATTTAGTGACGTATTCAGTGGGAATAAGACCAAAAAAAATAAAGTCACCAGTTTTTCAGAGCAGTTTCATGAGGCTCCCAAGCTACTTCATTAACATTGGGCATTTAAATCCAGTTACAGAGCTGCTCTGGGATTACACATGAAACGTGTTTACACAACACTCAATCAGTTTGAAACAAACAACATCAGGTAAAGTCACATCAGCTTTATTGAACTGTAAAAAAAATGAAAACAACAATCTAAACACAAACACTTCAGCAATAGATGTGTCAGCTCCCTGATATACAAAAGTGTTTAGATAATGATGTTTTCTTTGGGGGAAAGGACTGCTGGAGTAATTTATTTAAGTAATAAGAAGGCAATAAGTAATTACCTACAAGTGAATTCCATTAGACTTAGAAAGCTAATCAAAGTGCTTTATTTTTAGACAACACTGTAAACACTACAGAATTGAATCACAGTTTGAACTCACTTATGAAGGGTCTTAAGGCTAAGTGTTGAATGTTTTATTGCAAGAAGCTTTATTTTTAATTAATTGAACCAATGTTCACGACAACAATGTGGTCTAGAACAGGAGTACAGTAAACCTCAGTGCTTACTGTACCTCATGTTGAACTTGTGGGGCATTCGTTGAGATGTTTATCTTTATTACTCAGAAGTGCAGATGAAATACAGACTTTGTTATTGCCTAGACACACACAGATGATGGCTACTAGCTTCCTCTGTGTCCAAGTCAAGAATTGAGAGACCAACATAGCAAGTGCATTTCTACCCCTAGCGCCAGGATAAGAAAATAGAGGTGCAGTGACAAAAAATGTTTAAGACTCAAGTCATTGAAAGACACTTTGCCCCCTGGTACGTATAGTATTCTCAGCACCTTTGAGACAGCACCTGGTACCAGAAAAAGAATACATTTATTCTGGACTCCATCCTCAAGGGGAAACCACGAGAACCAGTACTAGATCAACTTCTCTTCAGAAATTCAATGAATGGCAACAAGCTGTGGATCATCAACCAGGTTCTCAGCAATTATGCCAAACTGTATCTGAGCCTCATGTGTTTTTCCAATTTCTGGCTGTCACAATGTTTGCCAGATTTTATCATAGTCACAGTATCATAAGCTAGTCAGGTTAATAAATTTTAGGCCTAGCAAAGAAATGCTATGGCCTGAAAAATTAATGATCAGTAGAAACATACCAGCCTAGAACATTTCAGTGGATGCCTACTGGGGAAAGCTTATTTTCCTTCTTGAACCTTTATCATTAAATGAAGGATGTGCTGTTATATGACTGATATAAAATCCACAGACTTATCTATACATACATATATATAATATGTATGTGCGTGTATGTATACATGTTATCATATACACTAAAATTTATAGAGTAAAGACAAAAATCGTGTTTTAAGTTGTTCCACAAACTTATCAACACTGAGTCAAAAAAAAAAATCAGGATATTCACAGCAAACAACTCTTTCGGCTCATTAAAGTGAAGTACTGTAGAAGAAGAACATCACCTTCACAGATGTTAAACTGGATGTTCTCTGGAAAGCAGGACAGCACTGTGAATGAAATTTAAAGCAAGAATAATGTTTATAACAGCATACATGTAATATCAGACAGAAATAAATGTATCTGAACACAGAATTTTTTTAAATCATGTAATGCCTAGGGTCATTTACATAATTTAAGTACTGACTCTTAAAACCAGCCATTTAAACCAAAACATACTATTACTTTCCCTGAACTACCTGCATTCCGTTTCCAACCTAATTGCAACTTTAAAGTACAAAAATCAAGTGTGAAACAGCTTTCTGCCGAGGTGAAGATTATTCAGCAAGTTGTAAAACTGCAGCAGCACTATGCCAGAAGATGGTGAGCATAGTTTTTATAGCATTTACAAAGGTCTGGTGGATAATAGAATTCAATAGATAGGATATGCATTTCTAAGATGAATAAAATGAGGGAATTTTAAAAATAGTTTGAGGGGAAAAAAAAAAGACCACAAAAGTTTATCTAATACATAAGGCAGCAGAGAGAAACAAAATCAAAGAACAAGAAATAATTCAGAGCCTTGATTTCGCTTCAGGAACATATAAATCTCATTGACTTCACAGCCCAGTGGGAGGCCTGTGCTTATATATCCAAAAACTGAACATGGACATAAACACTTTTAAAAAAATGCTTTTACAATATATGGGAATCATTGAGGGCTGTAACTATACCCTACAACTAGTCTGAGTAGCCGATGGTTCACATCGCCTTAATGGGCCAGTATCTGATCCCAGTTACAGCCATATAAATCTGGAGTACATCCACCGACTTCATTGCTGATTTGAAGTTGATACTTGGAGGGTCAATACTCTGGATTTACATGGGTGAAACAAAGCTAAATTTGGCCCATACAGTCATTAAATGGTAACCATAATTCTAAAGCACATTACAACTCATGAAGTCTTCACAAGCCATAGAATGCTACAGGTGAGTTCTGTTCTTCAGACACCAGTAGGTATAGAGCTCATAGCTCCATGACTGTAATACAAAGGTGAAGGACCTCAGACACTAACAATTTAGCCACAAGAAGTGCAGACTCGTGTTAATTTAGTTTGACCACCCATTCCCATTGAGTTCTAGCCCTGCCATTCCAACGTTAGGCACTCAGCAACACCAAAATATTCACTAAAGTTTCCCTGAGGGGCCTACACAAAGGTCATTTGGCTGACTGAGCGGATTGAATCAGATATCATCTAGGCAGGGCCAGATAACTGTGATTGTGTCTCTAACTCTCTTGTCCCTATATTGTAGTACTTCTGGCAGCAGCTACCTAAGGGGCTGTATAGTTTCCTCCTAGCCCACCAAATAGAAACATGGGTATTGTATTTTTCAGTGAAAGATGGATGGGCAAAAAAATGTCAGGAGTGCCGAAGTCCCTTTGATTTTCAATGGGAATTAGGCATTTTTTTAAAAATTATCCAGAAAAACTAGTGTTTGGAAGATGAACTAATCCCAGTTAGAATGGATTTAGAAGACTCTTACCTGGGGGCAAAGAATTTGTTGGGACTTTCAGGACCCTCCAGCCAATATAAATTAATAATTCATTGTCTCAAAGAGTGTGATTTAGGCTTTAAAAATTAACATGACAAATATCACAGGTGATTTAATAGTTATATTGGTTTTAGAGTCTATGAAAAGTCGCTTAATGGTCTTGAACTGAAAAGTGTGTTTGGGTTTATTTTGTTAATCACAACACCGTTATTACTTGTAAAATAGATAAAATAAAACAGTTATTACTTGTAACAGAAGTTACTATAGGTCTGCAAACATACAGTGAGTTTCTTTGTTCAAATAAAGCTTTCCTTAATACTGTACGTCTTTGGTACAGGACAGACACCAATTAGCACTAGAGAAAGCTAACCACGGACTCCTAAATAAAGTGAGCAAAATGGCACCTGTGCTTCTATGTGAGAGTCACTGATATGTTTTTATTCTTTACTAACCTAAAGAATGGCTCCCACACAGCTGCTTCTCAAGTATACTGCAATTAACAGCAATATTTACAGACAGTGTGTCGTCAAAAACCCTTTCAGATGGCTTGTTTTCCCTTGCAACCCCATTATCTAATGTGAAACAAACTTTAAACAAAAATCACATCTCCTTTGGAAATAAGTTTGTATGATCAAAAGGTATAAATGATCAAAGTCACTACCCCTCTCAGTAGAAAGACCTCTTGTCTATGAGACTGAAAGACCAGAAAATGATATATATCACATCAGATTCCCTAAAGCACTGTTAAATACAATGTCAGAGTATTTACTGTAACTGTATCCCTATCTATCAAGGCCAGGATACTGGCTAAACTACGTTGATTAATAAATGATATTTACTAGCTTTGGTAAAGTGCTTGTATCTACATCCACTAACATTATGGAAACATATGGTTTGGAAACAGTCCTTTAAGAAGCAGATTTATTTTTTGGTTGGGGGCATCCCTTGGCACTTGCATATACTAAGCATGGTCCTTTTATTTACCATTTCCATTGATGTTCTAGCTAGGATAGCATAAGAATGATAACTACGTGTTGAGGGAAAACAAAGAATTCCAACAATCTAAACTTATTAAAAGAGAGCCTTTGACTATGAACAAAGAACAGTATCAAAATAGAAACTTCTGAAGGCTAATTCTAATTAGAACAATCAATGGCACAGTATATTTTCATAATAGACTGGCAATCTGGTGAATGGGACAATGACACTGATACATTTTAATGCTTCATATTCTAAGAAGCACCATGCTCAAGTATACTTCATGTACAGTTCTTTGTCGTCTGGAGTTTATGGAAGAGAAATTAGGTATTGGGAAGCAAAACTAACCATGTATAAGGGAATTTTTATAAATGGTTAGTTTTTAAGAATCCTGTATCCCTGCTGTCAAGGGTGCGGAGGACCTCATCTTCAGTACAGTGGATATCTGAGAATTTTGCCCACCAGAATTGCTTTAACATCATGTGCTAAATTTTAAATGAAATGTAGGAAGTTTTGGGTTTTTCCCTCAAGTGATAATACCTAATACCACCCACAGATACCTTTGGAAATTAAGTAATGCATATTTCTTTTGGAAAGAAACCGTATACACCTCCCAGATATGGTCACATTGTCATTGCAGTGGGAAAATATACTGTGACATTTAACATGTACACGCAATCAAGACAGCATTAGCCAAAAAAAAAAAAAAAAGAAAGAAAACCACATCCCAAAACCCAAAAAAGATTGATAGAGAATATAAGCACCCTGGCAAGTCCTTCTGTCTCTATACAAAAACTGAGCTGGTTACCTAAGGCATGCTCCAAAGACCTCGATGAGGTCTCCTAATGCTCGCAGAAATGCCTGCTGTATTAAAAATAATTATCCAAATATCATAAGGGTAAAAAAAAAAGATGCATCAATGAAGGAGATGAAAAGAACTTTATAAACTGTACCCTTGCTGTCAAAAAGACTTCAGTGTCAGCTGCCATCTTGACATGAGGTTGCAATTCCTGTTACTGTACCTTTTTAGAGACAGGGAACATGCTTAATGAACTGGTCCCTCACTGGTTTTCATCGAGAAAGGCTAACTTTAAAATGGTTGGGGGGGTGTTTATTTGTATTTTTTGTTGTTGTTGTTTTTTAAAAAAGAAACATCTCAGCTTGCTCCAAAAATGTCCTTTTCTGATTCTGGAGACTGGGGCCTTGATATTTCAAACAGCTCCTGTGGTGACTGAGAGCTTCTTCTTGAGGTTAATATCCTTAGTATCTCCGCAAGCTGTTTTTCTATACTGCTCATTTTGGTGTTTAAAGCCTTGATGTCCTCTTTCAGCTCATGTTTTACTTCCATCATGGTGGCCTGAAGAGTCTGTTCTGGGATAGGGTAAAAAGAATGCTTGACCTCTGTAAGGACAGGACTTCGGTCCTGAGGGCTCCTTGTCTCCCCAACGTTATCCAAGCGCAAGTCACTTTTTGTAATGCCACTGTCACAAGAGTCTGTCTTCTTCAGTGTAGTCTCTCCTGAAGTTTTAGTTCTTTCCGGTAAAGTCTCCATGGATTCTGCTTTGGATACTTTGTTCCAGTCTTCCCCCTTTCCGCAAGCATCTTTGAATTTGGCCCAACCTTTGCGTCTTGGGTAGTCACCGGACACCTTGCACCCTGCATAGTCTGATGTGGGGGCCTGCAATTTGGCATGATCGGGCACACCAGATGTTGAAGCACACTGGTATGAACCAGGGGTTGCAGGGCTCTCCCTTACCGTTACAATGCTCGCTTTCACAATAGTGCGAGAGTGCTCTGCGAGAATGTTGCCCTTTTCCACGTCCAGGTCATCTGGATCCCTCCCCCTTTCTGCCGCTAGCCGGGCTTCTTTCTGTTGCCTGAATCTTTGAAACAGCCGACGGACCGGGTGGTCTGGTGGTAGAATCAAAGGCGCTTCGTTCTTCCTTTTCATCATCTCTTCTTCTTCACGTTTGACATCACTGATCTTCCGGAACACAATCTACAGAGAGGAAACATATTTCACACGGTTACGAATTACATAAAGGTCATGGTGGGGAAGAAAGAGGAGTAGAGAACTTGATCTCTTTTAACACTATTCGAAGCCACAGCAGTGACACACACTTATGTTAATGCTACTGCTCAATACCTTGGGTGGCTTATGCTATGTGTAATGTGGGCTATGTTGGTATTCAGAAGCATGCTACATCCATTATATGGTTTCAAAGGTACTGGAAAATAACCTTTTCAGTTCTGAGAGGTGAGATGAGATGGTGTCACTAAATGTAACTATAATAATCACAGTCATTCCGTTCTAACACGTATTATTACTGTTGGGTCTTGGGGTTCATCGGTGTACTCATTTTTCACTATTAAAATAGCCACTCATGTTTTTCCGCCTACTCATCCTTGAGCTCAGTTACTGCACATCACGTGAAGTTTGTAATTGTTTTAGTGCAACTCGGCCAGCTAAGTGGTTTGTATGACCAAGGTTATCACATATCCATGCACATTTGCTGTAGTCTTTGAGGTACTTGACTGAAATTGTTTTCCCTTTTGCTTCCTTTTCTTGTTACACTTGTCATCTGAGATAAAGGTTGATAAGTTACTCTGGAGGATAAAAGGCATTTGAGTAGATGGACAAAATAGTAGAACGGTAACTCCCTGAGGTAACTCCTCTGCTCACTGGCATGGTGGGAACTGCCAGGGAGCTAATTTTTAGAGTTAGTTGGAAAAACTTCAAAATTTGAAAATTTTTTGACCAGAAAAGGGACACTTTTGTCATAAAAAGTAAACCTGTTTTTTGACCAGTTCTACTAACAACTTCTTGATCCTTTGGGCTGATCTGTGCCAGCCCCAACCCTGGTCTAGAGGCTGCTCTAACTTATACTACTGGGGGATGGTTCCATACTGCCCACAGGAAGAATATTCCCCTCAAGCACAGTAGACTCTGTCTCTGTTGGTATTTTCCAAGCAAGAAAACAGGGTGCACTCAAATCTGGTATTCAAGTAGTTTAGTTCCAAAGTGTGATGTACATTAAGGCTGAAGTTTTCAAAGAGACCTACTACAAGAGTTAAGTACCCAGCTCTCACTGAAAATCAAGGGAGTGGGGTGCCTAGACCCCTTAGGTTCCTTAAAAACACCAGTCTAAAGTTATTGTAATACAGGAGAAAATATCCGTGGGGTTCTAAATATTCATTGAAACTGATTAAACAAACCCACCCCTCTGTAATGGAGGTGTTTAGAAAGGAGAGGAAGTCAGTGGTGGGAGAATCATTGAATGTTTGCCAAATACCCTGTTTCCCCGAAAGTAAGACATCCCCCAAAAATAAGACGTACTTCCTGTTTTGCCTCTCGCTGTAATATAATGTAATGTAATTTTGGGAGCAAAAATTAATATAAGACACTGTCTTATTTTCGGGGAAACACGGTAGGAAAGGACCAAAAATTAGTAGGAAAGGACATTTTATTTTCAAGCTTTAAAGGGGAGGCTAAACAAACTAAGAATGACGAAGTGTTTGACAGTGTCCTTTCAGGAACAGCCAATAATTAGGAAACTCAGACAAAGGAGTCTAATTTGCAAAAGGAGAGGCACGACACTCAGAATAAATAATAATACAATTTTCTAAAATAAGGGTTTGTCCACAGACAAAAATTGCACCAGTTTAAGGGTATGTCTTCACTACCCGCCAGATAGCGATCGATCTTCTGGCGATCGATTTCTCGCGTCTTGTGAAGACACAAGAAATCGATCGCTTGCGATGCCCCCATCGACTCCAGAACTCCAGCTTGCCGGGAGGCGCAAGCTGAAGTCGACGGGGGAGCACGCCGCCGACCGCTTCGGGGACGAGCGGTAAGTCGGCTGCAGATACGCAAACTTCAGCTACGTGATTCACGTAGCTGAAGTTGCGTATCTGCAGTCGATCCCCCCCACCCCCCATAGTGGGGACCAGCCCTAACTGAAGGTGATGCATTAAACCGGTTTAGCTAAACTGATTTAACTTTGCACATGGATGCTCTGAGATCAGTTTAAACCTGACTTATACTGGTTTAGCACATACCTGTTCCTCACAAGTGCAGAATGTACCTGGATAAATTGGTGATGAGAAGTGGGCTGTAATCCCAACTACAACCAGGGAGGGCATATGACCAGTTGGTAGAGCTTGACATCAGCCCCTGGTTCCCGCAAACAGGGAGAGCCTCAAACTGTTTGAGCCTGGGCATTGTAATTCAATCTGACAGTAAGATCGGACTGAAGCTGCTACTAGTGCGCCATGCACACAGGTGCCGAATCCACTGGGGAGAGTTCTGGGAAGCAGCGGTATGTGCCAGTCCTAGTTTGTGCAAGTTCTTGCATGATGCGCAGCAAAGGTAGGCCAGGCTGCTGTGCTTCAGTACAAGAGTGACTGGAAGGTATGAACAGGCCCAAGAAGGTGGACACTGAGGGGGGGGGGGGGCAGATTTCCAAGAGTGGTCAGTACCCAGCAGTTCCCACTGTTTTTCATTTCATGGGACCCGTTGAGTGCTGAACTCCTGAAATTGTGGCCGCTGGCACAGTTCTCCGCACAGTGTGGTAGAGAGTCTCAAGCTTCAACTATTCCTGTACTCCGAAAAGCACACGGTAAGGCATGTAAAGCATGGGATTGTCTGAGACATTGCCTTATGCAAGAGCTCATCCCCATTATTGCAATCAAGCGCCTTGCTACCTGTTTCCATCTGTGACAGGCAAGCTGGGTGAGGTAATACCTCTTATCGGACCAACTTGTGTTGGTGAGAGACACAAGCTTTGGAGCTCACACAGAGCTCTTCTTCAGGTTACTTCTTAAGTGTTTCTCTAGCTACCAGGCAGCCACACAGAAGCACTCTCATTAATGCATAATCAGATCCCCTGGACTCCCTGCCCTGTTCATCATCTTTTACTGACAGATAGCTGTGCAGTTCCTCACACCCATACGGTGCAGAATCAAACCCAAAATACGTTTGTCTGGGGACTCCCCCTTAGGTTGTTGTGCTGGCTCTTTTAGCTGAAGACGTGGGCAGGAAGTGAGATTCTGCTTTTTAAATTTGTAAGAACGATGCACAAATACATGTCAAAATAGATCTGCTGCTCTGGCAGCTTTTCCAATGCTGTGCTGTCTCACGACGGCTCCTTACTGAACAGTTTGACTCCACTGAAGTTTTATGGTAACTGTACAAAGCGAAGTGCTAGTGAAAGAGGCTTAACAGGGCTGCATTTGGGGGTTGCTTGTATTTGTTTTAAAGGGAAGATTCAACTGTTTACAAAGAAAAATGCAAATAGCTGTTTTGGGTGGATTGTTTTCGGATCAGTTCTGAGGCAAAGAGAAGATGGACAAACAGGGAGCATATGGGGTGTAAAGGAAGATGCAAGATCTAGGCAAGGAGGTCATTTTTATTTCAGCTTTTTTCCCCCTAAAATTGTGCATGGATTCCTTAGTGCAAGAGAGAAAGATCCTTTTATAGAGTTGTCTTATCAAGTGTTTAACACAGCAACATGCACATTAGCTAGTTAACTAACTGAAATGACAACGATGCTCTATAATGGACTGGGTGCAATGAGCAAACTGTATTGTGGTTCCTCGCAGCAACCCCCAGCCCTATATTTCAGGCTCTACAAACACTACATCACTTGCTGTGTTTATTTTTCTCTCATTCACAATGAATTATAGTGGAAACATCACATCCATATGTTGGTAGATTTGGCAATTTTGCTTAACTAAAAGGAGATTATTGTAATTGCATTCAAGGGTGATCAAATCTCATTCTCCTGTATGCAAGCTAAGTGCCACAATGCCAAGACAGATGTTCCATCCCTAGATACCTATACAGTATTGCAGTATTCTTGATGGATTGCAAGGATTTCAGCCTAAAACAACAGGTTCCTGCCAATAGCACAAGGCAGACGACTTAGCCAGAGGGCCCAGCTGTATGAAATCCTATGCTCCAGTTAAAAAAGGGCATTCTGCTAACTCAGTAACCCACCTGCACTTGGGGTTAGATTGCACTTTTAGAAACTACAGTGTAAACTGGGGATGGGGGAGTGTGACGCAGATGCGCAGCTCTGGGGGGGCTCTGCAGGAATACACACCGGAACAACGAGCTGTAGCCCCCATTTATAGAGTGCAATGGGACTAGACTATCCTCCATCCCTTCAGCAGCTCAACGTTGCTGCCACTATGGAAGGGCAGCCAAGGTCATGGTCCTTTGGGGTGTCGAGTGTGGCTGCTAGCATTAGATGTGTGCGCACTTTGCACTGCCCGCTGGATTTCAGGCTGGGGTCTACAGAAGGACGGATGGAGCCGGGTCATCGTTTCAACCCCTCTCGTATATCTGTGCGGGGTTGGCCACAATCTGCTGTTTCGTTAATCAGAAAGTAGAGAGAAGAGCTGCATTTTGATCATTGAAATGAAAGCAAAGGACAGAGTTGTGCTTGTTGTGTTCCAGAGTCTAGCCCCCCTTCCATCATTATCCATTTGAGTCCACCAAAGGGATGTGCTTGTCGTACCTGACACACCTGCGTAACACCCGCGTAACACTACAACTCTCTACTCTGGTAACATCTTTGTTCCATCACTACTGATAGGACGTTAAGGTTAACAAACAGTGGGACTTCAGAAGTATACGTGAAAGAGAGCGGTGAACCAAAGTGGTGATGTATTTTAAAACTGTTCTTCTGCGGTCAGAGCTTTACAACAGGCAGCTGCATGGGCTGTTTCTTTTTTCCAAACAACATGGTGCCAATCAGCACAGCTCCCCAGATGTCAATGGATCAAATCCAATACACACCAGCAGAAAAGCTGGCCAAAAATGCTCTTAGAATTATATTTCAAAGTCTGTAAACATGAGTGTTCATCAAACAAGGCTGCAATGCCAGTGACAAATGCCTCAATATCCCCTTTTTTTCTCTCTCTGCACAAAGGTGCTTGTTTCCAGGGAGCCCATTGTGCTTTAACCATCCTCTACATGCCTGTTGCAGCTCATTCAAATCTCACTTCTGACATCTTGGGTGTAAGAAATGAGGAGGAAATGAAGGAAAATATTTAACAGTGCAGTCAAGGTATATACGTGTCTTACTGTGTAACCATGTGATCTTATTGGCAGGTAGGTGCCCAACTCCCACTGAATGTCACATATTCCTTATAAAAAGTCATTCTATCTAATGTTATTCTGGATGTTCTCATTATCCATATAAATATGTCATCCTTTGTAGACTCCTACTAAATTCCTGGCCTCAATGATATCTTGTGGCAATGAGATGCACAGGTTATTTATGTACTGTGTAAAAAGTATTTCCTTATGTGAGTTGTAAATATGCTGCTTGTCAGTTAAACTGAATTTCTACTGGTCCCTTGAATGAAGGGAAATAGCAGATAGGGAAGCCTGATTTTTCTCACTCAATTGCTCACTATCATCTATTTATGTCCCATTTTACTCTCCTCTCTTTTCAAACTGCCCACATATAGAATTATTTCCACGTCTCGGATTATTTTCCATCAACACACTGTTGTTTGGGTACCTTTGTTTAACACAAGTAGTAAGTGTTCCATTTGCAATTAGGAGTCTAAGTCTCTTGAAAGTCAATGGGATTTAGGTTCCTAGTACCTATGTCGCTTTTGGAAATGGGTCTTATGCGTTTAAGTCATTTATCAGAGAGGTAGCCGTATTAGTCTGGAATTGCAGAAGTGACAGAGTCCTGTGGCACCTTAAAGTCTAACTAAAGTTTTGAAGCATAAGCTTTCGTGGGCTAATACCCACTTCATCTGCATGCATCCGATGAAGTGGGTATTAGCCCATGAAAGCTTATGCTTCAATACTTTACTTAGGCTTTAAGGTGCCACAGGACTCTTTGTCACTAAGTCATTTAGGCACTTTTGAAAATGTTACCTCTTAATTCCAAATAATATTTGGCATTAAATTCCATTGTCATCTTAATGAGCAGTTAATTGGTCCTTCTGAGAAAGGGAAATCCTTGTAGGGTTTCAAAGTTACAGTAATTTAAAATACTATAAGTTAATATTGCAAGTGAGAATTGCTGCATTGGGTAGACCATATTTTCATTTTAGTTGTTCTCAGAGTTAAGAAATTCTTACCTTAAACTGGTCCACTGGCAGTACAGAAGTGATTTAAATTTGATGTTTAATTCTGTTACCAGTACAGTCTGATACACTTTACACATAATTTAACCCACTCCTGAGGTTGTTCAAACACCCTGTAGAATTCCCCCAGTGTTTCATATTTTAATGCTGTACCATGCTTACTGCACCGTGATTCATGGAATTAAACAACAAAACAAAACAAAAACCTCTCAGTTGAACAGCATGAGGGACTCTTCTATTAAAACACTATGGCCTGGAATATAGACTTGGTTGGATCTTTCAGAGAAGAGAAGATCAATATGTTTGCACAGCTTGAAAAGCTAAGCGCTCATTGAATGACCCAAAGGACGTCTGAGATTGTCATTTTAAGGAAGGAATCTCGGAAAGTTCTTTCATTACACAGGAAAAAGAGGTTATTTTTATAGCATTTTATAGAATGTGCTTGATAGGAAGACCAGGCTATAATACCACTGGGGTTCTTCCTACTCCCCATTATTCCCATCCATAAGTGTTTTTCCATTCAAATTGCTGGGGATTCAGTTAAATGTCCTGGAAAGGTACGTGGTCCCAAAGTTCTCTCATGGTGAATAGGTGCTGATCAGACCATGTTGCATAGTAAGTAGCCAGGCAGGAAAGTAAGTAAAAATGGAAATATATGGATTCTGTGAATAGGGACCATATTGGCTTCAAAAATAGTCTTACTAAAAGCGATAATGATGGAGAAACAATATTGGAAGCATCCCAGGGAGGCGCAAACATTAGACTCACCTTGACATTCATGGGCCTAGGTACACAAGCAATGTGAGTCTGAGCCCCCTGGAAGTGGCTTTTGTTGGATAGGAGAAGGAAAACACTTGATATTTTTATAGCATTGTATGATGGAATCTGCTTCAGTTCGAGAGACTGATTTTAACCAAAGCAGAACTTGACACCTTTCAATCTAAAACATCTTTCGGAACAATGGGCAAAGACGCTAGGATGGGTTCTTACACTTGTGCTGCACAGGCTCCGCCTCAACACCACCTTGAAACATATTCCTCTCTGGGGGTGTCACTTAGCTGGTACTCACTAGCAATCTTCTGGAACAACATTTCACACACTCCTCAGAGACTGAAGCCATTATAAAGGTGAGCAATAGCTGCACCAGTTATATGCATTATTTATACCTCTAACTCAAAAGTATAGGCACTGCTGTAGCACAGAGTTAATATGGGGAAAAGGTTTGCAGCAGTAGCTCCTGAACTCCTTCGAAGGTTATATTGGGGCCCTGGATGAGAGGAAAGTAGCGGGAGCGAGTGTGCAAAAAGGGAAGGATAAGGAGAGGAAAAATATCCTATCTAAAGGGTTCAAATTGATATTAGATCTTGAATTCAGAGGTCATATGAGGTGTGTTGTGCGCAGGACAGGGATTAGGTGTGACAGCATAGCTCCGCCTCCCTGAGCTGCCATCTCATGTACCAGAATCTCACCTGTCATTTCAAAATACATTTCTGCCTCTTAATAGTTGCAAAAAAATCTTCAAGAAACACTGAAACAATGGACCTTGGAAGGCTCCAATCCACATAAGAAGTCTATCTGGGGACTTTCAAGTAACATGTGGGCAATGGCTGCCACCTGTAAAGTTCTAAGTCATGCATAGACATGTGACTTGTCCATGTTACTCCAAAACTCCACCTTACAGCTGGATACTGCATAGGAGAGAGGTCGGGTCTCCACCCACAAGAGTAAGTTTATTTAAGCCCCTGGGAGACTCCTCCATTTGGTCTTCACTGGCTCATGAGGTAGCCTCGCCACACCTAAAGGATACCTGGAAGAAACTGGAACAAAGGACAGTAACCACAGGGGCATGAGTGATTGCTGGACCCAGACTTGAAGGAGGCTAGTCTGTAAAAGAAGCTTAAAGAACATCTCTGAGGGTGAGATTTCATCTGTAATCACTTTCTTACTGTATTAAGCTTAGCCTTGTGTGTTATATTTTATTTTGCTTGGTAATTCACTTTGTTCTGTCTGTTATTACTTGGAACCACTTAAATCCTAATGTTTATATTCAATAAAATCACTTTTAACTTATTAATTAACCCAGAGTATGTATTAATACCTGGGGGGCAAACAGCTGTGCAAACCTCTCTATCAGCATTATAGAGGGTGAACACTTTATGAGTTTATTCTGTATAAGCTTTATACAGGATAAAGTGGATTTATTTGGGGTCAGATCCCATTGGGAGCTGGACCATCTGAGTGTTGTAGACAGTAACACTTCTTAAGCTGTTTCAATTAAGCCTGCAGCTTTTGGGGGACGTTGTTCAGACCTGGGTCTGGGTTTGTAGCAGGCAAGCGTGTCTGGCTCCATCCAGGCAGGGCACTGAAGTCTGAAGCTTCCAGGGAAAATGGGCTTAGAGGTAGTCTCGGCAGGTGCTATACTGAGAACATCAGGTGGCAGTCCCAAAGGGGGGTTCCGTGACCCAAACTCGTCACATAGGGGTAAGGCCCTCAGGGTGTGTCTACACTGTAATTCACACCCCTGGCTGGGACAGGCTACGAGGATGTTTAATTGCGATAAAGACATTTGGTTTCAGGCTGGAACCAGGGTCCCCGAGCTTAAACATCCGGTGTGGGTTTTTATTGACGTGTTGACATGCCCTCAGATCCCAGGCTCCAGCCCGAGAGGAAACGTCTACACTGCTATTTTTAGGCCATCCGCCGGAGTCCCACAAGCCCAAGTCAATTGACCTGACCTCTTAGACATGGTGCTGTGGGTTTTTCTATGCAGTGTGGATGTACCTTTAGAGACAAAGGCCAAGATTATCAGAAATGGGTATCTAGTGTTAAGAGCCTAATTTCATATTTAGGCTCTTAACTAAGTATCTGATTCTGAAAAATGTTGAACGCCCAATGACTCCTATTAAAGTCAATAGGAAATGTGAGGTTTATAGCACTTTTCAAAATCAGGCCACTTATTTAAAGGCCTCAGTATAGCACCTGTGAGTACAACTTTCAGAGGCGCTTGTGCATCTAACTCCTTTAGGCACTTCTTAAAATTTTAGCCTCAGGAACCCGGCTTTCAGCATTTACTTCTGAAAATCTCAGCCAGTGTGTCATGGGCAGTTACACTACCATGACGGGAACAGTTTTAGACATGACAGACAATGCCAACTTTATACTGATGATAATTTATGAGCAAAGCCACAAAGTTCAGAACTTAATTTCAGATCTTCTTTCTACTCTAACTATAGCTTTGGAGATGTTAAAATTATTTCCCAGACACCATCTTCTTCTACCCCACATAGCAGTGGTGAAGCTCTCACACCCATGTAGAGTACTTAGATGGTTTAACCCAGGGGTAGGCAACCTATGGCATGGCATGCGAGCTGATCTTTAGTGGCACTCACACTGCCTGGGCCTGGCCACCGGTCCAGGGGGCTCTGTATTTTAATTTAATTTTAAATGAAGCTTCTTAAACATTTTTAAAACCTTATTTACTTTACATACAACAATAGTTGAGTTATTTATTATAGACTTATAGAAAGAGACCTTCTAAAAACGTTAAGATGTATTCCTGGCACACGAAATCTTAAATTAGAGTGAATAAATGAAGACTCAGCACACCACTTCTGAAAAGTTGCCGACCCCTGGTTTAACCAAACATATGATCCTTTAAAAAAAAAATCCACTTATCCTTCAACCACTTCGACTTGCCAGCTCTCTGCTCCTAGTTACCCTTCCCATCCTAATGCCAGACTAAGTATAAATGTATTTCACAAACCAAAAACTGCCTCAGTTCAGGAAGCAGCATAGATGCTAGTAAACTAGAAAGAACTTTGGAAAGTAATATTGGGTTCAACTCAGTTTATTTTCCAGACTTTCTTTTTCTTTCACATTTTAGTGGAATATCACAAATCAAATGTTCAGCCGAGGGGAAAAAAGGGGAAAAGTTTTCATGTATGGATTATACCAAAAACAAACAACATTCCCGTCTAGCAGACCTAGGGAAATATCAGATTTATGAAGCTGAGTAAATACCTGCAGTTAATTACTGAAAGAACCACTGAAGAATAACAGTCTGGCTTTAACAAAGCCCCATAGTCCTTTGACAGACTCAGCAATCATCTAAATTATTTCAGAAATCAGAAATCCGTGACTTGTATTTCTTTCCTGCATCTTACATGACTACCACTGCAAGAGCAATAACAAAAGCAGACCTTTTATTTACATGCAGTGGGGAAATTAACAAAGGAAAAACTTTTCAAGGACTAGTTAATGTGTTTCAAGGGAAAGATAGAAAAAAATCCTATCTGGGTCTGACATGCTGCACCTCAGAGTCGCACCCCGGAACCCCTATGTTCACGACTCTGATACTCTATGTTTTGTACAAAGTATACCTGGTGAGGAGGTGATCTGCTAAATGTTAATATCCTGTTGAATTGTATGTACTAACATTGCATGGGAAGTTCTGAAATATTGCTATGTGCCTTCCTGAAATATGGTATGAGATTGGGAATGTCCACAAGCCAGCCTTTCAGATACAACAAGGCCAGACAGCACTGAAGGCCCACCAAGGAAAGAATCCACAATCTCTGAGACTCCTTAGAGAAGGCGGGTACGCAGTGGGGACTGCCTGACTGCCCACGCCACAGCAAGGATCTTTCTAGCAGCTGGAAGAAAGTATAAAAGAGGGAGAGCGACATCATCAATTGGCCTTCCTCCACACATCTCAATGCCTGGAAGCACAGCCGGAAGACCAAGACTTTGAACTGGGGAAGTTAGGTGCCAGGCTGGAAGGTAGTCCCAGCCTGTGTATTGAGGATCTGTAACCAGCTTGTAACCTGTGTCAGACTGAGGCACTGCTTGATTCAAATCCTGCTTAGTTTGTAGAATTCAGACTGTGAATTTATTTGTATTTCTTAAGTAACCAACTTGGATCTCTACACCTGCTACTTGTAACAACTTAAAATCTATCTTTCTGTAGTTAATAAACCTGTTTTATATTTTACCTAAAACAGTGTGTTTTGGATGACGTGCTTGGGGGGGGGGGGGGATCTCCGCTCAGATTACAAAGGCTGGTCCATGTCCCCTTTCCTATGAAGAAGAGGCGAACTGGGTAAGGAGCTTACACTGGCCAGGCTTCTGACCAGTGCAAGACGGTACAGTTCTGGGGTGAATTGGCTGAGCCTCCCTGTTGCCGGTTCATGAGTGGCTGGGAGATCATTCACGTAGCTCTGGTGGGTGTGTCCCTGCCTGTGAATGTCTGGGGAAGTGGAGTGCCTCAGGCTTGTAGCTTGATATCAGCATCACAGTGTGAGAGGGAGCCAAGGCTGGTAAGTTTGGAGAGCTCTGGTTCCACCATCCAAGTTGCAACCCGGGGACCCTGTCACAAGGGGCTGATCTGAGAGGAGAGGAAAAGCAGCTGACCAAATAGGTGCAATAATAATTGCTGATGTACTTCATGAATGCCCATATGTTACCTTAAGACAATTAACCCATTTAGAACTAGTTTAAGGGTACAATTTGGCTCTCATTGAATAGGGAGGTGAGGGTCCCTGGGGAACAAGAAGCAGGGGGTGTTGGATGGGTCAGGGATTCTGAGGGGAGCAGGAAGTGGTAGGGGGCAGATAGGGAGTGGGGGCCAGGCTGTTTGGGGAGCCATAGCATTCCCTGCCCGGCCTTCCATACAGTTTCGGAACCCCGATGTGGCCCTTAGGCCAAAATGTTTGCCTACCCATGATCTATCTGCTGCCTTCTTCCCTTTAAATAATCATAGGGGACATATCCTGAAGTATTTACTCGGTTCACACTGAGGGAAACATTCCATTGCAGCTCATGGAAGTACTGTATTGCTGAAGTAAAACTCAGAGGAAAATCTGAGTAAGGGCTCTGGGAGCTGAACCTCTGACAAAACAGCTTGTTCAGATATTTACTTCAAGAGAGCCAGATATACCATCACTGTGCCCTGGTCTGCACATGCACAAATGGGAGCTACATCTAGGGAGAGAGAGTATGATATAGCCATTAGTGTGAAAAACTCGGTAAGGAGCCTTGGCATGGCTTTGCAGCTTGTCCAGTTTGAATGAAATAACTCCAATCCTATGTCTGGATGGAGGCAGAAAGACTGTTTTGCACACTGTTACATTGTTGTAGTTAGCATCTGAGAGTTTATTGTTTTATCACCCCATCCAACATTTCACACAAGGAGAGAAAGTAAAGGGGTGGGCAGGTCAGTTTTTCTAAAGTTGGGGTGAGTTGGCTGTATTTAAATTAATGCACAATGCTGGAGGAAAGTCAAGTTTTGTGGCTGAAATCTTAGAACTGCATATGGAGCAGAACTTCAACACTGGTCAGTAGTTTTTTTTTAATTAAGTTAAATTCTATACAACCCACCTTCCACTCGTGAACATATATTTTACAGACCCACCTTGTCTCTCTAATATCCTGGGACTGACAATGCTACCAAAAAAAAAAAAAGCAGCATAGCTTTTATAGAGACAGACACTGTAATTTGGGAAGTTTGACTCTACACTTAAAGCCATAGCCAGCCTCAAAGATCAGCACAAGTATAATCACATCAACAAAATGAACACCAATTCTACTTTCTCAGGTATCAAGGAGAGGAAGTTACTTCACATTTGCCATCATCAACAGCAGTGCTCCAGTAACAATATTTGATATTGTAATGAACTGGCTATTGTGTATGTACACACAGCCCTCCACTGGATGGAATCAGAACTGTTCAACAGTGTGTCATAGATCCCAGACTGTTAACAACTAATGGAGAGTCTGTGTCCCAAGTGGAGGGAAACTATTATTTTGAAGCAAGAGGATCCAAATTCTCTTTCCAGTGTGGCTTTGAGGGCCTGATCCAAGACCCACTGAAATCGGTGGAAAGTCTCCCATTAACTTGATTGGGCTTTGGATACAGCCCTGTATCACTACGTGTGTAGCGTACTGACAGTTGTGAAGTTCTTAATTAGCCATGGATCTATTACTATACTAACTCCCCAGCTTCCCACCCTCCCTCCTCTAGAGCACACGCAGGCCGTGCCAGGACTTGGCAGTTCTTCCTTAGTGTTAGCTGCAAATAACATGGTAGTGTTCTGCTCTCATGCTTAATAATTCTCATTTACAAATACAAAAACATCCACAGAGTCTGCACGCCCTAGATATCATAAACAATTAAAAGCTTAAATTACTTGATGCGGTCCACACAGAAAATAGACTTACGCGTGAGGAAAACAATCACCAAGAAACCATTTATTACTACCCAGCCCATCTAGCATCTGCTGGGAATTGATGAAAATATCTTCAGGCTTATGTTACACTGAAGAAAATTGAAGCTGATCCATTAAAAAATGCCAGACAGACACCGAGGCAGCAACAAAAATGCATAAGACACCGATGTTGTAAAAGAAAATTAAAGCTGCATATCATCAACCTAATATAGTATGGTAGAGAATCACCATAGTGATGCTTTATTAGGTACTTAAGAGGCAATATGCAGAAGAAAAACTAGAGCAGAACTGAGACCTTGTGTCCTTTTACAACTTAGTAAGGAGTTTTGGCAGGAGGGGGATATTTGGGGTGTTTGCTTCTCACAAAATTGCAGGACTTCCCCAAACAGTCTGCAATGGATCTCTGTTCTATACTATAAGTGACAAAGAGTCCTGTGGCACCTTAAAGACTAACTAAAGTATTGAAGCATAAGCTTTCATGGGCTAATACCCATTTCGTCGGATACTAGCAGTGGAAGTCTATACTATTCTATACTCTGCTGTTGCTGCTGCTATGCCAGGGTTAGACTCTGCTCAGTTACATCTCAGTGATCTGAGGCCTGATTCTGTGAGAGGGACATAGACTCTCTCCCCAACAGGTGTGATAGTTTTGTGGAAACAAAGTGGATGCACATCGCCATATTCCCCAACAACCTCCATGAGAAATGCTCTGAAAAATTAAAGGAAACCGAGGTCTGAATGGCCCTGATAATGTGGCTACAAAGGAATCAAGTTACCAGTGATCCTGACACTGGGGGTAAAGAGCCTTAGAGTCAGCGCATGGAGGAGCTAGGCCAACACGTGAATGGACAGGGACCTCCGGTAGATCCAAGGATTCTGGGTGTGGACTCTTTTGTGCTGGGGGAGCAAACCCTGTCCTCTAGACAGAATGGTTGGTGCTCCTCCCTTCTGAAAACCAGACCTCTTTACATGCCACAGATCCACAGGATCGGGGCTTTGCCCCCAGCATTAGAACAGTCTCTAGGAGGAACCCCTTCAATGTGCCAGCCCTCCTAGGGGGTCTCACGGTAAGCCACGCGGCTTCATCACCTCCTTAGACTGGCCCACTAGGGCTGCAGCACGCTGCATCACATCATGAGCTCCCTTCAGCGAGTTCAACTGAGTCAGACTCCGGATGGAGACCCAAACACTCTTCAGGGATTAATGCACCTCACCCAGCCATTGCACTGACACACACATAGCATAGGAAGTCCTGGGGATACTCTAGAGAATTGAAGGTTAAAGCATAGGCTGCTCTGGTTAGCCCAGAGCCCAGACAAGATGTGGCAAATCCCTTTATTCAAGCTCTGTCTGTCTCTCCGTCTGACCTCTTTAGTCAGACTCCAAGCAGGGGTGCTGGAACAATTTGTGAAGTGGGGGGGTGCTCGGAGCCATTGAACCAAACTGTAAACCCTGTATATGATAGTAACCCCTTCAAGCAGGGGGTGCAGTTCCAGCACCTATAACTCCAGATGAGAGCCCCGACACCTTCTAGCAGCCAGCTCTTATCCCTCACTTCACATCTTCCAGGCCTTTGTTCTCTAGCCTGGGAATGTTGCGCCTCCCTGTTGAGAAGTGAGAAAATCAGTATCCCTCTGGCGTGCTGGTTGCTAGGTATCAATGTCCAGCACACTGGATTTGCCATTGTCTTTCCAAATGTTCCATCCATACGGGGACCAAGGCCCTGACAGCTAGTTGACACCACACCTATGCCTCTAAGCCTGCCCTGAGAGCAAACTGCCCTTTTCCACCCCCACTGGGTAACAAGGCAGCATATACAGTAAACAGCACTCAAAAATAGTACAAAAAATTCCAATTTTGTCACAACATATTCAACAGAATAATCACCACAAGCGTGTGTTGGGGAGCAGCCTGAATTCATAGTTTGAGGCCAACATACACAATCGGATTTAGTGTGTATAACTCGCACTAATTCTGAGCTTTAGTGTCTGAAGCTGAGTGAATGAGCTAAATGCTATTAGCCTGAATTTCATTAGCGTGGGGGATGCTGCAAGTTTCTTCTTTGTGAGATGATATTTTGCAGGCTAATTAAAAATGCTATGAACAATGACTTGAATATTACTGTTCAATCGTGTCACTCATATTTATTCAGAAGTTGCACACAACCAAATGA
Source organism: Sternotherus odoratus (assembly GCA_032164245.1). Lineage (NCBI taxonomy): Eukaryota > Metazoa > Chordata > Testudines > Kinosternidae > Sternotherus > Sternotherus odoratus. Next base: position 136,803,883 of record JAVMKO010000003.1, on the reverse strand, counting down.
CACTTCCCTTTTTTCATACTTATTCCGTTTCATTTTTTTCAGACTATGCTGCACTTTCTCCAGAGAATAACATGAAAGAAAAATCTTTTGATCAAAATACTGTTGGAAATAAGAAAACATATATACAGTGTGATTACTGGAGAAAAAAATAGCTGAATCTAGTAGAACTTGATGAATAAACCACAGTTTCTGTAACAAGGTACAAGGCATCAAGGCAAATTTTTTTTCTTATTAAAAACAGATATTCAAAAATTTCCACTAACAATATAATTAAGCGTCAATATACTTAAAACTTCAGAGCCTGATCATTAGCTCTGATAAGCACCCAGAGTAAATAAGAATTAAGTGTAGCTGCTATTTTTCTAGTGCACTTGTCCTTCTAACTTATAAAGTAAAAGCAAATATAATTAAGCTGATAAAGTGTGTATCAGTTACAACTCTATTAGTACTGCATTATTTTGAGGGGGAATAAAAAGCTGCACACACTACTAAGAAGCTCAGCAAACTGCTTTTGATGAAAATATGCTAGACCTAGTGGAGGGAAAATATTTTAATAGAGGGGAGTCTCAATGAATTTTAAAATACCTACAGTATTTTCATCTTTGCACTATATGTACAATGGGGAGAGCTGGGTGACATTTTTTCAGCAAATAGCCAAGTGTCAGAATAATGCATTTTTGGGGGCACTGAAGCTATTCATGAATTCAGATCAAATTTGTCAAATTTCAGCCCCCACCCAGCCTCTAAAACCAACAATATTAAAAGCATTGAAATGATTCCTTTAGAAAAATGTCACTTCCCTGGCACTTTCTATAGACAGATGAGGTTGTGGGCATGATCTGCCATTGCTTCCATCATGCTGTCTCCACATCTGTACATCATAATGTCATCAGCTATGATGCTGATCGCGGAAAAGCCTGTTTGTATATCTTGTTGGTGACAATGAAATTCTCCCATTGCAGGGTTGATCCCAAATGGCATTCTCAACCACATATATTTATCTGCTAGTGTTCAAAGTGTGGCAAGGTAGCTGCTTTCTTAATCCACTTGCACTTCCCAATACACATGTTTGGCATCAAGTACTGAGAATATTTTTTGGTTTTTGCAAAGTCAAGTAGTAGCTCTTTAATCATAGGTATTTGGTACTGGGCTCTTTTTAGTGCTTCACATATATTGGTCGGTTCTATGCAAACAGGCAGCTTGCCCAGGTGGGGATCCTAGCCGCTTTGCCAGACAGTGTGGAAAATATTTTTGGTGCCTCCCCCAGCAGCCAAAAATAAAATGCCAGCCAATCAGAGCAGAGCTGGAAAGAAAAAAACCAAAAACAGACCAGCATCACAGTAGTTTGGCATCCCCTGGAGGTTGATGCCCAGAGTGACAGCCCTGTTCTCCCACTCCTAGAACTGGCCACAAGCTTGCCTGGCTTCTCATGCTGTTTATCTAATTTAGGGGCTCTGTGAGGCAATGCTTGTATTGGCTGAACTGTTTCATCTGTGGCATCCCGACCCTTCCCTTTCCTCTCCTTTCCCCTCCCAAAAAAGGGAATCTTTTAGCAGCTTTGTTAGAGGGATGCCACAATGTATGGTCTGCTCTGGACACAGTTTTTGTCTTACTTGTGTGTCTGTGGTATCCATCATTTGTCCTAGTTTTAGGTCAAGTCTACACTGTAAACTTACATTAGGTTTGTGAATATACTTGCTTTAGCTGAAAGCAGTGGCTTCTGTGGTGTCTGTACTCCTTGACAAGACAGTCTGTATACTTTTCATAGGTTTTCTGCTTCTCATGTATATTATCCTGGTGATATTCCAATTGTGCCACCATATAGTTTTAATTTGGCTTTGCTTGCTTGCAGTTTTGCTTTCTTGTCTCGTACGACGCTGAGAAAGTCTTTGTAGCCTAGCACGTTCACTGATGTCCCACTGACTATTTGGCGTTCAATTTTCTGTTTGTGTGCTACAGCCTTGTCTCTGCATCTGGTGCTAGGCTGAGCTTTACAAGCTATTTTATTGTTGCTGCTTTGCACTGCATTAATGAATATGCATTCAAAATCTAAGTCGGGGTGGGCAAACTACGGCCCGCTGCCACATTCGGTTCGCGGGCTCCTCTCAACCGGCCCCTGAGCTCCTGGCTGGGGAGGCTAACTCCTCCTCTCTCTACTGCTGCCCCCCCCCCCCCCGCCTCAGCACACTGCACGGCAGCATGTCTGGTGGCATGGTAAGTGGGCTGGGGTGGGGGGTTGGACAAGGGGCAGAGGTCTTGGGGGGCAGTCAGGGGATGGGGCATCAACTAGGGCGCCTGTCAGGGGGCAGGCTAGGCGGCAGGGCAGTCAGGGAACAGGGGGGTTGGATAGGGGGTGGGGTCCTGGGAGTGATTAGGGTGTGTGGGGGGGTCTCTGGAGAGGGGGGGGTCTTGTGGGGGTGGTTAGGGTAGGGGTCTTCAGAGGGGGCGATCAGGGGACAGAGCAGGGGGGTTGGATGGATCGGAGGTACTGAGGGGGCAGGAAGTGGGTGGGGGTCAGATAACAGGCAGAGTCAGGCTGTTTAGGGAGGCACAGCCTTTCCTACCCTGCCCACCACACAATTTTGAACCCTGATGTGGCCCTCAGGCCAAAAAGTTTGCCCACCCCTGATCTAAGTCCACTAAGTCACTACTTCCTTCTTCAGTTGGATGCCATTTTTGTCTTTGTTCTTCTGATCTGCAAGTTTTATCATAACAATTTGCCTTGCCGCAATTATTACGCGACACTATACATGGAGGGGTTTCTCCATAGTATCCACAGGTCTTGTTTTGCATTTGTCTTTATCCTCTCTGCTTTGTGTTTGTGCATTTGCTTTTGCATGTTTTTGATGCATTTTCCCTTGTATTTTTATTATTTCCCTAAACTAGGGAGGTGAATTATCTCTGTTTGCACTCTACTTATGCTCTGCGTTAGGACGTGAACTTGTTCACTAACTAGGCACATTTGTAGCTCTCGTCAGAATTCGTGTGGGCTCTGAGCAGTCTCATTTGGGCTCCTGCATCTTTCAATCCTATGACTAATTCTCACAGATAGTTCTATGCAGGGTAGTTGTAGCCATGTTGGTCCCAGGTTCTAAGAGAGAGAAGGTGGGTGAGGTAATATCTTTTATTGGATTAACTTCTGTTGGTGAGAGAGAACTCTGTGTGACTCAAAAGTGTGTGTCTCTCATGAACAGAAGTTGGTCCAATAAAAAACATTACCTCACTCACCTTGTCTCACAAATGAGTTCATCTTTTAAGACACAGTTGAATGAATCAGCTATTTTGCACAGATTGGCAACATACAAAGCTACTGTTTCTCCAGATTTTTGATTACACTTGTTAAAAAGATATCTTTCTGCAGACATTTTTTTTTAAAATTGAAAATGCTCTGGAGTGCTCCTGTGATTTGACATAGTTCCTCGCTGGCTGTTGCTGACATATATACAAATGCTCTTGGAGCATGTGACAGCCTTGGCTCATTACAGCTAAACGTGTGGCTGCTCTATTTTTTTCTTTTTATCTAGCCCCGTTACAATTCCATAGGTTTTCCCGTTGTGATTTAAAGAACGTCTAGCATCTCCTTTCGTGTCCACCTGCTCAGGGACAGGAATCTGGTAGTTGCCATAATTACTGTTTCTTCTCTCTTTTTGTTTTGTGTGCAATAGTCTTAGTTTCGGATTTCCATGTGCCTGCAGGAACCAGCTCAGTTCTAACATTGTGTACTTGTTGCGAGCACAAAGACAGAGCCAAGACAGTCCAACATTCAGGCTTTATTCCTTCCTCTGTGTACACTGTCCTCTCGCATCATCCAATGAAGTGGGTATTAGCCCACGAAAGCTTATGCTTCAATACTTTAGTTAGTCTTTAAGGTGCCACAGGACTCTGTCATTCCTGAAAGTAGAGTTTTCTAAGTTCCCTCAAATAACCATGCTATAATGCCCCCGATTGGGAAGCTATTTATCATAAAAATGATAGTATCAGAATGGGACACAATGTCGGAAGGAGGAGCAAACGAGTTTGATTTTGCCCCAAGTGTTCTTAAATGATCCAACTAGCCCATAAAGCACTAAAGCAGTGGGACTGGTTTGCTAACACTCAATATCACTAATAATGTCACTTCCCTATGGACCGTCTCATTTCCATGTACACAGCATCACCACCAAACATTAGGACTGATCCGGCAACCCTTACTCACCCAAAATGTTCCATTGACCTTCACAAGACTACTGGCATGAGCAACAGTTTACAGGATCAGATTTATTGCCATTTATTGATACTGTTATCCAAGTAATCCTTCATCATTCCATGGCAGCAATTTAATATTCACTGCTCTAATGACAGAAGAGAACTAATTCTTGTAAAAAGACAGTGATAGCATTACATTTTCTAAGTGACAACATATTTGCTATAAGCTATTCATACCTCATGCCTCTGATAAACTAGGAAAACTGGATAAACGTGTAAAATAGGAACCACACATTAAGTGGGGACCTGCTGCATGCCAGACACTCAGACTTAAGTACTAGATCTGTGATTACAAAGATGCTCTAGAACAGTGGTCTCCAAACTTTAAAAACCCGCAAACCCCTTTCACTAAAATGTCAAGTCTTACGAACCCCCTCCTAAAAATCAAAATGTCCAGGGATTTTCTCCTTTATCTGAGTATAAATTATAAAAGCAGTGATCTTAGAAATATAAAATTTGTTTTATGACATGCTTATTACACACTGTTTATTATTATTATTGATCATTACGGTATTTTTATTACATTATGAAACCAGCAATGCTCTTCCAAGATCTCACTTTCGTAGCTTGTGTCACTTTGAATAAGCCTGTTATAAGACAAGACTCTTATGTTTCATCAAGGAATATCAGACATGAAACAGCATGAAGGTATTTAAGAAGCCAACTCAAAGAATTTCTCCTACACAAGCATTCAGGTCTTGAGCAGTCCAGGCAAACAATGCACATTACAACAAAGCTTAAACTTGTTCATAATAATTTTAAAAACAACACTAGCTTCCCCTATTTAATTTTAAACACAGCAAAAAATATCCACCTCCCTTCCCGTTTCTTATGAGGAGTCTTGAAGTTGAAATCTCCTCAGTGTGAGAAATGTTTGCTTTGATCTGTTTAGCTCTGGGAAGTCTGGGGGCTCCAGGCTGCTGGCCCTGTGCTCCCCCGGTTCCTAGGGACAGCTCTGTCCACCATTACAGAATTTTTTCCTGAGATACCTCCCCTCCCCCCTGTAACATTTCACAAACCTTCAGGGGTTCATGAACCCCAGTTTGGGAACCCCTGCTCTAGAATGATACTTGGTGAAAATCAAAACTAATTTAAACCACCAACTGTAAATAGATACATCAGTAGTGTACATTCAAACCAGTGAGATGAAAGAAATGCCCTCTTTTTATATTTAAAAGCCTGACTTGTATGTAGTGCAGGTGTTACCAGTCGAGCTGGTCAAAAATTTTCCAGCAGTTTTCTGTCAGAGGCTCCCTGGGCTCCCACGTGTTTGTTGTTTTAAAATCCTCTCTCTCAAAATGCTTTGTTCCTACTGTTAGGATAAACTGTCCGTTTGTTTAAGAAGGCTGTCTGATCTCTACATACACCACTGGTCACAGACTCCCACAGGGAAGAAACTCAGGTGCCAGAACCAGCTGGATGTCCTGGGGAAGCATGGTTGAGATACAAGGTCCTGTAGCCCTGTGCCCAGTCTAAGAGTGACAGAATTACAGAACTGCACTTCAACAGGGGTAACAGCATAAGTCCTAAAACTGGGGGGGGGGCCTAATTAAGGAGACTAGGAAGGGGACAAAGGAGCAGCTAGCCCTTCAAACCATGACACAATAATATGAAACACCACATACATAAAGGGCTGAATAACTACAAGAACCACAACTTTGAATTTCCTGATTTTTGCAATGTTGCCAACTCTTATTGTGACTTTCAGGACACGTTTTCTTAAAGCTCTTGTAGACCAGGGATTACAGGGGAATATCAGCTTTAATTTGGTTTCATAGTAAGTTTCTAGCCTTCGGCATTGTAGAGGAATGGTGGAAGATGTGACTGGCGTATCCCCCAACGCTCAAATACACAGAATTCAAAGAAAACACAAAAATATTATTTGTCCCAAAGTCTCATCATTTTTAAGCCAATCTCCTGCTGTTGAGGGAGGAGGGAGAAGATGGGAGGCTAACTCATGAAACTCCATTTCCCCTTTGCAGGGGCTAGGAGACTGAGGGAGGGGTAGAAGAATGGCGATTGCACGCACGCACCCCCTTAGCAGCCAAGAGGGAAGAGGAGAATACAACAGGAGGCGAGGGGACAATGCACAAAGCAGAGTTCCCCTCCTGCTTGCAGCATCTGAAGTTTGGGGGGGGGGGAATTGGAACAAGTTCATAGGAGTTTTTAAACACTGGAAGGGCTCCTCTGAACTGGATTCTGAAATGGGTGGCGAGGCTCTGGAGGTATCTGTGGATGGCAGTGATGTGTTTAGATCATATTTAATGACATTGTGTATTTTGTTTATAATTCCATTTCAGAAACACTGGCTGCCCCTTAGTGTCATTTCTTCCCCTCCTATTGCTCTTCTTGTATCTTTCTTTCCTGCTCTTTATTTTCCCTTTTGATTGTCAGTTGTCTGTTTTCTGTCATTAGCTGTCAACCGTTCCATGTCTATTGCACTCTCCAAAGAAACGCTGGGTGGGATTTTCAAAAGCACCCCAGTGAATTAGTAACAGTGGGCCCACTGGCTTTCTATGCGGCTTGAGCTCCTAATTCATTTGCGTCCATAATCAATCCCTTGCAAACCTTTCTACAGTAAAGTACAATTAATATTCTATTTTCCTTGATACAGAATGCTTGCGTGGCTGATGAAACTATTCCCTATGAATGAAATTCACTCTGGCATAAAGGTCCTTGCACAGGTTGCCTGAGCGGGACTGAATTCATCTATGCATATATTTCAATAGGTTAACATGCTTTGAAACTTAGTGGCATTTCACCTTTAAAAAAATACTGTAGCTGCATGAAAAGGAAATAAACCCTATTAGTTAGGCAACCTAACTTACCTATGCACTGTAGCCGTGAGCAACCTACAAAGCCTCAACTGGAGAACCAATTCCAGTCTGCTATTCTGTCCTTTTTCGTGTCGAGGAACACTTTTGGGTTTACAGTAAATAGGAAGGAAACAAAATATTAATGGCTGGGTGAGAATCAGCAGTCAAAAAACACACTGCAGCAGAGCTTCTGTTATACCCCTAGTGGCTATCAAATCTCTTCAGCCTTAATAGCCCCAAGCTTAAAACCTTCAGGGGAAAGAAAACAAAATGTCTATAGCAGACACTAATCTTATCGTTATAAAAAGCTTCTCTTAACTAGCAGCTCTAGGGAATAGCTTTCTGACATTCTGTTGAGGTATGGTTTCAGCTGACTCTCACTGATCAACCTTCCTTCCTAGTCTAGTTTCAGTGCTGGCAGCTGTCTCCTATCAGGCAAATGAACAGATGAGCTAATTACATGGGCGACAGAATCAACAGATCACCCCAAATATTGTCATAGACCAGCCTTTAAAATAGCAATAATTCTAGAAGTTGTTTAGTCTATTTTTATTCTGTAAAATGAGGCGCTAAAGTACTGTGGCGAAGAATACAGCCATAAAATGCCAAAACAGGCAAACACTTAGTACTTGTAATATGCATTTCATGTAAAGATATCCAAGTGTTTTATAAGCAATTCATTAATCCTCATAACATTCCTCTGTATTAAATAGGTACTACCACTACCATTGTCATTACTATTTATTTGTATTGGCCTGGTGCCTAAGGCTGTATGGGGGTGGGGGGGAAGTTACACCTTTTCTCTACAGAGAAACACAGAAAAATGGCTTATTTCATGAAAAAACAGGACCACACACAAACCACATACACATATTGTAATGGCCAGTGCCAGGAAAGTAACGCTTTCTGAGCTGCTAGAAATGTTACCTGCAGAAGAGTTTCCACTCTCTTGTATAGTCCGTTAGAAGTTTACTTTGAAAGATTCCAGACTCAGTGGATAACTTGATATTGATTGTTCAACAATGCAGTAAATGTATTTTACTTAAACATTCTACCATAGAAAAAAAGTTCTCCAGCAGATAGAAAAGTCATATTTTTCAAATAGAGTGGTCTCCAACCTTTTTACGCTCAAGATCACTTTTTGAATTTAAGGGCAACCCAGGATCTACCCTGCCCCTTCCCGGAGGCCCCGACCCTTCCCCAAAGTTCTGCCCCACTCACTCCATCCCCACCCTCTCGGCCACTCCCTCTCCCCCTACTCCCCCTCTCACTCACTTTCATTTGGCTGTTGGGATGCAGGCTCTGGGCTGGGGCGGAGGGGTTCACAGTGTGGGAGAGGGCTCTGCACTGAGCCTGGAGCAGGAGGGGTGAGGGGTGCAAGCTCAGGGAGGGGGCTGTGAGCTGGGGCAGGGTGTTGTGGTGCAGGAGGGGGTACACGCTGCTGGCTCTGGGAGGAGGGTCAGGTTGCGGGAGGAGGTACGGGGTGCTGGCTCTGGGGATTGGGGTGCAGGAGGGGTTCAGGGTTCAGGAGGGGATATGGAGTGCTGGCTTCAGGAGGGGGCTCAGGGCTCGTTTTGGGTGCTGGCTCTGAGAGGAGGTTCAAGGCTGAGGCTTGTGGTACAGGAGGGGGTTCGGGGTTCAAGAGGGGGATCATGACCTCTCATGTCAGCTATTGTAATTCCCGTATCTTCCAGCTTTTTTAAGAAGCACATTTGTCATACCAGCTCCAGTAGTTTCATCAATGTCAATAAATTCTAGAAAATGCTCTCTGACAGTCACCATTGAAGGGACATTTTCACTAGGTTCTGTTGTTGTTACAAAACTCACCATTGAAGTCATTTGTTCTGCATGGCTGATGTCAGGTGTACAGTCCAGAATAACAGAGTAATATCTTGCTGACTTCAGATCTGACACAATCTTCTGTTTGACGTTTGTTGCCAGTAACTGTATGATCTCATTTTGAATGGTTTTTCAATGGTATGTGTACATTTCTTAGGTGCTCCTTGAGTACAGCATCAAACTCAACTATCAGCTCCACAACTTTAAGGAAGTTTCCATTGTTTGGCACAAACAGCTGATCTAAGTCCCACACAGTGCTAGGTTTTGGGTATAGTAAGCACTCTCACAATGGTAATGAGCCTTTTCGGAACATTTTGCCAGTAAAAAGACTCTGATGCAATCTTCTCTTGATGCTGATCATCTTGATGATGGTGACCTTTAACTTTAGTCTCATCTCAAGCTCTTTCCACCTGTGGAATGCTCTCTAGTGATTTGCTGCCGTCTCATGGCATGCCAGATTTCTAGACAGATTTTTCCAGTCCTTTGTTCTTGTAGAACTGAAACATTGGACTGGAAGAGTTGGCAACAAGAACAGTATGCAGCATTCTGGGGTTTTGAGTACATAAGCCATGGCCTCTCTACTTTGTCACCTTTGGGGATTTCACACCAGTAATGTGTTGGATGGAGACTTCTATTTTCATTATCTTTGGGGAACATGGAATTTTTCACTTGCTGTGGCTCATGCAGTACAAGAAAGTGCCTCAGGCTACTGCTCAAGAGGGTCCACAGTCCTGGATCATCTAGACTTAAGGAACTACAGTCAGCAGCAGCTGTTTCTTGCACCTCCTCCGCACTCTTCTCTGGTCTACACTTTTCTTCAGCAATGTGCAGGGTTACATCCATTGGAGATGGAGATATGGATGCTGCAATAGCTGCCAGGTGACCTGCACTCTGACTAACTGGACGATCAGGCATCTCCTTACCACTCACATGCCGGAAGGCTCACCATGAGATGTGTTGTACAGCACCTGCACATCTGGGCTGCAAGAGGGGTCTCTGGACATCTGTTGGTGGAAAATCTGTTATGCTTAGAGCTCATATGGTCTTCTTTAAGCAAGGATACCCCATTCCTTATTCATCCATTTGCCAACCCCTACTGGCTTACGACATTTTAAAGTACATTGTGTTCAAAGGAGATACTGAGCTATCTGTTTAAAAGTAGTGAAATCTCCCCTCTCCCTCACCACTTTCAATAATATTAAGAAAATATTGGAAAAATGTTAGATTTTCTAGTAAATATCTGGATTCTCATACACACAGCCGGGAAACACATTGTGCACTTGTTATATATTAATGTAATGGCAAATTTGATGTATATTCAGATGGAAACCATTTGGCTCAGAAGCTTTATGGCCTGGTATATCAGCTGTTACTCCCATTATTTCTTATTTGTTATGGAGGCATCAAGCCCAAACGCCTGAAATAGACAGAAGTGCTATAATCTCCCGAACTCTCCTTTTGCTGCTCAATGATTGGAGCGTCTGGAAAAGTACAGGAAAGGAGCCCATAATATCTAACACCACCTTGAGGAATCAAATATTCATCAGTTATGCACCTCTGCCATGTGTGATGTTGGGATTACTCAGAAATTTACCTTACATTAAAATTAGCTAGAAGTCCTTCTCAATTTGAGGAATAAATGAAATAGTTTGTTCTCAAATCTCTTCCATTTAGCCAACAAAAAAGAGTTCCAGTCTTTGTTGGGCATTAATAAAAATAGGAAAAATTCGCTAGATCCAATGTCCTATCCAGGGTTTCTCTTTTGTACTAATTTCCTTCCTTTCACTTAGCATTTGCTCTTTTAATACATGGCTTTTTAGAAATAATCTGCTTTATTAAGATGATTATTCCCAGAACAAAGACTTGATTAAAATAGAATTGGATTCAGAAGATGTTGCCCTTTAAAAGCACCTCATTAGAATATTATAGTTTAAAACTCTGAAAATACAGAAAGTCAAGCAAACATCCAGCATTAACCTTAACTGCGCTTCCTTCCTAGCCTCACCCACATTCCACCCATGGGTTAGAACTCCTTATCATGTACCTTATGAAACTAAAGTCTACCTTACCATGAGCCATATGAAACCAAAGTTGAGTATATGAATTACAACAACATAGTCTTTTGTTATATGATTATGTAGCTTGCATCCAACCTTCCAAACATATCAGGTAAACAACTGATTAAAAGCAGATCCTTTTAGCCTTGTGTTAAATCTCCATACTGTAAAGTCCCCCAGATTTGCATAACTGATTGCAGATGTCTGGTTGTCTGTTGCTAGTGTGACGTACAAGTCCCAGAATGACTATCCAGAGGAACAGGAACTGAACTGAGTCTCTCGGTCATTTCAAATTATTTCATGCAATGTGGAGGCTGACCAGGTAACATGCAGCTTTCACCTTTGCCTGTTCCAGCAGTAACGGAATTGAGATAGGAGAAAGTAGGGGTGGGTTCACTTTTTAATAAATATTTCATCAGATGATATTGCATTTCAGTATTTCATGGAACCATCATGCATCAGATACAATCACCAGCAAAGCTCTGATGAGAGATCACTCAGAATGACAAGGCACCCTATAAAATAAATGATGGAATGCCCAGACATCGGGAGCAGCAAATAGCTATAATGACCTGTAAAAAAGCAGGATCTGTTTTACCTCAGATCAGGAACTGAGGGAGGCTTTGGCAGTTCTCTATACTGAATCTATCTACATTTGGTTAGGCTAAATTAGCTCCTTCACCATCTGAAAATATTTGGACTTTGTCCATACACCAGTTATTTAAACTGCAATTTGCAAAATGAACTCCAGCACAGGTGTCGAAGCAGTGAATCACCCCTCTAGATTGCCTGGCAATATCTAAGGTATTTATACATTCTATTGGACAGTACATGGTTCTCAGGGAGACTTATTTATATTCAAGAACTGTTCAAGGACAAGGCTACTGCAAGCAATTACTGAAAGTAAAGAGACTGGTGAAAAAAATACTACCCTTCCTTCACACATTCCAAATATTTTTTTTTATGATGTCAATAAAGAAAGCTACCCTATTAGGACTGTTTCCAAAACTTCTGTTTTAAGTGTTTATGAACATAATGGGCAACAGGGTGAGATAATTGGATGTCTCCTGTCTTGCCAGGTTAATGCAGCAATTCATTGTCCAGTCAGATATCACAGATACCACATGACTGCACTCCACTTCCAGCAGAGCCCCTCAGCCACAACCAAATGGGAACCCCTACTGGCAAGGCCATTCTGTTTCCCCCTAAATTGCTCCAGGAAATGCAAATGCAATCTGTTATACTGCTGTAACATTTTGATGACTGCCATAACAAGTGTTAAAAGCGACACCGTGAAGACAAAATTCAGAGATTTAAGAGATTCAAAATTCAGAGCCCTCCCCAATGTTATCAGCCTTGAATGTTAAAATCCTTCCCAACTGTAATCATCTAATTTGTCTTTCACCACATGTATGCTCTTTGTTTACACTTTTCATCTCACTCCGCTCGAAAAATGAGATTAGATTGGCCGGTTTCACTTCTCTTTCTTGGTCAGTTCCAGCTCATGTGATAACACAAAGCAATGGTATTTGGGGGTCCTCAAAATATAAATGGGGATGGATAATCAAAACTCACATTGATAAAGTATTTTGAGGTCTAGAGATTAAAAGTATTAATATGTAAATAGAAAAAGAGTTGTCATTAAAAAAAAAAATGAAAATCTTAAGGGCCAAATAAGTATCTATAACTGTGGTATCTGAGCCCCCTCCCTGGCTTTTAGTGTATTTATCCTCACACCATCCCTTTACAGCAAGGCAGTGCTATTTTCCCCATTTTACCTATGAGGAACTGAGGCACAGAGAGACTAAGTGACTTACCAAAAGTCACACAAGTGGACAGACTTGAATCCATGTCTCAGGTCCTAGCTAATGCCCCAACTATGGAACCATCTTAGCTCTGACAAGGCTATTATTCATATTACATCTTGTAAACCCTGCTATTTATTACAGAAAGCCTAAAGCTCTGATCTGATCCTGGGGGGCTCTGCACATAGGAAGCAGTAGTCCCCAAGAAACCCATTACCAGGTGGGGGCCTCCACTGATGGTAGCCCTTTAGCAACATGGACATAGAAATGGAACACCATCACCACACAGCTGGATGTACTGGCATGTTCGCTAGTTTAAAAATGACAGTATGCCGATGGGAACCATTTCAAGGTTTTATTAAAATTAATAAAACCACAATCAGCAGAATACAGACTCCCAAGGGGATTTTTTAACTGATAACAAATGGTGTTTAAAATAACTTTAAGGCAGTGTGTGTCACAAACAAACAGCTTGGAAATTTAAATGCAAGTCGGACATTCAGTCCTCAACTCAAGAAATAAATATCATCACATGCAATCCCATTTTCTGGCCACTTGCTGTCAACTATGTAAACATCTTAAATCTAAATGTCCTCTGCACTCTGTTATATGCAAGAGATTGACAAAGTCAGCAGGAAAGGAACAGTTTCAAGGAACAAAAATCAGGAACAGTGCAAATAAAATAAGGGTTGGGTGGTTGTGTCTGTAAGTGGTTTGTTGTAATCTTTAAATATTTGAACATTTTTCTAAGTGAGACATTTGTGGTACATCTGATTTTATTTCTGAAGCTGTTTTTTCCAAAGATGAAGATGTATTAAGCCAACAATAAAAAGCCTCAGTCTAACATCCGGAATGCAAATTATTTTTCAGAGACTCTTAATACTGCAATCAGCTACTATCTCCATCAGGCTTCCAATTTGAACCTCCCAGGATATCCCAGGACAAAAAGCATCTCTGGGTATCCAGTGGCATAATTACATTGTAGGGTGGCAAGGGTACGCCAATGTGAAATCTTTCATTTTGCTGAAAGCCTAATGAGCACTGTCAAAACATCACTCTCATGCTCTGTGTATGGGAGGCAGACCCAGCTCTGTTATTTACTCAAAACTCAAAGGGAAAAGAACTCAGAACTGTGAAATAAAATAACAGAAACTGGCAGCCACAAACAAAACCACCCCACTAGACACCTAATGTGGCAGGTTTCTACAGCTCTGGCTTTAACATCATAATATGGAAAACATAACAATAAAATATCTCATGAGCCACCTCCAGCCCAAAACATTCTGTGCTCCACCACTGGGATTCTAACAGCTACGCTCCCTCACCACAGCCATCCCTTCACTACAAAAAAGAAGGAAATGGCAGATCTTCTCTAGCCCTCCTATTGTGCTGTAGCTGAGAGAAGATTAAAGGTCTGAGACTAAATTTACAAAGGTATTTAGGTACCTAAAGATACAGACAGGCACCTAATGGGATTTTCAAAAGTGCCTAAACAGAGTAGGCTCCTAACTCACTTAGGCATTTTTGTAAATCATTTTAGGTACCTAGCTGCATCATTAGGTGCCTAAATACCTTTGTAAGTCTGGCCCCAGATGACTAGAACTTTCTCCAGTGTAGGTCGCACATTAACTTTAGACACAATTAGCAGAGCTCTGACTACGGCACTCACATAGCCACGCCCCCTCAGTTCCACTGTTGAGTCCGAACTTTCTACAAGCTGTGTAGACCCTCCATGACCTAGAGCATGGGAGGCAGGACAGGGAGGTAAACACAGTTCTTCTTGGGCTGTGAGATTCATAGGCTCCAAAAACCAGCTCTTTGTATAATCAATCAATCAGTGGGATTCACCGACGCAAGGTCAGCACCGTAAATGCTACAGCAGTTTCAGGAAAGGGATTATGCAAGGTAAAACAGTGCTTGAAGAATAATCAAAACCTCATGCTTCAAGGCATAGTCTCACTGATCATCCCCTCCCTCCCCCCTGCTGCGGGCCGAAAAGCCCCGCCCTCGCCCGGCACCATCTGCTTCCTCCCACCACCCCCACTTGGCCTGCCCCACCCCTACTCACCCCTGCGGGCCACACAGTGAGCCGGTGCGGGCCGCATGTGGCCCGTTGTGCAGGCCTGCCTTACCATGTAAAGCATCAGGTACTGGCCACTAGCATAAGCAGGATACCTGACTAGATGAATCCGGCAGATTGTGGATGGCAAATCTTATATCGATTGATAGAAACATTTAGATACTGTAACGTATCAATTATTAAAATAAACTGATCTATTACAGTAGACTCTCGATTAACCAGGATGTGGATTAACCAGGATGTCAAAAAAAATACACGTAACTCACAGGGCTGGCACACACAAAAAAACCCCACCAGGGCACAGGGCAGCCAGTGAACCAACACCCCCTTCCCCTGGCACAGGGTGGCTGGTGAACCAACCCCCTCCCCAACATATTTCCTATGAATGGTGATTATCCGGGATTTTATTAACCAGGATTAATTTTTTCCCTATCATCCTGGATAATCAAGAGTCTACTGTATAGTTAGCATAATTACTTTCAGATATTCTTGCACAATGATTTCTAAATGTATATTAAATTAGATTTTATTATTGATTTAGGTCTACATTTGTTTATAATTGTAATTGTTAATTACATCATCAGACATACTTTTGAAGCAACAAATCATCTGGAACAGAATACATATATAGATCTAGAATTTAAAAATTAATTTTAAAAATTAAAATCTACAGTCTAGACCTATGACCTGATTTCCAACATCAAGAGTGTACCAGGGAAATTATAAATCTCTAGGATGCTGAAAGGGAGATGGTTCTTTGATTCAACGGGAAATGTCACAGACGCTCACATTTCAGAAGATCACCATTAGACTTAAAAACAAGAAGCTGGATCCTGAAGCCATTTTTCAGGCAAATCACTTGAGGATTTGGTCCAAGGTTAAATGAACAAAAATAGTTTCTCATACATATTGTTCCTAACCGTGCAGGCTGCAGCACATGCATTAGTACTCTTAAATAATAACTATACCTTTGTACTTCTACAGCACCTTTCATCTGAGGGCCTTAAATAAATTAAACTTCACAGTATCCCACGAGGCAGGAAAGTATTATTGATTATTATTCCTGTTGTGCAGAAGGGAAATAAACTGATTAAGTTATTGGCCCAATATCATACAGAAAATCTGTGGTAGACGTAGGAATAAACCTGACACACAGTCCTGTACTTTTGTCACAAATATACCCTTTCTCTTGGACTGAAATAATGTACAAATTCTTGGAACAATGTAATTATAGTACAGAAATCAAAATCACACTTAATGTTACTATCCCATGAGAGCCAGCTCCTTTTAGTCCTTGGTGATCTACCAACCATTGCTTCTAAGCAAAGAAAAAGATATACCAGTATGGGGATTCTCTGGGCCTGACCCTAAATGCAGTTACATAGATGTAAATCCATAATAACTTCCCTGAAGTCAGAGGAGTTACTTATATCCATCTTCTAGTGATATAAAAATCTGAATTATTCCCTATTAGCCTTACAGATTGCTAGGAAATTCATTTTAAAGAAATGCAAGTGGATCTCACTCTCACAAGTTAACTGGAATGGGATCCATTGGATCTGCATTAGACTATCATATAAACTGATTGGCAAAAGGAATATAATCTCAGTTATACTTTTCTAGGTGCATAGTAGGATCTGTAAGTGTATGTAATTTACTCTCCCTTCTATCATCTTGTGAAGAGACTGAAATCAATGAGAGCAAAGCACCTCTGAGATTCAGGCTGCTTTTATTTGGGTGTCTGAATAGAGATTAACAGCCTGATTGAAATGGGAGCTCAGCGTGTGCAGCACTTTTGAAAACTAAGCTACATTTGGCTAACACAGGCACCCAGGTTTGATCATGTTAGCACATATGTTCTGCACATTTATATTTTATACACACACACACACACACTACATTAAAAACATTTAGGATGCAACAACAGGGTATCAAAAGTGAGGAAATGCTAGAATTAAGGTTGCCCGTGCAATCTTAATTTAGCTCCCTTGTGGGTATGTAGTACAATGCAGTCTGTAAATACATGATCATATACTGCAGGGGTAGGCAACCTATGGCACACAGTCCAAAGGTGGCACGCGAGTTAATTTTCTGTGGCACTCACACTGCCCAGGTCCTGGCCACCGGTCGGGAGGGATGGGGGGGGGGGGGAGGGAAGGAGGCCTCTGCATTTTAATTTAATTTTAAATGAAGCTTCTTAAACCCTTTTGAAACCTTGTTTACTTTACACACAACAATAGTTTAGTTCTATATAAATGTTAAAATGTATTACTGGCACACAAAACCTTAAATTAGAGTGAATAAATGAAAACTTGGCACACCACTTCTGAAAGGTTGCCGACCCCTGGGATACTGAGTTTTTCCACAGTACACAGGGTGGATGGTGCTCTCTGAATGGCTAGTTATTCCATGTGTGGCCCTAGGCTTTATTTTCTGCAAACTATTCAAACCCTGTATGGAATGCATTACTTATTTCCTCATGGGCTTTTCTGTGGTGTTTTCCCCATAGTATCTTAGTGTTTGTTTTTTTCTTTACAAACATTAATGAACTGTTCCTATGAGGTGAGGTAGTGTTAGGTCTCCATTTTGTATAGGGAATTGAAGCACAGGGATTAAAGCCAAAATTGTCAAAGTATCAGCTAATTCTGGGTGCCCAATCCGAGAAGCCCAGGGCTGATTTTCAGAGTGCATAGCATTATGTAGCACTCTATATATTCACAGCAGATGTCTCAGAGAACTCAGTGTAGTTGTGAGTATTCAGCACTTCTACAACTCAAACCCCAGGCGTCTGATTAAAAGTTATCATTGAAAAACAAAGTTAATCACAGGAGCAATACTGAACCCCTCCCCAGCGGAGATTCATAGCACAGCCCTCTATCACTTGAGCTCACAGAATAACTGGAAGCAGAAACAAGGCTGTTATTGATGTCAACTAGAGCAGGAGACACACACTTTGCTGGTAGTTTTCACAGCTATTTGCTAGACAGCAAGGGAATGTTGAGACTCGGGAATAATGGTTTCTAGTTCCAGTCAGAGAGATGCCAGATGCTGAAAAACTACAAAGCTGAAGGAGATGGTCAAATCACAGCAGAAATGCTAAAAGCACTGGATGTTCCCACCCTAATGAAACTAGCAGAGTTGTCCAATGAAGTATAGGAGAGACCCCTTCTGAACACTGGAAACATGGAATAACTGTCAGAATACCCAATAAGGGTGGTCTTCCTGACAAACAACAGTTTGTATCTGCTGCAGGGAAAGTCTTCTGTATGGTGATACTACATGGGATGAAAGAGGCAGTGGATGCAAAGCCTAGGGAAGAACAGGTGGATCAGGCTCAAGAGATCCTGTGCAGATCTGATATTCATACTCAGGACCATCATAGAACAATGGATAGAATGGCAAGCTCCCCCATCATCAGTTTCATTGATTTTCAAAAGGCATGTGGTAGGCTGCATAGACATACGTTGTGGAATATTCTTCAATCCTATGGAAATCCAGCTCAAGTCATCAACATCAGCAAGGCTATGTACAACAATGCAAAGTATGTTGCAAGGATGAACCACCAGACGGAGTGGTTCAGTGTGGACAATGCCACAACACAGGGCTGCATTCTATCTCTGCGGCGGTTTGGCATTGCCATAGACCGGATAATGAAGTGCATCAGCAACACAAATGCTGGCATAGCATAGGTAGATAGCAAATGCTTAGAAAATCTAGACTTTGCTGATGATATTGTGCTATTGAGCAACACCCTCAAAAACAAAAAAAAACACCTTGGCAAAAACAGGGCTCAAAGTCAGTTATGCCAAAACAAACATCCTTGAAACACCGACATGTTGATTAATATGTAGTCAATTGTTTACTACACTTCTGGTTCATCATGAAAAACGTTCAAGAGAGCAAATTACTTAACTTAGTCAAGTTTATTGTCTGAGACATACATACTCTTCCTTTCATGAAGCAACTCTTGTCTCAGCATGTCCAGTTCCCCTTCCAGAGAAGGTGTGCTTCCATGATATGCATTTCGGCAAGTAATACATATAGTATGATTTTGCAAGTTACAGAACTCTTTACACGTCACTAAAATCCAACCCAACAGTTCATAAACTTGTTGCTTTGTTCTATACTTTTATTATCTCTATTTTGGATCCTACCTTCTATACCAGTTACCCATGAAGGTACCTGTACTAGGACATAGAATAAATGTACGTTGATTTTGACAGATTTCGTATTTGCTAGTGCCAAAGCGGACTTCAGCTTTCCAAAGTCATATGGGATACTTAGCACAAGTGAATAAGAGTAAGCATAATACCGTTCAAATATAAAGCTTTCTGCTAACATTTATGATATTATGTGTATGAAGATATACCTATCTCACAGAACTGGAAAGACCTTGAAAGGTCATCGAGTCCAGTCCCCTGCCTACAGTGGCAGGACCAAGTACTGTCCCCTGACAGATTTTTTGACCCAGATCCCCAAATGGCCCCCTCAAGGATTGAACTCACAACCCAGGGTTTAGCGGGCCAATGCTCAAACCACTGAGCTATCCCTCCTCCCCTAATAATAAATATTAATATGGTGTGCAATATGTATAACATATACATATTGCTAACAGGCATTAAGCGGTAACATCATATTAGAAGGCAAAAACATCAAGAAAGTGCAACAGTTCATTTATCTTTGAAGTACTATACTAGCCCATGGAGACCTTAAGAAAGAAGTGATATCTAGGATAGGAAAGGCATCCACAGCATTCACTAAACTCAACAACATAAGGAAATCAAAAGATATACAGCACCAAAACAAAACTGAGAATTTTCAACTCAAACGTAATCTCAGTGCTCTTATGCAGCTGTGAGCTGGAGATCTATTCAAATGATAGTTAGAAAAGTAGATGCCTTTGAAAAATTCTGGGCATTGGATAAAATTGTAATCATTTCTTTCTTTTCCTTTCTGTTTTCTTATTTTAAAAAACTTCTTTATGGAACACTGATCGCTTATATTTGTTAACTGTATTAAATTTTAATATTCTGATTATGTTCATATGTACTGCTGCAGTTTACATATAGTTTCTCTTTAAGAGCAGCACAGGATGCATGGCTCTTTTTGAGTTGTCCTTGCACTTACCGTATTTTTCGTCCCATAGGACGCTCCGGCGTATAAGACGCCCCCGCGTTTTCGGACCAAAAAAAAAAAAAAAAAAGCGCCGCTTTTTTCGCGCCGCTCTCCAGTTCCCGCTGCGCGAGCGGGCTGCTGGGAGCGCGCCGCTCTCCAGTCCCCGCCGCACGGGCGGGCTGCTGGGAGAGCGGCGCGAAAAAAGTGGCGCTTTTTTTTTTTTTTTTGGTCCGGCCGATATTCGGCGTATAAGACGCCCCCCCTAATATTGAAAGTATTTTTGGGGGTTAAAAAGGCGTCTTATACGCCGAAAAATACGGTAATTGTTGTTTCAGAAGCACAGTGAATAATGACAGATTGTTTCTTTATCCTGGGTGCATGTAACTGATTCTTTAACTTAAAGCAGAAAGCACAGACTGAATCAAAACAGATCATGGCTTTAGCATACACAATGCTTGAAACGTTTCAGAAAATAGCCAGATGGAAGAAATTAATAGAGCTTGGAGGATGTCTTTGAAGGGTATGTGGTCAAAAGCTTGGAAAGCTGCTCATTCTCAAATGCTCAGAAAAGCAGGGATGTGTCAAGCCTAGATCTTGCATAGCAAGTTACTGGCTGAGGGCCGAAAAACTAAAAAGGCTTTTTGAGATGTTCAAGGCATATTGCAACCTGACCCCCAAACATCATACAAAGAGAGATTTTCTATTACAGAAAATCATAGGCCACCTGAGCCGATGAGTGTGTAATGCAGATACAGCGATAGTAATAGACCGTTCGTTCACAGGTAAGGACAATGTGTTTCAGGATATGAATTCAGAGAGTTAAAAGTCACAAGAAAATTTAAAATGTTATTGCTGGAGGATGCATTGACATGGGAAAGTGAAAGGTGGCCTGCAAAAAAGTGGATCCAGTGATCTTTTTTCTGCCTTTCTCTAGAAAAATGGTCTTGAGGCTCCTAAAGCGGAGCCGTGGCACATTTGGGGCCCAAAGGGGAATTTAAGTGATAGCTTGCAAAAAGAACAGTTACTTACTCGTAACGTTGGTTCTTCGAGATGTGTTGCTCATATCCATTCCCATATGTGTGTGTGCGTTCCGCGCATGCCCGGTCACGCGCAGCGTGCCTGGTTGCCGGGTAGATTTTCCCCTAGCTGCAGACTGGGTGAGCAGGGAGCCCCCTGGAGTGGCGCCACTGAGGCACTCTAAGTACCCCTGCGACACAGTCTGGCCCTCAGTTCCTTCTTTGCCGGCTAACCCGACAGTGGGGAAGGAGGGTGGGTCTGGAATGGATGTGAGCAACACATCTCGAAGAACAACAGTTACAGGTAAGTAACTTTGTTTTCTTCTTCGAGTGATTGCTCACATGCATTCCACTATAGGTGACTGCAAGCAATACCTAGGAGGTGGGGTCGGGTGGACCCATTGCTGATCGTAAGACCGCTGACCCAAACGCCGCATCGTCCCTGGTCTGCTGGACTATGGCGTAGTGAGCGGCGAAGGTATGGACGGAGGACCAGGTAGCCGCCCTGCAGATGTCTGTAATAGGGACTCCCTCCCGGAAGGCCGCAGAGGACGCCTGCGCTCTCGTGGAGTGTGCTGTTACTCTCTCAAGCGGCTTGTCCGCGAGTTCATAACAGGTGTGAATGCACGAGGTAATCCAGGGGGAGAGCCTTTGGGCTGAAACTGGCTGGCCCTTCATCCTCTCCGCAACTGTCACGAAAAGTTGGGTTGTTTCCTGAATTGCTTTATTCTATCTAAATAAAAAGCAAGAGCCCTCCTAACGTCCAACGTGTGTAATTGCTGTTCCCTTCCAGAGGTGTGTGGCTTAGGATAAGAGACTGGGAGACAAATGTCTTGATTAACATGGAAGGGAGAGACCACTTTAGGCAGGAAGGCCAGGTGGGGACGTAGCTGTACCTTGTCCTTATGGAAGATAGTGTAGGGCGGCTCGGAGGTCAGTGCACGGATCTCTGACACTCTACGAGCCGAGGTGATAGCTACTAGGGATGCCACCTTCCAGGAAAGGTGTAGTAAGGAACACGTGGCGAGGGGCTCGAACGGGGGCATCGCGAGGCGTGAGAGCACAAGGTTGAGATCCCAAGGTGGAATGGGACGCTTGACGCTCAGATACAGCTTATCTAGACCCTTAAGGAAACGGTATACCACAGGGTCGGAGAAGACTGAGTGGTTCGACTGACCCGGATGGAAAGCCGATATGGCAGCGGGGTGAACCCGGATAGTAGAGGTAGAAAGGCCCTGATTTCTGAGGCCTAAGAGGTAGTCCAATATGCGTTGGATAGTAGCCTCACTTGGAACGATGTCATGTTGTGTGCACCAGGCAGAGAAACGGGTCCGCTTGGCGGTATAGGTACTTCTGGTGGATGGTTTCCTACTACCCAGAAGGATATCCTGCACCTCGGCTGAGCATAAGAGCTCAGGACCTCTCAGCCATGGAGTAACCACGCTGTGAGGTGAAGGGACCGCAAGTCCGGGTGCAGGAGGCGACCGTGATCCTGGGAGATCAGGTCTGGCCACATCGGGAGGCTGATGGGCGGGGCCCTGGACAGCCGGAGGAGGGACGCATACCAGCATTGCCTGGGCCAGGCCGGGGCTATGAGGATGACGTGTGCCCTGTCCCGTCTGATCTTCAGGATCACCTTGTGGAGAAGCGGGATCGGAGGGAACGCGTAGAACAGGTGCCCTGTCCAGGGTAGGAGAAAGGCATCTGTCAGGGATCCCCGGGAGCTGCCTCGAAAGGAGCAGAACTGGAGGCACTTCCTGTTCTGTCTGGAGGCGAAGAGATCAATGTGGGGAAACCCCCACCTCAGGAAGATCGGCCGGATGACATCTGGCCGAAGGGACCACTCGTGGGCCATAAAGGATCTGCTGAGGTGGTCCGCCAGGGTGTTCTGGATTCCGGGAAGGAAGGAGGCCACCGGGTGAATAGCGTGGGCTATGCAGAACTCCCATAGGAGAATCGCCTCTTGACACAGGGGGCTGGAGCGGGCCCCGCCTTGCTTGTTTATGTAGTACTGGGCTGTGGTGTTGTCTGTCAGCACCGCTACACAGTGACCCCGTAATGTGTCCCGGAACGCCTG
The DNA here is from genome assembly GCA_032164245.1 of Sternotherus odoratus. Lineage (NCBI taxonomy): Eukaryota > Metazoa > Chordata > Testudines > Kinosternidae > Sternotherus > Sternotherus odoratus. Next base: position 136,780,833 of record JAVMKO010000003.1, on the reverse strand, counting down.
GCACGCGAGCCGGACGGCCCTCAGCTCCCTGACATTGATGTGGAGGCAGAGGTCTGACTCCGACCAGCGGCCCTGGGTCCTGAGTTCCCCTAGGTGAGCTCCCCACCCGAGGGACGAAGCGTCCGTCACCAGGGACATGGACGGGCTGGGGGGAAGGAAGGGGACCCCTTGGCACACATTGTCCTGGTCTTCCCACCAAGCCAGAGCGGATAGGGTGGCTCTGGGGATGGAGAGGAGGGCGTCCATACTGTCCCTTCTCGGTCTGTAGGCCACCGCGAGCCACGACTGCAGTGGGCGTAGCCTTAGTCTGGCGTGCTGTATGACATGAGTGCACGATGCCATATGACCTAGCAGGCTGAGAAAGACCTTGACCGTAGTCATCGGACAGTTGCGTAGCTGTCTGATGGCGGACTGGATAGTGAGGAACCGAGGCTGGGGCAGGGATGCCCTTGCTACCGTGGAGTCTAGTAGGGCTCCTATGAACTCTATGTTCTGGGTAGGCTCCAGGGTGGACTTCTCTCTGTTGAGAAGGATTCCCAAGCGGTCGAACGTGCTGATAACGAGCCGCACGTGAGCTGACACTTGGTCCCTGGAGGTGCCTCGGATCAACCAATCGTCGAGGTACGGGTATAAGTGTACCCCGCGGCGCCGAAGGAATGCCGCTACTACCGCCATACACTTTGTGAACACCCTGGGTGCGGTGGACAGGCCGAAGGGCAGGACGGCAAACTGATAGTGTTCCCCCGCTACCAGGAAGCGGAGGTAACGCCTGTGTGAGGGTTTGATGCTCACGTGAAAGTAAGCGTCCTTCATATCGAGGGCAGCGAACCAGTCTCCCGGATCCAGAGAGGGAATGATAGTGCCCAAGGTGGCCATGCGGAACTTGAACCTGATCATGTAGGTGTTGAGTTCGCGCAGGTCCAGGATGGGCCGGAGGCCCCCCTTCGCCTTGGGGATCAGGAAGTAGCGGGAGTAGAACCCCTTCCCCCTGAACTCCTGCGGTACGGGCTCGATGGCTCCCAGTGCGAGGAGCGACCTCACCTCCTGTACGAGGAGTTGCTCGTGAGAGGGGTCCCTGAAGAGGGACGAGGAGGGTGGGTGGGTGGGAGGAGTGGAGGAGAGCTGGAGCGAATATCCCACCTCCACCGTGCGGAGGACCCACTGGTCTGATGTAATGTCCGACCATGCACGGCGGAAGTAGGACAGACGGTCTCCGAAGGGAGGATCCAGGTTTATGATTGGTGAACTGCCCCCGGGCGCACCATCAAAGTTGGATTTGGGCCCCTGGGAAGGCTTAGAGCCTTGTTGTTTTCCGCCCTGCCTAGGCCCTTGCCGCCGGCGGTAAGGGCGGCTTCTCCTGAGGGAGGAGTCCTTGGGCGGGCGCGTAGGTGGGAAGAATTTCCTGCGTGGCGGGATGAAGGGACGCCTCTGTGGGCCTGGGGTGTGCATGCCCAGGCCTTTGAGGGTTACCCGCCTGTCCCTGAGGGCCTGGAGACGGGCATCCGTATCCTCCGAGAAGAGGGACTGTCCCTCAAAGGGGAGGTCCTGGATTTTAAATTGCATGGCCGGGGCTAGGTTGGATGACGAGAGCCATGCTGCCCGGCGGAGGGCTATGCCCGAGGCCATTGTCCGGGCCGCAGAATCGGCCGAGTCCAGGGTCGCTTGCAGGGCATGACGAGATATGTCCCTGCTTTGGGGCAATAGGGCCCTGAACTCCTGTTTGCCCTCCTGCGGGAGAGCAGTCTCAAATTTAGTAAGGGCCTCCCCCGTGTCGAAATGGTGTCTACTCAGGAGTGCCTGCTGGTTGGCGACTCTGAGTTGTAGGCCCCCGGAGGAATAAACTTGCCTGCCGAAGTGGTTCAACCTTTTGGCCTCTTTGGCCTTGAGGACCTGCGCCTCCTGCCCGTGGCGCTCCTTGTTATTAACAGAGTCCACCCCCAGGGAGGAGGGCGTGGGGTGAACATACAAGTATTCATATCCCTTGGCTGGGACAAAATAACGCTTCTCCACCCCACGAGCAGTGGGGGAGATAGAGGCGGGGGTCTTCCAAATTGCCACCGTGTGGAGTTTAATAGTATTAATGAACGGCACTGCCACCCATGCCGGAGTGCCCTTAGTTAACATGGTGGTGACCGGGTCGTCCACCACTGGGACCTCTTCCAAAGGCAGGTTCATGTTTTTAGCAACTGCCTGGAGGAGATGTTGGTAACTGGAGAGGTCCAAGGCGGGCGTGCTAGTTGATGAAGTGCCCGCCACTGCCTCTACCCCTACGGGGGAGGCATAGGGACCCGGCTCCATAGGGCTACGTGCCGTGGAGGGCTGGACTGCCGATGATGGTCCTGCCAGCACGTCCACTGGACCCTCTGAGCTCACCGGGAACCCGGGTTCAGACTGGGTTTCCCGGGGCCGATCGTACCCCCATGCCGCCCACTCTGACCAGGCAGGGTTCTGGGTGACCTGGGCTTGTCCCGCCGAGCGAGGGGACCGCGTGCCGGCGGACTCTCGACGCTCCCGGTGCCGTGGGCTTCTCGACCGGTGCCGGGCGGTAAGGTGCCCATCCGAGGAGTCGTGGCTAGCCGAACGGTGCCGCCTCGGGAAGTCTCGGTGCCGAGACGATGATCGGTACCGGGGGGACCTTCGGCGCCGCAACGGGGTCCGGTGCCGCTCTCTACACTCCCGGTGCCGTGGGCTTCTCGACCGGTACCGGGCGGTATGGTGCCCATCCGAGGAATCGTGGCTACCTGAACGGTGCCGCCTCGGGGAGTCTCGGTGCCGAGACGATGATCGGTACCGGGAGGACCTTCGGTGCCGCGACGGGGTTCGGTGCCGGGAGTGCGACCGGTGCCGAGAGTACGACCGGCCCCTACCAGGGTGCCGGGACTCTGATCGGCGGCCAGAGCGCGAGTGGCGCGAATGGCCAGGAGGAGGCCTTGAGCAGGGTCTCAACTCCTTGCGGCGCCGAGACTGCGACCGGAGCCGCCGGGAGTCTGGTCGGCGCCGCGAGATCGAGCGGTGTCCATGGCCTGCCGGGCTCCGACACGCGATCTCTGCCTCGGTCATGGGCGGCCTGCCCGTCGACCGGACTTGTTGCTGCGGGGCGTCCCCGGCAAGCAACCCTCTCGCAGCAGTACACGCCTCCATCGTGGAGGGAAGCTGCTGCGGAGTTGGCACCCCAAGTGGCAAGACCACTGGCACCGGACTCGACGGGGCCTCCTGCGGCGCCGGAGTCAGCGGTGCGGGTGCTGGCGGTTCTTCCTCAGGTCGGCTCCCCGCCTGTCTTTGCGGGTCCTGGGCTGAAGGTACTGCAGATCTAGGAAGAAACTGCCAAGTGCACTTACCAGGCACTTGAGAGGCACTTAGAGTGTGGATCCCCCACAGGCATAGGCTTCCCACACTCTAAGTGCTTGAATCCCGGAGCCTTGAAGACAGAGGCTCCAGCAGCAGGGAAAAACCCCTGCACTTGACTATTTACACTACAAAGACTATGTAAACTAACTAACAACAACTGCTAACAACGAACAATTAAGAGAACAATCGACTAGCTAGGAGATAAGGAGAACGCTGAAAAGCAGAACTCCTCTTCCGACTACCAGCATGAGCGGTAAAGAAGGAACTGAGGGCCAGACTGTGTCGCAGGGGTACTTATAGAGTGCCTCAGTGGCGCCACTCCAGGGGGCTCCCTGCTCACCCAGTCTGCAGCTAGGGGAAAATCTACCCGGCAACCAGGCACGCTGCGCGTGACCGGGCATGCGCGGAACGCACACACACATATGGGAATGGACATGAGCAAGCACTCGAAGAAGAACCATTAGATATATGTTTAGGTGACATATGAAAAGCACTAGTGCTTTGGTAAGAGCACTAAAAAAAACCAAGTCCTCCAAAGACCTTGGGATGCAAATGTAGTAGAAACCTTCCTTGAGTTCAGGAGCAACTTGCTTTTCCCAAGAGAGAATTTTCCTGGAAAGCCCTTTCACATATTTGATTTTTCCACAGAAAGAGATTGCCATTATCCAGAGACCTTGAGTCTCTAGACTTGCTTTCAAATTTATCTGCATTCACCTCTTTTCTTATGTAAATCTCTAGAAAATAATCATTGGGATTTCATACTGTGGAATGGTAATATAAAATTGTGATGCTACTAAAGAAGATGGTACCTGACAGCAAGATGATGACAACGCCATTGTTCAGCTAGTCCACTTTGTGGAATACATTTGCTAGGGTAGCTGTGTTTAGTCTTTGAAGACGTTATAGCACCTTTGTTTTGATCTTTCAGCCATGCTGGTATTGTAAATGCAAGGCATTTTTCTCCAAGCTATATAAGTGATGCAGCTGCTGAATGTAACTTGTCTCTGTGTGGGCTCTAACAGATTTTTATATCTAGGGTGAGATCCTCAGCCCCTATATGGCCGCTTAAAAGTACTGAGGTAGTGAAAAGGGACCTTAAAAATCTGTGTTTCCAGCTAAGGGAGATTCCCCTAGTATGGGCACTATAGACAAGAGTAACTAGCTATAGAAGCTAGCTGGGCTACCTTCCGAGTACCCCCTCACAAACCCAGTCATAGGGGACGTGCCACACACAGTTCCTGAGATTCACTTTCTCCAGACAGAATCAGGAGGGCACAAAAGGTGGCTGAAAGCTTTCATCCTATTCTGAGCTCACAGAGATGAGAATCAGGAGTAACTTCAATGACGTCAACTAAATCACACAAATAGAAAATCAGATTCAGCTCCTCTTGTCTTTAGAAGTAACAACTAACAAAGAAGAGACAATAGTAGTGCAACCATGGACAAAGTTCTATCCTCGCTTCTCACCTCAGAGTCCAGCATCATCACAATTCTCCATGGCTGTCAAGTAGGCTTAAAACATTACTAATGGCCACAAAAGTGAAAGCCCCTAAAGCAGGGGTGGGGAACCTTTTTTCTGCGAAGGGCCATTTGGACATTTATAATGTCATTCGCGGGCCGCCCCCCCCCCCCCCCCCCGCCTCCCCGAGGAAGCCCAGGCTGGCAATGGGAGTTGAGACCCCAACTGGCAAGGGGCCAGCGGGGGAAACCCCAAAGCAGTGGCAGGCAGAGTGCTGAGCCCTGCACTGCTTTGAGGTTTCCCCCACTGGCCCCTTGAAGCCGGGGTCCTGCTGCCTGCCCCAGTCAGCTCCCGCTATCAGCCTGGCTGTTGGGGGTGATCTTCCTTTACCCGCACCCAGCCTCCCCCCATCTAACCGCCTTTCCTCCCCCACCCCTGCCTGGCCCGGCCCATCCCACCAAACCTAACCTCCTCCCCCCCCCCACTCCCAACCCAGCCTCCTGCCCCCCATGCCTGACCCACACAGCCCAGCCTCCCCCCCACCAAACCTCCTTCCCTCCCCCACCCACGCCTCGCGCACCCCATCCAGCCTAGTCTCCTGCCCCCCTCCCCGCCCGCCCAGCCTAGCCTCCCCCCCACCGCCCCCTTGCCTGCCCCCCAGCCCAGCCTCCCCCCCCACCTTGACCATCGGCTCCCCGCGGCTCCTCCTTACCCCGCCCGGCTAATGGTGGCCACGCGGCGCTGGTGGCTCCCCCAGACGCTTCCCGGCCCCTTCGCCAAGCGTGGAGCCGCCCCCGCCTGGTAGCCCACACACATCCCTGGCCTGCGGCTCCCCCAGGTGCTTCCCGGCCCCTTCGCCGAGCACGGAGCCGCCCCGGCCGCCAGGCGGGGGTGGCTCCGCGTTCGGCGAAGGGGCCGGGAAGCACCTGGGGGAGCCGCCCCCGCCTGGCGGCCCGCGCGCATCCCTGGCCGGCTGCTCCCCGAGGCACTTCCCGGCCTCCTCGCCGAGCGTGGAGCCGCCCCAGGCCGCCAGGCGGGGGCGGCTCCGCGTTCGGCAAAGGGGCCGGGAAACGCCTGGGGGAGCCGCCGGCCAGGGACGCGTGCGGGCTGGACGGAATGCTTTGGCGGGCCATATAAGGCCCGCGGGCCAGAGGTTCCCCACCCCTGCCCTAAAGTATCTTTTGAGCTTTACTTCCAGCATCTTTTGCACATAAACTGAAATGGGGAGACAAACAGGAAAAAAATGCTGTACACGTGAGTAATGCTGAAATTCCGCTGCAGCCTACAGAAGGAAGTTAACTGCGAGCCAGCAGCCTGTCTGTCGAAGCTTTTATGGCTTTTATAGCTGAAGTTTCAAAGGGAAAAGGCTTAATCTCATCTCTGTGTGTCTTTCTTTTAATTTTCCAATCTATTAACTCCTAATTGTGACTTCATGTCTGTCTGAACGCACTAATTTTTCTGCTTTCTCTGCTTTTCCTCCAACACCCACAGTGCTACCTTAATGGACAATGATGTTCCAACCAAGGATGGATTGATGAGCCTTTCACATTTGCATTTTGTTCAGCATGACACTTACATGGCCCTACCTTACCCGTCTGAGCTAGGTAAAAAAAGGCCCACTTGACTGCCAAGTCCAAATCAGCTATGCTATAGCTTCTCTGTCAGATTCGGCTTTGCCCCTTCTACCTAAGCCATGCTGAGAGCCTGAAACTACCTTCAGGCTTCTATCACTGATCTCTTGAAGTGGATGTATTTAATGCAGTAAGGTGAAGATCCTTGACGGCTAGGACTGCACCTACAATCAGATTCTGAGGGGGAGAATTCTATGGGAGGTGAGGAGCAGAAAGAATTCTCCACCCTAGGCCACAGAGTGACTTTGGCACAGCAGCCGGCGAAATCCCCTTCTGCAAGGACGATGACTGGTTAGTGCATCAGCAGAGGCCTAGATCTACCAGTCACAGCACATAAGCGTGATGAGTCGCAGAGAAGTGGCATGTGTCTGCACTGCCATTAAAAACCTGCAGCTGGCCTGTGCTCATGGGACTTGGGCTAAAGGGCTATTTCATTGTGGTCTAGATGTTTGAGATCAGGGCCCTAGAGCCTGGGCTCCAGCCTGAGCTCACGTCTACACAGCAATTAAACCTTAGCCCGAGCCCTGTGAGGCTGGCGCATGGGCCAGCTGCGGATGTCCAACTGTGTGGATATAACCACAGAGGCATATATGAACCCTTTGCTCAGGGTCTCCAGTTCTTGCCCTCATTCCATGGAGGAACTGTGCTGGGTCCACTGGGTGAGGCTCCTCCAGGCGTGTGGATGGAGGAAGATCAGGATGTGACTCGTAATAGGTCAGCATCAGCCTCTGCACACAATTGAGTAAGCCATAGTGAAAACAGAGCAGATCTCCAGTCCCATGTGTCTTCCACTTTTGTGCTGGCAAAGTTTCGGCTGGAAACTCTGTAAAGCCGGCAGATCTACAATGACAATGAGTAATTGGAAGTGAAAGATTTTAGCTTGTTAATGCCGACGATAGTTGGAATAACTGGCTCTCCTGAGCCTCCTGTATATATGGTATTTTTCTAGGCACATATGATTTTACATTAACTACATTAACTGTTAACTACTTCAGACACCTAATTGCAAAACCTGACACTCAGAAACGTCATGGTGATTTATTATATTCCTTTAGGATTTTGGTCCACAAAGCAAAGAACGAATGAAAAGATTCACAAGTAAACACTGTAATTTCACCTGCTATAGATATGATCTTGGTTCACTATTGTTCCCGTGATTCAAAGGAACACAATGCCCGTTTTCTTCATAACAACACTCTTGAATCAACGCAGGTAAAAGACATCACCCATAATGACTAAACTGGGAAATAAAAGCACTATTAGAAATCTCAGCCTTCTGGGATCAGCAAAATGGGTACAGTTCTCAAATTGGTTTTCTAACACCATATGTGATCAATCACAGCCAAATGGAAAATGTCTGTGCAAAATGTGAGATGGGGTTGCAGTATTCTGCAGCCCCTGCTTTTCATTTAAGCCATAACACCAAGGCTATGCAAGCCAGAAGCTGGCACTGACATGGCAAAGCTAGATGACTTACCACAAATGAAAAAGCATGCATACAAAAAACCCGCCTCTTCAACTACACGTATGAGCTATTGCCATAAAATACTGCATTCGCTGTTGCATAATGCTACAATATATAAAGGTCACCTATACTATATTACCAAGTTATAAATAATTCAGGGTTTAAAAGCATCCTATCTGATATTCAAAATGCAGAAGGCACACAAGATTGCTCTTTGGGCAAAGTCTGTGTAAACCTTTTACAGACCTAGCACATTAGACTGTACTACTGTTCACATTATACTGCCAGTGTGTGTTATTCTCTCAGCCCGCTCTCTCAAGCCATATAATCTTTCATTAACTGATCTTTTGGATTGCACACAGGGAACCTGGATTTCTGGCACAGACATACTATAAACGGGCTTCAGAAAATGCTGCCCTTAGTTGAGAAGCAGATCAGTGCGTTTAGAGATCAGAGAATTACTAAGGAGTCCATTCTGCACTTCAAAGGCAGAAAGAGGCATCTTATTATTTATTATTTGTATTGCGATAACACCAAGGGGCCACAATGTGCTAGACCAGGGTTTCTCAAACTGGGGGTCGCCGAGCGCTCCCCTGGGGAGTTGTGAGTTCCTGCCGCCACAACTCGCGGCGACAGGGCCGGGGGGCCGGCGTGCAGCCGGCAGCCCGCCCGCGGCAGGGACTGGGGGCTGGCGTGCACCCGGCAGCCCGCCCGCGGCGGGAACTGGGGGCTGGCGTGCACCCGGCAGCCCGCCCGCTGCAGGGACTGGGGCCGGCACACACCCAGCAGCCCACCCGCAGTGGGGACGGGGGGCCCGGGTGCAGCTGGCAGCCCACCCGCGGCGGGGACTGGGGTCGGCGCGCAGCCGGCCGCCCGCCCACGGCGGGGACGGGGGGCCCGGGTGCAGCTGGCCACCCGCCCGCGGTGGGGATGGGGGGGGGCCCGGGCGCAGCCGTCAGCCCGCCCGCAGCGGGGACGGGGGGGCCCGGGCGCAGCCGGCCGCCCACCCACGGCGGGGGTCGCGCCGCAGCTGGCCGCCGGACTGGAGGGATTGTGGCGCGCCGACGGCACACGAAAAGGGGTCGCAGGCTCAATAAGTTTGAGACCCACTGTGCTAGACACTATACAAATGCATAATAAGATGAGCCATTCCCAAGGAACTTCCAATCTAAATATATGGGAGGAAAAGGCTTATTCTCTATACCCGAACACAGATATATACCTACAGGATTCGCAGCCAGAACCAGACTGTATTTTCAAACTCTACTTCCATTCCCACGGGTTATAGTAGTAAACCCAAATTTGTAAAGGTCACAAGAAACATTCTGGTGAAAGCTGCGACGCCCTTACACTGGGCTGTTGATGCATCAATATTTTCAAGTTAAAAACTTCTTATTACAGGCAGCAGATGGCCCTTAATATGGAGATTTTAAAATATGTTTTCTCAGCTATGCTTAAGTAAACTAGATATAAAATACCAAGGTGCCATTAAGAGTCGTACTTTTCTGACCATAACTATAGAGTGAGCTCTAGCCTATCATCATTAACAAGAAACAACTCATGGAATCCAGCTTTTCTGCCCTCCATCCCTACTGACTTGCAAAGCTGACCCCACCTCTTTGTGAAATGCAGAGAGGAAGCGCGGCTGGCCTTGAAAATGACTGAGCTTCATTGGCTAACATTAAACCTCCATGGGGTTTTTTTAAACCATTAAACCTACGTGGCCTAGAAAGACATGGAAATACTCAAGAGGATCAAGGAATACAAGTTTTGCCTCAAAATGTACAATCGCCCATCCCTTCCTACAAATTCCAGAAACATTAACACTTTGGCCTTGCCTTTCTTTCTCTTCAGCGTAAGACGGCAAATCCCTTACACCTGTTTAGAATCAGAATCACATACATCATCAGCATCACTGTTGATTACACATCACCCCAAATGTGCTGGTTGGTTTAGAAGTACACACGATGACAAGTCCGTGCCCAAAAGAGCTAGACTGTGGCCTGAGCTGTATGTCCATATGAGGGACATAAAATGCCACAAAGACACCCCAGTGCAACCTTCCAGGTCTTGAGTATGGGTGTCTTGGGGCAAACTATAGGCTTGCTACCCTCCACTTAAGGGGGCGGTGGGGAGTGTGTGGGGCGGTGACTCCAGCTCCTCTCTCAATGCACCAGCCAGGACAGCACAGCCGGTGCAGGGGGGCAGGAGCAGGAATAGTAATCTACTACTGGTCAGGCAGGACCACTAGTAAATCCTACTCCCTTGGAGCAAGAAGGGGTGGGGATATGCCTCTCTGAGTCACAATTCTTTCCTGAGGGGTTCCTATGATAGCATAGCTGTGTGTTACTCCTCACAAAGCACAGATTGTGAATTTGACCTTTCAGTCTATGGGCCATATTCTGTTACCCTTAGTCATATTAAGCACAGGTGTGGACCCCTGCAAATAGCCTTATTGCAATCCATAGGGCAACTCACAGAATAGGGTACTACACAGCATCAAATGACAGATTAAGGTCCCTAACAGAAAGGGGAAATGTGATAAGGAATTTAAAAAAACAAAAACCTTTCATCATTTCCTGTTTTCAATATATTTAAAGTATATTTTCTTCCTTGCCATTATATCAAATTTCTTTTTATAGGTTTTCCTATTGCTATTCGCTAGCTTAGCTCAAGATCATTTACTTATAAATTCTCATACTGAAAACTGAGTCAGTCCTAAATGTATTAAGTGGATAATTTTAAGTCTGTTATTATAACCATTAGCAGACCAAATTTTAAAGTGTACCCTTCATGTTGTTTTGTGACAGAAATAACTAATATTAATGTATTCAGCGTATTATCAATTTACATTAATTACCATTTTGCTTGTTGTCTAATTACCATAAATATTCCAACCACTGTTACTACTCTGTGCTTTCTTCCAGCTCCCAGGATGTTACACCCTATACTGCTTTATGGAAATATGCTTATGAATGTACAGTAAAACCCTTAACGGACTTCGGATGCAACGGACAAAATTTATGAGCAAGTCCGATGCATCCCAAATCCATTTTTCGGGGGCTGGCTGCCGGCTCCCGGCTGCCGCCCGGGTCCAGGCAGCCGGCGGGCTGCCTGCCGGCTCCAGGGCCGGTGACAGAAATTTTGGGGGCCCCTACTGTGATCGTTGGGGGCCCCCTACTGTGATCATTGGGGCCCCCCCAGCCTATTGTGCCCCAGTCAGCTCCCGCTGCCAGCCTGGGTGTAGGGAACCCAGGCTGGCAGCGGGAGCTCAGACCCCGGCTAGCAGGAGCTTGCAGGGAAACTCTAAAGTGGCAGCCGGTTGAGCGCTCAGACTGCCGCCGCTTTGGGGTTTTCCCCCCAGGCTCCTGCCAGCCGGGGTCTCAACCCGCTGCCAGCCTGGGCTTCCTACACCCAGGCTGGCAGCAGGAGCTGACTGGGGCAGGCAGCAGAACCCCGGCTGGCAGGAGCCTGGGGAGAGAGCCCAAAGCGGCGGCGGGTTGAGCAGTCAACCTGCCGCCGCTTTGGGATTTCCCCCAGTGGATCCCTTACCAGCCGGGGTCTCAACTTGCTGCCAGCCTGGCTGTAGGAAGCCCAGGCTGGCAGCGGGAGCTGAGACCCCCCCCCCTGACAGGAGCCTGCGGGGAAAGTCTAAAGCGGCAGAGAGCTGAGCAGCGGCGGCAGCGACCGAGCTCTCAACCCCCTGCTGCTGTAGAGTTTCCCCGCAGGCTCCTGCTAGCTGGGGTCTCAGTTCCCGCTGCCAGCCTGGGCTTCCTACACCCAAGCGGGCTGCAGGCTGAGACCCCAGCTGGCAAGGGGCCAGCGGGGGAAACCCCAAAGCAGCGGCAGGTTTAGCGCTCAGACCGCTGCCACTTTGGGGTTTCCCCCCGCTGGCCCCTTGCCAGCCGGGGTTCTGCCTCCTGCCCCAGTCTGCTCCCGCTGTCAGCCTGGGTTCCCTGCACCCAGGCTGTCAGCGGGAGCTGAGTGGGGCAGGTGGCAGGAGCCTGGGGAGAGAGCCCAAAGCGGTGGCGGGCTTAGCAGTCAGCCTGCCGCTGCTTTGGGGTTTCCCCCAGTGGATCCTTGCCAGCCGGGGTCTCAACTTGCTGCCAGCCTGGGTGTAGGAAGCCCAGGCTGGCAGCGGGCTAAGACCCAGGCTGGGAGGAGCCTGGGGGGAAAACCCCAAAGCGGCGGCAGTCTGAGGGCTCAACCGGCTGAGCGCTTAACCAGCTGCCACTTTAGAGTTTCCCTGCAAGCTCCTGCTAGCCGGGGTCTGAGTTCCCGCTGCCAGCCTGGGTTCCCTACAACCAGGCTGGCAGCGGGAGCTGACTGGGGCAGAATAGGCTGGGGGGGCCCCAACGATCACAGTAGGGGGGCCCCAAAATTTCTGTCGCTGGCCCTGCCCTGTGACTGCTGCTCCCACAGCTCGTTTTTTTTTAAAATTAAATAACGAACTTTTGGATTTAATGGACAACCCCTCGCCCGAATTAGTCCGTTAAATGGAGGTTTTACTGTATATATAGCATAACTGGAATACCTTTTATGCTACACATGCCATGTAACATATCTCCATTAAGATTATGATCTCCTTTGTGAACAGAGCTGCTAACAGCGAGTTTCATGAAGGAGTTTGGGAAGTTTGGGAGTTTCGTGAAGGGGAGTGGGAAGTGGGCGAGGTACACTTGCCATTCTTTAAAACCTTTAAACTATAATCCAAATTTCTTGATTTAAACAAAAACCCCTATTGTTAACCTCCGTAGATGTAGAAGAGAATGCAGGTTTGTCCTGTTTACTGCGCTCATTGTAGAATGTATGATTACCTGCCCTCTGGGTGGGTGGCGTATGTGTGCATTCGGTGCAAGGAGCTCCTGGTCCTCAGAGTCCGCGTACGGGCTTTAGAGGCCAGGGTGGTGGAACTGGAGGAGCTAAGGGAGGCAGAGAGGTATGTTGATGAGGCTTTCTGGGACACTGTCCCACCTCCGGTCAGACAGCCTCTGTGCTTTTGAGGAGGATGGAAGGAGAAGGAATGGGAGCAGAGGGAAACCTTCCCATAGTTGGGAACCTCCTTCCAGATGGTGCTGGGATATCCTCTTGCACTGAGGTTACCACTCCAGGGGAAGGAATCCCAGTCATTAGGAAAAGGCGGGTGTTAGTAATGGGAAGTTCGATCATTAGAAACATAGCTGGGTTTGTGATGACCAGAAGAACCGTATGCTGACTTGCCTGCCTGGTGTGAAGGTTGCAGATCTCTCAAGGTACCTAGATAGACTTATGTGTAATGCTGGGGAGGAGCTGGTGGTTGTGGTACATGTAGGTACCAATGACATAGGGAAGGGCAGGAGAGATGTCCTGGAGGCCAAATTTAGGAAAAAGAGACTGAAATCCAGGACCTCTATGGTGGCACTCTCAGAAATGCTGCCTGTTCCACGCGCAGGGCCAGGTAGGCAGGCAGAGCTTCACAGTCTCAATGTGTGGATGAGACAATGGTGTAGAGAGGAGGGGCTTAGATTTATTAGGAACTGGAGAAACTTTTGGGCTGGGGGAGCCTACAAAGGAAGGATGGGCTCCCCCTAAACCACAGTGGAACCAGACTGCTGGCACTTAACATTAAAAAGGTTGCAGAGCAGTTTTTAAACTAAGAATGGGGGGGGAGAGTGGAAGCAGATTGCTGCAGAGGAACATGTGGATCGGACAGAGACTTCTCTTAGAGGATAGTCTATTGAAAGAGTTTCTCTAGGTTTTAGTCAGGAGGAGAGGATGGAAAAGGATAAAGTAGGGGCGAGATCAAATGAGAAACTTTCACATAAAAAAGAATCTGACATCAGAAAAGAGCAGACAAATAAATAGTGACAAGTTTTTAAAGTGCTTGTACACAAATGCTACAAGTCAAAATAATAAGATGGGTGAACTAGAGTGTCTTGTGTTAAAGGAGGATATTGACATAATAGGCATCACAGAAACCTGGTGGAGTGAGGACAATCAATGGGACACAATCATTCCAGGGTACAAAATATATCGGAAGGACAGAACAGGTCATGCGGGGGAAAGTGGTATTATATGTGAAAGAAGATATAGAATCAAATGAAGTTAAAATCTTAAATGAATCCACATGTTCCATAGAATCTCTATGGATAGTAATTCCATGCTCTAATAAAAATATAACAGTAGGTATTTATTATCGACCACCTGACCAAGACCGTCATAGTGACGATGAAATGTTAAGGTTGATTAGAGGCTATAAAATAAAGAACTCAATAATAGTGGGGGATTTCAATTATCCCCATATTGACTGGGTACATGTCACCTCAGGAGGAAGTGCAGACACAAAATTTCTTAATACTTTAAATGACTGCGTCTTGAAGCAGCTGGTACAGGAACCCACAAGGGGAGAGGCAACTCTCTGAGTGGAGCGCAGGATTTGGTCCAAGAAGTAACTAACAGGACTGCTTGGAAATAGTAACCATAACATAATAACATTTAACATCCAGTGGTGGGAAGATAACCTCAGCAGCCCAACACTGTGGCATTTAATTTCAGAAAGGGGAACTATGCAAAAATGACGAGGTTAGTTAAACAGAAATTAAAAGGTAAAGTGAAATCCCTGCAAGCTGCATGGACACTTTTCAAAGGCACCATAACAGAGGCCCAACTCAAATGTATACCCCAAATTAAAAAACACAGTAAAAGAACTAAAAGAGAGCCACTGTCGCTTAACCACCATGTAAAAGAAGCAATGGGACCAAAAAAAAAAAAAAGTCATCTTTTAAAAAGTGGAAGTCAAATCCTAATGAGGTATCTAGAAAGGAGCAAACACACTGCCAAATTACCGTATATACTCGAGTATAGGCCGACCCGAATATAAGCCGATGCACCTAATTTTAGCACAAAAACCGGTAAAAGTTATTGACTCGAGTATAAGCCGAGTCCCCCCTGCCGAGGTTCCCCCTGCCGAGTTCCCCCTGCCGAGGTTCCCCCTTCCCCGCCGCGGGCGGGCTGCCGAGGTTCCCCCCTGCCGAGTTCCCCCTGCCGAGGTTCCCCCTTCCCCGCCGCGGGCGGGCTGCCAAGGTTCCCTCCTCCCCACCGGACCAAAAAAAAAATGTGCGCCCCGGTTCCTCCCCTCCCCGCCGGACAAAAAAAAAAAAAAAAAAAGCCTCGCTCTCCCGTCCCCGCCGCGCGGGCGGGCTGCCGGGAGCGTCCCGGTTCCCCCCTCCCCGCCGCTGGCGGGCTCCCGGCAGGGACAGGACAGGTCGCGCCCGCAATGGCCGGGGCTCCCCCCGTGACAGGCCGCGGCACGGAGCCGCCGGGCCCAACCGCCCCGGGATCCTCCCGAGCCAGCCCTGCTACCGCGCAGCGGGGGCCGTTCCCCCCCCCCCAGCCCGCCGCCCGGGCCGGGCCCTGCACTCACCCCTCCCCGGGGGGGGGAACGGCCCCCGCTGCGCGGTAGCAGGGCTGGCTCGGGAGGATCCCGGGGCGGTTGGGCCCGGCGGCTCCGTGCCGCGGCCTGTCACGGGGGGAGCCCCGGCCATTGCGGGCGCGACCCGTCCTGTCCCTGCCGGGAGCCCGCCCGCGGCGGGGAGGGGGGAACCGGGACGCTCCCGGCAGCCCGCCCGCGCGGCGGGGACGGGAGAGCAAGGCTTTTTTTTTTTTTTTTTTTTTTTTTTTTACCGGGGTGTCTCAAGTATAAGCCGAGGAGGCTTTTTTCAGCCCAAAAAGTGGGCTGAAAAACTCGGCTTATACTCGAGTATATACGGTAAGTCTAAAAACGTAATAAGAAAAGCCAAAAAGGAGTTTGAAGAACAGCTAGCCAAAAACTCAAAAGTTAATAGCAAAATGTTTTTTAAATACATCAGAAGCAGGAAGCCTGCTAAACAACCAGTGGGGCCCCTGGACGACAGAGATACAAAAGGAGCACTTAAAGATGATAAAGTAATTGCAGAGAACCTAAATGAATTCTTTGCTTCAGTCTTCACAGGTGAGGACCTTAGGGAGATTCCCAAACCTGACCCGCCTTTTGTAGGTGACAAATCTGAGGAATTGTCACAGATTGAAGTGTCACTAGAGGAGGTTTTGGAACTAATTGATAAACTTAAACTATAACAAGTTACCGGGACCAGATGGTATTCACCCAACAGTTCTGAAAGAACTCAAATGTGAAATTGCAGAACTATTAACTAAGGTTTGTAACCTGTCCTTTAAATTAGCTTCTGTACCCAGTGATTGGAAGATAGCTAATGTAACTTCAATATTTAAAAAGGGCTCTAGAGGTGATCCTGGCAATTACAGACCAGTAAGTCTAACGTCTGTACCGGGCAAATTAGTTGAAACAATGGTAAAGAATAAAATTGTCAGGCATGTAGAAGAACATAAATTGTTGGGCAAAAGTCAACATGGTTCTGTGAAGGGAAATCATGTCTTACTAATCTCTTAAGAGTTCTTTGAAGGGGTCAGCAAACATGTGGACAAGGGGGATCCAGTGGACATAGTATATGTAGAGTTCCAGAAAGCCATTGACAAGGTCTCGCACCAAAGGCTGTTACATAAATTAAGTTCTCAGGGGATAAGAGGGAAGATCCTTTCATTGATTGAGAACTGGATAAAAGACAGGGAACAAAGGGTAGGAATAAATGTTAAATTTTCCAAATGGAGAGTGGTAACTAGTGGAGTTCCCCAAGGGTCAGTCTTAGGACCAATCCTATTCAACTTATTCATAAATGATTTGGAGAAAGGAGTAAACAGTGAAGTGGCAAAGTTTGCAGATGATACTAAACTGCTCAAGATAGTTAAGACCAAAGCAGGTGGTGAAGAACTTCTAAAAGATCTCACAAAACTAAGAGACTGGGCAACAAAATGGCAAATGAAATTTAATGTGGATAACTGTAAAGTGATGTACATGGAAAAAATAACCCCAACTATCCATACAATATGACGGGGGCTAATTTAGCTACAACTAATCAGGCAAAAGATCTTGGAGTCATTGTGGATAGTTCTCTAAAGACGTCCAAGCAGTTTGCAGCGGCAGTCAAAAAAGCAAACAGGATGTTAGGAATCATTTTAAAAAGGGATAGAGAATAAGATGGAGAATATCTTATTGCCCTTATATAAATCCATGGTGCGCCCACATCTTGAATACTCCGTACATATGTGGTCTCATCTCAAAAAGGATATACTGGCATTAGAAAAGGTTCAGAGAAGGGCAACTACAATGATTAGGGGTTTGGAAGAGGTCCCATATGAAGAGAGATTAAAAAGGCTAGGACTTTTCAGTTTGGAAAAGGGGAAACAAAGTGGGGATATGATAGAGATATATAAAATTATGAGTGGTATTGAGAAAGTCAATAAGGAAAAGTTATTTTCTTGTTCCCATAATATAAGAACTAGGGGCCACCAAATGAAATTCATGGGCAGCAACTTAAAAACAAATAAAAGGAAGTTCTTCACAGAGTGCATAGTCAACCGGTGGAACTCCTGGCCTGAGGAGGTTGTTAAGGCTAGGAATATAATAGGATTTAAAAGAGAACTGGATAAATTCACGGAGATTAAGTCAATCAATGGCTGTTAGCCAGGATGGGAACATAATGCTGTCCCTAGCCTCTGTTTGTCAGAGGTGGGTGATGGATGGCATGAGAGAGATCACTTGATCATTACCTGTTAGGTTCACTCACTCCAGGGCACCTGGCATTGGCCACTGTCGGTAGACAGGATACTGGGCTGGATGGACCTTTGGTCTGACCCAGTATGGCCATTTTTATGTTCTGAATACATTCTGCCTATGTGTACGCACATATAATTTTTGTATTTGAAGTTATGAATACTGGCTGTGTACTTGGTTAATTTTAAATAGCCTCAGTGAAGCAGTAGGTCAACGTCCTATTCTCATTAAGTTCCCAATGAGAAAGAAACCCTTAAGACAACAATGAACTTGGAGATGCCAATCCACATCTAAGCTTTCCCAGGAATGTGGCTTGGCTGGTAAGGAACTCAGGCATTCATGGACATGTGACTTGCTCATGTGACTCCAGAATTCCATTTTGTAGTTGGATTCTACACAGTAGGAGGGAGAGATGTCCACTCACAAGAGAAAGTCTATTTAAACTTCTGGGAGACCCCTCCATTTTGTCTTAAGCTGGCTCAAGGGATAGCCTTTCTACCCCCAACGGATACCTGAAAGAAACTGGAAAAAAGGACAGTAACGAGGGGGGGGGGGGAATTGCTGGAAAAGGAAGTTTACTGGAACACCTCTGAGGGTGAGGTTTTCTTACTGTATTAGGAATAGACTTGAGTGTTCTATTTTAATTTCTTTGGTAATTCACTTTGTTCTGTCTGTTACTACTTGGAACCACTTAAATCCTACTTTCTGTATTTAATAAAATCACTTTTTACTTATTATTTAACCCAGATTATGTATTAATACTGGGAGGAGGGGGGAAACACCTGTGCATCTCTCTCTATCAGTGTTATAGAGGGCAAACAATTTATGAGTTTATCCTGTATAAGCTTTATATAGGGTAAAATGGATTTATTTGGGGTTTGGACCCTATTGGGAGTTGGGCATCTGAGTGTCAGAGACAGGAGCACTTAGCAGTTTGTGGGACGTGGTTCAGACATGGGTCTGTTTGTAGCTGGTGAGCATGTCTGGCATAACCAGACAGGGTTCTGGAGTCCCAAGCTGGCAGGGAAGGCAGGAGCAGGAGCAGTCTTGGCGTATCAGTTGGCAACTTTGAGGGGGGTTTCTGTGATCCAACCCTAACAGTTATCTCCACAGCAAGTGCCAATAACAGTTAGTTGTTAGTTAATTTTTTGGGGCCATAAAAGGCCTTGCCCTGATAACACTGACTTGATTGGAAGCAGGATTAGGCCGGATAGTACTTCAGTGGGAGCAGGATTAGGTCCTGAACACTTTGGCGGGATATTCACAGAAACAAATGTATAAATTAATGATTCAAGAATCCTGTAGTAAATTAGCTACTGCGATATTTATTAGAGAGTAAGAAATAAAATCAGTCAATATTTAGTCATGTGAAAAGGTTCCCCATACATGTATTCTCTTTCCAAAGCTCTGTGTATGTGTAGTACATGTGGATGTATTTATGGTGAGAGGTTAATTTACTATGAGATATTGTACTTTGCATGTTCATGATGACCCAGATCATGACTGGTCTTTTGTCAAGGAGCCAGGATGCTTACCCAACAGTGCACCCAATGACGGGGCTGAGCAGAGTCACATCCCCATACTCCCTGAATGCAAGAACTACTTGCTATTCTGGAGAGGCACTGATAGGTTCAGGGAGGACAGGGCCATGGTTTCCCTCTCACTCTCTACTGGTCCAACCCAGGGGAAAATATATGCTGTACCCTTTAAAAGAGTGGTACACGGTGCCAATTTTGGTTAGACATAGTCCTGGAGGTTTCATCGCAGGACATAATCTTTAATTAAACATTAATCTTTACTTCCTAGAGGGTTGGTAACCCTAAGGTGGTGCTGCTGCTGCTGCCGCCATGTGCTACACTCCCAAGGAGCCCTCAGAATCTGAGGGTCTATCTACGCTGCAATCAGCCGGAGGTGGGATTGCAGCTCACACGCATACCCAAGCGGGCTTTGATCTAGCTGGAGGGAGGTTAGCTCAGGGATGTCTAGATGAGCTGCAGTCCCACCTCCTGAGTGCAGTGTAGACATACCCTCAGTCAGCCAGAATTCTTCTTGGGGGTTCCCACCACAGCG
This sequence comes from Sternotherus odoratus, assembly GCA_032164245.1. NCBI lineage: Eukaryota > Metazoa > Chordata > Testudines > Kinosternidae > Sternotherus > Sternotherus odoratus. Next base: position 136,761,214 of record JAVMKO010000003.1, on the reverse strand, counting down.
CCTTGTCAACACTTTCCAGTGCAAGCTCTGGCTCTCCTAAGAGGGAGAGGATCAGAATTGTAATTATAGTCATGACTAGTTTGGGTGATCCAAGGACACTTCTCATCCTTCTGAGAAGAAAAATACAGCTATGCCAGACAGAAAGGGTTTTAGGAGCATTTGAGAATAAAAACATTTTGTATCTAAACCATGGAGTACCGGTATCATGTAATGAACAGATGATCTGGCCTGTCCAGTCTGAAAGGAAATCTGATGTTCCAGCATCCTTTAACTTCAGAATAGAAGGGCAAATCACTGTAACCTCTGACCAACTATAGCTGTAACCCTGGAGTGAATGATGACGGCAGTGATAGCTCATGTCCACACAAGAAAGTGCACTTCAGAGGTTAACTATAAGAGGGAACACAACCTGCTCGAGAGATGTTTGGAATCATGATTCCTGTATTCAATCACAGCAGTAGAACTGAAACACTGCAAGACATTGCGGAGATATTTCCTTGGCCTAGAGCGTTGTGTCAGCCGCCTGCTGCTTCTCCTTTCACATGACACCAGCTCACTTTTTCTACAATGTTTTGTTGCGTTAAAGATGCCAGATCCAGTGAGCTCTATTAACAGGATTAAGCAGTAGGAACAGTTCTCTTATTGACCACAGTAGCTCTATTATGGTCTTTCCTGAAAGTTCACATGGCCCACCGTGTAGCTTTTCTGAATATACCCTGTAAAACTCATCTAACATTTTAATTAAAGCTATTTTGAGGGAGTCAAACTTCCACTAACAGAAAATGTGGAATCTTCTCATGTTTTTATGCACATCCCAACTCTGCCAAGGAGCTGCAGGAAGCCCCCCGTTAACAGGGCTAGCCTGTGCTTCACTGACAGAGACCCTAGCCCATTCCTTCATGCCCTTCCCTAGGAGGCAGGCAAGTTTCACCCATTTGATAAGTCAGGCAACTGAAGTATTACATCAGAGAGAACTGGGAACAGAATTCAGGTCCCAGATATATCTGAGCCACATCTCATCAACACCACCTTTCAAGGTGAATAAGCCACATCTGTGTGCTTAACTATAGTGTCTCTAGCCACTAGACAATACTCTGCTCCCAGAGCCAGGGACAGGATTCCAGCTATCTTACAAACCATTGGGTAACCCACTGCCAAAGCATCTCCATTGGGTGACCCACTGTCACATCTCCTCATGCGCCCCCACCTCCACCCCCACAATGGCTGGTCCCCATAATGGATAACAGTGGAGGGCCTTGCACGCACTTCCAGCATCATGCTGAGTATCACACAGAGAGGGACTATTAGCCATTTTCTCCACACAATGTGTATGCCCTAGAGATGGCCCTGAAAGCTGTGGACAAATTTATTTCCCTCAAAAAAAATAAAAAATGAGTGGGATAGATCTTTATGAAACCCACCCTCAGCCTCTTAGCCATGGCCATTTCCAGAACCATCAAATAACCCACCTGCAGATCTTGTTGGATTGAAATTGCAGCATCAGAAATGCCACATGGCTGAGGAGGAGATGTCAATAAAGGAATAATGCCATAGCAAAGAACCTCTCATTTTAGAACGATCTGTGGAGCTCTATTTAGGCAATTTGATTGCTGACCCCAGGCAAGAAAAGAAGTAATTTGTTTGCAAAATAAATGGAGTCCTTTTGTTGTAATGAAAGTTAGAGCTCTCTTCTAGAGGAAATATGTTATCCTTTAAAACATACATACCAGATGAAAAAGTAGGAGTTCTTTGTTTGCTTGCTGTCTTAGTGTTAAATAATTTCATTCATAATTTTTGTACATTGTTTACTGTACCATTAGTTAGATTGATTTGTTACAAGATATACATAGAATATCAATCTTAACAACAGAATTAGTTCCGTTTGTTTTAATTTAACAGTGTTAATTTCTTCCATACAAATATACTTAGAATTCTGCATAGTAATCACCAGGGCATAATTCTTCAATCAGAACTAATTATTATGGGCAGTTTGCAATAGCTACGCATCTCTCTCCTTAGCAAACAGACTAACAATCTCAGGCAGAGGTCTACAACCCTAATAATAAATGACGATTATCAAGGAAACTACCTTTGCTGGCTGTTTTTACACTACTGCTGTCTGAACACCACAATCAACTAAATGCCCCCTCTGTGCTTTATGTGACCTCCTGTGGTACTGTCAGTAAAGGTTCAGTATGAACATGCTTTCATGGTGGAGTATCGTTATGAATTTTAAGGAAGAACTGAAAAACGTGAACCTGCTCCTACAACTTTGGTATCGCTGTGTCACAGTATAATGTGATAATAAAGTCTTGGTGCTATCAGATGCAGTGACACTATCCCTTCCCCAATTTACTAAAATTAATCCCTCCCTTTCCAGAGGTGCTCAGGGAGAAGGAATATAAACTGACATGCTGAGCAAGAGAGACGGGAGACAACCCGCGGTAAAGCAGGAATCAGAGAGGTAGCCCGGTTAGTCTGGAATTGCAGAAGTGACAGAGTCCTGCGGTAAGGCAGGGCTCCACACCCAGGATCAAAAGACTGGGTTGAACCCCTAGGCTGGGGGAGATTTCTGTTACACTGTTTCTGCTTACGTAACCCACTGCTCTGCCATACTTATGTGGAGTTATTTTGATTTCTGGGTACAAGTGTTATCCCTTGAGGAAACCCCCTCACAGCTACATTTTGCGACTGTTAAGTCACTATCAATTTGCAGCTGGTTTTAGTGATGTAAAATGAAGCACTCTCAGTTATGGTTATTCCTCAACCCTGGACTGTCACCTGTCCTCCAAGTCCTTCAACCCAAATTAATCAGCTTTGCACCAATTTTTATACAAGTTGCAAAATGGAAAGGCAGAAGTGCCATTTACACATTCCTTCCTTCTAGTGCTTTGGCATCTCACAGTGACTGATAAAAAAAATCAGAATTGTTGGCGGGGCCACACGCTGGTTTATATGCCAGATTGAAAAATTTCATACCAATCCGTTGCTGTTGTATATCAGACAACGGGTGACAACACTGTCAAGTGAAATTATCTATTTAAAGTTACTTTTACTCATAGAATTTTGTAAACAAAAAGGATGTATCACAGAGGAGCATTTATATGATTTTTTTTTTACAACATATACCATGGTATCTGTCAAGAATCAGAGAGGTAGCCGTGTTAGTCTGGAATAGCAGAGATAACAAAGAGTCCTGTGGCACCTTAAAGACTAACTAAAATATTGGAGCATAAGCTTTCGTGGGCTAATGCCCACTTCGTCGTAGTGGAAGTGTCCAAGGGCAGGCATAGATAAATAGTCAAGAATCAGGTAGGAGGTAACAAGGTTAGGTATCTGTGTGTGTATATAAAGAAAGGCTTTTACAAATATTGCCGTGTTGTACCATTCAATCCAGCCCTGGTTCACTATTTCATAAGAAATGGCTGTTTTCTGCCCTTTGTTTTGAGGCTCTTTTACAGGGTCTCACTATCTGCTCCCCAGCACAAACTAAACTTGGTCCAAAGCACCAAAATTTAGTGGCATGGGTCTTGTAGAGTTTGAATTCTGAGCTTTGCCAATATCACTTTAGAAAAGGACAAGGGGGGATTATAGATTTAGCTAACAGTTGCCTATTGAGATCCTGATCCTTCATCTGGGAGGTGCAATCATTCTGCCCATCCCATATTGCTAAATGGGAGAGCTGTCCCAGTTCGATGCCTGCCAGATGGTAGGGGGCGGCAGAGGAGTTCCGACATAGCAAAATGAGAACCACTAGTCTGATCTGGTTCATTTTTGTGTAGGCCCCTATATCTAAAATAAAAAGATTTTTTTGCCTTATGTTTACGACCAAAGGCACATCTTCAGCACATGCCAGCGCAAGTACTGTGTTCTGCTCTGCTACTGTCTCTGGTATTAAATGGTGCTTGCTCAGAGTACAACATATTCCCATCAGAAAATATGATTTGTTAGTCTGGTAGACCGTAAACTCTTCTGATTCAATCTGGATTAGAGAGTGAGGGTCCCAGTTCAACAAGCTATGGAAGCACGTGCCTAACTTTAAGAATCTGAGTAGCCCCTTGAAGTCATCTATTCCCCAGTTCAGAACGGAACTAAGGTGGATGATTAAGTCCAGGCTTATTCAGCCAAGTATGTAGCTGTGTGCTTAAATTCCATTGTTTTCATGGCGTGTTGGATCAGCCCTTGCTGAATAGGAATGGACTGAATCAGGCCCTCGGCATTCTCCCTTTTTAATGTTTTTTTAAAAACCATGGATGGAAGGTACGACATTCCGGATGGAATGAAGAAATTCCTTCTAAGGGAAGGATACAAAGAGAAACATTTCTAAAGTGTTTTTTTCTGGAAGGTTGATAATCAGAGAATATTACAGCAGTTGCCACCTGCCAAACTTTCCTCTTGATAGTCAAGTTTTTCAGTGCTGTGTTTGGTGTTATGGGGAATATCTGTCAGGATGTTTTTGATCAACTAAGATAAAATAAACCTTTAAAAGTCCATATGTCCTGCCACTCCAGCTCTGTTCAGTCATCTCAATTTCTTTACGCTTAAAAACTACTGTAAGGTTTAAAAGAATTATTATCATTAATAAGAAGAAAACTCTATATATGGTTGTTTCTCATTAATATAAATCTGCTAAAACACAAGAAGTGTGGATCTCAGAAGTCCAAAACTCTCCAGCAGTTTATTCCTATTAAATAAAACAGTAATAACATCTTGCACTAATATTTTGTTAGGTTCTCAAACAATTTAAAGGAATTACATTTTCCCCACTGAAGTTCCATCACCTCTGGAGTGAAAGTGTGCAGCTGTTTAGCAGTGCACAGCAATACCGCAAGTTTATGACAGGAAATAAAAAAAATACCGTATTATCCAGCTATACATTCAGGGGGAATTTAGGGAGACAGACCACAATTACTCAAGTTGGAATTTTTCCAAGATACTGGAGTTAAGATGCTACTCTAGTGAGACGTGTCATGGCTTAGTGAGCATGTATGGTCAAGATGTACTTTATAACAAAATGACTCTTCCAACAGCACACTGATGCTTTGGGTTTGGGAAGGAATAGTGTGTCCCATCCAAATGACCATCCTCACCTGCACCTAAGCCTGTGAGGTCTGATGGATACGACAGCCTGTGATAGTTATTTTATTATTATTTGTATTACAGTGAAACCTCGATTTAACGGACTAATTCGGGCGAGGGGGTGTCCGTTAAAGCCGAAAGTCCGTTATTTAATAATTTTTAAAAATCATTAAATAACAGGACTTTTGGCTTTAACAGACACCCCCCTCACCCGAATTAGTCCATCCCCCCGCCCGGCTCCCCTCAGCGGGGAGCCCGGGGGGAGCTGTCAACCCCCCCGCCTCTGCGGGGAGCCGGGCAGCCGGGTTGACAGCTCCTGCCCGGCTCCCCGGGGTGGGAGCCGGCAGCCCCCGAATAGCGGATTTCGGATGCATCGGAAATTTTGTCCGTTGCATCCGAACTCCGTTAAATCGAGGGTTTACTGTACCATCATGTCTAGGAGCCATGGGGGAAGGAGACAGAATCAGGACACCATTGTGCTAGGCATTGTACAAATGCATGGTCCCAGGCTCCCCCCCCCCCCAGCTTACAATCCCAGTATAAGACAAGAGACAACGGATGGATATAGACTGATGGGGAAGTACAAATAATGAGACAATACTACTCAGTGGTCTTTGCACATTAGAAACTTAGCTTTTGTCACAGCAAAGGGAGTTTTAGGAGGGATTTGAAGGTGAGTAATGAGGCAGCATTGAAGGTGAGTAATGAGGCCTCCCAAATACGTGGGGCAGCATGGGAGAAAGCATGAAGATGCTTGTTTGAAAATGTAACAAGTTGGCAATGGAGACTGGTATGATCAGAGGTGAGCATCCGCAGCTCAATTAGTGAATGAGAGATGATAGGATAGGGACCAGGGCTGGCTCTAGGCACCAGCATAGGAAGCATCTGCTTGGGGCGGCACCCAGGAGGGGGCGACATTCCGTTCATTCGTAGGGCGGCACACACTGCTCTGGACCGGTGTTTTTTTATTGCTTCTGCAGTGGGGCGTTCTAGTGGTTTTTAGGTTTTTTGGCTTGGGGCAGAAAAATGGTAGAGCCGGCCCTGATGGGAACTGAACATGAAGGGCTTTGAAAGTGAATACAGGCAGCTTATGATTGATGTGAAAGAGGAGTCCATAGAGGGATTCAAAGAGGGGTGACATGGGGAAAGCAATGGGCCAGGAAAATTATCTTTGCAGCAGCATTCTGAATGGATATGAGCTATTCAAGATGGCTTTTGTCAAGACCAGAAAGAATCATGTTGCAGTAATCATGACACAAGATGATGAGTTTTAGCTGGGTGGATAGATAAAGAAGGTTATATCTGAGAGATGCATGACTTAATATGGCTATAGTAGTCCAGGAAATACCACACTAGTAATTAACTTCCCAAGGTCAATCTTATGAAAGGGACAAAAAACAGATCAAGACAACACAGTCTTATATCGTGCGTCTTTCTCACTCACTGGTCTAACTCTGATCCCAGAAGTCAGCAGACAAGTGAATTTAGGTGTCTGAGAACTTCACTTCTCTTTGCTGGTATCAACAACCATATCAGGATTTAAATTTACAAAATTGTCCTTGAGTAGTGTATTGGTCAGTGTATGAATATAAGGCTACTACATGAAAACACAATGGGATAGGTCAAAGGGACCAAGGACAAGACGAGAGTTGCTCATCCTAATCACAGACATAATCTGTTCCCAGACCAATGAATTTCTACCAGCTTGTGGATCTATTTGAATGAAGTTTGTCTATAAGTGCTTGCCTGGTGCAAGTCTGATAATCATTAGAAGACTGCAGTTCCAATTATACCAAGTCAGGGGCTAGTGGCTTTCCATCCAGGATCAACTTCCAACCATGTCAGCAACAAAAGAAATTACTAATCCCATGGTGACGGTCTGCAAAGCAAACTTTTGATGTGCAAATTCAAGAGCATAGCACAGATTAACATCATGATATTTCAAGGGCAGAGATAATTTGCCAACAGTTCCAGGACTCTAATTTTAGGGGGAAATAATAATACATTATTTACATGACATTATAGATTTGATAATACATAGGAGATTTCTCAACTATTAAGAAAAAAAATAGTCTGTTTCTAATGCTTATTGCCTTTTAAGGCGTTTGCTTAGAGACATACTGTAAGGCATAAAGATTTGAATAAAACAGGAATAAGGTGAAGTTTTATACCAGTGTTGTAGAAGCTGTACATCTGCAGCTATTCTTGTGTTATTCATTATTAAATGCATGCTGACTTTCTAATTTCCCCTGGGGAAATTCAACCCTCACTCCACCACAGACTCTGCCCCCACTCTACCCTTTCCCCAAGGCCCCACCCCCTGCCTCCTCCTGCCCTGTTTTGCCCCTGCCCCCAAGTGCACCCCGCCCTCGAGCTGCCTCCTCCTCCACCCACTCCTTCTCCCCCGCACAGCACCTCCTGCATGCCACTGAACAGCTGATCACTGGAGGGAATGAGGTGCTGGGTGGGTGGGAGAAGGTGATTGGCAAGGCTGAGCGCCCCCTATTTTTTTGTGTGGGTGCTCCAGTCCCGAAGCACCCATGGAGTTGATACCTAAGAGTGTAGTACTGTCTATTCCTTCTTACTCTTTATAACCTTCATGTAGCAGATTTCACTACATTAAGGTCCAAACATTTATTTTTAATGCATTCAGGATCAAGCACATTTTCTGTTTGGCTGTTGACAGATCTCCACATGCTATTGACTATGTTTCCACATGATCTCCACATGCTCCACCTTCATGCTCCATCTTCCACATGATCTCCACATGCTCCACATGCTCCACATGCTCCACATGCTCCACATGCTATTGACTATGTTTCCATATGATCTCCACATGCTATTGACTATGTTTCCATATGATCTCCACATGCTATTGACTATGTTTCCATATGATCTCCACATGCTATTGACTATGTTTCATTGAATTTACAAAGATTCTAAATATTAAGTTGCTTAGATTGTATACTCCTCCAGACGAGGTTTGTCTCTTCCTATTTACTTGTATATCGTCTTACACAATAGAATCCTGATCTTAACTAGGAACTCTGGATGCCATGTTAATATAAATATTAACTAATAAGTATAAAGATCTACTTCTCTCACCTTCCGACTATCTAAATATACAGCAGTGAAGATCACATTCATCTCTTATTGTTTCATTACATCATTGCTCTCCTTAAAACCATGCACTGGCTTCTGCTCTTCTGAATAAAGTTCTTGCTTCTTCTCCTAGCCATCAGAGCCACTGACATCTTCACCCCTACTTATATATCAGCCTGTCTTCCTTCTGGAGCTAGGCAATATTTTACATCCAAATGTTTTTCTGCCCAAAAATGCTGATTTGGCTTGACCAGAAAACATCATGAATTCATGTCAGTTTTGGCAAATTGATTCGGGGGAGGAGGGGGGAGGCAGCAGATTCAGAAAAAAATGTATATCATCTCAGATATTAGGAATGGTAATATACAAAAGTCTGTAGGAGAACACTTCAGTCTCCCTGGACACAGTGTAGCAGATTTAAAGGTAGCCATCCTGCAGCAAAAAAAACAGGACCAGACTGTAAAGAGAAACTGCTGAGCTTCAGTTCATTTGCAAATTTGACACCATCAGTTTAGGATTAAACAAAGACTGTGAATGGCTAGCCAACTACAAAAGCAGTTTCTCCTCCCTTGGTGTTCACACCTCCAGATCAACTGCTAGAAGAGAGCCTCATCCTCCTTGATTGAACTAACCTTATTATCTCTAGTTTGATTCCTGCCTACATATTTATACCTGCCTCTGGTCATTTCCACTGCATGCATCCGACGAAGTGGGTATTCACCCACAAAAACTTATGCTCTAATACATGTTAGTCTATAAGGTGCCACAGAACTCTGTCCCTTTTGCAGAAAAAAAAAGTTTATTTTGACATTTCCTAAATAAAACATTTCAGCCTGAGGTGCTAGAGTCACAAGGAGATGTAGCCTTCACTCACAAAACAGAAGAGGTGGTGATGATTACCTTATGCCCAATAGTTAAGTGATTAGAACTCTCACTTGGGATGTGAGAGATCTAAGTCTGAATCCCCACTATGGAGAAAGGACTTCAACTGAGATCTCCCCACTCCTAGGTGAATGCCATAACCATCAAACTAGAGACCCATTTGTACTCTCTCAGACCCAGTGACTATTTATTTATGCAAAGTGGAACTTTTTGAAGAGGAGAGACAAAGCCCCCACTGCAGAATATCCTATAGTGTGCCTGGTGGTTAGGAGTGGAGACCTGGGTTCCAGAACAGGAATTCAAAAGTGGATCTTCCACATCCCGGGGGGTGGGAGAGGAGCTGATAGCTCCATTGAGCTATCAGGTATAAGAGCGGCAACACGCCCCTAACAATTTTGTGAATGTGTCTTTGTGAGTCTAGCCCTTGATGTCCGAATTTCCTTTGCTTTTATTAAGAACTGTTAAAAATGGCTAAAATCAAAAATGAGTTCTTTCAAAAATTTTATTTGCAAAAACAATGTTTCCAATGTTTCAGGACTGCCAATGAACCAAAAAAAATCATCATTTGTACAGCTCCGTTCACCACCTATATTGTTTCCTGATAACTAGGCTCTGCACAAACCACCATTCTCTTGAGATTTTCTTCTGGTGGAGTTACTTCTGATTTGTGCAGATTTTGCTCTGTAATTGAGCAGAATTTGCCCCTTTGCAAATGGCTTGACAGAGCATGGATACTAGTCTAAAAATGTATGCCACGTTCTACTGTAACTAGATCTTTCCTGCTCTAGATATAAATATAGAACAGTTGCAGCCACTCACTGCCCATAAATATTGAAATAGACCCTTCTCATAATACACACACATTGAAATTCATATTGACACCATTTGTGGCCTTTACTGTTATGGAACAGGCCTATATCATTTAACAGGATTGAAGCAACTGACTTCTATAAAAATGTCAGAGCCCTACAGCAATTACTCTAAGGCGTTATAGAGTATAATAGGGAATGATATCCCACCCATATGTGTTTAGACCAGGGATGGGCAAACTACGGTGGCCCGCAGAACAGTCTTGTCCGGCCCCTGAGCTCCCAGCTGGGGAGGCTACCTTTGGTCCTTCCCATGCTGTCCTCTCTCCTTCGCAGCCTCAGATCGCGCCAGAGCTCTGGCCCGCCGCTCCTGGGCAGCACTGCAGAGGCATGGCTGGCTCCAGCGGGGCCTGTGCTCCTGCTGCTCCGAGCAGCATGCTAAGGGGGTGGGGCTGTGAGCTCCTGAGGGGCAGCATGTCTAGCTACAGTAGGCCATGCGGCCTCCAGACACGCTGTTCTGAGCAACATGGGGCAAGGGCGCCAGGGTCAGGGGGGTGGATAAGGGGCAGGCAGTCCCGGGAGCAGACAGGGGACAGGAAGCGGGGGGGGTTGGGTAGGGGGTAAGGTCCTGGGGGGGGGCAGTTAGGATGGGGGGTCTTGAGAGGGGCAGTCAGGAGACAAGCAGCAGGGGGGTTGGATGGGTTAGGAGTTGTTAGGTGCGTGTTGCAGCTCTTATACCTGATAGCTCAATGGATCAGCTCCTCTCCCACCCCCCGGGATGTGGAAGATCCACTTTTGAATTCCTGTTCTGGAACCCAGGTCTCCCAACCCGTAGGGGGTTGGGGCCAGGTTGTTTGGGGAGGCACAGCCTTCCCTACCTGGCCCTCCATACAATTTTGCAACCCCAATGTGGCTCTCAGGCCAAAATGTTTGCCTACCCCTGGTTTACACCATCCCATAAAATTCTATAAAAGGGATAGAGTTCTACATTAAATTGTGTAGAAAGATTCCAAAACTCAATACACACAATGTATATCAACAAGCTCATCATCTCATCAGTTCTATAGGCCTTTTCTAGAAGAGTACACGCAGCCTTGAGTAAAGGGCATTGCAGAGCCACACGTCACTCTGGGGAAAGTGTAGGAGTGCACATGCCTCTATTCTAGCCATTAGCTCTTCATTACATTAAATTACCAGCCCTTTCTAGCATTCCAAACACCTGCAATGTTCTGTTTCTCAGAGAGCATCAGAATGCAGTAGCCAGTTCAAAATGCTCCCCCTTCTCCCCCCCCCCCCCAAAAAAAATACTTGTGGTTGGAAAAATGTGTTTTGCACTATGAATAATTTAAGCGGATACACTTCACTGCTCTTCTATGCATGAAGTGCTATTGCTTTTGTAAGAACTAAGAGGCTTGCAGTTAAAACCAGATTATAAACTACTAGCTGGTCATACTTTAAATATGCTACCTTAAAATACAATTCATTTTGCCAATCAACAAAAAGGTAAGTTACAAAAATGGTCTTTTCTTATTACTTTTGCAATGTAGTGCCTTCTTTACCGCCAAAACACCATGCCATACATTTAAACTAGCAGACTGGATTGCCACTTTCAATGAATATTTAGCTGAGATTTCTTATTTTCTAGGGAAGAATCATGAAGACATTTTTACTGTTATGATAACTACAGCATGGAACAGAGCATCTCTTTGACTTTTCCTGTCACGGGTAAATGATGGAAAATAATGTACTCTATTCAATGCGTGCTTTCCCAAAAATCTTAGCTAGCACTGCCATTTTCTCCAAGACATCTCGAAATCCCACTGCAATAAAGCCTTGGTTAATATTAGTTATCAACACATCACTGTCTCAAGTTTAACTCTTTTCTCCCTGGAGGAAATATTTTTTTTAAATTCCCTTCTTTAAGATTTACCCTCTAACCAACGAGATTCAGTTTTATTAAGATGTTATTTATATTGCCTTTATGCCATTAATGAATATGTTTATTATAATTTATTAAATTATAAACTAATTTTTGCATTGAAATGTATTTATAAATGCTGACCATTTCAAGATGAGATGGTTTCAAGTAGTTTTCAAAAGGGGATATAAATTCCATCACTATAAAACACCATAAGTCAATGTGAGAACATGGATTAAAAATTCACCAGATTTAGCCCTACAATTATATATATATATACACACACACACTTATATCTATACCTATCTATCTATCTATCCACACACACAATAAAATGGAGGTTGCCTCTTAATGGAATTAAATTCGAAATTTTTATTTTTTCAAAAATATAGCCTAATCTGCCTATGGCCACATAACATTAAATGTAGATACAACAGTATGAATAATTTGCTAATGTATCTTCACTCTCCTAGGCCAGACATCCTGTTTACAAAGACATTAGAGCTGCAGTGCCATTTCAGTGAGTCACACCCTTTATTATTCATAGAATCATAGCAATGTAGGGCTGAAAGGGACCTCAAGAAATCATCACCACCAGCCCGCTGTGCTGTGGTAGGACTAAGTAAATCTAGACCATGCCAGGCAGGTGTTTATCCAACTTGTTCTTAAAAACATCCAATGATGGGGATTCCTCAACTTTTCTTGGAAGCCTATTCCAGAGTTTAACCACCCGTATAGTTAGAAAGCTTTTCCTAATGTCTAACCTTAAGCTCTCTTGCTACAGATTAAACACATTACTTCTTGTCCTGTTTCAGTCGACATGGAGAACAGTTGTTCACAGACCTCTTTATAATAGCCCTTTGAAGACCTACCAGGTTCCAGTCTTCTTTTCTCAAGACTAAACATGCCCAGCATTTTTAACCTTTCCTCATAGGTCAGGTTTTCTAATCTTTCATCATTTTTGTTGCTCTCCTCTGGACTATCTTGAATTTGTCCACATCGTTTCTAAAGTGTGGCATCCAGAATTGGCAAGAGTAGTCCATCAGAGGCCGATGACTAGAATGGGCCAATTACCTCTCTTGTCTTATATACAACACTCCTGTTAATGCAGCCCAAAATGATATTAGCCTTTTTCACAGCTGTGTCACGTTGGTTCAGATTCAATTTGTGATCCACTGTAACCCCCAGTTCCTTTTCAGCACTACTACACCTAGCCAGTTATTCCTCATTTTGTAATTGTGCATTTGATTATTTTCTTCCTATGTGAAGTACTTTGCACTTGTCTTTATTGAATTCAGATTGATTCTCCGATTTGTCAAGGTTCTTTTGAATTCTACTCCTGTCCTCCAAAGTGCTTACAACTCCTCCCAGCTTGGTATCATTTGCAAGTTTTATAAGCATACTCTCCACTCCATTATCCAAGTCATGAATGAAAATATTACCACCAGGCTCAGGACTGACCCCTGCAAGACTCCACTAGCTATGCTGTCCTAGTTTGACAGCGAACCATTGATAACTTCTCTGAGTATGGTCTTTCAACAGGTTGTACACCCACCTTCTGGTAAATTAATCTAGACTGCATTTCCCCTAGTTTGCTTATGAGAATGTCATGTAGGGCCACACTAAAAACCTTACTAAAATCAGGATATATCACATTTACTGCTTTCTCCTCACTATCCACTGGACCTTTAACCTTGTCAAAGAAGGAAATTAAGTTGCTGTGGCACGACTTCTTGACAAATCCAATACTGACTATTCCTTATAATCAGGGATCCTAGATTTCCTGTTTAAAAAGCCCCACAAATTCTCTGATAACAAAACATTAAAATCTGCCTTTTTTAAAAACAATTAAAATGGAACACTGAGCTTTAGTTTCCCTAGCCACAATATATAAACACTAAAGATTGTCTGTAAGAAACATATTCTGCATTTTTTTGTGGCAAAGAGATTTCTAGGATCCCTGCTTTATAACCCTATTATCCTCCAGGTTCTTATAAACCGATGGTTTAATAGTTTGTTACAGTATCTTTCTAGGTTTCAAAGTTAGGCAGATTGGTTTATAAATTACCCAGGTCCTCTTTGTTACCCTTTTTAAAAAGATAGGTATGTTTGCTCTTCTGCAGTACTCAGGAACCTCACCCATCATCCAGGAGTTCTCAAAGATCATTGCTAAGGATTCCAAGATTGAATCAGCTAGTTCCTTAAGTGTCCTAAAATGAATTTCATCAGGCCTTGCTGACTCAAATATATCTAACATCTCAATATTCTTTAACTTGTTTCCCTATTTTGGCTCGTGTTCCTTGTTAACAATAACTATGTTGAGTATCTGGTCACCAATAACTGTTCTAGTGAGGACTGAAACAAAATAGGCATTAAACACCTCAACTTTCTTGATATTATCAGTTATCTTTCTTCCTCCTATACTTTTCTTCATCTTCTTCTTGTATTTAAAGCGCTGCTTCATCTCCTAATGTATTTAAAGCGCTGCTTCTTACTGCCTTTTATGTCCCTTGCTAGGAATCATATTTTGTGCCTTACCCTTTCTGATTTTGTTCCTTAATGTTTGTGCTGTTCTTTTGTACTCCACCTTAGCAATTTGTCCAGGTTTCCACTTTTTGTAGGATTTCTTCTTGATTTTCAGATAATTAAAGAGCTCCTGATGGAGCCATATTGGCCTCTTCTTATTCTTCCTATCTTTTCTTTGCACTGAAATAGTTTGTAGTTGTGCCTTTAATATGGTCTCCCCTCAGAAACTGCCAGCTCTCCTGCACTCCTTTTTCCCTTAGATTGTCTTCCACTGGTCCTTACTTACCTGTTCTCTGAGTTTGTTAAAGTATGCTTTTTTTTTAAGCCTGTTGTCCTTATTCTGCTGCTCTCACACCTTCCTTTTCTGAGAATCATGAAATCTGTCATTTCATGATCACTTTCATCCACATTGCCTTTCACCTTCAAACTCACTACCATTTCCTCCTTGTTGGTCAGAACCAAGTCTAAAATGGCTGCCTCCCAGGTTACTTCCTCCACTTCCTGGAACAAAAAATTGTCCCCAATACGTTTCAAGAACTTAGTGGAAATTTCATGTTTTGCCATCTTACTGTTCCAACAGATAATTGGGTCGTTTAAGTCCCCCATTACTACCAGGTCTTGTTTTGGATATTTCTGTTATATGTTCTACAAATGCCCCATCAACCTCCTCTTCCTGATTTGGTTATTTATAGTCCAGCAGTTCTCAACCAGGGGTCCAAGGCCCCCTGGGGGGGGGGGGGCATGAGCAGATTTTCAGGGGGTCCGCCAAGCAGGGCTGGTATTAGACTCACTGGGAGCCAGGACAGAAAGCTGAAGCCCCACCGCCCCAGCCCCACCACCCAGAGCTGAGGGTGAAACCTGAGCAAGGGCCCACAGGGCCCCCGATTCACAGGGCCCCCTGTAGGAGAAAGCCCTGGGAAACTGCTCTGCTTGCTACCCCATAATGCCAGCCCTAACTTTTATATGCAGAAAAATACTTGTTGTGGCACAGGTGGGCTGTGGCATTTTTATAGCATGTTGGGGAAGGGGGCAGCTCCGAAAGAAAAAGGTTGATAACCCCTGCTATAGTCGACAACTGCACAATCAGTAGATTGTTGCATAATCAAGCAGAAAAAGGATGTAGAAGCTTCAACTCAGATTAATTGTTCATGAAAGCAATTACAGCTAACAGGCTGTTTGTAAATGGACTGTAATAATTCAGGAGTGATGGAAGCAAACACAGAAAGGGCATTTGCTGTGTAGGTTACAGCGACTTGGCTAAAGCTGAGGCCTGACAAAATAAGCAAGCAAACATACTAAAAGAAATCACTTCGCCATTAATGCTGAAAGCCAACTATACTAAGAGGCTTGAGGCCAATTAACATCAATACGCTTCAGGTGTGAAAAATTGTGAAATTGTGTGACCCAGCTTGTCTGCTGCAACACTAACCCAGCAGAATTCATACTATGGCCATCCAACCAAAGCATATTCGCACAAGCATTTCAACATCATCTCCCCAATAGCCATATGGTACATGTGGAGTAAGACCAATGACGACTCCAATGAGCGTGCTTTTGATTCCAGGACTCGGGAGGGCTAAATAAATCTTACTGATAGCAAGCCAGTTGCCAGTCAGTCTAGGACAAGTTTGAAGAACATCAAGTTTTTAAAAAGTAGATGAAAAAAATTAAACATATTGATGGAGGGCATATTGTCCTTGATCAAACTGTGAAGTGCCCCTTGCTGGCAGGAAAACAGAATACAATAAATGCTAGTTTTGCCAGCCAGGGCAGGCGCCCAGCTGGCAATCAGATTGCACTATAGCAGTTAATCCAGCTCAGAAGAACCTTATTACTTGGAAACTGTTGAGATTTTTCTGTGTGCTTGTTTCAGATGGCTCTTATTTTGTGCTATTTATACTTACTGATTATGAAAGTCAGATGATTTTGTTCTGTTATTACACTACATTCCTAAAGCAGGCTGTTGCGTAGGACTGCATAACATGGTTGCTTGAGTTCTTGCTGTAGTTCTTTTAATTACCATGAACAATTAAAGTCACCTAATAAGATTTTAAATCTGATGCCCACAAAAAGCACACCACATTAACATACAGAAGTATAAAAAATGATCCAGCAAAAGGTGATATCTACATAATAGAACAGCAAAATCCACTCCATTGTAAATCCAATTTTGCCCGTCCTACCAACAAAATCCCCAATAAATACTCTTTCAACTTGAAATGTGACACACGTGGGCTGTGACAAAGAGCACCATTTTTAAACCATATTTGAGATTAATGAGACAAGCTATTCTAAAGATAGGCAGAAAAAATGAATATTAAAGTTTGAAAATTGTCTAGTGCTTTTTTGCCACAGCTTGCCTACAAAACAGTTTGTTCTAAAGACTTCAAAGATGTTGGGGATATGAAGTGAAGATGACCAGTTAGACACAGTGAAAAGAAATATGATGAAAGGAGCTAAAACAAAGAAAGTTTCTGCTTTGTTTCCTTTCTTCCTGCGAACAAGGGAGCATCAGTGTTTTGACGCTAGTATTGCTAACTTCTCAGACTGGCTTAAAAATCACAAGATTTTTCTAAGCAACAATTTTTGAGTTCTTGTTTGTCTTCTTCCTTTTGAGCCTTTAGGGTCCAACATTTTCAAGCTTTTTTTTTTTTTTTACCCAACCAAGAGAGCTTAAAACTTCCTTTTTAAAAGCTGTGATTGTCACATTCACTTGTCTTCAGGAGATGGGCCTTAAAGTACCCACCAAATATTGAGACACATTTTAAAAAATAATCAAAAGAGTTGGCAACACCTCAATTCTTGGCATTTTACAGTGTAATCTTGCAATACTGGGTGTCTTTACTGAAGCCCAAGTCCTGGAATCATGGGCAACAGCTGAAGGGCATGGAAATGGGAACACCTTGCAGGGCTGGGCTAGATGGACTATGGGGATTAAAAACTCTGCATCATTATGCTGATCGGGGTTCCCAGTGTTGTTCTTCAAACATGGTTGCAGATGCTCATGTGACTCCACAGACCTCTTCTGATCTGCCGGGCTCCTGTCCCTGAACCTTAACTCCAGTAGGAGAGAGGAAGCGGCAAGCCCTGCAGAGCTTAGGGGACACACCACAGTTGCTTCTCAAGCTTCCTTTATTAACATATGGCACCATCATCATTTATGTGGATGTTTTCTTAGTTCAGAGTTTATTGTGACAGTGTGATATAGACAGGGAAGGAGGAAAACACAAGGTCATCAAGTATCTAGAGAACCTACATATGGACATCAAAGTCCTAGTGTAGTGCTTGAAAAAGTGTGAGAGAGAACATTTTGCTTCCATTAAGAAACAAATCAAAGGTATTCATCTAACAGAAAATGTGAAAAAAATTAAACAGAAAAGTCATTATAACCTTAAAACATGAATGACTCAAAGGCAACACTAAGGAAATCGCCTTGAAGTACGTCTGCAGATGTATATCTGACCACTCTGGCAATTTAACTAAGCCAGTCTCAAGTGTGTTTACAAAGGCAAATAACGCTGCTGATGTAAAGATGTTTCAGAGTGAAGATATGTTTCTGCTTTATGATTGGATTCTGTGCAGTGTTCACTTTTCAGTGTAACCTAGAGGCTAAAACATCAGCAGATGACAGAAACAAATAGAGGAAGGAAGAGCGGTAATATAGGAAGAGCTTTATTGCTTATGCTATTTTTTGGCTAGTTCGCAGTCCATTTGGCAATGCCAAGATCAGATCAGATTTTCCTTCAAGTACTAATAAATTTTTTGCTCTCTGTCACACACACAGCTAATAGGGGTTCCCAGTGTTGTCCTTCAACCCTGTCTGCAGCTGCTCACAAAAAGTGTCTAGTTTAAAGAAAACATCAAAATAAATGAGTTTTGTTGTACTTTTTAAATTTTTCCACTTTTGAGGGTGCCCTCAAAGTGTTTCGAATGTGAAACAATACTGTGGCTTTTTAATGTATCTTGGTGAAAGCTATGACAAATGATCATGCACACAAAACAAAGGGTAGGAAACTTCAGTGCAGTAGATAAATGAAGCCAATGAAACCCTTGAAAAGTGATGCAAACACTGAGCTCCTATATTAAACTGTAAAATTAACAGAAGTAAAAGCAGAGTGCTATAAGAGGTTAACCATCATGGTGAAGTACATTCTGAAAGGAAACAAATCCATTCTAACACATACATGCCATTATATACCACCAGTGTCCCTCTGCTATGTACAACGGCCAAACTGGACAGTCCCTACGAAAAAGGATAAATGCACACAAATCAGATATTAGGAATGGCAATATACAAAAACCTGTAGGAGAACACTTCAACCTGCCTGGACACACAATTACAGATTTAAAAGTCACCATACTGCAGCAAAAAAACTTCAAGTCCAGACTGCAAAGGGAAACTGCAGAGCTACAATTCATTTGCAAATTTAACACAATCAATTTAGGACTGAACAAAGACCTACAATGGCTTGCTAATTACAAAAATAGCTTCTCCTCTCTCTATGTTCACCCCCCCCCCCCCCCATTCAACTGCTAGAAGAATAACCCACCCTCCCTGATTGGAGATAATAAGCTGGTTCACCCTAATTGGACTAACCTTGTTACCTCCCACCTGGTTCTTGCCTACTTTTCTATACCTGCCTCTGGACACTTCCACTGCTTGCATCCGGTGAAGTGGGTATTAGCCCACGAAAGCTTATGCTTCAAAACTTTATAGTTAGTCTTTAAGGTGCCACAGGACTTTGTTACCTCTTACATATCTAGTAGTTCTCTGAATTCACCCAAAAAGGTGCCTGCCACATCAGGCAGCTCAAAGATAAAATGGAGTTCTGTAAAGCATTACAGACCAATATTTCCTGTGAGTAGTGATTAATAAGCATGATGGATTTAAA
Organism: Sternotherus odoratus; assembly: GCA_032164245.1. Classification (NCBI taxonomy): domain Eukaryota; kingdom Metazoa; phylum Chordata; order Testudines; family Kinosternidae; genus Sternotherus; species Sternotherus odoratus. Next base: position 136,742,006 of record JAVMKO010000003.1, on the reverse strand, counting down.
TTTGTCAGGGAGAAAGCACAACATTTTTAAACAATCAGGTACCCAAGTACTCAGCCCACTATGGAGGTTGGCCAGATTTCTGGAAAGGTCTAGTTCACATTCTCAGCCTGAAAGATTAACACTGGAATAGCCCCATACTTCAGATTACATCGTTCAATTACCACAATTGCTCCCATACTATACTAGCTATCACACTGCATTTACAACTCTTGTTGATGTCAAAAGAATGGAAATGCACAATACAAAAATAATGTTTACTAGAAGTGGTCTCTTCATGAATATGGTTGAAGTTCATTGGTGATGCAGGTAGGGGGTGATATAAAAGATGGCACAGAGGTATTCGTGAGTAATGGAAAGAAAGGGGCAGTCAAAGTTGGAGTCACTGTCAGAATAGGAGGAAGAGGGGAGAATATGAAAGGAGACAAGAGTTAGTGCTGAGTGATGTAGGGCTAGTCATCCATGCCCTCATCTCAAGGTTATACTACGGGAACACCTTTTCATTCAGAATCTCCAACTGCTTCAAAACGCAGTTGCCTGTCTTCCAAGTGAGGTGAAACAGTACAAGCACATAGAACTGCCAAATTAAACTCTTTGCCTTGGCTTCCTTTTTCACTTCTGGTTGCAATTCAAGGTATTGGCAATGATTTGTAAAGATCTGAATGGTGTGGAATCCAGCCTAGTCACTATACATCGTCACAGCAATTAACATCTGTTAGAAGACATCCAAATACTCCATAACAGGCAAAGGGTTTTTTTCTTTCTTTCACTTGAGGGCATTACGGTTGGAATATGTTCCCTTGGCAGCCCACCAAAGCTCCAGTCTAACACCAGTGTAGGACATTCTGACGTTGTTTAGCTTTTATCTGATTTTTGTTTTTATTATTTTTGAAAAAAGAGCTGTAATTTTAACATTACCCACTGTAGATGCATTTAACTAATTCATTATTGTTTTAATTTAGTAACTAAGTGCTTAGCTGCTATATTGTTAGATGCTTTAAAAATGAATAAATCAGTCAGCAGATAATGTAATAAGTGGTCTTTTCATTTTAATATTGATGAGTTACGTACAGGTTTAATTAATTGCAAGTGCCAGAGCCTGTCATTAGGCAAGTGGTCATATTCACTATAATAAATATCTAACCAACATCCATGAAAACACATTAATTGCTTTTATTATGATCACAATGATTTACCCTTGAAGAAATAGTATGTACAACATGATGCCTGCTATGTTAGATTATCCTGAAACGACAAAGGGCAACCTTTATGTCAGGTATTCTTAATTTTATTCTCTATGGTTTAATAATTCTACATTTTTCCTTAATGTTATCTCCCCACCATGCCCATATCAGCACTTCTGGGGGGAAAATAGCAAATCACACAAATTGCCCATACAATCCTGGGCAAGCAGTGTGAAAAATTGGCAAGAATTGCAATTAATGTGCAACATAATGATAACTTAGACATGGCCACAAAACTCTATTTCATTTTGTTTGCACTGTAGACATTTAACCCTGATATATGTAATGTAATCTTAGAAATAAATTGGTGTCCAATGATAAGACAGCGTTCACATTTTAACTATGTAAAAGACCTTCTAGGGTCAGGGAGGGAGAGTGCTTTATGAACACAATAAACTTTAAAGACATCCTAGTTTTGAGAGTTTAAATTATAAGAAAGACAAGCATAGATTCCACCTCTTTCATAATGTGAGCATGTTTCTCAAAGGCTAAATACTGCAAACAATAGACCATAGGCTGTCAGTTACACTTACTCTCCTACACTGAGAAATCTTCTCAGTCATCTCAAGAAAGCTGACATCTACTTCCATAACTTTCTCCTCTCTAAGCAAATAAATACAAGCAAAGCTTTAACTTGATAGTTCCAGATACAAAAATGTCAACGTGATAATCTAGCAACAACAAAACAAAAACAAACAAACCTAACAAAAGACAGCCAAACCAACTTAAAAACAACCCACCAAGAACATTTATCTTTCTCCTCCCAAAGTCATTTGGGTAAATTCTGCCTGTGAGAGACCCTGGCAACCAAAATAATTTCAATGTAGTTGCACAAGCGTGATAGAGCAGAATTTGGCTTATTAGATGGATTGAAAAGAGCCAGAAGTCTGTAGAAAATTTGAGTTTTATCAAAATGAAGTTTTAAAATAGAGCACACATTTTTCTGCATTTTAAACATTTTCCATTTTAAATGGGGGGAGGGGAATGCTTGCCTTCTCTCTTAAAAAAAGCTTTTTCCATAGGGAAAAGTTTAAAAAAAAACAAAAAACTTAGAAGTGGAAAAAAATCCTTTTTAATAGTGTACCTTTTCACTTTTAAATGTAACATTTTCATGTGAAAGTGTTAAATTAACGCTGGAGTGTTTTCATGAAGATGCTATTATGCTGACAGGACAGCTTCTCCCATTGGCAAAGTGAATCCACTTCCCAGAGAGAGGAGAGCTATGTCATCGAGAGCAGCTCACCAGTCGACATAGCACTGTCTACAGAAGGGTTGAGGTTGGTAGATTTTGCACACCCCTGAGTGACGCAATTATACCAATCTGTAGTGTTGACCTGGTCTTACTTTCAGAAACAAACATTTTTTCACACCTTGTCTGTTTTCCAACTTGTGCTGGTTGAAAGACAATCTGACAGTGAGGAGAAGTAGCTTTCCCTCTGCCCCAGCTTCTTTAAAATGTTTTCTTAAATTATTTCCCAATTGGAAAATTTAAAATTTGGATTGTTTTTCCCTGTGAAAATGTCCACGGGGAAAAAGGAGGAAATCATCCTTTCTAATTAACTCTAGAATTGAGTATTTGCAGCAGGTCATGTGTTACAGCTACACAGCAAACCTGATTTCAGATATTTGTTTATAAAGCATTAACTGCCAAAGAAGCGACCACTTTTAAAACAACAGCACTTTTCCTCACAGAAACGTCTATTAACTTACAGTTTAGTAAATGACTGGGTAGAAATAAAATGGCCCTGTGAGTTAAATGAAAGGTTTGCTTTGAAGCAGGTGGAGACTTTCTACATTTTTGTAAGAACTTCAAACTTGATCCTCTGTTCACTGATTTCAGGAGGAATGTAGCCATTGACTGGAGAGGGTGCATGGTCAGACCCTTGCTCAGGAAAGGTGATGAGAGGTTTATATCACAGCAAAAAACAGATCAGGCCAAACTCGTCCCTTTTATAACCCCACCGCGGATTAATTCAGTCTATCTTCTTTCCTACCAGTATTAGCTCTTATGAAGCAACTTCATCAACTAAATTCTTCAGTTTAGTTCTGTGAAATCCAAGTGTAGTGTTGCCTTAAGGAAACTGGTGAGAGAGTAAATATAGCTAAACCATCACTTAAAGTCAATGAGAGCTTGTTTTAAGGTCTGGCTCCTAAATCAGTGCAACTGGAAGCAGACTCTCCTGTCAATCATTCTACAAGCAGGCAGAGTTGGTCAGCAGTAGTTAAGACGTAGACTGATGAGGCTTTCACAACTTTCAATGCAATACCTGGCAATGCAAAGGTCAGCTAATAAACAAGGCTTGATGTTGAATCAACAGCAAGTGACAACTTTACAAAACTGGCGGAAATGTGAAAAACCAGACAGGGGACAATGACCCCAGGGGAAACACCTGCTCTTCTATTGGTACACACTTGCCCGCAACACATTCTTGGCACCTGAAAGATCTAGCTGTTAGCTCATGTTTACAATTAAGCCAAATTGGGTATGATTGGCAGCAACACACACAAAACAGAAAAGCAAAATAACTTCTGATCATATTAGTTATTGATCACAACTTCTCATTAGAAGCAAATGAAAGAGCCTAACACTAAAACACAGCTACATATTTTCAGCATGTGTTGATGAGAGACCATATATTGGTAAAATATTCAATAACCACAGTATGGATCTGGACTTCTGCTATGTTGGCCGTGCCACGTGTTTCATTCCTATCTTACACAGAAATAAAATCCACCTCCTCAATGTAATTTTGACATGCTACAATGTATTTATAGATGGTACAGAGTAAAATGACAATAGTCCCTCTTCCATTCATAGGACCTGGAAAACATTGGGGATTTGCCTTCACATTTATAGACCTGTTGAAATTAAGAGACTGAAACAACCAATCAGACCTAGCCCGTCTCCCGATCCATGCAAGATTGTTTCTGACAGTGTATGTCCCAGTGCTGTGCCCAGTCTAATTTCACATGGCTCTCCACTTCTTTTAGGATGGAATTTCACAGACTAATACATTTCAAGAGTACTCTAGGAAATTCTTCCTGTTACTGGGCCCAACACTGAATAAATAAATGAGCAAATCACAAGGCAAAGGATTTTGTTTGCTTGAGCCCATACTGAAACACTGCAGGGCAGAAATCTCCATCCCCTGCAAGGAAGGGGCAGCTATCTATCTAAGTACTCAGCTGCTGAACATCTGAGTGCCTGCACAGGGCCAGCTACAGCCGGTTCTGTGCAGGGAAGAGGTGGCAGCCAACGAGGCAAACGTGCAGTGTTTGAGTTATCTACTCAATGGCACACCACCAACTAGAGAGCAACATGCTCATTTCTACACCTCTGCACTCCTCTGCAGACATTTGGGAAAATTATTTCTATGGTGCACAATGCAAGCATATGTGTTTCCAGACATATGAGTTCTCCAGAGTAATGGCATTTCAGAATTTGGCCCATACCCTTTAAATGTTCCTTACTTAATTTCATCCTATTGCTCTTGCTTAACTCTCCTGGCACTATTTCAAACACCTCCCCTTTCTCAGTGTTTCTATACCATTCGCCAGTCTTCTGCTAGCTTTTCATGAAACCCGCTTGCTTTTCCCAACACTAGCAAAACAGATCGGATTCCATCTCAAGGTACACACCCATCCAGAGGCAATCTCCTCGTCGTAGGATAGCTCTGTTGCCCATGACACAGGGTGCAGTGAAAATGTTTGGAGAACATAGCCGGAAAAGATAGTCTATTTAAAAAATCACGTTGTTACATAAGGAAAGAAAGGGGAAAAAATACTCCTTTGATTTAAAATAACAAGGTGCCTGCTTTGATACACCCACTCATCACTCAGCCACTGCATCCTTCTAATTGGAATCAGGGAAAGAATGCCTTCAAAGGTCAGCAATGCAGTGTAATTAACAATCCAGATTAAAACAAATCCCTCTGCTTTCTCTACCCTGTTCGGTGATCTTGGACACTATTACTAAGTGACATTATGCCTACAGTTTAACTAGACACACTTTGGTTTTTGTTTTTAAAACAAGGGATAAAATAATAAAAGCATAAAACTGGAGACAAGAGTGGGCGACAAGAGTAATTTTCTTCCTTCCAGCTGGTGTACAGATTACCTTTGGCCTCTTGCTTAATTATTTGAATTTAATTGCTGTCTATTGAGCTGAAAGCAGGTGCACTTTCACAGCACTTCTGAAATGTGTGTCCAGAATCTGGTTAAAAAAATAGATGTATAAATAAATAGATAAAAAGCAAAATGGGATCTGACTTTGTACTCACACCTGTTTTAACAACATGTGAAATATGTGGTGTTTGAAAATTAAAATATGCTTCAAGTGCTTTAGCTGGGGGACAGCTTGCCTACTCTGTAGTGCTGTATACACTATATCAGGAGATAAATATTAATGTAAGATGTTGAACAGAGGATGATTTCCAGAGAGGCTAAGTGGCTTGCCAAAGGTTACACAGGATACCTGCAGCAGAGCAGAGATTTAAACCCAGTATCCTGAGTCCCAGGCTAACACCTAAACCATCTGTTCATCCTTCCCCTTCAAACTCGCCTGTTCCTTCCCTTCTCTCTTCTGTTCCCTCAACCTCTCCCACTCCTTCACCAATCACCAGGGCCAGTGTAACAACTAGGCAAACTAGGCAACCACCTAGAGGACCAAGATTTGGGGCGCCAAAAAGTGCTCGGGCCAGGGAGCGGTGACCCACTAGGGGGAGGGTGTGAAGGCTCCGTGCCAGTGTCCCCGGGGATGGGGTGGCTGTGGAAGAAGTGGCTGAGCCTAGATCGCCCCCTGACCGAGTGGAAGGTGGAAGTTTCATCTAGGATGCAAAAATATCATTGCACCGGCCCTGCCAACCACACGACCTCTCCAGTCACCTATTCACCGCTGGAGTTGTGCATATGAACAGTGTGTAGGGACAAAATTTAAAAAATATGGTGGGCACGTAAGTTGAATCAAAACAACATGCAGATGTAGGCACAAACCTGCGTGCACACACCTCTCCAGTTGCTAGTGCACAAATTTACCACAGCCCCCTACTTTTGAAAATGTCCTACTTGTTAGGTGTTACCCTGATTTTAAATCCCTCACTCTAACAATTGATCTTGTACCATATTATCAACTTGTCAGAAATCTGAAAACCTTGGTTAGATCATTTTAAATTCTTCCTTTCTCTTAAAAAAAATAAAATAATAATAATTAAAAAAAAATCTCTAGCTTTACTTTGCGATCCATATGCTAAAAATCAAGCACCATCCAGACTCTGCTCTCTCCAGAGTGATAATATGCTGCCTGAGTCCAGATGCCTAGTAAGAGCCACAGCTTCTTTTGATTTGTTTTCTGATTGTTGATCCTCCCGCCCCCCCTACCATGAAGAAACCAGTTTGCCTTTTTTATTGCAGCCAGGCACTAGGTTGAAAGACACGAGGATTTTTTTCCCCAAAGAAAACTTTTAAAATTTCTTTTAGCATAAATCCATCACTCTGGCTACTTAAACATTCTGTCGCTCTTCTGAGCTTCCTTCAGTTTATCTACCAATATCTTTAGTAGATAGGTGTCCAGAACTAAATGTAATATTCCATCTGCCTTCAAACAAGTGTTATACAAGAGAGACAATTATCTCCGTTTCACTATATGTTACCTCTGCACATACAATCATCAAATAATTTCTGGTTGCAAATACTTCTTATTTATTGAAATACGAGGTAGAGAGCGGTCATGATCAACATTCTGAAAAGTGACCTTTGATTTGGGGCATTGTTTTTTAAGGTGTTTGGCTTGAGACACAGATGGCTTCATATGCAGAAGTGCTGAGCACTCCCAGCTGTAGCTAGGTGAAGCTTTTTAGCCAAAACTTTTTTCTTAGAAAAATGCAGATCTGGATCAATCAAAACATTTCATAAATTTGGGTCAATTTCAATAAATTGTTTCAGTAAAATGAAAATTAACAAAAAATTCCAAATAAATAAAAACATCTAATATCAACATTGTTAAAACAAAACATTTAAATGGAGGGGATTGAAAGGACATTTTGTCTAGTATTTTCCTTCAGTTTTATTTTAAAACCTGCTTAAATACATCCAAACTAAAACATTTTTTAATTTTCAATTCATCAAAAATTTGAAGAAAAAAATGTTTTCAGGTTAAACGGAAACTTTTTTATTGTTATTTTTTTTTAATCTGACAGTAAACCAAAAATTCCTTTATTTGCACCGCTCTGTTCTTAGCTCCTCTGAAAATTAGGCCCAAAGTGTGTTAAACAGGGTATTCACAAACTGAGACACCCAGAATCAGAGGTATCCTTAAAATGTTGGCTTGAATGATTTGTTTGAAGTCATTTAAAGCATGTGTCAATAACACAGGGTGGGCTGGTTGTACTAGACTAATTTCATAGGCATGTCCAGAAGAGCTTTGTAGATTTTCAACTAACTGTGTGTGGAAATAAACCAAGCACCATTTTTAGAAAGTTGTTCACGAATTTGGCCTTAGAATCAATGACTCTCCAAGACAAACTAATGAAATAGGCAGAAGTCAAATATTTTTTTTAGTAAACAATGGCATATCTGATTTGGTTTCTAAGGAAAATACACCAGTATGCTTCATTTGACGGACCAACAAAATGCATTTTGGGATTAAAAATATCTTGCTGTGGGGTTTGCAGAACTCAAAATAAATTAATAACATCAGGAAAAGAGCTAAGTCGCATGATATTTTGTCAGCCATTTCACTTCTCTGCAGACTGTTTTGCAAAGGTCCCTGATTGGCCAGAATTATTCTTTTGGTGTTCCCGGGCTGCCTTCCCTTAGTTTGAAAACACTGTTATTTGTACTCCAAGGGGAACAAGTCCATAAAACTCCCACTGAGGTATTCAGCAGAAACATCTGCTGATAGCTTGAGTGACATACTTGTGCTGAGCAGGGCCTTGAAACATTTCCAGATATAGCAGAATAAAAACAAGGAAGTGTTTAAGTAACACCATACATGATTGCGAATATTGACCTTTGGAACCGATATGAAGTTAAAAGGGATATACTCCATTTTAAGACTGTGTGTTGCAAACAAATTTCTCTCACCAATGAATACCTAAATTAAATGTGAAAGAATGGAGGGCAAAGAAACGTAAACAATTTCTCTCCCAGAACGGTAACTGATTCAAAGATCAGAAATAACGGATAGGAATAAATGGTCAGTTTTCAGAATGGAGAGAGGTAAAAAGTGATGTCCCCCAGGGGTCCATACTGATGCCAATACTGTTCAACATATTCATAAATGATCTAGAAAAAGGGGTAAACAATGAGATGGCAAAATTTACAGATAGTACAAAACTATTCAAGATAGTTGAGTCCAAAGCAGCTGGTGAAGAACTACAAAGGGATCTCACTAAACTGGGTGAGTGAGCAACAAAATGGGAGATGAAAGTCAATATTGATAAATGCAAAGTTGTGCACCTTGGAAAACTTAATCCCAACTACAGATGCTCCCTGAGTTACGCATATCCGAGTTACGCAATTTCGAGCTTACGGAAAAAGTTATCCGTTATCCTTTTCACTTAACTCAGGGAGGGTACAAGGAACAGAAGGTGCCCATTCCACAGACCTTCGATGGTTGGGAATGTGGTGTTATGTTAAGACAGCTGAAAATGTTTCTCATGTTCCAACTTTACAAACCCTTTTCTCCAAGGTTACCTCTTTTTTTCCCCGTCCTCCCTCTTTACTTATGTTTGTTAAATAAAATAAATGGATTTGAGAAAGAAATGTTCATTTCTGAGTAGCAGCAGTGGGGGTTGGTTGAGAGTTGGCTTTACAGGGACAGTGATACAAGGCAGGTGAAGGTTTGGGAAAGCACAATGCAGACAAGCATCTCACATTACTGTGAATCATTACTGAAATGGCTTTTCAAAGCCTTGTGGATCCACAGCGCCCCTTGCTGTGCTCTTCTTATTGCCCTGGTGTCTGGCTGCTCAAAAATGGCTGCCATGCGATCTGTCTCAACTGCCCACCCCCTGCAGAAATCCCCCCCCCTTTTTCCCCACAGATATGATGGAGCACACAGCAGGCAGCTATAACCATGGGGATGTTCTTTTCACTAAGCTCCAACTTTGTTAGTAAAACTTCTCCAGCGTCCTTTCAAACGACCAAAGGCACATTCCACCTCCATTCTGCACATTCTACTGCTGTCCAGACAGCTGGTATATGGCTACATAAGCCATTGGAGCAAGGAGTAGGCTGGGTTCCCTAGGATAACTATAGGCATCTCAGTGTTGTTGAAAAAAAAAAAAAATCTTCATTTTGTGGTCTGGAGGGAAAGTCCATTTCTTAGGGAGTACAGTAAACCCTCGATTTAACGGACCCCGATTTAACGGACTTCGGATGCAACGGACAAAATTTCCGATGCATCCGAAATCCGTTATTGGGGGCTGCCGGCTCCCGCCGCAGGGAGCCGGCTGGGTTGACAGCTCCCGCCCGGCTCCCCGCAGCGGGGACCCCTGCGGGAGCTGTCAAACCCCCCTGCCCCCCCCCCCGCCCGGCTCCCCGCAACGGGGAGCCGGGCGGGGGGGCTGACAGCCCCCGCTCGGCTCCCCGCAGCGGGAAGCCAGGCGGGAGCTGTCAACCCCCCCGCCCGGCTCCTCGCAGCGGGGAGACGGATGGGGGGGGGTTTGAGAGCCCCCGCTCGGCTCCCCGCAGCGGGAAGCCAGGCGGGAGCTGTCAACCCCCCCCCGCCCGGCTCCTCGCAACGTTGCGGGGAGCCGGGCGGGGGGGGTTGACAGCTCCCGCCCAGCTCCCCCCAGCGGGAAGCCCGGCGGGAGCTGTCAAACCCCCCGCCCGGCTTCCCGCAACGGGGAGCCGGGCGGGGGGGGGGGGGGGGTTGAGAGCCCCCGCTCGGCTCCCCGCAGCGGGAAGCCGGGCGGGGGGTTTGACAGCTCCCGCCGGGCTTCCCGCTGGGGGGAGCTGGGCGGGAGCTGTCAACCCCCCCCGCCCGGCTCCCCGCAACGGGGAGCCGGGTGGGGGGGGTTTGAGAGCTCCCGCCCGGCTCCCCGCTGGGGGGAGCCGAGTGGGAGCTGTCAACCCCCCCGCCCGGCTCCTCGCAGCGGGGAGCCGGGCGGGGGGGAGGGGGTGGGGTGGGCTGGCTCCATATAACGGACTAATTCGGGCGGGGGGGTGTCCGTTGTCACCCGAAAGTCCGTTATTTAATCATTTTAAAAAATGATTAAATAATGGACTTTCGGTTTTAACGGACACCCCCTCGCCCGAATTAGTCCGTTATATCGAGGTTTCACTGTATTGTTTTGCACTCACAGTTAATTGCAGAAGCAAGTGCTGTTATATAGGCATGGAAGTTTCTGATTTCTGAGCACAAAAATAGGAGCTCTATTCTGTATCAATTCCATCTAGAACTTGGCTAAAGGATGGTCACGGGTTGGGGCTGAAGCATAGCCAAGGAATGTGCAATTAAGCAGATCCAGTTGCCACAAGCCTCCCTGCTGTGGTAGATGGTCAAAGCCTTATTCATTCCAGTGCACAAACTGGACTAGCTACTCTGAAGGTCCCGGCTGAGGACTGATGGGTGCAATCCCTGAGGGTTGGGGATGTTCCGGCCTATTATTATCTGTGTCACAGTAGTGATTACAGGCCCTAATCAGAAAACAGAATCCCAGCATTGTGTTGGGCTCTGCATAAACACACATTCAAGGACAGCATCTCCCCCAAAGTACGGACAATCCTTCCAGGCTCTAAGGAGTTCTCTGCCTTAGACCAATAGCAAAGTTTCTATAAATTAAAGCCCCAATTCAGCATCCCTTTTCCAGGAGGCAGTAAGTGTTAACTGTACTGACATCCTAGTCTATTGATTTGAAAATGTTTCCCATTGCCATAAATGAGGCTGCAGAATGTGCTCAATGGTAAATACATACTTCAGTGCAGAAAAGGGATGGAAATAAGCACATTCTTAAATGCTTTCAGGGATTAAAAAATCCAAAGAAAAGTGAAAGCAGTTGTTTTTAAATAGACATTCCCCTGCAGCGTTTGCAAGACAAACATCACAGCACTGAGACCTTGAAAGTGAAATGGACAAAAAAGTGAAAATTTCACTGATTTTCATTACTCAGACTCATCAGTTTGTTCCAAAACCCCCACACATGACACTTCAATCTGGGACAGTTCCTCAGATTTGTCATCTAAAATGAATGGCTCAGGTTTGAGAATCTCCCTCAACCTCAGCTGTGAATTCATTTAGTTTCTCTGCACTGGCCTTATCATCCTTGAGTGCTCCTTTAGCATCTTGATCATCCCGTGATCCCACTCATTGTTTAACAGGCTGTTTCTGATGTACTTAAAAAAATTATTTTGCTATTACTCTTTGAGTCTTTGGCTAGCTGTTCTTCAAATTCTTTTTTGGCCTTCCTAATTATATTTTTACGCTTCACGTGCAAGAGTTTATGCTCCCTTTTATTTTCGTCACTAGTAGTTAACTTCCACGTTTTAAAGATGCCTTTTTGCCTTGCTGCTTTTTTTTTTTTTTTTTACTTCATTGTTCAACCACTTTTTTGGTGCTCTGTTTTTTAATTTGGGGTGCACATTTAAGTTGAGCCTCTATCATGTTATTTTTTTTAAAGTTTCCATACGAGGTTGCAGGGATTTCATTTTTGGCACTGTACCTTTAAATTTATTTAACTTCCTCATTTCTGTGTAATTCCCTTTTCTGAAATTAAATGCTACCGTGGTGGGCTGCTGGAGTGTTTTCTCCACCACAGAGATGTTAAATTTAATTATATTATGGACACTATCACAAAGCGGTCCAGCCACATTCACCTCTTGGGCCAGATCCTGTGTTCCACTAAGGACTAAGAATTGTCTCTCCTCTGGTGAGTTTCCAGGACTAGTTGCTCTAAACAGCAGTCATTTAAGGTGTCAAGAAACTTTATCTTTGTATCCCGTCCTGGGGTGGCATGTGCCCAGTCAACATGGGGATAGTTGAAATCCATCATTATTATTGAGTTTTTTTATAGCCTCTCTAATCTCCCTGAGCATTTCACAGTCACTATCACCATACTGGTCAGTAGTATATCCCTATTGCTATATTCTTATTATTCAAGCATGGAATTACTATCTATCTATTGCTATTACTATTGCTTTCTTTCATATATAGTGCCACTCTGTGATGTCTATGATATCAATAGCCTAATTTAATATGAGGCGATCTATTTCACCCATCTTATTATTTAGACTTCTAACATTTGTATATATGTACTTAAATTGTCACTTTTTAGCTGTCTGCCATTACATGATGTAATTGAATGGGACTCTCTTTCATTCGACTGTTTATCATCAGATTATACCTGTATTTTATCATCTTCCATCCTCTCCTCCTTACTAAGACACAGACAATCTCCATTAACAGATCCTCCCCTAAGGGATGTCTCTGTCCAAACCTTTCCCACAGCTCTTAGTTTAAAAACTGCTCTACGGCCTTTTTAAGCACCAACAATCTGGCTCAATTTTTGGTTTAGGTGGAACCCATCCTTCCTGTATAGGCCCTCCCTTTCCCAGCAGTTTCCTGGCCCTGCATGTGGAACTGGAGATACGGTTGTACACAATTTACTTCACTTAACTGTCTAAATATCGCACCCACAGATCAGCTATACAGACCTGTGATCCACTTTGGATTTAGACAATAAAGAAGTTCACATAGTTCATTTAAGACTGAGAAAAAAAGCACAAAAATGGGACCTAGTGCATGAAATACTGTCCTTCCGCAGAGCATAGATAGAACTTTTGAATAGTTTTGGAGAGGGGGAAAAAGCAGCCAAAACCAGGGAATTTAGGGTTAATAGATAACATTTAGCTTGGCCCAGGACATACCATTTAGCACATCTTATTGCAGAAGCTTGAGACTCAAATGTGATGATGCATATTAATGACAATATTATTAAGAAAAAAAGAAATAGCAAGTCTCCGAGTTCTTGGGGCTATAAACTGCTTACTGGGAAGTCTCATAGCAGGAGTCACACAAAAAAAAGTCTATGGATCTTTTTTAAAAAAGTCTCCTATTCATTCTTAATGGGACACTTGCAACTTCCAGAGAAGGCCCCCAAAGTCCTGAAAATCTGCTCACAGTCTCCCAGACTTTCCCATGAGTGTCTTTCTTTGCTCCATTTTACTGCATTGTCTGTAGTTAATCACAGGGAGATTTCAGAGGAAAGCAACAAGATCCCATGATGTGTATAAAGTTCATGAGTCACCACAGTTTGTGCTACAATGATGAAGCACAATAATATGATAGAAGAATAGTGTGTGACCCATAAGGGAAAATTCAACTAGATGTCTTTATGGTAGTGTGACGGTGAAAGAGAAGAGGACTACTCCAGCTGATGTACAGAGAAACTGAGGAACAGTTACAAGGAGAAGAATATTTATATCCCTGGTCTCTAGGATGATGAGGCTCAGGGGATATGCATCTACCCGATAACGGACAACTACTGCTCACAAGTGTTCTCTGGGCACATCTACAACCCTTCCAGTGTGAGGACAATGCCATAAAGGAGAGCAAGTAGATAAGAGGAACCTGCCAATGTCATTATACCTAAAAATGAATGGGAGTCCCACAAAACCTCATGAAGGCCCCCAGGCGTTACTCTAGGTAACATTTGGGTTTACAGTCCAATGACAAGGATTCAAAAGAAGGAGCACGTGCTGATGGAAAGGTGTGGCACCATAATGGGCACAAAGAGGCTTCAGAACTGTATGTCAAAGGATGAAGCCAATCCCCCATGACTTTGCAAGGAAAGAATGGAATTGAGCTACAGTCCTCCACTCTTAGGGTATGTCTTCACTACCCGTGGGAACAGCGGGTAGTGATCGATATATTGGCGATCGATTTATTGCGTCTCATCAAGATGCTATAAATCGATCGCCAAAGGCAGTCTCGTCGACTCCGGAAGTCCAGCTCACCGAGAGGTGCAAGCTGCAGTCGATGGGGGAGCCCACTGCCAACTGCTGCCTCCATGAGGACAACAGGTAAGTTGGCCTAAGATGCACCGACTTCAGCTACATTATTCACGTAGGTGAAGTTGTGCATCTTAGATCGACCCTCCCCGCTAGTGTAGACCAGCTCTTAGATGTTCCACACTGAGATAACTGACGGCAACGTAAATCATAAATCCAAATCTGAAAGAGTAAGTGCAGAAAGAAATAAAGGCCAATTATCTCAGTACAGAGCTCTCTAGCGAAGAAGATTATTATGATTAGAGCAGGACATTACGAGATTTTTCTGTAATTTGAGATTTTAAATGACAGCGTTTAGTGGTATGTCACTAGGGGAATAATACTATGTAAAAATAGGAGCAGAACACTAGCTTAATCTGCATGTTTCTATTCTAATCAGTGTTGGAGCTTGCTGGAAGCACCACTTGACTGGCAGGTTCTCACCAGGATTTTGCTCATAATGTGCCGATCCTAAGAAATGCTGGAAAGAAAGGATGGGCTTGTGGTTGAGGAACTGGACTAGGAATCAAGATAGCTGGGTTCAGTTACTGGCTCTGACACAGACTCTCCGCTGATCTTGAGCTAGTCACTTAAGGCCAGATTTACAAAAGTATTTAGGTGCCCAAAGACGCAGATGGAGCCTTTGTAAATTCCAGTAGGCACCAAAAGAGATTAGTCACCTAACTCCCATTGACTTCCATCGAGAGTTAGGCACCTACCCTCATTAGGTGCTTTTGTAAATCCCACTAAGTGCAGAGCTGCATCTTCAGATGCCTAAATACCTTTGTACACCAGGCCGTTAGTCTCTGTGCCTCAGTTACCCACTTTTAAAATGGGGATAATATTTCCTCTCCTCCAATCTTTGTCCATCTTCTCTATTTTGTAAGCTCTGAGACAGATGCTGTCTGTTTCTAATCCTGGACAAACAACAAAATGCAGCCCCCAAATCTCAGCTGGACTGCTTAGTGTTACTGAAATACAAATAAAAAATCACCACCACCACCCTGCCCTCAACGCTCATTGAAACTACTGGGAATAAAACGTGTTCAGCATCTTGGAGACAGACAGCATCTCACAGAACCAGATCCTTAAAGTGGATTCTAAAACTGGACCAAGAGGTGTGTGGACAGAAAAGTAGCTATGGAAAACTGACACCATCTCCCTTGACTCTCTCACTCACATCTGTTCATTTTAGTGACTAAAACACATTTATTCTGTTGGCACTGTGGAGCCAATGCAGCTGTGAGTGACTGGTAATCCAAGTAACATCTTCTACCAATTCCAGTTGACAAGGAGTCTCTGTCCCATCCTGGAAAATAATGATCTGGTGTTTCTCACCTTTTATCTGCGCTACTGCAATGCAGTACACCTTGTCACAAAGCCTTCAGTACTTAGGAAACACCATCTGTGACTGAACGCTACTATACATCTCCTCAGCAACACAGGCTACCACGAGCACATCAGACCTGTCCTCCACACTCTATAGCTCTTCCCATAGAATATCAAATCAGGTTCGAGGTCTCGGGCCTTATCGTCAAGGAGCTCAATCGACAGGGCAGAGGATATTAAAAAGATCAACTAAGATCTACTATGACCATAGTCGACAACTTCTCTTCTCTGACACAGTGGCATTTCAATGAGGCGAAAGCTCAACTGTGCAGGAGGCAAGGCTTTCTCGGGGTCTAGTCAGAGACTGGAATGAACTCCCACAGAAACGAAGGGCTAACACAAATCTTACCACCAGCTACTCCATATACAAGGTGCATTTTGACCTTATTCTCCAAATAAGCATATAGCTCTGTGTAGGTGTGTATGTTATTTAAAAAATCCAAAACATTCCCCTGCACACACTTCTCCCCCTGGGGAGAAGATGAGAGAACACACACGACAGATGTTAGTTATGTTGCTTCATGTAGTACTGGAAGGCATTTGGATCATGAGCATCGTATAAGAATCTATTCAGAAAAGCATAGAATTCTGGATTCTCTTAAGCCTCTTACATCGTCAACAAATTTGTCAGCTAAAATCTCATAGCAGAAACTTTATTAGTGGTAACGGAAGAGGTAGAGAGAATCTAACTCAACTTTCATATCCCAGGTGGAGTCTGCAGGGCTGACTGATATGAAAAACCCACTTTTTCTTGGTAAAGGGAGCATATTTGAACTGAAGGTATTGAAAGATAAGATACCAAGACACCTACTGAGTTTTGTCTTTTTTTGTTGTTGTTGTTGTTATTATTTTTTGGAGTAGAATCATATTCAAGAAATAATACACGGAGGCAATGTACTTGTGGAAGATTATAGTATTCCTTGAGTGCAGCAAAACTGGCCCCCTGAAAAAGCAGAACTTTGTGAATTTTGCTTCATTTATGAAAACCGATTTATTCTTCCAGGGGTTGGGGAAATGGGCTGACATGCCTGGGCACTGCTAGGATCCCTACCACATAGTTAATAACATACCCAAAAAAAGCTCATTTCTGGCCTTAGTTCTAAAGCCATTTCACAAAAACTGCTTAGTGATGAGCTCTCATGGAAAGAACTGAATAAATGTCTCATTCTATCCTGTAAAGGTGGGATGTCTAATAGGGAGCAATAAGAATGATAATGTGTCTCCATGATTAAAGTCACAATCGCAGATCATGAAAGATGAGCTATTTTAGTGGGAAAAGGCAAGTCAGAGAAGACTTCAAAGTGATTTCCCTGAAGTTTCTAACATTATTCATAAAACACTGATATAGAAGAAACTTGCACAAGAGATGATATGAAGGGGATAAAGATTAAAGAACTATTGGGAGGAGGGTGGAGACGAGAGAAATTAAGGGGAAAAAATATATAATTGGATGTAATGAATTAAAAACAAAGTACCCAGATCGCTGCAGAAGATGAGATGTCATTCCTTCCCAAAGACAGCTAGAAATTTCTATATCAGGAACATAGAGGACTGTGAGGGGAATACAAGTTTTGAAAGGAAATGTGAAAAAAGAATAGAGGAACAATTAGAGGCATTTTCCTGTTCCACTCTGCTTTGCCAGTAGGTGTCACAGCAGCCAATGTTATTGTTGTACACAAAGTCTTGGGTTACATGATTATCTATCTACCTTAGAGAAAACCACTAGTGCATATGCAATAGTTAAAATAAATCAGAGTTAAAACAAAGTCTATAGCCTTTTGTGTGGCTTTGGGTGAAGTATTTTAAGGATCCTTAAAGGGCTTGGAAAACATGCAAAGCAAACAGATTGCCACTGAATGTTAGCACACACGGCCACTCATATACCTATACTTGGGGGTTTTGTCAGGCATTAAATAATGTATGCTGGCAACGGGTAAAAAGAAAAGACGCTTATTACCTATCCCCTGATTGCATTAGTGGAAGCTTAATTGGCATCAGTGAGTCTGGTATGTTCCTGAATGTGTCTGACACTCCGAACGACAGTTATTAAATGCAATGTTGTCTGAAATCGCGCACAGTATGGTGCCTGGAAAACAGGCAATTTTAGTGCAACTTATGACAGAATATTTTCAATTTCTTTAAAGTTACTCTGCAGCATTAACACATTTGAAAGAGCTTCTTGATTTACCTTCCCCCATTTTCCTTTTCACAACAGCCTCCTACATTCCAGTAGCCAAAACTTTGGGCCATGTGCTTCCCTACCCTTAATCAGCCTTAAAGGGAGCAGTCAGGGTATGGTCATGTTTAGAACTGGCAGAGAAGAAACCAAGTACATGGTGGTCTCTCCCATCATATAGCTGCCTCCGCAAAGATATGACAATCATAGCTATAAAGGGGGTGGAATGACCTTATGTAGCATTTTCCTCTGGAATATATTGTAACTTATTATGCAATTTCCAGTGTGCGTTTCTGCTGCACTCAGCAGCACTAGCCCCTCCTCCACATCCCCACCCTGCTTTTGCACATCCCTTGTGGGGTTTCAGTGCTTGGTGGGAAGGGAAGTCAGCCAGCGCAACATAGCAGCTGTGTTACCAATGCTGGGGTCCCTGGCCCTGTCCAGAGACAGTGTGACAGCAAATGGGTACACCTGTAGGCTCCAAGATTGTGGGGACCTCTTCTATTTTGTGGATCCCCATATTACCCAAGAGATTCTGGGCGGCACTCCCTCCTGTTCCACACATCGATGCCCATTCTGAGGAAATGATAAAGCAAACGAGTGGCTCCTCAAAAGCGACACAATTGTAGGGCTCAGTGCCTGTCTTTCAAACATTTATCTCCACCATAGTGTGAAGGGCAGTGCATCTGACCCTAGGCCAAACTAACCGACTGCCTTCCTGGCACATCTGCCATTGACCTCATGGACAAACACTTCGACAGCTCCCTCTGCAATCTCCATATTTTCTGTAATTTACCCTAGTCTGAGCACCCAAGAAGGGCTTGGACATTTGCAGCAAGTTACTCCAACCTGGAAAGAGGATCAACTGCATGTAAAAACTAAAGCTATTCTTCCTAATCTACTTTTATATACAGTCCTGATTTACTGTGATAAACAACGATGAACAAACGCCACCACCATTTAGATGCAATAAGAACTCCAGCAAACCCAGTACTCTAAGCCTCCAGCCAATTTCTTTCACACAAACTGCCCAGAGACCAGACTTGGGCTGGTGCTGAGAATGCCAGGTACTTATCTATCTGGGGGTTGTTTGTCTTACCCAAAAGGGATTTATTTTATCTTCATTTGAAAGGAGTTTTTGCTTGTGAATCAATAAGATCGAAAACAAACACACTATACATTAAAGCACTGAGTTATTAAGACCAAAGCACGCAAGGGTGGAAGCAGCTGAAATGCTGCTTAGTTGAAAGCATTTATTATTTTGGGGACTTCACCAGTTTTGTTACACTATAGCAATAGGCCTTAGAAACTGGCCAATTATATTGTTAAGTTAAGGTTACCTCGGTAACCACAGCATTCTCTTATACCCACCTTGCACCTATTACTAGAAATATCTTGAATACTACACAAACAGTGACATTTGTCAACTACAGATATATATTTAGTTGGCTAAGGCAAGTAACTGTAATGTTTTTTTTTTAATAATAAAGGTCACCATTGCAGTTAGTATACTGGTATTATTTAAACCTGCAAAACGTTTTGACACAATTTCCTTGCAAGATGTCATAAAAAAACGTGTATTATAGCATTGTTGGGAATCTAAATGATCTTTCACTATGGCATCTCTGACATCAATGAATTTTGAGAGTGCTAAGCATCTCTGGAGGCGATACCACTGTGACACTAGATAAAGAGGGAATTGACCATCTGCACCATCTGACCAATTGACCATCTTTTACCAATGTTACACAATTGCGATAAATCTTGTACAAAACATGCCTTGTAAGGTATCATTGGAAAAGTTATAATCTGCTAAGTATTATCCTGTTGAAATGTCTGCATCACCATTATTAGTAAAGCAGACAGAAACAAGACAGATTGACATCAAGACTATCCAGCCATGTGTTGATGGACCATTAAGGAGGATCAGCTCTTTTAGTGGGCCCCTCCAGAGGGCACCTTAGAGAGCACACAGACAATGGATGTCCATGACTCAGCAGGGCAGGTAGAACATGTGATCCAGGACTCCATGTGTGAGCCAGTTTTCCAGGCACATAGACTGAGGAGACCATGACATCGCCTCCTTGCCTCTTTCCTGCTCCACATTTCTGGACTGTGATTTCTAACAAAAGGGAACTTTGAACAATGAGCTGAGGACTCAAATCTTTGGAATGTAAACAAAGAGAATTACTACAAACTGGCACATTTAACATCAGTGCCATTATTCTGATCTACAGATGCTGAATTCAGCTATAATGTATATGATTCACTTTAACCACTTAACTCTCCTTTTCTTTTTTTATTAATAGATCTTCAGCTAGTTTACGAAGGATGGGCTCAGTGGTAGTTAGTGAGCTCTTGAAGTACTTATTGACCTGGGGTGAGTGTCTGCTTCTTTGGAACTGGAAGAACCTAACACACATGATTTCTGGTTTTGATACTGTTTTATCATAGAAGTCTGGTTTGCCTGGGTGGTGCATGAGGGGCTAGAGGGCCTGAAGGGGACTGTCTATGGCTTCGTAACAGCTAGTATAGTATTTTGGAAGCACACATTTGTTACTGGCTTTGTGAAATCTTATTATAAACTATACCACCAATATGAGGTATATGCCCTGTATTCTGGCAGTCTGACCTGAAATTGGTACTCTCAGCTGTGTCCCATGCTAGGCAGAGTGACAGCTACTTCTGTTTAGGTGCCAATGTGTGGATTTAGGATGAACTTTAGATACCCAGATTATGAATGTTTGGCAAATGCAATTTTTCTGAGTATAACAAAATAAATGAAACAACTTAGGAGAAAATGGGTTATTACTTGCACTTTGAGAGACTGGAAATAAATATCAGTAAAGCAAGAGATTCCCTTTTATTTTCTCCAAGTTAGATAGCATAAGGGGTCAGGTGAAAGGCACTCATGGTTCCTTTAAAGTATTTAGGATAGTTCTTCACCTAGCTGAGGCTCCCATTCTGATGGTTCCATGAAAGCCTGCTGACCACTGGCTTTGGAATATGAGAAAACTTTGCTAAAGGACTAGAACCTGCATGCAGTAGAGTGCCTCACAGTACTGCGTTCACTCACCAAAACATTGATTTCTGTGAGGTGCTGTAAAAAATTAGACTTGTCACTTAAAATACATCTACTATTGCTTTTCAGAGGCTCCTGCTCTAACACCACGCTGAAGAGCTGCATCAAAGTGGAGGCAGGTGTACTTAAAAGTGACAAGTCTGAAAAGCCTGTGTTCTAAATTCAATAGCTCTTCTGAAGAGGTCAAGCTTTGCAACTCAATCTCTCAGAACAAAATTTACCCCAGATGTCAGAAAAAGCCTATTCTCTGGGAAAGCACGAGTTTCAAGACATCACAGCAAGACTCGGTTAGGCAGCAACATTAGAACCAGAAGCAGGGAAGTAAAAGGAGCCAGATGTAATCCTGACAGGAGAATATGGGGAGTGCCACTGTATCTCAGGCTAGCTTGCCCACCAAGGGAAAGGTAGAATATCCCTATCAGTGCCCAATGAGAAAGAGTTTGATTTCAGAAATCTAGTGAACAGCTTATTTCAACTCTGTTTGCCTGATCTGCATTGGAATGCAAAACAAAAAACAAAATTGGATCACTTTTCTATTCCTTGAAATGGCTTGAAATATTTACGAACAATTTTAGGTTTTATTACACTAAAGCTAAACAAGAGACTATTTAACATAATGGATAGTAAAATGAACAGGACATTAAAAAAAAAGCTCTCAAATCCTCTCGTTTGTTTTCTACCTCCTTTCCTTTGTCAGCTGTCATGGATAACAAGAATGGCCACTGAGCTAAGAAAGGTTGAAAAACTAGTAACATTGGTTCCAATCCCAAAATTGCTGAGAAACTCAGTGATGTGAGGGGTACTTCCAGTGCCCACTGAAATCCCAAAGGAATTAAAGGTACTTGGTCAGAGTCACTCGGGACCATTATTCCCAACACAGGATAGTATCTAATCTTCCAGCTTTTGTTTTACATTACCACCCCACTACATAGAAGAAACCAGTCCTGGAGCACTCTGGGGCCATTGCACATCAGTGCAGTGGAAGCACGAGTATTAGAAGTCAAGTGGCATGTCATACCCACTGGGTTGATACTTCCAATGTTGCTCAGCAAGATGAGACTGGGTGCAAGGTTTTTACCTTAATTCAGATGGAACTCATGGACTATATACATAATGGTGAAGAGCACCAAACAGGTACCTTACTGAAGATCCTCAGAGTATCTAGGAGGGATCTTTCCTATTTGCTTTCAATGCTCTGTGCAGACCAATCATCAGACCATAACTAATGCAAGAATAAATCCATATTTTCTTTCAATTTTATAGTCTATAGCAGTGGTCACCAACTGGTTGATCCTAGAGGATCTCCCAGTTGATCGTGATCTCTGGCGGCACAGCAGAGCTGCTGCTAAGACAGATTCCCTGCCTGGCCTGGCTCCGCGCCACTCCCAGAAGTGGCCAACTCAGCCCTGTGGGCAGTGGTCTACCTGCTGCTCCTGCCTACAAGCACCGCCGCCACAGCTCTCATTGGCTGGGAATAGGGAGCCGTGGCCAATGGGAACTGCAGGGGTGGTGCTTGCAGAGAGGGGCAGCGTTCAGAACCATGTGCTGCCTCGCTCTCCAGAGGCCACAGGGGTGCATTGGCCCCTTCCAGGAGCAGCGTGGGACTGGGATAGGCAAGGAGCCTGCCTTAGTGGAGGGAGCCAGTGGGGAGCCACCAGAGATAAGTGCTGCCCGACAGGAGGCCACACCCCAACCCCGATCCCCTTCCTGGAGCCAGCAACCGAAACTCCCTCCAGCATCCCAACACTTTGCCGCAGCCCTGACCCCCTTCCTGCACCCCAACACTCTGCTCAAGCCCTGAGTCCCTTCCTGCACCTAAACTCCCTCTCAGAGCTTGCACCCCTCACTCCCTACCCCAGCCTGGTGAAAGTGAGTGAAGGTGAGGGAGTGATGGAGAGAGGGTGGGATGGAATGAGTGGGGTGGGGTAAATCCTGGGTTGCCCTTAAATTCAAAAAGTGATCTTGGGTGTAAAAAAGTTGGAGACCACTGTTCTCTCTATCTCTCTCTATACACACACACACACACACACACACACACACACACAGAGTATAATGTGTGTGCAATGTAGCAAATTACATCTGCCAGCTGTAGGTAGCGGTCTGTGAACTGGGGCTTACTGTGACTTGGTTCAATGAAATGGAGGAAAAATATCAATAATTTAAAATGTTCATCTGCTTGTGTGTTTTCTCCAAAGCAAAAGGGAAACAATAGTTAGTTTTTTCATACCCAACATGGAACCACAATAGTCAAACTATTCAGGACGAGAACAGGCACAAAGAATACAATGCAAGCTTCAGCAAGAGCCTCGTTTCTCGGAAATGCGTGGGGAGGTTACATTGTTTGTCAGGCTTATTAAAATATTGATGATGCAAAGAAGCACCCTGTGTAGCAAGCACACCCCGGGTGGGAAGATCAATTCAACAGAGTGATGGGCTGCCAAAATTTTAACAAAAGGCTCCCTCAAAATGTGCCGCCTCAGTTGGTGAAACAAGTGATGTTTCCTAGGAAAAAGTTCTTCCCATTCCTCACAAACCCCTAAATCAATCAGTGCTTCCACTCCTCCCACACCCAGATCCATCAGTCTGCATTCAGCCTCCCTTCTCGACCCAGGATGATGTCCCCAGCCCCAACACCTTGTGAAAGCTCCTCTTCTGTCCTGTCACACAGCTATTCCTAAAGAGAAGGTTACTCACCCTGTGCAGTAACTAAAGTGATTTCAGATGGGTGTCCCTGGTGGTGCTCCACTCCAAGTGGATGTACATTCCTGCACCTCCGATCGGAGAGTTCAGCAGCAGTGCTCATCTGGGTGGTGCGCGCACTATCCCCATCTCATCCCATTGACAGTGCCTACCTAGCACATGACCCGACCCCTCCCAAGCTCCTTCTCTACTGTAGAGCAAGAAATTGAACTGTGAAGTAGATCTCAAAGAACTTCAGTTAATGCACACAGAGAGTAATTGTCTCCATCAAGGGTGCTCCACTGCAGGTGACTGTCAAGCAGTGCTCCTCGTTGGACAGAAGGGGCTTTTGGAGTTGTGTGTGTAAATGAAGAGAATACAGTAAGGCCTAGCAACGAATCCAGTCGTGAGCCCTCGTCGACTGCATAGTGCTTTGTGAAGGTGTGCGGGGCTGCGCTGCATATGTCCATGATCAGTATGGCGCTTAGGAAGACTAACAACATTGAAAGGATCTGGTGGAGCGAGCTTGGATTGCCAATAGGGGTTGCAGGTTCTTCTGTAGGTAGCAAAGGTAGATGCACTAGGAAATCCATTTAAATAGCCTCTATTTGGAAATAGTGGAACCCTTAGAGCACTCCCCAGTGGAAATGAAAAGTCTTGGTGATTTTCTAAAGGGCTTAGTTCTGCCAAGGTACAACACTTAGGTGTGTCTGCCATCTAGAGTACGTAGTACCATGTCTTGTATTCTCCCATGTGACTTAGAGAAGAATGATGGAAGACGGGATTGGTTGGTTTATATGGAAGGAGGAGGGTGCCTTAGGGAGAAATTTGGGGTGAGATCTTAGAATGACCTTGTGTCCTTAACAAAGATGGTGTAGAATGGGTGTGCAATGAGGGTCCCTACCTCTCCCACTCGGTGTGTTGATCTAATAGCTATTAAGAATGCCACCTTCATCAATAGGTGTGTCAGCCAGCATGTTGCTAAGGATTTGACCAGGGCCCAGTGAGACAGCATAGTACTAAAATTCAAATCCCAACGTGGGGTGGGGTGGGGTGAGGTGGTGCACATATTTTGGGATGAACATTTCTGATACGTTTGGTGATCAAAAGGGCAAAGATCTACATCCTGTCAACCTTGTGATGGAAAGGGGTGATAGCCACGAGATGTACCTTGACTGAGCTAAGCAATAGTCCAGAAGTCTTTAGTCCCTGCATGTATTCTAGTATCAATGGACAAGGGAGGGGGGAGGGGGGGGAGAACAGCTCTGGTTTATTTATTTTGACACCATATGTTGAATTGCTTCCATTTATGCAGGTAAGTATTATGCATGATTATCCTTCTGCTGGTCAGTAATATATCTTTCACCTGCTCTGAGCAGGTTAGTCAGTCTTGATGGACCCATACTCTCAGGTGAAGCCTCTCCAGGTTCAGATGGTAAACCTGTCTGGCAGCCTGTGATAGAAAGCTTGGCAGATGTGGGACAATGTGTGATGTGCATATGGCCACCCGAAACAGGTAGTACCACCACGTTTGTTTGGGCCACGTGGAGGCTACCAGGATAACTTTGGCTTTGTCAGTTCATATTTTGTATATAATCCTCGATAGCAGGGGAATTGGGTGAAATACAGAGGTGCGTTTGAGGAGGAAGAGGTCTCCCAGGGATTGGGACCCCAATCCAACTCTGAAGCAGAATTGTGGGCATTTGTGTTTCTGGGATGTCACGAAGGAGTCAATAGATGGGTGACTCCATGTTTGAATATGTTTCAAACAAAGCAGTTTAGTGCCCACTCATGATCCTGAGAAAATTCTCTGCTCAGCATGTCTGCTATAGTGTTTTGGACAGCTGGGAGGTAAGAGCCTGATATGCTGACCTTGTTCTGGATACATCAGTTCCATAGTTTCATAGCTTCAGTGCATAGAGTGGGCAAAAACACATTGCAAACTGCTCACACTTCCAGGAGATATTTATGTAACCATGTCTCACAGGGGACCATGAACCCTGTGATGTTGTGCTGTAGATGGGCTCCCCAGCCTATCAGGGAGGCATCAGTTGTCAGAATCATAGAAGGAGGAGTTTGCGTGAAAGAGACTCCTACACACACATTGTAGGATTGGGTCCACCAGTGCAGAGTCTCTTTGACCTGGGGTGGCAGTGTGAGGTGTTTTCTCACACTGTGTTTGTGTGGTATGTAGATGGTTCTTAGCCAGCCCTGAATGCAGTGCATGGGGAAATGTGCATATCGTACTATGAATGTGGTTGCCATTATATGGCCTAATAGTTGTAGATGGGTTCGTGCCATGATGTGTGGACTGTTCAGTACTGAGGAGATCGGAGTGGTCATAGTAAGACATCTGTTTAGTGGTAGTGATCCTTTGGCCTGCAGAGAATCTAGATGGGCCCCAACTGAGTCCAGTTTCTGGATGGGCATCAGGATTGATTTTCGCATGCTTACTTGTAAGCCCAGCTGCAAAAAGAGAATGATGGTCCTTTAAGTAATGCTGAGAGCAATTGCATGGGTAGGGGCTTTTAGTAGTCAATTGTCCAGGTGGGGGAATTTTATTACCCCCTGCTCGCAGAAGTGTGCTGCTACCACTGCAAAAATACTGGAGAAGGCTTGTGGTGCTGTTGAGAGAATGGCAGACGTTTCTAGCAGTAGTGTTCTGTTCCCAGAATGAACCTGAGGAACGTTCTGTGAGCAGGATGTCTGGTTACATGGAAACAGGCATCTTGGAAGTCAAGAGCCGAAAACCAATCCCCCCGTTCCAGTGTAGGTATTATTGTTGCTATAATACATGAATAGTGTAGCTGAAGTCAACGTATTCAGGTCGACTTATCTCAGCGCTGAGTCGCTGGTACGATGGAGTTCCGGAGTCGATAGGAGAGTGCTCAGGGATCAGTTTATTGCATCTAAATGAAACGTGATAAATCAATCCCCGAAAGATCAATCTTTACCCGCCGATCCAGCACATAGTGTAGATCTGGCCTAAGTCACCAATTAAGCCAAAGCCTAGAAAGGGCACACGTTTGATCTAAATACAGGGTGTATTCTTTCTGTCCACACCTGCTTTTTAATGATGATTCTTTGTATTAAAATGGTAAAGATATATCATCATATGTATTTTTTCAGTACAGGTGTTTCTATAAACACTATCAGTATTGCTATAAACACTACAAAAACAGAACTACTAGCTAGAAGAAGCACAGTTTGGAAAATAGTTCTGAATAGGAGTTATCACAATTGCCCAAGGCAGCAACTGGACAATAGATCTTTGTAGTTTAAACCAATTATAAACACTTTGTGCATGAGTCTACCTGCTAATATCCCATCATCATGTAAATCAAACTCTGTATAACTACAGTCTGTTCTTTCATTAGTCATAATAGAATTGGTGCACGATGGTACCAAAATGTATCATGGTGGGTAGAGCAGGGGACTGGAAGCCAGGAAACCTTGGTTCTATTCCTCATAATGACATTGAGACTCACTATGTGACCTTGAGAGGTCACAACTTCTCTCTGTTTCAGTTTCTCCCATTTGTAAAATAGGCATAACAACTTACCCACCTTTGTGAAAAGCTTTGAGATTCTTGGATGACAAACGCTATATTCAGGGAGCTCAAAATGCTGGGTAATACAGTTCAATGCATGGGTTATTGCAATTAGCTATGAAAGGTAATTTGGTAGAGGCTTCAGAATTCTGTCTCACAATCCCCTCAGCTGACTCCAAGGTGATACTGATAGCCTCTACATTATCATACTGGTTGGAAAGAAGCATTAGTCCAACACAGGACTTCCAGGAAGCAAAAAAGAGGGAGAGTGGGAGGAAAGTCCCAGAACTCCTGCCACTACTAAAACATTAACTCATGATATAGCCAAGGTGATTTCTCCTTTTAACATCTTTGTATATTAAGAGGATAAACAGGAAAGGTGAAAAATCCAGACAAATTGTTTCCTCTTTCTGAAATATAACATTATATGGAATTCACTAGCTTTCTGAACTACCATTCATGGATGCAAATATATAGGTAAAGCAAGGTCTAGAAATAAAATATAAAGGTCACTTCCAAATGATGTTGTGACTGCCAAAAGCAAATTACAGTTTTGAATGTTACTGATAAAGAACATCACAAAGCTCTTATGTTAACTGGATAGGACTGTTCCCAAGTGACATTGCAACTAAAAGCTTTCCATGATTACTTATTTCACTTATTCCATTGCATTTGTCATTGGGTTAAATGCAACGAATGCCCCTCACCCGCAGGTAGAAGGTATTCACTGAAATCTTGGAACCAATGAGCCACTAGGAGGTAGATGAAATGAAATCAAAGCCTAATAAGACATCTTTAGACTACATCACAGGTAGCAGCAGCAAAGCCAAAGACTGTTCTTTGGAGCTTAGACTCAGTCCCATTTCCCTGCTATTCTTTCACAGCTGTTTCAATGCTGTTCTTTGAGCCTGAGCTATATTGTCATTGGTAGCCTAAGCTACTTTAACAAGTGTGTGATGGAAGTTAACAATGATTTTATGTTCTTTAATCAAGATAATAACTCACCATAAATGCCACCTCATCTGCTACTGCTGGGTGACAGTGAAACCCTGAAGAGCAATTAATGAATTACATGTATCTTACTTGCAAAAGAACTGTACAAGCCACACTTATTTGGTGGCTCAAAGTGCAGGTAGAGAGTCTGACACTATGATTTATTAAATTTCTGAGTAGCTGGGGAAAAAAAAGTACTTGATAATTAGAGGTGATTATTTATATATTTCTGGTCTTTATAAAATGTCACTTTAGTACAACAAGAGCTGCATCTGTTGTTACCTCAATAAATTAATTTGTCTTCAAGGTTTTTAAAAACACTCAAGAAAAAAATGGATCCTAAAAGGGTATATAAAACTGCATTTTCAACACAAAAAGATAGTACTTAGGGCTTTTACAGCAAATTGTCTAATTTGTTATTAAATGATTTGGGGAGAAGTTTTTTTTGGAGTTTCTGATGTCAGCTGTGAGAACTAATCATGATTTTTTTTTATTACATTGTGTGTTTATCATGTGGATAATAAGGAAGAGGTTGACCGTAGGTGAAGATGTTTGTGAGGGTGATAGACAGGGCCCAGGCCCTTGAAATAATTTTTAGAATGCGACCCAAATAGGGCCCCTTGCTCATGTTGAGGAGTGAAATATGAGTGAAGTACTAATTTCAGGTTACTCCTGAGAGTCCTACTCAACATGAGTGTAAGATTGCTGAATCAAGCCCATGGTGTTTTTTCCACTGGGAAAGTAAAAGTGGGCTTAGAATGTATTTATTTATTTGTGTGAAAGTGAGGAAAAATCTACTTTTCATACTTACAGTTTTCCAACTGGAAAATATTTCCCAGAGTTCAAATGGACCTATAGTAAATGTTTTGCAAAACTGTTAATCAAAATTCTATTTGAAAATGTTATTGAAATTGTTAATGACATTTTTCATTTAGCCAAAACTGCTGCATGAGCGCTTTTTGGGCAAGGGGATAAATGGAAAATGTCAGTAAGTACTTTCAATTACAAGTTTTTAAAAAAACAAACAATTTTTGCTGCAATTTATGTAAAGATTTTTGTTTTATTGGTCGGTTTTAGTTGTTTTTAAGAAAAAAAAGTTTAGAATCAAAATATTTCAACCAGTTCTAATCAAAACTCAATAGACCTTGTACAGAATCCTAGTCCTCATCAAAAGGGAAGCTTTTCACTTAAGTAGGACCAGGATTTGCCACCTGTTCTTGCATGGTTCTCCCCTCCCTCCTCCACCCCCCACCCATTGTTGTCTAATATTCTGCTTTCTCTTGTCCTAAAACAAACTGGGAAATATCTGACTGAATAAATCCTGCCCTCACAATGTACATTTCTCATTCAGTTTTCAGAAATTAGCCAGATGGTATCAAATACTTCAGAGTGACACACAGGGGGAGGTACCATTAAAAACAGCATTTCATCTGCTCCAGGTACCCATGATAACACAGAACAGGACATATTCTACTGCAAATGCTTTGGGACAGCTAAGTGCTGATTTTTTTTAATGCCACTTGCAGTATAAAAGTATCCCATGATGAGATACAATTCATAGAATTTATAAAAACCATAATTCAGGCAGCCATCAACAGCTGTTCCCTACATCAATTTCTTTTGGTGGTGAAGAGCTGCATCTATTGAAACAGTTATTGCGCCCCAGATTATTTACATTGTATGTACGTGTCAATAATTTAAATGGTCTCAAATATTTTTCCTTTGGGAAAACCATGCCTGCCTCTGTATAACATCAACTAACTATTTCTAGGGGACAATTCTACAGGTGCTAAACTAGTGTCTAAATATATGAAACACTGCTTAGCATTACACATGATATAGACTACACACAATAATGAACACTCCAAATTAAAACATAAAAAGTATAGGAATGACTATTTCAGATCATTTATATAAACATTTCAATGTCTGACTGAACTGTTCATACAGTCAGTTATGGACAATATTTGTGTTAAAAGGAATCTTCCACATAATACAACCAACTTGAATACTAATCCAGAACGTAAGCTTATTAATGCTACAGCACAAACCTGTATCTATTAGTATATCATTAGAATTTGCAGATAGTTCCTCTATAATGTGAACTAGGACCTACAGCTGAAAAATATACAGCATTTTAAAATTATGATCAAAAGAGCCTTAGAACTGAAAAAGTTAGGGAGATTACTCTTTCAGCTGACTTTGAAAGGCAAAGTAGTTATTCTTGACTTAAAATTAGGAAAGCTTCTAACTCTACTAAAAAATAATTGTATGCTTATTTATACAAGTTTCACTCATACTTCAGACTGGGCCAAATCATTTCCCCAATACATAGCCCAAGTGACTGGGCTTTGAGTTAATGAGATCCATAGAGTTTCAGGAGAGGAGGTGGAAGGAATCCAACTCCCAGGACATGGAGTAGCACTGGATTGAATTCTATGGCTTTTTATTGTATGTGTTGGTGGATACGTAATACTATCTTATACGTCCCATCACACATTCAAGCAAGGGTCTCAAAGTGATTTGCACACAAACCTCTGATCTAGGAAGGATTACTATACTCATTTACAGGTGTGGAGAAAGAGGCCCAGAGATGTTAAATCACTTGCCCAAGGCCACACAAAGTCTGTGACAGAGCCAGGAGCACAACACACAACATATTTGTGAGGAAATATTGGAAGAAATAAACATATATATAGTTCAACTGAGGGGGAAATAACAGTGGATAATAGTATACAAATATTTGAAGAGTTTGAAAAACAAGGTGGGAAAGGAGGAATTTTGTTTAGGGGAAAGGGGGGCATTTATTTGTTTAAAATGGAACCAGCAGAGATCTGGACAGCTGCATCAATTACATCAACAAATACTATACAACAACAAATATTAGAACCCTCCAGATCCTCCCATAAAATGAAGATTGTCCCATTACAGCCTTCCATACGCTCTGTTCTCTTCATCAGAAAGGAACAGCCTGGGAAGTCATATAGATCTAGTGGCATGAACTCAAGGTTGGCAAGTTCAGGGTGTGACAAGGGAAAGGCCCCCTCGCATTTAAACCAAGAGACTGTTCACTCAAGTATCTTACCCAAACCCAGGTTCCACAGTGTCTCATGAGGGAGGTAGTCACCCTAGCTAGAAGTGACAGAAGGTAAAATTTAGGCTAAATATCAGGAAAAGTTTCCTAGCAGTGTGATTAATTAATCTGTGGAATAGATTCCCAAGAGAACTGTAGGAGCCCCAGTCAAAGGGCACAATTAAAACCAAATGGAACAAAACACTAAGTACAATAGGGAGCAGTTCCACATGGGCAGGGAGATGGATGGTTAGGTCTTCTCCATCACTGCATTCTTTTATGACGTGATCTGCCATTCTGAGTCCTGAGCTTTAAGGCACTAGCTCATGCCTACTCTACTTATAGGTTGACAGTATTCTGTACCATACTTTTCAGCCTGGCAACTCGTCAACATAATTTGTATCTACATCTAATTTTCTAAATCTATGCTCTCTCATTTTCTCCCTATACCTCGGACACAAATTTATGATTCAGAAAACTCCTCACCCCTCCTGTCTAGACCTTCCAAGCACTCATAATGAGTTTATTTGGCAACATGAAAAAGCTGAATCATTCCACCTGTGAACTGTGTTGTTCTATTGCAGTCAAAACCAGCTGTTTAATTTCGCATCCAAGCTAAAATGCCTAATGTTTAAACAGCATAGTAAAGTATTCAAGGCATGGCGCACTAACAAGACCAACTTAGTAAAACATGCATGAGAGTTCTCTATCACATGCAGAACAAACAAAGGTATAACACCATTTATGGCTGCATCTGAGTGGAAGTAGACAATACACCTTTCCCCAGTGGGAATAAATCCTGGGCATGAAGCGCACACATACTGACAGCAAAGATTTAAAAACAGAAGGGATGGGAACCATTCAACTAATTGACCATTAACTAATGTCAGCTAAGAATTGAATGCTAGCAAATCTTGCTAAAGCCCATGGGCCAGAAAATACCGTATCACAAAAAAAAAAAAAAAGGAGGGGGAGGGTGGAGAAAGACGTGCTGGAAACTGCAAGCTTCTCCCCATTAACTTTCCTCTGCATCGTTCCTTTAAAGAGAAAAGGTTCTGGACTCCTAATGGGAGCATGAAACCCAACAGTGACAGAAAATGTGTGTGGGGGGGGGGGGGGGGAAGCAGGCTTCTTCCCTGGAGTTTATGGGTTCCCCCACAGTGCTCTCATCTACTTTCCTCCTCTTTGAGCATGGTCCCCTTAGAAGCTATAACACCATTGGCTGAGCTCATGTCCCCAGTGCCTTTGCCTCACCCCCTTCTCTGAGGGTTCAGAAGGGGAGCTAATGTTGCTTTGAGAAACTTTAATTCTGCCATATTTTTCCACCAGGAAACAAACATCTCTGTGCCTGGACTCAGTGAAACAACTCTCGGCCCCAATGCTCCTGTATGATGTGAGTAACTGTCTGCAATGGCAGACTAGAGCTTCTGGAAGGTCATAGTCAAAGGATGAGCAGGCTCCTTGCTTCCCCAGACTGACCACTCCATTATAGCCAGACTCTTAAAGGGCTTGCAACCCTTTCTGGAGATCACTTTCCTAGCTTCCTATTAACAAGGAGTCTGCACCCCAGAGGTGGACACCCCTAGTGGGAAAATGTTGTCTTTTTTGACACATCAAAAATTGCTGTTTAATTGCCAGGAACTTTCATAATGTACAAATGTATTTAGAGGGCACATACAGTAGCTACCCATCAGCCAGTTAAGCACTTCAACATTCCCTGATGAAAGGTGCTAGTGGAGTACAAAGTACCATTATAATATTTATATTTTGAAGGTTATCACAAGAATAATTCACATAAAATTCTGTTTTCTAGCAGTGTTGATTTCTTTTCAGAAAAAAAACAACAGAGAAATGTTTGAAAGTCACAACCTAATGAGAATTTCCTATATAAATTGGACACCGGTATTTAAACAGTGATGACATCACAGTAATTCATGGATTATGTATAAAAACAAATGTTTAAGATTCCAATTTCTGAAATGTCACTTTCTGATGGAGCTGATACATGAGCACTATAAAATATCATCCCTTCAATAAACCCCCAAAAATGTATATTGTGTTATTTGTGATTGCTCCTCTGATTGCAATCAGCTTTCTTTCAAGTAAAAAGCTAAATAAATAAATAAGAATACAGCCTGCTAACCTAGAATCAGTTGAATCTTACTTCCACTATCAATCAGCATAGTTTTTCCACTGACTGCAACCCGATTAAAATCCAATTAGCTCTGTAATTTGATGGAAATTGCTATCACAGAATGCATTTCTGTAATAAATGCATCATAGAAGAACCTAACGGGGAAGGATGAATGTTTTGTGGTTAAAGATGGTCTTGTAGCACAGGCCTGGGAATCAGGAGCATCATCCAAGCCCATTAGAGTCAGTGGAAGGACCCACAGGTTTGGACCAATATCTGATTCTCAAATTGCTGATGTAAAAGTTCCAACACAATCTCTTACCCTTCACCATAATATTTTTAAACAACCATAACTATGGCTATTTCATCCCACAGAGTCCAGGGTATTGATTCTTCAGAGGATCTCTATATTGAGAGGGTTTTATTGAAGCCACAACATTTAAAGACCAAAACCCAGATGATCTTAACGGTAACCATGTAAGAACGAATGTTAGTTAACAGTCTTATAGTCTTGCATTTCTGCAAATGCCTGTGACATTAAAGGGTGGAATTCACCCTGTAAGGTAAGGATTCCCTGAAAAATAAATAGAATTTATGTATCCAGGAGTTGGCTTGTTAATTTTGTAATGATAATTTATCACTGTTTTGATCTTGTCAAAAATGGGGATAATTATACATTATAGCATACTGGGGTCCAAAATGAATGGATATTTGTACAGGGTGCAAATGGATGGAATGAGTTATAGCTGTGTAAAGTATTATAAATTTTAACACGCTAGAGTAGATCCAGAGTACCAAGAATTAGCCAGATGGGGTTAAATTCTACTTCACACTGTCATCATTTTACAAAAAGGCTGAAAAAGAGTTCTAGCTAATTATAGCTGAATACACAGCAGAAATTTTGTGGCACTTGATAGTTACCATGGAGAATTTCTTAGGAACAAAAAAGTCTACCAAAAATACATGTTAGGTGATTATGTATGGCTTTCTATTAAAATATTCTTTTAAAAAATAGTTCCAGTGTACTCCAATTATTCACAATTTCATGTTCTTTTCTCTTCTACACTGCATTATGGAATCATTAACTGAACTATATGTACTACCATTTTAATAAAATTCCACAGCAGTGGTTCGCTGAGATTACATAGGGAATTAAAAATGGAATATTGTGTTTTTACAATTTCCACCAGACAGAGTAAGTCTTGGATTTAAAACACACAAGAAGAAGAATTGAGAAAAAAAACAAAGGAAGGAGGGAGAGAACAAATAGATCAATTAAGTCAGCAAAGTACTTCCAAAAATGTATTTGTAGCTAGATGAAACAACTCCTGATAAAATCATTCATGCTTATATTATATTGCTATTGCAACTGCTGAATTACAAACTTGCGAAGGTTTTTCTTCCCTATACCAGATTTCATGCTTTTTCTTCAGTCTCTCACAGCTGACTAAATAATGCCTCCTCCTTATTTAATAGTGCTACCACACTAAAGCAGCAGAAATCAGTGAATGTCATTTATCAACAGCGCAAAAACAATGAGCAACTGATCACAACAGCACGGAAACAGAATTTTTTTTTAGATCACTTCTTATAAATTAAAATAAAGGACTTTTAACATACCCACATCTGATTATGCACTTTTGACTCTAGCAATGTCACTGATCAACCTACACCTTTATGAAAGAGCAAGAGAAACGACAAAATTCAAACTAGTTATAGGAACAGTTTTTAGAAGTGATTATTTGTAGAATCCAGATGTTAAAAACGAAGCTCCTTACCCTTTTTCTCAAGTTGTAGGTTAAGATGAGGTTCCTGGAGAAGGAGTGAGAAAAGGCTGTATAGAACTCCAGCACTTTCTGTAAGGCATCCCTTTTAATCACATGAAGGTCACAGTAAGTCAAGGCTCTTACATTAGCACAGGACTGAGCAAGGGTAGCTTCTTTCCAGAACACATCACCAAAAACATCTCCTTTGCCTAGAGAAAAACATGCACCAAAGTATCATTATTGCAAGGTAAGGACTTAAACAATGGTCACCAAAAGCTGAAATGGACAATTGTATGGCACCGTGTAAATATTCTGAGCTCCAAATTTCAACCTAACACCTCTGCTTTATTGCAGCCTCATTTCTTGAAAGTGATACATTTTTTTAAATTTGCCCATTTCTTCATTTTCCATGTTAAATTATGGGAGTTCAGCAAAAACTCCCTAAAAACCAAGTCACAATCATACTAATGTCACGAGACAATTTCCTTTGAACCCACCCCATACATACATAACACAAGAATACTAAAGATCAGGAAGTTATTTTTCCAATTATATCTTACACAAAACTTTTTAAATACTGATTATGACAACAGTGTGTTAGGCCTGACAAGAGAAGTGAACCAGTAAGTGGGCCTCTTTGCCACAGAGGGTTAAGAATGAAGAAATATGTAGGAGATCACAAAAACTTCACCACCAAACCAGAACTTCTGTGTGATTCCATGAGCTTTACTTCCACTTCCTTCTTTTCCACTTAAGTATAAAATGTTTTCCTCTTGAGTGGATGACACTGGCCGTCTGGTACATTAATCCATATGTACCAATGAACTGTATTTTATAAACTACTAGCAAAACTACCCAGCGTTGCTTGGGTCCGTTGGAGGGGGGGAGGGGGGAAGGTGGAGATAGCTGAGCGAGTGTAGGGTCCGTGGGAGGGGGGAGAGAGCTGAGCGAGTTGGGGGGAGGGGAGGGGAGGAGGGGGCAGAGAGCTGAGCGAGTGGGGGGCCGTTGGAGGGGGGGAGGGGGCAGAGAGCTGAGCGAGTGGGGGGCCGTTGGAGGGGGGAGGGGGCAGAGAGCTGAGCGAGTGCGGGGTCCGTTGGAGGGGGGAGGGGGAAGAGAGCTGAGCGAGTGCGGGGTCCATTGGAGGGGGGTATTATTATATCATAACTATGTCACAGAGAACAGCAGGTGTTAACCTGCTGCCCAGCTGATGTGAATGGGCTTTAAAGAATTTCACCCCCAGGGGGCGTCAGAGGTGAGATTTGAACAATTTTCTATTCTTACCCTGATTAGGACCCTAAAGCCTATAACTGTACTAAATTTCAAGTCTCTAGCTCAAACAGTGTGGAAGGAGTAAGGGACCGTACATACACGCACGCACGCATACACCATTTGACTTTTATATATATAGATGTTACGTTCTTCTGCAAACTCCAGTTTGGTATCTTGTAACATATGAGCCAATTTTATCTCTGAACTCTGTGGAGGAATGTCAGCTACATTTCAAGGGTAAGTATGTATTGAACCTATCCTTAGAAGCTCCAATTCCACCTATTCTGTAGGCACAATTTGTTTTCCCCAGGGCTAGTGTCAGAGACATTAGTAAAGGTACCATGTCGGTTAGTTCCCTCTCCTACTACTCCCCTTACAGAGAACCATGCACGTTATTAAAACTGGACATTTACGTGCCAAGTGCAGTATAAAATTTACCATCGTATTTTGCCTGATTTCATATTCTAACAATAGGGAATCTGCGAATATGGTAACGCTAAATATGCTGGTGCAGTAAATAGCTTCATCATAATGATTGATAACAATAGTACTCATTGTTTAGATGATATTTTTCCATCTTAAACATTTGCTTTCTGGATCAAATTGCATAGATCAAGATTAATCATTAAAACATGGTCCCAAGCCTCATAAGAAGCTAGCATCCACTCACTTACCACAGAGCCTCTCCCAGAAGGCATTCACTCACCGCAGTCATTGAAGTGTACTGATTTTTATGCACCATAGGAAATGTGTGTTTCACTGGATAAAAGGGGGTTGTTGACCTTTGTAATAAATATGCCTTGAATCCAGACATTTGCCATGCAATTAGCTGGACAACTGTTTCAAATTAATGCCATGTGACGCTACGAAGTATGCAAGTGTGTGGTCATTTACATAATGTCTGCCTGGTAGCCTGAGCAAAATGAGGAACTCTTGAAGGTTAAATCCCAGCTCTGCTCCTAAATCTCTTGCTGACTCTAAGCAAATTTCTTAACCTCCCTAAGTAAGTTTCCTCATTTGTAACATTGAGCTAGTTTATTTACTTACCTACTTCACAGAGGCAGCAGGGTTAATTTGTAAGCAAGAGCATTATATACACTGGCTGGGTGTCATTATTATAATGGCACATCCCAGGGAATTTTCCACTCTCTCTCTCTCTCTCTCTCTTTTTTTTTTTTTTTTTTTTTTTTTTTGAAAGGATGGTCTAGATCTTCAGCTGGTCTATGTAACTGACATGGCTCCATTGAAGTTGATGGACTTATGCCAATTTACATCAGCCAAGATTGTGGTCCAACATCTCTAAAATATCCAGGTTTGGATTTTTCAAATCATTCTTTGTGCACACTCCACCCTGCTGCATTTCTATCAAGAGCTTTTTTTTTAAAATGATCCTTTCCTGCAATTTACAAAGCCCTCCCTGTGGCTGTCATCTTCAAAACAAAGTGAAGACAGGTCTGGGGTTGGGCTGGAAATTTGTGACCAACTTTGAAAAAAATTGTCAAAAGAGAAGGATAGGGGAGACTCCTGTGGCAGCAGAAACTTACTTACACCCATAAGTTAGACACATCAGATTGGAAAATCCCTTTCCTACTCACAACAAACAACCACCTAAAATTTTGACATCCACATACCTCCTCATCTCATTCTCTCAGTAAAACAAGGTGATCAGTAAAAATGGGCAGGACTAAATGGCTGAGTTTTGTGCCAAATATCTATCATTTGAAAAGAAAGGTAAAGCAAACAGAAAGGGAGCAAAATGAAAGCTCTTTGGTGAAGAAAGGTCCAAGAGTGGCAGAGGGGAAAGCATAGACTAGGGTCTCTCTTCACCCATGACCCTACCTCCACCTCGACTCCTGAGGAAGAGAATCTACAGAATGAATTCAGAAGAGTGTCACAGGGTGTTCTTAGACCCCTCTCCCACTGCTTTCCAGACACACACAGGGATATTATCCTTCAATCACCCCTAAAGTAGATGATCTAAGCTTTTACCATCAATTATTTATAAAACCCCTGGGGATTGTGGCCTGGGGTCCTCTTCCACTTTCAGCTCACTACTGCTCTGTGGAAAACCAAATAATTCATTGCTTGGTTTTTGTTTTAAAGCTTATGTAGACTCTGAAAAGTGATTCAGTAAAACTGACACGCCAGTATGCCATATTAATTTTCTTCCAGTGACTCCATATCAAACCTGCTTCTCAGTTTACAAGTCAAAAGATGATTTTTCCAACTGCCTCCACTGCACGCTCAACCTGTGTTTTATCTGCCTCTCAAAAGTAGCATCAGTAATGAAGATGCTGTCACTGGAACTTTGCTGATTATTTTGTTGCTCTTGTGGTAGAGAGAACAGAATTCAGCTCCATTGCTATATTGCCCTGAAGTGCTAATAAAAGTAAAACTTGGTTTGCTCAGTAGTGCAAGCAGACATTATTCAAACCCATACGGGCAGTGGATTCAGTAGCTAAGTAAGAGAGTAATGTATCATGGAGACATGTTGCAAATTTTGAATTTAGATCTAAATTTAGAACCCCATAAAATCCAGAGATGCTTGGATTCATGGTATATTTTTACCTTGATCCTATTATTAGGGCCTAACTACAAGAGATATGCTGGGTTCTGCATCTTAAGGGCTGTTCCAAAACCTATTCAAGTTAATAGGAGTTGTCCCATTGCCTTCAGTGGGCTTTGGATCAGGTGGCCTTCAATGTGTGTGAAACAGAATCTGCATCTGACAACTGCACTCACATCAACAGAGCTACTCAAGATTTATACCCTCTGAGGCCAGAATCTGGCTTGATGGCTGCTCTTTGTTACACAAGAGATGAATTTTCATTCAAACTGCGGAAAACGTCCAAGAACTCTGCTTCCACGCGCTGTTGAGATGATTCAAAGAGATGCTAAAAATGCCAGATATTTTAAGGCTACTGTGTCCGATGGAGTGCTGAAATGATCTAAGGCCACTGTGGTGCAATTTTGTATAAGCTTCCTGATGCTGCTCGGTGCAAGACAGCTGCTGGAACTAAGGGTACTCGGGATGCTCCAAGCCAGGGGGTGCAGAAGTGGTTTCCATCATATATAGGTTTTACAGTTTGGTGCAATGACTCAGCACCCCTACTACACAAATTGCTCCAGCACCCCTGGTATATCATCTCAACAGTAGTGCAGCCCTAACAGTGGCCTAGGAGATCATGCTTGGGGTCTCTGAAACTTATCAGAATTACACGTGTGCTGAAAATATGCAGCATCCAAGCAGAATATTCTCTATGTACCTCAATAAAGGGCTTCCATAGAGCTGAGTCACCAGGATTCTCTCTCTCCATCCAAACAAGTGAAGGCTCAGACTATTGCAAAATGAAGTGTAATCACGAAACGGGAAAAGCCAGAGCCCCCTGTGGTTCTCTGTTCTGGATAAGTTTTTGGCTAAAATACTGTCCTGATGTTAAAAAAATATGTATCTTCTCTGTCTCTCTCTGCTTTTCCTGCTCTAATTGTGCCCTACAGTTACAGTGGGAGCAGAGGGTGAAAAGCCAACTTAAGGCAGTAGGCATGATTCTGCTGTCAACTATTTTCTTTATGTGTAACTCCATTGACTTATATGGAATTACTCCTGATAATGTAGAGATGTAAGCGAGACCAGAAGTCAGGCCCCGAGGGGCTTAATTTTTTTGTGTAGTTTTAATTAAGTGTCTCCCCAGTTTGGACATAAAATGTAAATGAATACTTTTCCCCTTATTTTTACATGAAGAATATTGGACTTCAGAGGAACTTCTGAGGACAAGGACAAGCACCAGAGAAAAAAGAAAGATCTTTCCTCTTGACATAACTTTAAGGCAGTGAAAAAGAATCAGAAAAGCACTGAGCCCAGGCAACCATTTTCTAGTGAGAAGATGGCATGGGGGG
Organism: Sternotherus odoratus; assembly: GCA_032164245.1. Classification (NCBI taxonomy): domain Eukaryota; kingdom Metazoa; phylum Chordata; order Testudines; family Kinosternidae; genus Sternotherus; species Sternotherus odoratus. Next base: position 136,701,770 of record JAVMKO010000003.1, on the reverse strand, counting down.
AGGGGGAAAAACCACATTCTGTCCCACAGATCATTTTCACAAGTTCTCATCCACTTCAGGAACGTTTGTTCTGGTCCTCCAATGCAATGCCCTGGGCAGGGGTTAACATATGAAGATGATTTGCTGTTCTAGGCTAGTAGGCTATGACTCAAAGACCAAATTGAGCCAGTAATCAGAAAAATTACCACTAAGTATGGAGCTGATCTGTATTATTTTCTACTAGCCAAGGCTCCGGTCTGAATTCAGAGTAGAAAAGATGTAGAGAAGAGGTACTAGGATGATCAAGGGAATGAAGAGCTCATCTTATGAGAGGAGACTAAGAAAGCTTGGCTTATTTAGCTGTGCAAAACGAAGGCGGAGAGAGGATTTCATTGCTCTCTATAAATACATCAGAATGGTAACACATCAGGGAGAGAGCAGAGCTATTTAAGCTAAAGGACTATGTTGGCACAAGAACAAATAGGCATAAACTGGCTATGAATAAATTCAGGAAATTAGTAGGTTTCTAATATCAGAGGAGTGAGGTCCTGGAACAGCTCCCAATAGGAGTGGTGGGGACAAACCATCTAATTCATTTTAAAAATGAAGCTTGATAAATTATGTGATGGGGTGGCCTGTGAAAGCAGGGGACTGGCCTCAATTACTCAGACGGTCCCTTCCAGTCCTAGGTCATTGATATTTCTCTGTTCCTTTTCCTCCACTTGACCTTAGCAAAACACTAACTACAGTCCAACAACGGGAAAAGGGCAGTAGCCAAACTATCAGCCTTTCCGTTTCCTTTCCACGCACAAAAAAGGCCAGAATCCTGCTCCCATTTAAATTGATAGGAGTTTTGCCACTGACTCCAGTGGGGCTGGATCAGGCTTTGCTGCCAGCTGGTTCTTCCAATCACAGCTACCCAAATCTATTGCAGCTTTGTGCCTTACAGCTTCATGGCCCTTCTCCATAGTCACCCAACCCTCAGGCAAGGTAACGTTCTTCCCAGAATATACACAGAATACAAGACAGAATTGCCTGTTCAAACATGCATGTGGCAGCGATGGCTACTGTATGATCAGCAGAACATCCATGAAAGGAATTTCTCTTTTTGGGTGAATATCTGAAAAACCTTTACTCATGGCTGCAACCTCACAGAACTAGCATAAAGCTGGGCAAAGGATAGTTCTATTCTACTCTGTATGGGCTCTTCCACCATCCTCAATACTGTGGTATGAGAGCACGTTCCAGGAACACATTATATGACAAGCTCTCCTTCTCACTGTCTCTCTAGGGAGAGGAGAAGTGTCTCTATAGTGGAATGTTTTCTTGTTGTAGGGTTTTTATTTAAAATGTATTTAACAACACTTAGCAAGTCCAGCTAGATACACTAAAATTAAATAGGGTCATGCAAAAATAGCAAATATTTCATGACATTTCTTGGAGACAAAATATATGCAACTTTGCTCCAAGTCACTTTACTTTTCATAAACGATTTGTAAAATGCCAAACATAAATATATGAGTATGCACATTTTGTCCTTTTACAGGGTTAGTTGTTAAAATTCATATATGCTGAAATATAATTTTGACAATTCCAAGGTAGCTGCTAAACTATATTTACTCAAACTGGTGCTAACTTTTGAGTTTCAAGAACCTTGTAACTGACTGGATTGAGAGATCTGCTTGCCCAGTCTGACTTGCAGACAGAAAACTAGAAATATTTTTACAGTTACATTAAAGAGCAAGTCAAATAAAAGAGAGTACTAGAGGCCAAGATAGACAATGTCACCTTAACTCCTCAGATAGAAGGATACTTTGTAATTTCATTATTTTTCCATATAATTTCTAGGCTAGATTTTCTAAATTTTCCATTTTGTGAGAAGGTAGGTATATATTGTGAGCTGAGTAGTCCACATGTTTAAACACGAATATACGCTCTGTGTTTAACAGGGTTTATACAGGGTTTAAACCAGAAATATGGCAGTCGATCTCAACCTGCCATACAGTCCAGTCAGCCCACAGCTGCGACCCATGTGACATCCGCTGGGCCATACTGGTAGTATAGCTATTGTGTGGATGCAACCCACATAACACAGAGAGCTGCATAGGACAACCACAATGGTAAATAACTTGAGAGCCACTGCTCTATGATCTGCCTCGTGGATGGAACAATGGAATATGTACATACATCCTAGTCAGTCCCTCTCAGATCTTGGCTCAAAGTGACTTTAGTAACGGATCAACTTACAGTCAGATATCACAGGCTAAGCAAGATTGAACTTTGTCAGCACTTGAGTCCTTTGATATAGCAAAACACTTAAGCACAGGAATAGTGTGAAGTCACAATAGTGACTTCAACATTCTATTGAAGTTGATAGATCTATCCACATACTTCAAGTTATGCATGTGCTTAAGTGCTCTGCTGGATGGAAACCTTGCTGGATAAAGTCTGGGTGCTGCAGGCACTGGTGCCCTTGACTGAGCAAGTTGAACACTTCTTGAAACAGTCCTCAGTCAACATCCTGCCATATAGTTAGTGGTGGAGGACCTGGGTTCTAGGAGGTAATGTCTCCTGGAGGAGGCACACAGTGAAAAGGTGATATAGACCACTTATGATCAACACAGATTCCCTTGCACTGGGTGGGGTTTTAGCCTCACTGTCAGGCCATATCCCAGGTAGGATAGTGTTCCTCCTGCAGTTTCAAATATTTACAATGCATCTTTGTAACACCCACAGACCCGAGTCGTCAGTAAGTGGGAACAAACCTGTGACCGCTGAAGCTTAGTATATGAGCCTCTACTACATGAGCTAAAAGCTACATGGCTCTTAGCCAAGGCTGTAGCAGACTCAATCTCTAGATGGTCTAGGTGTCATTGGATGGGGACAGAGCACTACACTCAGCAGGCATAGATTACGCCTTCAACTTCTGAAAATATTGGGTTAAGTACAATTACAGACAAGTGATTTACCTATTTGTATTTATAATGCTCTATTTTGTTAACACATGAAGTTGGTATTAATCTTGTTTAATAACAGTTTTATACCTTCCTTTTTGTATTTCTTTTCCTGAATGCTTAATGTAAAGAACATACCACCACATTTAGCTTCACTTCCTGTCCTAAACTGTTGCCTAGAGATGCTATGCATTGTTAAACAGCTGATTCTTCCCACACCAAAGCTGGCTGCACTTGAATTGGTGGGGGGAAATGAACCCTGCATACATCCCTGGTTCCACATATTCATGAACAAACTCATGTAAGGGCTACTTAAGTGACAACAGGATAGTTATAAAGTACTTAGATATTACACAAACCTAAAATTTCTTATCTACCCATGTACATAATCCATATACCCATTGCAGATCAAACCATAAAGGGTATAGTTTGTACTTCCAAAAAATGGAAATAAAGTTCATTTGTATAATTGTATTTATGTACATAATCTAAGAATCTCTCAATGTTATTAGAGTTTACTATCTATAACACTAGGTCTTGTTGCATGCAGTGTTTGTGATCTGCATCATCAGTTAGCTTTCCTCTATTAAAACAAGGCCTCGGACAAAGGAAAATTATACATAATTGCTCTAACTCTCTGCCCTCATCTAGCATCCTATAATACTAAGGGGTTTTGTTGCTGTTATAATTCGCTTGTTTATCTCTAAGAAAGAGAACGGATTACATCTCATGACTCAGATCACGGGGACAAAAAATCTCCGTTTCTACTGAGAGTTTCAGATTGCAACACAAGAAGTTGCAATTTGTTCTGACTTTTTAAAGAGTTACCATAAAAACATGGCTGACAATGCTTGTAATAATATCCTTTCCTTTGGGAATTACCAGATTTTTGAGGACTTGATTTCTCAGCTTTAATGTCACATGAAACTATTAGAAATGCACTGAGCATCTCACAGAGTCCAAACACAGAACATTACCAACATAACTGTGTCTACTCTGGCAGTTCTTGCATGTTTAAAGTGGCACAACTTTAAGTGTGGACAAGGTCTAGTTGAGCTGACAAATCAGAATTAGGCAAGGGAGTGATCGAAACTGCAGGCTTACAACTATACCCAGAACTATACCCAAGAAAACTGGGGGAAAAAACAATTTTTGAGGCTGCTATTTGGTCTGAGACACCATTCTAGTGGTAAGCCAAATCTTGAAAGGTGCCAGGTGACTAGGAGTTACAGGTCTCTGGATTCTTACAACACTTGCATATGTAGTAGCATCTTCACATTTTGGGCACCGGTGTCTTTGTACATCAGTGATCAATACTGACCACGTCTAACTAGGAACCCCCCACAAGTAACTAGTGTAGCTGGGTCAATCCCAGGATATGACAGACACGAGGTGTGTGAGGTAATGTCTTTTATTGGACAAACCACTGTTGATGAGTCAGAGTCGAGCCTTCAAGAACAGCTCTGCATGGATCAAAAGCTTGTCTCTCTCACCAACAGTTGGTCCAATAAAAGATATTCTCTCCCCCGCCTTGTGTCTGCTGTGTAAGTAGAACACTTGTCAGCCCTGCAGTTGTGTGCTGTTCGCAGAGGTATAGTCATTCTTAAGGGACTATTTCCACAGAGTGAATCTGGCACCTCAGCATACCCGCAGGACAAGGGGGCATTTTAAGCACAGTTGCATACATTTTGTGTTCTGAAACAAACCCACATGACACTCATCTGGAGTCAAATATTCAGCCTAACTTCCTCAAAGAACTGACTGAGGTTCATGAACGTGGCCGGTCTTTGCAGTAAGACCCTTCCTCTCCAGGGAGCAATTTGTCGATTGGTTTGAAGCGGTGTGATACCAACACATTACACAGATCTCTCATTTTAAACTATCTGCAGACTTAAGCAAGGAATTGATATTTTTGTGACAGATGAGCTCTACATTTCATGCTCTCCCAGAAATTAAAGACACAAAGCAGACTTTCAGACAAGCCCTCAAACCAGAGGCTCCCAAAACCAATGAACGGTGCTTTTTCTTAGGTGTCCTAAGCATGTGACTAATCAATAATGGTTGCACTGTTTCACTCTTCCTATCCTCCATTAGAAAAGCAAAATCCACATATATTGGGACAGATCCTGCTCCCACTGAGACAATAGAAGCAGGATCAGCCTCAAGATGTGTATTGGTTTTTACATTAGACTGTTTTGTAGGACACATATTCTAATCAAAGGATTAGTAAATCAGACCAATCAGATTTTTCCCCTCTGTGAAGTTCATTGAATGCACGACGATGAAAACCATAGGGTTAGGCTGATCTGCCTGCAGTCTGGCAGCAGGGAGGATTGGAGGTGGCCTGCAATTCTGAACAGACACTTAAATAAGTGGTACTCAAACCCAGTACCAAGAGATGGAGCTGGGTTTTAATTAATCATTCTGCTTTCAAAAATGAATTATTGTTCGAGTTATAAATACTATCTTATAGCAGCATTGTGACATTAATTATTCGTTAAGACGTTCAGAAAACCCTGCTAACTAATTGTAATCCATCACACACAATTTATTTCTTGGTACTTAGAAGACAGTTTTCATTCAAAATCCTATAACATGAAAGGAAAAACATTTAAAACTCAGATAGAGAATAAAGTAGAGATTCTGGGTAACATTTACAAAAATTAGGAGCCTATGCCCCATTTGCAAAAGGCTCCTAGACTCAGAAGTCACTTAAGCACTTTTATAAAATTATGTGTGCTTCCTAGAAGGTTTTAAATCCTTTATTTTGATGGCTACTTGCCTTTGTTCTGGGTATATTTTAATGCAACTCTAATTCTATTCTCATATTTTCCAATATAAATCACAATAAGGCCTTATCTACACTAGGAGGGGTTTGCCAGGACAGATAGCTATATTGGCAAATCCAACTAATAAAGACACAGTCCATACCAGCAGTTTATACTCTTAGATGAGGTAGCTATGCCAGTAGGATGTTCTAGTGTTGAGCAGGCCTCACTCAGTCACTATTCCAGATTCAGCTGTTGGCAGTGGAATACCACGTTCCAGGGATGGAAACTCACTTGGTGAGAGGGCACAGCAGCACAAACAATCAGGGAGGGTGAACCATTCCACACAGTACAGGAACTGGAGGGGGTGGCCACAGAGTGAAGCCAGACAGGTTGGAAGATGCAACTTCCACGTGATATGCAAGATGGGAGACTTTGCTGGTTGGCCACCCAACAGATTTTACAGCTGCCTTCCCCTGATGTCAAGAATCAGAGAGGTAGCCATGTTAGTCTGGATCTGCTGCTAGAAGAGGACCTCATCCTCCCTGATTAGAGATAACAAGGTGGTTCAGCCTGATTGAACTAACCTTGTTATCTCTAACCTGGTTCTTGCCTTCTTATTTATACCTGCCACTGCATACTTCCACTGCATGCATCCAGCAAAGTGGGTATTGCCCACGAAAGCTTATGCTTCAATACTTTTGTTAGTCTTTAAGGTGCCACAGGACTCTCTGTCGCTTCCCCTGATGGAAATCCTGCATTGCTACTTCCCCAAGGTAGATTACTCCTCTGGTATAGACATGCCTCTCAGTGTAAAAGGGTGTGATTTGCACACGTGTACACCCTGTGCTACGAGAGGAATCTGTCCTGCTGAGATCAGAATCTAGCCTGTGCCTACAGCTGAACAACGGCTTATGGCTAAATGAGGAAACTAAAGCAATTTCAAAGGAACATTATAAGAACAATTCTGTTTGTGTCCTTTAAGATTGCAATTAGATAAAATTAAATCAGCAGGAATTTCTCCACCCAAAGTAAATGGACCATTTAATGTCCTTCTGAACAAAATGTGACACATTGGGGGGTGGGGGGGGGAGAGGAAGAGAGAGAGAGAAAGAGAGAATATATATATTTATATATAAAAATCTCTCTCCCCTCAGGGTTTATAGCTTTGTATTCTGGGGACATGCAAACAGCACTTTTCTCTCATCCAATGGGCTATCTTAAATAAAATAAATAAATGTACATCCTATACAGAACCTGTCCCAGGTGATGATAAATAAATTAAAGCAGCCATGCCTGGATTACAAAACTCACATTCAATATCCATTTACAAACTCCTTTGACAGAATGTCTTCAATTCATCTTGGATTATATACAGAATCATTTTGACATTTTTTTCCTTGATGTTCTGTTCCATCAGCTTAACCCAGAATTCCAATGGGCGGCAGAGACTGCAGGAACTATGGGAGAGCTACCCGCAGTACACTACTCCAAGAGTTGATCCTACCCATTGTACTGTGGATGCACTCTGCCGAATTAACTTGTTTGGTGGAGACACACACAACTGACTGTATTAAATCTCTTCTGAAAAATCAACTTCTATAAATTTGACCTAATTTCATACTGTAGACATACCCAAAATGTGAAGTGAATCTCTAAAAACGTAGGGATACCCATGAACACCACAGTAACTGTAGTAGCAGAATGCCTGAGTTGTGTTTTGGTAAATTCTGTAGAATAATGACCACAGCAGGGTCTGATATAGCAAACCTTTACTCATGTGGGTAAACTTACTCTCATTCACACAAGTAGCCTTCTTAATTATGATGGGCTGCTTGTCTGGGTAAGGACTGCAGGGCTGACTTGTTAGTCTTACGGAAACTCTTACTATCTGAAGGACTGTTCAATTAAATGTAATTTTTTTTCTTTTTAATTAGCACCCCTGAAATCACAGTACAGTTAGCACAGTAACATGGGCAGCAGCTCACACTAGCTGCTCAAGTATCTACCAATTGCTAGGTTTATACTCGATGCAGCTAGCTCATCCCGCTGCTTGCCATGACCTGTACCACCCTGGCTACACTGTTATTTTTAGCACACTAACTCAATGAGAGCTGGACATCACACTGCCAGCTCCAAGTGTAGACATACTCTTTTCCTCCTTCCTCTATTTACAACTCCAAACCTCATCTCATGCCAATACCTAAGCAGGGAGCATCCTCCCAGTTAACATATGCCAAGCCTTTTCTCTTCCTTCAAAATCCTCCATCAAAACCCACCCTTTCCATAAAATATTCCAGATACAATGACTGCACAACACTCTGTGGCTCCCCAGATATTACTGAGCCACACTGTTTGACTGTATTGTATACCTGCCTGTCTTTAAACTGTATTAAACACAGAAACTACATTAAAAGAATGTTAAACTTGCAAAGTCAAGCACTCAAAAGTTAGGAAACGCAGAATCCAAGTTATCTTTGCACCTTAAGTTGCCCCCCTTGTGAGTATGCATTATAGAAAGACACAGTATTTGATTACATAATCGCATACTATTTTTTCCCCACATTGCAGGATCTGATACTGGGATGTCGGGCTATCTGTGCCACCTATAATATTTCTCAAGGCAGGGATTCTGTTATTTGTCTTGTACTTTCTGCCTACTGTAAAAGTACTGAGTACATCTATAGCACTAAGTCAGGGATCAGCAATGGTGGCACGCAGGACCGCAGGGTAAGCACCCATACCGGGCCCCGCCACTTTGTTTACCTGGCCTTTCGCTGACCGCGGCACCCACTGGCTGCGGTTCGCCATCCCGGTCCAATGGGAGCTGCGGGAAGTGGCATGGTGTGGTCCCGCGTGCCAACATTGCCGATCTGCACTAAAAGTAATGGTGGGAGTGGAAGGGACAGAAAATACTGTATTTGTTTGACACCCAGAGAGAAAAATGCAGAAAACCTAAAAATACAATGGACCAAATTCTGTCCTTTGATTTCAATGGAGCATATGCTTGACTGTCTATGGCTCTTTTATGCATGTATCCGAAGGTATAATTTAGCTTTAAACTATACTCCCACACAACAGAAGATCCTTAAGGAAATCAGAGGATCTAAGGGTTGAAAAAGTTGTCTAACAATATTGGCTAAAGTTACCTGGGTAGCTTCCCTCCAACTAATCTCCATGCTTACCTTAGCTACATTCCCCTGGTCTCACACTTGCCCATTTAAAAAAATCTTAAACGTACAAAATAATCCTTATACAAACAGCAGCCTTCCCTGCCGTCTCTCCCCTTTCCTTAGCTCCCACATCAAACACAAATAACAATGCATGAGTTTATGGTAAGCTCCTTATTCCAGGGAACTTCTTGTCCTGTATTTCTGTGAAGTGTTTCACAATTATTGTACTATATGAATGCTACTAAAGTAAAGTTTCTACAGACTTAGAAAAATAAGATACAAAAATCAGACAACAGCAACAAAAATTTCCATAACAAACCATGAATCCTGTAAAATACATCAATTATTTCACCATTTACAGCAAAGAAATTAAGTTCTTAAAAGTAATGCTCTTTATCTGCCTTTCCCTCCCCTTCTAATTACCAAGGAATGTGTGTTAATTTGATGGCCACAGAAAATACCCAATTCTTCTCTTCTGCCTTGTATGTAATTTTCTTTTATGCCAGTCTGTGCGTCACTCCATTTTGAAGTCAAAGTCAGTCACTTGTTCTGAAGAGTTTGAACTGAAACCCGACATTCTATTTGAACACTAGGTAGATTTGATTTACTGTGATATTATGCAAGAGTACACAGAGTATTCCAAACACCAGCGATCTGCAGTACACTTAATATGCTGTCCTTTGAGAGTAAATAATTTCAGTATTAGAAAATGTTGGCTATAAATTGGTTCAAATCTTTAGAAGATTAAGGGCAGCTTGTCTTAATTTTAGATAATACTATACAACATTCACACAGTAATTTAGAGATGCAAGTTATTGCAAAGGAAGATACAGCATGTATTCCTAGTTGCAATGCTTGTTTTATTAATTTATCTTTTTTTTTGTCCCTGAAATAATTGAGATTATAATTTCCTCCAATGTGTTCATTAGTCAAAATTATCCTTCAGTTTCCACAAATTTCATGTATTCTATGGGTTCCTAGTTGATGCTTGATATTTAAAATTCAAGCCGTGTTGTTTAGTTATGATTGGTGACATAAATCACGTCTGCTTCCTGGCTGAACAATACATCAACAATCATGTTTCTCACACAAATCAAAATAGGTTCCCCCCCCCCTCAGTGAGTAATATCGCTGGCTATAATGTTGCATGAATGTTCATGGGAGGCGAATGCATAAGGGGAGCAAACAGAGCTGAAGCATATTTGTATTTAAGTCTGAATGATTATTTGGGGAAAACTTTATGCGTTATTCACTCAGCTCTAGCGACAGTCTTAATGGCCTCATAATTCACTCAACACATAGTGCGCACTGGGAGGCCCCAATCCTGCAAAAGGTTTAAATCTTCTGCGTTGACTTCCAACACACTACATCGCATGTATAAAATTAAATAAGCAGTTACGTTTTCACAGGAATGGGGCCCTTTACTGTTTACAATGTACATTTATATTAGGATATCTTTTAAGAAGATGCATAATTCAGTTGATTTGTTGGGATGGAATAATGTCTGAACAGACTCATTCATATATTCTATCCAGAAGAGGGTGAGTCAGAAATGTTCCCTGAATGTTAACAGAAAGCTATCTTCTTGGGCCTGCTTCAGATGTATCCAGTCCATTTGAATAACTTGTGTGGACTAGTATGAAAAGTGACCAACAAACAGAATTTAGGCCACACTCTTCATGGGTGGCGTATTCCTGCCTGGTGCAGAATTAACTCTTTGAATCAGTGAGGAGAGCCTGTTTTTGAGAAATTCTACCTGCAATGTTAATTGGATGCATGCCAGGCCATAACCCCTTCCTTTTCAGCTGAGGTTAAGAACTGACAGGCCACCTTTCGTTTCAGATAACAGAACCATTGTACATGACTTCTACAAGTTAGCTGAAAAAAAAATGGTAGTTCTTTTTTATACACTTATAGCACCAGAACCTGTATTTCTTATGCAGGCCCAACGCCCATCTATTGGGCGGTATGCAGGGTCAGGCCAAGGAACAATTTATATGCAAAATATACTTTTGAAATGCACTAGATCTGAACAAAGAACACTTTGCCCCTCTGTAGGGCCTTCCATCTAAGGGTGCCAAAGCACTTCTGTAAGTCCTGTGGAGTAGAAAAAAGTATCCCCATATCACAGATAAGAAAACTACAATGAAGTGAGGTTGAAGGGGAAACCCTATCCCTGCCTCTTTGCAGGCATTTGACAGTGGAACTGGTGAGGTTCTGCTGTGTTGGCAGAAGGGAAAGCGCCAAGACTGCATAGGAGCGTGCATCTCCCCTCTGCTACGATGCAGGGTAAGAGAACTTGCTATTCCAACCTGACACAGGGGAATGGGTGTTTAAACAGTCTGCAGAACCCACTCCAACCACTGAGCTGGAGTAGCCTCCATGGAAGACTCCACAGCCTGAATTTGTGGGGGAGGGAGGAATTCCTCAAGCTGGAAACCACACAGAAAATTTGCCCCATGCAACTTTTCCAATTCCCACAGGTAGTCCTGGCAGAGCCACAAACAGAACCCAAATCTCCTGACTTTTGCGTTAGTCTATTAGTCTCACTGGTAAAACACAGGGTGCACTCAAATGCCAGAGCGGCTGCTTCTGCTTGCAAGTTTTATTTAAAAGTGGGGAGGGAGATATCAAGGAAATCAATCTATTTATTGTCCCATGAGAACAGTGATAACACAAAATAATATTTCTATTCATTTAGGCACTCAGTGAGAGGCCTTATTTATTTATCCATAATCTTCTATCAATGACAACATCAGCTGTCAAGTCATTGGGGCCTTATGTTTCTTTAACATTCATTTCTTCAGGACTTCTTTTAAAAATAGTTGTGAAAAGTTAAACAAGGATAGATGGTGATGCGAACATGAAGGAATTTGTTTATATATTTTTTTAAAAAAAGCTTAATAGCCTATTTCTATTCCTTTCCATTTAAATTAAACACAGTAGTAGATATTCTGCTTTCTTCTGATAAATATAGTAGGGGGGAAACAGGGTAATGGATACAAGGCGATACTTCAGCCTAAGACATTGACTTCAATCATTAATATGGCTAATGTGAAACAGTGTATGAAAATGGAATAAGTGTCTGCCTGGATAGGAGTAGTGGAGGCTGCTCAGTATCTTACAGGATTAAACTATTATATGTATTTTACACACACACACACACACACACTTTGCTATAGAACAAAATAGACCTGATGACTTCACTGCCTTGCACCATCTTTACTCACTTACACATATGCAAAAATGAGTGTAAAATATTATAGGCAAAGTTCTCCAGTCCTCTAAGCTAACCACGCTACTTATGCAGCTCTACTCAGGTACAGCGGAGAACTGAGCCCAGTACAGGAGCCTTATTTTGCCAGGAGAAATTTCTCATAGAATAGTTGGGCATATTTGTTCTGAAAGATGAAGGTTATTGGGTTGGTGAGTTTTTTGTTTTTGTTTGTTTTTTAAGGCTGGTATGAGTGACAGATACTGGCTTGAGCCACCATGAGGATCTATCTTTCCACAAAAAAGGTCAGATGGAATCCAGGGATAAATACCACCTTTTCAATGCCCTAGCCACCTTGTGAGTTAACTACGTCTACTGGATTATCCGTCTTTTCTCCTTTGAAGTGTTGTTCACATCACTGCGAGCTCTTTGTATGGTTTTAATGCCTCCAACCTAGAGTGCCATTCCTAGTTTAAATCCTCTACATTTTTAGATTACTTTGACCTTGGGAGATAGAATATTGTTTTGAAAAGGGATTATAAATGGCATTAGCATCTGCTTACTATAACACATACCTGGCTAAGCATGACAGCATTGTCTGTAAACCTTCTCCTGAGTAATCCCACAAGAATTGCTTTTAGTTTTAAAATATTCATTTTATTATTGAGACACTGAAAACAGAATCTCTCTTTTTACTGAATTTAAATTATAGGTACAATGTTCAGAAGCACTCAGCACTAACCTAACTCTGCTCACACTGAAGGCTGCGTTAAAACTCCCATTGACTTCAATGGGAGCACGGTTAGGCCAGGGCTGAGCACTCTGGAGCAGAGTTCCAGGTGATGTGCACGCACCTTCACTCAGACTCACATGAGGTAAAGAGGCTGCCCTTATGCGTCTGGATCAGGTTCCTATGCGACCTTGAACAAGCCACAATCTCTTCTCGGCCTCTGTTTCTTTATCTGTTGGGGGGGGGGGGGACAGGGGAGGAGTGATAACACACAGATACCTCACCAGAGCATTGTGAGGCTAAATTAATAAATGGTTTGAAAGCCTGGTGAGACTCTTTAATGGAAGGCACTATAAAAATGCAGAAGATTAGCATTATATTAGGTATGCGCGCACACATGCGCACACTATAAACTATGAGACGTACCCAAAATAGCAACAACTTCATCGTCCTGGATTACTTCCAAAGATCCTGAAACCACAAAGCAAAGGCTGTCCACACTCTCGCCAGCATGGTAGATCAGATCCCCGGGGGCACAGTGTACAGTCTGAAATTCCATGGCCAGGGCTCGAAGGCACCCATCGCTAGCCAGTCTGAATGCTGGGTGCTCCTTGAAAACTTTGCGGTTCAGATGCACACAGATGTCTGCTCGCATATCCTTAGGGCAGATCTGTAAAACCTAAAAGGAGATTAGATCGTCAGCTTCTGTGCAAGAGTCCCAGAGCATTCTACCAGCTTGTTGCCTTCATTGTGTCATCCCATTTTTTTAAACTACAGCAGAATTTAAGAACTACAGGATTCTTCTCATACATTTCCACCCTCAGTTAAAAGAAAAAACTCCATAAGATAAACTTAGCCTACTTTACAATAGCAGAAGGAAAATAATGTTTTATCTCAGCAACATGCTCTGCTGGATATGGAATGACTAGAATAAATGCTCCAGGTTTTAAAAACAGTCAAATTAACAGCACAGCAATGCACAAAGCTTGTATAGAAAAGACTGTGAATGTCATGGGCTTGTATTTGATGGATATTTCATTCTTAATAGGAAAATTCCATGAAAAGTCTGCACAAACTATGCATAGTGCAATACCTACTTGGAGTGTGCATAGCAAGAGGAGTCATGGATTCCTTTAAGCTAAATAATCAGAAAATGTATTAACCCAGCGGGGCTAACTACAGAAATATAAACACCTCACCCACTGGCAAGAATTAACAGAGTCCTTGGTGTGGGAGATAAGGTGACTTACACCTGGTTTTCCATAGTGGGAAATCTTTACCCTTCCAGGAACAACATTTCTTCTAGTGCACCACCATAATGGGTTTCTGTTTATCAAGCCTTTGGTTATTAACATATTTCTGTCTGTGTGTGTATATATTTGTGCCATTTGTGATCCTGTTGTGTCCAATGTCACATATACCTTGGGAGATTGTTGATATGCTACAGACACGGGTGAAGAGGGGACAATGGATTTGCCAGTGTACATACACATTTAAAATTACTAGTCAAAAATCTGGAATCGTACAACATGAATAGGAATTTGGGATCCCAAGCTCTCCTGCGAGATTAATCTCTGATGAGCTGGACATTAACACTCATTATTTGAGAGAAACTGGTCTAATTCAGCAGATGGTGTTTGCCTCGTTTTTCTCAAAAGTAACTACTTGATCCAATTAAGGAACAACTGTCATGAGCTCCAAAGTTACTCCCATGCATTCTTCCCTTGATGGAAGGAGGGTGGTGGTTTCAGTGCAAAAACTCTGGGGGATTAGAGGCAAGGGTAAAACAGTTAATAGTTAGGCTATCAGAGACCAAAGACTATAATGAGGGACCACCAAGGTACAAAACGAATTTCCAAGGCTCATATGTTCAAAGATAGACATCTATATGGCATGTTAACTTTGTGCATGCACACAGCTTCTTATATGTGTATGCAAAAATGCCTTGGCAAGGCATTTTTGCATACACAAATAATTTAAAGATTTTACAGGATCAAAACTTCTATCACTGACCAAAGCCTAGGTACCAGGTTTTGCTTTGAGTCCTCTACAGAGCTGGAAGGATGGAATTCTAAAACCAAGAGTGCAGTGTGCCAGAAGAAAACTAATCTACAGTCACTATAAGAGTCTCCTTAATTACCATGGCTCCCTAGTCTGGAGACAAGTGGATCTGTTGCAGATCCACTAAAGCTTTACGTTGCCGAATCCCACCCGCAAGGAGCCATGCTACCAGAGGATGCAGCCCCAGGCTGAGAAATACATTTCTGTGGTGATTGGACGTTTGATGATCTCTCCAGTCTGCCCATACTGAACAGCAGAACCACAGTAGTTCTGCAACTTTTCAGGCTCTACATTCCCACATTAGCAGTGAGGGGGCAACATTTGGCCCGGACACACACAAATGAGGTAGTTATCCAATTTACACTTGCAATGTTTATGTGCACACATACATGTCATATTTGCAGAAACTTGCCATTCAGAGATTAGCTTAGGGAGCATGTGTGTGTGCACATGTCAGGGGAAACTTAATGGCCCTAACACACACACTTCACAATTACCTTATTGTCACATATATATTATCAGTACTGTTAGAACTGGGGCAGTTACAGGAAAACTGATTTTGCTAACAGTGACTTTATGAAGGCATATAATACAAACCAGCAGTACTGACGTTGGTGAGCTGACCAAGTGGTTTGAAGTGAAAACTGAAGTCAAACAGGTATGCATATTCAGTACCATACTTTTTGCTCTATACTTAGAAAATTTCTTGTCTAATTCCCTTAATGACATTGGTGCAGGCCACAGGACATCAGGGCAAATGATCAATTGCCTTGACTTTGCAAACAATATCATAATGGTAAGGCCTACAGAGGAACATAACCAAGAAGCTGCAACTAACCTATGCACAACAGCCACAGAATGGAGATTAAAACTGAAGAAACAAAAGACCAAACTAACTGAAACATCAAAAATCAAGAAACAGGCTAAACTCAATATTAACAGTGTTGACACTGACGAGTCGAGAGTTTCTGCTACTTAGATTCCATCATAAGTTATGACAACCACTATGGAGACAACATTGACAAGTGGATAGCTACTGCCAGGAGAATGTGCACTTGCCTGAACAAAAATGTTTGGAACTTTAACTCACCATGTCCATGACAGTTAAAACTAGTTTACATACAATGCTCATTGTACCCATATTACTTCACGGTTGTAAAACATGGGTACCGATCAAGCATCTGGAGCAAGAGCTGCAAATATCTGAAATGAGTTGCTTGCACCATATCCAGATATGACAAGGTTAGACAGACTAAAGAAATGAAGACATCCATAGAAGACTAAAAGTACAGTGAGTGACTACAATCATCAAAAAGGTGTCAATTACAATGGTTTGGCAGTGTTGCTAAAATGACCCCATACTGACTACCTAAAATTGTTCTGTATGGAAATAATGCATGGAGAGAGAGGCAGTGGACATCCACGGAGATAGTGGTATAATTTGGTACCCTGTTTCCCCGAAAGTAAGACATCCCCCGAAAATAAGACGTACTTTCAGTTTTGCCTCTCGCTGTAATAGAATGTAATGTAATTTTGGGAGCAAAAATTAATATAAGACACTGTCTTATTTTCGGGGAAACACGGTATATGAGGCCAACCTCCCCTATAGGATCCAATGACAGCTCAAAACAGAAGCAGATGGAATCCTCTCATAACTTTGGCCCTACCCAACCTTGGTGTTGGAAGGAGACGACAATGATTTTATGAAACTCTCATCCAAAATGCTTCTGGCTCCCCCTATCAAATAGGAGATTATTGTATTTCTCACTCGCATTTTAGAGAAGTTTTGGGGATTGCCTTCAGACTTTCAAATATGTTAAACCCACTATAGGTAACCCTTGATTTCTATGAGAGTTCCTGGGACTGGAGTAGTCTTTCAGCAGCATGAATATCACAAAGAAGCCAAATGTGGATCATCATGAATTAATTAGTGTTTGCCACTGGTTCCCACTTAAACTTGCTTAGAATGACATTTGCAAAACCGGCAGGCTTGCCTTTGCTTCTAGTTGGTTATTCATCCCCAGACTTGCGCACAATCAGCACCAGTTCAAGCACCATACTACAAAGATTGATTCTGAGAATAAGTTCACCTTTAAATATTTGTTTTACTTAAAGCGGGTTGCATTATATTACAAACTAACTATGGCAGCTGTGCAGGCATGTGGAAGTGATACCATGTTTTATTCGTTATACAGCATTCTGGAAGTAGTGTATGAATGGAAAAAATCAATGGTGCTCAGACTTGAGAATGAATGGACTGGTACAACAATTAGTCAGTGGTATATTTGTTAGTCCTTGTTATAAATGTTGAGGCTGATTTTTTTTTTATAGCCATAAATGTTGGCACTTAAACTTCCAAAGAGTCAGTTACTGAAAGCTACATCATGTGCTCTTTGAGATTCTGATAACTGGAGACTTTTCATATTAAAATAATTCTAGAAGGCGAAATGAGTCAGGTGTTTTCATTTGAGTATCGCTATCTCCAAAGGCATTCTCAGCAGTAGAGAGCTAGTATTTCTATTTTAAGCAGGGGAAGCCACGGATGAATCACAAATATTTTTACAGCAGAATTACTTTTTGTTGCTGGAGCATCCCACTGCACTGTGTGCCCTAGGTGTCCCCTGACCATCCTTCCCAGGTGCAATTGTGACTGCAATTGTGTGCTTTACATCCTTCCTTGAAGCCCACAGAAAGCAGCATTTGTGAAGATATGATCAGTGCTGCTGATCATCAGGAATGTCCAGCACTACACTATCATTCCTCCTGGGGAACTGCTGCTCTGGACACTACCCCCTCGAGTTGCAACCTGGGATCCAGATGTCAGAAAGTCATGCTAAAGAGTCCCATCAGGAAGTCAAGAAGTTTTGTCTTCCTATGGGACCCCAGACAACCATCTCCAGGCTACACCTGCTCAGCCCATCTCTCAGCATTTTCAGTGCTAGAGAGCAATGAGTTTATTTGTTTTAAATTGCATCATCCACCATTTTGAACAATAAATTAACAATCAACCAAATGCTGGTGATTGGAACGTTGTTGTAATTTCCTGAATTACTAGCCTGGGAACACACACCAGGCTCATTTTTCTGCTAACAAAAGGAAAACAATATCTATCTCTGTAAAAGTAGACACCTAATATGAAGGGACTAAAGAGAGAGAGAGAGAGTGTGTGTGTGTGTGTGTGTGTGTGTGTGTGTGTGTGTGTGTGTGAAGGGGTATTTGTTATCTCAATACACACAATGGGAGTTGTGCCTGTAAATCCAATGAATTAAAATGAGAATATTCCCTTAGTAAAAGGCAAATCTCAAAATATCTTATTACAAGAATAGCTAACCTGTATTAGTAACCTGTTACCCTGTACGTCTTCATGGGAATCAATACCCCTATTAATACGTGACAGGAGCAGACTGTGCACTTTGTGCACAGAACTGCATAGTTACAACATGCTCCTCTCTCTGAGGTCAGGCAGCTCCCCTTAGCAGCATGACCTTGTTTCCTCCCAACCTCCTTTTGGGTGGCATGAATCCCTTAGGGCTCAGGATATGACCAATCCCTGCACCCTCTGAGTACAGAGACTGCAATTGTGGCTGGCCCCTTGCACGGATGGTGAAAAGGAAAGCAAGGCTGCCTGTGCCCTGTCCCCCTGGATATTCAGACATGGTCAGCCCACATTCTAGCCCTATGAGAATATTAAACCTATTACCATCAATGCAAATGTTGTTTGTTTGGCATTTCAATAATTCAACAGCTAAAAATATCAACATTGGGAATTAAACGGTTGGTGAGCTTGGCAGAGCTTTCAGTAAGTGACATGTTCCCTTCAGGTGGCATTCTCTCACCTTTTCAGTATCTATCCCCCTGGACATTGACCAGGTGGAAACGATATAGTCCATCACACGTTCGCTCAGACCTTTGGGCACTTGGTAGAGTTTAAGGAAGTCCCGGACACTGTTCAGCATTTCATGGTACCGGTTTGTGTTGGCATACATTTGCTGGAAGATGGTTGTCACATTACCAAAAATGGTGGCATACAGAAGTGCTGTAAACAAAAGAAAAAAAGCAAGGTAAGTATTTTCCCAAAGTCTCAAGGAGCATCAGACTGGAGAACTATGTAGTAATATGTTATGAGAGGGCAGACCAACCAACACAATGTCTGTGTGTCCATATATCCAAGGGCAACGGTAATGTTAGGTCCACAGAAATGTATGTGAAAACTTTGCCAAGTTAGGCTGTAAAATCTTATAACACAACTACAAACACTTCTGGGTCACTTGTAGCACTACAAATTCAGGATGGCTGTATAATTTATGATGGTGAGTGTTGAGAGGTGAAAGGGAACTACCAAAACATATTCTATATGTTTATCTTTGTCCATCAAACAATTCAGTAGCATCAAAAACCATATAAAAACAAAACACAAGAAAAAAGAATGTTAAGCCAAATAGTTTGACAGTAAATAGTTTAAAATTTCATCTATGGTCTATTGCTCTTGTGCTAAAATGCCATCAGTGACAGATTTCCCAGTTTTAAATGCATTAGTGCAGTAGTCAGTCGAGCCATCATTATCCACCTCAGCGTGGATAATGCATCAAAGCACCAGATGCAATATAATAAACCACCACCAGTGGTGATTTATAAATGCAAGTGGGATAATGCAGATTTTTATGTTTTAATATTCTTCAGGTGGAAGGAACAGCAAGGTCTCAGGCGAGAATGAGAATTAGAGCAATCCCCTTCCCCGAACACAGAATCTGGGGTATGCCTTCTGACAACAGTTAGTTTACTTACAATGGCTACATTGTTTATTCATCCAAAAATTGTTAAAGTAATAAAAATGAGTTTTTTATTTCCTTTTTTAAAAAAAAATCGGAGGCAGAAAGTCAAATACAGACACACAGCACTTTAAAAATCCATTCACGCAGGGCGTTAGGCTGGGGGAGGGCGCCAGTCTGTATGCCTGCATTCTAACGGCTTACAGGGGGCTAGAGTTGCAACTCATGGTCACGATGTGAGGCAGCCTCTCTCAAGGTCTCTTACCTCATCTCTGTGCCCTACCCAAGCCACTTGTATGTAATCATCACTGAGAAAAGAGACCTGAGGAGCATACTGAAGCACCAGATCAGCTCAATGAAAGGAAAGCCAAGAAACCATCAGAGTAGATTAGACAACCAAGAGAGCAATTAGCCAGAGAGGCTGGCCAAGTACGTGCTTCTAACCCACCTCTTCTCCTCCACATTTTTTTCTGCTTCTCCGTTTGTTATTTCCCTGCTCCTGGTCTTCTTTCTCTTGTCCCTTCCCCTTTTTTCTCTCCCGCTTCACTTCTCTGAGAGAGAATCTCTTATTTAGGCCAAGACTATAGCACCTATTTAAATAGTTTTACTCTGTTTAGCAGGGCTGGATTAAGACAATGTGAGAGTCTAAGCACACCATCCCACCCATACCCCTACACCTCTAGGCTACACTCCCACAACTGTGGCCCTGCTCCTCTAAGGATTGGCAGTAGCATGAATCACCATCACTTTGGGCAGGCTGGGCCTCCCCAGTCCTCTGGCTTCAGGCAGAGTGTAGTTTGTCCCAGAGGAGGAAGGACTCGACCCCCTTACACACCTCAGAATGGGGACCCTTTTTAACACCAGCACAGCCACGCCATAATGAGGTGACAGCTACAAGGGCTTCCATAAACCACATCCCCAATGGGCTCATGTTGGCTCCTGCAGGTAAAGGGTGTCAGAATTAACAACCCAGTAAAGTGAATAGGTTAGCTCTCAAATCCGTTTGGGGTACTACTTCAGCCTGCCTACAGACTCAGGCAGCACCAGTTACACTTGGTTCATGTTTCCAAGGTTTTGTTCACAACCACGATGGTTAGAGATGTAACTTTTAAAAAAATGAAAGCTCATATTTCGAGGTCATTTCATGACTTCAGAAGCCAGGGCCTTAGACACGGATCTAGAACAGTGCTTATGTTTCAATCCAGTCATGCCTTTCAGGGGCTCAGTGTTTTAACTGTGGGAAGGGGTTACTTGTGAGGCAGCCTAGCTGCATAGGTAATGTTCACTCTGGCAAATAGGCTTAGCACTTGAGTTAATTAGAATCAAGTTTCTAGAAACATTTCAAGAAATGTTTCAAGCTCTGTACACCATACAAATACACAGAATATAGACCAGTGACACCAGCTTTCCATAACTGCATCGGCTGCTATTAAGCCAACTAGACCACTGCAAGGTTTTATGTCCAATAAAGTCTTTCATCACCTTCTGAGATACTTGCAGAACTGTTCTTTTCTCCCTAGGCCTCTGAGATCAGGTGAGTAGGTTCAATCTGGACTTAGTCCAATGCAGGGTCTTCTCAGGAGGACATGCCCATGTGTGGAACTGCCTCCTTGAAGATGCGGAACCATTTTCAGAACTCCTATATTCTTTCTGCTTGAACCAGCTTGCCCATTTTCCACCTACCCTTCTGCACAGTGAATGTAACTGGACAACTCTCCCTATTTCAGACATCACTCTGTACAGTGTCCAGGGCCCTTTTGATAAGTATCTGTGTTCAATACATTATGTATTAATGGGCCAAATCCTGAAGACCTATCAGTTTCAACTCAATCACACCTCTCCTGGGATCCATAGCACCTTAGTATAAGACTGCTTAAAAGCTGAGTAAGGTCTTCAGGATTTGGTCCAACACAACTATACATAACCCTTTTAACACATGTATTTGCTAACAACCACATAGAGCAAGCATTGCAGATGACCATAAAGAAAAGCAAAACAGGAAGGCCAGCTTTTTGAATCAGATAACCCAGAGCTGGTTGGACCTTGGACCAACCCCTTGGACCACTTCCTCATCGGTTTTTATTTAGTCCCTATGCTGACAAACCCTTCTATTAAAGTCAAGGGGTGACTCGATCACACCAAGTACCTACAGAATTTTGATAATGGACTTTTCAATCTAGCAGATAAAGGTGTAGCAAGATCCAATGGATGGAAGTTGATGCTGGACAGATTTAGACAAATAAGGACAAAATGCTTAACAGTGCAGATAATTAATAGAGATAGGTCAAAAAAAATCAATGAACAATTTATTTGCTGAAAATGTAGTTTCTGGTCACAAAATCTATGTTGAATTTGGCAAATTTTAGCAGAAAAAATTGAGGGTTTTTTTTCTCAAAAAAGTCAAAATGGTTTGTTGCAACATTTTCTAAGAGAAATGTTTCAACTTTGTTTCAAAACCTTTAATTTAGAAATTGAGATAGATTTAACACAAAGGGTAAAAATCACCCCAAAATTAAAAACACATTTTGGCTCAGGATTGAATATAATTTGGGACTAGAAGGTGGGGGGAGTTTGTTTCAGCAAGAAAAAAAAATAGTTTTTGGTTCAACCAGAAACAAAACAAATTTTTGATCCAAACTGAAAAATCATTTGTGTGTCCTGCTCTAATTACAAGCCACTGGAAAAACTTACCAAGGACTCTGGTGGATTTTTCATCACTGGCAATTTTAAAATCAAGATGGGGTGTTTTTCTGATAGATATGCTTAGTTCACACAGAAATGCAGGGGAGTCCTATGGCCTGTCATATGCAGGAGGTCAGAGTAAAAAGATCACAGCAATCCCTCAGACTTATAACCAATTAATCACTGGGAGTTCTCCCTAAATATGCATTGAATACTCTGAAGGAGGACTTGGGGCATTTGGCCTCTTGTTAATAGTATTTTTCCTTCACTCTTGTCACATTTCCTAAAGGAGGAAAGTTAACAACTTTCTGGTCAACCTTTGCCAGATCAGAACGAGGTTTTGTCATCAGTGAAATTAATAGTAGGTAACAAATCCAATTCCTCCCCCCCGGTTATGTTACATGTTGGGTTTTACACCTATGATAATTACTTTATATTGTATTACACTACATTATGTTGTAAAACACAAGGCACAACACAACTAGGGGAAGCAAACAAAATAGATAATTTAAAATAGGATAGCTAATCAATATCCAATTGCATGGTTTCATGCACTATAACCAGTTGTTGTTGAGAATCAACACCTATCGTTTGATTTTTCTGCTGGTGGTAGAAATACATAAAATTTTTAAGACCAATGCAAGCAGCAGAAGGTATCTCACAAATATGTGGCAAATAGGAATTCTGGTTTTTTTTAAAGGGTAGAGTTATCCTTGCAAGGGCAATATTTATAAATTTTAAAGACATGACTAAATTAAAAATAGCATTATGTAAATGGCTACGACACCAAAGGTGTGATTATGTCTGACCTAGCTGAAAGGAAGAGAAGAGGTGGCTCTGGGTCCTATTTATCTTTTGTGTAGCAAAGGAAAGCCCTACCCAAGCTGACTCAGGTACAGAATGGAGCTAGAAAGACAAATCCTTGCAGTGAGAGGCTTAAATCAAAAACAGATCTAACTCCAGATCTGAATCCAAACTTTATATCTATATAAAAAGGAGCCCAGCCAAAATCATGGATCGAAAACCCCCAAAACGTGAGTGTTTAAAGTGCAGATTCACACTTCCCTAAATAAGCCCCTTAAAGAGAGACATTCAACCCTCAAATTTGGAGATCATCTCATGTCCAGATACAATGTTCTGGTCCATCTCAGCTTTCATAGACCCGGCCTTTGCACTACGTCCAGGCAAATGGGCTTAGCGCAATGTGGCTGCATGGGAGTTGCAGTAGATGCTGATGCCTCTTCTAAAAGAGGAGAAAGACTCAAGGGCTCCATTCCCCCTTCTCCAATTATGCCTCTACCCCTCCCCTCCCTCTGCATAGGGATACAGAAGCCCCTGACTGGAGATGTGGTGTCTCTGAAGTGCAGACCTCCTGTCTGAGCTCTTCAAATCCCCCCCCCCCCACCCTTCTGCTGTTAAAGGCTCTTCAGGGCTGTAAAAGGTGGGCAGAATTTGCCTCTTCATGTACTGCTTAAATGGCTTTTTTCCACCAATCAAAATCAAGATTTCAGCTTGTGCTATTGTACAATATATTATGCAAACACTCAAGAAGAATAATTTTCTATTCATTGTGCCTGGGGGTGTACAAATGATTTTCTATTTATTTGCAACATTAAGGTTTGCATGAGCTGAACTGTACGTGAAAGCCTGCGGGATGTAAGTACCCCATCTTGTGGAGAAAGATGAAGAAATGCTTTTATCAATACATTTCATATAAAAGCGATTTAATCAGAAGATTTTTCTATTTAAACACTATCACCTTTTTCCTATTTGATGTTCTTCTGCTACCTAGTAGGACCCTGAATATCATGGGATAGATTCAACTCTGACTTTTGCTGGTTTATAATCCTGTACACAGGATTGTTTTCCAGCAGTGGAAAGTCTACCTGGTGGGAACCTGTGACAGCCCAGGGCATCTATAAACCCTCTTCCACTGGGAAGCCTGCAGTTAGCCAACACAATCCCCAAAATGGGCAGCACTGAATGGGGAGGGGGCATGGCAGTCACCAAGGTTAGCTATAGATTCAGTACCTCCTGTCTACTGTCACCTATGGAGCAGTGACCCCTGCTGGTGCAGAGAGTAGGAATTCACGACCCTTCTGCCACGAGGGGTAAATTGAACCCCATGTCTCCGAGTTATTGTCCACGAAAATCAAGCAATGTGACGTCTGGTGAAAAACAATACCCAATTCTTCATTTTGATTAGTACAATGTGTGCAATTTAACAGCAATTTCAACTGCTAATTGCAGCCACTATGCTCCGATATTACAATTACCTTGCCAAGGGAAATTATTGCTGCATACATGAATTTCTTATTAAAAAAAACATTCCAAATCTTATGATCTTTAATTTATCATTCGTTAACCAATTTTATTAAGATTAAATGGACACAGGAAGGATGAGGATTCTTTCAGTCTCGACTGGGGGATAACATTAGCATATTGCACATTGACCCGTAATATTTCTGCAGAGGATAGCTAGTTACACACCTTCACTTCTTTCTACAAGAATAATGAAATGAATCCATAGTAAGATGTTCAAAGCCACCGAAGGAATCCAGACTCAAAATCCTTCGCTTTCACAGAAACAAACTCCTGTTTTCAAACTGAATGTTACTGCTCAAACATTAAATTGTAGTAGGATTTGCCAACCCTCCGGGATGAATAAAGATTATGTCAGGTGATGGAATCTCCAGGAATACGTCCAATCAAAACTGACCATCCGGAGTTGCAGGCTAAATGGTGGCATTAAGCCACTGCCCTGTATTGGTGGCCTGGAACTGCCCTGGTCCAGGGGAAGCTCTTTGGAGACCCTGGGCCTGATGTACTGTTGCTCTACAGCTGCTTTGTGCCAGCTCTGCATCACCTCCACAATAGCCCCAGAGGCTTGGGGAGTTTGGAGGCAGAATGGAGGTGGAGCAGAGGAAGGACGAGATGGATCTGAGCAAGAGGGGTTGTGGTCAGGGTGGCTCAAAAGCCCAGCAGTGACCTATAAAGGGACACAGTTAAGAAAGCCCTGGACAGGAGGCACAAACTGCCTCCCCTCCATCTTCTCACCTGCAACAGCACAGGAGTGAATCTGTCCCATTGTGTCACAATACGTTTTCTGTGCAGAGGAATTACGGGATCGCAGCCTTCGCAGCCATCTCTACGTATGAACAAGGAGAAATGTTTTACGTAGCATCACCCATGTTCACTTTGACCTTAGACCTTGCGTGGGGACAGTGCAAGACAACACAGAGACCGCACTGCTGTGAGGCGCCCCACTACCTGCTGAAATTACTAAGAGCTGGGTTAAGTGACAGAAGTTCAGAATGTGATTTCATGGCAGCAGCAGAGGGACAGAAGAGAGCAGCGGTGACAGCAGAGAGACAGCGGCCAGCAGTGTTAGCTGTGAGCTAGTTGCTGAGGATTGCTTGACACCCCCCTAATTTCCCACCCTTGTGGGGCAGTTAACCCTGGGAACACTCTTCTGAACTCTGGGTCTTCACTAAGCAAGGACCCCTAACTGAGTGGGGCACAGCAGAGGGAGAAGGGAGCGATGCATAAGAGACATTTCTTCATTCAACACTGAAGCAAAGGACACTGCCCAAAGCACTGTGGGGTCAGGTTTGCTTATGGACACATGCTTCTGAATATGGTTGAGGTGTTTTCCCAAATGAATGCTTGGTTCCCATTCCCATTTAACAGAAGTTCTCTTTCATTATATGCAGTCTCAGTGCTTGTGAGTGGGGAAGTGTTGCCTCTTAGAGGCACCCAGGGGTGATTTTAGGCTTCCCCATCTTACTGGGTAGGGACTCAAGACACTTCTGTTTTGTATTTTTAAGAGGAACCCTTAGATATTGAACTTGGCCATTGCTACTGCCGACTCCACCTGGCAAAACGGTTACCTATACTATTCATCTATATCTGCACCAACCAGACTGGACAGCAAACAAACTGAGTTCTTTCAGCAAATGTCATTTCACACACAGAACTGTCAGACAGGACAGAATGCCCCCAACTAATGTTGCAACCCATTAACAATTCAATCCATGTCACCTCATTTAAACCAGTATTTTAATAACATCAAAGATAAAAGCACAGTAATTTCTTCGGCCAATTACTCGCACAAATGAGTCATGAAGGTCAGACACAGGTTGCAGAGGTCACCTAAGAATTTGCAAGTTCTAATGATCGAACAAGTGTAAAAATAAATAATTCCATATGTATGTATATGGACACCAAAGTGAGACACACCTCTCTGGGGTTTGATTTCAAAACTGTAAAAGACAGAAGTTTCTGTTTGAAGTAATTGTGAGCCTCTCAGTCTTCACAATTAGAGATCTGAATGCTGTGCATGCTTCCCAAGATGAATCACCAGACAGATTATAATCATGCACTCATCCCAAACTCTTGCAGCGTGTACAGACTGTATTCATAAAAACTATACAGCAACAAATTATACCAAAGTCCAGTAGTGAAAACCCTCCAACAACCTGGCAATTCTACACTGAATTAATTTTCTACCTGTCTCAAGAAACCAGCAGTTGAGAACTCTCCAAGTGAGCGGGAGGAGCTGTCTACACAACAGTTACACTTCATAAGTAACAAAGACTCATATTTATTGACTAGGTTGTTCTATGGTGGATACTTTCCAAAGAGTTTACAAACCAGTCAACAACTTAAAAGTATGACGTATGTTTCATGAACAAGTTTCAGCCCAGATTACTACAAATAATTTTAATTCAATAAATGGTTGAGTGCACGCTGAGACTGGAAGATTCATTACACTAATTCAGCAAACATGATTTCTACCAGGACACTTAATGCAATGAAAAATTAGCTGGGGGGGGGGAGGGGGAAGCATGCCTAAAGCAATTACAGTCTAATGATCATTCAGAGAACGCATTTGTGATGTCACATAAAATTAACATTTTATCAGCTAAAGAGAAAGAAGCTGAAATTAATGAAAGTATTAATTGGAAGTGAACAGGCTGATTGTTTTTAACATACGATTAGGATAACATATCTTGATCAACTACAAGATCATGACTACAGATTATCTATGGTTATTCCTATTGGGAGTTCCCAAATAAACCAGAAGTAGTTTGGAATCATTAAATGCACACTTGTGGTTAGTGTGTGTTATCTGTGTGCATCTGTGAAAGGAAAAGGATTGGCTACAAATTACCATGATCTGGGGAGGAATTTCAAACAGAGTTGACATTTAAGTATGTAATTGTTTAAATTTCTAATTTTAGAATCACTTTTGGTTGAACTGTCATTGACAGCTCCATAACTTTTGAGCAATATACACTTGACTGACCAATGACAAGGACCTTTCTTCAAAATCCATAGTTCTAAATGAGTCCTGATTATCAGCTCCCCAGAATTGTTAGGTTTATGGCTTTGTGATCAAATTGATTTACTAAGGTTTAATACTTTGCGGTAAGATTTTACACTAAAATATATTTTTGCCTGGAAATATCTCTTTAAATTCCAATTAATAAAACCTATAAATACATAATTCTCAGATCTGTTCTTTAGCTAAGCCAACCAAAATTAAAACAATTTACAGAGAAACATGGTATGGTTGGTTAAATGGTTGATTAAACTTACTCAGCCAACATGTTTTATTCCATAATTACCTTAATATTTTCACTTGGTGAGGAAAGGAATTATATTAGCTAGCTATGATGTAATCAGTCTACCGTACATGAATTCCTACATTCACATCTTGGAAAACTGCCTGTTTCCAAGGTTAAGGGAAACCACTACAGAGGGAATTCCGATCACTGGGAGGCATCCCACCTTTCCTGTCTCTCCATGCTCCCCCGCATACATCTTGTGGGCTGTCTCACCTCACTCCACTGCCAGTTCACAATCTCAGCCTCAGGCTGGAAACCCACCACGGAGAGGTAAGCTGCAGCATTAGCTGAGGCAGGGGGGTAGGGAGGAACTGTCCCTTGCCATTAATTGAGAGAGTTTGAAGCAAAGGGTCAGCAGCAGAGGAAGCGGGAATTCCAGGGTAGATAGAGCCTTAGGACTACGAGAACCCTCTTTTGATGGGGGAAGAGAAGCTGTGTTCCTCCTTAGAGGGAGAGCAAGAGACTGGAGTCAAATACGCAGCAGACTGAGTTAAAGCCCCCCGTGAGTTCACTCACACTTGTGAGTTCTACAGGTGAAGTGCCCTCTGCTGGTAAGTAATGGAACAGCAGAAGTACGCTGCACTCCCTCACCAATGAAAACAACTCCTTTGCAGGAGGATTGTCGGTAAAGTTTATGCTCCTGATAAAAATATAGCTGATGAGATCCGGAAAAAGCCCCAGAACAACTGTGATGCCATTTCCCCCCCTTTTCTCGACTCCAAAGAAAGCACCAATGCAACCTATTGAAAGTGTCAGTTGCATAAACAAAGATACCAACAAGGGAACAGCTGCTCCGAGAAGCCACTTAAAAAAGAAACAGGGGATAGAGTGGTTGAAACATCTGTGCACCTTAAAACAGGCTACCAGTAGTGCAGTTGGGTACAATCACAGGACCAAGACCCTCCCAGGCACAGATACCAATTACTCTTTCTTCACACACGTTTCTGAAGACACAGAAACAGGGTGGCCGGTACTGCAGACAAGATGGTACTTTCCCAAATAACTCTCACCAAAAAAACCCCTGAAACCGTTTAAAATTCTGCTAGTTTCAGGTTTAATATGGAAAATAGTCAGATGAGTTGGGGGGGGGGAGGGAATATTCTGGAACCTGAAGCCTTTCAACAATATTGAATTTTGGTGTCTCTATCCAAGCAAGAAACTTGGCTTCAAAAAACTGGTGATTCTGTTTTTGGTTAACAACTTGTAGCAGCTGGTCTTCTGAGCCAGTCAAATGCTTGTGCAGTGCACAGAGCTCAATGAAAATCTCTAGTCTGGTCTTGCTTCCACCCACTGGGTTCAAATGAGAGAAAAATCAGAGTGTAGGAACCCATGCAAAAACCAAAATGCACAAAAATCCTAATTAAAACCAATGTGAACCAAAGCCAAGAGAGACAGATCTAATACTAGTCTGCCACCTTTCTCCCGACATGGCACTGGTGATTCAGTAAGTGGTACTCTTCCTTCCCTCTGAGTCAGGACTGAACCAAGGCCTTGCAGTACATGGTGTTCTTGAAGCACCTGCATTTTGGATGGGAGCTAAAAGCAAGATCCTTGCCTATCACAGACAAACAGTTAAGGATCCCAGGGCACTCTGTACAAGAGGAGAGGCCGCCTTTCACTTCAGTGACATGGGCCAGTTCCAACTACAGCAGAACCTCACTAATTTACAACAATCACTAGAAGAAACATTGCAAAGGACTGGAGGTTTTGCATTAGCAAGGCACAGGCAATTAAAATAGCAAGGATACGGCCTCACAAAATATACCATGTTTATATGTTTTGACAGCTGCAGTTTAGCATTAATTATTTTTAATTAATTATTTTTATGCTGAAAGGTGCTAATGGCTACCAGCAGGTGGGTCTTAGATCCAAAGACAATCATAGAGCTCATTAAAGCCAACGGCTGTGCCAAGCACACACACTCAAGTTCAAAAGAAAGGAGCAATCATTTCCCCTTTATGTAGTAAAAACAGCTAGGGTCTGTGAGGACCACCCAAGGCAAGAAACCACATGGTAGAGGTATACTTGATCTGAATGCAATTAGATCACAGCCAATCTGACCCTGACCCAAGTCTTGTTTTCATACCTGACCCGACCCTAATACTTGTAATCTGATGGGTCCCATCAGGTTTGGGTCAGGTCGAAAGCCGCCACCTCACGCTGCTGCCCCACCCCAGGCTTCGGGTCCTGACCCCTGCTGGACTCTGGGCATCCTGCATTCCCTGCCCCCTCTCCAGCCCTGCGTTCCACACTCCCGGCGAGAGCTCCACCAATGGCACTACTGGGCACAGACGCCATGCGACACGCCACACTCGACCAGGGCTCCTTCTTGTGGGGCTGGGACAATGACCCCTAGACGTGCCCCTCCACGGAGCTCAGCCACAAGACAGCAGCTCTGGACAGCCCCAACAGCTCTGAACAGCCGACATCCTGCAGACAATCAGGGGCTGAAGAGGGATTGAACCTTCCCCCAGCCGGCACTCCCGGATGGCCAAGCCAGCATTGCCCCACACGTGACATGCTGAGGTGCCGATGTTCCACCTCCACCCTCCCAGCCACAATCGGTGCCACCACATCCTCACTACCATTTAGTGCATTATCGTGAGTGAAGAGAGCACTTGTCTGTCTGCTGAGGCTGGGAAGCACAGTCCCAGCTGT
Organism: Sternotherus odoratus; assembly: GCA_032164245.1. NCBI lineage: Eukaryota > Metazoa > Chordata > Testudines > Kinosternidae > Sternotherus > Sternotherus odoratus. Next base: position 136,671,152 of record JAVMKO010000003.1, on the reverse strand, counting down.
AGTATGGACATATCGCTAAGGACCTCAGGTAGGTGCTCTGGTTGCTGGCCCACGCCACCACTTCTACACTGCTACTGTTACCCATGCTAGATAAACTAGAGCTAACACAGGTATGTCTACTCAGGCTTTGATCACACCTTCGTTTGCAGGGTAGGAGGCTAGGAGATGTGTTGTAGGCGGTGTGCGTGTCGGAGCCAGAGCGCTCTAGGAAGCAGTTGGGAGCATGACCCTGAAAAGAAAACAGAGGATTTGGGGTTCAGAACTCATTGGCAGGACAGATTTGGGGATTTCAGAGCATGGAAACTGCCTGCTATTAGTTTCTCCTGTGCTCGGGGAAAAAGGATTGTCTCTCTATTTTTTTTTTTACAAATACACAAGATTACACCAAGGATACACCTGACTCATATCACTGATTTTTCAACCTTACAAGGCCCAGAACCCTGGCTAACCACTCAGGCCAAAAGGACAACATTATATTACAGCATCCAAGTGTGCACTAGGTGCCACACAGAACAAGTAAAGAAAACAGGGTTCTTGCCTCAGCATCCCTAAGGCCTCAATCCTGCAAACACATGTATGTGCGTAACTGCATGCACTGTGAATAACCCAAAGGCCTTCCCACAGGACTGCTCACAGTGCAATCAAGCACCTGCACAAGTCTTTTGAGGGATCAGCCCTCGGGCCTCAGTCTTGCAATAGGCTCCATGTGAGTTCAAAACAGAACTCACTGCAGGATCTTGCTTGATTTCAGTCATGATAAAGTGAAGCAAAAAAGTAGGGAGATACTTCAGGGAGGTAGCGTAAGAGGTACCGTTAGCAAGATGAAGCTGTACTCACCAAAGGCTTGTGTGCAATATAGGTAAGCATGAAAACACGTCACATTAGTCAATGCTCTGTAGCAGGGGTAGGCAACCTATGGCACGCAAGCCAAGTGCGGCAGGTGAGTGGATTTTCAGTGGCACTCACACTGCCAGGGTCCTGACCACCAGTCTGGGGGGCTCTGTACTTTATTTTAATTTTAAATGAAGCTGCTTAAACATTTTAAAACCTTACTTACTTTAACATATAACTAAACTATTGCTGTATGTATAGACTTATAGAGAGACCTTCTAAAAACATTAAAAATGTATTACTGGCACGTGAAACCTTAAATTAGAGTGAATAAATGAAGACTCAGCAGACCACTTCTGAAAGGTTCCCGACCCCTGAGTCTGTAGCATATTATGTAAAACATACTTCTATACATCTCTCCAGAGAAGAGGGTTTCCATTTGTGTACTGGTAAAGTGTGGATATGTGAAGTTTTGCTGTAATTAGACTACCGAAAAGATCATCCTCAGATAGCCTAATCCCTGCAACATATACATGGTGTGGAGAGAGAAGGGGACTTCTGCAGGGGCAAGAAAATGGAGGTGAAACCACATAGGTAGCACTCCCCCACACTCTATTGAGGACCTCTCTGCCAGTGGGGTTGGAACTAGGGGTGCTGCTGCACCCACTGGCTTGAAGCAGTAACAACAAATACCAACAACATGGCTTCCACCTCAGTACCCCCATTATAAAAATTGTTCCAGCACCCCCACCCATGCTGGTGCACACAGAGGAATGATCTGACCTATGACTTTGGACATTTTCACATTCTGGTAAGAGAAGGGGGAGAGGGAGGGAACAGCAGCATCTGCACATCCCAAGAAGAACAAGTAGCATTTACAGAGCATCCTTCAGAGAACCCTGGGCTGTTTTCTGCAAGAGTGCGTCACTAAGCTATTACTCTAGGCACACTTACAAGGAGCAGAAGCAAACCTATGTCTCTTCCAATGAACTCTAAACTCTGTGACAGACTAAGTGCATTTGAAGGGCAACAGGAAATAGATTCCCCAACCAAGGAGTGCAGCTGCAAGTGTTCCCACCTTCTAGACTGTAAATTAGGGCAGACAAGATAATCAGCCAATTTGCACCTCAGTGGAATAAACTATACTCAGAGAGTATGAGAGTGAGACCAAAGAAAAGTGCATCTTGTCCTGGAGCACATACAAGTGTCATAATCTTTAAAACAAGAGAAAACTCAGCTATCATCTCTCTGCTCCTTGCCATCAGTCATGCCACTCACCTGCTCTCTCCCTTCCTTTTTTGTCTCCTGAATGAGCACCCTCCTCAAGTTACCACTTCTCCATTCTGAATCCTCCGGGCACCAAAGACGGCCATGTTCTTCCTAGCAGGCTCAGCCTTATGCCGCAGGTCTTCTCCACTGACTGCGCGTACATCAGGAAGTCCATTGCTCTGTCCCTGCAGGTGCAGCTCCTGCATCTCTAGGCTTTCCCTATCAATGGGAAGGAGCAAAGCAAAGAGGGGAAGGTAGGGCACAAGAGGAGGAGACTTCCCTATAGACAGGTGTGGGTCTTCTGAATAAGATGCAAGAGAGAGGTCCTAGCCACTCATGGTCACTACAAACTGCTTGATACTTTTCAGAAGGGCAGAGCTGTTAGTCTTTCTGCCGAGGCCAAATTCCAGCTCAGATGAAGTTATTTGGCTTTATTAGCCAATCAGATTGCCTCTTTATTCAACGTCATAAGACCTGAACAAATATTTGGTGTCAAAAGCTTTCTGAAACAATATCTGAGAGCATTGGCATTCCAAGAACAAAAGGGCAGATTCACCGCTGGGATAGTTTCATTGACATCAGGGAGGAATTTGGCTCAATGTATTCACTAGCAGATTTAATCATGGGGAGAATTATTAAAGTGGTAGAAGATCTGATTTAGTCCCCTGCAATTTAGAAAGAAAGGGCACTATTGTACTGTTTTGTTGAATTTTATGGACAATCAAAATGAAATTGTCTTGAAAATTAAAGTGGATTTCCATTTCATTTCCTAGTGCTAATGAACAGATCATTTAAATGATGACAGTCATTTTAAGGAATCATTTTTCTTTTACAGAATAATGCATGGGCCATTTTCAATTACTGACCTAAATTAAATCTCCAGATACTAATGCTAGGTTTTGCTGATTTTTACCAAATATTAAAGGCTTTTATTCTGGTCTGCTATATCCACCAAGTTTGACTGACATAGAGGGATATCACCAAATCAAACTTCTGACTGAGCAGTTCAGTTTTTTAGCCTATTTCTGTTACAAGTTACGCCTCTAACAACAACAAATGTTAAAGAAAAACATTCTTTGTTTGTGGTTTGCTTTTTTAATTTGACAATACTCTGCCTGTAATCAGTTCTGCGGTTTCATCTACATAGTCAGTTTCCCCTGTGGTTTATGTGAGTTTTTCCACAAAAGCAAGGAGAGAGAGAAAAACATTTTTTAAAAATAGGAAAGTGTGATTGTAAAACAGAAGAATTGGCAGAAGGATTCAGGAAAAGGCATTGGTGTCCTTTAACTCATTTTTAAAACCTCTCTAGCTTTCTCCGTCAAATACAATCTGTGGGATTGTGTTAGTGTTTTTGCTTTGTGCGCCAGATATGTTTGTGCACCATGTTTACTGCCCAGATCCAGCGGTGTTTGGGAGTTAAGAAATGCATCTGAATTTTGCAGCTTGAGCCTCTCCCTTATTGCTTAAGTTTAGTAAAGATTTTGCAGGTCTTCCTTCATCCCTGCTGCAATGGGAGAATTTATAGTTCAGTAACTAGAGTCATAAGAGTCAGTCACTGCATTGCTAAAACATTCACTCCAGAGTGTAAAATGCAGAATTACACATTATTTTACTATTTAATAACTGGTCTAGACCTCATTTAAATTGACTTACTGCATCTTAAAGGAGCAATCTTACAATATTTTATAACAGACTAGCAAAAATACCCGGCGTTGCTCTGGGTATTTGTAATTGGAAACTGGGATGTAAAAAAGACTACAATGTTTTTTATTAACACAAATTTTGTTCAGAAGTCTCATTTTGTCTAAGTAATTTCATTCTCTTGCATTTAGATGTGGTTTCTCAGATACATTTTCGCTTTTTACGCGGCATAACGAATAGGGTTCTTTTTAAGAAAAAAAACAGAGTATTTAATTATGTTTGCGCTACACAGTGCGGGGTCCGTTGGAGAGGGGAGGGGGGAGAGAGCTGAGCGAGTGTGGGGGCCATTGGAGGGGGGGAGAGAGCTGAGCGAGTGGGGGGGGTCCGTTGGAGTGGGCGGAGGGGGGTGAGATTTTAAAAATTTTTGATTCTTACCTGAGGGGGGAGAGAGCTGAGCAAGTGGGGGGGGCATTGGAGGGGGGAGGGGGGAGAGATCTGAGTGAGTGCGGGGGCCGTTGGAAGGGAGAGGGGGAGAGAGCTGAGCAAGTGCGGGGGCTGTTGGAGTGGGGGGAAGGGGAGAGAGAGCTGAGCGAGTGCGGGGTCCATTGGAGGGGGGTATTATTATATCATAACTATTTCAGAGAACAGCAGGTGTTAACTTGCTGCCCAGCTGATGTGAATGGGCTTTAAAGAATTTCACCCCTAGGGGGCATCAGAGGTGAGATTTGAAAAATTTTCAATTCTTACCCTGATTAGGACCCTAAAGCCTATAACTGTACCAAATTTCAAGTCTCTAGGTGAAACGGTGTGGAAGGAGTAAGGGAACGTACATACACGCACACACCATTTGACTTTTATATATATAGATCTTTTTCTCAGGGTCAAGACCGAGAATAAACAATTAAGCAAATAAAATTAAAAAAACCTCTCTCTAGTTTCTGATTTTTCAGTGTTCTGGGCAACCGAAATAACTCAAAGCAAAGGCTTTGGCCCCATTCCAATTTAGCATAGCAATCTAAATAACAAACAAATAAAATAAACCCCAACCACATACACGGTGCAGCTCTAATACCTCCATAACAACCCGACTTGGCACCCAGTCAGTATATCCCGGTCTGTCCCTGAGGAATTTCTCAGTCTCTTTTAGGTTTTGCCTTCATCTTCATTGGTAAAAAGGTGCCTTTTCACCTCAGAGTAACACACGTTCACTGTCCGCTGTACACTCATAGTAGAAACAAGGCATCACTGTCTTACCATGAGGTAAACAAAGCCAGATCAACCACCACTGGGGTGGAGGGGCAATATTAGTGCTGACCCGGCCTTACAACTAGCTCACTGTAAAACTTACACGTGCCTTGTCTCCGCTTAGGATTCTACCATGGGATAACCATTACACATTATTCTGATGTAAAAAGACCCCATGCTTTTGTTCCAGTGAAGCCAAAGCTTCTTCGCCTAACCAGATTCAGCTGTGCTGACTGTTTCAGTTCAGAGAGGCCTTGCCGGCTGGGCCTCTGAAACCTCTGCCAGGACTGAACAGTAAGCATGCTGCTGTCCTGCCTTGGCAAGGCAGACTCCTAGGGATACTGCAGGCTCCAGGATGCCCTCTAGCACACACCAAGTGACCACAAGCCCTGTCATGCACACATACTTGTTTTCCCCTCCAAGACTAGTGAATATAAATGTCCATATTCTGGAGGATGTTTACAAATGACTTCCAAACAAACATGAGGCCTATTGGAGTCATAACCACCATCTCTCTTGGAACCCTTTTGGTGTCCTCTTCAGTCTCTCGGTGAAGGCGGCTAAATCTCAAAACTGGAAGGGACTTTGAGAGGTCATCTAGTCCACACCCCGCACTCAAGGCAGGACTGAGTATTATCTAGAGTCTAGACCATCTCAGGTTTTTGTCTAACCTGCTCTTAAAAATCCCCTATGATGGAGATTTCACAACCTCCCTCCGCAATTTATTCCAGTGTTTAGCCACCCTGATAGGAAATTTTTCCTAATGTCCAACCTAAACCACCCTTGCTACGATTTAAGATTAATTTTAAATACATTCAGAATGCAAATGCAAAGCCACTAAGCATTTTAGCATTTAGAATGACCCAATTAAGAATGACAACATTTTCAACATGGCTGGTAAGCCAGTGAATTCAATGGAGATAAGACATTCCCCTTTTCAAGATTCATCTGAAGTGGTTGAAAAGACCCAGTCATTCAAATGACTTTTATATGACTCACAATCATCCTACACACATTACGGTTAGATGCACTCACAGCCTAAAATCAACAACTGCATGCAATGCATACAATAATATAAGATGGAAAGACGTCAGAGTTAGACAACCATGTTGGGTGGCTTATTTTGGTTGTGTGATGTACTGAAGAGTGAAAGTCAAATTAGCAATGATGCTTGAAGCACTTGGGGGGAAAAAAGGAACCAGAATCATCTGCTTTGGTTTTAAAGGACAAACTGTGCACTGTTGTGTATTCCGCTGTAGAACAGTGAAGGGAATTGTATCCTTGCCTTGGAAGTAATGGACAGTTGCTTCTGTCTGTTTTGACACTAAGGATCTGATCCTGCAAACAGTTACACACATGCTTAACTTTACTACTTGAAGTCAATAGGACTACTTATGATAGTAAAGGTAAGCAAATGCTTAAGTGTCTGCAGGCTCGGGGCATAACAACTGCATTAGAGCACCTGTTGACTAATTTATTTTAATACAGTGCATTGGAATTAGAAAGACGGGGTGTATGCGGTAACAACTTTTATTGGTCCAACTTCTGTTGGTGAGAGAGAAATTTTCAAGCTTACACAAAACCTATTCAGGACCATCTTCAGCTTCTTTTTCTGACCCGAAGAAGAGCTCGGTGTAAGCTTGGAAGCTTGTCTCTCTCACCAACAGATGTTGGTCCAATAAAAGTTATTGCCTCACTAGTATTACCAGGTGTCCAGTTTTCGACTGGAGCGCCCTGTCGAAAAGGGACCCTGGCAACTCCATTCAGCACCGCCAACCAGGCCATTAAAAGTCCAGTCAGCAGTGCTGCAGGGCTAAGGCAGGCTAGTCCCTACCTGTCCTCATTCCGCGCTGCACCCCAGATGAGCACAATGGTCCCTTCCAGCCTAAACATTTATGAATCGAGACTGCAAAGTTTGATGCCCTGCCTGTGCAAATCCTCCATACCCTGCTGCCGTAATACCAAGTCTGGCCTCAATCCTGAGGCCACCACTGTAACTAGGGAAATTTCTGTCTTTACTCTTAGTAGACTAGATATGAGGTTCATGATAGAGCATATTCACAACACGAGTTGTTGCGGTTTAAAACCGTCTTCGCCTTGCATCAGCATTTAATCTCCTACTTAGGCAGTTTATTGCTTTCTGCACTCCCTTGCCATGCACATCATCCCTTCAATAGAATGCCATAATGTCATCCCAAGTTTCTTCCAGTCATTAGAAGCAATGTTAAGAACTCACACTTCATACTGTAATTGACAAACATAACAGCATGAGTTGGGCAAATGATTTTGACAAATATATTTCATGTCATTTAGTGGCACCGAAGTTATCAAATTATAAAGCAATAAAAATGCAGAAACACATTTTAGCACTTAACAGTTTGCGGCAATAAATCTGCCTGTTCATGTTTTAAGGGCCGACAATACGGAGCTAAAGAACTGTTAATAGGTTGTGCATCCTCGTGTCTACATTTCTTTCTTCATTTTAGGAAGGAGTCTAATGCAGATGGAATGCCTTATGATAACTCAAAAGTTGTGGCTGTTAATAGTTAATATTTGCTGTCAGATATTAGTGACTGGACAGCAGTCTCAGCTTCTATCTGTTGTAACCAGTCTGAATACAGACACTGGTAGGAAAAAATTTTAATAATCCAAGATTTGATATTTGATATTTGACATTTGATATTCCTCAGGATATTTTCCATTCAAAGCATGTTTTTTTCTGCCAATCATCATTATTCTACCTGTGAATTAGCAACATTTTTTGGGCATGAGTGCCCCTTGTGACTATCCTTATGCACCCTAGGGATGTACACGCTTGCTGACATTCACGGGTCAGATTCTGGTTACTGTGGTTTTAAATTCTCTCTCTCTCTCTGACTCCCCGATAGCCCATATACCTACCTTGCCCTCCTTTAACAATCACATCCCATTGGCTTCATCTGGCCATCTCCTACTCCTACTCCCCTGGTTTCCTTCCTGAATCGCCAATAGTCCTCTGTCTCCCCCACCACTTCCACTTTTCACTCAATATTCCTGATACTCCTGATTTTCAGAAATCTGCCATGGGATTTGGTGATTCAGCCATCTCTTTGCATCAGACAGCCTTCAAAATTGAAATCAACAGCTCACCAGACAGAGCAGAGAAGCTGCCACACCTTCTTGATCTCAATATAGGATCCTAACATTTGGAGGAAGGGGTAAACAGTGAGGTGTCAAAGTTTGCAGATGATACTAAACTGCTCAAAATAGTTAAGACCCAAGCAGACTGTGAAGAACTTCAAAAAGATCTCACAAAACTAAGTGATTGGGCAACAAAATGGCAAATGAAATTTAATGTGGGTAAATGTAAAGTAATGCACATTGGAAAAAATAACCCCAACTATATATACAATATGACGGGGGCTAATTTAGCTACAACTAAATCAGGAAAAAGATCTTAGAGTCATCGTGGATAGTTCTCTAAAGACGTCCATGCAGTGTGCAGCGGCAGTCAAAAAAGCAAACAGGATGTTAGGAATCATTAAAAAGGGGATAGAGAATAAGACAGAGAATATCTTATTGCCCTTATACAAATCCATGGTGCGCCCACATCTTGAATACTGTGTGCAAATGTGGTCTCCTCATCTCAAAAAGGATATATTGGCATTAGAAAAGGTTCAGAGAAGGGCAACTAAAATGATTAGGGGTTTGGAATGGGTCCCATATGAGGAGAGATTAAAGAGGCTAGGACTTTTTAGCTTGGAAAAGAGGAGACTAAGGGGGGATATGATAGAAGTATATAAAATTATGAGTGGTGTGGAGAAAGTGAATAAGGAAAAGTTATTTACATGTTCCCATAATATAAGAACTAGGGGCCACCCAATGAAATTAGTGGGCAGCAGGTTTAAAACAAATAAAAGGAAGTTCTTCACACAGCACACAGTCAACCTGTGGAACTCCTTGCTTGAGGAGGCTGTGAAGGCTAGGAATATAACAGAGTTTAAAAGAGAACTGGATAAATTCATGGAGGTTAAGTCCATTAATGGCTATTAGCCAGGATGGGTAAGAAATGGTGTCCCTAGCCTCTGTTTGTCAGAGGGGGGTGATGGACGCAGGAGAGAGATCACTTGATCATTACCTGTTAGGTTCACTCACTCCGGGGCACCTGGCATTGACCACTGTCGGTAGTCAGGATACTGGGCTAGATGGACCATTGGTCTGACCCAGTATGGCCGTTCTTATGTACAAGTAAATTGGATGGTAGGAGGAATTGGCAGAATCTTCACAGATCAGGAGAGAGAGAAGCTGGACAACTGGAGGGGGTAGTGGGATAAGAGAGGTAAGACTCAGTGTCAGGAGAAATGGAAAGTTAGGTCAGGTTAGAAGCTCAGGGGAAAAGGAAAGAACAGACATGGAACCCAAACATATAGAACATCTATGGCTGAGATTTTCAGACACTAGGGAATTTGGATGCTCCCATTAATTAGAACATCTCAGCCTAAGTTCTTAAGATTTCCAAGAAAACAATAACTGCAACACTTAACTTAGAATAAAGCATGACTAAAGATTTTGTATAAGTACCATTAAGGGAAAGACATTCTGGCCAGTTTGCAAAGGTGTGGAAAAGCAGTGTTAAAGACAAAGGAGTGGTATGGAGGTAGGCAGTAGGGTTTGCTGGAAAATACGAATTTTGTATCATGAAAATTTTTGCTTGGCCTCTGGATGAAATGGACTGTTTTGGTGCAACAAATTTTGGGAACCCCACACAACTCAAAATAACCAGTAGCTCAGTGGTAAGGGCATTCACCTGGGATGTGGGAGGCTGGGATTTGAGTTCCTGTTCTGACTCAGGCAGAGCGTGACCTGAATTTGGGTTCCCACATGCTAGTTGAGGGTCCTAACAGGTGGCCAACCTGTGGCTCCGGAGCCACATGCGACTCTTCAGAAGTTAATATGCGGCTCCTTGTATAGGCACCAACTTTCCGGTGTGCCAGGGGGTGGCCACTGCTCAACCCCTGGCTCTGCTCTCACTCCACCCATTCCCATATCCTCCCTGAGCCTGCCATGCCCTCGCTCCTCCCCCTCAGCCTCCTGCACAGCAGGAAACAGCTGATTGGGAGGTGCAGGGATGGAGGGGGAGGCACTGATCGGTGGGGCTGCTGGTGAGTGGGAGGCACTGGGAGCAGGGGAGATGGACCCAAAGTTTTCTAGCCCTAGGACCTAAGTTCAGGTCTTCATTATAGCTGCACTGAACTATGTGAGAAACATGGAGCTGAAAGGACTTTAGAGTATTCAATAGCACAAAGCTTTGGTGAAGTGGGAGCCGGCAGACAGGCAGCTGTATAGGAGGATGTGGGCTAAGAGAACAAGTTAGTCAGGAGGTAGTGTTGTACATCAGCTGTATAGAAGTGATGCCTAAGTTTGATGTGGACAGTGAGTTCCCCAGAGGGAGAAGAATGAAGAGAAGGTGCATAAGCAATGTAAGAAACAAGCAGCCAAACGCTCCGAAACTTCTCGAGGCCCCTAGGCTCCATATGCAATTTTGTATCCATTCAACAGGAATATGCAAGTCAAGATGCACTTCAGGAACGAAGCTCTAACATGCTTAGTATTTGTATGACAGTAACACCTAGGGGCCCCAGGAGTGAAGTCTCCTTGTCCTGGGCCTTCTATAGAACACACACAGAGCCTCTGCTCCAAAGAACGTACAAGACAAGACATGAAAGGGGACAGAGAGGAGAAGTGATTTGCCTAAGGTCACACTGCAGATCTGTGGGAGAGCTGGGAACTGAGCCCAGGTTTCCTGACGCCAATTCCAGTGCTCCATCTACTAGACCATGCTGCTTTCCCAACAGACTTGCTTTATTCTGTGGCACTGAAGAGCTAAGGGGTGGTGTGACGGTGTACCCCATAAGGCTTTACATATATGTATGTATGCCTATACATATATGTATGACATTACTGGAATAGGGTTTTGCTATATGCCATGTAACACATCTATGTGAAGGTAATGATCCACTGGATCTGTTCATCCTATTTGTATGTATGTGTCTGTTTTGTATTCAATGTTATGAATATTGGCTATGTGCTTGGTTGGTTATTAGTAGACTTTGGGAAGCAGCTGAGCAGCTCTCCGAGAGAGAATTATTCTCAGTTAAGACCAATCAAGCTAACAATGAACCGTGTCAATGCCCATCCACACACAGGCTTCCTCAGGAATGCGGCCTGGCTGGTAATGAGCGGAGTCTGGTTCAAACCTGCAACTGGACCATGTGCTCTGAGTCTCCATGTGGACTCTGCAGAAAAGGAGGAGGGGCTCTCCACCCACAAGAGGAAGTCAATATAAACCTGGGAGAGACCCCTACAGTTTGTCTACAGCTGGCTCAAAGAACAGCCCTCCACCCCCCAAAGATACCTGGAAGAAACTGGAACAGGACTGTGATTGAAGTTGGGGTGCAAGTGATAGCTGGATCCAGGCTAACAGAGTTTAGCCTGAGAGAAGGAATTCAGAGGGTGAGGCTTTTTACTGTATTAGTGTTAGATTTGCGGTTCTATTTCATTTTATTTGGTAATTCACTTTGTTCTGTCTGATACTACTTGGAACCACTTAAATCCTACTTCCTGTCTTTATTGAATTCACTTTTTACTTATTAATTAACCTGGAGTACATGTTGGTACCTGGGGGGGGGGCAAACAGCTGTGCATATCTCTCTATCATTGTTATAGAGGGAGAACCATCTATGAGTTTGCCCTGTATAAGCTTTATACAGGGCAAAACAAATTTATTCAGGGTTTGACCCCATTGGGAGTTGAGCATCTGAGCGCCAGAGCTAAGAATACCTCCTGCCTGTTTCCAGGAAAGCCCATAGCTGTTAGGGCAGAGCTTTCCAAACTGTGTGCTGCGACACATTAGTGTGTTGGTGGCAGTGTGTAGGTGTGTCACGCGCAGCTCCCTTACTTGCGTCTGCTTCCCTTGGCCCCTCCCCCGGAACTTCCTAAAGCAGCTAATGTTAAAGCAGCTAAAAGCACTACCCGGCCAAAACTGCTGGAAAGTTGCTGCTGCCGGCTTGGCCAGTGCCGGCCAGCAGAAGGGGGGCGGGAGGGGGCAGAAAGTCCCCTCCCCTCCCCCTTCCCCCCCCCCCACAGAGACAGTCGGGGGAAGGAGGATTGCACCGCAGCAGGAGAGCTCTGTGGACCTTGCCTGCAGGTGCCTTGAGGGGGAAGAGCCCAGAGAGCCTCCCCCCACCCCGCAACCTGGCTCTGCCCCCCCAAGGGTCCCCCGGCCTCCCCTTGCTGCCCCCTTACACCTTCTCCCCGGGAGCAGAGCGTCCCTTCTCATGCTGCCTCCATTGCTGCAGGGTCCTAGCACCCACCAACTTCTGCTGCCAGTGATGGGGGTGAGTGAGTGTGCTGCTGCTGAGGGTGGGGGGAGGAAAGGAGGAAGCTGACCCAGAGCTTGCTGCTGCTGGCAGGGAAAGGGCTGGGGGGAGTCCTCCTCTCTGGCTCCAGTCCCACAGCAGCCTGCCTACACCCATCCCAAACTCATCCCCAGCCTGCCCTACCCTAGAGCCCACACCCCAGCAAGAGCTTAACCCCCCTGCACCCCAATCCTCTTATTCCACCAAATATTGAAAAGCTGTGTTCATCCCATCAACCTCATACATCCCATTAAAATGGTAATTGGTGTTATTCAATTTTTTTTAATTCTTTCACATATTTGCATACTGTTACTCATAAATGACAACAATGTATGTTATTATCTTACAAATCATATATTTTTAAAAATATAAATGAAAGGTTTTCATGAGATATGTTGTGTCCCCATACATTTTGTTATTACAATTTATGTATGTGTCCATATCTCTTATAACGGGTTAGTTTAACCTCCGGTTTGCTAGTAAAACTGAATTACTGTGTCGCGAAATGATGCATGTCTAAAAAGTGTGTCACCAACATGAAAAGTTTGGAAAGCTCTGTGTTAGGGGATGTAGCTCAGACCTGGCAGGGTACTGAGGTCCTAAGCTGCTGGGGCAGGAAAACTGAGGCAGGAGTAGCCTTGGCACATCAGGTGGCAGCTCCTAAGGGGTTTTCTGTGATCCCAACCTGTCACAGGTGGATCCTTTTTGCCTTTCCCAGGGCCTCTGGAATAAGCTTTCCCTTTGCCCACCTTAGCAGTCTTGGCACCACGCAGGCAGAGGAAAGCAGGATGTGGTTAATGAGCCTCCCTAAAAGCTCTATTTGAAAAGCGTGTCAGCGATATAGGATCATGGCGCTAGAGGTTTCTCTCTGCTCTGGACTACGTGATCAAAACAGAGAAGTCTACTGGCTGAAATAACCGTACAAGGAGAATGCTGCCTTCAGAAAAACTAAAATTGCTCAATTTTAATTTTTTTTTTTTAAAGCAAAACAAAGTTGTAATATTTTTCCAAACATATTTTAACTTCCTCAAAGGGATAACGTTTCAGGGACAAAACAAAAAGGCAACAGGAATGAACACTTTAGCTCAAGCCAAGGGAACGGTACAAAAAACATGAATAGACTGTGATAGAGAGAGGATGGAACAAGAATACAAAGGCCCAAATCACTTTGCTCATGAAAAGCCCAAGTCAATAAGTTTTCATGCAGAGGAAAAGGAATCCTTTCTCTAAGGCCACAGAACAACAGCAGAGGGCTTCAGACAATAGATCTATGTAGCCAAGATTAGGAGGAAACACACACACACACACACACACACACCTTAGCTGCTTGAAGCTGCTCAGATATCAACTTTTAGTAGCATGCCCAGGGAAGATGGCTTAGTGAGCCAAGTGCAGGTGAGGGAAAACAAAACAGTAGGATCAAAATTCACTTATCACATACCTCTGCAATTTATTTGATGGCTATCACCACCACCACCACATCTGAGGTATAAATGATGTGCTTAAATAGAAAGCTCTTTCTAATTTGCTACTGCAAATGCATGACAGAGTTCCTCTTTCAAGTTCTGACAGAAGAAAGTGACCTAATGGCCTAGGCACATAATAGAGATCCTGGCTCCAACACCAATTCCCTTTTGCTGTCACTTACGCTTTCTGCCTCAGTTTCCCCATCTCAAAAATGGGAACAACATTTGCTGTATGGGGCTGCTGTGTTCTGTTGGGAATGTGTGATCACAGGGGGTTTTGAGGATTAGCTAATGTTTGTAAAGCACATTGATGATGAAAATGTTAATTAGGTTTGTTCTATACTACATTATCTTTGTAAAGCCTGATGGAACTAAATCTTTAATTAGACTGATGTAGGACAATTGAATTGTCTTATAAATTAGCCTAAAACTGTTACCAGCCTTAACCTGATGTTTTACGCACAAACGCAAAAGATTTAAATTTACAAATACCGGAGTATCTCAAAGAAAACAACCTTAAAATAAAAATCAACCCTCTAAGAAAAGATTTAATTACCAGAAGTTGCATGTTGGAAGTGTGGGTGCTCATTAAAAAAAGCACTGCAGAAGGATGCTCCAGGCAAATGCCATTCAACTTTATTCTAAAGTTATTTAATCGTCATAGTCAGTCACAAGGGATCAGGCTCTCTATGCATGAAGGAATCGGCTTCTGTAGGCTTGCTGCTGTTCTGCCTTCTGGGAAATTATTCACTGCATAGGCTCCATCAATTTAAAATGCTTCTCAGTTATGAACAGCATCTCTTACAAACCTAAGGCTTGATCCTGTGGGCTGAAGAGCATTCCCAATTACCACTGAAATCAGTGGGAGCTGGGGACCCTGAGCATCTCAAAAGGCAGGAGTTCGAGAGAAGAGGCAAACTAGCCATAAATAATCCAAGTTCTCTGTAAACAGTAACATTCATTGATTTACAAAACCCTGCCCAGTCCTGCTCTCAGTGAATTCAAAAACCTTTTTGCATTGATTCCAATAAAATTATCCCAATGTTACTGAGGTTATTCTTTCATTAACACTCTGTCCACAGCTACATATTAAAAGCTGAAGTCATTGCTTGTGTAACTCCACTGATGTCACTATTTACATCAGGGGTACGTGTGAGTTTAATTCTCCACTTCACTGCACCTGGTGTAGTCATTTACACCTGCCCAGAATGAACGTAAAATGCTACAGGAGCTGCATGGTAACATCTTGCACAGGTACACATGATTACACATGGTGCAAGGCAGCAGGAAAATCTGGCCCCAGGATGGGATTTCTAGTACTAAAATCACTGTCTAGAAGATCTGACCCATTTTTAAAAAGCAAACCCCAACAGCAGGTGTCATTGCTATAAAAGATTCCATCTTCAATTCCTCTGTAGCACTCTGGTCTTTCTTGGTCAGGTAACCAGTCTTTTATTGCTTTCTACCTAGGTACCTCCCCAAACTAAACCTTTTCAAGCTCTCCCTGTCTGTGGGAGGAATAATGCTTTTCAGAGCACCTGCTTCTCACTTTTCGCAGATTTATCTACGAACCCTTTCTTTGCTGGAAGCATCAAGTCATGTATGTATGTGTGTATATATTTCAGCTCTTTACAGTTAGCAGTAAGAAATGTTTTGCCTGTTCACAGATCAGCATTATTCCACTCCTGAAGTGTCATCTAAGATCAAAGCTCCACCATAAAAGTAGTATCAGACAATGTCAGGCTTTAGAAACAAACCCCACTCAAGCAAAAAATGTCAGAATTATTGCTGTTTCTGTATCCCAAGTGCAGCCTCAACAACTGCCTTCTGACTCAAGCTTTTCATGAGTTATATTTCGGCTTGACAGAATTCAATTTATATATATATATAAAATATATAAAATTTCAACAGAAAATTGACATTTATTTTAAGCTTTTTATTTAATTTTTCAGAGTTGCACGAAATTAGGAGGGATGTCAGACAATAATAATTTAATGACAAGGTTCTGAGATTCAAAATGTTAAAGCTTTTTAGCTGTTAAAACACAAATGATCAACATGTTTAAATATACAAACTAAATACCCTTAAATCAAACTCTAAGTACTCAAGCAGCATTTTTCTTACTTTGCCTATCTGTACATTTTAATCACCATCAGTGGAAATATTTTGTCCATTGGTTTGTGTGTATGCAGTGAAATCTACCGTATTTTTCGCCCTATAAGACGCACTTTTTCTTCCCCAAAACGGGGGGGAAAAAGTTGGTGCGTCTTATAGGGCGAATGTCTTATAGGGCAAAAAAAAAAAAAAAAAGCGCCTCGCTCTCCCGTCCCCGCCGCGCGGGCGGGCTGCCGAGGTTCCCCCCTCCCCGCCGCGGGCGGGCTGCCGGGAGCGGGGGAACCGGGACTGTCCTATAAGACGAAAAATACGGTAATTCTTCCAAGCCTAGTAATACTCTGTCCTTGATCTGTGTACATTGTGGTCAATGAGAGCTGCATATACTTAAAGCCTGATTTTTCAGAAGTGCTGAGCTATCAGCTCTAGTTGAAGTGATGAGCAACCACTGCTCCCATTCATAACTGAAATTCTGGCCTATAAAAGTCTCTATGGGCAATATTCACAATTTATCCCACATGCAGAACTTTTCCTGGCATCAGTAGGATTTCAGCATGTTAACTGGTGTCCCAAGGAGTCATATATTAAATCTCATCACTAGTCCATTGTAAAATATCTACAGGCTAGATCCTCTGCTAGCGTAAATGAGTCTACCTGCATTTAAGTCAATGGGGCTACAACAATTTATGCCAGCTGTGGAATTGACCTGCACTTTCCAAATCTTCTGTAACAAAACACAGCCTTATTGCATTCTCTGAAAGCCTGATTCAAAGTTAATGGAGATCAATTGAATGACTGATTGACTTCAGTGGACTTTGGATCCAGCATTAACAAAAAATCATCCGTGCTGCCATACTCAAGACTAGGTTTGCCAAGTTTGGTTGGATGTATTCCTGGAGATTTAACCACATGACAATCTTTAATTAAAGATTAATCTTTAATTCCTGGAGACTCCAGGCCAATCCTGGAGGTGTGGCAACCCTACCCAAGACAGGTAGACAATGTTCTAAGAATTACAGCTCAAACGTTCATTCAGAATTTAATAAAACTTTGAAGATTTCTTTCGACAACATTGTTACAAATGTTACTATTTGACTGAAGAGTTTTAAATTAGATAGCATTTGAAATCAAAGCAAGCATAATAAAATAGCATTTCTGCTGACATGAAAAATCAATTAACAAAATGACATTTGTCATGGCGATGATAACTAACAAGTTTTATATTACAACCACTGTATTTGGTTTCTACTCAGCTGTAAACATTTATCAGGTACTGACTCTTTGATGGGAGCTCATTTTATATATCAATTTTTAAAACAGTTTTGAAAAAAAAATCCAAAAGTTAAAACATTAATTTCTGCACAGTAAATCCCATAAGGCTTTGCAGCTTGTGGACAGCCAAGGTCCTGCAGATGTAGCTGCATAGGCCCATACATAGCCCCACTGACTGTCATGCGTGGGGCACAGGGTCTTCCCTTATAGGATTAGAGCTTTAGGGCCTGACCCTACTCACACTTCTGTCCAACCTTCTGGCATTTGCTGCTGACTTCAGCCTACATGCTGGCAAGGCAGGGAAGTTTGACAAGCCCCCAAACCACAGAGCATATCTTCCTGGAGGTTTAATGTATAAGATAGCATAACTATCTCATCTAGTGCTTTCTTGAGCTCCAGGTAGAGCAGCGGGTCTCAAACTTATTGAGCCCGCGACTGCTTTTTGTGCGCCGTTGGCGCACCGCGACCCCTCCGGTCCGGCGGCCGGCTGCGGTGCAACCCTGCGCCCTCCTCGCCACGGGCAGGCGGCCGGCTGCTGCACGACCCTCCCTCCCCCCGGTCCCCACCGCGGGCGGGCGGCTGGCTGCGCCTGGGCCCCCCCGTCCCCCACCATGGGCGGGTGGCTGCGCCCCGGCCCTGCGGCCGCAACAACTCGCAACCCCTCAGGGGGTCGCGACCCCCAGTTTGAGAAACCCTGAGGTAGAGCTACTAAGCTGCTATGTGCACAAGACATTGGAACAGAGCCAGCCTCCCAATCTCTTCCTGCCCCCTTACACAACAGCTCCTGTCCCGTCTCTTTGCCAAAGCTTTCCCACACTAATACTCTTAATACTAGAACACTGATTAAATTAAAGATGGAGATTTCAGGCACTGAGAAATACTGGTATAAATTTTTCTGTGGCACTAAGTGCTTTATAAATAACTACAAAAAGGTACTTATGGTTCTAGATCACTAATGGACTTCAGTATAGAATCAGTGACAAACACATATTGCTTGAAAACAAAAGCGTGGGAATTTTCATTAACTTTTACACACACAGCCTGCCTGGATCAAGTTCATGGTTGCTTCCCCTGCTGGAACTGATGGCATCAAAACTGCCTATAAGGCATTGGTTCTCAAAGTGGGGGTCGGGACCCCTCTGGGGCTCGCGAGCCAGTTCTGTGGGGGTCGTGAGCCCCTGCTGCCAGCAACCAGCCCCGAACATTGCAGCTGCTGCGGGCTGCTGGCATCCGGCCCCTGCTGCTGCAGGCAGCCAGTGCCCCTGCAGGCTGCCAGTGCCCCCATAAGGCTGGTCCCGGCCGCGGCTCCCACCGTGGCAGGCTGCTGGTGGCCCCGCGAGCCTGGTCCGGGCCCTGCTGCGGCGGGCTGCCAGCACTGCCATGTGCCCGACCCAGCCCCAGCCCCGGCCCCTGAAGAGGTGGGCTTCCAGTGCCCCCGTGAGCCTAGCCCCTGCCATGGTGGGCTGCTGGCACCTCCATGGGGCTGCTGGAACCCCGCCCTCACTGGCCTCGGGGGGCTGCTGGAATCCCACTGTCCCAGCCCCTGCCACAGTGGGCTGCAGGCATGCCCCCCCACCTGACCCCTAGGGGGGTCTCGCTTAGAGGCCCGGTGTGGGAAAGGGGTCACCACTACAAAAAGTTTGAGAACCACTGAATAAGGGAAGGAAGCAGCTCCACGGTCTGCTGCTTTGGGCCTTAGAGGCTGGCTTCAACTCTTTCAGGAGAAATTCTGAACTCCGGTCTTGGCAGGTTAAAAAAAAGAGTTCTTTTTTAAAATGTATTCACTTGTAGAGCAAGACCTGTCTGAAGCCACCACCCAAAGGACCAACCAAAAACAAAAAAAAACAAAAAAAACAAAAACAAAAAAACCCTTTTGCTTAGCAAACACAGCATCTGTAACTAGAACCTTGAGATAAAGACTGTGGTTGTCTGAGGGAATGAGAGAAGACTTTCTACTGGAGGAGATTCCTAGTCTACAAAATGCTGGATTCTAAATCAGCTTTGTCCAGCTCTCTCAGTGGCTAACATGTCTACCCTGTATTTCAATTGCTCCAAATGTATTTCCCAGTGTAATCTGAGCAACTAGGCTGGGGAGCTACTTTGGGCTGGAAAAAAAAAAGGAATCATTCCCTTCCCTAAAACAAGGAGCACCTGAGTCATGACGCAGCTGCTACTGTGGGCTGGAGCAGCCTGTGTCACCATAGCCACACTCCCCTTCATGGGACAGGGAATGCCTAGCAAGTTCACATGGTGGTATATTCACTAACCCAGCCCTGGCTGCCCCCTACAGTCTCCTATCCCAGCTGCATGCTAGGCCACAGGTCACTCAAACAAAGCTGGGCTCTACATCTCACTGGGGACACCATCTCCTCACACAGACTCCCCAAATCCTGACCTACCTCCCCTTTCATGCTGTTACCTTCTGTAGGAGGCACTGTGCCTTCATGGAGAAGACATCCCGATTCTCCCCAAAAATGACTTTTGAGCTACAATTTTGCTTTATTGGCCATAAAAAATGAAAAGGACACATTTTGAGCTCTGTGCAGGAACGCAGTCTGCTCTCCTTTCAGTATGATTGCATTCCACATAATACCCATTAACTCTAATGCAATGTGTGTGCACACAAGTTAAAGGGCAAATTGATTGGCTCTCCCTGCCAGCCCTGAAGATTTACACCTTCAGCAGTTTCTAACAATAGCAGCATCACAGACCAATCGATTGTTAAAATTCTGCAGTAAGGTTGGGATTTTTCTAAGAGAAAATGTAAAATCAAAACAAAAATCTCAAGGCTGTCTTTTTCCTGACTATAGCTCACATTCACCACTCCTGTCCTCCCACTCTCTGCTGTCACCATCCAAAACAGCAGGTGTCAGAATGACCCCCACCGAGGGGGCAGCCTGAAGGCAAATGATTAAACAGCTGCTGTCCCGGACAAGAGTTTAATTAATGTAATCAAAACCATAATAAGGTTAATTGCAGCAAACAGGCATCACCAATTAGCTCACAAATTGCCAACCCTGCATAGCTTATAATCACAGGGCCTGCAATTAATAGCACATGCCACTGCCCCTTGTGTCACATATCAAGAGGGAATGCACAGAAATGGGACTCTCTTCCCAGTAATTAAGAAGGGTTTAAAGAGCAGACAAAACACTACAGTTTGGAGGGTCATACAGAGAAAGACAACACAGAATTCCAAATGTGTGATAGCAACATTCCAGACAAGGTCAATACAGCACAGCTGTCTCCACATAAATGCTCAGACTAGGGTTGCCCATTTTCAAACGCCCAAAACTGACCACCCTTGCCCCATCCCCTACCCCACCCCTCCTATGAGGCCCCACCCCTTCTCCAAGTCCCTGCCTCTGCTCAGTCCATCCCCACCCTCACTCATTTTCACCTGGCTAGCTCAGGGTGTTGTGCTGTGGGGTGGAGCCAGAAATGAGGAGTTCAGGGCATGGGAGGGGGTTCTGGGCTGAGGAAATGGGTTGGGTTGCAGAAGAGGGTGAGGGCTCTGGGTTTGGTGGGGGAGCTCAGGGCTGGGGTAGGAGGTTGGGTTTACCTTGAGTGGCTCCCAGTCAGTGGGACTACAGCAGGCTCCCTGCCTGTCCTGGCTCTGCACTGCACCCTGGAAGCGACCAGCAGGTCTGGATCCTTGGCTGGGGGGCCAGGAGGTTCTGTGCGCTGCTCTAGCCTGCAGGCACTGCCTCCTCACCTCCCATTAGCCTCAGATCCAGACCAATGGGAGTGTGGAACCAGTACTTGAGGCTAGAGCAGCGTACAGAGCCCTATGCGGTGCCAGGACAGATAGGAACTAGCCTGCCTTAGACCTGCAGCACTGCTGACTGGATTATTAATGCCTTGGCTGGCAGTGCTGACCGGAGCCACTAGGAACCTTTTCGACGGGGTGTTCCAGTCAAAAACTGGACACCTGGCAACCCTAGCTCAGCCCAGCACTCCTGCTTGGTACACCTTTCATTCTACTCAAGATCACGATACCATAGCTTGGGCTAGGCCTAACACAGATTTGACCACTGAGATCTGTAGGAGGCAGCATTTGGCCCAATTATGCCTACCAGAAAAAGGAGCAGCATTTTCCAGTGTATTCTTATAGATTTTACAGTTATGCCTAGAAACTGCACTTGTGGATCAGGATCCTATTAAGCAAAGTGCTGTGAAGACGCGTGTTGAAGAGAATGGTCCTACTAGGACAAGCAGGCCTGAGCACTGGGCTGGGGCTAAGGAGTCTATTCCATAGCAAGTCACTTAGGCCCAGATCCTCAAAGGTAATCAGGAACCTAATTCTTCTTCTTGACTCTAATGGGAGTCAAGTACCTAAAAACCTTTGAAGATCTTGTCCTAGGCCCAAGTTTTCAAATATGGCTACCAGTTGGGGTACATCAATTTGTAGGTGGCCAACTTGAGACACCTGTTATGGGCCTGATTCTCATAAATACAGAGCACCCACAATTCCAATTTAAGTCAATGGAATCTGTGAGCACCCAGCAACCTCTGATAAAGCAGGCCCTAAATATCTGATTCTTCACAGCCTTGCACTTGATATAATCATTACACCTGTGCAAACTGGGTGTAAAATGCTACCCAATCAGAAAGGTGGCATTTAAAATGCCCTGTGCATCGGTGTAAATGACCACACAAGAAGCTAAGTAATGGAGAATCACATCCACAATGGGGTTTTAGGCCACATTTACACTACAAAGTTTTGCTGCTGCGAGTTATGTCAGCATACAGCCGCAGCAGTTCATATATTGCTTGTGCACATGCCTTCTTGGTTTCTTCAGCCAGCGCTGCACGTACTCACCAGGAATGCACATCGATGCACAGTGAGGTGCACCGTGGGGAGTTCTCTCAGTGTGCAACCTGCCACCTTCCAGTGTACTATCTTTTGGGAATTCTGCAAGTGCTTGATGGGCAGAAATGACTTGCCCCAAGTGACTGGGAGCAGGAGGTCAATATCCCACAATGCAATGTTTTCCATCCCATATCATCACCTCGGTCTCATAATTTTCACACCTGTTTTCAATTTCCCACAAACCCACACAGGACATGTTGCTGTCCACCATCTCTGACAGAAGCATGGAGCCTGCACAGCTCTGCACCATTGTCTTGAACATTGCAAGCACAGGACATGCAATTCTCCAGGACTTGCAGAGCTCCAAGAAGAACTGCAAGGAACATGATAATTTCCTATCAGTCAGTTTGTTGTGGGACATAGTGAGAATCAATTCAAGGTTGTTGCTGGCATTCATGGAGCAGTTGCAAATGGTGGAGTGTCATTTCTGGGCCCAAGAAATGAGGAGTGACTGGTGAGACTGCACCACAATGCAGGTTTGGGATGACTAGCAGTGGTTGCAGAACTTTTGGATGCGCAAAGCCACATTCCTGGATCCGTGTGTTGAGTTCACATCCAACGTAGGAACACCAAGCTGGGAGCTGCACTGACAGTGGAGAAGGAAGGGGTGATCACAACATAGAAACTTGCAATGCCGGTTACTGGCTAGGGGGCAGTCATTTTGGAGTGGGAAAATCCACTGTGGGGCCACAGTCATGCAAGTGTGCTGGGCCATTAATCATCTCCTCCCATGTAGGACTGTGACTCTCAGTCATGTGTAGGACATAGTGGATGGCTTTGCCAGTGGTAGGAATCCCAAACAGCAGTGGTGCAACAGATGATATGCATATCGCTATTTTGGCTCCAGACCACCAGTACATCAATAGAAAAGCTACTTTTCCATGGTTATGCAAGCATTGGTGGATCACCAAGAACACTTCACCGGCATCCATGTTGGCTGGTCAGAGAAAGTGCAAGACACTTACATCTTTAAGAACAGAGGACTGTTCCGAAAGCTATAAGCATGGACCTTCTTTCCTGACTGGATTAGCACTGGTGACATTTCAACATCAATTATGATCCTGGGGGATCCAGCCTACCCCATTCTCCCCAGCCACCTTGGCAGCAAAGATTTAACTGCAGAATGACAGCTGAATGGGCTTTTGGTAGATTGAAGGGAGACTGGCATTGTTTACTCGCAAGATTGGATCTCAGTGCAAAAAATATCCCAGTGGTTATGGCTGGCTGTGGGGGCAAAACTTGCCATCGAGGTGGAGGAGCTGCATGTTGAGTTTGAACAGCCAGACACAAGGGCTATCAGATGAGCTCCAAGCGCAGTTATATGGCTTAGGGAGGCTTTGAAAGCGCACTTTAACAGTGAGCCGCTGTGGTGTACTGTGTTCAACCTGGAGCTGCAGTTTGGGGCCTGTCAGGAATTGTGCGGTGCTTGTTACACATCTGTGCATATATCACTGCCAGGGCAGCTATTCATGTTGGGGTGTTTGCTATACATTTATGACAACCACACTGTTTGACATTGATCCTATGGGTTGTGAGTGTACAAGACCCCTACGTTCACTGCCAGCAGGCATTATACATCATACGTTGTAAGCTACTCAAGATGAATAACTTACAGAACAAGGGAGTTTTATTCACTTACAAAAACAGCTCTAAAAAAAACTGAAGAACTTAAAGTAGTTTAAATGCATGAACCTTAATACGTAAACAAAAGGAAGGAACATTCAAGCCCATTGTAGCAACACGTACATCAACCATGGTCCTCAGAGGCCAGTGTACGTGAAGCTCTGGTTCCCCAAGCTCTTGCCTGGCATGGGATAATAAGGGGAGACATGCAGGCCATGAGGCCGCATGGACTGCTGAGGGGTGCCAGGAGGTGCCTTGCTGCATTTCTCCACAGACTACAATGGGAGTTGAGCGCGTGATTATGGGACCTGCAGGTCCACAAGAGTCTGCGGGGAAGCCCCATTCTGTCCTGGTGAATCTCCCTCTTCTTTTCCTGCTGGGACTTTCTCCTGTCCACTCTTTCCTTCGCCAGACAGTCTACATATTCACCCTCCAGGCTCCCTGATGTGGCACTGGCTTGCAGGATCTCACAAATACATTCCCCTGCATCCTCTTTTCTTTCCTACTCCTTATCTGGGTCAGTCATTCTGGTGGTGTGAAGGGAAAACCCCTCAAGGCCACCATGGCTGCAGCTACAGATAAAACACACACAGGTATCATTGTCCATATAGTACTAAAACAAGATTCAGAACCCTCCCCTTCCCTTGCTCCCTTCATGTGTTGAGCAAGACGTGCTTACTGACATTTCTGCTCTGGACTGTGTCACAGGGTCCACACAGGAGGCTCTTGCTTCCTTCCCCCCGTGTCCTGTGTTCTGGATTTTCCAATAATAAAGGTTTCCATGCCCTCTTTTGGTGTTTTCTAAGTGTCCTTTATTTACAGTGCAGTTTCAGTGTTTACTATGCCAGCTAAGTGCTCCCCTTGTCCCCCAACAGTTACCTTCCCTGTCCTTGATCTAGAGTCTCCAGGGCCCTGAGGCACTGTGCCCTCTGCGAGGAGACAGAGCAGCCCCCTGTCCTCCTCCTGACCTGCCTCCTTCCTGACTAGGGCGAAGAGCTTTTCTAGCCCTCACTGCTCCCAGCCCCAGCTGTACTCACTTAGCCCAGCCTAGTGCCGTGGGCTAGCCCCGGTTAGGGCTCCCAGCTAGGTCCCCTGCTGGGCTGTTCTAGCCTCTGCCCCTGGCCTTGCTGCCAGAAAGCAGGGTTTAACTGCAGTGGCAGAGCAATCATGGGGTTTTGACCCTAGCCCTGCCACGGACTGTTTGTGCCCAGTGCCACATTCTGCTCAATCCATAGTGGGTATGACCCACCTGGGATGAGGCAAATGATGAGGGAATTGCTCGGTTCTATGAACCTATGAGCATTGCGCAATGGCACTGAATACTGGCACCCTTTTCCTGTGGTGATTCTAGCAGCTCTCTCACTCCTGAGGGTAGCAAAGACGAAGATCACAGCTGCTGCTGGCATCGCAGTCACCTAGGCACATATACCGCCAACTGCAATGGTGCCTGTTGAAGTTATCACTGACTGGCATGGGAAAGCATGGTGCCACAGGGGAAAAAATAAGGCTGCCATCCCTAGAAACTGTTGGGAGAGGAGTGCAGAATATCTTCATGAGAGTTTCATCAAGATCTCTCAGGAGGATCCAAGGACATCCTGAGAGCCTAAACAAATTGCTCCGCATGGTCCACCCAGCTCACTCTACAGGGGAATGGAAAGCAGATTGCAACTCCACCTCTCATTGTTGTAGGAGAAAATGAATGAAATGTTGATACCTGTTCCTGCTAAGCTAGGGGTTCCA
Source organism: Sternotherus odoratus (assembly GCA_032164245.1). NCBI lineage: Eukaryota > Metazoa > Chordata > Testudines > Kinosternidae > Sternotherus > Sternotherus odoratus. The sequence continues at coordinate 136,645,683 of JAVMKO010000003.1, read as the reverse complement.
TAACTGTAACGGGGGTTATTTACACACTTACCTGGTGTTCCTTCCCCTCCATCGGGCTTGCTTGTGCTCCACTTTAGAGTCTAGCTGGACTGCAGTGGAGTCAAAAACAGATCCTGGCTCATGACACAGCTGAACCCCTTGCTTGCCTGTCCGCCATACTTCTCCTTTTCCTTGCCCTCCTTCTCCTCACTGTTCACAGCAGGAGGCTTGACTTGGGCTTCTCAGAAGTATTCACCCTTGTGTGTGGGGTGGGGGTCTCCCCCAGATATGGCATTCAGCTCTTTGCAAAAGCAGCAGTTCTGTGGTTCAACACCAAACTGATCTTTGGCCTCCTTGGCATTCTACTATGTCTATGGCAGCACCTTGGCTTTCACACAGCACTGCTGCTGTCCCGGCCACACCCCTTTGCCTGCATCCCCAGAGCAATCTGCTCATAGTTGTTGATGTTTCTATGGCGGGTTCAGAGTTGTACCTGCACAGTCTCTTCTCCCCACAAGCCCAGGAGATCCAATATCTCCTGTCTGCTCCAGGTCAGAGCGCATCCGGAGCAGCTGGGCAATTGCACACAATAGAGAGCAGATCGAGATCTGCTTATCAAGCTGGACAGCCAGGAAAAGGCATTTAAAAAATTCACAAGAATTTTAACCGGTGGAGAGTAGGAACCACTGGACAGTGTTCACAATTGTGACCAGAGTGGTCAGTACTGGGCATTGTGGGACAACAGCTGGAGGACAGTTAGGGTCAACGTGCAGTGTCTCCACTCATGCTGCATTGACCTCCAAACATTGACTTGGTTCAATGCTGCTCGGGGAGTTGGTGTTTCTTTGTCAGCAGAAAGGGGCACATATATCGGCGGGAGATAAATTTAAGTATAGACATGTGTACAACTAGTTGACACAAGGTGGCTGACACTGACCTAACTTTGTAGTGTGGACCAGGCCTTGCAGACACCTTGCCACCCTGTGGAATACATAAGCCCTGGGTTAGGTGCTAGGGTCTCTGTGCAATGAATGAAGAGAGAGGCAACTGAGAACAGGATCCCTCAAAGACCAGCATGCTAGGCAGAGAGCACCTAAGCTAGCCAGTGAGAAATACTGATGAGAGGGGTGTCTAATTCCACGAAGAGACACCTAAGTCTGGGCTGGAGGGAGGTGCCTTTCGCTGCCTGGGATCAGGTGCTTAAGTCACTTTTTGAAAGAACAGCTGTGGTGCATACTTAACTCTACACCAGGGGTCTCAAACTCAAATGACCACGAGGGCCGCATGAGGACTAGTGCACTGGCGCGAGGGCCGCACCACTGACACACACCCCGCCCTTGCTGCCCCGGCTCTGCCCCCACTACACCCCTTCCAAGAGGTCCCACCCCTGCCCCACCTCCTCCTCTGAGCACGCAGCTCCCCATTCCCTCCTGGAAAGCGCTAGGCACCACCAACAGCTGTTTGGCAAACAAAGCAAGAGCAATCTAGGAAGTCCAGAGCTAGAAACACACGTGGCCCAGCCAGGCAGCAGAGAAGCCTCCACTTCTGGCCCCTCCGTCCTGCAAACTGCTATGGGGGAACCGGGGGGGGGGCGCCAGGAAGCTTGGCGGGCCGCAGGGAAAGGCTTTGCGGGCCGCATGTGGCCCCCGGGCCGCATGTTTGAGACCCCTGCTCTACACAAACTGGCCACCCTTATAACCCAGCAGGTAGGTATTCACACAGGAGGTGAGAGATTCTGCTCCACTCCTCCCTCCGCCTGACAAAGAGAAAGGAAAGATCTGAATCGGGCTTTTCCCACCTCTGAGGTGAGGTCCCTAACCACTAAGCTATGGGATGTTCTGATGTGGGTCTCTCTCAAAGTCTCCTGTTGAAACTGTTCCACTTTCTATAGCTAAGTAAATACACATTGGGCCAGAGTCCGAGTGAGAAGCATTCTAGAGGTAGTTAGGTGGTTAGGGCAGGTGACAGGGTGAGGAACCCCATTCACAGCCCTTCTCTTCATCAAGTAGGAGAGGGAGGGAATTGAACTGGGATCTCCCACATTCCAGGTAAGTAGCCTACCCACTGGGTTAAAGGTTATAAGGGAGGCCTCCTCCTTCCCTCCACCCCATGGAGAGTTTAGGCACCTACAGAATTAGGCTTAGCCAAGGTTTTGAGGATCTCCAGGGTGCCTACATTTTAGACTTAGGTGCAGTGCTTTGTGGATCTGGGCCTGAATGCATCAAGTTGGGCACCCAAAAATAGTGGCCATCTAAACAAATTGGCCATAGCCTCACACTGTACCTGAATTACACTATCTGTAAAATGGCAATATTTACCCAGGTCTGTAAAATGCTTTGGGATTTACGGGTGATAAACAATAGATCAAGTGCAAAGTATTACTGAGTCCCATTTACCGAGCAGGTGGTTACTACTTGATAAATGTGCGTTCTTCCACACCATTTGGTTTCAAGACTTTGTAAGTAAGGATTCACCACATCCTGCATCTAGATCCTCATATGAGAGAGAGTGAGTATCTTACAGAGGAAACGACACAATATTCTGAAAGCACTTTTCACCAGAGCCTCTGTTGCTATAAATCAGCCTAGCTCCAATGACTTCAATGGAGCTACATCAACGTACATCAGCTGAGGATCTGGCCTACTGGTTTCAATTAGAATTGCCATTTTCAGGTTGTTTGTTGGCAGCAAGATTACTTGGGACATTGCAAGTACAGGACATTGCAAGTACAGGACATTGCAAGTACAGGGGCCCCAAATATTAGGGATTGCATGTGGTGCCCCCTTTGACGCTGTTAACATCAGGGAGGGAAAACATTTCTTAAATATTAATGTGAGATAAATTAAGCCCTGGTGTAAGTCCGCAGAGTCACTGCAGTTAAGTCAGGTGGGTGAATGTAACCATACACATTTTGTTGTTGATCTCCTTATAGGCAAATTGCATAGGTAGAGAAGAAGTGCAGAGTAGCATGAAAGCCAGATGTTGGTCGTGAATATCTGTAGATGTCATCATCTGCAGCAACAATGCAGAGTGTGTGCCCTTACCTGGCACTGGAGGAGGCCAGGGCTCTTGTGGAATCTGTCTCTCACAGAGCACACGGTAACTGCAAGGTGCAATAAGCAACATCAAAAAAGCAGCCCTGTCTAATTAAGGTCCAGAGACCCTGATTCACTCTTGCCCAGTATCTTGTGTACTCACTCCCACCACTGCACCGTGGGTATAAAATAGCAGCAAATCAGAAAAGTAGCACTTTTCACCAGCTTACAGGACTAAAGCTTGGGGCCAGCCAAGTGTGAATCTGGTCCCAAGTGTCACTGGTCCTTCTACAGTTGAGCTGAGGAGGGGAACTAAGGAGCTCTTCCCCCCCCCCCCCGCCCCAACCCTCATTTTATGCCCCAAGTGAAGGCCTGGGACAGCTGCAGTCTCAGCACTCGGAGAGGCACAATTTGCCCCAAAGTGAGTGGGGAGGAGGCGGGGCCATACCCACTCCTCCTACATAAGCACAATCCTTGCCAGGGCTAACTATTCGGCAGTGCAGCTCTGCACTGCCCCCAACATTGCTGCTGCTACATACACACCACCTTATCCCCGATCCTAAACCGCAGTATGAGTCAGCAAGCAGAAACCATTTCATCTGTGTAGGGGGGTTCCTTTTGGTTTTGGTGTTTTTAACCATTTCTCCTTCCTGCAGAAGATCAAGAGGTTGTTATTCAATGTCCTTGATTTGTTAAACAATAGCTGTGCATGATTCCGTTATGATTTTTCAAACCCTTGTAACTCAGCTAACCAAAGACAATTTTCACCAAGATGCCACAAAGAAACTGTTCTCCCTAAGGCCTATCTCCCTGCCAAAATTTCAGCTTTCTAGCCCCAGTCAATGTTGTTATGGTCACAGCATACAGAAAAGTCAGAAAAAACAAAATACTCTTTCAGGAAGGCTGCAATGTAACACTATTTTATTCCTTAAAATCCAGAACTATAATACACAAGAACTAAAACAGAGAGAAAAAGCAGGCTGCTCCCTAATGCAGCAGCACAACTCACTCCACCTTGCTGCAGACTGGCTCTGATTGCAAGTGTGACCAGAGAATCCCTTACAAATTAAAGTTACAGCCTACGGTTCCAACACAGTTTTCAGTACACGACAGATTTGACACTAGGACTGTTAAAAGAGATCAACAATTTGGGAACTTGAATTTCCCCTCCCCTCTCATTCCAAGGTCCTCATTCTCAAAGGTGGCTGAACCATTTTGGTACAAACTTAAAAAAAAAAAAAAAAAATCACTCACACAGAGACCAGGCTTTGACCATTTCAGCTTGTCAGGTGAAAGATTCAGAAAGTTATGAACAACCCTATAAGGGAACATAGAAATGAACACGCTTCGACAACCTTAACTATAGATGTCACTAATATTCCATTTGTATAAATGCCATGATGGCAGCAGATAAATAATGACCGTAAAAAATCAGGAGCGGTGGGAAGGAATAGTAATCCAAACGATTACATAAAATACATGTTGTCAATGTGTGGCAGAGACCAGACACAGAAACAAAGCGCTTTTTACAGATGTCTTTTTTTCTTTAAATAGAAAGACACTGGTCCAATCAAGATGCTTTGAATTGATGATCATAGTTTTTATGCTCTGTTTACTTATCTGATTGTAATTTTAAAAGCCCAAAGCCTGAATTGCAGTGTACCAGTGTACTCGCTACATGGCGATGAGACAAAGAAAGAGCAGCAGGATTGCTCAAGGAATACAGAAGCAGAGTAATGTTTTGTTGTGCCACAGATAACAGCATTCAGCTTGTCAGTTGATAGCAGGAAGCTGCATTCATCTCCTTCACTATACACACCATGTTTCTGGCAGTTGCCACTCTTTCTCGACTAGACCAGACAAATGAATTGTATATTAGCATACTGTCCTACATCCCAGAGCGCAGTTGTTTCACAGAGGAATCAGTCTTAATTTAATAAGAAAAAGTAGTAATATAATTCAATTGCCCATTGATCTTTTTCATTTTACACTACTGTTCAGCTAAATTAAGGTTTCTCTTCAGCACTTCCACTGACTTGTAGTTGTGTACATAGTTAACCTGTATAACCATGTGATTTTATTAATGTTATCTTCCCCCTCTTCTTTATGACCAATGTTTTCCAAAGGGGCCACTGTTTTGGAGCTGCCCAGATTTTGGGTACCCAGTCTGAGATGGCAAAGGCCCGATTTTTCACAGGTGAAGTCAATGGGAGCTGCAGGCACCCAGCAACTCTGAGTATCTGCCAGATTGAACATGCAAAACCTTTTTTAATTTGAAAATATGACCTCACATGTTCAATAAGGAAGGGGAATGGGTTTGCAAAATAGACTCTCTGAGCTGAACAAACTCAGGAGAGACTCATTGTGTGAAAGGTGTTTTGTCTCTTTAATTATAATAGCTGGAGAAGGAACAGGCCCCAGTGGCAAACGCTCAGGAGCTCGGAATAGTTTCACATTTACACCAGAGGAAATCAAGAAGAGCTCCATTAGTCAATGGAGTTAAAACTGGTGTGAGAGAAGAATCAAGCCTGAGAAGTATGAAGTTCTTTAGGACTGAGTGTCAATCATCTCCCTCAGTATGGCTTATTTGTGTGTTGTACTCCGATAGCGTACACGGCTAAGAGTAGTTCATATAGCTATCCACTATCAGCTTCAGAACTGGAGCACAGGACAGCAACCCTTCGCTTCCATTGAGTCTAGCTAGGATAGGGCACTGCAGTAAGCAACCAGCTGTTTTTCAGATATAATTACAGCAAGTGACTTCTCATTTACATGTGGTTACATTCCATTGAATTGTTAGACACTGGCATGCCTGCAGCATTTAAAATGACCCGCAACTAATGGGTATTTCAAATAGTGGATCATCAGGGGGAAAAGAAAAGTCCTGCTTTAGCTGGAAAGCCTACTATGCAATCAGAGGGTGGATGGCAAGCTCCTGCATGGCAGGTTGAAACAAGCAGAACACTGTTTAGCAGAGTGCCAACTAATTGCTGAGGAGTGGAACTTTTCTGTGATCAGTCATCGGAAAATTTAGCTCTACATGCCCCAGGCAAAGAATGCTGTGCATCATCTAGTCTATGCACTCCTGCAGGAAAAAAGAATGAAATCTTTGATTGTAAGGTAGTGTGTATTTTTGCAGTTCTAGGCTATAGATAGTAACTACAGTAACACAAGGTTATCAATGCAGGAAAAATAAAACAGCAGTCAGACTTAGAGCTTTATGCTTTTGTCACCCACATCTCGTCTGCAGATCTACTTATCACTGTTTCCACTACATTGCCTCTGTATTGTATTGCCTAGCTCTACAGAAATCCTCAGCCAGATATCACAAAGAGAACCTGGCCCAGGTGATAACTCATGCCCCTGTCCTTTTCCAGTCAATTATCGAGCCGTAAATCAGATAAAAATCCAGAACCATTACCCACTACCCTGATCCCCGAGCTGTTGGACATGGGGGTTGCCCCACATATTCACAAAACTGGGTCTCTGGGACACTTATAGTCTCACCCGTATCCAAGGGCATGACCAATGGAATACTGTCTTTTGGACCCACTCTGGCCACTTTGAATATTTAGTTATCCCACTCAGACTGGCTAACGCCCCAGTGACATTTCAGCACTGCATTAACAACGTGCAGAGATCTACTGGACTAGTTCATAGGGGTATAATTAGATAATATATGGATCTTCTCAGATATAGACCTACACACTCTCATGTCTATACTGTCTTGGAGAAACTACGACAACATGGTCTCTACACTAAACTTGAGGAGCGTACATTCGACCTAACATCAACCGACTTCCTGGGTTTCATTCTGTCCCCAGAAGGAATCAAAATAGATCCACACAAGGTCAGAGATGTTCACAAAAGGGCAGCCCCTCTGCGACATGCATCTCCTACAACATTTTTTAGACTTTGTGAACTTTTATCCAAAGTTCGTTTCAAATTTTTCAAAACAAGCTGAGCTTCTTAGTGCCCTCCTCCAGAAGAATCCCCAGTTGGATGCCATTATGCTATTGATTTGCCTGGATTTACATTGTAGACAGTGGATGAGATTCTGGATCGGTGATGCCGGTGCAATATACAATACTTTCAATGCTCCTACAGACAATTAACCACACTGACCTAGAGTAACAGCACTCATTTCACTGCCTACATAAAGAGCTATCAAGTTTCCTCTTCACTAAGATTGTCTCGCATGACTCCAGAAGTAGCCACTTCAAAACACAGGCATGCTTAAGCACGCTGTTACAAATGAAGACAGGTTTTGAGATGGGAAATACTGCTCATCTCTTGGACAGCACCTACCTCATGAGCTATCTCAGCAAAAAAGTTTTAATCTTGCATTATGCAGGAGGCCATTTTTCTAGAAGCGATCAAGTTTAATTTAAAAATAATGTAAACTTAGTTTTCGATGTCAGGCTGTCTCTGCCCATTTGATTTTTCTCTTTACAGCCTTACTTTAAAACAGGCGACGTGAGACGCAGACTTAGGAAGCCACCTGCTTCCATCCACCACCTGCCAGTGTCTACTAATGGATCAGCAGGAGCCCACAATGCAGTTTGGCAACTGTTCAGTTCTGAAAGGAAGACCTGTTTATTCCATTGCTGGAAGGTACGACTATTTGCCCGGTTGGCAGTATCAAGAAGTATCGCTAGAATATATTTGGCAATGGCATAAGTATCTCAGGTAATGAGGTGCTACTGTCTCTGCATTCCCAAGTACAAGGAAGTGCTTTGATTAATCTGTGTTGCATATCTTTTGTGTACACAGGGATATATTCTTTTGAACCACCTCATTGGGACTGATATAAACAAATAGCTATTTCCTTTCCCTTCTGTCCTTCCAGTAAGCTCCATTCAAGGTCAGATAGTGTAGTTCAAAGGAATTGAACACATCCATGGATTTCAAACATATGTCCCTATTTTTGCTTTTATAAACATTTATAGCATTTAAATTCTGGAAAGTGATACTTAAGACAGGAAGCTAACCCAATGTACCCTCCTTTCAATGCTGCAGAAGCTCTTCTGTTCATGTGGTGTTCTGTGACTTTGGAGCAATCAGAAAAGTGCTACTCTTTGCACTATCTTGCCACCTGGATTTTCCAGAATAAGAAAATCTTAACCCTGCCACCAGTGTCATACCCTTTTAAGATCCAAGTGCATGGGGGAATCCTTGGTAGTACAGCTCCTGAAGGAGCCAGGTTGTCATATGGAGTAAGATGAGTAGCACAAGGACACTACATGCCGCTGTACAGATGCCTTGTAATCCACCAGCTTTCCCTGTAGATCAAGGTCATAATTCTGCCCTCTGTGCGATGAGGCAAGCACCACTCCCAAAAAGGATGACTTGGTGGAACCTCACCCACCTAGAAACCATGGCGGTATTGGTCTAACTTCAACTCTTCCGTGACTTTTGATGCAGGAAGGCAGGCAATCGGAGGGATTGGGCACAAAAAACATACTTGCTATTCAGATCTACTGTAAGGAGAATACAAGGAAAGGCATTATATTATTATTTGTATTTCAGTAGTGCCTAGGGGCTTCAACCAAGATCAGGGTTCTATTGTGCTAGACATCCCCTGTCCCCTCCACACACACACAGTCCTTCCCAAAAGAGATTACAGGAGGCTTCTCCGGCCCTTCTCCTGCTGTCCCCCCTTCCCCACAGCCTCAGCGCACCCCACGGGCAGCACTCTGGTGTGTGGGGCTGCGTGCTCCGGCAGGGTAGTGCATCTAGCTGCATCCAGGCTGCTGATTTAAGCAGCATGGTAAGGGGGCGGGAAGCAGGGAGGTTGCATAAGGGGCAGGGAGTCCCGGGGGTCAGTCAGGTGACAGGGAGCAGGGGGTTTGATTAGGGGATAGAGTCCTGGGGGACAGTTAGGGTGGGGGGGGGTCTCAGGAGGGAGCAGTCATGGGACAAGGAGTAGGGGGGGAGGGTTGGGGGTTCTGAGGGAGGTGGGGCCAGGCTGTTTGGGGAGGCACAGCCTTCCCTACCAGGCCCCAGGGCCGGCGACAGGGGGGTACTACGGGTACAGCTGTACCGGGCCCCCCGACTTTAGGGGGGCCCCAGTACACAGCTGTACCCGTTGTCGTCCCCCCTTGTCGCCGGGCCTGGAGAGCGGGCAAGAGGTGGGGAGCCGGCGCAGGCACGCCTGGCCCCGGCAGGAACAGTGAGCCCGGCCGGCGGCAGCGGCGCAGTCCGGGGGAGAAAGGGCGGGGGTGAGGGGAGGGGAGGGGGGGACAGCAAGGGCGGCTCACGCCGCTCCCGGGCTCTCACTCCCACTGCCGCCAGCTGTCAGCTGGGGGGGGAGCGCCGGCTGGGCTGGGGGGGGGCGGCTGGGCTGGGGGCCCCCCAGCCACTGTCGGCTGGGCTGGGGGGGGGGCCGGCTGGGCTGGGGGGGCCCAAACTATCAGAGTAGAGGGCCCCCAAATTTCTGTCCCCGGCCCTGCGAGGCCCTCATTACAATTTTGCGCCCCTGATGTGGCCCTCAGGCCAAAAAGTTTGCCCATGCCTGGTCTAGATGGACAAGGGAGACAAAGGGTGGAGGGGAAAGAGCTAAAATGACTTGCCCAAGGCCACCTAGCAGGTTAAAAGCACAGCAGGAATACGTGTAGAACTTTGGTCTCCAGTGCTATCGTCACATGCTGCCATACCAGGGCAGCTGTTCACACAACTTCCTGCCTCTTAATATCTTGAGCTGGTTCAAAAATTTCCATCAAATCATAGAAACGTAGGGCTGGAAGGGACCTGGAGAGGGCATCTAGTCCAGCCCCCTGCTCTGAGGCAGTCCCTCCTCGGTCTTCTTTTCTCAGGACTAAAAACATACCCAAGTTTTTTCAACATTTCCTCATTGTTCAGGTTTTTCTAAACCCTTTTTCATTTTTGTTACTCACCTCTGGACTTTCTCAAATTTGTCCACATCTTTGTTAACATGTGATACCCAAATTTGGACACAATATCTCACTAAGGCCTCACCAGTGCCAAGTAGAATGGAAGAGTTACCTCCCATGTCTTAAACATGACAATCCTGTTAATAGATCCCAGTATATTAGCCTTTTTCACCACTGCATGACACTGATGACTCGTATACCGTTTTCTGTTGGAAAAAGCCATTTTGACAAACTGATTTTTTTCACAAACCTGAATCTATTGGACAAAATTTCATTCTGAAAAAAGGGGTTCTATGCAGGTTTTGACATTTTAGGAATGGAAAGTTTTGATTGTTCATTTTGAAATGAATTTCACTTGGGAGTTTACTTCATGTTTTATTTTAATTTATTTTTAATTTAATGTCATTTAATGAAAAATTTCAAAATTTTGCCTTTTCTTTCTGTATCCTATATCCTGTCCCCCATTTGAAATGCTTTTTGGGTTTTTTTTGGGGGGGGGGGTTTGCAGGATGGAAAAATCTATTTTCTGACTTGTTCTAGTAATATCTTACATGCAGAAAGGTTAGAGCCAGCATAAGAAATAATTTGCCTTCAGCATGAACAGGTCAAGATAGCATGTGTCCCAATCTCTCCCTCTCCTCCCCTCCCCCCCCCCCCACACCACCCCCCTCGCGCCACCCCCCTCCACCCCTTAGCATCTGGTGTTCACTGCAGCACCTAAATGAAACCGGCAAATTACTTTGAGTAAGCTATTATTTGGCAATTTCACTACAATTTTCACAAGGGGGAGTCTAATTCTATTTGGGTTACAGCTCTTCCTCAGAAAAAGCTCATTTACCCCTTCTCCCAAATTCTGTCATTGTAAATAAATTACTTGATTGTAATAGACATTACTGCCTGCAAAGAGTGTAAAAAAGCAGCTGTCTAAAAATTTAGCATTTATAATCTCAATTTCTGCCACTATTCATTTTATTGTTTCTGCAGGGGAACAGGGGCAGGGGAGAGAGAAGAGGCATCTATGAAGTATGGCAGAAGAAACTGTAAAATCAGAAGAGTTTGGCATACATTCAAAGTTTGAGATGGAAAAATGAAGTGAAACCTGCTTTATAACTTTACCAGCTTTGCAGTTATAGAACCACACCTTGAAGTCCTCACTGTGTTTTTACTCAGAATAGACTCCCAGTAGAGTCAAGAGATTGGAGATTCAAAAGCACCTGTCCAAAGGGACTTAGAAGCACAATGCAATGAATGACAATGGAACTTGTGCTCCTAAATCACTTAGGTGCTTTTGGAAATCCCATCCAAGGAGTAAGAACCTCAGGATTCGGCTCCTATTAACCTCACTAAGAGTATGTTTACAGTGCAAGTGAAGGTGTATTTGTAACACAGGTAGGCATACCCATTTCAGCTAGCTTTTAATCTAGCTAACACAAGTAACTACAGGAGGGGTGGGCAAACTATGGCCTGCGGGCTACATCCAGCCCTTGGGACTGTCCTGCCCGGCCCCTGAGCTCCGGCAGCTGCCCCCGCCCCCCCTCCCATTGGACCTCCTCCCCTACAGCCACGCTGCCGTGCAGGCAGCGCTCTGGGGGGCAAAGCTGCATGCTCATGCGGGGCAGCACATCTAGTTCTGTCAGGGCTGCTGCTCTGAACAGCATGGTAAGGAGGGCAGGAAGCGGGGGGGTTGGATAAGGGGCAGGAAGCCCTGGCGGGCAGTCAGGGGACAGGGAGAAGTGGGGGTTCGGTAGGATGTCCTGGGGGACCATTATGGTTGGGGGTATTGGGAGGGTGTGGCCAGGGGACAAGGAGCAGGAGGGCTTAGATGGGTGTGGAGTGCTGGAGGGTTGGGGGGTCTCAGGATGAGGCAGTCTGGGGACAAGGAGCGGGGTGGGGTTGGATGGGTCGGGAGTTCTGAGGGGGGCAGGAAGTGGGTGGGGGTCAGATAGGGGTCGGCGCCAGGCTGTTTGGGGAGGCACAGCCTTCCCTACCCAACCCTCCATACAATTTTGCAACCCTGATGTTGCCTTCAGGCCAAAAAGTTTACCCGCCACGAACTACAGTCACAAAGACACCCTACCTCAGACAAGAATCCAGCATACAAACCCAAAGGGCTTGTACTGTGCCGACTTGTCTACACTGTAGCCTATGCCACCATGTCCTCCCTAGTACTATTACCCACACCATCTGGATTAAAATCAACGAGGGTATGCCTAGGCATTCTGGAATTACAACTTCATTTGCCATGTAGGCGTAACCCTTACCAGATGGGGCCCTGATGTCTGTTGGGACCTGTGGGCACTGTCATAATACAAATAGCGCAAAACTCTTCTTCCATGGGTTGCAGCACTGGTCCCTTTTGTGCTAAGGTGCTAAATCTGCACCTCTCGCATAGATAAGACAATGAATGTTCACACACTAGTCCTCAGCACTTTTAATGTGCTTTCAGCTAACAGAATAACTGTCAGCGCCATTGCACCTGTAGAGTTCAAAAGGATTGCTGCTGTCCAACTGCACACGTAGAGAGGGCCAAGTGAGTAAAACTCCACTGGTTTGACCCCAATGCTATGAGAAAAAAAAAGGGTATTTTGATAGTGCAGCGTAATAAAAAGAACTACAGGAAGAACACAGGTAACAAGAAAGAATCAAATTAAATCCAAGCTGCTAAAAAATATAGGTGAGTTTATACTTGATATGAAGTTCGCTACAAAATGCCCATTAAGTTGTGTTTCTAATAACAACACAGATCAATTACAAGTACTATTCTAAATAGACCTAGGATTTATGGAGTTCCTACAAGTTACAAATGAATGGGCTGGAAGGACCCAAGGCTTTCAAATACATTCAGGGAGCAGAAATTCTCTAAGACTGGCGTTATTTTTTATACTTTTATTTTTATTTTCTATAGCAAAGCACCACACTCCCTACTTAGTTAGGAAAGCCAATTTAGATTTAATTACAGTGGGGAGAATGACACTGCAATAGGATTTCCTCTTGTTTAGTTTGCCCTTTTAAAGAATCCTTTTGTTGGCTAATTCATAGTTGTCACTATCTCTCGCCTTTGTTTTATAGGTCTGAAATCCTCCAAACCTTCCAAATCCCATTAACAATGAGCATCAAAACAAACTGTGATCATGAATCATCCCATTCTCCTGATTTAACCAATTAAGCTGAGTTGAGTTCACCATGGAGATTTACTGGTGCTAGTATGGCTTGATTTCAGGGGTAAAAAAAGGAAATATTCACAATTCACCCTCGAGTAAGTGAGAAAAGAATCAGGCCTTAAGATTTCAAATGACCGATTGTTTCAGGATATTTAGCATCAGTGTAAGGAGAATACAATTTTCCTCGTGGAGTCTAGCAAAGAAGATATTAATAAATTACTTGTCTCCCTGCAGATTCTTCATATTGGCTGTAGTGAAAATTAGTGTACTGTGGATAAAAAGCAAGTTGCTAGGTATTGACATTTCCAGATATGTTCCCTGCTTTCTTAAGAGAGCTTGTGCCATCAGGCTGCAACTCAAGGCAGAATACTTCTTGAAAGACTGACTTCACCTCCACTCGAGAATTTTTCAGAGCTCTCAGCTTTGAGAGATAAATTGCACACGACCCACAAGATCCTTTCAATCCTCTTGTGCCTTATTTATTTTAATAAACTGACAAACCTGCCTTTAAAATATAAACGCGGCCAAATGCACTGAAACTCCATGATATGGCCAGCACAACTCATCCGTATTCATTCTCAAGCTAGATATACTGATAGCACATCCGAGCGTTTAGGGACAACTCATGATCTATAAACCACTTAATTAAATATTACAGTGCTAAAAACAGTCTCTGTTGCTTGACATTTTGTAGCCTGTAGCAAGTCTGGCTGAGTCTGGTAACAATTAGAATGTAAAATAACCAGACTGTTTTAATAGCTTACAGTATTTAGAAATAAAAAGGTGCATGGAAGATGCTCCAGGTTTTCTATCACATTCTACAGATTGGAGAAGTGACAGAAAATCCACTGGGTGTGCTATTTTGCATAGAAAGTTTTCCTTTTCCTGTCTAATATCTTTTCCTTATGCTGAAGAGGACCTGTGGCTGGCTACAAATTAAACTTCTGTAATGCTCAAAGATGTCATCATTTCAGGGGAATCAAATGCTTGCTGGATTTAGGGTTTCTGAATACAGCTGGCATGTTATGAGGCAAGAGATACTTCTTGTTTTTCAACCCCTTTCTGTAACACTGGAACCAGACCAGATTCTGATTCATTCACACCAGTATAAATGTGGACTAACTCCATTAAAATCAGTTGAGTTATTCTAGACTTCTAGATAGGGTTGCCAACTTTCTAATCGCACAAAACCAAACATCCTAGCCCCACCCTTTCCCTGAGGCCACACCTCCTCCCCACCCCTTCCCTGAGGCCCTGCCCCCTGTGTCAGGAGGGGATGAGGGTTCCATCTGGGGGTGCAGGTTCTGGGGTGGGGCTGTGGATGAGGTTTTTAGGGAGAAAGAGGGGGCTCTGGGCTGAGCAGGAGGTTGGGGCTCAGGGTTCGGGTGCGGTCTTACCTTCGGCGGCTTAAGGCAGGCTGTCCTGACTGCGCACTGCGCCCCAGAAGCAGCCAGCGCATCCGGCTCCTAGGTGGAGATGTGGAAGGCGGCTCTGTGCACTGCTCTTAGAGGCAGGCACCGCCCCCCTCCAACTCCCATTGGCTGCAGTTCCTGGCTATCAGGAGTGCGGAGCCAGTGCTCAAGGTGAGGGCAGAGCACCGAGTCCTGTGCCCCCTCTCATCCCCCCCACCCTCCCCCGGCCTAGGAGCTGGACCTGCTGGCCACTTCCGGGGTACAACTCAGTGCCAGGATAGGTAGGGACTAGCCTGCCTTAGACTCACACTTTTAACAGCCCAGTCGGTGATGCTGACCAGAGCCACCAGAGTCCCTTTTCAACTGGGTGTCCCTGCTGAAAACCGGATATTTGGTCACCTACTGGTAGAATCTGGCTAAGCTAATTTGAAAATATAATTTGAAGCAGCAATTTAAATGGGAATTACATACTGGGTCCTAACCTTCAATACTCACCAGACAAATTATTCCTTGATACCAGTGAGGCTTAAATGCCAAGGAATCCGCAGCAGTACTGCTGTTCTAGTTGTATAAAATATCAATACGTCTCTGGAAGATCCTTGTAGGAATTTTGTTTGAGTGGGGACAGCAGGATCAGGCCTAAAAATATAATAAGTTTTGTTTGTTTTCATAACAAACAGAAATGTCATGTCCAATGTTGTGGAATCTCCATCATTAGGGATTTTTAAGAGCAGGTTAGACAAACACCTGTCAGGGATGGTCTGATAATACTTAGTTCTGCCTTGACTGCAAGGGACTGTACTAGATGACCTCTTGAGGTCCCTTCCAGTCCTACAATTATATGATTCTATGTTATGCCCTGGTTATCTTCCTGAAAATTTGCCTCTATGTTTTTTCCTCTCACCTCAAGTCTGCATTGTGGATGCATTTTACACACTGCCTCTCAAATGTGACAGTGCTGCTCCTTCACAGGGAGTTGGCTGCACTTGCTGCCAAAAGTTGGAAAAGAGTTGACATGTTTCAGTGTCGGTTTCTGTCATGAGTGCAGGTGTGCTCTTCCAGATCATATCCATGGCCTATATGGGCAGGAAACAAAAGGAAGTCCCACTATAAGAAATGATCTTTTGGAGTTTCAGCCTCTATAAGGCTGTCTGAGTTTACAATAAACATCCTGTTAAAATGGAAGAGTTGTATTTATCTTTCAGACCTCTTGCTAACTACTGAAGTTTGACTCCCATTGACACTCGCTTAATATTAACCATGGTTGTATTTCTGCTGCTTCTTGCTGATAGGTTTGCATGGCTTCTCTCTCTCTCTCTCTCTCATCAGTATCAGATAGCTCTTGTGGACTTGCATGGCAATTCAAGATTCTAAAACCTGAAATTATTCATTTTTTTTAATCAATAATGGCTTAGACTGAAGGGGGGAGCCCTGACTCCTGTCAGGCTTATTCTCGTGTTCTCTGCTTCACTGTTTGTTTGAGAATGTCTGTCAAGATGCCTGAAGAGCATGTGTCTAGGAACAGGGTTGTTATCCCAGCATTTCAAGGGGCTAAAGTGGGACACAGTGATACTCAGGTTTGGCCTACCTGCTCCTCTACAGATGGAGATGGGGGAGCATGCCAGATTTGATTGGCACTGCGACCCTGAGCTCCAGGTGGCAACACCACTCAGTCTGACGGCTCTCAAACAGGAGGGGCAGGGCAAACTTCCCCTTTTGCCTCCAGCTTCACCCAGCGGGCTTGAATATAGGAACAGAAAATGTTCTTCATTAACCTGGATAGAGGCTTTCGTGAGTGAGTGAGGGGTGTCAAAGTGGGACTGTCCCATGAAACCTGGGACTGTTGGGAGGTCTGCGCAGGATTTAACAGTGTTTTACTTATTCAACTCAACCTACATTCAGCATCAGTCTCTGTGAATGAAACATCATGGCAGCCCCTGAACCGTGAGTTCTCTGCAGTGCAGCAGCCAGCAGGAGCCGTGGAACTCAGTCACGAGACATGCAGCAGAAGTCTCAAGAGAAAAGATGAGAGTGGGAGGAGGCACAACACCCCCAGAAATACATGCAGTGAGACAACAGCAAAGGACAGCAGGTGGCCAGTGTCCTAGACCCATAGTGAGATGCATGTACTTTGGGACACAGCACAAGTGCATAAAGGAGAACTGCCCGCACTAGGGCAGCATTGCAACGAATGTGGCAAGTTGAAGTATTTTAGCAACATGGGCAAGAGCAGAGGATGATCCCAGAAAAATTAAGTCAGACTGGTACAAGAAGGAGATAGCATATCAGATAGTGGTGAGTTTGATTCTCTCCTCGCGTCTCAGAGTATATGAGGTTCAAGACTGTTGGGACAGGAAAACAACAAGGGATGCTACAAATTTCCATACAGGCAACAACCGTAATAGGGAATTTCCCTGTGTGATGGTCTGATAATACTTAGTCTTGCCTTGAGTGCAGGGGACTACACTAGATGACCTTCCGAGGTCCCTTCCAGTTGTATGATTATGTGATCCTATGTTATGCCTGGTTATCTTCCTGAACAACAACAAGGGATACTATCAACTTCCATACAGGCAACAACCATAATAGGGAATTTCCCAGCTGGATAGTGGGGCTTGCTACAATGTGATTCCTTGGAGTGACTGTGATTTGAACACAGTCGTTACAAAAAGCAGGTGCAAACTAATAAAGTACAATGAGAGCATAACGCAGGATGTAGGGGAAAAAACAGTCTGCATTAATGACGGGAGGTTGTGGTGGTTAATGGTAAGCACCACAGATCCCTCTTGGGGAATATAGCCATATGAGCCATAGTGCTGATCAGGGTGCAGAGTCAAAATTCTATAGCTGCAGTGCAAGAAAAAGGGGAAATCTAAGGACAATAGAGACAATTTTAAAAGCATATGGGGATGTTTTCAAAGGTGACAGATGCCTGGAAGGACAGCTGTGACTGGAAGTAGACTCCACCATGGAAGCTGTGAACTTAGCATGAAGGAAAATTCCAGTAGCACTATGTAATCCAATACACAAGAAGCCTTAAAGTCTGCAGAGCAGGGGCATTAACAGCACCTTTAGAGACCAGTACAGCCTGGTTAAGCAACATGGTGGTGGTAAAGAAGCCATCAGGAAAATTATACATCTGCATAAACCCAAAGCGACTTAATCAGGCATTGTAAAGATGCCACTATCCATTGCCCTCAGCTGATGACATCTTGCCAGAACTTTCCAAAGCCAGAATCCTTATGTCCCGTGATGTGCCTCAGGTTTTGGCACATAAACCAGGAAAGGAGTCGGTATCCTGACAGCCTTTGCGACACCATTTGGTCAGTACAGATGGTGAGCCATAACAATGAGCATAAGCCCAGCACCAGAAGCATTCCAAAGGAAAAAAAAGCCTCACCCAGGCCCTGGAAGGACTGTCGGGGGTGAAAATAACCGCAGGTGAGATCCTCTAGGCAAAGGGAGCAACGATACAGAAGCAGAATGAGACCATAACCGAAAATGACAAGCTTTTATACAGCAATGTGGGGGCAAAAACTAGACAACCCAGAAAAGATGACTCAGGCCTCAAGAAGTGACATACATTGGACATCTGCTCAAAGCAAAGGTGCTGAAAGCAGATCCAAACACATTCAAGGCAGTCTGAGACAGGCCAGCTCCAGTGGATGGGAAAGGCAATGCAGCACTTCATCAGAATGATACATTTTCTGTCCAGGTTCTGCGGACACCTGGCTGCCATGGAAGAAACCATTTGTCAGCTCACAAGGAAGGATGCTGAGTGGGACTGGGCAGGAACCCAACAGCAAGCATTTGACATGCTGAAACAAATAACGGATGCTCCCGTCCTGAAGTATTACCAGACAGGAGACCTCTTACACTCCAGTGTGGTGCATCAAAAAAACAGTAGGTTGCTTACGCCAGCCATGACCTGTCAGAGACTGAACAGGGGTACACCCAGATAGAAGCATCTCTTCTGGTTGTGGTATTTGCAATGCAGCGATTCCAGCAGTATACCTATGGCCAGCCAGTAACGATGCAATCAGACCACAAACCCCTAGAGACAATCATGGCAAAATCCCTTCTTAGTGCTCCAAAGAGATTGCGGAGCATGTTGACGCATCTCCAGTGTTACTGGCTAGAGCTCAAATATCATCCAGGACAATTACTGGTGTTAGCTGACACCCTGAGCAGAGCATATATCCAACATCAGTGAACTGGGGAAGGTGATCAGGACACAGAAATCATTAACATGCTGTGTTATCTCCCATTTTCAATAGCGAAGCTGATGGAAATAAAAGAGGCTACAGAAACTGGCAGTTAAGAGAGCAAAATGAGCAGGGTGGCCAGGATACAAAAAGTGAAGTACCAACAGAAGCAGAACCATATTTTCAGATTAAAGAGGAGCTGAGTGTGGAGAATGGAATCCTATTTTCAGGAGAAAGAATTGTTGTCCCCACCTCATTATATAAGGATTCTGTGCAAAACTAAATGCCTCACACATGGGTAGAACTTCTGTCTTAGGACCAAGTGTGTGCTTACCGGCCAGAAATGAATACACAGCACCTCTCCTGGTCATGTATCAGAGAGGTAGCCATGTTAGTCTTGATCTTCAAAAGCGACAGAGTCCTGTGGTACCTTATAGACCAGGGGTGGGGAACCTTTTTTCTGTCAAGGGCCATTTAGACATTTATAATGTCGTTTGCGGGCCACTCCTCCCCCCCCCCCCCCCCGAGGAAGCCCAGGCTGGCAACAGGAGCTGAGACCCCAGCTGGCATGGGGCCAGTGGGGGAAACCCCAAAGCAGTGGCAGGCAGAGTGCTTAGCCCTGCACTGCTTTGGGGTTTCCCCCGCTGGCCCCTTGCCAGCCGGGGTTCTGCCGCCTGCCCCAGTCAGCTCCTGCTGTCAGCCTGGCTGTAGGGGGTGATCTTCCTTTACCCCTACCCAGCCTCCCCCCATCTAACCTCCTTCCCTCCCCCACCCCTGCCTGGCCCGGCCCATCCCACCGAACCTAACCTCCTCCCCCTCCCACTCCCAACCCAGCCTCCTGCCCCCCCATGCCTGACCCACCCAGCTCAGCCTCCCCCCCCCACCAAACCTCCTTCCCTCCCACACCCATGCGTCGCCCACCCCATCCAGCCTAGTCTCCTGCCCCCTCCCCAGCCTGGCCTCCCCCCCACACCGCCCCCTTGCTTGCCCCCCAGCCCAGCCTCCCCCCCCCACGCCTCCTTGCACACCACCTCCCCCACACCACCGGTCTCCTGTCACCCGCGCCCTGCCCCGCCTGGGCCTACGTGTCCGCTGGGTCCCGCTGCTCAGACACGACTCCTGCGAGGGCAAGATGGAGCGACGCGCCCCCAGCCCTCGGAGACGCTCTGGGGCAGCGCCACGCCTGTGCACTCCCACCGCCACGTTGGTCCGGCCCTCTCTATGGCGCAGATTTTCGAGACCCGCCTGTGGGCCGGACGGAATGATTTGGCGGGCTGTATAAGGCCCACGGGCCGGAGGTTCCCCACCCCTGTTATAGACTAACAGACGTATTGGAGCATAAGCACTTCTTCAGATGCCTGTATTCACCCACGAAAGCTTATGCTCCAACATGTCTGTTAGTCTATAAGATGTCACAGGACTCTTTGTCACTCCTGGCCATGTGATAACAGCCAGCAGAAAGACCTACCACAGGAGCTATCCACCTGACTATGAGAAACAGTGGGAGTGGACTTACTTACTTTCAAGCAAAAGCAGTACTTGACCACTTTCCACATTCTTGGCAGGTTGGTGTCCTGCCTGATACAACAAGCAAGTCAGCGACTGTCCTACTGAAGGTCCATTTTGTGAGGTGTGGCATTCCGGACACTGTATTCACGGACAATGGATTCTAGTTTTCCTCAGAAGAATTCAGTGAATTTGCATGCAAATGGGAGTATGACCACCATACCTCCCCGCCCCCAGCATACCCACAGAGTAAGCTGGAATCAGCTGTCAAAACAGCTAAGAAACTGACACAAGGCTACTTCTGTTTCAGATTCCTTGTTAGCATTTTTGGTACACAGGAATACTCCATCACATGGGAGTCAAAATAGCCCAGCACAGGCAGTGATGGGATAAGGGACCCTGCTACTAATGAGGGGAGACCCAGTTGCAGCCAGGAGGATGGGAAGAAGAGGAGACAGTCAACAATCAGAGAAAGCATGCACTAGAGAATGACAGGTCAGCCCCGGACCTACCAGTCCTAGAGACAAGCACTCCTGTGAGGATCCAACCATTAGAGAGACATGAGAAGGAGTGGACTAAAGGAGTCATGAGGTATGCACAGGCACCCAGGTCATACAAAGTGACCGTGCAAGAAAGACAAGTGATCCAAAGAAGCAGGAGACCCAAGCCAGCAGACAACACCCACAGAGAGTCTATAGAGACGCAGTGAACATCACAGAATGGAGACAGAGAACCATCCAGAGGCCAACCCCACAGGGAGATGAGATAGTTTGCTAAATTCAGAGACAAGCAACAGGGAAACTCCTGGAGTAGTCGCCTGTTGAGGAGGCCAAACTATCTCAAAGACTATGTGACCAGTTGAGTCTGTGGTACAGATGAGACTCCATTTTGGCTATGTGATAGCAACCTCTGGCTGAAGGAATCTGGGTGGGGGTCTGGAAGTCAATTATTTGTTTTTAATGTTCTATTAAAAGGTTTGTAAAATAGGGAAGATGTGTCAGGATCAGTGGAAGTGGAGTCAGAAGGCCAACATTCCCTGGAAACAGACTTATTTAGGGGAGACCAGTGGAATGTGGAAGTAGGGTGTTCGGCTGGAAACAACTCAGTCACATGGACAGAGCCCTCCACAGGGTGTAATAAAGTCTCACTTGTTCAAATTAACCTGCATTCAACATCATTCTTTGTGAATGAAACATGGGTGTTGTAGCCTCCACAACCCATGTTCAGAACATGACTGCAGTCCCGTCCGGAAGAGAAGGCGGAGCCAACAATGAACCAGATTTAAAACAAGGGATCCAGGATCCATGAGCCTGGACAATGAGGAATGTGTCAGGAGCCTCAGTATGCCAGGGGAGTATGGTTATGTCACTATGCCTATTCAACAGGCATAGCCTGAACACCCCATGATGCTGCTCTACAACCTCTGGCCAGTGTCAGTCAGGGGCCTGAGCTGTGGCAAAATCCATCATCCGGAGCAAGTTATTTTGACTGATATGAATTTTGTTATTTAGCCTCATATTCAAACATATGCCCTTGTCTTTCCTAAAAAGTAGCTTTTACCTTGAAGAAACAATGGGTCCTATTCCCAACTTTCCGCTTCGACAAGCTTCCCATTGACCAATTGGGATTCAGCGTGAGTAAGCATCAGGCCCCTTGATTATGAGATTAGGACCTTTGACTACAACTGAAAACCCTGGAAAGCAGAGCTGGAAATACTGCACTTTGGTGTTTAACCTGAACTTTGAGCATCTAAGCAGTGTTGAAAATACCCATCTCTGGATTTTGATAGATCAGAGAAAGAGAATACAGAGCACTTAGACCGTGCATCCCTTCTACACATGCACATGAAACGGATTGCCGAAATAATGCTTGGAGATTAACACAGCACATAAAAAAGCCGCCTTTGATTTCCACTATTTCTTGGCTGGGAAAGAGATTGTCACTGAAAAAAAAAATCCCAAACTTCACCAAACAAAATATATGACAGCTGTTACTCAAAGGCATACATCTCCATGGGGAAGAGAGAACGTGAACCACCACATTTTTTCCAGTATTAAAAATATAAAGTGAACTCTTTTTTCCACAGCAACTGAGAAATGCTTTAAAAGTGCCTGTTTTACAGGGTGACATTCCAGAGGGACTGACACTACATGGAAGACAAGTTAGATTCAAAGTATTCTGTCACGGTCTATAAGTGCAAAGGGACAAGAAAAATTTATTTTGATTAATTTTCAATGATGCATAGAAGTTAATCAATACTTGTTACCTCTATCAATAGCATTCATATTTGTCAGTGGCTATATATATTAACTAGCAAAAATACCCGGCGTTGCTCGGGTCTGTTGGAGGGGAGGAGGGGGGAAGAGAGCTGAGCGAGTGCGGGGTCCATTGGAGAGGGGAGGGGGGAGAGAGCTGAGGGAGTGGGGGGGCCATTGGAGGGGAGGAGGAGGGAGAGAGATGAGCGAGTGGGGGGCCATTGGAGTGGGGGGGAGGGGGGAGAGAGCTGAGCGAGTGCGGGGGCTGTTGGAGGGGGGAGGGGGGAGAGAGCTGAGCGAGTGCGGGGTCTGTTGGAGGGGGGTATTATTACATCATAACTATG
The DNA here is from genome assembly GCA_032164245.1 of Sternotherus odoratus. Taxonomy (NCBI): domain Eukaryota; kingdom Metazoa; phylum Chordata; order Testudines; family Kinosternidae; genus Sternotherus; species Sternotherus odoratus. The sequence continues at coordinate 136,622,893 of JAVMKO010000003.1, read as the reverse complement.
TCACAGAGAACAGCAGGTGTTAACCTGCTGCCCAGCTGATGTGAATGGGCTTTAAAGAATTTCACCCCTAGGGGGCGTCAGAGGTGAGATTTGAAAAATTTTCTATTCTTACCCTGATTAGGACCCTAAAGCCTATAACTGTACCAAATTTCAAGTCTCTAGCTCAAACGGTGTGGAAGGAGTAAGGGAACGTACATACACGCACACACGCATACACCATTTGACTTTTATATATATAGATATCAAGAGATGAACAGATGCGGGCCAATTTACTGACAGACTTGGAGAGCATATGTTTTATACAACTATCACTTACCATAAACTCAGGAGTGACTACCACATAGGAAGGGGAATTAAATGTCTTATTAAAGAGATACTCAGTGCTGCTACATGCTATTTATGAGCGGATACCAGGGAGTCAAACTAAAGATACCAGGAAATTGAAAAGAAATCTGTGATATAGAGTCCATGTATTACATTCAAAATATAACTTCATCCATTTACACAGAAATACCAACCCAGGTTCAGAGGATAAAAGGGCACGTGGATAAATCGCTGCTTTCAGGGATAACAGTAAAACATCAAACACCTAATTTCCTGAAAGCAACAGAGCTTCCAGAGATGTGACTATAACCAGAGGACAAGGAGAGAGCCCTACTGACCTCAGGCCTAACCCAAACCCAAGGACTCTTATCCTTGGCAACCCACACACTACCCCAGGGAGATCCCTATCCTTTCTAACCCTAAGAAAAGGCTGATTTAAATGATAGGATACAAACTATAGTTAAGAAAGCGAGGAATACTTGTAGCACCTTAGAGACTAACTAGCTTATTTCAGCATAAGCTTTCGTTATAAATAAATAAATAAACTAGCTAGTCTCTAAGGTGCTAAAAGTACCCCTCGCTTTCTTTACGGATACAGACTAACACGGCTGCTATTCTTGAAACTATAGTTAGTAGTTCTGCAATTTCACCTTTGGGTTCCTTCAGAACTCTTGGGTGAATACCATCTGTTCCTAGGGTTGCCAACTTTCTACTCGCACAAAACAGAATACTCTTGCCATGTCTCCTGCCCCACTCCCTCTCCCTCTGTCGCTCGCTCTCTCCGCCCTCCTTCACTCACTTTCACCAGGCTGACTTGGAGGATTGGGGCATGGGGGGGAGGGGAGGAGGGCTCTGGCTGGGGGTGTGGAGCTGGGTCCGGGGGGTTAGAGTGTGGGTGTGAAGGACAACTGTTGCAATGCAATAGTGTTCCTGGCTGTTTCAGAATGGTTGGAGGTTGTTGGGGATCTAGATGAGCTAGGATGCACTACTGACCTGCTCCCTAACTTCACAGCTAGGCAACCAATGTACTGCCTTGGAACTGGCAGGACCCCTGCCCCTCATAGGCTGCTGGTTAAGCAGTAGGGCCCCCACCTCAGATCAGCAGCTGCCGAATGCACAGAATGCCTGCCTTGTGCCTGCCCTTATTCTAGACCCTGCTCCCTCTAGCTTCAGATTCTGACGTTGATTTCTGGATCTGCCTCTAGTTTACAACTCCAGTTTTCCCTCTGGCTGTGGCATTTGGCTTCTGTCCCCCTGGTACTGACCCTTAGCTTGTTTCCTGGATGCTGCCTATCCTAGACTCAGCTCTAACTCATAGGTTGAATTCTCACTTCCTCCACTAGGCTTGACTGCCCAGAGTCTGGTTGGCTACTGTTTCAGTAGCTCAATTCAAAGCATAAGGGCCCACCTCATTGGTATGGACCCCACTCAGACCAGCTTTTCCCCGGCAGAACTGTATGGGGCCATACAGAACTTGCAGATATAAAAGGGTCCACTCTGCAGGTGCAGAATGCAGCCCTACAAGCCCAAGCAGCTCCACTGGCAATCCTGGCCCTTGCCTCCCAGGAGCCGAAGGTCCCACTCCCAGACAAGTTTAGTGGTGATTGTGCTCAATTCCTAGATTCCCTAAACCAGTGCTGGCTCCCGTTCTGATTGTGCCCCCCAATTCTTCCCCACACACCAGGCCCAAGTAGGGCTCATCAGCAGTCTTCTGACTGTGGGGAGACCTTGGACCGGGCCTCCACTCTCTTGTAGCAGCCCAACCCCCTCTTGGATGGTTGGAGCAATTTATTCAGACCATGTCAGTTATCTTGGTTACCCCCCTGCACCCAAACTGCCAAAGCAAGGATGTTGATCAGCTTCCCAATACGCTGTCAAATTCTGTCACCTCTCCATGAACACCAAAAGGAAGGGAAAGAACGAAAGAGCACTGGATCAACAGATTATCCATAAAACTATGGATGGGTCTGTCTGAACCATCACAGGAGGTCTGATGTGCAATGGCAGCATTTTATGAAATAATCCATCCAAGCCTCACGAGCTAGTGAGATGAACATGACACTTGACAGACTCAGGGCCATAGCTTAATATAGTCAGGATGATCTAAGTGTATTTCTTGAGCAGGTCTTATCTGTGCTTTCACTTCCAAGGGAACAAAATCTTCTCTCACTTCAACAGAGTATGTATCCTCTTAACAATCCAAGAGCAGCCCTAAGTATCATTCAAGTTCAATGTTTGTTGCGTTATTTCAAATACAAGACTGGGTAAATAGGCTGTGGTCAACAGAACACCAACCATCTTCAGGGTACTTAGCAGTGGTGAGTGGAGACCTGCCTGATCATATGTGAGTGGCTTCTCCTCTTTATTCCCACCTGCTCAGCGTTTGAAGACATAGCTAAATACAAGCTTTCCTACTAATAATGTGAATAGAGATTCTAGTTACTACAGGGACGTTATTTCATTGGCAGTCAGAGAGGTGGCATCTGCAAGACAAACCTCTAAATCATGATGTGAGGAGTTTGGGAGAAAGCAAGGAATACAGTACTGGGCTCTTTGTTTTCTTCACCAGCATTACTAGCTTGCCTTGAATCATTAGACTTATGAGGATGTTTTCTATGGCATTTAGAGAAAATGTGAGAAACTTTAGACTAGATGGACTCTTGGCCTTTGCCTTATGAATCCACTCATGCATCACAACATGGGACACTTTACATATGAAAAATACCACAGGAGGTCATGTCTACAGAATAATAAACCCCAGTCAGCGTGACCTTGCAATACCTATGGAAAGTACAGTGTTATCTATTTAATACATATAAACCAAGATGCACACAGCACATAATTGGGAATTGAAAATAAAAAGCAGAGTAGATTATCTCCTGATTCTAATTTCAGAAATCCTCTTAATTGGTGTCAAGATATGAGATGCAATGGATTGTTACTGATCTCCTTAGAAGATATTACATAACAAAAAAGCACCAAGCCCAACTTGTATAATTACTGTGCAACATTTTATGCCAATGTCATATGAGATCATAACACAATGCCCTGGCTAGAAACAGTCAGTAGTACCACCCTGCTCCCCCCTCCCCCAAAATAGCACATGCAAATTGTAATACTGAAGGAGGAAAAAATATACAGCGTATCTATCCCAAAGCAATAACATTTGTATGGTAAGAATTGCCCCTCAATACCATAAAATCCATCAGAGGCTGGCCATAAGGTGTCCCTCCACACCAAGAACAATAAGACTAATGCATGCAGCTCTGAAAGACTTGTTCTTTCCACTCCTCTTCCAAATTACGTCACAGAAGGAGAAAATTCTGGGCCTGATCTGCATTCCTTGCATCTCCTCAACTCACATTGACTTCAACTGGAGTTTTGGAATAAGCAAGGAGTTTTGGAATAAGCAAGCCCTTTGTTTCCTTCACCAGAAGAAACTAGCAGGCTTTGGATTATTAGATTTTTTAGGATGATTCTAGAAGTGTTTAGAGAACTTTTTAGCCAGTAGATCATTATTCTGAGAAGTCAGAGTACACACATTTTTTCCTGTAGTCATGGCTTTCAAACTTTGCTCCAATTTTTTGTTCACATCTCATGTTATGGAGCATTGTGTAACTAGAAAGCCAGTAGAGACATAATATAATAAATGCAATACAGGTAACTGAAGGGTTCACAATCAAGCTTTTTTGTTTTATCATTTACTCCCCTGAGTTGTCCCATTTACTCAATCAAGCAGTCCCATTGGAGTCAATGTTAACCAACAGGGAGCAAAGGTTCACAGTTCAGTACAAAATGGTAAGTCAGACTTTTTAATTTAAAGTAAGATTTAGTTGGGCATCTCTAGACATACGGGGCCAGCTCCTTAGCTGCTGTAGTTCCATTGACATCAATAGAGTTATGTTGAGTTTCAGCAACCAAGAATTTGGCACATCACTGTTTTCACCTAAAGCACATCACGTGATCTATACCGTGTGTTTTGTACACATTTAGCACTCTATAAATAACCATAATAACCAAAGAGTACTTAGGTTGCAATGGCAAGCACTTAAATGTTAGGAAAGGCCAGCATTAAGGCTCCCCGTACATCCTTAACTGTGCCCCCTTGCATGCATACGCACGCACACACAATGATACAGTCTAAGTACATGATCACCTACTATTGTTTCCCCACAGACCTGCCTCGTTCAGTATTCAAGATGGACAGTGATGAAGAATTGTAAGTGTTCAGTATTTCTTTTTATCACCATTCAGTGCTTATATACTGTCTTATATACTGCTCACTGTCCAAACCTTGCACTGAATATGGAATTATTTGTTTCCTCCTTGTCATTTCTAGGGCACCCATTACTGTTATACCCAAGCGTATTGGGGTGACTGCCCCACTCCAGTGGAGAAGGGTTTAAAACAGCCCTGGGAAGGGCTATGGCTGGGGGCAAGCAGCTCCCAAGCTGAGTAAGGTAAAGCTGGGCTGATTGGGAAGCAGGCTCAGCTGGGTGGCCACGCCCCAAACAGACCAGGCCCTTATAAAAGGGCTGAGAGGCAGGGGCCTGAGAGAGAATAGAGTCTCCTCTGTCTGCAGAGGTGGCCAGGCCTGGCTGCCAGGAGCTTGAGTAGGTACCTAGAGGGAAGCAGGGCTGGGGCAAGGCAGGAGGAGCTAAGGAATCTCTAGCCTAGAAACGCCCCCTCCCCCTCCCCCCCCCCCCCCCCCCCCCGGCTGCAGGGCCTAGGGGAAGGCCCAACAAGGGGTACTAGGGTTGCAGGGGACAGCCCATGGCTCTAGAGGCAGAGGCAGCAGGCCAAACCCTCCTTGCCAGTGATGAGTGGCAATTATACTGCAATCTGCCCCAGTGAACGGGGGCAAGTGGTGACTGGCAGTTGCCTAGACTGAGGCAAGGTGGGGATAGAGTGTGGGGGTTCCATGGGAGGGGAGACCCTAAGATCTGAGGGGGTAGTGCAGGGGTGCAGCACCCAAGGGAGGAGGGCACCAGGGTCCGAGAGGGACACGGGGCCAGAGCAGCAAGCGGGACATTGGCCTGCAGAGGGTGCTCCAGAGGCTGGAGAGCTAATTCCTGGATGAATCAGCAGGAGGCGCCGCAGGGGTGAGTCGCCGACCCGCTACACGAAGTGACTCAAATATTAATCTGCACATACTATTCTCTTTATTTTACAGATGGAAAAACTGATGGAAGCAAGACTTAGGCTTTGGTGAATCAGTGCCAGAATCAGGATTAGAATTCATGACCTCTTGACTACCACCTCTGAACTCATTCCTCCAGATCACACTTCTGGAGGTGTTGAGCATCCACAGATCCCATTGACCCAGTTGTAGATGAGTGATCTGCAGTTCTGCAAATCAGACCTCAGATATCTCAACCCTAAAATAAGGAACAAATGAGTGTCCACTTGACAACATGTTGGCTTAAGTGAATTGCTCAACATCACGTAGGAGCTCTGAGACACAGGCAGGGATAAAACTTTACTGTGTGGTGTTCGACTGCCTTAGCCATGAGATCATCCTTTTTCCTTCATTTACTTCACAGCTTCCTATTTCTGAAACAAATGAGGCAGGAGACCGACAAACAGCATCATTCGCTACACAGCCCTGCTTCACCCCAAGAGCAGGTCTATCTTGAATGAGGTAGGAGTTCTCTGCAATGAAACAGGATGTGATCATGCAATTAAAAACTATATCATGATGCACAAGGGGGTTGAATTAAGGTTGCACAGGCAACTTGGGTGCTTGACTTTGCAACTTAAAAACAAAACACACAGAGAACATTAAGAGCATGTTAAGTAATTTCCTATGGTTTGCTTTTACTAAAGGAAAAAAGGTGAAAAATTCTATTGTCAGTCATTACCAACCCATTCCCTGACATTTCAGCACAGACTTTCACTACAGGACTGAGTACATTAGCTAACAGCAGAAGGAGGCTATTATTGGAATGTGGAATAGACTACTACGCCATGTACTGGGTATGGAAGGAGCCAGGCCCAACCATCTCTCTTCTCTGACCAGGAGCTCATGCCCAGTGTGATGCTCACTGAGGGTAGGGAGAAGGGCCACTGCAGCCACATGATGAGTCCAAGGTAGGTTGTAAGGGGATTTCAACCCAGCCCTCTGCCACTATCACAGAGAGACTGTGCCAGGATTCACTGCCAGTGATTGACTGCTGCCAGGATTCACTGTGCAGTTTGTACTGATCTTGTTTTGGCAGCACCGGTGTCTCTCTGTAGAATGTTACTATTCAAGATACTGGTCTGACATGTTACCAACATTTTGCTGACACCAGACAGGCAATTTTCAACAGTTTATAACTCAATTGAAGCTGAATGGAATTTCATGCAACAAAGAAAAGGCACTTCTCTGGTCCCAAGATCTCTCTCTGTTGAATTTCAAAGCCCTACTGTAAATACTATAGAGGTTAGAGCTTCTAAAAAAAATTGCAAGATTCTTTTATATGGGAAAGGGTTAGGAAACCTGAACATGTGTGTCACTACCAGCGCCCTCTATAATAACAAAGTATTCTAAGTTCTATTCTGACAGCTTGACTCTTGATTGGTGTAAGGGAAGCATTTCCATCTCTGAATAGAAGAACTGTACAAGTAAATTTAGAGACTGTAAAATCCAGAGAGTAGTGAATTGAAAGATGAGATTTTTTGAATTACTTAGTTCCCAATCATGCAAACATTTATGCACACAAGTAACATTACATACATGAATAGTTCTACTGACTTCAATAAGACTCTTCACAGCGTACAGTTGCTCAGACAAATAAACGTTTGCAGGATTAGGAATTTAGTTTCAAACAGTCATTGATTGCATATATATGGTCTCTAATGACCCAGAACTTGCATCTTCTAGTTGTTTAAATGTAAGCAGAAATTCAACTATATTTTGTTACAGAAACAGTCATTCTAATATAATGCAACATTACTGCAAGATTTTTCCCCCTTGATTTTAAAATACCATACCAGAAAAAAATCATAATATTTCATGTAATGATGTTTAAATTTTGTCACAAAGCTGAGTTTTAAAAATTGGTTAGAAACCCTTAAGATACTGTGTAGGAGATTTTTATGAAGGTTAACATACACAGGAAGACTTCATAGGCCATTGTATATGAAAAAAAATTAAATCTCTGGTACTTACAGCCAATCATCATCATAGCAACCGCAAAGATCTTCTCTCCATCTGTAGTGGGGGCAATGTTCCCAAATCCAACACTGGTGAGACTAGTCATTGTAAAGTACAACGAGGAGATATAAACAGAATCCTTGCTTGGTCCCCCTTCCCATTTCCCTGACCCTGTTGAGTTAAACCGATAAGGCGTTCCTATGGACTCCCCCAGCTGGTAGAGCCAACTTTCAGTTCGGATTGTGTTTGTATCCTCATTGATAACTTCATAATCTCCAATGCTGTACCAAATGCAAGCCAGCCAGTGAGCTGCAAGCCCAAACACACACACCAGCAGAACCAAGACAGCTGCTCCATACTCAATGTAATGATCCAACTTCCGAGCCACACGACCCAGCCGAAGAAGTCGGACTACTTTCAGTGAACTGAACAGGCTACTGATTCCCTAAAAGAATAAAGCAGAGCAGGCTATTAGAATTCATCATTACATTATTTAATGTTTTCAGTCAACAGTGTTCATAATCTAGGCATGCAAACTTGCCACTTACACATGCCTATAAAGCAACATTATATGAAGCGTATGGAGCTCAGTGATCCGTATTTTCAGGGGGACATGCAAACCTTCTCCTCTGTTTCGATTCACTTTCACATGCCTGGGGTTTCTCTTGGAATTTTTCATTTCAGACCGTTTGAAATACGCATAATGCAAGTTAGAGTTGATCAAATACATAGCCATGTCTTAGCTTTGCTGTAAGTTCATAGGTTTAATCTAAACATATGAAAAAATATCTTGTATGAATAGGGAAGTCTCATTTGCAAGCCCAGTTTTGTGATGATATTGGTTGTGAATATTTAGATGCTACTTTGAGGCTGGCTGGAAATATGATCCAATAAATGAATAGAACAGTCATTACCTGCAAACAAAGACCAGTCTAAGCTTTTTATTATTGTGCTTATATATCAGATAGATTTCAGACACATCATATGTAGTGGAATGAGCTCAGTGTTTGGAGACAAGAGCTCCTTATTTCTAAACCAAGACCTGCCGACAAAGTCACGTTCACACTGCCACTTGCGTTGGCAAAACTAGTGTCTTTCAAGGGAGGGGGGGGCTTTATAAAGTACCCACAAAAGACAAAAGTTTTGTCGATGACATTGCAGTGTAGCTAAGCCCTCTATTCCCCTTTCTGGAAGATGGAGCTAATACTTGCCATATCTACCTCAGATATGCCACAAAGATTAACTAAAAAGGCTAAAAATGTTTAGGGATTTTGGATTCCTCAATATCGGGATGTCCATCACAACACCTTAAAGGAACCAGATATTCTGAAAGTGCAGAGAACTCGCCCTCTGAAAACCAGCCCTTTTAAAATATCTGAACTTGGGCACTCAAAAATCAAAGCCCCCCTCAAATCACCATTCACTTTTGAAAACATCGGTAAATATTCTTCATGACACATCTTTGCAGTATGTATGATAAAGCTCCCATCGGGCTTCAACAGAAGCAGAGCTAGGCCAACACTGAAGCGTTTTCGAAAATCTCATGTCCAAAGCACGACATAATGCTAAGTATCATCATCATCCAGATTTACACCATAAGTTTACAGAAAGCAAATTAAAAGAAAAAAACCAAACACATTTTGGGTGAGTGCGTTTAACCGATTTACTAGACCCAGGAACTGCCTCTTACTAAAGAGATTTAAGTAAGATCTCCAATCAAGTTTTAAGCTGTCTGTTTTAATAAATGTTTCTGGAAATGCATAATTGCATAATTCTGGTTACCAGGTTTTACTGAAAGTTATTCAGTCATGCTTACATATAATTTGCCTCAATGTTCTAGTTTAGACTTGTTTAATGTAGTGGAACAATTTAATTTAGCTAATAACATATGATTTACATATTAACATAAGTCCTTTCAGGACTGAAATAATGTATTTTTCTCTTTATTTCATGAATTTGTCATGATTATATTTACCCATTTTGAAAAATGACAGTCACTGCTAGATGCTTTAACAATAAAAGTCAACTTCAAGTGCTTCTGCTAATTGTGCTCACAAATATGTCCAAAGGGGACAGTGATATATCTATAAAACAGAATAATTTGTAGAGATTTAGAAAAAGGGCCTAAAGTGATGTGTTCCCTTCATGTTTACTAGTTCTAATCAGGAATCAAATCACATATTAGCTTTCAAAACTGCACCACATCCGACTTGTTTCCCAAATGGACAGGTAAGCTCACCTTTCCCATTTGTGCCATTCTTAGCCCTACTTCATTGACCAAAGAAGTATGATTGGTTGCTTGAAATTCAAAATTTTAGGCACAAGAAGGTATATATAGTCTTATGTCCAAAATAGAGGACATGGTAGGTAGCCCTTCAGAAATATCTATTAACCCCAATAGAGCAGCACAACACAATATACATATACATGAAAATCAGGGAAAGGCAAATCTAACCGATCATTTGCAAACCCTATTCCCTACTTTGAAGTTTTAAGTGCCCATTTGAATATTCTCATGCAGGTTTTGCCCTCTTTTAAATATCCGTCCTCTAATGTCAAGACATAGCCCTGTTTTCCCCCAACTCACCTATGCCTTTTTATGTAACCGTATGACATGCAAAAACTACTAATGTAACATTAATATGCTATGTTATTATTCAGGGCCTGATTTACAGCTGGGCCTTAGTTTTTGCAGGCACAGCTTTTCATACACAAGTATATTGGGCCTTCAATTCTGTGCCCACAATAAAATGCAGACAACTGGTAGGGTTTAGATATTAGTTATTTAAGTTGCAAGCACAAACAAACAGAAGCGTAAAACAGACTTACTGCATATGCAATCTGATTCAGGCTAACACTATTTGCGCAAAAGTGAGCCTACAAGTTACAGATCATCACTGAAAAACAGTTCCAAAATGCTATTGTTAGAGCTGTGTTGTGGATGGAAATTCTGTTTCACAAAGGACTGAGATTTTGAATTTTAGCTTCGTTCCAACTTGGAACAAACACCGAAAAATTTCAACCTCATCTGTGAAGGAAAATGCCAAAAAATAAAAATGGATCAGTAAAAAGTGATCCAAATTTGACTTTATAATACAAAATTAAAAAAAAGAAATGAAGTCATTTCAAAACAAAAATCAAAACATTTCATTTTTAAAAAGTGTTCGATTCTTCCCCTTATTTCTCTGAAATGAAACTTCTGTTAAAACACCACAAATTGAACTACATTCTCCCATGGAAAATTATTCCTTCTAGGGCTGTCGATTAATCACAGTTAACTCATGCAATTAACTAAAAAAAATTAATCATGATTAATCACACTGTTGAATAAAATACCAATTGAAATGTATTAAATATTTTTGCATGTTTTTCTTCATTTTCAAATATATCGATTTCTATTACAACACAGAATAGAAAGTGTACAGTGCTCACGTTATATTATTACAAATATTTGCACTGTAAAAATGATGAGAAATAGTATTTTCAATTCAGCTTATACAAGTACTGTAGTGCAATCTCTTTATCATGAAAGTGTAATTTACAAATGTAGATTTTGTGTTACACAACTGCACTCAAAAACAATGTAAAACTTTAGAACCTACAAGTCCACTCAGTCCTATTTCTCATTCAGCCAATTGCTAAGACAAACAATTTTGTTTACATTTACGGGAGATAATTCTGCCAGCTTCTTATTTACAATGTCACCTGAAAGTGAGAACAGATGTTCACATGGCACTTCTGTAGCCACTGTTGCAAGGTATTTACATGCCAGATATGCTAACCATTCATATGCCCATTTGTGCTTCGGCCACCAGTCCAGAGGACATGCTTCCATGCTGATGACATTCGTTAAAATAAATAATGTGTTAATTAAATTTGTTACTGAACTCCCTGGGGAAGAATTGTACATCTCCCATTTTGTTTTACTCACATTCTGACATATATTTCATATTATAACAGTCTTGGATGGATGATCCAGCACATTAGTTTTAAGAACACTTTCACAGCAGATTTGACAAGCCACAAAGAAGGTACCAATGTGAGATTTCTAAAAATAGCTACAGCACTCGACCCAAGGTTTAAGAATCTGAAGTGCCGTCCAGAATCTGAGAGGAACGAGGTGTGGAGCATGTTTTCAGAAGTATTAAAAGAGCAACACAGATGCAGAAACTATAGAATCCGAACCACCAAACAAGAAAATCAATGTTCTGATGGTGGCATCTGACTCAAATTATGAAAATGAACATACATTGGTCCGCTCTGCTTTGGATCGTTATTAGCAGAACCCATCATCAGCATGGACGCATGTTCTCTGGAATGGTAGTTGAAGCATGAAGGGACATATGAATCTTTAGCACATAAATATCTTGTGACGCCAGCTACAACAGTGCCATGTGAATGCCTATTCTCACTTTCAAGTGACATTGTAAACAAGAAGCAGGCAGCACTGCAAATTTTAATCAAACTTATTTGTCTGAGCAACTGGTTGAAGTAAGACTGAGTGGACTTGTAGGCTCTAAAATTTTACATTGTTTTATTTTTGAATGCAGTGCTTTTTTGTATACAATTCTACATTTGTAAGTTCAACTTTCATGATAAAGGGATCGCACTACAGTACTTGTATTAGGTGAACTAAAACAAATATTTCTTTTGTTTTCTACACTGCAAATATTTGTAATTAAAAATTATAAAGTAAGCACTGTACACTTTGTATTGTGTTGTAATTAAAATCAGTATATTTGAAAATGCAGAGAACATCTAAAATATTTAAATAAATGGCATTCTGTTATTAACAACATGATTCATTGTGTAATTAAGATTAATTTTTTTAATTGAGAGATCAATCATGATTAATTTTTAATCACTTGACAGCCCTAGTTCCTTCATAGTTTTTCTGACCATCTCTAGTTAACGTTTTTGTACTAACACTACTTTGCTCACATTGAACAAACATACCGGTACATATTTAGTTACATGTTCAACATCCTATATAGTAACTGGCAAAGTAGAGTAGTTGTAAGGTTCTTGTAGTAACATTTATTTTGCTTTTTCTGACATATGTTGTTATATAAAAACTGTTGTATTAGCATATTTTGCATTTAATTTTTTTCATTTTTATTTTTAAGAAATTAAAAGAAACCACCCTTGAAGAGTAATACTTCATTGCTCCCAATTAGGCTTTGGAGTTAACTGTCATTACGGATTTTCAGGTGGACAAGTGATTTGAAATTAGTAAATATTTTATGTTGATGCACTAAACCAGGGGTGGGCAAACTGGCCCCTCAGGATTTCGGTTTTGGATCCGGCCCATGGGATTGCCGCCCCCATGGAACCAGGGGTTGCACTCTGCTCCCAAGATTGGACTTCACCACGTCCCTGCAGCCTCTGGGAGAGGGGAACTGCAGGCAATGGAAGCTCCAGGGGGAGGTGTCCACAGGAAAGGGCAGCACGCAGAGCCCTCTGCTCCCCTATCCCCCAGAGGCGGCAGGGACATGGTGCCGGCCTCTTCTGGGAGCAGCGCAGGGTCGGGGCCGGCGGGCAGGGAGACTGCTCTGGCCCCTGTGGGCGCCGCTGCCATCCTGGAGCCATTCCAGGTAAGCGGTGCCAGGCCGGAGACCACACCCCAAACCGCTCCTGGACCCCGCAACTCAACTCCCTGCCCTGAGCCCCCTGCCTGCATCCAAACTCCTGCCGCACCCAACACCCACGGGCACCGACTTTAGCCAGCACTGGTGGGTGATCATACCCTCCCCTCCCCAACTTCGCCCCTGGCCCCACCCCCATTCCAACCCCATCCCCAAACCCCCGGAGGTGTCATATTTCCACTCTCCTCCCTCCCTCGCTTTCGCAGGGCAAGCCTGGGAGGGAGAAGCAAAGCTGCGGCATGCTCGGGGGGAGGAGATGGAGCAAGTAAAGTTGGTGGCGCGGGGGGGGGCGGGGAGGAGACGGGGCGGGGAGCTGCCGGTGGGTGCTCTGCACCCACCTATTTTTCTCCGTGGGTGCTCCAGCCTATGCGCACACTCCTCCTACACTCCAACCCCCTGCCCTGAGCCCCCTCTTACATCCTGCACCCCTCCTCTATCCCAACCCCTTTCCCTGAGCCCCTTCCTGCAGACTGCACCACCTCCCATACACCGCACTCCCTCCTGCATCCCAACCCCCTTCCCCAGTCCTACATTCATGGCCCTGTATGCAATTTCCCCAACCACATGTGGCCCTCAGGCCAAAATGTTTGCCCACCCCTGCACTAAAAGAAATAGAATCCAGTTTACTCTAGCTTAGCTGTGCTGCCTCTGTTGGAAGCAGTAAAGACTTATTTTTGTTACTGAAGTCAGCATTTAAGATTTGAATGTGCGCAAATAATACATCTCTTGGCTATGAATGTGCCATTTTTAGATTGCCACTTTCCAGAATAGAATACTACTTTACAGTAATGCTGCTTTTATCGACACAGAAACAACCTATTTCATCATAGTAGCCAGGAACAGGTTAACTTCAAGAGGTCACAGAAGAGAAATGCCTCAACTCAATATACTCCCACTTGATGCTTCTAATTCTCTCAGGATTACTACTCATATACATACTTGAGGGACAGGTTAAGAGACACACATTGAGCTCCATCTGCCAAAAAAAGAAATAGACCAATTCCAGTTCATTAGAGCTGGAAATGGTACTGCACATCACCACCAAGCATTACCAATTTCTACATTGCTAAGGAGCCCTGTAGGGAACACCCCTAAGGATGATGTGAGTATAGGACAAATTCTAAATACCAGCAATCCCCTGCGAAACAGTGACTTGACGTATGTCTGTGAAGTGTTGCTTCACGCTGTTAAGCAGCTATGTAAAAACTGCACCTCATCATTCATCAGATCTGTTTCTTAGGTTCTTTAAAAGGCTAGGAACAGACCTAAGTAACCAAGAATAAAATAATAATAAGGAATTTTTACTCTGTTTTAGTCCTGTTTGCCGTGTAGAGCCAACAAAGGAAGAGCAAGTCAGATTCCATTCCTTCTAGTGTATCAATACAACTGTTTAACCAGCTCTAGTGAGAACCATCCATGCAAGCACACTGAGGGTGATAAGGGTGCACAATTGTTCTTCACAGCAGAATATGGCCTGCAGAACTTTAATTTTTGTTATTGGTGATTCATAAGAAAAAAAGGCCAGCTTTAGTCTCCTCTAACTTAAGAGTGAGCATATAGCACTGGCATTCAGAGGAAACAAGTCTTTGCTTTGTCTCTCAAAGTCTCCTGATAAGATCTGCTGCATGTACAAATAACATGGAGCCCTGTGATGTCACTTTTGCAAAGTCATTCTTCAGCTTAAACTGCACTTGAAGAAAACTCCACTTTTTGAGTAGCATAAAGACAAGTAAGCCTGGTGCTGAAGAGAAGTATATTTATGACCCATCCTTTTCAGGCCAAGAGTTAGCGAAGAGATTATTCTTGAAATGCTGCCAAATAACATTTTGGTAGTCAGATGCCACAAATTAAAGCTACTCATTAGGTACTCTACACATGAGCACTTGATTTTCCAGCTGTGCATCGCTGCTTTGTATCATGAATGTTTTGGTCTCATTCACCTCCCCTTTTTGTTGTGGCACATACTGGTTGAGAGTTCCTCACATTACACACTCACAGCTCATGAAAACACAAATTAATCTTGACTGGGATACAGGAAATCTGAGTTCTAGCTCTGGCTTTGTAACAGACTGCTTGCAAGACCTTGGGTGAGCCACGCAAGGTCTTGTGTCTTGATTTCCCCCATCTGTAAAATAGGGATAACTAGTCATCCCTAGCTCACCCGGGTAAAGCATTTATAATTCAGTTTGCAAAGCATTTATTATTAATTGTTGCTGTTAATTTGTATGGCAGAAGAATATTTCGTCATCCATAGTTCACCTCACACAGGTCTGAAATCACTGAAGAACAGGGCTCTAGCTGAAGAAAGCATAATTCGTTTTAAATCACATTTTTTACACACCACAATTGAAAAGTGAACACACTTTAAAATTCCCTCAGGGCATGATGGAGGATGAGTAATTTTAGGGAAACATGGAAATAGTTTTCTATTTATATCTCCTGGAGCCTACATTAAGAATAGCAGGTACAGGTTAAATTTACACAGTCACATTCTACTCTTCAGGATATTGCGTATAGCCCTCTTCATGCATAAAATGCAGGAATATGTTTCACTCTTATTATAAACACTGCGGTTGTGAACCACATGTTAACCAGAGGTAGAGGGCAGATTTTTTTTAAAAAGAGGGCTTGTTGTTAGCCTAACACTGGCTCCCCTTGATTTCAACTGGCCAAAGCA
Organism: Sternotherus odoratus; assembly: GCA_032164245.1. Lineage (NCBI taxonomy): Eukaryota > Metazoa > Chordata > Testudines > Kinosternidae > Sternotherus > Sternotherus odoratus. The sequence goes on along the minus strand of JAVMKO010000003.1, from coordinate 136,607,109 downwards.
CCACTTCTGAAAATCCTGCCTGTCTTGCTTCAGGGCTCTGGGGAGGTTTATGGCAACGATGAGGTTTAATGTAAGTGGAATGAGATGTGGAGGCCAAAGAGTAAATCATAATAAGGGTTGGAAAAAAGCTAGACAAAGTAAATGAGTTATTTGTGCAAAATTGCAGACAGATGGCCATATTCACCACTGGCATAAATGGGGCAATATTCTTGCCCCATTTCTTTTAATGTGATTCTAGATTCAGTTTCACCACTGCATTGCTCAGATATCCAAAGTATCATGATAACCATGACTGTAAACAATACCATGATTAGAATGGTTCACTGTCATTTTCAGCTTTCTGATTTCTGTTAATTAAGTTATTGAACATGACCTTTCTTACAGATTACAATGTTTTGAAGCCAAGTTATGAGATAACATTATACTCATAAGATGTAATTAAAATCTAAGCCTTCTGGTTACTGCTTGGGCTTTTAGTAAGGGAACAGCTGGAGATCTAAGACCCATGAAGCTTGTTTTGGTCAGAGCTCTGAGATTTCAGCATCCAGATAGAACATAGTCACCAACCAATACGGAGGTGGAAAAGAGAGATCAAGGGGAAAAAACAGCAAATACGTGGGAAGTAACTGTAGAGGTGGATTTAAAACTGATAGAGGGCTAATGTGTCCAGGAAAAGATGCCCATTGTTTCACATTGACCGTAAAGGGAAACAAAGATAAAAGAAATTTGTCAGTAAACTAATATTTCATTAAGCATTATAATTTGGGGATGAGTGTCAAATTAAGAAGTCACCCTCAAGTTAATGGATCCATTTACCTTTGTTTCAGTGATACTGGTATAAAGCAAGTCAACTCCAGAAGCTTTTCCCTATTTTGGAAAAAAAAATAATACAAATGTCCAATCCATATCTGGGGTCAGAACTACTTTTGGCATCTAGTACCAGTCCATCTTCAATTCTAATCTGATACCCGTTATGAAGTGGATTATAAAGCAACCAGCCATTTAGCTACTCAAATAAACACTCCTTGCCATCTCATCTGATTTGCTGCCTCGGATCAATAAAAAATACTCTAAACTGAAGAAAACAAGGTAACTGAATCCAATCTTCTAGATGATGTTTCCCTTTCTAAGCAATTTAAGTATCACTTTAACAGCAGTTTTCTGAAGACATTTTGACATTACTGAAACACTTCCCTTCATTTTTTCCCTAAAGCAAAAAGTTTCCAACTAACTCTCGTTCTAAATATTCCTATGATGGTGGATCAATCAGTAGCTTTGGGATTGTGCTTGTTATTTTTTATGCTGGAGCAAAAGGAGGTTGAGGAAACATAGCATTAAAAATATTTTATCTAAAACGGTTGATTTATTTATGTGATCTGGCCTTGTCAGTTGTGGCCAAATCTGTCCCAAACTGCTCTATAATATTATCCACAGTCAATCTTGCCATCAATTAAAAATAATGCCACTTATGGTGAATACAGGTGTCAGCTCATAATACCACATGCTGTTCACAGATTTATATATTTCCAAGACAGAAGATACCATTAGATCATCCGGTCAGACCAACATAACACAGGGCATAGAATTTCATCCCATTACATCTGTACTGAAACCAATAACTCAAAAATTGTTCTATTACAATTTTTGTGGTAGGGGGCCATCAAAATCTCAAAGCATAAAACTGCAGATTCCAACGTAGAAAAAAAAAAGCCCAGTTTATTAATACCAAGAAAACCAAACAACATAAGGACAAAAAGTGCACTCTATCACATGTCTCAATCAACACATGATTTTGCCAGCATGCAGGCACGAATTGTAGAAACTTAAGCTCCTGCATACAAATAGACATGGACACCAAATGCTTTCAATGCTCAAATGCAAACATGAACATCGCAAGCCTTCCTTCACAAGAAGATTCAAGGGCTAAATGACTCCAAGTGTCATCGTTAACTGAAGAGAGCCAACAGGTCTGTGGAGCAGTAGCTACAAAGCGTTTCACATATATCAGATTCAGATGGGGCACCTCATATAAATCAATCCTTCATGTACATCACATGAGTTATGGCACTTTTAAGAAAAAATTGGCTTGTCAAACTCGTTCTTTATCGACATCCATCTTTCTTTGCAAAGAATGATTAGATACAGACAAAATTACTCAGTTTTCGCCTGCTGTGATGCAGCCAAATAAGGATTCTGTTCTCTCTTGCTAAAGTCAACACAGGGAAACACTGAAGGAGTAAAACAGGATTTTATGGTCTTTACCTCATTTTATCAACATGATTGAAGAGTTGTTTCCTATGGCAGGGGCATGCTCTATTCCTGCCTCTTTCCGGAGGAACAAACTAGTCAGAGACCATCAGGTAAAACACCCAGTGATTTATTTACAAGTTTGTTCTCCCCACCTCTACAGATTGGGCAGCAGTTTGAACAGAATCCTGGGGTCTATGGCTCTTGAGCCCAGCAGGGGAGAGAGACCTCCTATGTCCTTCACTCTACCAGCAGCAGCTCCTTCTCTTTCCCCTTTTGCATCTCCTTCCTGGGTCTGTGTACCTTCTAAGCTAATGAGGAAATTAGTTTTTAACTCTCTCCAGCCTATTTCAATCAATTTGGTCTCCATCCCGTATTCAGGCATGCAAGGGACAGCTAATGGAAGTTGCAATGATCAGAGTGCTGGACCAGCTACTGTTATCCAGTGCTCTGTCACACTTCCCTTCTGGCAAAATTACATTATGATTTTTTATTAAAGTATTTACCATAAGCCTAAAAAAAGACAACCCTTCCAATGTAAAAGTTGTTTCCTCAAAGCAGTAGGAGCAGCCTAGAGAATCTGGCCTTTAAATTCCAGTGAAGATTCTTTGTATTACTTCACTTTCACACCTGTGCGTATCAGACCCTGCAGAAGATATCAAGTCTGAAGGAAGTGAAACTGAGGTAACACCATGCCATGGAGAAGAGCTATAACTTATGCCTTATTACAGCAACTTAGGCACGGCTCTAAACTCAGACTGCCTGACTTTGACCCTATAAAGAAATGGGCTATCTTTAGTTCTCCTCTGAAGCAGTTCATAGTGAAATGGACAACAAATATTGGGCCAAATCCTCAGCTGGTGTAAATTGTCATACCTCCATTGATCAAAATAGAGCTGTGACAATTCAACCAGCTGAGGATTTGCCCTAGTCAATCTACATTTGATTTACACCAACTAAGGATCTGGCCCCAATAGGGGAAGTAATGGTGAAAAGCATTAGAACAACATTATCAAGAAAGATGTTTTCTTTGTTTGAGTGGAATAGCTAGAATGATCAGCAATAACACTATAGTACTTTTCTGATTAAGAAACTCTTGAAGAGCCATAGGATAATTACAGTACAAACCAGTTGTTCCCCTTTGAATGACAGCTTTATCCTAAGAATCTGAAAAACCAAGTTCCAAGTATAACAATAATAATCACTTCAGAAAATCATTGCAGTAACTATGTACCTATCTCTATTCATTTTAAGGCTTTTCATTTCAGTGTAATGGCCTTTAGCCTAGACATTCACACCTGGCTGTGCTCTGTATGTCATCCTGACAGAATCAGACTAAGGTTATCAAGGGCCTCTCCAGCAGGGTCAACAATGATTTGCTACTGTTCTAGGAATATAAAGAAAGTTGACTCTAGTTCAGAGGTGGGAAAACTATAGCTCATAGTCCACATCCGGTCCATGAGACCGCCTGCTCAGTCCCTGAGCTCCTAGCTGGGGAGGCTAGTCTCCAGCCCCTCCCCTGCTGTCCCTCCTCCCCTGCTACCTCACCTCACCACACCACCAGTGCTCTGGCCCACCGCTGTGCGGTGCCATGGCTGGCTCCAGCTAGGTGGCATGGTTGCCAGTCCTGCTGCTCTGAGTGGAATGGCAAGGGGGTGGGGAGCAGGATTGGATAAAGGGCAGGAGGTCCTGGGGGGCAGTCAAGGGCCAGGGAGCAGGGAGCGGTTGGATGGGGTGGAGGTTGGGGGGCCAGGAGATGGGGAGAAGGGGGTTGAATAGGCATGGGAGGCCTGTCAGACAGTGGGGGTGTGGATGGGGGTTAGGGCAGTCAGGGGAGAGGGAGCTGGGGGGGTCGGATTGGGGGTGGGGTCCTGGGGAAACGGTTATGGAGCTGGGGGTCCTGGGAGGGGGTAGTCAGAGGACAAGGAGCAGGGGTTGGATGGGTCGGGGATTCTGAGGAGGTCAGTCAGGAGGCAGGAAGTGAGAGGGAGCAGATAGGGGGCAGAAGCCAGGCTGTTTGGGGTGGCACAGCCTTCCCTGCCTGACCTTCCATACAGTTTCGCAACCCCAATTGTGGCCGTCGGGCCAAAAGGTTTGCCCACCCTGCTTCAGTTGTTTGATTTTAGGTTTTTTTAACTCTGCTGTTGATGCCACACAAATATATAAACTCTACTGTAGATGCCAGCTGTTGATCACGTGATCAAACCCTCTATTGCTTTATCAGTACCATGATTATCTACACCAGCAAAATGTCAGTCTTTCACATAAATCTTCCCTTTGGCACAATTTGTGACAAACGAATATTTAAGGACAGGGCTTACAAAGTTTTGGGGGTGATTTCACTTGTGTTATTTCAGTCTGTGGCTGTATAGAAAACAAAATCTACCTTCAGGGAATTAAATCTCACATAACATTACATTTGCTTCACTGCACTTAATGGTTTGCCTAACTATATCCAGTCAAAGTGAAAACAAATATTTTACATAGATCTAATGAGATGAACAATGATTTGCTCCTGCGACTTTTTTTATTTAATTATACAAGAGGTAACATTTTGGGGGTATTATCCAGATATTTCATTGGACATTATTTTAAGGAATGTCCTGATTTCAGGACAGAGATTGGTCACACTTTACATTAAGATTATGTTTATAAATGGTTTATAAAGGATGAATAAACAATTAATAGCTGCTAGAAGCATGTTACAGGCATGATTAGTTTTGTAAAGGGATCTTTCAATGCAACAAAAATAAGTCTACTCACAGGACTACAGATTGACAACTTGCTGTTTTATTTAACTGGATCACAACAGGAGGTGGGGGGAAGTCCCATTAAATAAGGGAAGGGGGGAGTATGACTCCAATACATAACATGTTAACCTCATGATGACCACTTTACTACAAGTCATAGCTGGTTATAAGCGCATCATGGTGTTATAGATGGTTATAAGACAGACTAACATTTTGCCATAATTATTTTTAGTAAAAGTCATGGACAGGTCACAGGCAATAAACAAAAAATCATGGAAGCCATGACATGTCTGTGACTTGCTGATGTGGCTCCATGGTTTTCCCTTCCACCCTGGTGGCTGGGAGCTGTAGGGTTCCCCCTCCACTCGCGGTGGCTGAGAGCTGCAGGGTGACCATATTTCCCAAAGAGAAAACGGGACACCCCAGCTGTTCCACCGAGTGGTCCCCCTCTCCCAATGCAAGTTTGTCGCCTGTTGCTAGAACCCTGAGGAGGGCCCCCTCAGGAGTCTTTCACCTGTTACTGGAACATTGCAGGGGGGCTCCCTGTCGTTTGTCGCTGGAACCCTGCCAGGGTCCCACTGTCAGCTCCAGAGTCCTGCAGCTCCTGGGACTGAAGCAGAGAATGTCACAGAGATCTTTGGAAGTCACAGATTCCCTTACTTCCATGACCTCCATGACAAACAACCTGTTGGACTCATCTATACTAATTGATTAACCATTTAAGATATTAGTTATTTAACCACCCTTTATAAACTATTTGCACGTGACTTTAATATTAAAGGCAATCAGACTAGCCTAAATGCAGTCTAACAGTTTTACTTTTAGTCATTTAGAGTTTAGTCTAAAGCCACAACCTACTCCACTATTTTAAGTCATTGGTGGGATTAGCCCAGGGGAATGTCTGTGCTCCCCAGCTGTCTTGTAGCTAGCCCTGAAGAAGGGGAGCAAGGATGGAGGAAAGGTTCTGTGATCCCTCTCTCTTCTGCCCTTTCTCCTAGACAGTAAGTCATCAAAACAAGCAGGAGAACAGTAGTTTCAGATGTTTGGTATGCCATGTCTTCCAAACTATGGTGCATGGACCAACCGTAGTCTGCAGAGAACTTGCTAGCCAGATCATGCTGGCTGTCCTCCTCTTTTCTGGCTGCTACATCAAATTAAAGACGGCTGGATAAAAACAGTGAGCAGTCTCCTGATCTTACTTTCTCCTATAAAAATTACCACTAGAGATGTTATTCAATCACCCATGGGAGGAGATAGGGCCAACAACTGGGGCTGTTGCCCTGATCACTAACTTCTAGGGTCACTACATCACCTCCCTCCCCCCCTCCCCTTATTTATTTTTTTTTGGCATACACACTTGGCTGGTCCACTCAGGGCAGGGGACCAAAATGGTTTTCTACCCTGGCTGACAATACATCTAGGCCAGCCCTGGGATAGGAGGTGGTGTGTGCAAGGCAATATCTATATTATGTTGCATGGCTATGAATAAGCAGCAGCAATTGCTCTGGACACCTACCGAAGAGAGACATGCTTACACCCTATGCCAGCATATTTACAAGAATTCATTCCTTCTTTTTGGGGGGGGAGGCCAACATTAAAAGAAAAAAATAAATCCCTGGAAATGAGTCTGGTATACTAACCTCATCAACATTCTCAAATGCATTGATGACGTCGTATGGCAAGCATGAAAGCAGATCAATCACAAACCAGGTTTTCAGGTAGTTCATGCGGATCAGCTTTGGGTCTGAGATCACCTCTCCGGCTGGCCCAACGAAGGTGGTATGGAAATTAAGCACAATGTCTACTAAAAAAATGACATCTACAATGCTATCTACCACCAGCCAGGCCACGTTGTTCTGTTTGGTTTTAAAGGAGACGTTGTAAGGGACCAAAATAGCAGTGTAGAAGGTTAAAATCAGGATGATCCAATCCCAGGTAGTCTTGAAAACACAATAATGTAAAATGATATGTGGTGGAGTCTTTGGTGCCTCTTGTTTGTACTGTGGAAGGATTTCAGAGCCCAGCTGCAGTACCTGGAACGACAGATATTTCAGAAAAAGGAAACATTTTTCATTTTTTTAATTATTGAGCTCAGCAAAACGTTTCATAGAAATAATGCCCATTAGAAAAAGCTGCGGCTCCTTTTAACACTAAAGAGTTGCAAGTACGACACAATCCTTTTAAATTAACCAGTTGCCTCTACATCCTTTCACTATTCATTTGAATGGTGTTGTAGCTTTCTTTGTGCATTATGGTAGCAATTTGATGCCAACCCCAGATCACGGTCTGTGACAGGGCATGGCTGTCCCATAGCACCCCCTGCTGGCCAAGCATGACTCCTGCCAAGGTTTTGTCTCTCTCCCAGAGAATAAGGAGTATGTGTGGCACCTTAGAGACTAACAAATTTATTTGGGCATAATCTTTCCTGGGCTAAAGCCCACTTCATCAGATGCATAGAGTGGAACATATAGTAGGAAGATATAGAGACTTGGTCATTTTCAAAGCTCTGTCCCCACACTCCAAACAATCCAAAAGTACTTTTGCCCCACTTTCGCTCCTCTTCTGAGCACTCTCTGGGCTCCCTTTAAGTCTCCCTGCTGTGGGATGCAGCATGCTTCCCAGGAGTCCCTTCACAGTTTCAGCTTCTCTTGAAGCTACCTCCCTATCTTCCCTATTCTGACACAGGATGCTGACTACTTCCCTGGAGACCTTCCAGACCCTCCTACAAGAGCCCAACTTGTTCCCTGTAATTCTTCCTGCAAATAGAGTTTTCTCAGCTGTCCCATGAGACCCAAATGTTTCAGGGTGTCACCTGACACCAATTAGCAGGGCCGGCGACAGAAATTTTGGGGCCCCCTACTCTGATCGTTTGGGGGCCCCCTACTCTGATCGTTTGGGGGCCCCCTACTCTGATCGTTTGGGCCCCTCCAGCCCATTCTCCTTCCCACCCTGCCTGACCCGGGCCACCCAACCAAATCTCCTCCCCCAGCCTAACCTCCTCCCCTCCCCGCCCGCCCAGCCTGGCCTCCCCGCTGGCTACCAGACATACCTGGGGTGGGGGTGCGACCCAGCGGCGGCCGCAGCGTCGCTCCCGGCTGCCGGCTACGGTGGGCTCGGCTCTCCGCGGCTGCCCCGCCTCCCCCCCGCTGGGCTGCCATTGCCTCCCGGCCCCGGGTCTCCCCAGCCCACTCGCTGGCCCCCCACCGCCGCGGAGCGCTCTCCGATCGCTCTCCCCGCGCTGTCCCGAGCTGCACCCTACCCCGGCGGCTAAGGGAAAAGGGGCCCGTGGGACGTTACTTAGCAGCGAAGTGCCAGGGCGGTGTGAGCCAAGTCCACGGAGGAAATGCAATTTCCAATGCGAGAGGCGGCAGCGGCTGCTCCCCTTTCCCACCCCCGCCACGCCAGGCCTTTCCGCCTCCACACCGCACAACTCCCCGGCAGGGAGCGTGTCCTACGCCCGGCCTTGCCTTTCCCCCCCTTGAGGTGCCTATTGTTGGGCGCTGCGCCGCGGCGAGCCCCGAGGGGCGGGCGAGCTCTGCCCGCGGGGGGCTCATGGCTGTTCCAGCCCGGGGCACTCCACGGGGAGGAGGAGCCGGCGGTGGGCAGGGCGCGCCTCTTCCCTCCGCAAAGGCCTGGCGTGGCGGGGGTGGGAAAGGGGAGCAGCCGCTGCCGCCTCTCGCATTGGAAGTCGCATTTCCTCCGCGGGCTTGGCTCGCACCGCCCTGGCACTTCGCTCCTAAGTAACGCCCCGCGGGCCCCTTTTCCCTTAGCCGCCGGGGTAGGGTGCAGCTCGGGACAGCACGGGGAAGTTGCCGCCTGGGCATCATTCAGGCGCCGCGACAAGGGGGGACGACTACAGGTTGTACCGGGCCCCGGACTTAAGGGGGCCCCCCTTAAGTCCGGGACCCGGTACAGTTGTCCCCCTTGTCCCCCCCTGTCGCCGGCCCTGCCAATTAGTCCAGCCTTCTTAGGCTGGTTGGCAACTACCTATGGCACAGGCAGGGCTCATGGAACACGGCTGGCTAGCCTAGGCTTCTTCGCCCTTAAGGGTATGTCTACACTGCCACTGGGAGTGAGCTTCCCGCCCAGGTAGACAGATTCTCACTAGGGGGGCTTGAGCTACCTCACTAAAACCAGCAGTGTGGGCATTGCAGGTGTGGTGGAGACTTAGGCTAGACACACGAGCTTAGACCCAGTGGATCCAGGCTGCTATTTATAGGGTGCTAGCTCAAGCCCCACTTGCATGAATGTGATTACCCTGGCTGGTGGGCTTGCTCCCAGCTGCACTATAGACATTCCCTGAGGGGCAGGCCTTCCTGTTAAAGGACCCCATTGCATGAGGCACTGAAAATATACATAGCAAGAGATGGCTTCTGCCCTGAAGAGTTTACAGTCTAAATAGACAAGACGGACAAAGGGTGGGAAGGGAAGCAGAGGCAAGGAATTACTTGCACAAGATCACTGGCAAAACCAGGAATAGACCTATTTCCCCTTACTCCCAGCCCAGTGCCACAATCACTGGACCACACTGCCTCTGAATGCTGATGATTTAATTTTCTGCTATATTGATGCTATGATGTGGCATGAATTAATTGAAATTTGTTGTGCGACTTTGTGGGGCAGAAGAGTAAAGCTCACTTTGCTTTCAACACCACAAAATTGCACCATTAGCCCAATAAATTACGCCAGCTTTTAACTTTCACTTTCCATTAAAATAATTCAGACATCAGGAGTACTGAATATCTGAAGACCTAGGATCTGATTCTGGCCTCATTTAGGCCCAAATTCAGCAAAGCATTTAAGCAAAGACTTAACTTTAAGTATGTGCTTAAAACTCACTGAGCCCATTCTCAGCTTGAAGTTAAGTCCTTTTTGGAATTGGGCCTTGGATTGGCTTTATCCAAATGTAATTCCACCGCCTTCGTTAGGGTTACCCCTGATTTACACACTGGAATAACTGAATAAAATCAGGCCTGTTTTGGACCGGAGGCTCATTTCACTCTGGTGAAAATCAGGAGCAACTCCATTTAAGTCAATAGACGCACACAGGTGTGAAACCAGAGTGAGATCAGAATCAGGCCCTTACACTTTTTCTCAAATAAAAAATGTGAAGGCTTGCATTGGCTCAGCGATAGGAGAAAATTGAGAAAAGACAAAGGCATTGCCACAAGGAGGTGAGTCAATGCCAAACAAGTAAAGTCTGGGAAAGCATTTTAGAACTTCCATTTTTTCCCCATGTTTACTACTAGCATACCCATTAATTTGCTTTCAAGAATGGGGGAAGGGAAAATAAATTGATGCCATCTGTAGGAGGAGATCAGGCAATATGCCCTCGCAGGAGTTATCCACACATCAGCTTTTTAATATCATTTATATGCAGATTTTTATTTGCAGACTTTGCTGAACCTTTTAAAATTATCTTTTGTGAGCTGATGGCTATTTCCAACAGATTAAACTGAAAGGAAAAAAAGAAGAAGCTGCTCTGAGATTCTGTCTGTATAAGCATTCTAGGGCCTGATTCTTTGTTCTTCAGCACCTTTTATGGTCATTTACACCTGTGCAAGGTGATTGCAAAACACCACCACACCAGAATGATAGCATTTCATACTTATTTTGCACAGATGTAAATGACCACGTGAGGTGCAAGGCTGTGGAAAATCAGGCCCTATGATTGTACAAGTCCAAATTTTCTCCAGGAGGGAGCAGAATGTGCTGATCAGAGTCATAGATAGATTACTCCTAAGGGAATAGTGCACCACTGCATGTGTGCAAAATTCATGTCCTCTGCAGATTTCTTTGCTTCCCCACAGAAAAATGACTTTCTGACAGGGAAGCAAAGAGAAACTGCAAGAGCAGGTGCACACCATTCCCTAGTAGTGCAGGTACTTCGCTGAAGCAGCTGGCAGAGAGGTAAATGGCTCCTACCCTGATCCGGGATAAGGTGCTAGTCCCACCTGGGTTGGAGGCCAAAGAGGACAGGACTTCCTCTTACCCTGCAAGGAGTGGCTAGAGCTGTGTCAGACCCACCCTAAGAAAGCTCTCCCAGCTGCAGGAAGCTCAGCATCTTCCCCTGCTTCTTGTCCTCATCACTCCTCAGCTGTGGTCACTGTACAGGGAGCTGCTCACCCAACCCTCATGCATCCGGACCTCAAACTGCAATTGCCTCTTGTAAAACGCTGCTGGGGATCCCCAAAGCTGTGAGCCACTGTGTGACCTCTGTGCCTGAGCAAGAGAGAGTCTTGCTAGTGACTAGATGGTCTCTCACTTTCCTGCCACACAAGTCCATCTTCCTCACCAGCAAACTCCTCAAGGATCTCCCAGCCTATCAGTTAACTGTCAGTTAACTCCAGCCTCCAAGCTGCTCAGAGATGCTTCTCTGCAATGTACAGCCTCTACCACTGTGCTTTCACAGAATATATCCAGTTTGCGGCTCTGCTGCTTATTCATTTAACTGGGATAAAGCACACCCTTCCCTTCAAACACAGCACTGAATTGGTTTATAGTAAAAATATAATAAGTTTATTAAAAAAAGAGCATGGATTAAGTGATACCAAATAAAAGAAATAAAAGCAGAAATGGTTACAAGCAAATAAAAGTGAAAATACACATCTAAACGTCAGATTTAAACTCAAGTTACAGCCTTGATTTAAGGTTGATATTTTACCAATCTTTTTATTTTCACCCATGGCTGACTGACTCTCAGTCAGGACCTTCCATTGAAGAACAAGGTGCTGGGTTTTCTTTGTCTTTCTAAGTCAGCGGTTCTCAAACTAGTTGAGACCGCGACCCCTTTTTGTGATCCGGCGGCGCGGCGCAACCCCTCCGCCGAAAAGCCACCGAATTACAAAAAAAAAAAAACCACCAAAAAAAACAAAAAACCGCGCATGCGCCCCGGTCTCCCGTCCCTGCCACGGGCGGGCTGCCGGGAGCATCCCGGTCTCCCCTCCCCTCCGGGGGGGGGGCTGCCGGCTGCGCGCCGGTCCCCCATCGCCGCTGCGGGCGGGCTGCCAGCTGTGCGCCGGTCCCCAACCCGCCCACTGCGGGGACTGGTGGCCGGCGCGCAGCCGGGAGCCCACCCGCAGCGGGGACGGGGGACCGGCGCACCCCTGCCCCAGTCGCCGCGAGTTGTACGGGGTGTATGTGATGGGGTTGTCGTGATGATGTCATCACGCCGGGTACTCGTATGTGGGCGTATCTGCATGTGGGCGGACCCGCCTGGAGACTGATAGAGGAGCGGTGTCTCGGTTCCTAAGACCATCGGAAATATGTGTTTTCCGATGGTCTTAGGCGACCCCTGTGAAAGGGTCGTTCGACCCCCAAAGGGCTCGCGACCCACAGGTTGAGAACCGCTGTTCTAAGTGAAAGATCTTTGCCTAAGCAGGTTTTTCACCTATGTTCAGTTTCCTGAGACTTCAACCCTCTTGGTTGAAGGGCCCATCTTTCTCATCTTGCAAGAGCTCTGGCCCTTTGTGTCTGTCCAGCAAGGGATACCAAGATGGCATCTTCTCTCTCCTCATAGCTTCCTAAATTCACATTTTGAAACCAGACTCAGGATGAGCTCATGCTGTTCTTCCCTTCCTGTGGGCTTCCCACCCCCTGCTGATTCATATGTAAATTGGGCTTCCATTGTTTTAATTCTACTAATCTTAATTTATATACAAGATGGGTAGGTAGCTGTCTTCCTGTCTGGGAGAAAAACTGATTCTCTCCTTTTGGTCACAGACTTTAAAGCATAATAACAATGAGTAACCGTAATTCCTCATCTAGTGTTAATACATACATTTCACAATGATATTAATCACCATTGTCACCAGTTTGACTATGACAATCTGTATCTGAAATGGGTCATGGAAATCGTGACAGTAGTAAGTGGCTACTTGGCCTGACTAGACCAGCCTGACTAGACCAGCTGAAACTCACTGGTACATGCCAGATAGTTCTTGGCCATCTGGCACTGAGGTGCTCTTGGGGTCCTACTACTTATGCCATCAAAAGTTCCTTGGAGACTAGGGTTGTCATTTTTGGCATACAGCTACATTGATCTCTACCGACATTGTTACTTTAATATAGCCACAGGCAGAAATTCTGAAAACCATCCTGACAACCACCTTTTAAATCTGGAAACATACACATGAATCGACAGTGAAAAACACTGGAAAGTAAAAATAACTTGTCCTTAGTATGTGTAAACTATATTTTAGAATTTAGGTTCTATAGGTGAAATTGTCAAATGCACTCAGCATTGGCCTAATCCTGAGACCCTGAAAATCAATGGCAAAACCCCCAACTCTTAATTAATGTTAAGAATGTTTGAAAAATCTTGCTTTATGTAAATTAGAAACACACTCTCTGGATGCTTACTCATGTATTCACACAGATATATGTATGATGGAAACAAAAAAAGGGAAGATCTATCTGTGTCTGGCCTAGAAACTAAGAGACAAATTCTGGTCCCAGTTACTCTGATGTATATCAGAAGTAACTTCAGGAAAGTCAGTGAAGTTACACTGATGCACAACTGAATTAAGCGAAAGGAGAATCAGACCTTGAGGCTCAAGTCATTATGAAGATATACAACTTAACTGTTTCACTTTTCTTAAATATTATCAACTATCCAAATAATTACTCTCCCTTTATATATTAGAGGCCCACTGACTGCAGCATAGAAAAGAAGAAGACTTAAGTCTATCTTCCTTTTTGTTTTGTAGATCATGCTAGTCTGCACTGAACTGAAAGGCTCAGGGCTTAGTAATAGATTTCACCTTTAGGTCTCCAGTTCAAATCTGGTCCAGGTTGATAAGGACCAAATATAGCTAACAGCGGATGGCTACTTGACCGGTTTAAATTAGTAGGTAGTCTCAGCTTTAGCTGAGTTCCTCACAGAGATGTGAATGTTGCAAACACCATCAGCACATCTGGGGCCTTGTTGCCATTCTCAGAAGGAAATCCAAAGCCACAGAGACTGAACTATCCTCTCACACATGGAGAATGAAGCAGAGCAGTAGGTCAGCTTGCACTGCCTTTGCCGGTGCTTTACTTGTTCTGTAGATAAACAACATTACCTCGGTCTCTGGAGCTTCCAACTTGGGACCTTTCACAGGCACCAAATTCTTTTTTAAAAACACTGGAGAAGGAATAAACGCTCTGATGAACCTGAGCTTTCTAAATGAGTCGTCATAGGGTTGCTTTTGTCATTAAGCACCAGCAGTGTGCCCAACACTGCACAAAAAACACAGAGAACGGCCCAAGAAGATTATGACCAAAGGGCTAGATTTTGCCTGGCTGCTGTATAGGTATATGGAACACTGGGAAGAGCTGTTTCCCTGCTTTGAAGCCCCTCACATGAGGGGTGACAGACAGCCAGCTACTCTTTCATAATGCCTCCAAGACAGTAAATCACCCCAAAGGGGCATAAAAGAGCAGAGCCTTGTCCCCACACCCTCTGCACCTGCCAGCAAAGCTAGCCAAGCACACAGAGGCACATTCTGCACCAGCTTAAAGGATGGTGTATGGGGATGCTCTCCCCACACATCTCTGAGCTCTGAAAAGGAGTGTGCCACCTTGAACAACAATCCCCCTTGGTGCACCTACGTGGGGGTGTGCTTCAAGACCTGTGGTGGTTACCAGCCTGTGTGTAACAATTCTATTCCAGCTAGTAGTCATGCATTTCTGCTCCTCGGGGGGGGGGGGGGGGGGAGAAAGGGAAGAGGATGACTTTAAAAGGAACTATGGAGAAAATGTAATCAACTGATGCTGGTTGCAATCCAATACATGTAATAAGCAAATACCTCATTACTGTCAGAACTACACACCTAAATAAGTGAAACAGACCTATTTTAAGAGGGTTTTTTTCCATTTTTATACCACAATAAAAGAATTATTTATTTCAGAAAGTTATTAACAGAAGTATTGTCCCAATTATTTATGGTTCACTGCTACTACCATAGTATTATCTGTGTTTATATTTTTGGTAACAGTGCCTGATGTTTTAGTAGCTCTTTAAAGCCATAGATTATTATTTAGAGTGGAGAAGTGACAATTTTCATCAAAGTTTTGCCAGGCTGTATTAATATTTTTGACATATCACAAAATAAAAATATTTATACTCCAGACTTGTTACAGAAATGGGGAATAAGTCAACAGTCAGTACTCAAAGTTAATCAACAAGTTGTCACTCTAATTTTTTTAAGGACTTTTATAATTGGAAAAAATAAAATCAATCAAATCATTTGCAGCCAAATCTCCCTTTTCCATTCATTCTCTTTCACATACAAAGACAAACATGGCGGGCGAAGAGCCCATGTTCTAAGTTTCTACTTGAAGTAGATATTGAGTTGGAAGTCCCTGAAAATGAGGGTGGACAATGGAAATGCTGGCATACCCTTTATTAAGCTGTGCTGCCAAGAGCCACTATAAATTTAACTACTTTTATAGCTTATACCTATTGCATTTTTAACTGTGACATAATCTTGTGAACACAGAACTTCATGGCAAAGAATAAATCAGCTAGAGAACACGTACAGTGCCCAATGTTCAGGGACACTGGTTCATAAATCAGCTGCTTGCTGGTCAAATTGTAGAAAGGTATTAATTAGTTTCTATTCCATTGCAACTTCATTGTGTCTCTTTCAAAATCATAGTGCATGTTAGCATTTCCTACAGAATACATTTCAGAGTTTTCCCTATTCAAACTTAAGCTTGCCATGGCCAGATAGATCTAAGCTTGTTACTATCTGGCAGCTGTTCAGTGGCCCATGCAAAAATCGCTCAACTTAGCGCATGGTGAATGAGTGTCCACATCATCCCACCACTGTCACAGCACAAACTGGCACACTCAGCAGAGAGGCCAAGAACAGAATGAGCATGAAGAGAGAATTATCCTCTCAGGTAATACTGATAGAGGGTAGAAGCTTATTCCCACACTTTACCTGCTCTGTGGATCAACAAAGGCCTTTTGTAATCAAGCACCTTTCTTGAGCTAAGTTAACTTAAAAGATAATACTCCAACAAATACAGAGACTTCTAGAGCAAATATCATTGACAGTCAGTAGAGAAAAAGGGATGAATTTTTAACTTGAATTTAATACTCTAAACCGGCTGAAGTTTGTTCAGAGCGGTAGAAAAGCTCTCACGTAAGGCTTGCAAATACATTGTCTCATGTCAAAAACAGTCCAAAGACTTTTATAGAACAAGGCGGCTACAAAGCTAGACCAAACCAAACACTCTAAAGGAAAATGGTCCTGTTTCTGGTTACACATACCCAGCTTTTACTCTGGTCTAACGCCTTTGGCTTCAGTACAGTTATTCCCAATATACAGTGCTGTAAATGAGATCCAGATCAGACCCAATGATCATTTTAAAACAAGGAGTGTAATATCCAAGTGGCAATTAAAGGAACTCATTCCACACATGTAAAATAAGTTTCTGCCCTTTATTAGTAGAAATGAACCTGCCATCTGCACCAGTGCAAAGTCTTATTGAACACATTATCCACCCATTGAGTTCCTTGGAACAATGGTGAATTGACATCATGAGGCAATGATCCCTAGTGGACAGAACACTCAGCTAGGACTCAGGACACTTGGGTTCTGTTCCTGGCTCTGCCACTGGCCTGCTGAGCGATACTCAGTTTCCCTATGTATAAAATGGAAATGATGCTTATCTCCTTTGTAAACTGCTTTTAGATATACCAGCTATACAACACCTAGGCATTATTATTATTAATGAGATCAGAAACTGGCCTGGTGTTTCTAAGTTCTAGCATGCACTGGAAAAAGGGAAACATATGAAGTGAAGGAAAGAATGATTGGTGATTGATAGGTCTTGAAATTCTTTAGAGGTGTGAAAAGAAGGCAGAGGTGCAGAGGAAAGTTGCCCAAAATTCTACCATACCTAAACTACCACAAGGTGAAGACTTTTCCAGTAGTATCAGCCATATAGAACTACTACTGAAATCAGTTTTTCATTCTTGATTGAATGAGTACAGAGTAGAATCAAAGACAATACACAATCTCCTTAATCTGCATTGTCACAGCCACATACATGTGCATTTCAGGCTCATGTTCTGTTGTAGTACAGATATTGGCCAGGAGCTCACCTGTTTTTCCATAGTGATCATGATACATATTGGAGGTTCTCAGAGGTGCTAAGTATCCACACCTCCCACAGAGACCATTAAGCAATGACAGATTTAGCTACACTAAAGTCTTATCTACACCAAGACATTTTGTACCTGTTGTCAGCAATTGCGGCAATTTCCTTGGTACAACTAACCCATATGGCAGGTGGAAGTGCTGGGTATACTGGGCTAACTCATTTTCATAGCCGTATCAGGAAGACCCTCTCTAAACTGTTGTCATCACAAGTGCAGCTTCGCCTGTTGCCGACAATGGATGATGAATGTTCTCGTGTAGGCAAAGCTCACGAACCCATGGCAGGATGTTTGCAACTCTCTCTCCCTCTAGTGGCTCTAGAGCCCTGCCAATATGGTACAAACCCTTTTACTACTACTATTTCCACCTTGAGTTCAGATGGCAAAGGTGTGGGGTGGAGGGGGGGTTGGGAAAGGTGGTTGTAAGTTCTATACCCACCCATATGCATTGATCACAGCCCACCTAACGCCTGACCTTTTCACCATGCCATTTGATTTTCTTTCAAACCCTTGCCTGACACTCTGTCTCCTTAAATTATTTACAGGGTCAACCAAATAGTGTCCTTCACTTCCCTAAACTGTTTACAGCGTTGCTATGTGCAATTATGCAGCTGATTCTGTCCACTCCAGCAGTAGCTCATGTATGGTTTATAATCAGTCTAAAATGTTCCAGGATCCTATTAGCCAAAAAGCAACTTGTAAATACTTTAGTGGGAGTTGGGTCAGACTCTTATATGGGTACAATTCCAAATTATAAGAAGGAGAGTTGCAACCTTGAGGGTAGAATTGGTCTCCAGGAGTTGGATATAGTTTTAAGAGCACAGTATTGGGAGCTGTCACGTTACTGAAATAATTTGAGATCCTATAGATCATTGGTGCAACCAAGGTCCTATAGTGACACCAAATCTTATGTAAGGGGGTCATATAAGGTGTCTAGGGCCAAGTTATGGATTGCTGATTATGAATATGCCATTGATATGTGTGTATCAATTTTGTAGTTGAAGTTATGAATATTGGCTCTGGACTGTCTGTCTTTCCAAATATCGTGCTCTGCTGGGGAGGACATTCCAGAGTACTGGGCGTCAGCTTTGCTTGAGCTGCCTGATGGCCCATTAAAGGTCCATCAACTACACAATGAACTTTGTCCACACCCGAGCTTCTCCAGGAATGTGACCTTCCTGGTCAGAAACTGAATCTTGGAGTCTGGTAATTGGACCATGTGGCTATGAACCTCCATTTTGCAATTGGACTCTGCATAAGGAGGAGGAGGGGGGTCTTCACCCACAAGAGGAAGTCTATAAAACCTGGGAGAAACTTCCTCCATTTTGTATTCTACCTCCAGTCTGCCTTGTTTCCAGCTCTGGATGGAACTTTGCTACACAGGGGAACTCTGGCCAAAGGGTGCTGACCCATCCCTGGAGGGGATGCTTTCCAGAGACTGTGATTTGAACCTGCAGTTATTCTACCTTTGCTGCAAGCCTGAACCAAGAGATTTGCCATTACTGCATGTAATTGATTCCTTTTAACCATTCCTAACCCTCACCTATACCGTTTTCCTTGTATAATAAACCTTTAGTTTTTAGATTCTAAAGGATTGGCAACAGCGTGATTTGTGGGAAGATCTGATTTGTATATTGACCTGGGTCTGAGGCCTGATTCTTTGGAATTGGGGAGAACCGTTTTCTTTATTTGGGGTATTGGTTTTCATAACCATTGGTCCCCAGGACAGGTGGCTGCTGGTGGTGATACTGGGAAGCTGGAGGGTCTAAGGGAATTGCTTGTGTAACTTGTGGTTAGCCAGTGGGGCGAAACCAAAGTCTTTTCTGTTTGACTGGTTTGGTTTACCTTAGTGTGGAAAACCCCCAGCTTTGGGCTGTAGTTGCTCCTTTGGAAGCAATCTGTCCTGATCTGACACTCACAGTTGGATCCCACCAGGAACAGCACCGTCACAGGAGCATGCACTACTGTCGATACCAGTGACTAATGGCAGCAGAGTTGGTTTTTTTCCCCACATAATAAAGCTGTGCATTCAACATGGGCCCTAGCTGCTGAAAGACCCAGATTTCTCCCCTCCTTTTTTGTCATAATGTCATGGAGGTTAACAGGATTAAGGAAATTATTGTGCAGAATTTCAACCATTTTACTTACAGAATTGTCTTTCTAATTGAAGCGAATTCCAGGAGGAGTAGACACAAATATATTTGGGCAATCTTAGGCCCTGTGAGTGAGGGAAAGGGCCACAGAACAAATTACAGACAAGGTAACCTTCTGATGCTCCCGCACAGCAAAAGCAGCGTGGTCTAATTGATAAGGCACTGGCCTCAGAGTCAGGCATGCTAGGTATTCATCTCAGTTCCACCTCTTACAAGCTAGGTCATCTTGAGCAAAATCACTTCAGTTCTCTGTGATTCAGTTCCACATCCCATAAAATGGGGATAAAGATATGTACCTTCCCTTATAATTTGCTGTGAGATCTACAGATAAAAATCAATCTATGAGAGCTAACAAGCATAGTTTATATAGGATAAGTATTAAAAACCCCTGTCAGCCTATTGAACTCTTTACTTTAAGAGAGTCAGATAAATGAGTGAGATTCATGTGTGGAACCTGATGGAAAATGACAATCCCTTCTGAAATATATTCCTAAATTACCCCAGAATTTATAGGCTGAATTTTAGCCCAGAAGAACTTTTTACAACCAAATCATAAACCACTCAAAATAAGGGGTATTTAATGAAACACCAACAGAGTTAGCAGTAACGGTGACTTTTATGATTATTGCTTTGCAGTCAGAGAAACTCAGCCAGAATATGCATTTGGACTTCGCTAGCTTCCTAAAAAAAATTATTATTAGGTCCCAATTTTGCAAGAAACTAAGTTCCTTCTGGGAGTCACTGACCATCTCATTAAGGGTGCTTAGCACCTTGCAGATGGTCTCTCTTGATGTGGTTCTTCTCCTGGGAAAGCTTCCATAAAGTGTGGATGGCTACAATATTGATCAACAGCAACAAGAGAAGACACCTGACTTCTGAAGATCACAAATCCTAAGATCCAGCTTTCTCCTACATGTTCTCCCAGCCCTTCCTACACTGACAGTCCTCAGCCAATAGCTATTTCCCAGGCTTCTCTGCTGTACTACTCATAGCTTTTCCCGCCTCAGTTATGCTCACATGTGTACTCAGAGATCCTAGTGAACTTTGAGATCCTTGGAAGAAAGGCAACATACTAGTATTAATATTGTTATAGGACCGCTCTGATGATCATACGAGTGTGTGGATCCTAATATTATGCTTAGTTTACATGACATTTTATGGAAGCACTTATTGAGTCATTGTCCAGGGGGGCTTATTGCATAGCACGTTTGTTCCTGGATTTCCTCCCTTTCACCAAGTCTGAACCCTATGGCAAAAGAGCACAGATGGTGCATAGCTAGTAAAAAGAGAACATTATCAGATACATGAGGACATGGAAATATTATGTAGCCACCTTTCCCCGTGGTTAGCCCTTTTCCACTGGATTCCCATTTTCCTTCTCCTCTTCACCATGTGCAAAAAAT
Organism: Sternotherus odoratus; assembly: GCA_032164245.1. Classification (NCBI taxonomy): domain Eukaryota; kingdom Metazoa; phylum Chordata; order Testudines; family Kinosternidae; genus Sternotherus; species Sternotherus odoratus. The sequence goes on along the minus strand of JAVMKO010000003.1, from coordinate 136,586,405 downwards.
ATGTAAACTAGTCTAATGTAATTTCTCCATAAATAAGGACTTGGTAATTTGGGGCAAAATGAGACCTATTTACATCTACCACGGTAGACAGAAGTACTTCACTTACAGTGCATTTAGGTGGGTCATTCATCTGTAAACTGCACTAGAAAACAGTGATTTTTAGGGTTATGAATCTTGTCTTTTGACTGCAAGGTGAAATTCCTTACACAGACATACTGGTTCAGCCATCAAAATCTAGTCACACACTCCATACTCTCTCTCTCTTTCAGGGAAATGAGACATTACCTCAGCAAGTCGAGAATGCTTGTGCACGTTCTCTCCTTTCTGCACGCTTGGAGCAAGCTGCTGCAAGACGCCCCGGCTGCTTGTGAGAGCTCGTGTCAAGCGAGCAAACTTCCCCCAGCCTTGAGAGAACAGAACAAAGGTTACACAATAGTTACAAGAAACGATATACAATTGTATTTCAGGATTCTCCTAATTCCAGGGATCAAATTCAGCAGTGATAAAGGTGGTATAATTTAACCACATGCCCGGTGGAAGTAAGTCAGTAAACAGGTGTCAATGTGGTAAAGTGGCCAAAAAGTGTGGCAATTCAATGGCTGTGCAAGAAGACAATTACATGAATTGGGTATTTCCTGGGGACACAATTCTGCTCTGGAATAATCACCTATTGAAGTAAGTGATCTGATTCAGATCTCACATCAATGCAGGAGATGCTCCTGACCTATCCAAGTGAGAGACCAGAATCAGGAACAATGAGTGAATATGGCCCCACGTGTGTAGGGGATGGTGCGGATGTAAGCAAAGAAACAGACCATATTATATGATTTAACAAAAAAAGTGCAGATAAAACCAGCAACATGATTTTATACTCTCTGCAGATGAAAGGAAGGAAAAGGCAAATACTTCTTTCAAACTTTGTAAAAACATTCAGCTGCTGGGGAGGAGAATTTATATGCTGAATTTTAGCCCCGAAGAATTTTTTACAACCAATTCATAAACCCCTCAAAATAAGGGACCTTTAACGAAACACCAACCGAGTTATGAGTAACAGTGACTTTTATGATCATTACTTTGCAATGACAGAAACTCAGCCAGAACATGCATTTGGACTTCTCTATCTTCCTAAAAGAAAATTATTAGGTCTCAATTCTGCAAGATACTTAGTGCCTTCTGGGAGTAACTGGCCATTTCATTAGGGGTGCTTAGCGCCTTACAGATGGTGTCTCTTAATGTAGTCCTGCTCCTGGGAAAGCTTCCATAACCTTCTGACTCCATTAAGAAAAGAAATTATACTATTTTTAAAAAGCAGCCTGGGTTGCTAATGTGCAAGTCTCCTATTAAAGTCATTGGGATTTGAGTGGTTAGAGTGCTGCCCAGTATTTGAACATTTCCTGTCAATGCCCTGTTGGGAAAGCGTTTGCTGGAATGTGTGTTTGCCAAATAAAATGGTGACACAATAAAGAAGCAAATTACATAGATTTGCTGTTCAGCAGAACCTTCCTAGCCTGGGACCAAAAAGGTGACTTGATGTATGTTTCTTAGGGAAAGTGCAAAGGATCAACCCTAAAAACAGGATGGAATAGGAAACAAACACTTTTTGAGACAAAGAATGTCTCTTAAAAAGCCAACACTGAACTCCCCCTCCCCCCCCCCCCACACATTTTTAAGGATTGATGGAGCTGGCTGGAACCAACTGCCTATTTTCTGTAGAATTCAGCAGTAATTAGACTTCTCATTTCCATCCACTGGGCCCAATCTCACCTGAGTAAAGAGCAGTGTTTGCCCCAGAAAGGAGATCTCCAGAGAAACCGATCACCTTTCCAAATACTGAGGCCGATCCTCAGCTGAGGCCAATCAGCACAGCTCTGCTGACTCTAGTGTAACTCTATCAATTTACATCAATTGGCCCTAAATCTGTTTATGTTTCACAATAGTCAGACTGATGCATCTTCATGGCAGCTTTTTAACACAGTACATTTCTAAGGGAATAGTCTTCCCATGCTATCCATGAGTAAGTCCCACTAACATTAATGGGCCCAGTCCTGAAGCTCTTACTCATTTCTTATTCAGGCAAACTCTGAATAGGCCAGCAGGTGTTATGAGAACATACTGGGGGAAATTGCTTCTAAGGGCCAAATCCACAGCTGGTGTCAATGAGCATAGATCTTCTGAAGTGAATAGAGATGCTGTAAGGTGGTGTCTCTCCATTAGGTTTAGACGATCTATGCTCATTGATACCAGCTCAGAATCTGGCCCTGACCATTCTTTGACGTAACTTGAATACCAGCATGACTCCACTGGAGTTACTCCTGATTTACAGTGGTGTAAGTCAGTGAAGAATCAAGATCACTGGATTTACAGTGATGTACACCCAGAGAAACTGAGGGAGATTTTTTTCGAATGGCAGTAAATAGAATCACATGAGTTTACAGTTTCAGACTTATAGTACGTGATATGAATAAAGCATGTACACCATATGAGTATTATTAGCACTTAATGCTGTCCATGGTGCTGAAATGGAGTGTACTATGCTGTGTATAAAGATTACACACAAAACAGTATGTTAAAGAGTACCATAATATTGCAAAGCCAAGCACTCAGACAGGAAATGCCAGAATTAAAGCTGTCAACACCAACATAATTTGACTCCCTTGTCCACATGCATTAAGATACAGTCTTTAATTACATGATCACATACAATTTTCCCACCAGGATCCCTGCCTCATTCAGTGCACAGGATGGACAGAGCTCAATTAATGAACAACTATTTAACATTTTATTTTATCTTCATTGAACAATGTGTGGCCCTAGGTCTTATTTATTTCACACTATTCAAACTCTGCCTTGAGTGTGTGTGTGTGTGTGTGTGTGTGTGTGTGTGTGTGTAATTTTCTAGGTTTAAAAAAAAGCAAACTGTGGAATTATATTGACATCCACATGGGTTATCAACGGGATTGGAACCTTGAAATCCACTGCATGGCTATCTGCCCCTTGAGTTAATGGATTTACCAATAGCAGTAGTAGTTGTCATCCTTTATGTGGAGCAGGCTTAGAGGCAGATGAGACCCATTGCCAGTGGGTTTTACAGATATTTGCTGAGAGCAGAAGAATGAGAAGACTTGGAAATCTGGGGTCCCATTTCACATTCAGGAGGGGAGTCTATTCCAGTGGTCGCCCTTCTGTCCCTGTCTCCCACACTCTGTCCCTATTCTAGTACTGTCTTTTCCCTACTGGCCACCTGCAGCATCTCATCACATTTCTCCACCTTCTTATCTCAAGCCTGCTCTAATCCTCTGACCTCCCTGTTCAAGTCCCAGTCTTCTCCCCACCTCAGGCTCCTCATCCCAGTCTACCCACATACTTCTTTCCCAGAGTCCCAGTCTCTCCCCTTCCCAGTTGTCAGTCCTAGTTCCATAGATTCTTAAATTCCAAGACCAGAAGGGAGCACTGTGATCATCTAGTCTGATCACACAGGCCACAGAATTTACCCAAAATAATTCCTACAACATAGCTTTTATAAAAACATCCAATCTGGATTTTAAAAATATAGGAGATGGAGAGTCCATCTTGATGCTTGGTAAATTGGCCCTCACTGTTAAAAATGTACACCTTTCTCCAATCTGAATTTGTCCAGCTTCAGCTTCCAGCCATTAGACTGTGGAATACCTTTCTCTGCTAGAATGAAGAGGCCATTATTAAATATTTGTTCTCCACATAGGTACTTCTCAATTAAATATAGTTACCCCTTAACCTTCTCTTTGTTAAGCTAAATAAATTGCTTTCTTTGAGTCTATCACTTCAAGACAGGTTTTCTAATCCTTTATTCATTCCTGTGGCTCTTCTCTAAACCCCTCCTGTTAACTTCCCATACCAGTTTTCCCATTCCAGGTTCCTTGTCTCAATTACACCCCCTGCACCCACCAGTCTGGTTCTTGTCCCTTCCGCACTTGAGACAGATCATTTTCTCCTTCATACTGCGTGGTCACCAGCAGGGGGGCACTGAGACCACAGAGAGACTCTCCCCATTCTTAATTCTGGTTTCCATGACCAGAATGGCCTGCAGCACCAGACAGCACCAACTTCAGGGAAAATCCTGCTCGGTCCTGCAGTCCTGGGCTGGAGCATGCTCAGTACAGATAGAATCCTGAGAGAAGTTAGTTGACAAACTTTAACAACTCTCTACTGAGCATATGCAAAGAAAGTTTTTTCAAAGAATTACAACTTGGCCAATATTGAGTTATTTTCACAGAGATGGCAAAAGGCACATCACTGGCCCAGGGCAATTTCAAGTCTTTGCTCTGAAGCATGAAAGCATTAGAATGTCTCAAAGAAACAATTATAAGATTTTTTTTACCATGGACAAACTAAGATATTTTAACCTAATCTCATTCTCCAATATGGCTCAACCATTGTTGATGAAACTTTAAAAATAAATTCAGCCAGTGGCAAACACCTGGTGAGAAAAATTTCAGTCCAAACAGTTAACACTGGGCAAAGTTATAAGCAACTGAAAACAGGATCATATAAAGAGAAGTGTCATGCAAACTTAACTATAGAAGCAGAGCTGGTAGTATTGCCTATAATGAGACTGCAGGACCAATTCTCCTCTTGATTATTCCAAATTGACATCATTGTAACTATTGATTCCAATGGAATTTCCACGGATTTACAGTTGGAAAAAGAATCAGGCCCTGTGCCTGAAGAGTGCATAATAAGTATGTGAGTAAGCCTTGAGCAGAGCTGAGCTTTGGTAAATTTTGACCATAGAACAAAGGGTTAGTAAAAGTCATTACATTTTACAGAAATTTAAGCAGTGCCATGTAGATGCAAAGCCTATCAAAACGGCCAAAAATTATATGCTTTTCAAGTAACATTAGCAATTATGAAGTTGAGAGATTTTATTATTATTATTATTATTGTTCATTTCTGTCCCTTATTTAAAAAGCAATGGGAATGTTCTACAGTAATGGTCTAAACCCTACTGCTTATTGTAGCAATACTGCTGTGTTTTGGGCAATTAGAGTAAAACACCATCCTTTTGTTTTTAAATGGAAGGAGAAGAAAATTGTAGAAACTCCAGCGAACACACTGGTTCTATATGTTACATCACAGAGCCAACATTGGTATAAACAGCACCTACAGTAGAATGCTCATTTGTCTCGCAGTACCCTAAGAGGAAGGAATCCCTCTTGATCTTATTACAAGGTATTACAACGGAAACCTGAAGGAAGACAAACTGCCTGCATGTACACAGACATTTAGGGCAAGGACTGATTACTCTTATTAGTCAATGAAGACACACCAAGAAGTAATGGACTTATTTACTTTCTCCGCTGTAACTTAGCAGAAAAGACATTAAAACTAAGAGCCATTCGGCAGAGAAACAAAATGGAAAGACTGGAATCACAGCATTGGAGCTCCTGAAGTCTAGATTTGAACCATATTTCAAAAAAAGGTATGATAGTATCAGTCCTGCAACAATGAGGGGGAACAGATTAGACCACCTAGATTAAAGAGTTGTTTTCTTCCCCCCCCAGGATGATGGTGTTTTGAGGTATAGGAAAATCCCTCACTTTTTTCCTCTGAAAAAAAAGAAAAAATTTAAAACTGTGAAACTCAAGACACTCATTATGCAATTCACCTTATAAGCATATTTTTTTTCAGAAAATCAAAAAATCACATTAATATTGTCCAAGAAGCTAGTTTGCATTTCTGGAATAGAACAATAACAGTATCCAATCTAATAACTTGTCTTGCCTCCCACTCTCCTGTTTTTGTTCTTCTGTTGATATGCTAAGCACCTATGATGACGTTTTGACCAAACCAATCTGAACCTACTAAACTCACTCCACTAATACTGAGCTGGCTTAACAGAAGTGGAGGTGTTAAGAAGACAAAATTCTGAATTCAGCTGTCCTGCTGTCCATGACTTCACTCTCACAATTTTTCATCATTTTTATGCAACCACTGTGATACCACCTCCATTGCAAAAGTAGATTTGGGCAGAAAGCTAGACCTCATTCAGTTCTGAATGCTAGAAGAAAAGGAAAGAAGTCAGGATCACAAAACCATTATCTGTGTTTCAATCTCTTCTTCTTCCTGTTCTGGACTCCACTATGGTCTTTGTATTAGGCATACTCATGTTGGCTAAGAAAATGAAACATCCCACTTCTTCACTGAATTGATTTTATATTTTGTTCTGAAGTTCTAATTCTTTTGTTGTTAACTGGATTAATCCAGTTGAGGCCATAAGAATAGTGTCTTCCACCTGTGTGTGATCTGTCAAGTCCCCCCTAAACCTGCTTCAGTTGCTTTTGTACGTGAAGCCCGCTAGCCATTTGGAGGCTTGAGAGAAGTAGTTCCCAAGGGTATGTCTAAATACATTGGAGCAAACCAGCCCAGCCCAGCCCAGGTAAACAGGCTTTTGTTAGTGGGACTTACATTAGCACGCTAAAATTAGTTGTGCAAACATTGTGGAACCAGTGTAGGCTCAGTCTAGCTATCCGAGCACAAGCCCACACTGCCCACTGGGACTAAATTTGGGTGGCTAGACTAAGCCACTGCTGATGCCGCAAACATCCAGGCATATTAGTGCAAGCCCTGCTAACACAAGTCTCTCAGACCTCGCTGGGAGGCTCTCTCCTAGCTGTAGCATAGAAACTGTGTAAACAGTCTGCTGATCTCACCTGTTTGAGAGGCACCCACATCTCAGAAATGGAGGAAGAGTGCACTCAAGAAATCTTCTCATCTTTTTCATTTTAAAGTTTTGTTCTCTGACCAAATGGCAAAGACACTGTAGCCTGCAATTTGCATGGGTTTTGTTTTTTTTCAGCAGCTAGAACATGATATTCTGTGGCTTGGTTTTCAGATACAGAATCAATAACAATGAGTAGGAACACATTTTTCCTGAATGGACACATATAGTCACTGTTGGGTAGGTTCTCAATCAACTGTCCTGAATTAGTGCCAATGTTATTTCTTTATGCTTTTCCTTTTGTTTCCCTCCTGTTTCTTCATTTGCAGCATTGGGTGGTGGACCAATGAGTTTCATTTGGTCTGAAGAAGCTGATATAGGATGAAGCACACTTCAGTCATTTCTTTAGATTGATTTGTGCTACACTGAAGGTGAAGATCTTGGCATAAAAGAAGTTTTCAGGCTCTCTTATTAATATCAAGTTTTTTCTTTCATTTGTCTTTACACCATCACTACGAAGGAGTTTTGCTGCTTTTTGATGTTGAAGAGAAGAGAGATTCTCCTGAAAGAAGTTAATATGAAAGAGCTGCTAGAATGCCTGGAACAGGGACTTACATTATTACTGCAGCTAGGTTTCAATGAGAACAGGAGCATTGAAAAGATCTATTTGCAGGATCATCAAACTCAGTGTTTTCCTCTTCCACTTTAAGAGATGAGGTTTCATTCAATGGCACGTTTAATTTTCAAACAAATTGGAAGAAGCCAATTTTCTGCACTTTGAGATGAACCTGGACTCTTTGTAACTTGCTTTGAAAACATGACAATGTTTACATTTTATTATAGAAGAATTATCCATTTTAATTATTTCAGCTCATTCAGTTGTTTCCTACCACTTCCTTCAGCTTACTCAAGATGGGTCACATCCTTTCATATGCTGAATACTACAGTCATTACTAAACACTAGCCAAGTTGGAGCATTGATCAGCAACTTTCAGTTACTAGAGTTAGAATTAAAAGCCACTGCCTCGTAAACTTAACATTGTGAAGACTGAAAAAGAAAGATAGGATAACCAGATTTGTATTATCAGATTACCATGTGATCTGATGCCTCATCTGCATTCAGAATTTTCTAGACTCTAGCAAACCAAGCTCCTAAACAGTTCTCACTTCCGTCCATTCTCTTCTCTTCAATATCCTTTTACAGCTGACTACATCTCTCTCCAATCATCAGTGACTCTGCTCATTCCCATTCCATTCTAAATTTCTAGAGTTCTAGAACATTATTTGTCCTAATGGACCTAAGAAACATAAGAGTCTTTATGTTCTCATCACTTCTCTGTTTGTTTTTTAAGTTAATATAGAAACATTAGGCTTCAGTTTCAATTAACAAAAAACCTTGAAATATAAATAATGTTCATGTAAATACTTATTTTTTAAAAATATCTCCCTTCCCTCCCCACACAAAAACCTCACAAACCAGAAAACACCACTGGGTTGAAGTTTTTCTGAATTAAAATAAACCAAGCAAACAAAGCCAGTTGGGTTTTTCCACAGCCCAGATTCTGATTGAAAAGATTACCATAAACACAAAATGAAATAAAACTTCTTCTGCAATGTCAATTATAACAATTACAGTTTAGAACAGAGTGGGCAAAATTTTTGCCCGGAGGGCCACATTGGGGTTGCAAAATTGTCTGGAGGGCCGGGTAAGGAATAATACCCAAATAGCCTGCCTCTGACCCCTCTTCAACCCCCTCCCACTTCCTGCTCCCTGACTACCCCCTCAGAATCCCCAACCCATCTAATCCCCTGCTCCCTGACCACTCCCCTCCAGAGACCCCCTCCCTCCAAGACTCCACCCCCTACCTAACCCCCCCTACTCCTTGTCCCCGATTGCCCCCTCCAGAGACCCCCCACCCCTAACCATCTTCCCAGAACCTCACCCCCGATCTAGGCCCCCGTCTCCTGACTGCCCCCCTGGACTCCCTGCTCCTTATCCAACCTCCCTGCTTCCTGCCCCCTTACCATGCCACTCAGAGCAGCAGCCCAGATGGAGCTCGACGTGCTGCCCCACAGGAGAGTGTAGCCCCTGCCCCCCAGAGTGCTGCCCGGGCAGCGTGCTGTGGCTGCGGGGGAGGGGCCGGGAGAAGCCTCCCCTGCTGTGAGCTCAGGGGATGGGTAGGATGGTCCTGCAGGCGAGATGTGGCCTGTGACTCTAGTTTGTCCACCCCTGGTTTAAGAGATAACACGCCAGCAATCTATCACCCACAGGGTTCATGGCTGTTGAACCCAATATCATTTTGTGTTATAAGAATAATGAAAACAAAAGCATTGGCTCTAAGCAACAGAGTCTGAGCTGGTGTAAGTCAGCAGAGTCCCCTCCAGTCCACATTTTCAAATGGACCTCAACACTGCACCTAATTTTGCACACATTCCTTTGCATGTAAATACTTGTTCCTGCCAACTTGCTGAATGCCTGACTACTCAATTTGTACATACAAATCCTGTTTGCCGGTAATACAAATTACCATGCCGCTAAAACTACGCATTCAAATTTAGAAATCATTTTGAATATCTGCCCCTCGGAGTGCACCAAACCTCATTTAATTCTAAACCAAAAGGGCAAAAGAAAAGATTAATTCTAGAGGGCCTGCTATGAGGTTCACGTAAAATATCTAGTGCCAAATTCAGCCATAATATAACTCAATCAACTTGAATGGAATTGCACAAAGGCTGAAATTTCCCCAAAAAATTTCAAGGGGAACATGGTTGGGGAGGAAGAAAAGTATTTTTATTTATATCTTCAAACACCACTGACATATAGTTTTTTTCAAGTAGCTATATTTAGTGTATGCTATTTTTAAAGCAGCTATGTTCAAAAGCAAATTTACTTAAATTTCCATGGCCGTCAAATTATGCAGTATTAAAAGAGAAAGAGTTCTTTAAACCAAAAAACAAAAGAGCCTATAATTAGAAGTGTATCTAGTACAAGACTTACATTTTTCAAATTTCAGCCTTTATAATGTCTGATTATTAGGGTGGTTTTTTTAAAATGAATAGGTAGTCTCAGAACCATTTTCATCTCTGCCTTCCTCTACTCATCTTCAGAGAAAAGAAGCCTGTTCACTTTTGTATACATGTCAAACTCCAGTCATTAGTGCTAGACACATACATCCTTCAGCAAGTCACAAGCACTCTGACAGCTCAAAAAAACGTGCTTGAAATTAAACATTCGATAGTGGGCTACTATGATATTCATAACTAAGTGTGCTCATGCCAAGCCATAAGCTGCTCTTTAAATGGACAGAGATATATAGACAGCTACTCTTTGCATAAGATAATATTTGCTTCGATAAGTAGAGCTACAGGGCCTGATTTCAAATGATCGGGCACCTAGGGCTACATCCACTGCATATGAAACTAAACATAACTGCACATACAAGGGAGGTCTTTGTACATGTAAAGGGACTATTAGGTGTTTAATTGGAGATTTGCACATGAAATAACTGATTTGCATGCACACTCACACTGAACTAGAGGCTTTTCATGGGAAATTTTGAAAAATAATTTCCCAGAGTTTTTATTTTTTCCAGCAACAACAAAAACAAACAACAAAAAGCTGAGAACCAAAAATAATTTTCAATAAAAACTTTCACTTTTGGGTTTCCTGTTTTTTGTATAAAATCAGGAAAATTTCTACTCAAATGAAAAGTCCTTTTTGGTCCAAAAGCCATTTTTCATTTAAAATATGTCATGATCAGCTCTACAGTAAATGCCAATACAAGTTTGTATATGGCCCAAAGAATGTGTCGTCTTCAAAACTCAGACCCATAATGTTTATTCCTTGAAGATTCTTCTGAAATCATAACCAGTTTTTCTACCTCTCACATCTTCCAAAAATATTCTCATTCCCCTCCACAACCTTGTGAGCCACGTACAAGACATCTAACTTTTTCATGCAAACTATGAAGGCTCAGTAAGTTCTACTAATAAATATATATATAGAAGTCTCTAGGTGTCTGACAATATGTATTTTTGTAAGGCGCTGGGCTTCTAATTCATCAAATCATTGCAAATATACTGTGTGTAGGGACAGTGTGGAGCTATCCCCTAGGAAGAAGCAATAGCAGGGAGTAAAAGAGTGGGAGATAAATTAAGGTTCATGACAGTACCTGCAACTTTGTTGCCATGGTATCATGCAGGTGTAGTAATAATGGGTTTTCCACGCACACCAACGCAAAACATAGAACTTCATTGACTTCAATAGACTTGGGACTAATATTTGGAAGACTTAAAAATAACATCATGTAATTTTTGTTATGTGAAGAAACTGCAAGGTTTGGAGAATGAGCATAGGGTTGAGAGTCAGCAGCTCTCAAGTTTTAATCCCAGCTGTGCAACTGGCTCACTCTGTGACCTTGGACAAGTCACTTCATTCAAGTCCAAGGAGGATTTCTGGGGAAGTTGTGGGTGTTTAACCCCTCTGAAAATCATGCCACCTTTACTTCCATGCCTGGTTTTAGGCACCCACATTTCAAAACTCTGGCACTTAACTGTCTACCTCGGTTTCCCCATTTGTAAAATGGACATAACACCCACCTAACTTGGATGCTGTGTGGATAATTCGTTTAATCTCTGTACATTGCTTTGGACGTGAAACCATTAAGCATCACCACCACCACTGTAGAAACAGTACAATCTGGGGATCCAACAGGTGCAGCTTCTTCAAGTGTTTGATTAGAGTTTTCTTTCTCCTACTTACTCCTCTTACAAAATCAAATGTATCCTTATTTTCAGAGGGAAAACAAATCTCTGCGCCCAAGTCCCTAGCTTACTAGCACATTAGGCTCTTCGGCAGAACACTGGTTTCAGCAGAAGTGCGGGGGAGAACTACAGGCTATCACTCCTGAAAGAAACTCACTTTGTTTTCTGGTTAAATGCACTTCATTCCCAGTGAATAAGCTAGAGCTATCTTTACTACCTAATACTGATTTATCTCTGCAGTCAGTTCTTGTCAGAGTGAAGTGAAGACCACGAGATGCCTGGCAGAAAACTATTTTCCAGGGGACAGACCTTTCTGACTACAAAACCCACTTTCTAATTTGATTAGAGCAACAGAAAACCCAAACATAGCAATAAAAAGGAAAACCATTCCACACAGCATGGCAGAGAGTCTATTTTTAAAGCTTTTTCTTCATTAGGGATGGTGACAGAGGTTTCCACTTTGAGAAACACGATCTTTTTAAAATAAAATGTAAACAAACCCAACTTCCTGTTAAGCTTTATACTACAGATATTATTGAATACTAAGGGCAGGTCCTCACTAGGGCTTAACGTCGACTTTAGCAAGCTAAAGTCGATTTAAGCCTGTACCCGTCCTCACATGCATGCCCTTAAAGTCGATTTAAGGAGACCTTAAAATCGACTTTGGTACTCCTCCCTAATGAGAGGAGTAGCTGAAATCGACCTCTCTCTGGGTCGATTGTGATCCTAGTGAGGCTGCATGGGACTTTAAGCCTCCGACCTTCCGAGCAGCTCCGCGGACCCCCCCCCCCCCCCCGCCCGAGCAGTGGGGGGGGAGCCGGCGCGGGGCTGCTCGGGTGGGCACGGGGGTCCGCGGAGCTGCTCGGGCGGGCGGGGGGGTCCGGCACGGGGCTGCTCAGGCAGGCGGGGGGGGTCGCGGGGCTGCTCGGGCGGGCGGGAGGGGGTCCGGCGCGGAGCTGCTCGGGCGGGGGGGTTCGCAGGGCTGCTTGGGCGGGCGGGGGGGTCCGGCGCGGGGCTGCTCGGGCGGGCAGGGGGGTCCGTCGCGGGGCTGCTCGGACTCGGGCTGGTTCCCTGGGAAGCGTGCCTGGCTGCCCTGAAAGGTGGTGCCAGCTGGGGACTCCCGGCACTGTGGGATACCTACCCACAGTGCAATGCTCGCTATGTTGACCCCTGCAAAAGTTTAAGGACAGACACTGTCGACCTGCTGTCCTTTGTGGGGATGCACTAAGTCGATTTTCTAAAGTCTACTTTAGAAAATCGACTTAAGGGAAATCGACCTACTGCTGTAGTGAAGACGTACCCTAAAAAGAAATGCAATAAACAAGAGAAGTAGCATTATGTACCTCTCACCTCCAAGGATTCATCTCCCTTTACAAACTATTCTCCTGAGTCCTGCAAGCTCATATATAGCTCTGCGTGGACACAGGAATCTACCCATAAATGTGCAGGATCTGGGCCACAGCTTCTGGGGTGTAACTCAGCAATGGATTAACAGCCTGCAGCAACTCTACCTAACGGTTTAGGACAGTTTGAGCCTCATCCAGCTCCCACTGAGGTAACTGGGAGTCTTTTCATTGAGTTTCATGGAAACAGATCAGGCCCTCATTTAGGCAGGTAGAATGAAATTACCCACGTCTGGGCTAGATTCCAGCAACAGGGCTAAATCCTCTGCTCTTGCACAGGGGGCCAACGGATCTGAGAGAAGCTGAACAGCAAGGACAAAGGATTTGTATTGGCTCAGTGCTTCAGAGAAGGGCCTTGGCTCCTTCATTAGCTATAATAATGATAAGTGGGCAGGACCTCGGTTTCATACTTCATCCAAAAGCTGGAACCTGTAATAGCTCTGTGCCCACATCATTCCATGCTGAGGCATTCATTGGTCAGAACTGAATTAAAAGGAAAAGTGCCACCCACTGGATGCCCATCCCAATTTCCAACAGTACTTCAGTTTCTCCTTAGTGGTCACCCATCCAAGCACTGGCCAGAGTCAATCCTGCTTAGATCATTCTAAAGCTCACAGTCATTCCACATGGGACTGGGTCTGACACTGCATAAGTGCTACTTGTTTTAAAGTCCAATACTTAGCGTGGGAATTAGCAGCCTTCAGTTATTTCATGATCAATGCACACCAAGAGAAGCAGCACAATGCACACTTGTATGACAAGACAGACAAACCTTTACACGAATCATCCTCAATGGGCTGTTTGAAAGCGGTTATGTCACTGAAAGTGCAAAGAAATAAAACCACTTTATCCTGTTCATTTCGAATCGGAGCAATTTTCACAAAGAACCAGACAGGTGTCCCTGAAAAGAAAAAAGAAAAAAAAAAGTTGGCCAATAGGAGACAGAACACTGAATGTGATACTCTTCAAGCTTAGACTTTAAAAGAAACCAGTTGTGACTATTACTTTTTGCAAACATCCTAAATGAAAAATGACAGATCAGCTGCGAGGGTGTCTGTAGTCTCAACTCTACCTCTGATTTGTTGTGTGATCTTGGATAACTCACTTACCGCTCCCTGGGCCTGGGGTTTCCTACATGCAAAATGGTTTAAAAATTTTTTACCCACATTTATAAAGTGCTTTGAGATCTACTGATGAAAACATCCCAAGTGAAAAGGCCCAATCTCTCAGACCTGTTGAGCTGTTCTCAGAGCAGAGGGCCTGAGTAAAGGGCAAAAAAATAGTTAAATGCCACCTTGATGTCACACACTCCACCCTGTGGATGGGCTGGAGGTCAGTTTGGCTCTAAGTTAAGCCTACCTGCAAGAGTCCCACAGGGCCATTCTGGCAGCCAGGGAGGGCCAAAGCATAGCTTTGGTCCAGCCATGCCCCCAATGCCAGGAGCTGTGAGGAGAATGGCACAGGACTGGCTATGCTAGCTGCGAGTTTCTGGAAGATTCCTCCAGGCAAAGGAAACATTCCGCTGGCCACTCAGGTCATCACATCATCTGCTCTCACTTACCCCACTATGAAGCAGGAATAACTCCAGTGAAGTCAATGGAGTTACATCCGTGTGCATGTGATCAGGATTAGGCCCACAGATTGTGACTAAAAGTGGCACTTCAATATAGCTGTGATTTGGTAATTACCTAAATGGATTAAGTGATAATGACAGCTCTGAAGTTTGGAGTCCTTTGCTTATCACAGTAAAGATATCACACAGACAGGAGCCATACCAGCTTCTCTGCCAGAGTGCCTTAACTAGGATACCATACCAGCTCCTCTGTGACGTTAGTCTTTCCCTCCAGAATCTCAACTTTCTTCTAAAAAGAAAAAGTTAGTCTCTAACTGTTATGGTTGTGACAGAAACCTCAAGAGGGCGAACCAAGCGTAACCCATGCAGAGATGTCCAAGTGAGGCTGCAGAGCGTCTGGAACATTAGTTCTAAGAGTTGTGAGCTGTCCCATTCATCTCAGTGAGGTGTTAACCACGCTACCTAAAGATGGTGATTTAGAAGTCAACACTTACTTCAATCTTCATGTAAGAAAACTTCCATCTTGCACCCCCAACCCGGGGAGCCCTGTGGCAGCTCCCTGCCCCCCCCCCTTCTGCTCGGGAGCCCTGCGGCAGCTCCCCGCCTCAGCTCACCTCCGCTCCGCCTCCTCCCCTGAGCACACCGCCACAGGGGTGGCATGCTCAGGGAAGGAAGCAGAACAGAGGTGAGCTGGGGCGGGGAAGCAGTTCCCCTGCGTTCTCCCCTCCCCCGTTACTTGCTGCAGGTGGCCTTCCCCACCCCCTCTTGCCCCAGCTCACCTCTGCTCCACTTTTTGGCACCCCCAACCAGCTGGTGCCCTAGGCGGCCGCCTAGTTCACCTAGTGATTGCACCGGCCCTGGCTGCAAGCCCTGTGAACTTCAGGGTAACTGAATGGTCGAGTGTCTGATTCAAAAAGCAGGGTAAGCCAACAGATGGGCTTCAAGTCACTGAAGACCATTTGGGGAGAAGAGTTGGAGAACAGAAATTGTAAGGGTTCTATATTAAGAAACTAAAGTGCTAAAGTGCCCGAGCAAGCCTTAAACAAATAAATAAAACCTAAAGCAGTTACAAAATAGTGACAACAGAATAACTACCCCATTAAATAAAATCATTAGCAAGTTAATTAACCTGAAAAGTCTCATCTACAGAGAAGCCATTATCTTTTTGTAACATTTTTCCCTTTTGCACTCTCCCTTCTATATTTTGATTCTTTCTTAGCCACAGCCCTAACTCCCACCCAGTTTACCATGCACGTGTATTCCTTCATCCTTTCCCATCTGGCCTTCCTCCTCCCTTCATGCATGCCTTGTCTCCAGTCAGACCAAATGCACATCCAGCTCTCCACCACCCACCTTCACTTGTTCCTCCACCACCCCAGGTGCATACCCACTCACTTGTGTTCCAGCTTCTCCTAGTCCTCTGCACACCTAGGGCATGTCTGCAGTGCAGCTGGGAGTGAGCCAGTCTCCACCGATAGCCAGCAGTCACTAGATTTTGCACTAGTGTTTTCTTTCAGCCAGAAGCAAATTGCCTTGTTGCACTGCACTATTGCCATGATGCTAGGCTTAATTTTAAACCCTCACATGACACCTTTATTTAGGTGGTATCATCTACCCAGCTTCACCTCCACCTGTCATTTCTAAAACACCTTGGCAGTTAGATGATGTTTAAAAGCTAGAGAAAATAGTGGGTTCTCCCCAGAAAAGACAGGCAATTTACCCTCCTGCTCTGGTTTAAACATTGGCTTCTTCTCTGGTACATGATGTTTCTTCTGGTGCGTTGGCTCTACAGAGGGACAATCTATTGAAAAGGTGATTTTTATAGCATAAGCTGAATGAGGCAAGGGAATTTTCCTGCATGGGGAGGCTGTACCAGACCATGGGTTTCTGTCAAGAAGGTGCTCACTATGGCTCCCTCGCTTTCATGTTGTAGCCTGATCGAGGATGTGTTAATCTTGATTTGATTTATCAGTCAATTTAATTTTGTTTTATTTTAATTAAATAATATGAATACCAATTAGTTATTAATATTAGCATGGGTTTAGGCTTGCCAATCTGTTTAATGAGAAGATAAATTTCTTGTCACGAATCAGGCTCCACATAATTTCTAAAGGACCCTTAGGGGTATGACAGGAAGCTCACACAGACAGATATAGTCAAAGACCTTTTATTAAAATCAATGAAATAGTAGGTAAATGGTAAAACAGAGTTACAACTGTATTACTATTATTCAAGATACATATAATGATACAATACTATGTGCTGCAAAACTTTGGTTAAGATACTCACACCCTGTTCTGATAACCTGGTGGTGAAAAACACAGAACCTCACCTCTGGTGGTTCCGGTTCCTCACACATCTTGCAGAGGAAACTAATGCGAAGAGCTGCCAAAGCTGCCTTATAGTTCATCTATTTAACTTAACTTAAAATCAAATCTAATAAACAAAACTGAGAATAAAGTTTAGGGAAACCAAGCTTAGCCTAGTCCCTTTAGAACTTACAGTTTGAAAAGAAAATAAGTATGGACTATTAATAGCCGCCATAGATGGATAGCATCGAAACTTAGTTGAAGATGGCGAGAAAGCGCTAGCTATAGCAAGGTGGGTCACCTCTTTTATAGGCCACAAGTGCCGGAAATCCTTCCTCTTATACCCAAACCTAATTCCTCCCCAAATAAATGTTAGGATAGACTTGCCCCATAGGCTAGTATGTATGTGCATGTGAATGACAGGTGTATACGCACTTGTGGTGTACTTGTGAAGTCTGTGGGTACAACTTTGAAAAAATCCCTATGCCATTCTTCATTGTCTATTGGTCTAGGTAAAGGTCTTCGACATAGGTGAGGGTGCTTTATCTATTTGGGTAACAAGATGAAGGTCAATTTTACTTCCTGGTTAAACAGTCTTAAAATAGATGTGCTAACTCTGCCTTAGCTTAACATACAGGTTTTTGGTCTGTAGGCCTCTTGCATTACAGTCAAACTTAATATAAATCTATAAACCTATTAAAATACATCAAATACTTAGACTTATAAAAAAAAAAGATATATCTATGCAAGCAATAAGATTAATCCTTAGGGCTACAATGTGTGTGTTCTTTCAATAAGAACATGCCAGATGAAAGTAACTGTTGTGGCTGGTCTCAGAAGAAGAATCTTTGAGACTTGTGAGCTCTTTCTAAGGGCTTTATGGATCAGTACCATAACCTTGAATTGGATTTGGCAGCGAACAGGAAGCAAGCGCAGCCTGTAGCATCCCTAAGTAACTTTTTTGATCAGCTATTTCCACCTCATGACCCAGCTCACCACATTATGCACCAGCTGCAGTTTCTTACTGAACATTCTATCGAGAGGCAGGTAGAGTTTCTAGTCTCTGTATCTAGGCCAGCAACAGAAGGAAACAACCAAATCTTCCTGCCTGCCAGAAATGAAAGGAGGTGCTTTTAGTGACTGTCATTATTTAGGTATCCTTTGGAGCACCACTACAGCAGGATGGCACACTCCTGGGACTTCCCATGGCAAAACATGCTCACCGTTGCAAAGCTGCTCTGGGTAAACCCTACTCCATTTCTGGAACTTTATGTAAATAGCAACAGCAACAATTATTGAATGAAAAAATTCTAGTAAGTGACTCAGTCCATCCCTGGAGGTAATGCACAGATGGTTCCCTGTATTTCCTAGTGCTGTGTCCAGTCTCATTTTAAATGTCTGTGGGGCTAGGAGACAGGTACTGTGTAGAGGAATTTCTATAATAAAGTGGGGTGTGCTCATTTGCATGTGGTTACCCACAATGCTCTTGCTGCTCAGAGATAAATGGATAGCTGGTCTGAGATCTAAGCTGTAGGAACATATGGAAAGGTTTGGGTGAGCTTTTGGATGTATCCAGTTCTTTCCTGGAGCCTAGTTTAAATTATCAGAAGAATTTTACTTTTTAAAAACATTCAACAGCTTATTTTAATATTAAACATTAAAACTCTGAGTGTAAACCAGTAATAAATCTGGCCAGAAACTAGGATTTCAACCTCTGAACAGGGAGACCCTACACTATCAGGTCAAAGCTCATGTCTCCGGTCAGCCAGACAGTCACTATTGGCTCAGAAATGTCTCTTTTAATGCAGTACAGTAAACCCTCGATTTAACGGACCTCGATTTAACGGACTTCGGATGCAACGGACAAAATTTCTGAGCAAGTCTGATGCATTCCTGATCCATTTCTGGTGGGCTGGCTGCCGCTCGGATCACAACAGTGGGCGGGCTGGCTGCCGGCTCCCGGCTGCTGCCCGGGTCCAGGCAGCGGGTGGACTGGCTGCCGGCTCCCGGCTGCCGCCCGGGTCCAGGCAGCGGGCGGACTGGCTGACTGTTCCCAGCTGCCGCCCAGGTCCCGGCAGCGGGCAGGCTGCGGAGCTGCCGCCCTGACCCTGTGGCAAGCGGGCTGCTGCTCCGACAGCTCGGTTTTTTTTTGTTATTAAATAACGGACTTTTGGATTTAACGGACACCCCCTCGCCCGAATTAGTCCGTTAAATGGAGGTTTTACTGTATTATTTTCAAATCCAGTCCACAATTTACACCTGCCTGCCCAATTTTTTTGAGCTCTTGTAGCTACATGAGGGAAAATTCTCCTCACGCACGGCTCTGCACTGACGTATGGCTGCATATGGGGGCAGACACTGTTTAGCGGTGTCTCTAACAATACAACTACTTTCATTTATGTTTTGTTTTTAGTCTCGGCAAACTCTCTTCCTAGTGAAGATCAATGATGATGCCGGTGCACAAACAATGAAGTAAACCCTCCTGAGCCACATGGACTTCTGTTATATTGGAATCCACAGGGAAGGAATCCAGTGCCTGCTTAATAGAATAGAACCAATTTTGTTGGGGGGAAGGAATGGGATTTTCAAGTTTGTAGGAAGAATTCTGAGCAGTGGGGAGGGGAGGGGGAGTGAAAACCTATTACACAATAACTGCAATGGCCCTTGGGATCATGCTGCACAATGTTTACTATTGATAGCTACCTAATCCAGCAGTGAGGGAGTTGGGGTCTGGTGATCTGAGTACAAGACACAGCAGAGACAGGATGGTATTGTGGATAAGGCACTGATCTAGGTCTCAAGAGATTGTCAGTTCCTAGCACTGGCCTGGACAAGTCACTTCATCTCTTTGCGTCCCCATTCTCCAGATGTAAAAATGGGGGAAACGCTTCCTTTCTCCTACCTTTTTTTCCTGTCTTTCTCCTGTCTTTTTTTCCCCTTTCCTGCAATAGCTTTAGGGCAAGACTGTCTTACTCTGGCTAGGTACAGCATTTAGCACAATGAGGCCTGATCTTCATTGGATCCTCTGGATGCGAACATTCTGCAGAAGTCAGGTAGGAGCTCCCATATTCTATTGGTGCTTATCATAGAATCTCAGAGTTGGGAAGGGATCTCAGGAAGTCATCTAGTCCAACCCCTGCTAAAAGCAGGATCAACCCCAACTAAATCATCCCAGACAGGGTTTTGTCAGGCCTGACCTTAAAAATCTCTAAGGAAGGAGATTCCACCAGCTTCCTAGGTAACTCATTCCAGTGCTTCACCGCCCTCCCACGAAAAAAGTTTTTTCCTAATATCAAACCTAAACCTCCCCCACTGCAACTTGAGACCATTATTAGTGATCTGAGTACAAGACAGTGTTTACAGTCTCTCACGGTTTAAACCGCTAGAGCCACCTCACTTTCTCTGCCTGGTTGTGCTCATTTGACAGTAGGAGACACTAAAGGCAACTTAGGTCAGCGTAAAAGACCCAGTAGTGTAGACATACATTAACAGGTCGACTTAAGGCCACTTCTATCAACCTAACTGTAATGTAGATCAGGCCTAAGTATCTACCTCCCTGGGCACCCTGAGGATTAATTTATTTCAATATGCAATCTGACATCCTTCAAGGAATAGTTAAGTAGGTGTAAAATACTGTGGTAGCTGTAAAAAAAAAGCGGATATTTATCTTTTGACAGAGTAAAACAAGATTAATGTGTAAACACTATGGAAATCATGTTTGATAGCAAAGATGGTGTTGCTGAATCAGTAACTTTGTTGAAAAACAGCACTCACAAATACAACTTTCAGATAAAGTTCCAATCACACACAGAGGGTTGGTCTTCACTAGGGGTGGGGATCGGCTGAAGATACGCAACTTCAGCTACGTTACTAACGTAGCTGAAGTCAGCATATGTACAGCCTACTTACCTGCCGTCCTCATGGCGGCGGCAGTCAGTTGCACGCTCCCCCATCAACTCCAGCTTGCGCCTCATGTTAAGCTGGAGTTACCAGAGTCGACGGGGGGCCGCGGGTGATCGATTTCTCGCATGTTAACCAGACGCGAGAAAATCGATCGCTAAAAGAGCAATGGCTACCCGCCGTAGTGAAGACGTACCCTTAGGGCTGGTCCCCACTACAGCTTAACCTCGACTTTAGCGACGTTAATTCGACATAAACCTGTACCCGTCCTCACACGGATGCCATTTGCGTCAATTTAGAGGACCCTAAAAATCGACTTCTGTACTCCTCCCTAACGAGAGGAGTAGCACTGAAATCGACCTCTCTGGATCGATTGTGGACTAGTGAGGATGAATGGGACATTATTGGCCTCCAGAGGCTGTCCCAAAATGCTCCATTCTGACCGCTCTGGACTGCCTCACTGCTCCACTGTGACCGCTCTGGACAGCACTCTCAACTCGCTGCTCTGGCCAGGTAGATAGGAAAAGACCCGGGAACATTTGAATAGCATTTCCTGTTTGGTCAGCGTGGCCAGCTCACCTGCACAGCTCAGTCGCCATTCAGAGAAATCAGCAGCACAAGCCGCCATACAGAGCTCAGCATCACAAGACGCCATGCAGAGCTCAGCAGCACAGGAGACCAGCCAGAGGAAAAGAGCTCCAGCATGGTCCAATCGTGAGGTGTTGGATCTCATCGCTATCTGGGGAGAGGAATCCGTGATGTTGGAACTCCGCAACAACAAACGGAATGCCAACACGTTTGCCAGGGTCTCCAAGGCCATGCTGGAAAGGGGCCACAACAGGAACGCGCAACAGTGCCGCGTGAAAATTAAGGAGCTGAGGCAAGCGTTCCAGAAAGCCAAAGAGGCAAACGGACGCTCAGGGGGTCCACCTTGGACATGCCCGTTCTACAATGAACTATATCAGATAATGGGGGCGCCCCCACCACCATCGCACCGGTCTGCGTGGACTCCACACATGGGATAATGGTCAGGGCCGAGGAGGATTCGAATGAGGAGGAGGAGGAGGAGGAGGAGGGAAATATCACGGAACAGCAGGACGCAAACGGAGAAACAGTATTATTACCAGACAGCCAGGAGCTTTTTATCACGCTGAAGCCAGTACTCACCCAACCCTCCCAAGCGGGTACCCAAGCCGGCGAAGGGAACTCTGGTGAGTGTTTTTTTTTTTTAAGGGATTAGATGACTCATGATTTTTAAAGGAAGCATTTATTAATGGTTAACTTGCCCTAAGGACTTAGCATGCTTTCATTGCTGGTCAGTTTCTACTCAAAGAGTTTGTCAATATACTCCGGGATTGACCAGAAGTCCTCCACGGACATTTCACTGAAGCTATCCAGGAGGTAGTGATGAATCTTCCGCAACATCTCCCCTTCAGACGGCCAAATGCACACTGTACTGCCATCCTGCACTTGCTCAGCCTGTAGTTGAAGAGCTCCTGACCCCTGTACAGGGCTCCTGTGTAGGGCTTCATAAGCCAGGGCATTAAGGGGTAGGCTGGGTCCCCAAGGATAACGATCGGCATTTCTACACCCCCCACAGTAATTTTCTGGTCGGGGAAGAAAATCCCTTGCTGCAGCTCTCTAAATATCCTAGAGTTCCTGAACACACGAGCGTCATGAACCTTTCCCGGCCATCCCACGTACAGGTCGGTGAAACGTCCCTTGTGGTCAACCACTGCTTGCATGACCATAGAACAGGGGTCTGCAACCTTTACCACTCAAAGAGCCATTTGGACCCGTTTCCCACAGTAAAGAAAACACTGGGAGCCACAAAACCCTTTTGACATTTAAAATGAAATAACACTCTCTTCTTCCCTCCCCCTTCTTCCCTCCCCCACCCTCTTCTTCCCTCCCCCTCCCCTCCAGCCGTGCTCTCGCTCTTCTTCCCTCCCTCCCCCCCCCTCCGGCCGTGCTCTAGCTCTTCTTCCTCCCCCCCCTTCCTCCCCCCCGCTCCGGCCGTGCTCTCGCTCTTCTTCCCTCCCCCTCCAGCCGTGCTCTCGCTCTTCTTCCCTCCCTCCCCCTCCCCTCCAGCCGTGCTCTCGCTCTTCTTCCTCCCCCCCCCCCCGGCCGTGCTTTCACTCCCCCCCTCCCCCAGCTTGCCTTGCCTTGCCTCGTGCCCCGGCCCCGGCTCGCTCTTATCCGCCGGCTCCGCCGCGCTTCGCCTCCTGCCCCGGCCCGACTCGCACTTCTCCGCCGGCTCCGCCTCGCCTCGTGCCCCGGCCCCGGCTCCGCCTCCGTTCTTCTCCCCCCCCCCCCCGCCGCTCGCCTCTTATTGACCCCGCCCCTCTCTTTCGGCTGCGGCTCCGCGCACTGGTTGGACAGTGCTGGCGGGCCGCATAGAAAACAGTCTGCGGGCCGGTTAAAATTAGAACACACAGGGAGCCGCATCGGAGGGATGAAAGAGCCGCATGCGGCTCCGGAGCCGCGGGTTGCCGACCCCTGCCATAGAATAATATCCCTTCCGGTTTCTGTACTCGGCGGCCTCGTTGTCCGGTGCCAGGATAGGGATATGAGTCCCATCTATAGCCCCACCACAGTTAGGGAATCCCATGGCGGCAAAGCCATCTATTGTAGCTTGCAGGTTTCCAAGGTTTATAACCCTGGGTAGCAGCAGCTCGACGATTGCTCTGCTTACTTGCATCACAGCAGACCGCACTGTAGATTTACCCACCCCAAACTGATTGGCGACTGACCGGTAGCTGTCTGGCGTTGCAAGCTTCCAGAGGGCTATCGCCACTCGCTTCTCAACTGTGAGGGCCGCTCTCATTCTGGTATTCTTGCGCCGGAGGGCCGGGGAAAGCAAGTCACAAAGTTCCATGAAGGTGCCCTTTCGCATGCGGAAGTTTCTGAGCCACTGGGAGTCATCCCAGACCCGCAGCACTATGCGATCCCACCAGTCAGTGCTTGTTTCCCTTGCCCAAAATCGGCGTTCCATGGCATGAGCCTGCCCCATTGCCACCAAATTCGCCAGATTGTCGGTCACCCTACTTCCAAAAACGTCAGTGTCCCTGTCCCTGCTGTGCACGTCCAGGTCCATCTCCTCATCACTGTCATCGGGTTCCAGAAAGCGCAGTTGTCTCCGGATCGCATTCCTCTGCAGACGGTACAGCATAAAATCCACAACAGTGCACGAGGTCTGCACAACGGCCAGTACTGCAGCGGTGGCATCAGTGGGCTCCATGCTTGCAGTGCCATTTCCAGTGTTTTAAAAGCACGGCCTTCACATTTTCTGCACTAGGTGCCACTTGACATTAATAAATAATGGGTCAATAGGTCAGATCTTTACAATAACTGGGCCCTCGCTGGTCCTCTTCACAAACACCACTGGAGACCACCTTATGTGCAGCACCCATGTACTTTATTAGCTGTGTCTTGTCCCCACAACCTACTATTTACAATATATACAATTCAACAGACCACTGCTTAGGAAGGCAGCAAGCTTCCTGGCCCACAGGGATACAGAGCCCCCACGCTCTTCCCTTTCCTGTCTCCCTGGTCTCCTCCTCCTCTCCTTCTGGCTTCCTTCCTGCCAGCTTTTATAGCTGGCTCCTCAGGCCTGCAGGTGTCTCCCCTCAGGTAATTAGGGTGTGGCCTCCCAGCCAGCTCCAGCTAGTAGCTTCTTTTCCCTGGGTCAGGGCTAACAGGGGCCTGGCTTGATCCTCTAAACCAGCACCCTGTTACACCCCTCCCCTCCCCTCTCCTCGAGCTGATTGGGGCCCTAAGCAATTGTTTAATCTGCTTCTGCCTATTGCCAGCTCTAAGTACTACAGCAATTTGATATGATTTATGTTTCATGAAATTCTGATGTGCTGTAAGGGATTGGAAGACAGGTAAATCTCAAGATTTCCCTTGTTTTTGCTTCAGATAAAAGAAAGTAAGGAAGTTATCAGAAAGTGGCTCTGCAGAGACTACATTAGAAAAATTGTTTGATGGTAGCTCATTTTTGCAAACACATTATCCAGGTAAAGTTGCCATGGTCAATGGGAACTTGGTTTATGAGTTTTATGAGTCCTAGCCTATGACAAAAGGCTGGGAACCAACAGTTGAGCCAGCACTCTGGTCACTTAAACACCAGTTAATTTCCCCCAGGGTAGACCTGGCAGGGCCAAATTAATGGATTAGAAGGACTGGGGAGGCCACCAAGAGAAATGGCCAGTTAACACAAGAAGTATAAGGCGGCACAGGAAGGAAGCAGATGGGGTGGGAAGAGAGGCAAGAAGAAGAGATCTCTGGGTAGAGAGGTCTCTTCTCTCTCCTCAGCAGAGAGCAGAGGAGAGACTGAAACTAAACAACAGGGTGTATGGATTAGTAAAGTAGGAGACTAGCAAGTATAAATAAAGTGTCCCAGCACAGTTTAACTGATGGCCTCAGAGTCTGTGTAGACAGATCAGACAGGAGCAGGATGTCGCCTGGTGACATAGCCATATTAGTTTGACCTTCCTGAGGCAAACTGAAGTAAGGCATATGTATTTTACAGGAGATGCAAGGCAGTGGGTTTGTTATTTAACAAGACATTAGGTTAGGATCACAGCTAGATAATCCTCAGCTATGCCAATTTATAGCAGCTGAGAATGTGACCCACTGTGACCCTTCCTTCACTTTCTCCACCCTCTGCTCCCACACAATGGTTTGGACCAGTTCATAAATCACTACGTGATCTATGCAAACACCACAGGCCTACTACACCTTGCTACCTGTGGTTCTGCTTAAGTCAGCTGGGCAAAATTCACCTGGTGTTGAGGGCGAGCACAAGCCCTGTCCTCGTTTCAGTGATTTTAACCATGTAGAAATTGGAGAGGGGGATTTCACTCTATACTTATTAATATGCATGTGCAGAGTCTGGCCCCAAGTCTCTCTTTTAGGCTTATATACCATTCTGTGCAGTACTTGAGTGCCTTCATGTGCATTGAGAGATGTACACTGGAAAAAAAATTCATTACACTGAATAAGCAGATAGCAATATTGGTAAAATCCACTCTACCCACATACAACCTGATGCCTGGCTGTTGTGGCAGGGTGTTGGCCAGGGAGTTACTGAGCCAGCCCTGTTTCCCCTTTAAGAGAGAAAAGCCTCTGCTGGCAGCCCCTGGGCTTTGGGAGCGGGTTGCCTAGCAGGGTGGGGCCCTGGTCTAATTAGGACTGAAGAGGTTGCACCTGGCAGCCTCCAGGGGAATATAAAACCTGGGGGACAGGAAGCCAGAGAGGGAGAGTAAGAGGTGCAAGGGAAGTAGAGCGAGGAAGTAGAGCTAAGGCTAGGAGCCTGCAAGAGCTGACTGCTTCCTGAGGCCATCCAAGCTGAGGGCTGGGCCTCAGCTGAACTGTAAAGCTGTACGTAGGTGGTGGGGTTTGCACTGTGAATAAAAGGACACTGGTGAAGCAAAAGGGGTCTCCTGCCTGCCTGTGAAGTGGGCGGCAAGCGAACTGCCTACACTGTACACAAGTGAAAAGCAGAGGATCCAGGGAAGTGAAATCCATCCTCCCAACACAATAGCCACTACTTCAGCACATGTTCTGGAATATCAGTCAACTCCTCTGAAACACTTTGGCGAAGACCAACGCTTCCTAATCACAGAGCTTGTGGCCTATCCCTTGGCCTACCCTTTTGTTGGCCTACCCAGAGCTGGCTCAGAAACCCCCTTTAGGAGGAGACTTCCCTCCCACTCCTCACAATGCTTCAGCATGGTCTGTAAGTGGTACAAAGGTCCTTGCTCAGACCTGCACACCTGGAGAACATCTGTATCTGCTTATGGATGTGAGTGATTACAGTAAAAATCCCTTCCTAGGCCAAAGGACAGAACGATACATATGCAGCAGAAGAAAAGCTATGCAATCTGAAGGTTTCTGTTAGCAGGAGGGAATCTTCCTCATTAAACTCCAGTAAAACTACTAAGTAGTATATTTTGCCTCTCAGGTTGGTGTGGTTAATCCTGGAACTCTTATGTCTTTGCTCCTAATAGTCTAGGCCAGTCTTCCCCACTACAGCATTCTTCCTTTGAGATGGCACCACCACATACTGGACAGTATCCATTTTACTATACCAAATTGCCTTTCTAGGGGTTCAGATTTGGACAAAAACTTAGGTTTTGTAAGACTGGAACTTTACATGCCTAACAACATAGTAGTTTCAGCTGCAAGGGAAGCAATGGAATAAAAGACAAACCTGCCCCTGCATTGTTCATAACCCAGATCCTAGATGGTTGTGTTAAGGTGTGGGAAATGAAACGGACTAGAAGTTACAAGTGTAATTTGCTCATCCATTTTCATGGTCACACAGAGAAACGTAGAAAGCAAAACATACACTTCAAAGAGTGAAGAGTAAATTAGACTTTTAAAGCCCCTTGAGTATTAATCTAACGGTATTATTGAGCCAGATTCTCAGATGCTGTAAATCTGCACAGCTCCCTTGACTTCAATGCAGCACATCATTGCTTTAATTTTCCTCAAACATTCAGGATATTGACAATACTGCACATGCAGCTCTGTAGCGGGGTGCTCCCCGCTCCCTGCCGGCCAGGGCTGCGATAGCCCTGGGGAAGGGGGGGTCATGGCTGTGAACCTACAAACTCCCAGGCTGATTGGGAAGCAGGCTCAGCTGGGTGGCCACGCCCCAAACACTCAGGCCTGTATAAAGCAGAGAGGCAGAGGCCTGAGGAGGGAGAGAACAGAGGGGAAGACACAGTCTCCTCTGGAAGCAGAGGGAGACGGGCCTAGCTGTGGGGAGGCCTTAAACAAGGTACCTGGACTGGGGCAGGGTTGGGGCTAGGCACTGGAGCTAGGGAGCTCTAACCTGAGAGCCCCATACTGCAAGGCCTGACAGGGGGCCTGACCCAGGGGTACTAATCAGTCTCCCTGAGCCATAAACAGGGTACCTGGACTGGGACAGGGCAAGGACAACGCAACTGGGAGCCAGGGGAGCTGCAAAACTCTAGTGAGAGGGCCCCAGGCTGCTGAGCCTAGCGAAGGCCCATCCCACAGGGTACTGGGGCTGCAAGGGGGCAGTCCTGGGCTTGGTAGAAGCAGCTGGCCTCCCTTCTTGCCTGTGATGAGCAGCCTGATACTGCAGTCCGCCTCAGTGCGTGGAGGCAACTGGTGACTAGCAGAGGCAAAGCCTGAGGCAAGGTAGAGATAGTGGGTGCAGGGTTCCCCAGGGAGGGGAGACCCTAAGACTCAGGGGGGGTTCTGCAAGGGTGCAGCACCCTCAGTTCGTGGGCACCGGGGTCCGGGAGGGACACGGGGCCAGAGCAGGAGCAGACATCAGCTGGCAGATGGCGCTCCAGACGCTGCAAAGAGCTAATTCCCAAGACGACCAGCGGGAGGCGCCGCCGGGATGAGTGACCGCTCTGCTACAAGCTCTAATAAAATAATGGCATTAAACTGTTCAGGATTTTTCCTGAAATTACTGTAAGCCTGCGTGTTGGCTCTGGGAGATCTAGGTTTACAAATTACCTTCAGTAGGCCAACTTCTCCCCTCAAATCCACCTCTGCCCCTCCACTGGGTTTCACTAGTGCAACTATGAGGGAAATTTGGTCTCTCCATGCCCGATCATTTTAACTGCTTGCACTTCATCTGTAGACTTTCTGCAGTTACAGTTCTATGAAGCAATATCTTAAATAACCTGTAGACGTTTCTATATCTATATGCTGCAAAATTAGGACCCCAGCCTACAATGCTATGAAATCCTCTCCAAACCTTACAGTTCCGTGAAGAGTAGTACTCCTGCATACTTATTTAGATAAAAAGTTGCTAACATGAATGCAGAACACCAGACTCACTGTCTTTAGGATACATCATAGAGTGCTAGAGACTAAGCCCTTATTGTGAACCAACATAGGCTCCCAGCCATTCTCTACTAGCACAGGGATGGTATGAACTTGCCTACAATGATCACTTTTTTTTTTTTTTTAAGTGCTGCTAAGTAAATATTGACATCAGGTCACTGCTTTTGAGATTGTGGTGTCAGCACTCTACGCCAACCCTGGTTAAATTATTAAATGACTTCCATCTATTGATTATACACCTGCTCCTGCTTCCATTTAAAAATCAATGGTTTAGGATCAGGACAAAACTGGAGTGTGAGCAGAGATGGGATTACCATTCGCAAAGTCATCATGTATGAAATGCATGTCAATGCCATGCATAGTCCTCAATACCCACTTATGATGCATCTGAAAATTTTGCTTTGTATTCGTTGTTTCCAGCTGGTAAGTTACATTTAAAAGGAGCTAAGAATACATTAATTAAATGTAGAGCTATTCTACACATTTCAAACAAAAAATGTTTAATGGCCTTTTTCTAAAACAAATGTTCATTTTTTCAAAATATTCTGTTTATTCAGTAACAAAAATATAACTATTTAATTCTTCTCACCCCCCACCCATTTCAATGGCTAGGAGGGGGAAAAGGCAACAAAAACGAACAAAAACAGGTTTTGTTTTTTTTTTTTAAAAAAAAAAAAGGTAGAAAATAGGAGGAGAAGTTTTTTTTAAAAAGGGGGTGTTCAAAGCCAAAACTTTGTTGTGAAAAGTCTCAGGGGAAAAACTGCTGAAAGTTAAATTTGAAAGTTTCCATATTTTTCATGCAATATTCACCATTGTTTGATCAGCTCTACTTCAATATTTATCCAATATTAATTTTCCAAATAAGCAACTGCTGTATTTACACCGGACTATTCTGTGATCACAAATGGAGGCTGGGGGTGCAGGGGAAAAAGGGTTGTGGTCTATGTAATAATGCAGGGGGAGGGGGTTAGCCACAAGACAATCTCTTTTTTAAGAGGCAGTCCATGCTATGAAAATGTGAGAATCCTTGCCTTATGTGTCACATCTTGGTTCTGGGTTGTATAAGTTATCTATCAAGGTCTGTCTCACAAAAGACCAGGTATCCCTAATATAACAAATGAGGTTGAAAAATATACAACTTTGTAATCGGTCTATGTTCTATCCTGAAAAGCAATAGGAAATGAGAAATGTTGGCCTCTAAGAAGTAGGATCCTTCATTAAGTTACACCAGTGTGTGATCATTTACCTAGATCGTCACTATTTAAAACATTACAAGCATTAAATATCAGATTTAACTGCTGCCTCTTCCCTGCGCCTCCCTTCCCCAAAGGCCTGAAAGTCCTTCAATGCAGCAGAACCACCACAGTGCCACTTTTTTGACCTAGCAGGTAGTAAAGAGTCTGCACAGGGGAATGTGCTTCACAATGCCAGTCCTTATAGCGGTGTGCATGGGAGGGCTGGCCACAGGGATGTGCTTGGTGAATCCCCCAGAATGGGGGTGCTTTAAACCTGCATGGTTAGGCTGACCATACGTTCAGTTTTGAACAGGACAGTCCCGTTTTTTACATATTTTTGGACTGTCCCGTCTTTAACATAAATATCAAATTTGTCCCGTTTTTGCTTTTTGCAGGGACCCATGGCTGGGTCCCGCCTCCTCCCACCCCCTCCCGCAGCCCTTCAGTCCCTTCCCCTCACGGCCTCGGGCCCCCCTCCCCGGCCTGCTCCCCCCCTCCCCTCCGGTGCCGCAGAGCCCGCGTGGCGTGATTGGCTGGGCCGCTCCCACGTGGGGCAGAGTGGAGCTGCTGGCCGGGCAGGGGCTGCCTGGCGCCTCGCTCCTCCTGCCCCCCCCCCATGTGGAGGAAACGCCACGTGCAGCCCAATGATATATATCCCAAGCACGGGGATTATGAGCTCAGGGAGCCAGGGGGCGAGGCCGGCAGTGGGGGCGGGCGCCAAGCGGAGCCGGAGGCAGTGCAGGCCTGGGCGGGGAGGAGGCGGCACCGCCCCAGGCCCCATGGAGCTGGAGAACATTGTCCCCAACAACACCGTGCTGCTCAAGGCGTGTGAAGGGAGGGGGGGGACCGGACGGGGGGGCATGGGATGGAGGGGGGAGGGAGTGTGGGGTGGGGGGCCATGGCTGTGTGTGAGGGGGGCAGGGGGAAAGAGGGGTGCATAGGGGCCGTGTGTAAAAGTGGGTGGAAGTGGGGGGCACAGGGTTGTGTGTGAAGGGAGGTACTGGCTGGGGCTGCATGTGAAGAGGGGTTGAGCGCTCAACCTGCCGCTGCTTTGGGGTTTCCCCCGCTGGCCCCTTGCCAGCTGGGGTCCTGCCACCTGCCCCAGTCAGCTCCCACTGTCAGCCTGGTTGTAGGGGGTGACCTTCCTTTACCCCCACCCAGCCTCCCCCCATCTAACCACCTTCCCTCCCCCACCCCTGCCTGGCCCGGCCCATCCCACGGAACCTAACCTCCTCCCAACCCAGCTTCCTGCCCCCCATGCCTGACCCGCCCAGCCCAGCCTCCCCATTTTATTAACCGGGATTAAGGTTTTCCCGATCATCCTGGATAATCGAGAATCTACTGTATGTTCGTGTAATAAAACTTTTTTTATCGTCTTACTTTTTCATAAATACAGAATATTACATAACCCCGTCCCGTTTTTGCTATCCCAATGTCCCATTTTTGTCTCAAGGAAATATGGTCAGCCTATGCATGGTGGACAGCAAGAGTCCCCAGATGCGACGATAGCCCCTAAGCTGCAGCAGGGATAGAAGAATGGCTGTGTAGCCGCTTTTAAAAAAATAAAGGACTGAGTGCACCCACAGATTGGCACTGGCTTACAACGTCCTTACTAGGAGGGCCCTACCAAATTCACAGCCATGAAAAACACATGCCGGACCGCAAAGTCTGGTCTTCCCCTATGAAATCTGGCCTTGTGTGTGCTTTTACCCTATACTATAGGGATTTAATGGGGAAGACCAGTGTTTCTCAAATTGGGGGTTCTGACCCAAAAGGAGATCCTGGGGGGACATATTTTAGGGGGGCTGCAGTATTACCACCCTTACTTCTGAGCTGCTGCCTTCGGAGCCAGGCAGCCGGAGAGCGGTGGCTGCCAACCGAGGCCCAGCTCTGCAGACAGCTGTGCAAAAGAAAGAATGGCAATACCACACTATGGCATCCTTACCTCTGCATTGCTACTGGTGACGGCCTTGCCTTCAGAGCTGGGCTCCTAGCCAGCAGCTGCTCTCTGGCCACCCATGCCAGAAGTAAGGGTAGCAGTACTGCAAACCCCTCCCCACAATAACCTTGCAACACCCACCCCTCCCACCACCTCCTTTTTGGGCCAGAACCCCTACAATTCTAGCTCATGATTTCAGCTATATTGACCAAAATGGACTGTGAATTTGGTAGGGCCCTACTTATTACCCTTCACTGGCCTATGTGAAGTGATTGATTCTCTCAGGTGGCTACACCACAGCTGGCACTAGTTGGTAGTTTCTCTGGATAGTTGGTCCTTGGTCTGTCTGCTGAGACTGGATTACCCTTCTCCATTGAGCCGGTTCCTGTAGGTCATGGCCGAAGTGCATTGGCAAGACAAAGTAGGGAAGGTTACATTACTCACAGAACAAGTACAACAATACAGGCTGGTGCAAAGAAGTGATCTCCTCCCCATTAAATGTTCTTGCCTGGGAGCCCCCTGGATTTAAATGGGAAGCAGCTGCTATCCGGGTTCTCTGTCAGGGATCTTTCCGTAGGGATGGATTCCCTTACTAATCTGACAGAGCCCAAATTTGTTAAACACCTGGGCTAGCTACAAAGCTCATCTTTTTAATTGGATATTTGGGACAGAGTTGGGTTGGTGGCTTGCAAGTTGGAGCCTCTGTAGGTTTGCATTTAGAGAGGGCAGGTTGTGTGGGTGGGTTTTGTTGTATTCATGGGATAGTCCACATAGTATTTATTGAATTATAATGTTGACATGCTGAAGTATTGTTCTGGAAGCTGAAGTAGTTGTAATATTAGAGGTGTGAGCAAGTGAAGGCCTCAATCCTGCAATGTGATGCATGTTGGCAGACCCTTAAGCCCTTGCATTGGCTGGGACTCTGCACAGGTGAAAGGATTTGCCCTTGTGGATCAGACTGCAGAATTAGTATTAACATTAATTTAATAAGGCTGCAGTCTTCCAGGCTAGCAAACTGGCAGCCTTCCCCAGTATTAAACACACATACACCACCAACACCAACACCCACTCCTCACTTTACCCTCCCCCACCAAAAAATAAAACACACTTACTGTTCTTTTTGTACATCAAGATTTCAAAGGAATTCATTTCGTAGTTCTCGAACGTTTGCCGCACCTTGTCAATTGTGTCTTTGTCTGTCAGCTCCCCATACATAAAACTGCAAACAAACCAAGGAATTCAAGTAAGATATTGGAGAGTCGTACAAAGCCGTTTGCTTACAGCGTGAAAGAGGGCCTAGACAAAAATTGCCCTTGTTTGATGGTGCCCTATTATGTCACCTGCAAAGCATAACTGACAGATGCATCCTAGAGAAATTAAAGAGAAAAAAGGGACAAACATTTTTTCTCAAGCAACAACACAACACTACAAGTTATTTAATAGAAAGTAAATCTGCACTCAAATACCTGCAGGTGCTGCTTTTTTGCATAACTTCTGCTCTGTGATATCCTGATAGCTTGCAAAATCCATCATTGCTGTATACAATGGGCCAATCCACTATCTGGGCATTACCCAAGACAAAATTAGTATCTGTTTGAAAGAACACATTGGTTAGACAGTTAGATAGCTCTGTGGCTGCATTCCTAGATCTATATTGATTTGTTTGGGGTCCAATCCCACGCACTTTACTCACACAGTATTCCTACTGACGTCAACAGGATTATTTGCAGATTAAATACACTTTACTGGCAGAAAGCCTGAGTGATTGGACTTTATGCAGGTAAAATATGGGATTCACCTCCCCATAGCCTATCTCCAATCCAGGACTAATATACGGGATTACAACACAGTTCCTCTTTCCTCCACCTCCCCAGCCATTCACCAATCCAGCTCCACCCACTGGATAAGTGGCCAAGACCTCTGTGCAACAGTTGTCTGGCATGTGCTCGGAATTTGGATTCAGTGGACCCTCCTATCACCTTCACCCTTTGCGGTTGTCGGTTCTGACCTAACACTATTTTCCATGCCATACAGGGGCCTAGAGCCTCACTAGCACGCTGAACATGGTGCTTAAGGGCATGGCCAGACTGACACTTTTGCACCTCTAGGCACAGCATCTTCAGCGTCCCACCCCCCACTTCCCAGCTGACCTTCTTATTGCACCCAGTTTTAGAGAGGTAAGGTGCCCCTAAAATGCCAGGACCCCTGGGCATGTGCCTATTGTACCTAATTGGAAATCCAGCCCTGTTTAAGGGCCTTTTGCTGGCCATCCATGCCAGGGTGAATTTCACCCAGCAGGAATAGAGTGAGCAGGATTCAAGCCTTAATGCTTACTACTGCTTTTGTAGAATTGATGCATCCTTCAAATAATTAGAACATTGACTGTTGTGCATACAGCCAGATTCTCCACTGCCTTGGACCTTGCTCAGCCAGCCACATCCGCACAAAGGAAGATCAGAACACTGCTCCACTCACTCATGAAGAGGAATCCAATTTGCTATCATTTTAGCACAGACTTCTCACAGGCATCAGTGAGGACACAAGGAGCCAGGCAGGAAGAATCAGGCCCATCACCATTATGAAGGGTGGCTAGACACTCAAGTGAATTTAAACAAAGAACAAAAAGGATTATGTAGGCCTCCATATTTGTATTTAAAGCACTCTCTGGCAGAGAATGTATTTATGGCAGTCAATGATTCCTGAAAGTGAAAGACTAAAGACAATTTAACTATTAATGGTGGGTGGAATTCCTTTTCCCTTTTCAAAATTTTGCAGCAAGCATAAAATGGGTTTAAATAAATAAATTTTAAAAAACCACTTTATCCACTTAATTTCATTGCCCAGTTCGACTTGGAACAGGAGAAGTATCTGTATACACACTTTAGAGTGAAATATGCTGGTAATATATCTTCAAGACATCTTAACTGCTTTGTTTCTCACAACCATTTCCAGAAGCAATACACATACTCTACCCCTTACTATGATTCACTAAGATAAGTTGTTTCTTCTCATTGTTTTTGCCTGAATCAAGTACTTGAGATTTTTTAAAAAAATATTAACACTGTACTGTATCTTGTTGGAATACATTTTGTAAAAAATCCATCAGGAAACAAAAGACAGCAGTGAAATATACACTTATGAACTTTAGATCACATTGTGTCCCAACAGCAATGATTTTGATGACTTTACCCATTCATTTTAGTTTGACTCTTCTCCTCCTCCCCAAAAGGAAATTCTACTTCCAGAGCTGTGTACAGGGGCTCCTATTTATTTATAGGGTGGCTCTCCCCAGGCATCTGAGCACAGAACTGGGCTCCCAAAAATATGTTCTATAACTAGAGACCTGAATTTATCTATATCTTAGGTACTCATGTGTCTCCCCCTTTCCCCCCACGACCATTACTATCATATCTAAAGGCCAGGTCTACACTCGGGGTATGGTCGACCTAAGATACACAACTTGAGCTACTCTATGCCGGGGGGGGGGGGGGGAGGGGGGGCTGGACAAAGAAGAATCCTCCACCAGCTACTTAAGCTGTGTTTAGGACTCTTCGGCTCTGGGAAAGTGGTGCAAAATATATTGCCCAAGGTGTTACAATGTGGCCAAATTAACATTTTGGGATTCCCTACACATTACTTCAGCAGCCTAGAGGAGCTGTGCAGGAACAGCAGCTGGCAGGGCAAGAATGCCCCAAGCACAGTACAGGCTGTAAGACCCCTAACTCTGCCCCCTTGTGGTCCTCAAAAGAGGTGGAACTGGGAGCACTATGGGGATTCTGGGTGGAGCTACAAGCCGTAGTCAGTGTGGAACATCCTGAATACATAGGCACAAAGCTCTTGGAGATGCAACACAAGATCAGACCCAGTCTCCTCCTGCTTCCGCAACTGAGCTTTTAAACTCTTCTACCCAAAGAGGTGCACAGCTATCCATGTAAGCAGATCCATAAAAGCCATCCTATGAAGATCTGTGGTATCTTGAAGACAGTAGGACTATTTTCATGATTAATAACTGCTTGGGTGAGTAGGTTATGTAGGATTGGGATTTAAGAGCTTAGGCAACCACTTTGTGGTCACACTCCTATATGTATGGAGTACATCACACCACCTCCCCTTCTTACACCTCAAGTTACTATGACAACACTTCATAGGTCTTCAGTAGAGTTTGAACCCGGCATGGGCCTCTACATTTCAGGTAAAAGAGTAACCCTCTTTGTTGATATCTGTAGCAGGCATAGCACACTTAGCTCTGCTACATTAGTTAGCTGGGCATTGAACGGCATAGATGGCATGTTACAACCAATGGCAGAGTGCAACATAGTTTGGGATGTTATGGAGGCCAAAAGCATAACTGGGTTCAAAAAAAGTTAGATAAGCTCATGGAGGATAGGTCCATCAATGGCTATTAGCCAAGATGGTCAGGGATGCAACCCCATGCTTTAGGTGTCTGTAAACCTCTAACAGCCAGAAGCTGGGACTGGATGACAAAGGATGGATCAGCCAATAAATTGACCTTTTCTGTTCATTTCCTCCGAAGCATCTGACACCAGCCAATGTCAGAAGACAGAATACTAGTCTGACCCAGTGTGACCAGGCTTATGTTTTCATGTCACTGAAACAGGAGTACAAAATGCTACCCTCTCCCTTGCTGAAATGAACAAGGGGCCCTGTGAAAAAAAATAGTATGCAACAATCCTGTAATTAATTACACCAAAAAGCATAAACATAAAGGGAGTAAGTTTAGGTTTGCCAGGCAACCTTTAGTTCTGGTTATTTCCAAATTTGTGGAGCACTTTGCTACCTGAAGGTTTTTTTTAATATAGTATTTTGGTTTTCATTTTTGATAGCAAATGTAGTTCTAGAAATATAGTACTCCCCTGCAAATACATCTCTTGAAAAACCTCTACAATCAGAGTTTACACTCGCAGTTTGCATTAGTGATTCCCACAGAGCAATTATTTATTTGATCATTTTAATTCAGGTTT
Source organism: Sternotherus odoratus (assembly GCA_032164245.1). Lineage (NCBI taxonomy): Eukaryota > Metazoa > Chordata > Testudines > Kinosternidae > Sternotherus > Sternotherus odoratus. The sequence continues at coordinate 136,549,764 of JAVMKO010000003.1, read as the reverse complement.
ATCCCTAAATTGTGCAGGCTTGTGCTCAGTGTTGTAAATCAAGAGTAACTATCAAGGTCAGTGGGGATATATCAGTGTAATACCAATGTGAGATCAAAATAAGCCCCAACATCTAGACAACTTTGTAAGAAAATACATTATTGGAATTCTTTTGAAAAGATGAATGTAAACATTTCTTTGAGCACAAGTGGCTTAGAGCCTAAACTTCAGATGCAGAGTAGGGAGACACACCCACCAATCACAAAATGTGTGTCTGAATAAGAAGTGCAGTACAGGGCCCTCCAGAAAATATTAATCTGTTCAAATGCAAACAGCAACGTATAGTGCTATATAAGTATTGAGATAGCAGAGGACAGCCAATGGGATAACATGTTGCTCTCATATTCATGATACTCCACTGAGATAAATGGAGTTGCACAGATGCACATTTTGGCTCAGTATCTATTGAGCTGATTTCTTGGGTAGGGATGGGTTGATATTTAAACATCACCACATTATGTGACCTGATTTGCCATGTTAAAATGAGTCTTCTGTGCTGAGTAACAACATCTGTGGCCATTGTAATGCAAGTCCTCAATATTCTGCCTCTATTTTCAGATACAGCCTGGATCTACAGTGCAAAACTATGCATTATAAAGACCTAAATATGGCCATTTGTATGTAGATATAAAAGGTTCACATAATAAAACACACACTTTACTGAGACAAAAAGGGTTTTAAAGACTCTACAATTGCTAGGGCATGAGCAAAGCTTCAGTGCAGTACACGCATTTCAATGCTGCATTCTAAGCCTCCTATTTGCACATAAAGCACAGTACACAGACAGACTAAAAAGAATTGCAGAAGATGCATTTCATCATACTTACCACAAAAAACAAAAGAGACACTAACTAAAACAACAAACTTCAAGTGACTCAGTTTGAACAAGTGCACAAAAATGAAAGCTACTTTCAGCCAGCAGTTCACACAGAGATTAATAGTTCCATGCCAACATTTGTTATTTTACATTGCTATAGTAAATATTTCACAATAGACCTCTACCACCAGAAAAGTTTTCAACGGCAAACAGCAATACATCCCGCCAACAGTGATAGCCCTCACTCTTTTGATGATTGCATATCTTTAAAAAGATAGTCAAATATCAAATTAAGTCTACAAAATAATTGTTTAAAAGAAACACTTTTGCAAACCATTTTTCTCCTTTGTAAATTAACAGAAATTGGTACAGAACAATGAAGAAGTAATGGCTGAAATGGATAGAATGCATGGAAGCTGTCATGTGTATATTGTACATAGGATCATTCTGTACCTGTGTGTCTATGAGATAATGTCCAGACTGAAAGTTAAAAAAAGAAAGCATGTTAAAGCAAATGTGGCATCTAAAATGAAGTAACTTTCCAAAATTAAAGTTATTCATCAATAAATTAATGTTAAATCTTCACCCTATACAAATCTGCAAAAACCATATAATGTACTATCTTTAAAAAAAAAAAAAAGAAGATAACGTTTAACAATTAACTTCATTTAATTGTTTGTTTTTCCCCTTTCTGGTCTTAAAAAGAAACCCAGCAAAGAGCCTGTTTTGGGGTATGTTAGTTATATAGGTCTTCTGACAGTTTAAAATAAACCACTTGATTTATTGATATTTTCAGCCATCAAGAGTTTTTAAAGCATTTGATCAGACCTAATTTTATGCAGTCTTAATGGTATGCATTACAAAAATGCATTAACAAGTTCTCTAGCAAACAGGTTTCATTAAGATTTGTGTTATGATCTTGTTCTATGATTTAATAAAGACTGACTGATGAGTTGAATTACTACCGTGGAACTTTTTGGGTGTACAGAACATTAATTTTAAAATGCATATCTATCAGCCTTATGATTTATTCTTTTTTTCTTACTAGATTGAGTCATACATTTCCAGACACTATAAAAATTAGAACCTCGTACCTTAGTAATAACTAGCAAGGAAAAATTTCAGTACTCAAATTGGGCAAAATATTGGGATAACATTAGCTTACTAAAGAAGTAAAAAAGTTATGTTGCAAACTCTAGGTCTGTATTGCTCTCAGTGAAGTTAATAAGAGTTTTTCCATGGATATCAAAAGGAGCAAGACCAATCAAGAACAAAAATAGTTGTTTCTTCACATTGGCCCTAATTCACCAAAGTACACAAACATGTTCTTACTTTTAAGCAACTGAATAGCCCTGGTGACGCCCGGAAGAGCCTACTCATATACTTAAATACTTTAATGAATCAGAGCCACTAGGCCCAACCTAAAGACCCTACCTAAGAAAAAACTCCCATTGGATAGAATCTTGTCCAGTCTTCCAAGGTTGGGTACTTAAGGAATGTCAGCGTTATGCATTTGCCTTTAATAATGTGTAGCAAGTTAGTTCATGTATCAGATGCCTACTTTGTTTAGGTGAAATTCACTTTGTCCTATGCACATGAAGTGACAGGGATAGGAGGGAGGTAAAATTCGCTTCCCAGCCAACACAACTCCGCAGATGCTACTACAATCTAGGAGGTGAAATTTCTTCAGGGTGTTAGTCCCTGACAGCCACATAATTGACAATTCCACAGTCCGCAGTGCCACCTCTGGTTGGTCTATGTGGGGTTAGCATACAGACCTCTGAAACCAAAGGAGTTATAGTGCCTTGAACCAGTATAAAGGAGTGGAAAAACAGGTGCCTGCTCTAGCTTTCCTATTAGTCCCTCTAGAGACTTTCTACAGAGACTTCCCTTGTGGATTGTCAGCCCTGTTGATTACACCATATTTAATAGGCTTGTTTCCTTGTTACTGCAGAACATCACCGAGACACATCCTGCTAAGAGGGATCTCCCTGAGAGGAGCCTCACACTCTTCCTTCAAGGGATACAGGATTTGCCCCTTAACCTGATCAGTCCTCAGTGATCAAAGCTGATCTTAAGGGATCCACAGAAATGGCCAACTTCAGAGGCCCTGTGCTTCCAAACCCTCTCTTCTCTCCTCCAGGGTCTCTTACTATTCAGCTCCATTAAAGCAGTGCAGTAGGGGCTCTCCCTGACCAGGCCATATGAAGTGGGCACCACAGAAGTGATATTAGAGCCCCAGGCTCTATTACTTTTTCCAGGAAATTTTCCTGAAGGGTGCAGGGGGCTTCTCCCAAGCCCCACTCTGCCCTCCTCCACCCAGACTCTGCCCCCATCCTCCATGAGAAATCTAAACCTGCAGAGCATCCTCTCTCAGGTCCATAGGAGGAGTGGGAGGGAGATGCCACAGAAGTGACTGAGCTACCCATCAGCACAGAACTGGGGAAATCCACAAGTGAAGAAGGGTCTCCTGTACCTGGGGATCTAAGAGAGATTCTCCAGGGCAATGCTATTTTCTCCTAGATTGGTGCATTGTTGCTCAAAAAAGGTCTGTGCAGACCAAAAATGTCTGTCTCATATCCGCTCTACTAATTTGTGGGGGGGAAGTTACCTGTGCATGAATTTAAGTGCTTTTATAATATGCTTTGATATGAATACCTCAGTACTAACACACACAAGCCTATTGGAAAGACACTTAAACTGATGTTTACCAAAGTTTACCCTCTTCAAGCCTGTATTGACATTCCTAGCCCACTCAAACCTCCCAGTGATGTCAATGGAAAATCTGGGTGTATGGGAATTGTAGAACTGGGCCCAGATCCTCAGATACAGTGAGGAAGGACAGATGCCTCCCTAAGACAATTTTCACCTACCCAGCAGTCCCAGAACTGGGGGAATAGCAAGAGTCTTCTATAGGTCATAGAGCAGTGCCTGTGCTGCTCTAAGTTACTCCCATTAGAGTGACCCACTCTCAGCACCCCATGACCTGTTCATTATTTGTAGTACAGTAGTACCTCAAGACTCCAAACAAAACCAAAGTCAGATTGTGCTAGGTCGCAGTTTGAGGGGACTTATCAAGGTCCAGACTCTTGGTGCTTCCTGTTTGAAAATAATGTGCCAAAGTTTTATACAAGATAGATAAGATTCATCTATGTCACTGCCTAAACATTATCTTATACAAGAATTGTTTATTTTGTTCTAGAACCACTTGAAGCAAAAATTATACCAAAAAAATTGAGTATTTTGGTGCACCTCTCATTTACTGTATTATTAGCATCATATTATTGTACATTGAGAAGTCTATACATAGTTGGTAAAATATTTATATATGGGTAAATTCATGGGTATTAAAGCAAAATTTTTATACTCAGGTAGGTATGCCAGTGTCTTTCAGCATATACATAGATTGTCTTTGAGCTAAAACTAATTATAACATTAGAATATGGCATTATCAATCTTTGTTTGCATAATACACATAGCTCAAAGGTTTGAAGCCATTTGTTCCTCACACTGGTCTTAGTGCTGTATGATCTGAGATCTAGAATAGATCTCTTTTTTTAATATTTTGTTTAGCTATGTCATCATCTGGACAAAGTTCTGGATTGGTGATATATTTCCTTACTTTTATTGTTAATATTCAGAAGTGCCTGCACTCTATTGAAATTCAATAGTCAGGCAATAGGGCTTGATTCTGCAGCCTTTACAAGGCAAAACTCCCTCTGATCTCGATGAGAATTTTGCCTGAGTAAGGATTGCAGAACTCAGGCCTATAATTCTGTAAAATTAAAGGATTTCTTCTCTAGATTATTGATAAATTAAAATATCATTTTATAAAAATGAGTTGCCTATAACATACTGCACCGTTTGAATGGAGTGCATTGGCTGCAGTCCAAGATGATAGCTGTTATACTCTTATAGCATGTTGTATACCACAGGGATAGTGTGTTACCGCAGGAAAAACATGAATATGACATTAGCAATATCCATCAGCAGCCTCGTGATTTCTTCCGTACTGAACTATTTTACAGCATAGGCAATTTTCCACACATAGAATATTCTGGCCTTTTTCATTTCTTCAGAACCAACAAACACAAAACTTTAGTTCACCAAGCCTAAGTCTATGCACAACATTTATTTTTCTAACTATACATGGGTAGTTCAGAAACACTGTTTTAAAATATTAAGCACAAGACAAGCTGTTCACAAGCACAATTGTAAACAACATATGTATGGGGTGGTAGCTGCCTATGCCATCCCAGAAGCAGCTCAGGGAAGGAATTCCCCTTTGCTCCACTAGAAGGGAAGTAGTTTATTGTAGGTCTTTAAATGTTAATTCCCCCTTGTAACAGGGTGCTGGCTCAGAGGATCAAACCAGGGCCACGCCCTAATTACCTGAGGGGAGACACCTGCAGGCCTGAGGAGCTAGCTATAAAAGCTGGCAGGAAAAAAGCAGGGGGGGGGGCGAAGGAGACAGGAAAGGGAAGATCATGGGGCTCTGTATCCCTGTGGGCCACTAAGCTCGCTGACTTCCTGAGCAGTGGTCTGTTGAACTGTATATATTGTAAATAGTAGGTGGTGGGGACAAGACACAGCTAATAAAGTACATGGGTGCTGCACATAAGGTGGTCTCCCGTGGTGTTTGTGAAGAGGACTGGCAAGGGCCCGGTTACACCCCTTCACCCTGGCTGACATGTCGGATAGAAGACCCATTGCTCCCCATCTCCTTGCTTTTCTCAGCCCACTCCTATGCAGGGCTGGGGAGACAGCACTGACCTTACAAACTGGCTCTCTTTCCTGGAGTAGCAACCTGGGGTGGCAACTCAGGCAAGCTACATTTGTGGGTGGGATCTGAGAGTCACTTAAGCTCCCTTACCCATGTTCAGTGACTTGGGGTATGACAGTCTTCCTCCTGAAGACACACTATAGACATGAGCAAAACGCTATGCCAGAATGAAAAGACCTGAACGTGCACGCACAATAAACTTAAAACCACCAGTTTTTTCAAGTACATGTATTCTCTTTACAAGCTATACATGGCAATGGAGACATGTCAGCTTTCAAGCTTCACATCTCATATCAAATGCTGTTCATAGAATTACATTTTTAACTGATGGTGAAATAGCATAATTAGTTGTGTGTTTTGATTAGTGCTTCCAATAAATGGTTGCAGCTAATTGTTTTATTACTGCTATCTAGTCTCATTTAGGTAGCTAGCTTCTGTGTGTCTGTAAAGAGAGTACAAATGTGGTCCTCAATTTGTATCTCTGATATAAACAGAGTGGGTTCAATTCTACTCCCCCTTCACAGCAAGGTCCGTATGCATCACACTAATTAGTCATAGAATTGACATCAGTGCTAAGTCCCCCACATTTCAGTGGGAGAACAGACTCCCAAGAGCATGCATTTGTGTATGTTTATCCACTCAATATTTGGAAGCAGCGTGTAACCTGCTCTGAGCTGCCAGCTAAGTACTAGCTTGATAAAACTCCCAACACTTCAATGGCAAATCCCATCATTTTATATTTATTTCTTGTCAGTCAGATTGTGACTCAGCCAAATATGACTGAGCAGAGGAATAAAGGGGGACCAAAACCTTCACTTTTTTATGGCCACTTTAGCTTCCCCTGCCTCACAGCTTGGGTATAGGAGGCATAGCAAAGACTGCAGCCCAGTATTCTCCTCCAGATCAGGTAGGTCAGGAGAAGATACAGAGGAATAGGAAATGGGAGGAGCCTTGACTCCCCCATGCCTCCCTTAAATTGGCCAGCAGAACTGAACCAGCACAAAGTGGGAAAAGAACTTCACTAAATTACACCCTCTTAAGAGCAAGGGACTGTGACTTGAGTCACAATTCCTCCTTGGTGCGGTACAGCTATGTGCCATCCCCTCCCACAAGGTTGAGCCTAGAGGTTCAGTCTAGTATTACAGCCCTCATGAACTAATGCACACCTGAGAGCAGGGGCCTGGTCGCACCCTGCTCACCCATAGCGCCATATAAATAATAATGTCAGGGTAACTTTTGACACTGCTTCAATTGATTGTGGGGATGTAGGGATGGAAAACTGATCATATGTTCAGGTCGATGACTCATCAGTTCTGCTGAATAAAGTTGACTTTTCTCATGATTATTTGTGGCACCTTATTTGTGCATCCAATGAAGTGGGTTATAGCCTACAAAAGCTTAAGCTGAATTAAATTTGTTAGTCTCTAAGGTGCCACAAATACTCCTTTTCTTTTTACAGATACAGACTAACACGGCTGCTACTCTGAAACCTTTTCTCATGATGAAATTATTCAAAGACTCAAGACAGTCTTTAAGAAAAAAATTTAAGTAATTGAAGTTGGAAGATTAGAGGTTCTATTTCACCACAGCCGGGCAGAAGATTTTATTTTTAAATGACAGGATTTTCAGTAAAAATGGATAGTGGTGTTTTTGTTCTAAGAATACACTAATCAAACATCTCTCTAGGAAGAGAGTGGAGGAAGGCAACCTATTTAAAGTGTCACAATTACATGTGAAAATGCATTGTAGTACCCAGATTCTCTGCACTCTGAGACTTTCCAAAACACTGCTGTTTCACTTAGAGCCTCCAGGTGTTTTTTGTTTTTTTAAACTACATTGAAAATCATTCCTTGGAGTCATTTGAGTTTCCAGCCTCATCCTCAAATGAGGATCTGTCTTTCTTCGCTTTTATCATGTAGCAGATTTTTAAATATTGTAATTCAATAATCATGTTTTCTTGATGTGGGGGCTTGATTCTACACTCTAACTTATCCAAGAAGTCCTTAAATTGCTTAGTATCCTCAGTGAAGTGTATGGGAGTTAAAAATTGGTAGAACTTAGGCCAAGATTCCTGCAAACATACATGCTCTTAGTTTTAAGAACAGTATTCTGCATAATGTTTGCATGATTGAGGCCTTTTTAAGGAAACAGCCTTTTAGCAAAATCCAGATCACATTAATACATATTCACATGCAGTTGTGCAATTCTAGACATTTCCCCTTGCAACAATATACTGATTACTGCATTCTTGAAAAATATTATCCATCCTTAGGCTCACAAAATTGCAAATACCGTTTTCTTTACTTACAAAAGAAACTTAATTTCAACTCAGTGAGATAGACCTCCCTTATTTTCAAAGATTACTTAGGGTTTTTCCTTGAGTCCATCTTGAATTTCTGAATCATTTAGTCAATAAAAAGCAATTTCTCAGACCAAAAGTATCTCCCTGACAGTCAATTGCTTCTTACATACCCTGTATTCCCTTGAAGTCTGTGGGATCCTTTGGGTGAGTGTAAACTACTTGAATGAGTGAATTCAACAGGATCAGGCCCATAGTATGGCTGATGGTTTTGACATTTGGCTATAGAAGAACTATAATATTTTCAGTATTCATTTTAAACCATATACAGGCTAATACCTATTCACTCCTTACTATTACAGAAGTGACAGGCAGCTATTTAGAGCGAACAGAGAAGTGCACTGAATGGCTGGTCTAGGAGGTTATCCTGCGTACACTGCTGTGTATAAGGCGAATGGGTTAGAAATAACCCCCCCTCCCGCAGACTCAGGATGGGCTTTTTGCTGTATCCCTACTTTAAACCGACCCCCGGATCAGATCTGGGATTACAGCAGCCCCCCAGCAGTGTCACCCCGCCTGCCACCTGCGCTAAGAGCCAGGAGAGAATTAAGCCAACAGCAGAGAGATCCCCTGGACAGCAAATTCAAACTACGGCGATCGCCAACTACCCACCCGCAGCAGCGGGCACGTTGGGTCTCCAGGCGCCTCGCCCCGCAGCAGCACGTCCCCGGGGAAGGAGGCTGCAGCCCCTGGGCAAGGAGGAGGGCGCCACCGGTGATGCGGGAGAGGCTGGAGGCGGAGTCCGGGAGCGGTCCCAACGGCGAGGAGAGGGGGATGAGTCTCCGCCTGAGGCTGGCGGGGTCTTCGCTGGGGCAGCGTCCAGGCAGCTCTAGAGCATGCACGAGCCTCCCCCACCCACCCCCCAAATCCCTTCTCCCCCTCACATCCCCACCGCGGGGAGCCCTGCGGAGAAGTGTCCCGGGTGCGCTACGCGACATCACGGGGGGTGCGCGCAACCCAAGCGCCTGGGCTCCCCCGCCCCCCTCCCCGGAGGGTCCGAGCGGACTCTCCCCTCTACTTTCGGCGGGACTTTGAACAGGCGGCGCGGGCGGGATCCTGTGGCCCAGGGCAGAGCCCGCTTCCATCCCCCACCTCCGAGCCGGGACGGCTCCACGCCGGCTGGGCAGCCCCTGGCCGGAGACCGGCTGCTGGCAGGACTTGGTGGGGTTTCGGCTGGTGACGCCCCCCCCCCCCCCTTACCATTGGATCTCCGCACGATGTTCTCCAGGAAGGTGTTCTGAGGGGCCACCAGCCCCCGCCTGCCCCCCGCCATAGTCATGTCTGCCGGAGTCCCGCGCGCGCGGGCTGGGCTCAGGGCTGCGCCGAGCTAAGCGCTCCCACTCCCCGCTCCGAGCGCCTCATGCTCTCCGCTGGGACCCCGCCGGCTCTGCAGCATCAGCTTCTCCCACCACCCACTGCATCCCTGCTGCTGCTGCTGCTGCTTCGGCCGGCGCCTGGACCGCTCCGCCGGCGCCCTCTGCTGGGCACAAGCTCAGCCACGGTCCCGCTGCGGGAGCGCGGGGATGCAGAGGAGACAGGCAGCGCTTGCACCGCAGCACCCTCACCTGGCCACCAAGCAATATGGCGCGCCTGGCCCGACTTCCCTGCCGCAGGCAAAGGGCCAGCCTAAAGCGAAGGGAAATCCTATTGCCACACGACTAGTGTGAAACCTGCACAGCCGGGGTTGTAAGACCAGCGGCACGTTCCAAGCACACCCGGGCCACTTCGTAGCTCAGGGTAAAAATCATGGGAACCCTCCCAACGTATCAACTTCAGCTGAATTTGCTTTGAATTCTAGAGATCCTTCAAACGTGGCAGGCAAAACTAGGGCATCCATGTAGCCAGCCAAGATCCAGGGCTGGAGTCACCCTCAAACTCTTGTACATTAGGACTACCGGTAGCACCACTGATTTTACACTGATGGTTTAATCCCAATGGAAAGGGGGGGAACAAACCCAGGGTTTCACAGAGTTCTAACCAGAGCTGACTAGAACACCAAATGTCTGGGTGATCATTTCTACTGCCCCCCCCCTCCCAAAAAAGCTTTCACTTAAGAGCTAAATAATAAACACACCCTTTACCAGGCACACTGAGAACCTCAGATGGAAAATACTAATGAAGTACGAAGTATTAAATCAAAGTGCCTTAAGAACATTAAGCCTCACAATACGCCTCTGAGGGAATTAAGAGTTACTGCCCCTGTTTTACAGATGGAGAAACTAAGGTCTAGAAGTTAAGGACTCTCATTCAAGAGTGGGTGCCCAATTGAGATGGGGGGGGGGTGCCACAGGGTCCACACAGGTTTCTCTCTTTCTCCCCTGTGCTCTGGCTGGTAAACATAAGAGTCCTCAAGCCTTCCTCTGGGGTTTCACCCTAGTGCCCTTTATTTACAGGGCAATACAGTGTCTCCAGTACAATAAAGTGGTTCCTTTATCCCCTAATAGTTACCCTCCTTCTACCTTTTCCAGGGTCTCCAGGCCTCCGAGGTGCCCTGCCCATGGTGAGGAGACAGCGCTACAGCCTTCTGTCCCCTTCCTACCTCACCCCCCTCAACTGGGTTCAGCTCAGGGCTTTTCTAGCTCTCTCAGTCTTAAGCCCCAGCTGTGACCACTTAGCCCAGGCTACTGCTGTGTGCCAGCCCTCGTTAGGGCCCATAGCTGGGCTCCCTGCTGACTGCTCTGAGCCTCTGTCCCCAGCCCCCCTGCCAGAAAGCAGGGTTTAGCCAGCAGGGGTAGGGCATCCAAGGGGTTTTACCCCTGTCCTGCCACAGGGTGGACTTGATAACCTCCTGAGGCCCCTCCCAACCCTCATGTTCTATGATATCATGGGGTGATTTTGGAAAAGGCAGTCATAAGGCCAAATGGCCGTCGGCTGAACTCAGTAAAGCTACACACATTTATAGCAGCTGAGGCTCTGCCCCCTCTTTAGTAATTATTCTGAGCTTTCATTCATTCCTAAAATGACTTATTTTAAAAGGTTGTTTCATATTATGTGGCTAAATAGCAGCTCAGTTAGAGTGAAGAAATGTATTTAAACAGGTTAAACTTTGATAGGTCAAACTCTTTGAAACATTTAATTTGTAAAGGTTTCTCTTCAGTGAATTAAACTATTCTTCCCCCTTCACCATTCTTGGGATAAATGGGACTTAGGGTATACTCAGCTCTCTTTAATTTACAGAAGATAGAAGTGCACATCTTGTTCCTACTGCTGTTGGCTGTTACTATCTCTAGTGCCTTTTAAAGTACAGTTCAGATTCTGCTTCCTTGTGTATATGCAACACACCCACAATCTCTCTCTCTCACACACACACAGGTTCCACATTGAAGAATCACTCTATGGAAGTAGCATTATAGGGTTCTATGTTCATTGTCTCAAAAGGCCATTTTTAAGAGGTAATTAGGTGCCTAAAGATGCAGATAGATGCCTAGTGGGATTTTCCCCATCATGTATCAAGAGCTAGAATATACAGTCCACTCCTGCTGGCACCAGCAGCATAAAGCATCCCTAAAAACATTTTCAGCCAGCCAGTCGAATATTTCCCCAGATCTTCCCATTCTCTCCGATTGCTGGTGTAACCCAACTGGGCAGACCCAAGATCAGAGGAGCGTACAGGTAAAGTTACCTTTTTATACACACGCGCGTACACAGACACCTTCCTGATCTGCACCAGGCACTGCTGGCTGCAACTCATGTGCTGGACATTAGTTAATTCATTTTGCAAATAAGAATTCCCTTCCCTCCAAGGAAGGGATTTTCCAAAGCCTACTCATTACCCTCTATACAGATTCAGCATAAGAGGCTACTATTATGATTATGCAGGGTTCTAGACCCATTGTGCTCTAACTTTTCACCATTTAAATGGCTATACAAAGGTGGAAAGCCAGCAGACTTCTCCTTATCTCCTATCCCCTCTAGACTTCACCCACAACAAAGCCCATTACTCAGGCTTCATGTAGATGAAGTAAAATTTCCCTTAGTTAATAAGTGAATATTGCAAAGATGTTTCACACTGAACATTCCAACTTTGAGTCTAATTTAGCTCCGTGTCTGGAAACATTGAAACTGTTACAAAGATGGATGCAATTCCTTGTTGGATCATCCAGCTGCCTTTACAGTTCAACGGTCCTCTGAAGAGACCACTATTCAGGTATCTTTAGACCTTTAAAATATAAGGTGCTGGGTTTTGTTCAGTAAAGGCATTTGGGCAGATCTTAAAAATAGAATAAGCATCACCGCTCCCCCTTATTAGGAAGAGCTACCAGCTGTCAGTCCAAATCAGATTGGCTGACACATCCAGCAAAATAGGATCATTCACTCCTGTTTTACTGGACTATCATTTTCATTGGCCTGAAAGAAAGTTATAGATCATTTCTACAATTCTCTCCTCCTTCCTTCCCTCCCCCCCCCAAAAAAAAGTTAAAACTGAATATGCCTTTAATATTCAGAGCAGGTCTTCTAAAAGAAACTGGAAGACAGCTTGCTCTTGGGATAAAAGCTATTAATCTCTTACAAGGACTCTTCTCAGGTACATATTAGTCACATTCCATTCTTTAGGAGGTACAGATTTGAGATGGTTTGTGTTTCAAAACATAAGGATATATGCTTAGCATCTGGAGCCCGCTTTATTTAAAGGGAGCGAGATGACTATACAGTATTATACAGATGTACCTGTATCAAAGTTTGCCTTTCCCTACCAAGCCTCCCAGAGGAAGTCAACCATAGAAACACTGAGAATTTTTCTACTAGAACTTGTCATGATGCTAGAACTCAAGAGTGGATTGCAACTTGGCCCAACTAACACAACTGTAGGCTCTAGCACTGATGTTTTCACACATTGGTCAATACCAGATAGACAATTCCTAGAACAAATGTTTGTAGTCTTATAACAGGTAGAGGCCTCCTGATGCCACCTTGTGGCAGGAATATGACCCTGCAGCTCCTACAAATCACTGCAAAGATTTCAACAAAGGCCACCCTGGGCATTCTAAGGGGGGCAGTCAGGGGTCAGATAGGGGGCAGAGACAGGCTGTTTGGGGAGGCACAGCTTTCCCTACCCAGCCCTCCATACAATTTTGCAACCCCGATGTGGCCCTTGGGCCAAAAAGTTTTCCCACACCTGCCCCAGATGAAGCCGGAGAAAAGAAACCTAAAACAAGGTCTTCCCAGGCTAGGCAGAAACAACAGTCCCACACATTTAGTATACATCTCTGCCAAGCACCTCTTGTTAGTGTTAACCTGGTTTCACAGCTATCCCATCCCTTAGGGCCTTAGGCAATATAGCAGGCTCCAGAGCAACTCCCCTAAGCCTTTCCCTCCTCACACTCTCTCAGTAGTACTTCTTTGCTTCCCTCAGCCCTCCACAGGAAACTTCCAGATGCTTCCTCCTGCTTCTTCCTTCATATAGGGAAGCTGGGAACTCTCCTTAACTTCCCCTAGCTGTACTTCTCTGAAAGTTCCTACTTTCCCTCTCTACCCAGAAAGGGTCTGGGAATGCAGAAAATGTTGCTTTTTATTCTACCACTTCTTCTTAATAGCCTCAGCAACTTTTTTATGACACTCCTAGCCCCTTCCCAGCTGGTATGAATAGCTCATTGAGTTGGCCTGGAAGAATCAAGTGAGCTAAATAATCCCTGCTGGGAGGTAGCTAATTAATCACAGTCCTGTTCCCCTTTAAAGGGGACAGGCACCCTGTGACAAGTGCCTATACTAGAATATAAAATTGTGTTAATTAACCCAAGTTAACTGACAATCAAGTTAAAGCTAGTCAGAGGAACACAGCTGGATTCTGGTTAATTCAATGCAAGGTGAGCAAGACATCTGACTTTAGCAAGAACACAAGAAATGATCATGTCTATAAAGTTATATGGGAGTAGCTCATTGTGTTGGGGATTGACTGGACCAGTGACCAATGCAGAGAAAGAATCAAGCACCTCAAGACTGATTGCTGCCCAGTCAAGTATGCTAATGGTACCTCTGGGAACTCCCCAGCTTCCTGCTTCTTTTAAGATGATTTTGCTAGGTGCTGAGAACTTCACCAAGCACATGACAACAGTGCACTAATATTGCATGACAATCTGCTGAGCAGTGGTGGCATCCTTATAACCCACAGTCACAGGCTTGGCTACACTTGCAGCTGTAGAGCGCTTTGGGTTAAACCAGCCTTCAGAGAAAGCACTCCAATCTGTCCACACTGACAGCTACAAGTGCACTGGTGTGGCCACAATTACAGTGGCATTGAGAGTGGTGCATTATGGGTAGCTATCCCAGCATTCAAGTTGCTGCAACATGCTTTTCAAATGAGGGGGGGGGGGAGTGTTGTGTGAAGGTGGGCAGAGAGAGAGTGGGTTTTTGGGGTGCTGAGAGTGTATCAGCATGCTGTCTTGTAAGTTCAGACCCCTTTGCCCCTCACTCAGTAAATGTTTGCTTTGTCCTGGTAGTAGATAAGCAGCTACTGTCTGAAACAGAACTTTGAAAAGGCACTTCCGCATTCCTGCAGCGATTTCACAACAAAGGGAAGAGAAACCACTTGATTTAAGGGGATTATGGGGCATTTCCGGAGGTCAATCAGATTGCAGTAACTTAACTCTTCGTCCACACTGACCCTGAAGCGTCTCACCCAATATGCAATAGCCGTTAACCTGGGGAGGTAGAGTACCAGGAGCGCTCCAGCCAGGGAGTCAGAGCGCTCTACTTGTCTTGCCAGTGTGGACAGGGGAGTAAAGTAAAGTGCTCTGGGAGGCTTTATTGTGGTATAAAGTGCAAGTGTAGCCAAGCCCACAGACAGTGCTGGAGAAGAGCCAGCTGAAGCACACAAAGTAACCCCAATTCTGACACCAGTTCCTGAAGAGGTTATGCCTCCGGAGCACCTCCAGGATCTGTAGTCAGAGAAGCTGTCTGGGGACAGTCCTAGGGAACAGCCCAGTGAGAGCCTGGTAAGTTTCTGGCTTTATGTTTGTTATTACTAAGAACATAAGTTAATACATGAATGGTAGGTATTTCTGGGTTATGGCCCTATGAAATTATTAATACAAGCCAGGATCATAGTGTGCTTCCTTCAGGATGGAACACCAATTCCATAGTGCTCTGTCCTCACACCCACATGGGATTCAAAATGGACACCAGGAACTGAGGGGAAAAAGTTAAACAAGGATGTATCATGAAATCTGTACTAGTTACTCACTGGTTGTTAGAAATATGGGTTAGGGAGTGACATTTAT
The DNA here is from genome assembly GCA_032164245.1 of Sternotherus odoratus. Classification (NCBI taxonomy): domain Eukaryota; kingdom Metazoa; phylum Chordata; order Testudines; family Kinosternidae; genus Sternotherus; species Sternotherus odoratus. Next base: position 136,534,549 of record JAVMKO010000003.1, on the reverse strand, counting down.
GAGCCTTACATACCCCTCCCTGCTAATACAGTGTACCTTGTAAATTGACCACCTGTTCACAGTCCCAAAAAAACCAAAACAATGTGTGTATTTGGCCCATGGCTGTCTGAAATATGAGTCCAAATAATACCAGGCTGTGTATTTAGTCCACAGGTGCCTGTGTTTGGAGTTCAGATTACAGCGCAGGGTGGCTGTATGTCTGTGTTAGGAATCCCCATGGCTGGCAATCAGTTGGATTTGTGGCTGGATGCAGGGTGTTTGTACGATGGCTGTACTATGTCTCCATGCCAAATTAGCAGCTTGTTGGTTTTACATGATTTTTCACCCATTTTTGGCTGGTGATGATGCAAACTCCTCATGGAATAGGAATTCCAGATGGTCTGTTATGTTCCTTTGCTTATTAAGGCTGCTTCTGTAACTCATAAGCCCCCCAGATACTGATTAGTCACCAAGTGCCCAAAAATCTCCTCAGCATACACAGATCTCTGTCCTCCACGGGCCTGGAAAAGTTCACACTTCCACATAGGGACTTCCAGATAACCTCTTCCAGATCTTTCCCCACCTAAAAGGATTGTAAGACCATAAGAATGGCCATACTAGATTAGAGCAATGGTTCATCTAGCCCAGTATCCTGTCTTCCAACAGGGATTGATGCCAGATGCTTCAAAGGAAATGAATAAAACAGGGTAATCATTGAGTGATCCATCCCCAGGCATCCAGTCCCAACATCTGGCAGTAAGAGGCTTTAGGGACACTCAGAGCTTAGGGAGATGCCCAGTGCTTAATTTGTAATGAAAGAGGTGCTGGGACTCCAGCAATTTTTTTCCATCCATATTTGTACCCTGTACATCCCTCTGCTCCACACATTTCACAGCCCACACATGCAAAATACACTAATGATCAAGGAGAACAGAGGGCCAAGGACACCCAGAAATAGTTGTCCATTTCATGTATTAACATGCTTTGTTCAGTTGTTGCACTGAGTTTGGTTATTTTGTTGGTCATTTGGATGGCAGCTGGTCTAACTTTCTGATTTTTACATTGTACTTAAATACATGTTTAAAATAAAATGGCAAAGTCTTGAGTTTGCACACAAGGCTTCAATAGCAAGTTTTATTGGATGTAATGAAGTGGAACTTCAAAGTAATCTAGAAGCTATGGGTTGAAATACATGAGCAGTCTCAGTAAAATTCAATAATCGTCATCACAATAGTCCATAAGCTGAGAGTTGAGGTACATAGCCAGATTTTATAAATGCATTAAAAATATCCATACATTTCAGCACATTGAGAAATACATTGTGTGTAGAGGCAAATTAAAGTGTTTACAAAATTCATAATACAAATTAATTTTTTTTAAAAATCTCCCATGGCTGCCCCACAACCAGAAACAGCAAACTTACAAATAGCATTTTGTTACCCCTCACGTCTGGGACCATGCAAACCCACTCTGTGGGTGCAAAAAGCACCCTGAATTCCAGTGCAGAGGATCCAGCCCCACTAATGACAGGTGCACTTGCTAACTGTGTGTTCCAGTTCAGCAATCCAGCAGTATCCAGAGTTCACTCCTGGTGAAAAGATTCAACTTCTTTTGTCCTCCCAGACATTGTGCAGAACACAGCAATCCACAGTAAGACAGTTGGCATTGATGACACTGGCAGCCAAATGGTTCTAAAGGCAGTATTGATGGGATTTCAATCTAGAAAATGGACATTCCACCACAGCCTATAGCTATTGAGTGTGTAGTTGAAACTTCTTTTGCCAGATCCCCTGAAATCAGGGTATGATTTCATAAACCATGGCAACAGAGGGTAAGCAATGGAAATTCGGAGCCTAAATACCTTTGAGGATCTGGGCCTATGTTACTCTATTTTTATACCAGCATAACACTATTGAATCAATGAAATAAAGCAGTGGTTAATTAAACCCTGTATGTTCAGAATCTAATTCATTTGTATTGTAAACCAGCTCATTTAAGGAAAGACCTTTTTTTGATCTCTACTGTTCTGCACACAACTTTTTTGTTGTCTACCAAAGTTAAACAAAAACTAAAACAAAATTAAACAATGTTAAAGATATAATAAACACTCGCCAACTCTGAAAATCAAAGGAATATTTAGTCCTTAAATCAAGTTGAATTTACTAACTGCCATATGGCTTTTGCTAGGACACAGTAATAAAATACAATACAAAACAAACTATAAAAGATATCGTATTAGTCTGTCTCATACAGACACAAAAAACATACAAGCTGAACTCAGACTAGAGAAATCATAAATAAAAGGTAAAACAAAAAATCAAAATAGCTTAGTTCTTACATTTATTTATGTAGGCCCAATAATGTACACATCAGTTCTGAAAAGGTCCCTGCTCCAAAAAGTTTACAATCGAAGGCTCCAATCCTGCGTACACTTTCACATGTGAATTACTTCATCCAAGTGAGTAGTACTATTGAATTCAGTGAGACTACTCATAAGAAAAAAATTACTTGCAAGAGTAAGGGGTTGCAGAACCGGGGATTAAGTAATTAACAACAGTACTTAAATGATCATGAGAAAAAAGCCTAATAAAAAAAGTAGATGTTTTTCCAGTTTGGGAATTGTTGAACACTCTTCTGGCTTTCTTATGGAAAAATAAAATAAAAATTTTTTAAATAAAAGTTAAGTTCGGCATAGAAAAATATTCCTCAAAATAAAAGCTTTTGAGAGGGCACATCCCAGTATATATGTGTGAGCTAACAGGAGAAATCTGCTGTTGACTGCTTCTCTTTTGGACCAGTAAGGTTTTTGTTGTTGTTGTTTCTGTTGCATTTTGTGAATTTGCGTCTGGTTGCCTAAGTCTAGAAAATCATTCTAGCACAGCTGCACCCAAATACTACTTAACTGAGGCAGCTCGCTTGGGAGCCTGAGAGCCAAACCTTGAAATGTCAATAGTTTGCAGGGACCCCCATCTTTTAGATGGAGGTGGATGCTGAAGTAACGGCAAGCCTCAATATGCCACATTACATGCTGATCTATGATTTTGATCATGAACTTTTTGTTTGTGGCCTCCCTTACAAGTGTGGAAAAACCATGGCATCTTGAAATGTATAAAGGGTCAACCGGTCACAAGCGTTTCCCCCCCCCCTTTCCCCCCCCCCCCACACACACAGTGACTATGGAGGTGAATCTTGAAGAGCTAATGCTGCTGGCAAGAAGAAAACTGAAGCCTTTAAAATGTGATGCTGCCAAAGACTCTGGATGGAAAAGACGACGAACACTTCTGTTAGAAATATTATTGTAGAGAGGCAGACTGTTGCTGGAAGTCAACAGGCACAAACTTATGTATTTTGGTTATATCAGGCACAGAGATGGAAATAACCGCAAAAAAGTATTGTGTAAGGAATGATGGTGGATCATCATAATGGGGATGATGAGCGAGGAGATGGATAGATGGTGGCAGATCACTGTGAGATTAGCTGCTGAGTGTGCAAAGCTAGTGATTAAATGAGGAGCCTTCCAAAATTCTGTCACCTGTATTCAGGCATGAAAAAATGGACATTACATATACATTTTGATCTAAGCACCCTAGCCCCATTGCATGATGGGACATGTTGTTCTTATGCGCCAGGACTCCCATTAAAGTCAAGGATTGCTGTAGGCCAAGTTGCAGAATTCCATCAGCTGTATCTGACCTGTCAACTTCCAAGACCTGAAGAAGAGCTCTGTGTGGCTTTCTCACCAACAGAAGTTGATCCAATGAAGATATTACTTCACCCATCTTGGCTAAAGTCCACTTTGGCAACCGGTGGTTTAGTATAATCAGCAGAAATTATGTAATAGTAGCTTCTAAAATCTAATGATCACTTTTTCCACAATAGACTTGGCAAAAAGCTTTTTTAGGTCCAGATTCCAGAAAATACCCATATTCACGCAGAGAGCTTTGACACTGCTGAAGTCTTATTGAAGTCCAAGAGACTTCAAGCACATACTTAAAAGTTAAGCATGTGGTTTAAGTGCCTTCATCCACAGGGAGGGATTTAAGTACATGCTGAAGTGCCTTCCTGAATTGGGGCTACAATGTGGGTATATAGATACCAATTAACTGTATCACTTGAGAGTGTCAAGTGTGACCTGGTCTTGGGAATGGCCATCAGGAGACCTGGGTTCTGTTTACAACTTTTGCCAATTATTTGTGTCACTAAACTGAACGGTGATACATGGTTGCAAAATATTTTCCATCAGGCAGTAGGGGGTGATGGGGTCTTACATTGGAAGTCTCTAAAACAGCGGTGTCCAATAGAAATTCGATGCTAGCCACACTTGTTTTTAATTTTTCTTATTTTCCACATTATAAAAAGGATTTAAAAATATACTACAAACAACATTTCAAATTATTGATATAAAAATAAGTAGATATTACAAAAAATAGGTACTACTAACACACAATTACATCAGTGTGACACTGCATTCTTTTTCTTGTATCATAATGCTGAAATCCAGTCCTGTTCATACTGACTGCACGTCTTAACTCAGCCTCCAAATTTTCATCCATAATACTTGATCTGTACTTGATTTTATAATATTTACTGTAGAAAAAGTGGATTCACAGACCTATGTGGTTCCAAACATACATAACTTCACAGGCACAAAAGGGCGGAAACAGAACTTGACTGAACTCGTTCCTTATCACTGCTAATTATTGACAATCGTCAGTGTTTGTACACTATCCTATGCCTGCACTGCATGTTATATTTCGAAAGACACTTCCAATAAAAATAACACCACAAGGACTTGTAACCTTGATAAGACAAAGCACATGACAAAACACATCTACACTGTCGAGGTGGTAGGCATAGACTGACTCTCTTGCTCTGCTCATAACTAGGGTAGGGAGGCAGGCCCTTACTAGCCGTTCTCACCTTCCAGGACCACACTAGCGCCTGCCACTATTACATGCAGCACACACACATCCACTGTCGTCTCTCTCTCACTATATCCTAGCCACGTTAACAAGCTGTATATCAGTGGTTCTCAAACTTGTTGAGACCGCGACCCCTTTTTCTGCTCCGGCGGCGAGGCGCGACCCCTCCATGTCCGCCGAATTCAATACTTCCGCATTCAGCGGCTAAAAGCATTTGGCGACTAAAAGCCGCCGAATGCGGAAATACAGGCGCGGACCCCCCTGTGCCCCAGACTCCAGGCCCCGCCGCGGGCGGGCTCCCGGCTGTGCCCCAGGCCCCGCCGCGGGCAGGCTGCCGGCTGTGGCCAGAGCGGCGGCGGCAGGGTGCCGGCGGCGGCAGGAGCTCACGACCCCCCGGGGAGCAGTCGGCGACCCCCCGAGGGGTCGCGACCCCCAGTTTGAGAAGCCCTGCTGTATATCAAAGCACACAACCTGTCTTCCAGTACTGCTGTCTTCAATACACCAACGCATTGCTCATGCATTAGCCACAATTCAATAGCCTATTCGCCACATGTGGCTAGTGGCGAACCTATTGGATACTGCTGCTCTAAAAGGTTTGATTTGTTTCATAAAAGGAAACAGGCAAAAAGGTTTATTTACAACTGAGGGAAAATATGGTTTTACTTCCTGCAAATTTAAACTTTTAATATTTGACTCAGGAAGTTCAGAAAATGTCATACAAGTTCTGAAGGCATGTTCTTGGCATTTGTGATAGGCTTTATCCAGCAGATAATCTCAAAATCAAACAATATACCCCAAAAATCATTAGTTTAATTTAAAAAACATTAAGAACAGGTTGATGTAAAGCATGTTGTTCATTGGTTGAATTCTCTGGACAAATGTATCATACCTTTAAGCCTGACCTTAATAAGGAAACTGCCAAAGCTATATTGTTATAGTCATCTTTGCAAAAGCTCCCTTGGACTGTCCAATATAGACAGTAGTCAGTAAAATAAAGAGGAAATTCATTTTATAACTTCTGTATTATGTATATTTAGAAATGTTGTTCTAAATATATATTTAGTGTGAAGTGAGTCTTATTTTAGTTTTACTAATTCTATTTGTAGTTAGAATTTTAAAATCTTTAACTTTTTTTGTTAGTACATGGAAACCAAAATACAAAAAGCTCATGCCTCAATAACATCTTCCTTTCACAAAATCCTCTTTGATAAAAGATGGTATTTTCAAAAGCACCTAGATGACTTAGGCGCACAAGTCCCATTAAAAGAATTTTCAACAGTGCCTTCAATGAAACTTGCGCTCCTAAGTTACTGAAGCGCTTTTAAAAATACACCCGTTGTGTTTTTTAATAGCTATTAACTGGCCAACTTAAGTCTCAATTTTTAAAAAAATTTGGACTAATCACCTGATTCTAAAATGATCTCTCATTGTGTTTTTCTCTGATGCTTCTGTACTGACAAGTTCTTAAACTACATAGGGCTTGGCTACAGTTGCAGCTGTAGAGTGCTTTGGGTTAAACCCGCCTTCGGAGAGCGCTCCAGGGAAAGCGCTCCAGTGTGTCCACACTGACAGCCGCAATCACATTGGTGTGGCCACATTTGAGCACTTGCAGTGGCACTGGGAGTGGTGCATTATGGGCATCTATCCCAGCATTGAACTGGCTGCAAGGTGCTTTTCAAATGAAGGAGGTTGGGTGGAATGTGTTATGTGTATGTGGGGGGAGAGAGAGCAGATTTTTGGAGTGCTGAGAGTGTGTCAGCATGTGGTCTTGTCAATTCAATCTCCCATAGCCCCCCCTCCTTCTCACTTACTCAGCAAACATTTGTTTTGTTGATTTGCCCAGTTGTACATAAGCTCTGAACAGGCACTTCCGCATTCCTCCAGTTCAAAACAAAGACGCCATTTGATTTAAGGAGATTAAGGGGCGTTCCCGGAGGTCACTCAAAGTGCAGTATTGTTACTACCCATTTACACTGGAGCTGCAGCGTCTCACCCAATGCGCAACAGCTGTTAATCCTCTTGCAAGGAAGAGTACCAGGAGTGCTCCAGCCAGGGAGTCAGAGTGCTCTACATGCCTTGCCAGTGTGGAGGCGGTAGTAAGATAGAGTGCTCTGGGAAGCTTTATTGTGGTATAAAGTGCCAGTGTAGCCAAGCCCTTAGATTCTGATGAAGCCTTATTAGAATTCTTCCAGCTCTTCATCTGGATGACTGCCCTCTAGTAATATTAACTCACCTCAAATCTCATATAAACTTTGTAAATACATGGCTGCCTGCTGTACATTTTACATCTTCTCTAATTCTGGTTAATTTTTATTATATATTTAGCTCAACTATTACCATGTACCTTGGTTTATAGAGTCTCATATGTGTTCAATCATTAATACAGATGACCTAGATGAATTCAGAATGTTTTAAATAAATATAAGAGGATTCTTCTATATGCCATAAGACCAGTGTGATGCAGAGTGAATACAATAGATCCAACTTAATTGTTGCAAATGCTTGTGTGCTAAATCAAAGTGCCTACATGGTATAACGTTATATCAGAGCTAACTCAAAAAATTATGCACTCCACAATATCCAAATGTATTCACTTACACCAAAAAATGGGTGTAGTCCGTGGCACAATGGGAGAAGATAGGGGGAAACAACTAGTATCTATAACTTTAAAAAACTGCACAAGATGGGTCAGCATAGGCATCATAACTCACTTAGGCAGCATTGCACTGTCTATAAAGACAGTGAATCTCGGAGGACTTAGTCCATGCCCCATAGAGTTTAAAGAATTTAAATCTTTTGGTTTATATGAACATAGAGTATCTAGTAGCATGGGGCCCAGATCCCCAGGTGGGGTTCCTAGGCTCTACTGCATTACAAAAATACTAAACAGAGAATTTAAAAGAACTAGGAAGAAATAAACCATCTCTATATAGGGGATACACAAAACTGAGGAATAATGACTACTTTCCTTGAGCAAAACAATGAAATGCCAGATGGGACTAGAACTCTTGAGGAATTTTTATGCTCCAAGGCAAGCTTTGTCTAACTATGGAAGTATTCAACACACTGGTTAAGACCAGATCTACACTAGGAACTTTTTGCTAACATTTCTTATTCTGGAAGCCCTAGTGTCAAAGACAGTGTCATCCAGTGACATCCAGCATTTTTACTATCATTTCAATTTAGCATGCTATAGATTCATTTTTGTCTTTTATTGTGATTTAATAAACATGGTGGTAAAAATGCTGGAAGCTGGTTAAACTTCAAATTGGTGGCACAGAACTGGAGACAGAGCCAGTGGGAATTTAATGCTAAAATTCCCTAGCGTAGACTGGCCCTAAATATATGTAGTAATGTCTTCCTCTAATGCAGAATTATAGATCCCAATGTTTCTAATAGTCTCTAGTGCCATCCAACATTTTTACCATCCTGTCAATTTAGTATAATATAGATTAGTTTGTCTTGTATTTTGATGCAATCTCTCTCTTAAAACAGAAACAGAGAACTGAAAACCATTCTTTTTGATAGCATCAGATAAAAGCTCCCAAAATAAATATTGTAGTCATGTTTTGTTTTCTTAAAGAAATTAGACTTTTAACAGCACCACTCATGCTCCTAGAAAGATCTAGTGAAACTATTTTGTAATGTTAATTACAAATAGAAAAAACAAATCTTATTTATTTCTTTCAAAAAATCTTTTTTAAAAAAAAAATCATCTTTCAAAAAAATCATTTTGAGTATGTCTGAAAGATCATATCATTAAGTCTCTCTGACCTTGGTTACACTACTAGAGAACTGAACCACAGGTAACTGAATTAGTAGAATAATAATAGTGTAAGCAACAAAGGTCCAATGTTATCCATAAACTAGCCATGCTGTTTCATGTACAGTTCTGCAACACCTCCACACAAATGCTGTTCTACTTCCTGCACTGTAACTTAGCAAATATAGGAACTATAATACTATATCAGACCCAAGGTCCATCCATCCAGTGGTGAGAACCAGGTGGTTCAGAGGAAGACATAAGAATCTAGCAGTAGTAATAATACTTTGCTCTCTTATAGCATGTTTCATCAGTGGATCTCAAAGAGCTTTACAAAGGAGGTTAGTTAGCATTGTTATCCTTATTTTACAAAATGCGGAAACTGAGGTACAGAGGACGGAAACAGCAACACCTAGTTGCCGAGTGAGGAGTGGAGCCCAGGTCTTTTGAATCCCAGGCTAGTGCACGGGCCACTAAATCATGCTGCCAGTGTCCTCTCCTCTCCCCAGGTCCCTCTCCAGTGCTGGCTGTCCCCAAGAGCCACATACCTAGTGTACAGTAGGGTCCAGGAACACTGATTTACCCTGTCCCTGCGGCTACTCACAATTTTGGGGTCTTGTGGCTCATGTGCGCTTGCCTGGGGTCAGCCAGTTAAGTGACAGGTATGGGAATAGCGGTTGTGTTTTAAATCAGTGTTCTGTGTATTGCAAACAATACTGCTTCTTAAAATGTCGTGGTTTGGCTTCACAGGAATGACCTTGGGAGCCCAGCCTCCCTCTTTGTTATAACTGGCTGAGCGGCTGCGGAGAATTAGAAAGCAGCCACAAAGAACTAAGGGAGGACTTTCTGTGTGACACTGATGCACTCTGCGGCTGAAAACACAGGAACTGAAGGAGTGGTGGGACAGCCAGAAGAGGGACTGAAAGGAGAATGCAGTGTGCCAGAATGAAGTCACAGAGCGGCTCTTAAATGTTATGGCGCGCCAAGCGGACACACTCCAGGCGATACTAGCATTGCAAACCGAGCGACTCCACGCCCGCCCTCCCCTACAGCCACTGTTGCAAAACTCTTTTCCATCCTTCCCCCAGATGCCACCAACACACTCGTGTCAACCTCCTAGCTCCAGTCTGTATCCACGACATTCCACTTCACCTCACAGTCCAGCCCTGCAGACTCCCAGTACCCACTGCACTCAATACCTGTCCCTCTGCAATTTAGCCCTGCTGAAATACAGTACTCACAGCACTGTACACCAAAGGAGAAGGTTGGATATGATACCTGGACATACACAAATCTTTAACCGTCCCAGGACCCCACCTCCTCCTGGGACCTTCCCTTCCCCCACAGTCCTGATGTGTTTTATTTGTGACTCACTCCTCCAGTTGCTTTTCTTCTTCTTTTTTGTAATAAAAATGGTGTTGGTTGGAAAGCAGTCTTTATTCTATTAACTGATGTGACAGACTGCTCTCTCACCCCTTCTCAGGAACAGGCAGGAAACCCTTCTTTTGCTCCAAACAGTGCTCTTTATTCCACAGTGCAGGCCCCACCACCAATATATACAGCTTTGTACAATTCAGTCTTCAACTCTATATAGTTCAGCCCTACAGCTCTGCATACAACTCTACAGTTCACAGCTCTATAGCTTACAGCTCTACAGACTCTATATAGTCCAGCTTACAGTTTACAACTCCAAACACACAGCTCTGAATAGCTCAAACCACCACCTCACTCTATACCATCCCCACCACACTGGGCTTGCTTCCTGGCAGGCCTTTTATCCCCCTGAGGAGGCTGCCAGGTGTCACTCATCAAGCCTGAGCCCTCTGCAGCCCAGGTGGCTAATTAGCCTTCTCTGCAAGGGAGGTTTGCAGGCTTCTGCTCCCTCTTAAAGGGCCCGCAGGGCTGGCTCAGACACTCTTGGCCAGCACCCTGCCACACTGAAAACAAACAGCCCTGCAAAGCAACAATTATCTTAAACCTTCATATTGCGTCATCTGCACCAATCACAATCACCTCCTAGCATTACAAGCACTGCATTCTTGAGCATAGCAACAAATATTGGAGGCTTTCAGCTTCAAATTGCTGCCTCAAGGCATCCCTGATCCTTATAGCCCTGCACTGTGCCCCTCTAATAGCCCTAGTCTCTGGCTGTTCAAATTCAGCCTCCAGGCGCTAAGCCTCAGTGGTCCAGCCCTGAGTGAAGCTTTCACCCTTCCCTTCACAAATATTATGGAGCGTATAGCATGCAGCTATAAGCATAGGAATATTGTCATCAGCCAGGTCCAGCTTCCCATATAGGCAGCACCAGTGTGCCTTTAGATGGCCAAAAGAACACTCAATAGTCATTCTGCACTTGCTCAGCCTGTTGTTGAACCGCTCCTTGCTGTTCCCCGTGTATGGCTTCATAAGCCACGGCATTAAGGAATAGGCAGGGTCTCCCAGGATCACAAGGGGCATTTCGACCTCCCCTATGGTGATCTTCTGGTCTGGGAAGAAAAGTCCTGGCTTGCAGCTTCTTGAACAGGCCAGTGTTCCAAACGATGCATGCATCATTCACCTTTCCAAACCAGCCTGCGTTAATGTCTGTGAAACGCCCACAGTGATTCACAAGCACCTGGAGAATCACTGAGAAATATCATTTATGATTAACTACAAAAATACCAGGTGTTGCTCGGGGTATTTGTAATTGGAAACTGGGATGTAAAAAGACTACAATGTTTTTTATTAATACAAATTTTGTTCAGAAGTCTCATTTTGTCTAATTAATTTCATTCTCTTGCATTTAGATGTGGGGGGAGGGGGGAGAGAGCTGAGCGAGTGCAGGGGGCCGTTGGAGGGGGGGAGGGAGTGAGATTTTAAAAATTTTCAATTCTTACCTGAGGGGGGAGAGAACTGAGCGAGTGCGGGGTCCGTTGGAGGGGGGAGAGAGCTGAGCGAGTGCAGGGTCCGTTGGAGGGGGGAGAGATTTTAAAAGTTTTGATTCTTACCTGAGGGGGGGAGAGAGCTGAGCGAGTGGGGGGGGGCGTTGGAGTGGGGGGAGGGAGGAGAGAGCTGAGCGAGTGCAGGGGCCGTTGGAGGGGGCAGAGAGCTGAGCGAGTGCGGGGTCCGTTGGAGGGGGGAGAGCTGAGCAAGTGGGGGGGGCGTTGGAGTGGGGGGGAGAGGGGAGAGCTGAGCGAGTGGGGGGCCCTTGGAGAGGGGAGAGAGCTGAGCAAGTGCGGGGGTCATTGGAGGGGGCAGAGAGCTGAGCGAGTGCGGAGTCCGTTGGGGGGGGGCAGAGAGCTGAGCGAGTGCGGGGTCCGTTGGAGGTGGGTATTATTACATCATAACTATGTCACAGAGAACAGCAGGTGTTAACCTGCTGCCCAGCTGATGTTAATGGACTTTAAAGAATTTCACCCCTAGGGTGTGTAAGAGGTGAGATTTGAAAAATTTTCAATTCTTACCCTGATTAGGACCCCAAAGCCTATAACTACCAAATTTCAAGTCTCTAGCTGAAACGGTGTGGAAGGAATAAGGGAACATACATACACGCACACACCATTTGACTTTTATATATATACCGGTAGATGTACTTGGTGGCTAGGTGGTCTGGTGCCAGAATTGGCATACATGTCCCATCTATCACCCTTCTGCAATTAGGGAAGGCCATTCGTGCAAAGCCATCCACAATGTCATGCACGCTACCCAGAGTCACGGTCTTTTGGAACAGGATGGCCCTGCACACTTCCGTCAACACGACTTTCACACTCTGAATTGATTAGTGACCAATCGGTAGCAATCTAGAGTAGCCAGCTTCCATGGTGCAATCATCACATGCTTCTCCAACGTGAGGGCAGCTCTCAGTCTCATGTCCTTGTGCCATAGGGCTGGGGTGAGCTCATCAGTCCCATGAATGTGGCTTTCCTCTTCCGAAAGTTCTGCAGCCACTTCTCACCATCCCAGACATGATCCCACCAATACTTTAGTTAGTCTTTAAGGTGCCACAGGACTCTTTGTTACCTCTGCTATTCCAGACTAACACGGCTACCTCTCTGATTCTTGACATTCAGTGCTTGTTTCCCCAAGCCCAAAAGTGGCGTTCCACTGTGGTCAGCACCTCTGTGAATGCCACAAGCAATCTCGTATCGTAGCTAGTATGCGTGGTGAGATCAATGTCGCACTCCTCTTGTGTTTGTAGTTTAAGGAGTAACTCCACTGCCACTCATGGTGTGTTAATCAGAGCGAGCAGCATACTGGTCAACAGTGCGAAATCCATTCCTGCAGACCAAAGAGGCAGAGCGCGCAGTACACAAACCATTGAAAGATGGCACCAAATGCGGACGAAAGCACAGGGATTGCTGGGATGCACAGCAATGCATCACAAGGCATTGGGACAGGACCCAGGATCCCTGTAACTCACAACTCTTAGTGGCAGAAGAAGAGATGCTCTGTGCGATAGCTGCCCAGAGTGCACCGCTCCAAATACTGCTGCAAGTGTGAACACTCTATTGCGCAGGCATCTGAAGGGGTGAACACACAACAGCAGTTTCCCTTCAGCGCTCTCTAAGCAGTGCTGTAACTCTGCCATTGTAGACAGACCCTTAAAATCTCCATACCCCTATCCTCTTGCTCTGTAGTGAAGCACAAGGTGCAATCTTGCTTTCACATAAGTCAGTGAGTTTTAATTTTGGTAGGAGCAGGCACACTAGTCTGCACAGCTCTTACTATCTTGTGATCTGCACCCCAACTCTGTAGACTTTTCATGTCACTCAGTCACCCTCTTAGATCCTATCTCAGCTCCTCATCTCGGTCTCTGCTGCCTTCCTGTGAGGTGCTCTTCCTCCATGCCCAAACCCCAATTTAGTATTCCCTCCTGAACTCACTCATCCCCTTTGCAGAATTTCCCCCTTCTCAACCTGTGATCTGTTCCTAACCCTAGCTTATCTCCCACCTTTGCACAAGTCCTCTACCATCTGCTTAACTCCATACCCAGGGATTCTCAAACTTCATTGCCCCACGACCCCGACAACAAAAATTACTACATGATCCCAGGAGGAGGAACCCACATCTGAGCCCACCCAAGCCCCGCCATCCAGGTTGGGGGGAGGCCAAAGCCTGAGCTATACCACCCTGAGCCGGGGGGGCGAGGGGCCAAAGCCCAGGCCCAGAAGCTTCAGCCCCATGCAGGGGGCGTAAAACCTGAGCCCCAGCACACAGGGCTTAAGACCTCAGGCTTCATCTTAAACCCCAGGCAGAGGGGTTTGGGCTATGGCCCCCAGTGGTGGGGTTCAGGCTTTGGATGCCAGCAGTCTAAACCAGCCCTGGTGACCCCATTAAAATGGGGTTGCAACCCCCTTTGGGGTCCTGACCCCCAGTGCCCTAGATGCAGAGATCTGTTTCGTCTAAAAGCAAAACTCTTAACAGGCATCTAGACTACGTTTACTTGTGCAACTGCTCACCTCAGTGCTCCCCCCTTCCTTCGTCCTAGTCCTTGTGTGTCATGCTTTGTGCGCCCATCGTCTATTAGAATTCTCTCCTGGCCCCATACTGTGCAGAACTCATTCCTTGCAACCCTATGAAGATACCTGGCCTTTCACCTTAGCCCTACTCAGCTGCCTACACTCTGCAGAGCTCCCGGGGTGGCCTGTACTTTGAGCTAGAGGAGTCATTTCCCACTCGAAGAAACATACCTGTGCTAGCTCGAATACACTTGTGGATTAAAAATAAAAGTATGGCTGTGGCAGTGCAGGGCTAGTCAGGCTAGCTGAGTTCACACCTAGTATCTTAGATGGGAACATATTCAGGCCAGCTAACCCCTCCGCACACTTCTCTGTTTAGCATGCTGTCTGGATGAGAGCTAGCCTGGGCATGGCTCCTGGCTGTCAAAATTATACTTCCAGCTCAAGGGGCACTGTACCCTGAATGCACCTGCAGGCTCGGATTAGCTTCCGGTTCTTTACAGCTTCCACACCTTGGCCTTGCTTAGCTCACCACCCTGCTCACCTCCCCACTGTTTTGTGAAACCCAAGCCAACTACCCTACATTGTATAGAGGCCTCCTTCACCCGCTCTCCTCCTTTCGACCTCCCACACCCCCACCACAACCCTCTCCCTGCACACAGTATACAGCACTCCCCATAGGCACTGACTCCATGCAGCTCCAGGGTTGGAGCGCCCTTGGGGAAAAAATAGTGTGTGCTCAGCACCCCCTGGCAGGCCCCACCAACCAGCTGCTCCCCCTCCCTCCCAGCGCCACCCTCCGGCCATGGATTAGCCGTTAGGTGATGGGATGTGTGTGGAGTGCACTCAGGCCAGGGGGTGGAATGGAGCAGGAAGAGAGGAGGCAGAAAGTGGTGGAGGGCAAAGTAGGAGTCAATCACCCCCGGGGAAAATGAGGACATAGGCACCTGTAGCACTCCCGGGCTGCATCACAGCCTGCACCTCCCCCTACCTCACCACAGCCTGCCTCTCTGCCCCCCAGATCCCAGCCTGCATCTCTCCTCCGCCTGCATCTCTCAGCCTACATCTCCCCCCCCAGCTCTCAGCCTGCATCTCTCCCCCCCCCCCCGCAGTTCTCAGCCCGCAGTTCTCAGCCTGCATCTCTCCCCCCCCGCAGTTCTCAGCCCGCATCTCTCCCCCCCCACAGTTCTCAGCCCGCATCTCTCAGCCTGCATCTCCCCCCCCGCATCTCTCAGCCTACATCTCCCCCCAGCTCTCAGCCTGCATCTCTCCCCCGCTCGCATCTCAGCCCGCATCTCTCCCCCCCGCAGTTCTCAGCCCGCATCTCCCCCCCGCAGTTCTCAGCCCGCATCTCTCCCCCCCCCCGCAGTTCTCAGCCCGCATCTCTCCCCCCCGCAGTTCTCAGCCCGCATCTCTCCCCCCCCGCAGTTCTCAGCCCGCATCTCTCCCCCCCCGCAGTTCTCAGCCCGCATCTCTCCCCCCCGCAGTTCTCAGCCCGCATCTCTCCCCCCCCCGCAGTTCTCAGCCCGCATCTCTCCCCCCCCCGCAGTTCTCAGCCCGCATCTCTCCCCCCCGCAGTTCTCAGCCCGCATCTCTCCCCCCCCCGCAGTTCTCAGCCCGCATCTCTCAGCCTGCATCTCCCCCCCCGCATCTCTCCCCCCCCCGCAGTTCTCAGCCCGCATCTCTCCCCCCCCCGCATCTCTCAGCCCGCATCTCTCCCCCCCCCCCGCAGCTCTCAGCCCGCATCTCTCCCCCCCCGCAGCTCTCAGCCCGCATCTCCCCCCCCCCCCCGCGTAGCTCTCAGCCCGCATCTGCCCCCCCCCCCCCCCCGCAGCTGCACGGCGCGAATTATCCGCGACGGGTCCCTGTCGCCCTCGCTCTTTCCTTCCTCCCCCGATCCTCGCGCGGCCAGAGGCTGAACTAGTTCCCGCCTCCCAGTCGGAGGGAGATGGGGCGGAAGCAGCTAATGGTCATGACCATGAACCGCCTCCCGCGATCCTTCCGCCCCTCCTCCTCGGGTATAGATCCGGCCGGGCCGATGCGGAGGGATCCCGGGCCGTGCGCTGCGTAGGGGCCGCGCCGGGCCGGGCGAAGCAGGGGGGGAGTGTGAGGGGGCGGAGGCGCCGGCTGGAGCAGAGGGGGCGGGGAGGGGGCAACATGGCGGCTCCGTCTTAACTTTCCCCCTCGTCAGGCAGCGCCGCCGCCGCCGCTCCCCGCCCCACCATGCCGGGGATGATGGAGAAGGGAGCCGAGTTCCTGGGGGGCAAGAGCCGGGCGGCCCCCAACGGCACCAAGAGCAGTAGCCCCTCCAACGGGCACTACTCGGAGCCGGAGAGCGGCGGCGGCGACAGCGGCGACGAGCACGGTACGAGCCGCGGGCTCCCTGCCGGGCCTAGCGGGGCGAGGCTGAGCCGGGGGAGGGGGCGGGGCGCGAGCGCTGTCGCCTGCCCCGGCCAACGCGGGAGACTGCGCGTCTCGGACCTTTGCGCGCGTGCAGGTCGGGCGGCCGCGCGCGGTGCCTCGCCGCGGCTCGCGTGCGCGCGCCGCGCTCGGCAGCCCGCGCGCGCCGCACTGCACATGTGGGGCTGGGGTGGAGGGGCGCGGAACGTCTGCGGCGGAATCCCCGTCAATAACTCCCACCTCCACGAAGTAATAGACCTTAATCGGGGGGGGGAGGGGCCTCTTGTTTTGCATCGCTGCTGTGGGAGGTGGGGTTGGAGGTTTTTTGAAGCGCAAGGGTCGCAGGCAGCAGCCCTTGAATTTGCAAGATTGTTTATAGCCTCGGATTGAGGGCAGAGCGTTTAGATCGTTGAATTTCCCAGTTTTCATTTAAATATCCCCCCCCCCATCCTCCCGCCCTTTAAAGATAAAATCCCAGTAATGCATTTGTTTTCTCTTGCATTGCAGATGTAGGAATGCGGGTCGGAGCAGAATATCAAGCTCGAATCCCTGACTTTGATCCTGGTAAATAGCTTTTGTACTATAACCTGACATCTTGTTGCTGCCGTTTTGAAAGGGGGGGCTAATATAATGATTTATAATAGAGAGGGGTGTGTGGTTGTGTTTTCACCTGGCTACTGTGTGGGACTATTGCATTTGCAAAGGTTAACCTGGATTTTTGTTTTTAGGCTTTGTGTTTGCTGTTTTATGTCAGTCACGGGAGCATTGCAGGGGCAGCAGCTGCTCTGTGTGAGCTGAGGGGGAGAAAAGCATTGAGAGGGGAAAGCTGTGTTTAATTTACCAAAGATTGGATGGCAGGGCTACAGACAAAGCATCAGTATCTCTTCCCTCCCTCCTCCCCCCCTGTCCCCCATGGTAGATTGGAAGTGCAGGTTACAATAGGGAATGACAAAATCTTTGCTTTATAATGCTCTTAATATGACCTCTTTTGGGGTGGGAGGAGTTGCATCCTTGCAGAAACAGTGGATTCCTTGTTCTAGCACCTCTAAAATGTAGACTCGTTTGGCTGGGTTTTTAAGCACCTTGTTTTGTAAGGTGGGGTAGTCTCAATATCTGTACTGTTGCAGAAGAGCTTCTCTTGCCCACACAGTGGGTGGGGGAAGAAAGGGATATTGGCTAGCCACATACACTCTGACATTTGGTCTTAATAAGCTAAACATCAGACACTTATTTTGTGTACTTTTATAGTAGAGTAATAATGTGTTAAGCACATCTGTCAGTCCTGCTGTGGTGGTCACAGTGAAGCCTGTCTACTTTCCTGTTCTCCAAACAGGCTCCATTGGTGTCCGATGATTCCTGCCTGGAAGAGGATTGGGCCAGAGCTCCTCCCATGGTACCTCCCAAGTTGGAGCTTCTGTCGATGGAGACTAGTTGCCCTTAACCTGCTTCTTGGGTCTGGAAGCAGTTTTGAAAATTATTTTGTTTTGGGAGTGGGTACAGCCCTTTGAAGTTTGGGGGATGTAAGGAGGTTTCCTTTGGAAACTAGTACCTTATTCCATATTTCAGGTTTCTGTTTGTGTTAATAAATAGTGTTTATGGTTAAAGCTTATTATGTTTACATTAGAAAGTCTAAACATGTTTGTTTTAACAGATAAAAATGATCACTCCTGACATGCAGTCTAGGCTTATTCTGCCTACAGGCCACCTAGAGAAGCAAAATGTTTAGCAATTGTTTTAATACTTTAAATAACTGGGCAGTGAAGAGTCCTCCAACTTTCATAGGACAGCAAAATCATTAAATTCTGCAATTAAAATTTTTCTTTTAAACACCATACATATTATGTATACATGCAGTAGAATTGAAACTACCAGTATAAAATTAATATGTATGCATTCAAGAGCTTACAGGTGGATAGGAGTCATTTTAGAAGTAACAACAAACAATTTCTGTTTTGTAACTAGTGCTAAACTAAATGTTACATATTTTGAATTGTCTTTATAATCCAAAAATATAGCATTACCTTTAGGATTGTGCATACTCCTGCCTCTTATGCAGAAGTTCTAGATGAAAGAACTTAAAGATTTATGTCCACTTAATGAAAATTTTTGTAACTAGAAGAACTGTAATTCTCATTTTTTCTAAACTAGTAATGGAAATCTTTCTAAAATGTCTCCCCTTGCCTTCTTGATACTAGTACTACAAAATTAAAGTTAAACTTGGAATGATTGCTCCCATGAATTGTAAGAATAAATGTCTACCACATCAGTAAGACTGTGTGTTAATGAAAGAGACACCGCTTCGTAAATCTGTCTGAACAATTGTTCTCTTTTCTGATCAGGTTTATGAGGCATCATTAGTTTGAAAGCCAGACATCATGCTGTAACAAAGCTGTGCATGCTGTGGAGTGATCACTGTTTTTAAAAAGAGAAAATCAACAATTTTGTTCATCGCAAATAAGATGACACGTTTTGTAATGCCTGTTAAAGTTAAATGTATATCTGTTTTTAAATACAGCACTGCAGCTTTAAAGCTAAATGTCTCTCCTGATGTCTTTGGTCTTGGCATTAAGGTATCTTGTATGAAGGAGTTAACTGAGGAGTTAAATGTTCTAATTAGGTGCACTCTATTAGATTAAGTAGTAGCCATCAAATTGATATTTAAAATTTCATTCTGTTAAAACTGAGAAAAAACAGTGGCTGATTAAAACTGCCTATTAAGCCTAACACCCAATTTTGCCATCTGATAGTTGTACACAGAAAACGAATGGATTTTGAATGCATATGTAAGCAGAGAATCCTCAGTTTGATTTGATCACATTTTAAAAAATATTACGTTGTTGCAAATTATTTCTGTTAAGCAAATAGAATTAAATGACAAAATATGTTAATTGATAAAGTTGATGGTAAATAATGGTAAACTAGATGTTAAGTATTATAATTGGATGGACTCCATTAGATTTAAGTAGTTGTCATAAAAATCAGAGTTAGTACTGATGCTGTCATGCTATTGTAGAACATGAAAAGGGGATTCTGGTTGAGAGTCCAGCAGCATGAGGCGAGGTCAATGTGTCAGACAACTTTTTTTTTTTTTTTTTTTTAATGTTCACATCCTTAATGTTGAAATCTATTGTGTGACCAAAGGAAACTACGTGTATATTATTGTTAAATAGAGCAGCTGGAGAGATGTCACTTTAACACCTAAGTTACACAAGAATATCTCTTTAATAGGAATAAGAGAAATGTATTGGATGGGAGAAACAGTTCTGATAATATAAGTAGCCTAAATTGTAAAATTATCCAATTATAAAAAAAAAAAAAAAAAATTCTGTGCAACTGAACCACATTTTGTCATCTCCTGCTGATTTGTCACAGTAGCTACTCATTCTGTTTCTTACCTCTTCTGAAGTCTTTGTCCTTGTCCTACATGCCCTCAATCCCATATCAAACAAGTCCCTATTTATACTGATATCCCATTGACACTGTAGAAGTGTCAATATCATAATCTAAATATCATGGATCCTTGGGTTCTTCCAGGAAGAGAGGATAAAGAAATTGCTGTTTTGGAAAATGGGTCATTGTGTGGTTCATGAGTCTGCTGAATGTATTTCAAGGAAGAAAGGAGAAGAAATGGATAGCAGAGGAAGATTTTGGTTGTATTTAGAAGAGGGAGGGAGAAGGATGGTCCTCAATCTGGCTTTTCTGCTAAATCTAATAGACTTCGATTTATTTGAAGTTCAGCAAGGCTTACAACTTGAACTTGATCCATTTATTTTTGGAGCTTTCACACATGTGTCCAGAAGAGCACCCTGTGGACTTTAAGATATTGCTTATCTTTTAAGGTCCTTTTATGGGTCCTATCTAAGTATTTATGTCCCTAATCACCTTCGTTTCAGAGGTTCTCCCATTTCAGAACTGCTCTTCTTATGTTCTCCATTACAGTAGACTCTCGATTATCCAGAATTGGGTTAAACAGGATGTGGATTAACCAGGATGTCAAAAAAATAATAATGCGTAACTCGCAGGGCTGGCTCCGGCTTTGTGGCCTCCCCCAGCACACACCAAAAAAACCTCCCATCAGGGCGCAGGGCAGCCAGTGAACCAACACCCTGTCTCCCCGGCGCAGGGTGTCTGGTGAAGCACTCCCCCCATATTTCCTATAGATGGTGATTATACGGGATTTTAGTAACCAGGATTATTTTTTTCCCTATCATCCTGGATAATCGAGAGTCTACTGTATATTCAGTACAAGCTCTTCAGAACAGGTTCTTCTCAGCTTTTTAAAAATGTATTTAGCTTCACATACTATACCTTCTCACCCAAGTTCCTCTGCCAGTTTTTCCAGAGATGCATATTTATTTATTTTTAAAATGTTCATTCTCCCTGTCTTGGTGTGAAAGACCCACCCAAACCAAATAAACTGACTATGGTGAGAAATGGACTACACACAAAGTGTGGTTGAAGGCACAAAGTAAAATTGAAACAGATTTCTCTGCTCTTTCAGTTAGTTGTCTTTGGTGTATTTTTGAAATTGGCACATCCTTTTAAGAGTAGTATTCACTTCAAATCCAAAGTCTTCAGTTTTGTACCCATAACTTTTTTCAGTGTGTCGTCCTGTGTGCCTAAATAATTGGTATTAACATTAAGTCAAAATTAACAGGTGTCATTCCAAATCTATAGTGGAATAACTTTACCACAGCAACAGATAGAAGAACTGATGAATTCAATGCCATCTTCAGTTGTATGGAATCTTATTTTTGAAGTATCAGCTGTTGAGTAGCACTGATGTATGTGGTGATGTACAGTGCATTATATAAGCTCTACCAGAAGAAGCTTACATTGAGCGGCCTTTTACACTGAGAAGTCGGCCTTTTACACTGAGAATTCTAGTTTTTTCAGACCTGCATAGTTCTCTGTCTAATCCTCCCTGGCTGATAGCTCATTTCCTTTCAGGTTCATTAGTTTCTAATTTCCCTAGTATTTCCATCTATTTGCCTCTACCTCTTATCAGTAAGCAGAATGGAACTGCTGGTCAAAGACTATGCTGTCTTTTTCCTCAGCTAGCTTGCTTTCACTCCAATTCTCATGGAACGCATCATTCCCCTTATATTGCATGTAAAGGGTCCTCTCTTCATGTTCTCCCTCCTGTGCTGAAGGCATTTGGGTGAGGTGCCTCTTCAGCATGGTCTTTCCCCTCATTCTCTTCCTTGGATCCTATGGAGAACTCTGCTTGGCTGAATTCAGGGAGTGAGAGGTCTTATATGGGAGGAGGGCGGAATTCACATCTCCCTATGAAAATCACCTGAAAAAGGTTACCTTTTGTGTGAAATCCATTCTGCAATGGGAAAACACCCATTTTTAAGAGGATCTGAAGGGTCTCAGGGCGTGTCCCATAGAATATTCCAGCCTTCCACCTATGCAACCTTTAAAACCCCACTTACCTCCTCTTCTTCCCCCACTTCCATCAGTCCCTTACAGTAGTGGTCCCCAACCCCCAGTCCACGAACTGGTACCGGTCCGCGGCCGCCTTCCCCTCCGGGCCGCGGCCGCCTTCCCCTCCGGGCCGCGTTCGGTTCCGCATCCGGCGGCTTCCCTCATTCCCTTCCGGTGCGGTCCGGTCCGGCTTCCCGCGGCTTTTCGGCGGACATACAACAGTCCGGCGCGGCGAATTAAAGAAAATAAGCTGACCAATTTAATTCTGCAGGTTTTCGGCGGACATGCAACGGTCCGCCGCACCGAGTGAAAAATTAAATCGCCCCCGGGCCACAAGCATTGTCCGGTCCGCGTTGACCGGTCCGCGGCGATCAAAAGGTTGGGGACCACTGCCTTACAGGACACAGTGGTTTAGGAGAAACTTGAATGATTAGACAATTCCATCATGCCTCATTCTCCAAGTTTCCCCTCACAAAGTCTTAATCCAACCAGCATATCTACCATCCTACTCTGGCAATTGCCTGTCGGGTCTAGGTTGCTCCTTCCTGTAGTAGAATATGTGGGAGAAGGTAAATAGGAAGGATTCCTTGTTTGTTTCATCCTCTCATCTGTGGGATTTACTGTAGGAGGGAACAGTGTGACAATAGCAACATGGAAGTTAAACTACTTAGGTTTAGGCTCAACTGTTGGGAATGGGGCATGACGAAATTGTTCTTCATTCCATGGTCATTCCAAGTACAAAGGTGGCTGTAAATAACAGGTATTACTTTTATAATATGAAAAATACTGAGTGTTTTTAAAATTACTTGAATATGTCTTGAACATATTTCTTGGTTCAGAATAAACTCTATAAATGCTGACTTTCATGTATATGTGCTTGGCAAACAAAAATCCTTGGCCATATTGCATCATTTTATAAAATAACCTAGGTGGACTCTGATACCTTTATTTTTTCCCCTAAATGATTAAAAGTGTAGTTTAAGTTCAAAAAGTTGAAGCACCTTAAATTTCAGATACTTTAAAAAAAAATAACTTGGCTTTTTAAAATAATACTTTTAAACTTCTGTGTCTCAAACTTTACAACTATCGTCAGAGTGAGGTTAAAAAAAATATCACTGAACACAAGATAGGAAGTGCTCAGCTTTGGACTCAATTGACTTTGCCCTTAGAAAAGTTAGTCCACTGCTGAGCGCTCTTCAAAATAACACACAGAGCTCACTGTTTATATTTAAAAAAATAAAATCTAGTCCTATTCTTCAGACTTATGGAACCATCATCTCTTTATTTACTACTTTTTGGTTTTAATACTAGTTTGTATCTTTTCACTCTTTGCATAGTACTTTGAGGCCCTTCTATGAAAGAGTATGTCGAAGTGCAAATAACACTACTGTAAGGGAGTTTCAAGGGAGGTTGTGGAATCCCCATCACTGGAGCTCTTTAAGAACAGGTTTTTGGACACAGACCCATCAGGGATGGTCTAGAATTACCGTATTTTTCGCCATATAGGACGCTCCGGCGTATAAGACGCCCCCGAGTTTTTAAGTAAAAAAGCCGGATTTTAAGTAAAAAAGCCGGACACACAAAAAAAAAAAAAAAAACCCCACCAACACCACACACAAAAAGCGCCTCGCTCTCCCGTCCCCGCCGCGCGGGCGGGCTGCTGGGAGCGCGCCGCTCTCCCGTCCCCGCCGCGCGGGCGGGCGCTCCCAGGGGCCCGAGCTGCTCCCGTTCCCCGCCGGCCCCGAACACATGCGGGTGGTCTCGGGGGGGGGGAAGCGCCGCCCCGCCCCGCCCGCTGGGCCACCTGCAGCCGCCCCAGCTCCAGCTGCCCGGTGCTTTTCATATATTCGGCGTATAAGACGCCCCCCCCTAATTTTGAGATTATTTTTGGGGGTTAAAAAGGCATCTTATACGCCGAAATATACGGTATGTAGTCCTTCTTTGGGGGGGCGGGCTGAGTTTCATGACCTCTCAAGGTTCCTTCCATCCCTACATTTTATAATTCTGTGATAACTTCAAGCTTTGAATTTTCTTCTAAACTTGAATATGTAATAGCTGCTGGTATTCAGGACATGAATAGATTGATTTTTGATGTCCATGTTAAACTTGAACATTACACAAGCTTGTATTCTTATTTCATTGTCTTTAATTATCCTACATTCAAGAGATCGTTACTATTGCTGGCTCAGATTGACAAATTTTTGACTTGTGCTGCCGGTGAAGGAGATGCATTTAATATATTTGCATAACTAATTGTGATGCTACTATATTCAGATTAACCCAAAGTGGCATTCTTTCTTATAAACAAAGAGTAGAAAGTGGTTGTAAGGAAGTAACTTTAAATAATGAAGTTATTTAAAATGAAACTTTTTTTCTTATTGTATTTTGATATAACATCTGTAACTGGTCTTTGCAGACTAATGCAGTACCAAACACAAAACGTTACAAATCTAAAGAGAAAAAAACTGACTAAATATAGTACACATCCAGAAAACATTACGCTCACCTCTCCTCCAAAGTGATCATTTGCCTACTAGCTAGAGATAATGCAAAAACAAAGGAAGGAATCTTTAGGGTGTGGGGAGAGCCAATAGGTAACTTAAATAACTCAGTATATTGAAAGGAGAGGTAGGGATGGGTCTGGACTCCCTCGGTAAGAGAACTCCTTGAGGAAAACCATGGTTCTGTATAAACCCAGGGAGTGTCTACTTTAACTGAAGGGCAGAGACTTGGCAGGAAAGATGGTAATCAAGGCTTATATCACATATGGTTTTATTAACTCTATGCAAGAATATAGTAGTCAATATAACTGTTCTCTTGTTCTAAGGGTCAAGCATCATCCGGCAGCTATGTTCAACAAGTAATTTAGCCTCTTTTAAAGAAGCCCAACCAGGAACATATGACAAATCAGACTGTGGTAACATTGTCAGTATCAAGGAAACTAATACACTTACTGCCTCCAGCTAGATTGGGAACTAGCCCAACATGATGATCCCTAAACTCTGCATCCAGTTCAACCCTGGCAAGCAGTTTTAACTATCAAATTCTGGTAATTGGAGTCATATCTAATACCCAGTTGTAAATGGCAGTTAAGTCATGTCAGTTGTGCTAGTCTTATATGTGTAGGGAAATAACTGAATACACTGTTCTTTAGGTCATATTAGTAAACACTAAAAGACAACTTTTCTTACAGGTGCTACAAAGTATACTGATAAAGACAATGGAGGGATGCTTGTGTGGTCTCCGTACCATAGTATTCCAGATGCCAAGTGTAAGTACTCTCCAGGTGTGAGGGTGGGTCAATTAATAATGGAGAATACAATAACTCCTTGCTTAATGTTATGTTCCTGAAAAATGCTACTTTAAGCTAAATGATGTTAAGCAAATCCAATTTCCCCATAAGAATTAATGTAAATGGGGGGAGGGGGTCAGGTTCCAGGAAAATGTTATTCGCCAGACAAAAGAGAGGTGGTGGAGTCAGAGGGTGGCATATTTCCCAGGGAATGCCTTACTGCTAAATGATTAAATAGCATTTGGCTGAGCCCTCAAGTGTTAGCACGTTTTTAATGTAGCCTCACACTTTATAAGGCAGCATGAATAGAGGAAGGAGACCGAGCATGGCAGAGAGAGACACTGTGGGTGAGAGAGAGACACGCATTGCCCCTTAAGTATGCTTTAAGACCCCCACTCTAAGTACACTGCCTTTTTAAGTAGATCAGCAAGTTGAGACAGCAGCTGCTGCCAGCAAGCTCCTCTCTGTTCTGAGCCCTGTTGTGTTGCTACCGCCGCCCTGATTTGTGGAGATGGGGTACCGGAGTGGGGGACACCTTGACAGTAACCCCCCCACGCGCGTACAGCAAGCAGGAGGCAGCTCCAAGGCAGAGTGCAGGAGCAGCATACAACTATGGGGAGTGGGGGGGGGTGGGGGAACAGCTGAACTGCCCCACAAGTGCCGCACATGGAACTTAAGGAAGCTGATAGTGGGGCTGCCGGTCCACCCTGGTTCCAAACCCCCCACCAGCTAGATCCAAAGGGCTGCTCTTTCTGCAAGCAGGGGACAAAGCAGGTGACTGCCAAATAACATTATAAGAGAGTATTGTGCAACTTTAAACAAGCAGGTTCTCTAATTGATCAGCAATGTAACAACAAAACAATATTACCTGGGACCATATTAAGTGAGGAGTTACTGTCTTTAAGATCAGTGACAGATACTTGGTCCAAGCATTTTGGCTAGGCATGACTATAGCAGTTTAGTCACATTTACTGGTGGTAAGGTAATGGTCAGACTTTCATATATACACTTCTGTTGACAATTGAGTCCTTTGGGTGGCTAAATATAATGCTGATAGATCAGCGGATTAAAAACCAAGGACCTGTGACATTATGCAGCTGTGGCTAGGTGTGTTTTTGTAGATTAACTGAATGTTTAATATACCATGTTAAAATAAAAGTTCTCAATTCTCTCTTGAAATCTCCCAATTCTCCACTCTTTGAAAGTCCCCAGCAGTGAGATCTGTGAAAGATCACTTGATCAACAAATCCCTGATACTTAACTAAATAGTTTAAAATTGATGTATCTTAGTGGATACATGTTATGTACAGGTAACAAAGAGAACTGTGGCACCTTAAAGACTAACTATAAAGTATTGAAGCATAAGCTTTCGTGGGTTAATACCCACTTCATCAGATGCAAGCAGTGGAAGACAAACATATTACTGTAGTTTATTACTGTAGTCCCTACAATACAGGCACTGTACAAACATAGGAAAATAGTTTCTGCCCCATTTCAATTTTACACACTTCAAGAAACCTCACTGACTTCCATGGAACTGCTTGTAGTGTGTAAAGTTAAGTACATGCATAACCTTTTGCAAGATCAGGACCTGTGAAAACAAGCAAGGTATGAAAGGTAGGGAAGAAGGATTGAAACATAATCAAAATTTTGATATCAGTTATCTGTAACTACACCTCCGTTACATTTGCTACATACAAAAGTGACTAACTTTTTGAAGTATTATAGCGGAACTTACGCTTTCAGATAAATTAATTCTGGCATTGTTTTTTTACAGTGGATGAATACATTGCAATAGCAAAGGAAAAACATGGATACAATGTGGAACAGGTAAGTTCTCTGATTTTTAAGGTGGTGTTTACTGTACAGCACAACTTACTTTTTTCATCTGGCTTCCATTAACTAATGCTATCTCTCTTCAGGCATGGTAGCAAACACTACAGCTTTATGGATCTGCATATTGTTGTGGTCTGGATTCTCTGCAAAAGATTAAGCTCTCTTTATTTTCATGACATGCTCAGTTTGTAATGCACAGTTTTGAAAGGTTTGGTATGTTTTGGTACACTGGGCATGTCGTGTAATTGTTTGTTTATGTAACTTTAAAAAAACCTGATGTCTTAGGCAGGCAATTTGGGGTATGGACTTGTGAATTTTGGAATTAAGAATTTTTAAATATTTTTAAATGCTAACATTAATTCAATGCTCTCCATATTGCAGATGCATTTCAACTAGTGGGGTGCTACAAAAATAATTCAGCTGGCATGTTTCAAAGCAAGAAACTACTCTCAAGGTTTCAAAACTTGCAATGTTTGGTGGTTTTTAGTTTTATAGCTCGGTTTTGGTTTTACTACTCTTTAACCACTATCCCATGAAAAATAGTATAGGTAAATGTTGCTAGTTCACACTAATGACTAAGATCTGTAGCAAGTTTGTATTTTAAAAATTACAAAGTGAATGAATACAGTCAAAGTAAGGGGTAACAGAAAACAAAAGTATAGTTATTGATGTACCAGTAAAATATCCTGTTGTAACCTTGTTTTGGGGAAGAAGAGTAGGGCAAATAATAGTGAAACCTTAGCTAGGAGAACTCTTTGCAGTACTTGGCTATTTAAGTCTGCATTGCTGGAAAGAGAGGTAGACAATGTAGGTGTCTAGAATGTGTGCAGAAAAAAAGAAGTTTAGCTTGTACTGTTTTTTCCAGTGCTCTTTAGGAAAAAGTGTGTGCTCATGAGTCAGTCTGCATACACAAACTGCTGGTAGTTTGTGCTTGCAGTGGAAAAATGTTGTCAGGGGAAAAGCTGGTAGATCCATTAAATCAAGACACTGAGACTTGATGATGAGCTGTTATTGATCATGTATGCTCTATATGAAACTAATTTAGTCAGTTCTATTTAAGTATTCACCAAATCCTGATTAAGACTTGGTGCAAAATCCATGAAGGGTTGTGGTTTTTTGTTTGGTTTTTTTGGGGGTTGGGGTAGGGGGAAATCTCCAATTGTTCTAGAGTCTTTATCTGAAATACACTGAGATTACTCACTATTTACATCCAATAAAGAGATTTATTTAAAATTGTCTGTTCTATGGTGTATTATACACAGCCATGGACAATGGAAATGCCCAACACAAGCCAGACAGTTTTTTATTTGAGAGATGGGGGGGGGGGGGGGTGTTAAAAGGACATTCAGAATGTATTCAGAGTTTCCAAATTGTATTTTATCTACTCACTAGCAACCTTTTTAAAACTGCAAATACCTGGTTTCCCTAACAAATATTTTTACTGCTTGTGCACATGCAGCAGGTGAGGTTAGAGGGCTGATTGGCTTTCTGGTCACTGAACAGCAGAAATAGTTTTGCTTGAATGGGCTGGGAATTGGGCTCTGTAAAGAACTACATAGTCTATATCTATTTGTAGAGGGAGAAAATAGGTCAGCCTACCACTATTTTATCCTAACTAATTCAGAGATGATGCTGCCACACTGACCTCGAATTGACTGACTGGTCCAGGTATTGCAGTGTGTATGGAATGCAAAAGTGCCCACTGATCAAAGTATTTGTGAAGAGAATCTTGTAAGCTGTATTACATAGGCACAATAGAAAATAAGTTTAAGTATGAATTTCTTTTGATAGTGTGAGTTCTGATGATACGTAGACATATTTACCATACCGTGTTTCCCCGAAAATAAGACAGTGTCTTATATTAATTTTTGCTCCCAAAATTACATTACATTATATTACAGCGAGAGGCAAAACTGGAAGTACGTCTTATTTTTGGGGGATGTCTTACTTTCGGGGAAACAGGGTAGTTACATTTTTTTAATGCAACTCTCTAACGTGTGCTTTGATACAAGTCCAGCTAAAATCAAAAACGGATTATTTCTTTTCAAAGGCACTTGGCATGTTGTTCTGGCATAAACATAACATTGAGAAGTCCCTTGCGGATCTCCCTAATTTCACTCCTTTCCCTGATGAATGGACAGTTGAAGATAAAGTCCTGTTTGAACAAGCTTTTAGTTTCCATGGGAAGAGCTTTCACAGGATCCAACAAATGGTAAGGTAATATTTCTGGTTATAACTATTATTTAATATCAATATTTTTAGTCTGAAGGATCCTATTAGAATAAATCCCCATTGTGCTAAGTACCATATAACCCTATTCAAAGATAGGGTTCCTACTCCAAAGAGCTTACAGTCTAAAAAACTTAAATTCAGTTTTTGCTTCCGTATTATTCAGCTTTTTAGAACTGTAAAAACTCTGAATTTATTTACAAAAGTGGAATGAGTGGTGTGTTTTTTTTGGTTTTTTTGTTTTTTTTGGGGGGGGGGTTAAAGCATGAAATATCTTTTTAAGTGGAAAACATAAGTGTTTTCT
The DNA here is from genome assembly GCA_032164245.1 of Sternotherus odoratus. Lineage (NCBI taxonomy): Eukaryota > Metazoa > Chordata > Testudines > Kinosternidae > Sternotherus > Sternotherus odoratus. Next base: position 136,504,956 of record JAVMKO010000003.1, on the reverse strand, counting down.
CTTTTCCCTAAATGCATGGAAAATTAAGAAAGCATTCTTAGAAGGGTTATTGTAAGATGATTATGCTTCAGCTACTAGTTTATATAGTTTTCATTTTTTAAAATATTTGAACTAATTCTTCTAGCTTCCAGACAAGACTATTGCAAGCCTTGTAAAATATTACTATTCGTGGAAAAAGACTCGCTCTAGGACAAGCTTGATGGATCGACAGGCTCGAAAACTAGCCAATAGAAATAATCAAGGTGACAGGTGGGTTGAATACTTTTAAATAGCTAATTGCCCAAGAGTGAAGTTCTTTGTTTAGGTACAGATCTGGCAGCATTTTTCTGACAATATGCTTCAACTCTAACCTGGATGGGCCGTTTCTAATGGTGAGAGTACCACTAGTTTAGTCTAATGTCCTTTCAACAGACAAACTGTATTTTACTTATGCTCTAGGAAGTAAATAGCTCTATGGCAAATGCAGTAGCTGCACAGCTAACTGGTTAGTAAGTCGACTTGTAAAACAAATCCTATGAAACAAAACTTAGAAATCTTGGTTGGGGGTGGGATCAGGAGGGAAGGAAAAGGTAACTAAACAACTACAAATTGTTGAAATGTCCAGTAATGTTGTTTCACTGGCATTCTGCAGCTTAAAGTAATATCTTTTTAAACCTTTAAATAGCCTTCAATTTAAAAATAAATTTTAACATGCAATTACTATTTTCCATTTTTATGGTAAATACTGTCTTTAGGTCTACTTAGTTTTTTATAGAGGCAAAGATTCTAACTACATATCATCATAAGGAAGCACAAGCCTTTTAAATAAATTCAACATAATTAGTGACCCTGTCTCATAAGGACTACAAAATCAAATCCATTTGCTTTCAGTCTAATTAGACTTTCCAGTTATTACAGACACACTGAACTTCCTGAATATATTTTTTACTTTTTATTTTACCAGAAGTGCTATTGCCTGAACATCATAAACTTGGATCCAAGTCTTCCTGCTTAGCTTTTTTTCCAAGAGAAGAATAATTTTCTTCAGCTGTTGCTTTAATTATGGCAACATGCACAAGCTTAACAAAAGGAAAATGGTTCCAGGGTGTACTATATCTTAAAGAAATTCTAAAATAACAAGAACTCCAGTCTGTGTGTGTGTCTTGTAACAGTACAACTATAACATTATTTAGAATGGATGTTAACTGTATAATTGTAGACCGCATCAGCAAAAATAGTGAAATAACAGGCTACTAGGACCAAGTTTACTCATCTGTTGTCTATCCTCAGTGATGATGATGTGGAAGAAGCACATCCAATGGATGGAAACGATAGTGATTATGATCCCAAAAAAGAAACCAAAAAGGAGGTAACACTCTAATTACAATGAATGTTAGTAATTTTTCCATGATGCCTTCTGTAAAGAGTATAACTTGCAACATGGTGAAGTCCTCATATCATGTTTAAAATATAGAAGATTTTGATGCTTTTTGAATGAAACTAACCTTTACTATTTCATTTGCTGAGACAATTTCAGTCTTGTATATAACACCCCAATTTTTGGAGACAGAAGTAAATTGCTGATCAGCTAGTGACAAGAAATTTCAAAGGATAGCTCAAGACTAATCAATAAGAGACACTTGTTTGGTGAGGGCCGGGCATCTTCCCTTTACCTGGACAGGGCTTGGCACTACAGAGGAACAAGGGGTGGAATGTGTCCCCAACAAGCCAGCCAGAGTGCTGCTGGTCCAGATATAGGGACTGGGCAAGGAAGGGCGGCTCTCTGGAGCCATCAGCAGAGATGGTAGCTAAATTTAGTTGGGGATTGGTCCTGCTTTGAGCCGGGGGTTGGACTAGATGACCTCCTGAGGTCTCTTCCAACCCTGAGATTCTGTGAAATACTCTTTCCAGTTTCTTACTGATGCTGAGTAATTGGATATAAAGTACTTCCTTTGTGCATTAAAGTACAAAGTGTGGTGGTTCTCAAAGTATGGCATGTCCTCTTCATTCAAAGCAATGGGGAAATATATATCTTTAATTTGTTTTAATATTTCTTTCTAGTAGAAATTATGGTGGCTATGACCTTACTTTGTCCCTTTGAGAGAACAAAATTCTTTAGTATCCGTAAAAATATAGTTAATCTTTAAAAACTTTACAGTCAGAAGTGTGGTGTCCCTTTACCTTTTGTTCTTGCAAATAAGACTCGAAAGGTTTTTAAAACTGAAAAACGAGAGAAAAAAACATACATGTTTACAGAAGCTTGTATATAGTAAGTTCCCTTAGTTATCTTAACACAGTTGGGTCTCCCATACCACAGGAAAGAGAAAACATTTCTAAATGTTAGAAAATATGCTGGTTTAAAAAAAAAATGATTTTTTTGAGTGTGGGAGAAAATCACAAATTATCAATGATCCTTTCAAAGATACTACACAGGAATAGCACTGCTAATACAACTTTGTATCTCTACCAAAAGAAACCTGGAACATAGAATGGTCCAGCAGATAGGGCATTGGACTGGGAGTCCAAAGATATTGATGTTAGTCTCGGTTTTGCCACTGTCTTGTGTGTCCTTCAACATTTCTTGGAATTGGTATGGCACAAATCCAGTGGAGAGAGTCTTTCTGCCTGTCTTGTTCCTCTCTTCCTAATGGGGGAATGCTCTAATGTCCTCTCTTTTGGATTCAGCACCCCAAAACCAGGACAAGCTACGTCTAAAGAATTGCCCAATTTGCTTTCATGAATTACTGTATTTGAACCATTAAATATGATGATAGAATAAAATTAGAGTCTAAGAATAAGTAACAAGTTTGTAGGAACTGGCCAGATAGACTAATAAGTTTCAGACCTAAATATAGATTTATTTTGTGGTCTGATGTTTCATACCTTTCGAAGCAAATTAAGCCAAGTAGTAAAAATCCTACCTTTTTCTAAAACAAAAACCATATTTTTTTTTGAGTAGTATATAGGTAAGCTATGGCTATTGCTTCAAAAATGAAAAGTAGAGCCATCCAAAAGATGTGCAGATCCTTTTTAAAAAACTCTGGCTTTGATCTATATTCTAAAGCGTATATCTAGTATAAAATTTCTATGAGACCACTAATGAAACATCCTAGTGGAGAGAGTAATGCACACATTATCGGGCTTGTCTTCACTACCAGGGTAAATCTTGCTACCCAAGCTAATGGATTTTTATGGTTTTTTTTTTTTTAACTTTATGCCCCATCTGTAAAATGGGCTAATACCTCCTCTCACAGGAATTTTGTGAAGATAAACGAATGTTTGTGAAGATCTTGAATACCATATATACCCAAGACCTAATATATACAGTTTATATACATGAGTATTTTAGAAAAGCCATAAAGAAATTAATTGTATTTGTAGTAAGAGTTGAATAGTATGCTGTAAATAAGGTCTAGAGCCACACCCTGAACAATGGAGACAAAATCCTGTGGACTGAATGAAGCCAAGGTCCTGTAGGAAAAATAGTATGTGATCATGTTATTAACAGCTGTGTCATAATGCATACATATAAAGGTTGTGGGTGGGGGAATTAAGATTGCACAGGCAGCCTTAATTCTGGCATTTGGTAGAGCTGTCCAGAAAACAGTTCCATTTCATGAAATAACTAAATGCTACAAAATATGTTTCTTCTGCCTTAGAATGCATTCCGAGTAATCTGAGATGGAAACCCCTGTTCTCAGTTTAGAGCAAAGGACTTGAACCTGGGCCTTAATCACCAGGCTGAAGAGTAGTGTCTCTTTCTGTTTTGCTCATATTTTGAGCAGAGTCCATTCTGGACTGAGAAATCTTTCTGTGAAACATTTAAATTTCAACAAGACAATATTTGTGATGGATTCTTTTTTTTTTTTTTTTACCAACTCTTGTGCTTCACTTTGCAAACTTAATTTTTTTTAAATCTAGCATATATAGAGATGAGCCTGGATTTATGTAAAGCATATTTTATAACCTGCAACTTTTAATAAAAACTGTTAGAGGTTAGGAACTCCATCTTTTTTCATAACATTTCTCTGACCCAAGTGAAAATACAGTTTTTTGTAATGGAACCATACACTGTAGCGTTTGAAAGAAATGTTGATATGTTAAACATTGACGACAGACCTATCCAGCAACTGCTTTGAGAGCTTAACTCTAATTGAAGGCTTTACTGCCCTTTTTGAGTAGCTGTAGAAATGGCCTAGTTTTCTCTTTTGTCTAAGCTGTTTGTAAAATATGCTTATATGGTATTCAGAAGCTGTGTACTTTAATCACCTACCTCTTCTAACTTTTTAAGGGCAATAATGAACAACCTGTTCAGACCAGTAAAATAGGGCTGGGTAGAAGAGAGTATCAGAGCTTACAGCATCGCCATCATTCGCAGCGTTCTAAATGTCGTCCACCTAAGGGCATGTATCTGACCCAGGAAGATGTGGTAGTGGTTTCCTGTAGCCCCAATGCAGCCAACACAATTCTTAGACAGCTGGACATGGAGCTAATCTCATTGAAGCGCCAGGTACTTCGGGTCATCTGTCTTTTGTTTGCTGTGAATTCCTGAGACTGTGTATAGTCTCCTAATCCAGTGGTTCTCTACCTTTTTACCATTGTGGGCTGCAGATACAGCTCTCTGTGTTATGTGGGCCACACTCTATCAACCTACCTATATTACACACATATATACATACACTATCTGTCTGGTCCTGAGGATGTCACATGGGCCTCAGCTATGTGTTGAATTGGCCACAGATTGAGAACCATTGTCCTAATCCCTCTCTTTATGGGGTCTCTGAAATCATGTATCTGTTGCTTCAACACAAGTGTCTTGTTAAATCGATTGTAGAATTAACAAGTATAGGAACACTGATAACAGGTTGTAAGTTAGAAAATAGCTTCTCCTGTTTTAATGCTGCCCTTGTCCTCTCTTGAGGATACAATTTTGTGGGACTACCTCTTTCTTTCTAAAAACACATGTACGTTTAAAGAGGTAATCCTACCAACATCTTCTTAATTTTAATGTTGGGGGGGGGAGGGGAATAGAATCCTATTGTATTTTAACATCTTATCTGATTTTAAATTGAATAAAATATTATGGGGGGGGATGTGATCTGTTTATTTATCATATATTATAACTTGTGTGTGTGTACGATGGGCAAATCCTCAAAACATTGGAAAAATCATGAATCCAGATGTATTTCTGTTTAAAATGCTGGAAGGGTTCAGCTCTTTCTTTGCTTAGAGTAGGTCTACACTATCCACTGGATCAGCAGGTAGGGATCAATCTTTCGGCGTTCGATTTATCGCGTCTAGTCTAGATGCGACAAATCAATCCCCAAACGCTCTCCCGTCAACTCAGGAGCTCCACCGCACCGAGAGGTGCAAACATTCGATGGGGGAGTGGCAGCGGTCGACTTAGTGCCGTGAAAATGCTGCGGTAAGTCGACCTAAATACGTCGACTTCAGCTACGGGAATAGTGTGTCTGAAGTTGACGTATTTAGGTCAATCCTGCCTCTCCCAGTGTAGACTAGGGCTTAGATTGAGTGCAACAGAGCTTATCTCCATACTCAATGCCTTCCCCATGCATTCAAGCTCTTGCATGCTGTCAAACCATCCATGCAAATCCATTTTCTCATATATGGGTTCATCTGTGCATTACATCAGCACATTTTAATTTGTTAATGGTAATATGGAAGTTTGTTAGAAAGTACACCTTTATAAACAAAAATTAATCTCTAATTTAAATGTCAAAATAATTCCAAAATGAACTATATCAGGAGATCATACCCTGAAGCCAACAAGACCAGTAAAAAGCAGTCTGCAGCAAGAAAGTAACTAGAAATATCTCATCACTTTTTAGAGTTCTGTTAGGGAAGGAGAGAATCTAGCCTTCTGAGAAACAACTTACATATAGGTTTAAGATTAGCAGCCGTTTTAGTCTGTATCCGAAAATAAGATGAAGAAGACTTTGTAGCACCTTAGAGACTAACCAGTGAAAGCTTATGCTGAAATAAACTGGTTAGTCTCTAAGGTGCTACAAAGTCTTCCTCATCTTATTAACTTATGTATAGAATTTCTCTCACTCAGTAAAAATGTGAGAGCAGCAAATGAAAAGATGTTTGTAGTATCCTGAAATAATTCATATTCTAATCTATACAGACATGTAATTTTGTGAAAGTTTAGCTTTTATCTTCCTCCTCGTTTAACATCTTCCTGGTGGACAAATTTAACCAGCCTTTCAAAGAACACGTCTTAGTTGTCTTTCTCTCTCATTTACTCTCCAGAATAAAATATAATTTGTCTGTGAAGCAGCAGTTAAAAGTAGAGAAACATTCAACCATAATGTTTACTTCTATAATTTAAGAGGCATACTTGTGGCAATCATAGTGAAGATGTTTGTATAAAGTGATCAACTTTGTGGAGCTGATAAACTTTTTTTTTTTTTTTTTTTAACCAAGGTTCAAAATGCTAAGCAAGTAAACAGTGCACTGAAACAAAAAATGGAAGGTGGGATTGAAGAATTCAAACCTCCTGAGGTAAATTAACATAATGTGCTAGAATGCGTAGCATTGCACTTGGATTGGTGGGAAGATATGTTAATGTATAATTTGAGTCATTTGCTGTAGAGTGTTTGCGTTTCAGCAACAGTTTAACTGGAACACTGAAATTCATGCAGTGCTAATTATTTTGGTTCTCTCTGGAGGAAATCAGCAAAATATGCCTTTCCTCAATCTTTTAAATGTGAGGAAAGTAGGACTGGGTAGAGGGACAACAGAGGCAGCCAGGTTAGCATGATTATACATGAGACTAGGGAGCTGGATGATGTGCCATTATAAATCAACTTTTCTGGTGAAACTGTCAGCTAATTAGTTGCTACATTCACTAACATGTCAAGGGTTTTTTGTTCTGTTTTTTCAATTACTGAAGCTACTTTTTTAATGAGTCTATTGCTTGAAAATGAAAAATAATTTAGAAATTGTTCTAATAATAGTTTAATTTTAAACAAACTAAATGTTTTTACCTTCATGAAGATGATTATTACTCTGAGTCTTTGATTGCACCTTACTGCAAACAGAGAAAACTATCAAAGAAATTCAAGCATTAAAACGTTACTTTGTAAAATATCTGAAAGTCATTATAATGTGCTTTAATGACATTTGTGTGCAATTTCTCTAATTTTAATAGTTGAATCAGAAAATCAATGCCCGTTGGACTACAGAAGAGCAGCTTCTTGCAGTACAAGGTATGTTACAGAAAAGCAATAATGACCTATAACTATTAAAAATCATAAGTGACTTGCAGATGTGTTAAAAATTGGCCCTTTTTCTGCTTTATGTATAAAGAACACATGATAAAATGTGTTGTTCCTCCCCCCCCCCCTTTTTTTTTTTTAAAGGTAGCTGTGGAGGGAGGTTGCTCATTTTTTTTTGCCCTGGAAATGTAAAGTCTCCATTTGTTGGAAGCCCAATGGAATGCATATGATTTTTGTTGTTGTAAGCTGTTTCTGTAACTGAAGGGGTGTGAGCAGTATATGCTAACCATTGAGTAGATTCAGAGTTTAGTCATTGAAGTTAAATGGGTGTGTGGTAGTTGTTTTTTGTTGTTTTTGTTAAAGCCCACTGGTGTTCTAAACAGACTAACTAAAAATCCTTTCTCTTAATATTACACCATTACAAGACACTTAACTCTTCTTCCTGGTCTTCTAGCCGAAGCAGACATGAAATAAAGTAGGAAACAAGTAGGGAAAATACATTTTTCAGGCTGCCTTTATACATCCAAAAAGAAGCAAAAAGGCAGAAGCCCAATTTCTTTCGTTTGCAGGTCACCTTTAACTAGGCATGAAGAGACAAGATACAGTCTTCCCATCCAACATCCTGCTGTGAAAGTTTGAGGCTGGAGGCAGATGCTGTACTAACACATTTTCTTAGTGGCTAGCAGTGCACTTTACCAACAGGATATTGGGTACAGTTAACATGCAATTATCTCTTATCTAAGCATGAAAACTCTGATTGTTGTCTTGTTAAAACAGTGCAGTGCACTGCACAGTCCAGAAAAAGCATTCAGATGGAAATATAAACATAAAAATGAAACTCAGTGTATTAATTTTAGAGTGTGATAAGTTGCATCTCTTGTATTTTCTGATACTATACATCAATATTACTTCAGTGAAGTAATCGAGCTAGTTCTCTACGTCAGTGGTTCTCAAATTTTATTTTATTTTCATGGACCACTTGAAAATTGCTGAGGGTCTCAGCAGACCACTTGATGATCTTTCCAAATGTTGTGTGTACCATTGGCTAACTATTGTAAAGAGCTTTGGATAAAAGCACTATATTAAAAAAAAAAAAACTTAATTGTTTTTTTTGTTCTACAAATAAAAGTACGCAGCTCATATTTTAATATCCGTAGTCTTACCTTTCTAATGCGATGGATGTGCCCTCTCTCCCCTGCTGTGGCAGCCCTGAGCTGGGAAGGATGGTGGTTTCCCCCAATGCAGCAGCCACTGAGCTGGGGCTGGGAAGGAAGGTGGGGTCTCTCACCAGCAGCCGCAGCCCTGGAGCTGGGGAAAGTTGCCTCTTTCTCTGGCCCTGCATGTCCCAAATCCCCCCCACCCTTCGCACCCCACTGCCCCTTTCCACATACCACCTATTCCCCCTGAAGGCCACCACCTTACCTTGCGTCGTCTTTAGGGTCCAGGCACGTAATTAGTGGAGCCACACCTTCATGCTCCACAAATTAGGTGGGTGGCCCATCATCATCTCATGTGCAGCCGCGCAGGCACACAGCTTAGCGAGAACCATGGACCACCTGAATGGAAGTGGTCCGCCGACCACAGTTTAAGAACCTCTGCTCTACATTGTTTACCTGCTTTAAAATAATGCTTTGACTAATTAGTATAACTTGCGCCCTGTTTTGTTAGAATATCATAATGTCTAAGTTATTGAACATTCAGCATTTGATAACTTTTAGTATTCTGACTCTGCTTTGAAAGTTAGGATTCTTTCAAAAGTTGAATGGTCTTTATTTCTTTTATACACAGCCAGTAAACTGTTACAGTGTTTTCTAGAACAGAACTGGTTATTTTGAGTAAGTTCTCCTATTTTTTGGTGAACATAGTTTTGAAGTGGCTGACAAAAAACGTAGCTTTGTTCATGCCCAGTCATTTTTCATACAATTTGGTCTGCAAAAACTTACACAACAGTTTGCAAGAACAGAACCCAGTACATTTGATGGAACATGACAGAGGCATGACACTCACTTGAAGAGTTGTATTGTCGTGACACTAACTTTCTGAAATCAAATTGCTGCAAGTACATAGACTACTAGGCCTATTCCATGCTTAGGAATATGACCCAAATAAGATCACTGCAAACTACCTTTCTGAATGTTTTACTCTGTGTATTGCAGTGGTCCTCAAACTGTGGGGCATACCCCCTTAGGGAGGTGCTGAGGAACATTTTGGGGGGAGGCATGTGGCAGGGCCCAGGCCAGCTCTCATGGGGGATGGGGAGGGAGCGCCACCCAGTCTTCTACTCCCAGCTCCGCTGTCAGCCCAGCTCCTCCGCTGAGCCAACTGTACAGTAATGGAGTGGGAGTGTGGACAGATTCCATTACTGGTTGGGGGGGCACAGTGGGAAAAGATAAGGCATCACTGGCATATTGGCTCTAGGCTTACAAGGGGAATTCTGTGCAAGAGCATAATTCATGTCCTCGACAGATTTTACTCTTTCCCTGCATAATAATTGGTTCATGCGCCCCTCCCAAGCAGCAATCCTGAACAGCCCATCTGGTTTGGGCATCCGGAGCAGTCAGGGAAGATGTAAATCACTTGAGGGGTTGGGACTGGGCGTGCGTACAAGACTCTGTTCCTCTCACTTGCTATCGTGATGTGCGTGGAGCCAGAAAGGGGCAGGTCTGGGGTCACCTGGCTGATGTTTTCTGCCATGTGCCAGACTCTAGCTGCTAGCCCTGCAGCGGGGACAAGACCTATTCTTCCCCTGCACCGGCTGCTCCTGGGGCCGGGTCCAATCCCTGGAACCTCCCCCGACTGCAGGAGGCTCTGCCAATGGTCTCACCCCCTGCTTCTTTTCCCCATTGCTATACAGCGAGCTGCTCCCCCTCTGCCCAACCCTCTTTATCTAGCCCTCCACCCACCCTGCCAAGCCCCATCCCACTGAGCTGCACCTGGACTACCAGCCCTCCTGTACCTAGATTCCCCTACTGAGCCCCAGCCACTTCACCTGGACTCCCTCTGCTGAGTCCCATTCCCCCTGCACCTTGATCTTCCAATGAGCCTCTGTGCATCCGGATCCCCCCTACACCCGGACCTGGACCTCCCATCAAGCTGCCCACAGCCAAATTGCCCGATGCAGAACCTGCTCACCCCACACTTGGATCCCCCCACACTGAGCCCCTCCACACTTGGATCCTGCTGTGCTGAGCCTGCTTTCCACACACCTGGATCAGGTGGCAGGGCTGGGCTTGCATGTGAGAGACTGTCCCTCTCACTATTGGCATGAAGGGGCAGGGTTCCAGGGTGTTTCTGGGTCAGACCTTGCCCTTGCACTGTCAGGGTTGGGTGCAGCCTCACTGCCGACTCCGTGTCCCAAACGGGGCAGGGGACTGCAGAGTGATTTCCCCACCTCTGGGCACCAGTGGAGAGCGCTCCTGACTGCCATGCTGCGGCCTCCATTCCCATTGCCCTTCTAATTTATTATTCGCAACAATTTCAGTTCTGGTCCAGTGACTCTACAGTGATATGCTGAGTACTACTTATTCATGCCATTCACTAAGGCCACCTGGCAAATCATTAGTTTTAATGGGGATACTCAGGTGCTGAACTCTGCACATACTTAAGTGCTGGGCCAGATTATGGCTTAACTTCACTCTTCAGAATGTGCTGCCTTTTAGTGTAGGGCACAGGAAGGAAAAGCGCACATCTGGCCCATGACAGCCAACTCCAGCTCATGGGGCTTGGGCTGCAGGGCTGTTTCGTTGCTGTGTCGACTTCTGGACTGGGGCTAGAGCTACTTTTCTTTTGAGCTTCCTTTTAGAAGACAAGGCAAGTTATCAAGCTTAATCAGTCTCCTGGGCAGAGAGGAAAGCTTTAGGAAATAACAAGATAGCATTTGAAACTTGATTGTGTAATGATGAGTAGCCTGTACACCAGTTTGCCGTTATCTTACCTAGAAAGCTGATGGTCCCTTTCAAGATAAATGTGTGCTGTATCAGTATGTTAGGTTTTCTGTCTCCTAATGAGATTTAAGAGTTCTGTACTGAAGTCTTGTATAAATCAATCTCAGTAACACTATTGGATACTTACTAGTATGCTAAAAGGAATCCGAAACTCAGTTGTCAAATGAGAGATGCATTTCACTTTATCCTTTTGTTCTTTTTCGAGAGACGTCCCTGTGTGCTCCACTCTAGGAGTTGGTGCATCCCTGTGCCTTCTCTCTTGAGATTTTTACAGCAGTACTCGTACAGGTCGTGCACGCACAGAGCTTAGCGCCCCCCCCCTCCCGTGCTTTGAGTGTACTTTAATAGTATGCACGCACAACTAGTCCCCTCAGTTCCTTCTCTATTGTCCCCAGCCTGAGACAAAGCTCAGCAGACTCGTCAGAGACTCTCTCTCCCTTGTTACAATTTGCCTTCCTAGTTAGTTTACCAGGAATCCTTAGTTAACATTTTTCTATTTTTTTCTCTTTTTTAAAAAAAACAGCCACCCTTTTCTTCATTCCTGTGAGCAGAAACCACATCTGACATGCCTGGCTCCCCAGGCTTTAAGTGCTGCTCTACCTGCAGTGATGCCATCCCTCTGTCAGATGGCCATTCAAAATGCATAAATTATTTGGGGGAAGTCCCACATCCCCCCAAAATGCCCACAACAGCAAACTTAAATCGAGGGCGCAGAAGGACAAGGAGCTGAGACTAACTGCTCCTCCTTCAAAAATCCTTAAGGTCAGCTTCAGAACCGGGTGCTGACTCTGGCTATGCACCCATCCACCCCACCTCAAAGAAGGACCAAAAAAACCTTCAAAAAAAAGTCACCTTCTCTCACCCACAAAGGGAACTTTGTGAGAGAAGATTTCCTCAGGAAGGTCTGAGCACTTTTGATACACCAGGCTCCTCCGGCGCTGCATGAAATGCGGCTGTGACAGTACCGTGAAGTTCTGGTGCCAAGGCTTTAGGCTTCCAGTTGCTGCCTCTCATATGGCACTGTTCGGCACCACAACAGAAGTGCTGTTGCTTTCCCAGCATTGGCACTGACAGCCCCTGAGCTGGCCAGCAGTGAAGCAATGCCAAGGACATCGGTGCAGAACCTTTCTTCACACCAGATTCCTCTTGCACAGCCCTCACCTCACAGAGGAGCTCCAAAACTCTGCAATTTACACAGTCAAGGGACCTTCTGGTGTCACCTACCTTGCAGTCATCCCTACTTAATGCCTACTTCTCTCCAAATGCCCATTCAGAGTCCGGACAGCCTTCTTCCAGTGATGAGGAAGCTGGACTGTAGGGGGAATTTTCACCATATCAAATCTCCCATCCTCAAACCCCAATCAATAGAGTGGTAGAAAAATGACCTCGTCCTACTCTCAGGATCCTTCCCCATAATGGGTAAACCCCTGGATGTCACAACTATGCCCTTCCCACTACAGTGGCAATATTGGGCTCCATGGGTATCTTATCCTCAAGACCACGCTGACTATGCCACCTCAACCAGGCGTGACACCTTCCCAGCGCCGCCAGCTGACGAACCTGCCACTGACATAAAACACCAGGCAGCACCGTCACAATTGCAGGATCAGTCACGACCTGCCTCTAACCCAGTAGACCTAGTTGTTACGCCTAATGAAGCCTTACTTCCTCCTCTCCCCAACATCTTTGGATGACTTCTCAAAATTTCAAGACCTTTTCAAAAGAGTTGCCAGTGAATTAAGAATTAACTTGGAGGAGGTTCCTGAACAGCAGCATGAGTTAACGGACACCCTGCAGCCCTCTTCTTCTAGGATTGCATTCCAATCAACGCAGCCCTTTTGGAACCTGCTATGGTGATCTGGCAGACTCCCGCTGCAAGCCTACTACCTGTAAACGAGGGGATCGCAAGTACTTCATCCCTTCCAAGGGCTCTGAATTCCTCTTCACTCATCCAGCGCCAAACTCGCTGGTAGTAGACAAAGTCAACCAAAAGACCAAACACCAGTTTCCCCGCTCCACCCATCTGACAAAGACAGTAAGCGATTAGATCTGCTTGGACGTAAAGTATACGTATCTTCTATGCTAAAATTTCACATTGCTAATTATGCTGCCGTGCTGGCAAAATATGACCAAAAATTAGAACAAATTCATGGACTTTATTGATGACATTCCAGAAGAAAAGAAACTGTTCATGACTCTAGTTTCCGAGGAACAAATCATCTAACATACTGTTTTTCAAACAACCCTCAATGCAACTGGTACTGCAGCAAGTTCCGCTGCTACAACAGTGGTCATGCGCTGAGGTTCATGGCTCTCCTCCTGTTCGTTTCCTCGAAGTACCATTGAAGATCTTCCTTTCGGCGATAAACTCTTTGTCTCCACGATGAATGACCTACTTCACTCAATGAAGGACTCAAGAGCAACTCTCCAGTCCTTAGGAATTCAAACCCCTACGACCAGAAGGTGACAATATAGATATCAACCTTATCAGCGTCCACACTACCCCACATATACCAGCACTTCCATAGATCACATGAGCAGCAACAGCAATGCCAGAGACCCAGATACAAGCATAGTCTTCCCAATTCCTCGGCAGCGTCTCAACCCCCTCCAAATAATAAGCAAATTTGAAGCCTTGGTCAAGGGTTTAGAAAACAACATTCCCACTTCAGCACTTACACCACGTGTGTCTATTTTTGGACACTGCCTATGACCATTCTCCCATCAATGGCAGAACATTTACCACCAACAAGTGGGTTATAGAGGTAGTCACAATTGGCTATTCCATCCCATTCCTATCCTTGCATCCTACCCACCCACCTTCCCCATCCCTCTTCAGGGACCCCTCTCAAGTACAACTGCACTTCCAAGAAGTACATCATCTCCCTCTGTTGGGAGCAGTGGAACTTGTGCCTGAACAACACAGAGGGAAGGGGTTTTATTCCCAATATTTCTCAACAGAAAAGAAAACTGGAGGATGACGACCGATCCTCAACCTCAGGCGGCTCAACAAATGGTTACCCTCACCACCATAATCCCAGTGCTGGAGCAGGATGATTGGTTTTCAGCCCTCAACCTACAGAATGTCTATTTTCATGTGACTATACATCCGGCCCACAGACGTTTCCTTCGTTTTACCCTCGGCTTGACACATTTTCAATACAGGGTGCTACCCTATGGCCTATCCTAGCCATAGTCACTGCCTACCTCAAAAAACAAGGGGTCATAATATTTCCTTACCTCAACGATTATCTCCTCAACGCTCAACAAAGCTCCTTGATTCACACAGCTCACCGTTGATTGTTTCTTATCCCTCAGCCTACAAATAAACAAAAACAAATCCATATTCTCTCCTACCCAGCAACTGGAGTTCATAGGAGCACACCTCAATTCCCGGATGGGAAGGGCATCTCTCCCGCCCGATTGCTTCAACACCATAAAGTTATTGGCAACAAAATTTTGCAACAGCCATCAGGTCATGGCTCAAGACTGTGTCTACAACTGCTAGGTCACGTGGCCTCATGCACTTTCGTGGTCCAAAATGCACAACTATACAGAAGGTGCTTCCAAGCTTGATTGGTCACGGTTTACCAATTGAATGTGCATGCTCTAAACAAGCCTTTATCCATACCTGTCAGTCAAAGATTCTCCTATAATGGACAATACCCTCTCTCCAGGATGCTCCATCCCTCATAATGACTACCAATGCATCCCTCACTGGGTGGGGTGCACACATGTCCCACCACACAGCCCCAGGGGCTATGGTCTTGAACCAAAACCTCCCTGCACATAAACATCATAGACCTTTGAGCCATACACAATGCCTGCTGTCACTTCCTCCCATTAATCCTGAACCAACATGTATGGATAATGACAGACAAAATCGCCTGCATGTTCTATGTAAACAGGCAGGGAGGAGCTCGCTCTCGCTTGCTTTGCACAGAAGCTATAAAGCTGTGGAATTTGGTGCCTTGCGAACAACATCCAGTTATCAGCTGCCTGTTTTTCCAGAGCTATGAATACCAGAGCAGGCAAATTAAGCAGACGCTTTCCCTGGGATCACAAATGGGAGATAAACGACACAATCATCTGCAACATATTCTGCATTTGGGGCTACGTAATCATAGACCTTTTTGCAGCTATGAAAAACACAAAATGTCCCAACTTTTGCTCCAGAGCGGGCCTGGCCAAGAATTTCCTTAGGAGATGCATTCATGATCCCATGAGATCAGAACTTGCTGTATGCTTTTACCCCAATATCAGTTCTCCACAAAGCTCTGGCAGAGATACGAACAGATAGTGCCATGGTGATTTTGATTGCCCTTTCGTGACCCAGACAACCATGGTTTCTGTTCCTCAACAAAATGTCAATTCGACCACCGATTTTGTTGCCCCTCACTTTGAGCCTCCTATCACAGCAACATGGCCGATTTCTTCACCCCAACCTATCCATGCTTCACCTCAAAGCTTGGTTCCTACATGGTTCTCCCAAAATGAACTAGCATGCTCTGAGACGGTTCCAAGAGTACTCCTCCATAGCAGAACACAATGTACTCTCATCACCTATCGCTGGAAGTGGAAATGATTCACACAATGGTGCTCAACTAAACAACTTCCTCCTATGTCTGCACCTCTTACACTCATACTTGACTACTTAAGCAATCTGGCCTCTCTTTCAGCTCCATCAAAGTCCACTTAGCTGCTATTATAACCTTTCATGACAAGATCAACGATACCTCTGTTTTTGCTCATCCAGTCAGCAAGTGTTTTCTCAAAGGACTCCAATCCCTATACCCAGACATTAAACCTCCTACCCCTCCGTGGAACCTTCACTTAGGATTATCCTGCTTAACTCACAACCATTTGAGCCCCTAGCCACTTGCTCCCTCTTACACCTCTCTATGAAAACAGCATTCTTGGTAGCAATCACCTTCACCAGATGGGCAGGAGAAATAGCAGCTCTCATGGCAGACCCACCCTATACGATATTTTTTAAGGACAAGGTTACCCTTCAATTACACCCCAAATTTCTTCCAAAGGTGCATTCATCATTCCACATCAATGAGCTGATACACCTACCGACAGTCTTTTCTAAACCACATGCAAACTCTTTTGAATCTACAATGCATACGTTAAACTTATACAGGGTTTTGTCCTTCTATTTGGATAGAACCAAGCCCTTTAGGAACTCTTCTAGACTCTTTGTCTCCATTGTGGAGTGTTCCAAAGGGACACCTATTTCTATCCAGAGACTTCCAAACATGATTTCTGACTGCATCAGACTGTGCTATCAGATAAAGAGTTATGCCTCCAGCCAGCATCAGAACTATCTCCACAAGATCTGTGGCTACCTCCTTGGCGTTTCTATGCAAGGTTCCTTGGCTGACATCTGTAAAGCATCCACTTGGTCTTTTGAACACCCATTTGTTAAGCACTGTGCCCTTACTCAAGGATCCCTCTCTGATGCACAATTGGGCAGAGCTGTATTATCTACTGCATTCCTACCACATCCAAAGTCCCTACCTCCTGGACATACACTGCTTTTAAGTCACCTAGAGTGGAGCACCCACAGGGACATCTCTTGAAGAAGAAGAGGAGGTTACTCACCCTGTGCAGTAACTGATGTTCTTCGAGATGAGTGCCCCTGTGGGTGCTCCAATACCCACCCTCCTCCCCTCGACTTTGGAGTTGGGGTAGCCCTGTTGTAGAGAATGAACTGAGGAGACCAGTCATGCACACATACTATTAAGGTACACTCCGAGTGGGGTGAGCAGGCTCTACACGTGCACGACCAGTGCAAGTATGGCTGTAAAAATCTGAGCGAAGGCACAGGGATACACCAGCACCTAGAGTGGAGCACCCACAGGGACATTCATCTCGAAGAACGTTAGTTACTGCACAGGGTGAGTACCCTCCTCTTCACTTAGTGAATTCTGCAAATTGGTAAATAAGTCACAATGGGTCTTCTAATCACCCGTGTGAGTTATGGCTAATCTGTACTAGAAGCACTACATCTGCGCAGCTGCAGCACGTCTGATGAAGATTCTCCATGCCGACAGCAGGGAGTTCTCCCCGTGGCATAATAAATCCATCTCCGCAAGAAGTGGTAGCTATATTGATGGGAGAATCTCTCCCACTGACATAGCACTGTCCACTGGTGCTTAGGTAGGTGTAACTTACATTGCTCACAAGGGTGGCATATTCACACCCCTGAGCGATGTAAGTTATACTGAAGTAAGTGGTAGTGTGGACCTGGCTTTAGTGAAGCTCTTCTGTTATGTCATGTCCATTATGACAAGCAAAATACTGAGTACTGGAGGGAGCATACTTTGAAAAGGTATAAACATATCACTCGTCTTTCTCTCTCATGCCCTGCCATTGTCCGTGCACGGTGCAAATGGTTGTTTCTGTCTTGCTCAGACTTATCCTCCTATGAGACACTACTGTTCCCTCTTGCACACTATGACTCCCTGCAGCCAGATTGTTTTTTGGGGTTTTTTTCCCCTACAGATCTCTATTGGGGGAGCAGGAGCTTACTAGTACATACGTGCAGAACTCGCCATCATTTTATTTGGCCCTTAATGGCTAAAATGGAAGCTTCAACTGTAGTTGAACTACTTATTGGATCTGCATTTTCTCTTGTACATTCACTGCAGCTGAACAAGACAGTGCACATTAGAAGCACTTATTCAAAAAGAAAAGTAGAAAGAGCAAAGTCATGTCTTTTTATCAAGTTACTAAGAGCACACATTTCAGATTTTCTCCTTCTGTATCCTTTACTTCACCTTTCTGAAATGAGACATTACATCTGGCATATAATTTTCTGCTATGGGAGAGAAAATGCATGTCCTTTAAGTACTATAATGGATTCTGAATAGGTAAAGTCATCAGCAATTTTCTATATTACATAAGTCAAATCTTCTTTTGCTCATGACATATTAAAGGTTCCCTAGCAGAAAGCAAAAATCATATTACTGTCTCCAGTAATCTATAAACTGTAAGGGGGTAGAGTAACTTTTATCCAGGCTATAAAATACAAGCCGGTTCTGTCTTTGGCATCTGAAAGGTACAAAACTCTTGGACTCTTTTTGGGTGATCAATGTAGTACAGTAGTAGTACAGTAGTACAGTAGCTAAAAGCAAAAAGCTAAAAGCAAAAAAAAGCTAAAAGCAAAGCTCCAGAGTGCAGGAGAACATGAGGATTTTCCCCTTGAGAACAGGAAAGAGGAGAAACTTCAAGGGTTACTATTATTAAAAGTGGAAAGACTCAAATATCTTTGTTTCTAAGAAAATGGAAACTGAATTGAGGGAGAACTGGTAAACTTCATTATGTCACTTTGAGACAACTTGATTCAGGTATTTAAAATACAGTAAAACCTCCATTTAACAGACTAATTTGGGCGAGGGGATGTCCGTTAAATCAAAAAGTCAGTTATTTAATTTAAAAAAAACCCCGAGCTGTCAGAGCAGCACCCCGCCCACCTCAGGGTTGGGGCGGCAGCTCCGCAGCCCACCCACTGCTGGGACCTGGGCGGGAACCGGCAGCCAACCCACCTGCTGCTGGGACCCGGGCGGCAGCCGGGAGCCGGCAGCCAGCCCGCCCGGGTCCCGGCTGTTGGGACCCGGGCAGCAGCCGGGAGCCGGCAGCCAGCCCGCCTGGGTCCCGGCTGCCAGGAGCCAGCAGCCAGCCCGCCCACTGCTGGGACCCGGGCGGCAGCCGGGAGCCAGCCCGCCTGCAGGCAGGAGCCGGCAGCCAGCCCGCCTGGGTCCCGGCTGCTAGGACCCGGCAGCCAGCCCGCCCGCTGCTGGGACCCGGGCGGCAGCCGGGAGCCAGCAGCCAGCCCGCCTGCTGGCGGGACCTGGGCGGGAGCCGGCAGCCAGCCCGCCAGTGGCTGGGACCCGGGCGGCAGCCGGGAGCCAGGAGCCAGCCCGCCTGCTGCTGGGACCGGGCCGGCAGCCAGCAGACGGCCGCCATGGAAGGGGACCAGGGCCGCAGCAGGGAGGGGTCGCGGTCTGATATTTATCAGAAATGTTGTCCGTTGCATCCGAAGTCCGTTAAATCGAGGTCCGTTAAATCGAGGTTTTACTGTACATGTATTTTGTTTATTTGATCGACCTTTCCTTGATAACTGACACATCAAGGTTTCCGATGGAATTTTTCAGTGCTAGTATATCGTGTAGGGAGAGAGAAGCATACACAGCCAGCTTTAATGTGTTTAAGTTGGCAGGTAAAAAAAATTCACAAAATTAGGTATAGCTAACTTTTTTGATCCACTATTGCCAAAAACAGTCTTAGGATTTTGGGGAGGATCAGAAATAAGTTGACACTCCCAAATCAAACTGACTGATATAAAAATGAATGAAAGGGAGAAGAGTTGGATTATTCCTAGACTCCCACTGCAGGAGAATTGAGTCTCAGCTGCTTTTGCTCAGAGCTATTTTGCCAACACTTTTTTTTTTTAAGGGCAGTTGTCCCAAATAAGCCCAGTGAATATCTGCCAGCTTGTCCTATATTCAAAGGGCTGTCCCCTCTTCCCCCCCCCCCCCCCCCCAATTTCATAAATAGCTAAATGACCGGTTGTTAGCTTATTCCCTTTAGAACACAAAGGAAGTGTCAGAGCCAGGATTAGCATTCTAGTGTCCTGGCTCGGCCTTGTGCTGAGTCAGTAGGCTGATGCTATTGAATTCTGCTGCTCCTTTCAGTCAGATGCCACATGCGTTCTTGGGAAAGGAGCTAAGCTTCGTATGCAGCTAGCTGGGGGAAGTCTACAAAGAAGACCTCTGACCATCAGTTGAAGTTCACAGAGTACTGTTCTCCAGAAATATCAAACGATCTATTTCACACATCAGAGACCAGCCTTTTGTGGCTGTAAGGAGGACTCTGTCCATTACCAGGCTCTTTAGAAAAATCAGTGACAAACAATCTGGTGAATAATTTATATTTTCAAGGCTTTGCAAGGAAGAGTCTGTGTGTCTTTTGGGATTTTTTTTTGGTTTGTTTTTTATTTGTTTTTAGTGGAAGCTACAGTCTACTTTCTAATGGAGAAGTTCTTAAAATTAAAGTGAGCCCTTAGCCGTAGGCCTCAAAGGCCATGTTTGTATACATACTTCACAAATAGCTGTGCTTGACTAATTCTTCACAGGTGTATTATTTACTTTGCCTTTCAGGTGTACGCAAATATGGTAAAGATTTTCAAGCTATTGCAGATGTAATTGGCAACAAGACTGTTGGCCAAGTGAAGAACTTCTTTGTAAACTACAGGCGTCGGTTTAACTTAGAGGAGGTGTTGCAGGAATGGGAAGCTGAACAAGGAACCCTGGCTTCTAATGGTGATGCTTCTACTTTAGGGGAGGACACAAAAAATACTTCTAATGTGCCATCAGGAAAGAGCACTGATGAAGAAGATGAGGTGTGTTTTGTGTATCACGTATTAGTAAGCATGAGTTGAGGAATAGCATTTAATTCAGTGAAATATAATGTAAGGTTAATCTGATTGTGATACACTAGTTGAAGGCCTGATCTTGAGCTGATAAGCTTCCAATAATGCTTGTCTTTTCTTATGACTGTATTTAATGTGTTTAAAAAAAAAAGAAAAGGGAAGATACCAGATTCTAGAAAAGAGAACTTTTTCATCAATATTCTATTTTTTAGTTCCACTATTCAGCAGTTTAGAAATTAAAATGCTCGGTAACTTGGTTTTTCAGTGTCAAAAAAAGGTTGTGCTTTCTAGATAGTGGACACTGGCAACCCAAACTGCATTTTGTTCTGGGCAGGATGGCTCTTTTTACATACCGTTTTGTCTTTGTGTAGGGACAAGCCACGCAGATGACTCAGTGTTTAGGCCCTTCACCTCCTGCCCAGGCATCTGCTCCAGCAACCCCTGTAGCAACTTTGAACCAGCCTCCTCCGTTACTTCGTCCAACACTTCCGGCTGCTCCTGCTCTCCATCGTCAGCCTCCACCACTTCAGCAACAGGCTCGATTTATTCAGCCCAGACCAACCCTAAACCAGCCTCCACCACCACTCATCCGCCCAGCTAATTCTATGCCTCCTCGTCTAAATCCAAGGCCGGTATTATCCACAGTCAGTGGCCAACAGCCACCCTCACTTATTGGAATTCAGACAGAATCTCAGTCCACTCTGCACTAAAGAAGTGAAATAGGTCAGAACTATCGCAACTCCTTCGATAAAATTTTATCAGTGTCCACTTTTCTCAAATAATGAAGGGGAGAAAAGGGCAAGCCTTCCAAAGTATTGTGAAGCAGTTTTACACAGAGAAGCAAGCTGATAATCTTAGCAGTGGAACCACATGAAAGTCCATCTGTATAAAATAATCTTCTGTGCGGAAGACTTGTACAGCAAAACATTGCCTACAGTTCAGCCCTTATCCATATGAATAACTGTCGAAGGAAGCTAATCTCTTAAGCAAATAAATGTTCTGTACACCAAGATTTTGTTTAACTGATTTTTTTTACTCTATTTATTTTATTAAAATTCTTTATATTGAAACGTATTAGTACAGGAACGCAAAGAGTCTGGCAGATTTAGGAACTGTGACAACTCCTTAACTGACAGTAGAAATTTAATGTGGGGGATTATTTTTGTTTTCCTATGTTAGGAGTGTAAGAATTAATAGGTAGCCTGCAGTTCAGATAAATAGAAGTATTTCATGCACTTTTAAACTATAGACTTTTTAAAATAGATTTCTCAAAACAGACTTTACTTTCTTTAAAATACTTTATCATTAAATACTCCTTTTGAAAAAGTAATCTGAAGATCTGCTCTGCTATTGTACCAAACGTGTTAAATCCAGCAGTGTGTGTTCTAATCTTATAAACTGTCTGATTTCCTAGTGCAAAATTGTAGGAAGTGGATGTGCCAGCAACTTCCAGGTCCAAGGAGATGATTAAAAATACCAGTAATGACCACTGTTGTAATGTGGCTACTCCACTTATTACACTTAGTAGTTTTTAATCTATTTGTAAATGGTCGTATCTAGAGATACATACTCTATATTATTCCTCTTTACCTAAAGCTTTAACTGAAATACTGGTAATGCCAATTAGCAGGGAACGTGCCCTCAAATGTTGCGATGGTGGGACTATGTGAAACAATCTAATTTCAGAGAAGGCTAAAGGGTTATCTAAGCTTTACCTTCCCCGATCTGGGTTTGGTTTTGGGGTTTTTTAATTTGTTTTATTTGTATTAAATACAAAACAATTAAATAGTAATGGAGGTCTGCATTTGATGTTGATCCTTCTAAATTTTTTTGGTTAGGAGTTGGGGAACTTTACTAGAGAAACTAAATTACCCAATTATCTGAAATTATAATTTGCATCTTTAGTGACAAAAATGTGAAATTTTAAGTTTGTCAACTCCCCTAAAAAACCTAGGCCAGAAACTTGGGTAAGTAAATGTTTAAAGTTACTGTTCTCAAACACAGTGTGGACTGGGAGCCAGTGTGGACTGGGTCAAGCTATGGAAAAATGTTTGCTTTTAAAATACTGTGTCCTGCAGCCATATTGACCACCACACTGTTGTTAGCTGGAACAGTGTTTGAATATTTTAAGTATAATTCCATAACTATCTGTTCTTGGCCTAATATAGACTGGGCCTTAAAAATAAACTGGATCTTCAGTTTAAAATTGGAATTTACAATCTTCAGTCTCTTACAGATTCAGTGGTTCAACTGTCCTGATGTTTAACAGTTTTGCTGAAATCTTGTATCTGTGCAAAGGGAAGTTCTTGTAGAAGCCTTTTACCTACTACATTTGTAACTTTAATATTAAAATCAGACATGTAGCCCTAATTGTGGTTATGGTGCCAACCCTACATAAAAACACTTTTCAGAAATAGGAGACTTTGGGGTTGTTGTTTTTTTAAACATTTGTCTCTGCTAATGTGCTTAGCTCTAAGTACTAAAGTCCCTTTTTGGGGTTTTCTTTTGCACCAAAATTAGATTCCCAACCACCACGTGGACATTAGATAGTGGTTGTTCCAAAATGAAAAGCAGCATTGTAAAACAAACTATGAAGAGTTCTTCATGATCATTGGAACTTTTGCTTTGGGGGCCAAAAGGGCCCCTCAAACAACTACATGAAGTCTGGTTGATCTTCTGACTTTCAGGCTGACAATACCCTGTCTTGTGCATTTTGACATAATTGTTTAAATATCTAATTTTAATTGTTACCTAAGTAGACTGCATCTTTCAGTATGCATCTTTTTTTTAAATACTGATATTGAGTCTCCCTGGTGTGTGTACTGTACCTTTGCTAATTTTTGTCTTGTCTATTGTCAATAGAATTTCAGTATGCAAAATGTTGGGTATTGCAGTACAGTTGGACACCACTGACTGCTATCAACTGTTCAGTACATTGTAATTCAATTTAATCCTGTTTAAATATTCTGTAACTGGGCAAAAGTGCTGTATTTGGGGGGCAAGGGTGTAGTGTACTTTAGTTTATGTACACTGTGGCACACAGTAGGGAAATCTTAGCAGTTGTAGTACTAAACAAATGTACATAGCAAAATGTCCTTTTTATTGTGTGCTTTGCAGAATATGTGCATACAGTTTGCACGTCTTGTTTTGGGGGTGGGAGGTTGTTTTTTAAACAGTGTTTTTGCCTGGAAGAGTGATATGCTTGCTGCTTAATCAAAGGATTAAAGTTTTAAAGGAATCTGTGTCTTCTATTTTTATGTACCTTGTAATGGTCTGAAATTTAAGGGCCCTTATACTGTGATTATCTTCTAAATTCACTTATATTTTTTTAATAATTAGAAATAAAATTATTCAATGGTGTTAATTTCAGTGGAGATTTTGTTTTTGCCATACCACTAATCTCCTGGTTTTGTCTTTTTATAACTAGTTTAGGAAATGAACTCAGCACATTTTCATGTTGTCTTAATATTGTCACTTTTAAGAAATATAAAATGATTGCACACTTTTATTAAGTTTGGTAGAGAAAGTGTATCCTACATTGTTCAGAAACAGTATAACTTTACAGCTCTTCTTTTGTACTGTTTAGATTTCTTTATTAACTGAAAATAAACAGCAACAATTCAAAATGAATGGCAAAATTAAAAGTGCAAGGTCTGATATGGACAAAGTGTTTCTAGGTTCAAGAATCTGATTCACATAAATGAAATATGGAGGGGCACAAAGTTCCAGTCTTAATTGTTCAGCTTTAAATGACATTGATTATTAATTAGAACATTACCTCTTGACATCATAAAGGAAGTGTACATAACACTTATAAGACAGTCCCCACTTGGAAGAATTTACAGTCCATATAAAGTAAAACATGGAGCAACTGTTAAGTTATGGAGGAGGCTAGATGGACATAGTGATATTGCAGCTGTAAGAGGGACTCTTGGAAAAAGAGGCTTGCATATAAAGGTGACTGGTAAGGGCTTGTGTGTCTTGCCTGCAAAGAAGAGGAAACAGCTTGAAAAAAGGTGTGAAGCTCAGAGCAAGGAATGAAGGAGTAATAAATAAGGGGAATAGGTTGTGTTTGGGATGAGGGACAGACTATGGGAAAGGCAAGGATCTTCAAAATGTGTTTAAAGTGGAAAGCCAGTGAAGGGATTTGAGGGGTTGCTCTGGAGTCTGTAAAAGATGAATAAGGAGCAAAAAGCCCTTTAAGATAAAGCACTAGTGTGCAAATCAAGCATTTTATTATTTTAATGTAAAAATTGGGTAACTTTAGTAAATGTAGTTACCGGTAGATTACAAATGCTTCAGAGTCAGGCTGAGACTGAAAATTGGTAAGAGTAAAAGCTAAATCTCTCTGGTTTATAAAAGTAGTTACAGGATATCATGATGCAGACACTTATCTTCAGAGAGCAGGACAGTAAGTGAAGGGTAATGGACAACAAAGCTTCTCAATACAGTATTTATGGTCCTAAAATTGAGTGGTACAAATTAATATGAAACTTTGGTTGTTTTTTGAATGGGAAGCCAGGTTTAAGTGCTATTAAAAGGATATTTTTTGAACTGCATGGAAGTTACTTGCACAGCTCTTAGGACACTGTCAGTTGATTATGACTCTAAAATTAAACCTTCCTTTTAAAAAACAACAACTTTTTATCCTGTTGTGTTGTCTTTGTGAAATTCTTTTTAATATAAGGAAACTTTTGATGGAAGCCCTTTGAAGAGCTTGCTTCCTGGGTACCATTCTCCACCAGCAAAGCTGCCTAACTTCAGCTTGCTAAAGTAATTTTCAGTGTTTTGAATCTTTTTGGGTGCCTGAAAACTACTGAGATTTAGGGTAATAATTAATTTTGCTGCTACTTTTAGGAGGTAACTTTGCAGGGGAATCAACTTCATCTGATGGCATTTTTCCATTGCTCTGTACTATTATCCTGTTGTCATTCATTCAAATCTGCTGTCAAAGTGTTTGATAAACCTTAAAACTATGTATATATGTATGCTGAGTGTACTTCCTCACTGAAAAGTAGCCACTTCTGGGCTAGAAGTTAACATTCTCTATGCAGCACATAGTAAAAGTAGACTAGTAGTGGATTGAATTTAGTTAGGAAATGTGAGGTGGTGTCATTTCTGTATTATGCTGTTTATCAAGACTTCTGAAATGTAAGTAATTTTTTAAAAGTGGGTGGGTGTCTAGCTCTATCTTGGTAATATACTAGGATGCTTTATGTATAAAATTGTGTTACATGCTCAGTGTTTAGTATTACGGTTTGTGTTCTCTGTAGACAGTTGCAGTTTGGAAAGGGGTGGTATTTTCTACTTTTTACACTTATTTCATTAGCTCATTTGACATTCGGGCCTGGTGGCTTTCCTGAGTAAGGTGTGTAATTTTTTACGTGTGATGAGTAGTCTAAAGTTAGTCATGTTTAAGCTTTTGCAGAAAGGGGATCTTAAGTAGACCCCCCCTCATGCACCTGTCTACTTTCAGAACATGGGCTTTAGAGATGAAAAGACAACTCCCCGTTGTCTCTCTCTTCCCGCCCCCCCGGGGCTGTACACCATGAGCTCCTCCTGCTCTTAGCCTCGCCCGCCCCTGCCGCCTGGGGTGATGTGGGAAGCTCAGAGCCGCTCGGCCCAGCACCTTCCAGCGGCTGAGGACTTAATCTGCCCGGGCCGGGGCAGCGCTTGGGGCGGAGGAGGCGAGAGAGGAGCCAGCGCTCGCGGAGGGGACGGGGCAGGGAGCAAAGCCCCAGTCAGCCCTAGCCGGGAGGTCGCGTCTCAGACGATGCCTGGCCCCTGCAAACCCCTCCCCGCTGCACGGCCCGCCCCTGCCGGGGGAGCCCCGTTGTGCCCCTTTCTCTCCCCACGCGAGGCGGCAGGGCGCGCAGTTGCCGTGAAACCGAAAGCAGCGAGTAGCAGCTGCCGCCGCTTCCCTTCGCCGCGCCCCCGCGCCCGAGCCTCGCCGCGCCCCCTCCCCCAGCGGACGGGGCCGGGCTCGGGCTGCGGAGCCAGCACGGCTGGCGGGAAAGTTTGCCGAGCCGGACCCGGCTGGTGCCGCCCGGAGCAAAGCGAGCCGCTGGCGGTGAGTAGCGGGGGTGGGAGGGGCGGCAGCCCCGCCGCTCTGCCCCTGCGGCCCGGGGCGCGCCGAGAACAAAGCCCGGCTGTATTGACAGCTCCGGCCCACGTGCGAGGCGAGCCCCCTGCACCCGCGGCGCCATCGACGGGCTGGGCTGGACGGGCTGCCGGGAGGCGCCTCCGTGCCGCTCGCGCGGGGCTTGGGCCGAGGCGTGGTGGGTCTTTGTGTCTGGCTCCACCGCCCGGCGCCGCGCCCCGGAGCCAGGGCGAGCGAAACTCAGCTCCTCCTAGCACCGCGCCCGCCTCCTGCTGCGGGGTGGGCGCCCGGGGCGAGCATCGAACCCCTCAGGGGCCACCACGCCTCGGAGTCCCGCTGCGAGGCACCGAACGCGCGGCCGCACCGGGTTTGCAGAACTGGCCTTTGGCGTGCCTGGAAGTTCCCGTTATTTCTTCTTCCCTGTAGTCCTGGCTCTGACTGGTCTCCGGTAGGGCCCCCCCTAATGCCCGGCAGCAGGTGCAGGAAGTGCAGCCGTGACTGGAATGTCAGAGCCAGACAAAACTGGGAACCTTTAAACTTCGTGTAAAGTCAACTCTGGTCCCCTTCTGTTGTTTGAAAAAATCGTTGGAGTGAGCCTCTGCCTACTTACTTTGTGGTAGGACTCAAGGCTCCCCGAAGGAGTGGGTTAGGCTCAGGGTTGCTGGGTTGAGACAGCCCAAGGTGGGTACAGAGCCCTTTGGTTTAGATTAAATTAACACACACACATGCACCCGTATTGAAGGAAGCAAAATTTACCTTGCAACAATATTCACTGTCTCCTGTTTTGTGGGGTATGTGCTCCCTAAGTGCTAACAGCTGCCAAAGAGGCAGCTTTCTATTGGCTTGTCAGTCATTCTTTAATATAACTAAGACATTAAGTGCTCTTTAAAACACTTCTCTAAGTGTTTTTCTCTTTTCTGATTAGTTTAGATGTAGCACATTATGCCTTACACTTTT
This sequence comes from Sternotherus odoratus, assembly GCA_032164245.1. NCBI lineage: Eukaryota > Metazoa > Chordata > Testudines > Kinosternidae > Sternotherus > Sternotherus odoratus. Next base: position 136,477,296 of record JAVMKO010000003.1, on the reverse strand, counting down.
TTGTTAGTGTGACAAGGAAGGTCAATGTAAAGAACAGAACATAGATAATACACACTACAGTTCTTTACCTTCTCTCTGTTTTTATAAGGCCTTCATCACCACAGTGTATGATTTCCTTTTTATTTATAAAAGCAAAAATAAGCACCCATTTCCTCTGTTAAATTACGTAAGGCCACCTAACATCATGAATTTCTCTTGCCACCCTAATGAACACATAGCAGCCAACAAAATAGAAGATCCCCAGAGCAAAATAATACCTCCCTATTAACGCTTAGTGCACCTCCTTCCTCACTAATAATGCTTAACTAAAAATGTGGGTGTTTTGTAGCATGCCCTGAAGATTAACAGATCTGGATTCTGGCAGATGGTGGGAGGAGAGCAAATTCAAAAGTGGAGGAACTCTCTTAACAAATGCCTTTTTAGCAGCTCTGACCTTTTTAAATTGTAGAAAATCTTACTGCATTGTATTATGCAATGGGGGATGTAGTTGGACTTGATTAAAGAGATATAAAGGGAGTGTTAAATTGTGAGACACAAGGCTTTGATCAAGTAAAGTACAGTCACCTATCTGAGAACTGGCGGAGAGGAGCACTGATATTACAGCACTTATTGAAGCTTGTACTGCCTTGGCTTTTGTTCATTTAGCAGATGCTTCCTGGCATTAGCCAGTACAATTTTTCTTTTCCTAACTTCCTTTTACACATGGAGTGAATGAAATGTTGCAGTGCTTTGTTTACTAAGAAATAATTCTGTCAAGGTAGTCAGGACAGTGGGGGCTCTAGACTGAGAACAATAACTTACACTTCTATTTGAAGGCCTAAGTGCACAGCACTGTACAAAAATTAACAAATAAGCAGAAAACTTCAGGTGCTTATGGTACTGGAGGCACTGGCCTAGATAAATACCTTGTTTGCATTTGTATTTTTTTTCCCTGTGGACTTCATTGCACAGTTCCTCCGGATTTGAGCTGATTAGCATCGTTAGTGGGGCACATGGTACCCTGACTCTGAAATGATCCCTAGAGCAGTTGACCCTTCTGTCCAAGATGGGCTTAAAAACAGAACATGAAAAGAATTATCCAGTGTTGAGAGTAGAGAAGTAAGAAGGCAGATCTGGGTCTGTTCTCAGTTTTGCTACCTACTGACTGGATGACCTTGGCAAATCATTTAGGTCAGGGGTCTCAAACTCAAATGACCACGAGGGCCGCATGAGGACTAGTGCACTGGCTCGAGGGCCACACCACTGACACACACACACATCCTCGCTGCCCCGGCTGTGCCCCCACTCCACCCCTTCCATGAGGACTAGTGCACTGGCCTGAGGGCCGCACCACTGACACACACCCCGCCCTTGCTGCCCCCCTTCCAAGAGGTCCCACCCCTGCCCCACCTCCTCCTCTGAGCACGCAGCTCCCCATTCCCTCCTGGAAAGCGCTAGGCACCACCAACAGCTGTTTGGCAAACAAAGCAAGAGCAATCTAGGAAGTCCAGAGCTAGAAACACACACGGCCCAGCCAGGCAGCAGAGAAGCCTCCACTTCTGGCCCCTCCGTCCTGCAAACTGCTATGGGAGGACCGGGGGGAGGGGGCACCAGGAAGCTTGGCGGGCCGCAGGGAAGGGCTTTGCGGGCCGCATGTGGCCCCCGGGCCGCATGTTTGAGACCCCTGATTTAGGTAGTCCTGCAAAGACTTAAGCACATGTTGAATTCTGTGCACTGTGGGCCTAGTTAACTTCATGGGGACAGATCACAGTGTGTTAAGTTAAACATATGCTTAAGTTTTTCCTTGTGTGTGTTCCTTACCTCAGTAAGGTGCTTTATGATTAAGTTCATTAATTGTAAATTGCATTGAGATCATTTAGTGGAAGGTAGTGTAGAAATGCAAAATTGACCTGTTATGCAAAAACCCCTAGTGACTACATAAACCGCAAGGAGATGAGCAACCTACACACAAGTTTCATCCAACACAATCATTATAAAATACAAACTCCAAGTCATATTGCATTTTTCAGGCTTTACTATTTTGGGATGTATTCTGGCTTAAGATACAAAATTACGCTTGTTAAGTCTGGGATAACTGGGCTTGTGCCTACATAGCCAGGATATGGCCCTTAATAATATATCAAAGAATATGATAAGCTATTGTTTACTATTCCCTCAAGTGTGTTTTTCCTAGCGTTATTCCCGCACTATGGCAGGGTCCATTTAGACTGGACACAACCAGTGATACAACTGGGGTATACTCCAACCCATGCGTCGTTCCGTCTGTCATTGGAGACATTTTATACCTACTGCCAGGTGTTAAGCCTACAGCACCTGGTATTCCCAGGAGGTCTCCCATCCAAGTACTAGCCAGGCCCAACGCTGCTTAGCTGCCGAGATCAGATGGGATCAGGTGTGTTCAGGGTGGTTTAGCCATTACTATTCCCTCAAGTATAATAGGTATATCTTACAACTACTTAAATCAGAAATGTAATGGACGACAATACACATGTGGGCTGCTTGCTATTGTCTGTGAAATCCACCTCTATTTATCTCATCAATAATCACGCCCCTCAAAATCTGTATTATGGCTTTTCTTCCTCCCTCAAGGACCAGTGGTCAGAACTCCATGTGGACCATGGTGGTGGTGTACCCAGGGCCGGCCAGAGGAGGTCACTCAAGAAAGAAGCCAGATGTAGGATTATCCTTCCCACTGAGTAGAGCTCTGCACGGATACAACATCTGTATGCAAAAATGATCTGCGGATATCCACAGATATACATAGCTTTATGCAGATGTGGATATATGTAGATTTGCAGGGCTCTACCAATGAGAGAGAGGTTGGTACGGCCACTGTATCTAAACTAGTGGTTCTCAACCTATTTATCATTTTGGGGCACATATGTGTTACGTGGGCCATAGGCTGAGAACCACAGCTCCCACCCCCAAATTCCCCACAGTCCACTATGCTCGTGCCCCCCACCCAGAGACCCCTCCACAGAGTGGGGCCAGGAGCAGAGTTCTGGGTGCGGGGCTGGGCAGCAGCGGGACCCTTCTTGGGACCCACCAGGACCCAGATACCTGGCACCCAGGCAGGCATGGAGCACCTGGCACAGGCTGGCAGCCAGGACCCGAGGCATGGGGCCCAGGAGCAGAGCCCCACCTAAAATCTGGGGGTGCTGCAGCACCCCCTCCCTTCTCAGAGCCCACACCACATGTCCAGAGACCCACTCTCCTGCCCCCCACCTCCCTGGGGCACTTACCAGCTCTCTTCTTGCAGGAGCCCTCATGCAGGCTGAATGACACTGTCTCCCCCTCAGCCAGCCCCCTTTCAGATTAGAGCCCCAAATTTGGAATATTTTTTTAGCACACGGCTGGACTGCAGCTGTGTGCTAATTGGACGGTGGGTTTAGAACCGCTGATCTAAATGTTAAGTCCCCTTCAATACAAAACAGTAAAGCTGCCTCCACAGACTGTTCCTGCTCCACAGTCTGCAGAAAGGATTTGTTCCCCTTCTCCCAGCAGAAGTCCCTGGTGCCCAGTCATACTGCTTGTGCTGGCTGCTAGGGAGACGGCTTTGCTTAAAAGAGCTGGCTTGCATTTGCTCTGTAAATGATGGATAGTAAAATTATAGCCCTTTACTCATATGTTATGTCTGAGGTTTAATAAAGCATATTTGTTTAACATCCTTCTCTGTTTACCATACACAGTATTTTGAAGGTGGTCTACCTGTTTTTCTTCAGATTTTTTTTAAGCTAATATTTCCCCTTTATTTTAAGAGCAGCCAGTCTTCGGTGTCACTACTACCACCAATAGTGATTTCAGGTGGTCGCTGAAAATCGCTTTTGCTTTCAGACACTTGATAGTTTTTTATTGCTAAAAGTTCAATCTACATTTTCTTAATCACATCAGACATAGTGGTGTGACTGAATACAAAAAAGACCTCATGCAGGAGGAGACTGATCTGAGAGCCATTAATAATGTAAAAAGAACAAGGAGTACTTGTGGCACCTTTGAGACTAACAAATGTATTTGGGTATAAGCTTTCATGGGATAAGACCCACTTCATCAGATGCATGGAGCAGAAAATATAGTAGGAAAATTATATATATACACACACACACACAGAACATGAAAAGATGGAGGTTGTCATAACAACTCCAATGAGACAAATCAATTAAGGTGGGCTATTAGCAGGAGAAAGAAAACTTTTGTAGTGATAATCAGGATGGCCCATTTCAAACAGTTGACAAAAGGGTGTGAGTAACAGTAGGGGGGGAAATTAGCATGGGGAAATAGTTTTAGTTAGTGTAATGGCCACCCACACCCAGTCTTTATTCAAACCTATTTTAATGGTGTCCAATTTGCAAATCAATTTCAGTTCTGCAGTTTCTCGTTGGAGTCTGTTTTTGAAGTTTTTTTGTTGAAGAATTACAACTTTTAGGTCTGTAATTGAGTGTCCAGGGAGGTTGAAGTGTTCTCCACCTAGCTTTTGAATTTTATAATTCTTGACGTCTGATTTGTGTCCCTTTATTCTTTTATGTAGACTGTCTGATTTGGCCAATGTAGATGGCAGAGGGGGCGTTGCAGGCACATGATGTCATATATCACATTTGTAGATGTGCAGGTGAATGAGCCCCTGATGGTGTGACTGATGTGATTAGGTCCTGTCATGGTGTCCATGGAATAGATATGTAGACAGAGTTGGCAATGGGCTTTGTTGCAAGGATAGGTTCTTCTTCGAGTGATTGCTCATGTGCATTCCAAGATGTGTGTGTGCGCCGCGCATGCATGTTCCCGGAAGCTTTTTCTAGTGGTACTCAGGGTCGGCAGGGGAGACCCCTAGCATGGCACCTTTATGCCGTGCTATAAAACTTATACTCATGGAGTCCGCGTTACAGCCGCAGCAAGAGCAGGCTCCTTCGGTGCACAGCGCACCAGCCTTGGTGCGCAGCACGCAGGCCAAAGGGGACTCCTCCCGGACCCGCCAAGATAAATCACCGGCGTGCAGGTCCAGCGCCTCTAGGCGGCACCGCTCCCAGTTCCCGGTGCCCTCCAAGAGAAAGAGGCAGGACAGAGGGAGATCCCCGACGATACGCTTTCACGGAGCCTGCGAATCAGAGTGGCCCCTCACAGAGCCAACTGCATGCTCTCACGGAGTCCGCGAGTCAGAGCGGCCCGTCATAGAACTGGCCCCTCGGGGCCGACAGGAACCGCCGGCCATGCTGCCCAGCGTAGCGGTCCTGTCCCCGGTGCCAGCGCACCCGGAGTCGCCCTTATCGGGCACGTAGGAGGACTTAGACTTCCCCTCCACTCCGGACACTTATGAGGCCGCTCGGGACCTCATTAGCCTCGTGCAAGACGCCCGGCCCCCGGTACTGGCCTCGGTACCTATGGTCCACCCGGACACTGCACCAGACTTCACCTTCCAGGTGCTGGCAGCCGCACCGTCAACGTCGTCGGCACGGGCACCGGTACCGGTGGCTTCAGACCCCGCTTCGCCAGTGGTACGGCACCGGGGCAAGCCTCTGATGATGCAGCACCACTCTCCGCACTGGGCTGCGGCACCGACGAGCTCCGCACCGCCGTGGTCGGTGTTGGACTACTCATCTGAGTCGGACGCAGAGTCATTCTGGTCCCGGCACAGTTACCGGTACCATTCGCATTCCCGACATGGCTCTCGGCACCGCTCCCGAGACGAGCAGCCCCGTCCGATGCCGGATTGGCTCCCACAGGGACAGGGACCTGGCCAATGGCCTTTTTGGACCCCCTGGGCATATCATCAAGCCCAGGGGCAGGACTCGAGAACCTCCTCGGTGCTCTCGTCCAGGGCTCCGCCAACTGCCACCACCGTTCCCGGCCCATCCCCGGGTGCAGGGAAACGCGTGGCACCGCAGGCCACTGTAGGCCAGGCACTGGCACCGTTGGCGCCGATGGCACCTCCAACCCTGTTGGGACCCTCGGCCGTGCCTCCCATACACCACCCTGAGGAAGGACAGGCGCAACCGGTAATACGCTCTTCCTCCTCTTCCTCCCCAGATGAGGCGGTGGCGGGTACGTCCTCCGGCCTTCCCCCCATGGATGTTAAAGGCCACCAGGACCTCCTCCGTCGGGTGGCTAAGAGCCTAAAGCTCTAGGCGGAGGAAGTTACCGAGGATCTGGACCCTACGGTCGATATTTTAACATCGGATGGGCCTTCCAGGGTGGCCCTCCCGTTTATTAGGTCCATCGACACCAATGCCAATGGGCTCTGGCAAACCCCTGCCTCAATTCCCCCTACAGCCAGGGGAGTCGAGAGGTGTTATTTTGTACCCCAGAGGGGATATGAACATTTCTATATGCATCCCCCTCCGGGTACGCTCGTGGCGGACGCTGTCAACCACAGGGAGCGCCACAGCCAGCCCGGGTCAGCCCCAAAATCTAAGGACGCCAGGAGGCTGGACCTTTTCGGCCGTAAGGTCTACTCTATGGGCGCCCTGCAGCTCCGCATCTCCAACCAGCAGGCTTCCCTAGGCTGTTACGCCTACAACTCCTGGTCAGCCTTGGGGAAGTTCCAGGCCACTGTCCCGGAAGACTCCTGCAGGGAGTTTGACGCCCTGCGTGATGAAGGCAGGGAGATCTCCAGGGCAGCACTCCAGGCAGCGCTGGATTCTGCGGACTCCGCGGCTAGAACAATGGCCACCGCCATCATTATGAGGCGCAATTCGTGGCTTCAGGTTTCAGGTATTCCGCAGGACTTACAGAATACCCTACAAGACCTCCCCTTCGACAAGGAAGAGTTGTTCGCCAAAGAGACGGACAAACGCCTCCATGGCCTGAAGGACTCCAGGTCCACTCTGAGATCCCTGGGCCTACACACCCCAGCGCCTCAGAGACGCCCCTTCCGGTTCCAGCCCCAGTCTCGATTTTACCAACCGCCTCAGAGACGTGACTCTAATAGGAGGAGGGGGGAAGGGGCAATAACTCGGGCAATAGGAGGCGCTCCCGCCCTCCTAGCGGCCAGGATCAGGGGAACCCAAAACCCCCACCTGGGCCAAGGCCAAACTTTTGAAGGTGGCCACGAGGACGGCACACCAGACACTGGCACGGATCCTCCTCACCCTCCCCCCCCCCCCCTTTGGAACCGCTTATCCCGTTTCTATGGGGTGTGGGCCCAGATCACGTCCGATCGCTGGGTCCTCAGTACGATAGAGGCGGGATACTCTATCCAATTTTCGTCCCTCCCGCCCTGCCACCCCCCCTCCCCGTCCCTCTTCAGGGACCCCTCTCACGAGCAAATCCTCATGCAAGAGGTTCACACCTTGCTCCTGTCAGGGGCCGTAGAACCGGTTCCCCCTCAGTTCAAAGGGAAGGGGTTCTATTCCCACTATTTCCTGATACCCAAATCCAAGGGGGGCCTTGGGCCCATTCTAGATCTGTGAAACCTGAACGCTTACATAAAAAAGTTTCGTTTCCGTATGATCTCCCTGGCCAGTATCATTCCTTCCATGGATCCGGGGGACTGATATACTGCCCTCGACCTCAAAGATGCCCATTTCCACATCTCTATCCTCCCATCCCATCGGAGGTTTCTGAGATTCGTGGTGGGGGACATGCACTACCAATTCAGGGTGCTTCCCTTTGGCCTCTCCACGGCCCCGAGGGTATTCACCAAGTGCATGGCGGTGGTGGCCGCGTTCCTCCGCAGACACCAGGTGCACGTGTTTCCCTATCTAGACGATTGGCTTATAAAAGCAAAATCCCAATCCCTAGCAGCGGAACACGTGGAGCTTGTCCGGCAGACCTTCCGCAGGCTCGGCCTCATGCTCAACGAGCAGAAGTCCACCCTGATTCCCGCCCAGACCATAGAGTTCATTGGAGCGGTGTTCGATGCCAAAGCCGGGCGGGCATTCCTCCCGTTGCCGCGATTTCACGCCCTCACCAGTGTCATCAACTCGCTTCTGCTATTTCCAATGACGACGGCCAGGAGCTGCATGGTGCTCCTGGGCCACATGGCAGCTTGCGTACACGTGGTGCAATTCGCCAGGCTGCGCCTGCACCCCCTCCAGTCGTGGCTCGCACGCACGCACAAGCCATCCAGGGATCCCCTGGACATGGTGGTCACCCTTCCCCAGCAGGTCCTGGACTCCCTTCGCTGGTGGCTCGACCCGCAGAACGTGTGTGTGGGGGTGCCCTTTCTGAAACCCAAGCCAGCTCTAGTCCTGGTGACGGACGCTTCGGCCATGGGCTGGGGTGCGCACCTCCGGGACCTCAGGACACAGGGCCTGTGGACTCAATCCGAACTTGCCCTGCACAGCAACGTGCGGGAGCTCAGAGCGGTCCGTCTGGCCTGCCAGGCGTTCCTCCCCAGTCTGCAGGGCCGCTGTATATCAATCCTGATGGACAATACGGCGACAATGTTTTATATCAACAAACAGGGTGGAGCTCGCTCCTCTCCCCTCTGTCGCAAAGCCCTCATGTTGTGGGAATGGTGCATCACACACTCGGTAGTCCTGCAGGCCTCCTACCTCCCGGGTCCCCAGAATACGTTGGCGGACAGACTCAGCCGCTTGTTTCTGTCCCACGAGTGGTCCCTCAACCCTCAGGTTGCACACTCAATTTTCCTTCATTGGGGAGCTCCCTGGATAGATCTGTTCGCCACCCGGGTCAACAGGAAATGCCACAGGTTCTGCTCCCTCCTCAACCATTCCCCCGGGTCGATAGGGGACGCCTTTCACCTTCCGTGGATGGGGGGGCTGCTATATGCTTTTCCACCCTTTCCCCTTCTCCACAAGGTCCTCCTAAAGGTCCGCAGGGACAAGGCCTTCCTCATTCTAATCGCCCCATCCTGGCCCCGCCAGCACTGGTTCCCGCTCCTACTGTCCCTCTTGGTAGCCCCGCCCATCACACTACCGGTGTTCCCGCTCCTGCTGTCCCAGGAGCACGGGCGCTTACAGCACCCCAACCTCCGCTCCCTGCACCTGATGGCCTGGAAGCTCCGTGGCTGAACCCCCTTGAGTGGCAGTGTTCCTCTGCAGTGCGGGAGATCCTTTCGGGCAGTAGAAAACCATCCACGCAGGCCACCTACCTGGCCAAGTGGAAACGGTTTTCCATCTGGGCGACCCAACAGGGTGGGGTGCCTATGTTGGCCTCAGTACCCCGGTACTGGATTATCTATTTTCCCTTAAACAGCAGGGCCTCGCCGTGTCCTCCCTGAAGGTCCACCTGGCGGCCATCTCCGCCTTTCACCCTGGGGTGCCAGGGAGATCTCTCTTTAGTAACCCTATAGTGGGCAGGTTCCTCAAGGGGATGGAGAGGCTGTATCCCCCGGTGCGTCAGCCGACACCCCAGTGGGTCCTTAACCTGGTCCTATCGTCCCTCATGAGACCCCCCTTCGAGCCCCTTGCTACCTGCCCCCTTACCTACTTATCATGAAAGGTGATCTTCCTTGTAGCAATCACCTCCGGGAGGTGGGTTTTGGAGCTCAGGGCCCCCCTACACAGTTTTTTACAAGGACAAGGTGCACCTCCGTCCCCACCCGTCGTTCCTACCTAAGGTTGTCACTGCCTTCCACATCAACCAGGACATTTTCCTACCTGTGTTCTGTCCTAAGCCGCATGCCTCGGACAGAGAATGTGCGCTTCATACCCTGGACGTTAGACGGGCATTAGCCTTCTACATAGAACGCACAAAACCGTTTCGTAAAACAAATCAGTTGTTTATTTCAACGGCAGTTTCCTCTCAGAGATTGTCCTCCTGGCTCACCTCGTGCATTAAGCTGGCTTATGAACTGGCAAAGGTTCCGGCACCACCTTTGTCCGCACACTCCACCAGGGTGCAGGCAACGTCCGCCGCCTTCCTGGCCCAGATTCCGCTTCTCGAGATCTGCAGGGCAGCGACGTGGTCCTCCGTCCACACATTCACCATGCATTATGCCATCAACCAGCAGGCGAGAGAGGACGCCGGCTTCGGCGCAGCAGTACTGCAATCTGCGACCAGGTGAACTCCGGGCCCTCCACCAAGGTAAACTGCTCGCAAGTCACATCTTGGAATGCACATGAGCAATCACTCGAAGAATAAAGAACGGTCACTTACCTCGTAACTGTTGTTCTTCGAGATGTGTTGCTCATGTCCATTCCAATACCCCCCTCCCCCACCCCGCCTCCCCTCTGTCGGAGTTCCAGCAAGAAGGAACTGAGCGTGGGGCAGGTCGGCAGGGTCTTATATAGCACGCCATAAAGGTGCCACACTAGGGGTCTCCCCTGCCGACCCCCTGAGTACCACTAGAAAAAGCTTCCGGGAACGTGCATGCGCAGCGCGCACACACATCTTGGAATGGACTTGAGCAACACATCTCGAAGAACAACAGTTATGAGGTAAGTAACCGTTCTTTCCTTGGTTAGTGTTTTTGTTGTGTGGTGTGGTGTTCGGTTGCTGGGGAGTATTTGCTTCAAGTTGGGGGTCTGTCTGTAAGCAAGGACTGGCCTGTCTCCCAAAGTCTGTGAGAGTGAGGGATTGTCCTTCAGATTGTAGATCCTTGATGATGCGTTGGAGATATTTTAGTTGGGGGCTGAAGGTGACGACTACTGGCGTTCTGTTACTTTCTTTGTTGGGTCTGTCCTGTAGCAGGTGACTTCTGAGTACCCTTCTGGCTCTGTCAGTCTGTTTCTTCACTTCCCCAGGTGTGTATTGTAGTTTTAAGAATGCTTGGTAGAGATCTTGTAGGTGTTAGTCTCTGTCTGAGGGATTGGAACAAATGCAGTTGTACCTTAGAGCTTGGCTATAGACTGGGGTGGGCAAACTTTTTGGCCCAAGGGCCACATTGGGGTTGCAAAATTATATGGAGGGCCAAATTAAATGGATGTGCCTCCCCAAAGAGCCCGTCCCTTATCTTCCCCCTCCCACCTACCGCCCCAAAATATCCCCCTGGATCCTCACCCGCTATCTAAGCCCCCCTGCTCCTTCTCACCTGACCACCCTGTCCAGAGATCCTCCACCTCTAACCATCACCCCAGGACCCCACTCCATTCCCTATCCACCCCACACCCCGACAGACCCCCGGGACTCTCTGCCCCTTATCCAACCTCCTGGTCCTGGCCCCCTTACCATGCCACTCAGAGTGTGTCTGGCAACCCGGCCAGAGCCAGACATGCTGCTCTGCTCTTCTGCAGGAGCGCACAGCCCCTACACCCAGAGCGCTGCCTGTGCAGCAGCTTGGCTCTGGGGAAGGGGAGAATGCGGGAGAAGCCTCCCGAGCCAGGAGCTCAGGCGGGTCAGGCAGGATGGGCCCAAGGGCCAGATGTGGCCTGTGAGCTGTAGTTTGCCTACCCCCGCTGTAGACAATGGATTGTGTGGTGTGGTCTGGATGAAAGATCGAGGCATGTATAGGGGTAAGTAGGTTTCCGGTATAGGGCAGTGTTTTTGTGACCATCGCTGATTAGCACTGTAATGTCCTAGAAGAGGATCACTTGTGTGGACTGGTCCAGGCTGAGGTTGATGGTGGAATGCGAATTGTTGAAATCCCGGTGGAATTCCTCAAGGGCTTCTTTTTCATGGGCCCAGATGATGAAGATGTCATCAAGATAGCGCAAATAGAGTAGGGGCATTAGAGGACGAGAGCTGAGGAACCATTGTTCTAAGTCAGCTATAAAAATGTTGGCATACTGTGGGGCTATGTAGGTACCCATAGCAGTGCTGCAGAGTTTAACTTTATTGCAATAATTCAGATGACTAAGCTGAGTTGATTCTAGAGTCTCTATTCACATGCTCATTAAAACGAATGTTTAAAATGAAAATATACAGAAGTTAAGTAGTAAGGTACTGGACACCTGGAGTCAGGCTAGGGTTATGGGCGATTGTAAGTAGCAGGTATAAGGTTTACGAGGTACATACATATCACATATCCAGCCTAGATCCAGATTGGGGTGTGGGAGATTTTTTAAAGCGTCAGTGTATAGGCGTATTCGGGTACGCCATCCATGCGATATAGTAAGAGTCCGCCAGTGGTGGTGTAGGCAATAAGTACATGGGTGGGGTGCATCCCTCTGTTTGTCAGGGAAGGGAGGGGGTGGGTTATTTCCCTGATCTGCAGTCTCGGTTACTCGACCTGGTACTGGCGATGTCCCATGATGTCTTCTGTGTAGATGTCTCTGGGCCACCTGATGGTGTCAGACACCATGAGCTGTCTCATGAGCCGGGCATAGCGTCGACCGACTCCGCACGCTCTCAGTACTGGCTCATTGTAGGGGGTCCCATGCACCCACGGCTCCTACGATCAGGGCGATACATTCAGAACAAATCAAATTGCCAAGAGTGGTGAAAATTTAAAAACAAAAACCTTTTAGGCCTTGCGCTGGATGGTGATGGGAAAATCAGTTGAAGCCCTGAACAGTAGCTCTCAGTGAGTTAATAGATTATTATAGCCCATCACTAAGATCCCAGTCCTACAGAAAATGCAATGGTTGACTCATCTATTTGCAAAAGTGAAACCTTATTTTGGCCCTGATGCACTTCCATTTAAGAATTTTTTTTTTTAAAAAAAGTAGTATTATGACTTTTCTTTCTCTCTCATTATCCTTTTCTCCTCTCTCTTCCTGCCCCTTCTCCATGTGTTGCTTGTGTCCCAAAACACTCCCCTTTCTCTGTTTCCTACCACATTTCTTTTCACACTCTCTCATTATCCCTTTTCTGTCTGTTTTCTCACTTTCCTTCATACTCTACCCACATACTTAAAAATAAATAATCCTTTGCCACCCTTTACTGTTTCCTTTCTCTGGGAGGGTCTGCAAAATACTTCTCGCTGTAGAAGAAATTGGAAAGGGGTACCTGAACAATAGCATGAGACTAATGTTTTCTTCTCATTTACAGAGTGAAACTGACTAAAATTGTGAGGAGTCCTTGTGGCACCTTAGAGACTAACAATCAAATAAATTTGTTAAGTCGTGAAAGTGCCACAAGGATTCCTTGTTGTTTTTGCTGATACAGACTAACATGGCTACCCCTCTGAAACCTGACTAAAACTGGGATCTTAGTCCATCTCAACTTCTCTTTTCAGGGCTTTCCCCAAAGCTTTCCTAGAAGCAGATGACATTTTCTGGTGCTGTGTTCACATAAAATTATGTTTTCCTCCAAGAGCTATCTTGTGCAAATGAAACAAAGTGGGAGTATCACTTCCTTCTACATCTACCAGACTTTTGTGGAAAATCCATATAACAGCCATTATTCTGACCTCTACAAGTGTAAAGGTTGCATATACTCAACAGCTCAGTCACGAGAAGTCCTGAGTGGCACTGTGCCACTTCCCATAGCTCCCATTGGACCGGAGTGGCGAACCGCGGCCTGTGGGAGCCACAATCGTCTGAACCTGCAGATGTGGCAGGTAAACAAACCGGCCGGGCCTGCCGAGGGTGCTTACCCTAGCGGGCCGCATGGCAAGGTTGCCGATCCCTGTCTTAAACTGGTGCCAATTTCTCATGTTGGCACACCCTTATTCACCTGACATGAATGGCTCAACCTGTGTGAGTAAGGACTGCTTGTGTAAGGAAATGCAAAATTGGGCCCTTTGTTTACATCTTTACAAATGCAATATTTTCTTGTGACCAAAGAATTGTCAAATCAGTTACAGTTCCATTGAAACTGGCAACATTTTAATGAAAACTATAAATGCTCAGCAAGGAAATATGTGAAAAAGGGTATTTCTAAGCTTATGTTTCTCCAGAGACTATAATTCTGCAGTGAGTAGTGTTGTATTATTTCAGTCACTGCAGCAGAAGTTTAAAGGAAGAATATTCTTAAATGGTTTGCCTTCTTGTCCTAACATTTTCTGTTTGCTGTTTTCTTTGTAGATGTGATCTTTGAAAAGCTAGTCTTGGGGGATTTCCACTGTCTTGCTGTTTAAAACCTACGGTAGTGTTGTTTTAACCACAGACCATCTCACTTTCTGTTCAGGAACAGCCACAGTTTTCAGGTACGGTTCTATCAAAATAAATGTTTTAACTGTTGGCAATAGACTAATAACAATACTTATATTTACCATCTTCAAAGCACTCTTCAAATATTAACTAATTTTAAACCTGATGTTTAAACAACATGTGGATTTGTTCATGTAAAGCTTAGAATTTGAAAGGTGTTGAGAATGATTTTGTAGTTTAAGAATTCACATCAGATTATGTTGTTGTCAGAAGAGACATTAAGACATCCAAGCACTGGCACAGAAATTTAAAAGTGATTGTAGAAAAGGAAAGACTTAGTTATCTAATTTCACCATATTATAGTTTGAGCAAGAAACTTACCATTTCATTCTTTTTGATAAAGTTAATGTGGTACTCTAATTTTCCTACAACAGCGTCTCAAGTGTCTAGAGTGTTTTAAAGAGTAACTAGATTACTGTGTACTAAGCGCAGTACCAATTTTACTTGGCATAGAGCTCTTGAATGCTACCTTTTTATAGATACAACTATTACTAGATGTTAAGGACAAAATTATTTTTCCACAGTTAAAAAACAGTATGTTTGAGACTAATGCTCTCCAGGTTTATTGCCAAATATAGCAATGTAGATATGCTGTAGAGAACTCCTTGTACAGTAGAAACTCGCTAATTAACATTAGTGATTAGGCGATCCATAGTAAATCAGCCAACATTACAAATAAGCAAGTCAGCAGAAAAACACAAACAAAAAGCTACTGCAGCACAAAAAATACTTTTTTTTACATGTATAGTTTTAATTATATATGTACACACCATAGTGTCTTAGTCTTATGGGATCTCACTACAATACTTGACTGTTAAATCTTCACAAGGAAGTAGAGTGAGACTGCAGGGTGTTAATGAGAATTTGGGTTTGAGGATTAGCAAACTGATAATTAGCAAGGTTTTACTGTGAACTTATAATAAGGTGACATTTGAATTCAGGTTGGATAAAAATCAGTTATTTACAAAGCTAATTGAATTTGTTTTTGTGCTTTCTGCAGCAGCATCCCCTGTGGATCTTTAGGCCAGTATCCAATCAAGAATTATTTCTGTTAGAAGTATTAGCTGCTGCAGACCAACCGGGGCTACAGTTGTGTGGCCACTAAGGGCTTAGGCCAGTGGCAGAACAGCTCATGAGGACTGTGGAGGTAGGTGGAATGGGAGCCAGCCCTCCAATGCAAGGAGGGGTCTTCTTCCTTGTGGATCCTCGAGATTGAGAAACTGCCCAGCATTCATCCAGAATCCTTTCCTCCCCTACGGGAAGCACTCCACAGGGCTGTGGGGATCCATGGATGTGGGTTGCATTGCCAGTGCTTAAAATAATTTGCAAATTGGATACCATTAACTTAGGTTTGAATAGAGAGTGGGAGACTTTAATCTGTATGTAATTATATGCAGAAGTTCTTTAACCCATTTTACACTTCCATACATTGTGACATAATTCAAGCACTCTCTTGTCCCGCCAGTACAATTACTGCATGTCAGGGCTCCATATTACCAGTAAATCACATTACTGGATACAGTAACTGTGTAGCCCAATAATAATCAGTTGGACCACCGTGCCTATCAGGCAGTTTGAGTGGATAATTTAATGAATGGTATTCCCTTCTTTTCCTTCATCTTCCTTTTCCCACACCTCCATTGCAGTGAGTTGATCTTAGACCTCTAAAGTATACCGTATTTTGCAAGACATTTCACATTTTGGCTGGATTCGATTTCCTATCTTAGAGCATCACAAAGGAAGACCGTTTTCTGAGGGAGGGACAGAGAGATTCCATTTGCTCTGCCAAATACACTGGAGCCAAGGGCATACTAAATTGGGAGCCAGGAGACCATGAGTTTAAATTTTATCCCTTATGACTGTTTATACTTCCATGTATTTCACAGCCCTTACTGCTGAGCAATGTCTTATACCCCAACCCTAAAAGGCAATCACGATTTAGCTTCCCATTTTACAGATAAGAGAGTTGAGCATAGAACCCAGGTCTCTAGTATGGAAGAAAAGAGAAAAACTTCAAAAAGAGACTCCAACAAGAAGCTGCTGAACTGGAAATAATTTGCAAATTGGATACCATTAATTTAGGTTTGAATAGAGACTGGGAGTGGCTGGGTCATTACACAAATTGAATCTATTTCCCCATGTTATGTATCCTCACACCTTCTTGTCAGCTGTCTGATATGGGCCATCTTGATTATCACTACAATTTTTTTTTCTCCTGCTGATAATAGCTCATCTTAATTAAATAGCCTCTTAGAATTCCACCTTGTCATGTTCTGTGTGTGTGTATGTTCCATTCTGTATGTTCCTTCTGTATGTTCCATTCTATGCATCCGATGAAGTGGGATGTAGCCTATGAGAGTTTATGCTTAAATAAATTTGTTAGTCTCTAAGGTGTAACAAGTACTCCTGTTCTTCTGGTTAACAGTTACTTTTGTAGCTCAAGTGGTAGAGTCTGTGCTGGGAATCTAAAGATCTAGGATTCAGATCCAGCTGATGACCCCTATAGGCAGACTTAATGGTTGAAACAATAGTAAAGAATAAAATTGTCAGACACATAGAAGAGCATAAATTGTTGGGCAAAAGTCAACATGGTTTCTGCAAAGGGAAATCGTGTCTTACTAATCTATTAGAGTTCTTTGAAGGGGTCAGCAAACATGTGGACAAGGGGGATCCGGTGGACATAGTGTACTTAGATTTCCAGAAAGCCTTTGACAAGGTCCCTCACCAAAGGCTCTTACGTAAATTAAGCTGCCATGGGATAAGAGGGAAGATCCTCTCATGGATTGAAAACTGGTTAAAAGACAGGGAACAAAGGGTAGGGATAAATGGAACTTTTTCAGAATGGAGAGGGGTAACTAGTGGTGTTCCCCAAGGGTCAGTCCTGGGGCCGATCCTGTTCAACTTATTTATAAATGATTTGGAGGAAGGGGTAAACAGTGATGTGGCAAAGTTTGCAGATGATACTAAACTGCTCAAAGTAGTAAGGACCAAAGCAGACTGTGAAGAACTTCAAAAAGATCTCACTAAACTAAGTGATTGGGCAACAAAATGGCAAATGAAATTTAATGTGGATAAATGTAAAGTAATGCACATTGGAAAAAATAACCCCAACTATACATACAATATGATGGGGGCTAATTTAGCTACAACCAATCAGGAAAAAGACCTGGGAGTCATTGTGGATAGTTCTCTGAAGGCATCCACGCAGTGTGCAGCGGCAGTCAAAAAAGCAAACAGGATGTTAGGAATCATTAAAAAAGGGATAGAGAATAAGTCGGAGAATATCTTATTGCCCTTATACAAATCCATGGTGCGCCCACATCTTGAATACTGCGTACTAATGTGGTCTCCTCATCTCAAAAAGGATATACTGGCACTAGAAAAGGTTCAGAGAAGGGCAACTAAAATGATTAGGGGTTTGGAACGGGTCCCATATGAAGAGAGATTAAGGAGGCTAGGACTTTTTAGCTTGGAAAAGAGGAGACTACGGGGGGATATGATAGAGGTATATAAAATTATGAGTGGAGTGGAGGAAGTGAATAAGGAAAAGTTATTTACTTGTTCCCAAAATAGAAGAACTAGGGGCCATTCAATGAAATTGGCGTGCAGCAGGTTTAAAACAAATAAAAGGAAGTTCTTCTTCACACAGCGCACAGTCAACCTGTGGAACTCCTTACCTGAGGAGGCTGTGAAGGCTAGGACTATAACAGGGTTTAAAAGAGAGCTGGATAAATTCATGGAGGCTAAGTCCATAAATGGCTATTAGCCGGGATGGGTAATGAATGGTGTCCCTAGCCTCTGTCTGTCAGAGGGGGGTGATGGATGGCAGGAGAGAGATCGCTCGATCATACCTGTTAGGTTCACTCACTCCGGGGCACCTGGCATTGGCCACTGTCGGTAGACAGGATGCTGGGCTAGATGGACCTTTGGTCTGACCCAGTATGGCCGTTCTTATGTTCTTATGTTCTTATGTTCTTATGTTGCATGTGGTTGATTTAGGTTTTTTCCAGTTTTCTTTTTAAAATGTATTTCATTCACTTAGTGAGAAAACATCATTGAAACCGGTTTTAAAGTTAAAAACACGTGCCACTGATGGTGCACACAATATGGGAATTCCACACTTTGGCCATTTGTCAAGCATTTTGGTTGCTGGCATAGGCGCCAACTCCATGGGTGCTCCAGAGCTGGGGCACGCATGGAAAAAAATCAGCCAAGCTCTCCCACTTCCTTCCAGCACCTCCCGCTCAGAGCCCCACTGATGAACTCCTCCTCTTCCGTCCCACCATCACCTGTACCCCACGGAACAGTTGTTCCCCAGCATTTAGGAGGTGCTGGAAGGGAGGGGGAGAAGTGTGGAGGGGATAAGAGGGAGGGTGGAGGCTTGGAGGAAGGGGTAGAGTAGGGATGGGCCTGGGGTGGGGGGCATCAAGCATCCCCCCAGCTAGAGAGGAAGTTGGTGCATGTTGTTGCTGGTATCACACATTGGCAAGTTTGAAGATTGAGAGGAATGGTTGACCTGTTTCAATAATTTTTTGGCATGAGGGGCAACATTCTAGGGAGTAGTATTACCCTGATTGACTTGTACCATGTTCCACTCAAGTCTTTCTGTGTGTTCTGCATATATTTATGAACAAATAATTTAGATTATACATGGCCCATATAAATGGAAGGTGCATCGCCTCATTTGGTCTGGTGCTAGTTAACGGGGAATTGCCCTGATTTAGGGCAATTTTATTTATTTTTTGTAATAAAAAATCCCCATAGTAGATTTTTTCAAAACAGTGTGGTTTAAGGATTTATTAGAGTGAGAAACCTATTGTAAAATAGCGTCTGCAAACCGAAAGATATTGTGTATGGAGTGTGTTTATCCTGCCTTTGATGAGGTTGCCCTATATTATGGTGGTGTGCATGTGGGTTGCTAAAGCAAAAAGCAGGGGTGACAGCGAGCACCTCTTTATTGTGTTGCTACCAAGATCTAGTTGTTCTGAAGCTGTGTGATTAGTTCTGATGTGGGACATGGGTTCAGTGATAACTATTTAAACCCATTTTTGCAATGTAAGGTCAAAATTAATTATTTAATACAGCATGTAGAAATTTCTCAAAATCAAATCCTTTTTTTAAATGTAGGTTTGCTGTGGATATAGAGGTTTAATTTATTCTTCTTCGAGTGATTGCTCATGCGTATTCCACAGTTGGTGTGCATGCTCACCACGTGCACCAGTGCCGGAACTTTTTCCCCTAGCAGTACCTGTGGGGGGAGCGACCCCTGACGTGGCACCGCCCTGGCACACTATAAGGGGAGCTGCACGCTCCCCTACCCTCAGGTCCTTCTTGCCGCCAGTGAAGGTGCATTGAAACTTCACAGCTCCAGCGTTGCTGCAGCTCATCCCTAGCATTTATTCTAGTACCTGTAATGACAGTCCAGGGCAGGGACCATGTGGATTACTCTCGGCGCCCGCCAGGCTCTCTGGCTCGGTGCTGTCGGCCTGGGACTCCAGGCACTGCCCCACATTGGGGAGCGTGCACCGGCGGGACTGAGGGGTTACTGTGGCCCGGTACCTGGTCTTCGGGTCACACTTTCACCTCGCACTACGTGATTATCTCCCAAACCAGGGATGATGCCGGGTTTGGCAGGGTGGTTCTCTGTCCTGGGAACTTGTGAACTCCTACCCACCTCCAACAGATATAACTTGGAATCACCTACTGTGGAATAAACATGAGCAATTACTCGAAGAAAAAAGACAGTTACCTTTCGTCACTGGTGTTCTTCGGGATGTATTGCTCATGTGTATTCCACATCCCGCCCTCCCTCCCCTCTGTCGGAGTGGGCTGACAAGAAGGAACTGAGGGTAGGGGAGCATGTGGCCCCCTCTTATAGCGCACCAGGGCAGCGCAATGTCAGGGGTCACGGGGGAGGGGCGCTCTTCTCCCCCCCCCCCCAAGGATACTGCTAGGGGAAAAACTTCCGGCACCACTGCACGTGGCAAGCACACACACCTACTGTGGAATAGACATGAGCAACACATCTCGGAGAACACCAGTGACGATAGGTAACTCTTTTTTTTACATTTTTTGTAGTGACGCAGTGAAAGTCTATTTACAGATATGTTTTGTGTCTGTTTCCCTTCTGACACAAGTGTGTCTCTTATTATCCACCCCCCATCTAATTTTAAAACAATATTCTGATATATTTGTGTGCGCCTGCATTATAATAGTACAATATATTCACTTGCATGTTTAGCTGTTTGACATGAAAAAGTTAAAGCATACAGTACCTACTGTGTTGGTCAGACATCAGTTTAAGCAGGAAGTTGATTCAGTTAACCCATAGAGCTCTTTATATTGCAAAGATTACTTTTTCCTTTGCTTGTTTTACTTTGGTGCAAGTTGCAAGAACACAGGCATCAAATACTTGAAGCCGGAAGTGGAATTAGTGTGTCTGCACCCTAGTTTCCTGTGTCTAGCGTGAGTTGCACAGGACGTACACATTCATATAGGCATCATGTTTATTTGTAATGGTTCAGATCAGATCATCTTGGATGTTCAGTAGCAACAGGTTTGTTTTACATAACAGTAATACATAGCTACACTGCTGAACTAGTCACACTGGGCCAAAGTCAGCACTGATATAAACAGGGGCAGCTCAGTGACTTACACCAGTAGAGAATTTGGCCCTAATAGCTCAATTCAACAGTTTGAACGCATTATCTTTTTTTGCTGGAAGGCTGACTTCATAGGTGCTGACTCCATAGATCAGGGTTTCTCAAACGGGGGGTCGCCGAGCACTCCCCAGGGGGTCGTGAGCTCCTGCCACTGCAAGTCGCGGCGGGGGCCGAGGAGGGCCAGGGCGCAGCCGGCCGGCCACCCGTGGCAGGGGCCGGTGTGGTTGCGCCACAGCCGGCCGCCTGCCCATGGCGGGGGCCGGGACACAGCCGGGCGCCCGCCCGCCCGCGGCAGGGGGCAGGGGCGCAGCCGGCCGCCCGCCCACAGTGGGGACCGGGGGGTCGCGCCACAGCCGGCCACCCGCAGCAGGGATTGGGGGGGGGGGGGGGTGTCGCACCGCAGCCGGCCACCAGACCGGAGTGGTCGCGGCGCACTGACGCGGCGCAGGAAAAGGGGTCGCGGTCTCAATAAGTTTGAGAACTGCTGCCATAGATGTTCTACTTCAGGGGTCAGCAACCCGCGGCTCCGGAGCCGCATGCGGCTCTTTCATTCCTCCGATGCGGCTCCCTGTGTGTTCTAATTTTAACCGGCCCGCAGACTGTTCTCTATGCGGCCCGCCAGCACTGTCCAACCAGTGCGCGGAGCCGCAGCCGAAAGAGAGGGTCGGGGTCAATAAGAGGCGAGCGGCAGGGGGGGGGGGAGAAGAACGGAGGCGGAGCCGGGGCCGGGGCACGAGGCGAGGCGGAGCTGGCGGAGAAGTGCGAGTCGGGCCGGGGCAGGAGGCGAAGCGCGGCGGAGCCAGCGGATAAGAGCGAGCCGGGGCCGGGGCAGGAGGCAAGGCAAGGCAAGCTGGGGGAGGGGGGGAGTGAAAGCACGGCCGGGGGGGGGGGAGGAAGAAGAGCGAGAGCACGGCTGGAGCGGGGGGGAGGGAGGGAAGAAGAGCGAGAGCACGGCTGGAGCCGGGGGGAGGGAGGGAAGAAGAGCGAGAGCACGGCCGGAGCGGGGGGGGAGGAAGAAGAGCGAGAGCACGGCCGGAGCGGGGGGGAGGAAGAAGAGCGAGAGCACGGCCGGAGGGGGGGGGAGGGAGGGAAGAAGAGCGAGAGCACGGCCGGAGCGGGGGGGAGGAAGGGGGGGGAGGAAGAAGAGCGAGAGCACGGCTGGAGGGGGGGGAGGGAGGGAAGAAGAGCGAGAGCACGGCCAGGGGGGGGGGGAGGAAGGGGGAGGGAGGGAAGAAGAGCGAGAGCACGGCCGGAGCGGGGGGGAGGAATGGGGGGGAGGAAGAAGAGCGAGAGCACGGCCGGAGGGGGGGGAGGGAGGGAAGAAGAGCGAGAGCACGGCTGGAGGGGAGGGGGAGGGAAGAAGAGCGAGAGCATGGCCGGAGGGGGGGGGGAGGGGGTCGGCCCTCACACATCTTCACCGTCCTTACCAAATCTGGCCCTCTTCCCAAAAAGTTTGGACACCCCTGATCTAAATGCAACACATTATAGTTTGTTTATACATAGCATAAAGGCAAAGAAAACGTTATATGCAGTGTTATTTCATTTTAAATGTCAAAAGGGTTTTGTGGCTCCCAGTGTTTTCTTTACTGTGGGAAACGGGTCCAAATGGCTCTTTGAGTGGTAAAGGTTGCAGACCCCTGTTCTACTTCTATGTTTAAAGATTGTTTGTGATAGAAGCCTGGACCTGAAAATACAAACCTGTTGGACAAGGAATTGCTGTCATTTGCTCCACAACTCCTTGTCCCTATCACTACATGCTGAACCTGGGAAGGCTACAGCTAGCTCCCCTTTCAATCCTCTGGAACAGAGGTCTCCAAAATACGGCCTGGGGGCTGGATCCAGCCTGTGTCTTCAATTTGTCTGGCCCTTCAGCTGAGCATGCACGTGGAGAAGCCGCCGCTGCCCCCCCCCCCTCCCCGCAAGCTGCTGCCGACAGCCCCATGTGCGGCGGGTGAGTGCCCCCATAGCAGCGGCCAGAGGAGTAAAGGGAGAAGGGTGTGGCAGCGGCCGGCGGAGCAATGGGGGGGGGGGGGGATTTTGCATATATTTGCACATATTGAATTTTTTCACAGTCGCTTCAGCCCGCAGAGCCCCTTCAAAAATCTAATATGGCCCTCGTCTCATAAAGTTTGTAGACCCCTGCTCTAGAAGGGAGGCAGAGAGGAAACTTGGCCTTTATATGATAGGGGGCGGAGCCAGGCTGTTTGGGGAGAGACAGCCTTCCCTACCCAGCCCTCCACACATTTTGAACCCTGATGTGGCCCTCGAGCCAAAAAGTTTGCCCACCCCTGGTCTATCCTTATCTCCAATGGCAGCTTAACTTCAGTATTCAGAAAGATAATGAAGCAAATAATTAAACAATCAATTTGCAAGCATCTGGAAAATAATAAAGTGATAAGTAACAGTCAGCATGGATTTGTCAAGAATAAATCATGTCAAACCAACCTAAAAGCTTTCATTTTTAGGGTAACAAGCCTTAATACATATTCTTCACAACTCAGAGATAGATGTAGGTTTCATTTTTAGGAGGTACACACTATACATTTTTAAACAGTGATTTATTTTGAAAACTTTTCAGATTAGTTTTACAGCTATATCAGAAAACGAATGATTGTTTCAATTTCCTTTGGTAAATGAAATAACCAGATATTTATGAAGTCACTGGGAGGTGAACTATCTCCAATTCAACAAGTTAATCATTAATATTTGGAGGATTTTCTTGCCATGCTGTATTAGGAGAACATTACGAGACAGACATTTATTTAACTAAAACAACGTTAAGTATTCTGGATTTTTTTCTTCAACAGCAAACATAATATTTTAACAAAACATGCATATGTCCCTCATTTCTCACATTTGTCTCCAGAGGACATTTGCTTGTCCAGATCTATTCGGCCACCAACAATCTTCTGTTCATTGAACTTCTTGAAACTTTGCACTTTTAGAGAGAGGTGAGGGATTGACTCTGTGTACACAAATTTGCAGAGGGACAATAGATTTGAGGTCTGTTATTTGTCCTCTCTATATAGTATTTATTTGTTTAAAAACATTTTTGCTATTAACAAGCATGTTACCTCTGGAGACACACATCCACAATTTGAGAACTGCAAAACTAAGCCCCTCTGCTGGTATCTTCTAGACTAAGCACTGAGTCCCACTGGGTAGATAGAAAGATTAACCTAAAAAATAATCTATACAGAAGCCTGTGGAACTCCATAAGGTTGGGTCCCTAATCCATGAACTATTGGAACTCGTTTACAAAACTTTTCTTAAATACTACATGAATATATTGTCAAGAATCAGAGAGGTAACCGTGTTAGTCTGGAATAGCAGAGGTAACAAAGAGTCCTGTGGCACCTTAAAGACTAACTATAAAGTTTTGAAGCATAAGCTTTCGTGGGCTAATACCCACTTTGTCAGATGCAAGCAGTGGAAGTGTCCAGAGGCAGGTATAGATAAGTAGCCAAGAACCAGGTAGGAGGTAACAAGGTTAGTCCAATCAGGCTGAACCAACTTGTTAACTCAAATCAGAGAGGGTGGGGTTTCTTCTAGCAGCTGAATTGGACGTGTGAACTTGGAGAGAGGAGAAGCTGTTTTTGTAATTAGCAAGCCATTCAAGATCCTTCCTTGTTCAATCCTAGATTGATTGTATCAAACTTGCAGCTCTGCAGTTTCTCTTTGCAGTCTGGTCTTGAAGTTTTTTTGCTGCAGTATGGTGACTTTTAAATTTGTAATTGTGTGTCCAGGCAGATTGAAGTGTTCTCCTACAGGTTTTTGTATATTGCCATTCCTGATATCTGATTTGTGTCCATTTATCCTTTTTCATAGGGACTGTCCAGTTTGGTCGATGTACATAGCAGAGGGACATTGCTGGCACATGATGGCATATATTACATTGGTAGATGTGCAGGTGAATGATCCAGTGATGGTGTGGCTAATCTGGTTAGGTCCTGTGATGGTGTTGCTGGTGTAGATATGTGGGCAGAGTTGGCATCGAGGTTTGTTGCATGGATTGGTTCCTGAGTTGGAGTTATTATGGCACGGTGTGCTGTTGCTGGTGAGAATCTGCTTAAGGTTGGCAGGTTGTCTGTGTGCCAGGACTGGCCTTCCTCCCAAAGCCTATGAACGTGAGGGATTATTGTCCAGGATGGGTTGTAGATCACTGATGATGAGTTGGAGAGGTTTTAACTGAGGACTGTAGGTGATGGCCAGTGATGTTCTATTGTTTTCTTTCTTGGGCTTGTCTTGCAGCAGCAGGCTTCTGGCTACATTCTGGCTCTGTTGATCTGTGTCCTTATTTCCTTGTGTGGGTATTGTAGTTTTGAGAGAGCCTGATTTGAGTTAACAAGCTGGTTCAGCCTGATTGGACTAACCTTGTTATCTCCTACCTGGTTCTTACCTACTTAGCTATACCTGCCCCTGGACACTTCCACTGCTTGCATCCGATGAAGTGGGTATTAGCCCACGAAAGCTTATGCTCCAAAACTTTATAGTTAGTCTTTTAGGTGCCACAGGACTCTTTGTTACCTCTGAATATATTGTCATACTATAAAATTAGAATTTATAATCTCCATTCCATGATGAGATATCTTTGAGTTATAATTTATCTTTAGATAAAATGCTTTTTGAGGAAAAAACCTATCCAAAAAAATCCAATTTAAATTTAAAAAAATCTGATTTAAATAAAAAAAAAGTCATTGATTTTTATCCACCCTGATCAGGATGGCTAAGCACTGGAATAAATTGCCTAGGGAAGTTGTAGAATCTTCATCATTGCAGATTTTTAAGGGCAAGTACCTTTAAGGACAAATACCTGCCAGAGATGGTCTAGATAATACATAGTCCTGCCATGAGTGCAGGGGACTGGACTAGATGACCTCTCGAGGTTCCTTCCATTTCTATGATTCAATGTTACATGGAGAAGTTTAGGAGTAGCTGTGGCTGTAACTCAAGGGTGTTTTCATGACACTGATTCCATTCATTCTGTAGGCTTTCTGTTTCAAGCTTTGACCTTTCTCTCTTGAGTGTATTTATTAATAACTTTATTGGCTGGAAGCTATTCTTCTATTCACTGTTCTGTGCTAGGGATTATTTGATATTAAATTGTACCATGATGGAGACCTTCAGCTATTTTTGCTTAGAGACTTCTTGCTGTGTTTTTTTGTTGATTACTTTTAGTTTGGTTAACATTTTTCTTATTTAATTTGTTGAGATGAGTGGACTGTAATGCCTGCATGTTGGATAATTTCCTGTGTTGGCTGTAAATATCTCTTACTTCAGGGGTTTTCAAATGTTTAGAGACTTCCAAATGAGGAAAAATTGAAAAGATTAGTTCAGAGCAGTGTTTCTCAACTTTTCCAGGTTGGCCACAGCTTACTTTAAGTAAAAATAAAATAAAATCACATTTTCTATAAAAGTATCAGTTACTATATTTGACCCCACAAACTTAGAAGGTTGTGGCCACCCCAAATTTATTTTTTATATGTTGGTTTCCTGACATATTGGAAATATGATAAAATGTTCAGCCCCTTGCTTTTCTTTCATTGCCCACTCATTGAGAAACACTGATTCAGAGGAGACATTAAAGAGGTATATAAAATAGTGAATGGCATAGATAAGCTGGGAAAAAATATTACAAGAGAAGATAAATACAAGGATACAGTCAGTGTAAAAGCTAAAAAAAATAAAATAATTAAAACTCCTACAAAGAGGAGGTGGTGTTTTTTTAACACAACAATCAGTTAACCTATGTAATTCATCACCATTAAAGATTGCAAAATTGTCGCTGGTCAATGTTTCAGTACCAGAGAATTAGGAAGTCCATTTTCAGAGGGGAAAAGATTGTAAAATAAATAAAGAGAAATGGAAAATTGCCCCCAGGTTGAAACAGAAGACTGTCTCTTAGGGTGACTAAACAGAGGAATCTGCAAGGGTGGTTTTGTACACAAGTTCCATAAGTATAATATATACATTCTTTCTGGATTTACTATATACCAGTGGTTCTCAAACTGTGGGTTGGGACCCCAAAATGGATCGGGACCCCATTTAATGGGGGCACCAGGGCTGGTTTAGACTTGCTGGAGCCAAAGCCTGAGCCCCTCCACTCAGTGGAGCCTACAAGTCCATTCAGTCCTACTTCTTGTTCAGCAGATCACTAGCACAAACACATTTATTTACATTTACTGGAGATAGAGCTGCTCACTTCTTATTTACAATATCACCTGAAAGTGAGAACACGCGTTTGCATGGCACTTTTGTAGTAGGCATTGCAAGGTATTTACATGCCAGACATGCTAACCATTCGTATGACCCTTCAGCCACCATTCCAGAGGACATGCTTCCATGCTAATTATGCTAGTTAAAAAAAATCATGCATTAATGAAATTTTTTAATTAACTCCTTGGTGGAGAACTGTATGTCTCCTGCTTTGCTACACCTGTGTTCTGCCATATATTTCATGTTCTAGAAGTCTCAGATGATGACCCAGCAGCACAAGTTGTTTGTTTCAAGAACACTTTTACTGCAGATTTGACAAAACACAAAGAAGGTACCAATATGAGATTTCCAAGGATAGATACAGCACTCAAC
The DNA here is from genome assembly GCA_032164245.1 of Sternotherus odoratus. Taxonomy (NCBI): domain Eukaryota; kingdom Metazoa; phylum Chordata; order Testudines; family Kinosternidae; genus Sternotherus; species Sternotherus odoratus. Next base: position 136,450,118 of record JAVMKO010000003.1, on the reverse strand, counting down.
CCAAGGTTTAAGAATCTGAAGTGCCGTCCAAAATCTGAGAAGGACAATGTGTGGAGAATGCTTTCAGAAGTTTCAAAAGAGCAACACTCTGATGTGGAACCTACAGAACCTGAACCACCAAAAAAAGAAAATCAACCTTCTGCTGGTAGCATCTGACTCAGATGATGAAAATGAACATGTGTTGGTCCACACTGCTTTGGATCAATGTCAAGCAGAACCCATCATCAGCATGGATGCATGTCCTCTGGAATGGTGGTTGAAGTATGAAAGGACATAGGAATCTTCAGTGCATTTGGCACACAAATATCTTGAAATACCAGCTACAACAATGCCATGTGAAAGCCTGTTCTCACTTTCAGGTGACGTTGTAAACAAGAAGCGGGCAGCATTATCTCCTGTAAATGTAAACAAACCTGTTTGTGTGAGCGATTAGCTGAACAAGAAGTAGGACTGAATGAACTTGTACGCTCTTAAGTTTTACATTGTTTTATTTTTGAGTGGATTTTTTTTTGTACATAAGTCTACATTTTTAATTTCAACTTTCATAACAAAGAGATTGTCCTACAGTACTTGTATTAGGTGAATTGAAAAATGCTATTTCTTTTTTTTACAGTCCAAATATTCTAATGAAAAATAAATATAAAGTGAGTATTTACTTTGTATTTTGTGTTGTAACTGAAATAGTATATTTGAAAATATAGAAAATATCCAAAAAAATTTAAATAAATGGTATTCTGTTATTGTTTAACAGTGCGGTTAATCATGATTCATTTTTTTTAATTGCTAGACAACCCCAGACAGCTCCTAAGATTTTGGTTTCTAACACACTGATATACAGTAAGTTAACGTGCATATCGGTGTTCCCCTAGGGACAGTGCTGTAAAAGAGAAGTAAACACTTTAATTACCTTACCATAAACCATGTTTGCATGAGTTAATTGTGCTCTATACCAGGGGTCTCCAAACTTTTCAGCCCGAGGGCCGCATTAACTACCAAATAGCAGTTCGGGGGGCCGACAAGATAAGAGGGCGGGGGGGAGGCGGGTGTAAGAGGGCTGGGGGGGGGGGCGCAGGGCCCACGACAGGAATTTTGGGGCCCCGTACGGCAGACCGTACGGCGCCCCCGTCTCCCGCCACCCGCGGCCCCCCCCCCCCCGCCTGCGGCCCTCCCCGCCACCCGCGGGGCCCCGCGCCCCCGTCTCCCGCCACCCGCGGCCCCCCCCCCCCCGCCTGCGGCCCTCCCCGCCACCCGCGGGGCCCCCCGCCCCCGGCCAGTCTCCCGCCGCCTGCGCTCCCCCCCCTGCCTCCCGTGCCCCCCCGCCGATCTCCCGCCGCCCGAGGCCCCCCCCGCCGATCTCCCGCCGCCCGAGGCCCCCCCCCCCGCCGATCTCCCGCCGCCCGAGGGCCCCCCCCGCCGATCTCCCGCCGCCCGAGGGCCCCCCCGCCGATCTCCCGCCGCCCGAGGGCCCCCCCGCCGATCTCCCACCTCCCGCCCCCCCCGCCGATCTCCCGCCCCCCCCCGCCGATCTCCCGCCCCCCCCCCCCCGCCGATCTCCCGCGCCCCCCCCCCCGGCCGGTCTCCTACCTCCAGTGGGCCACTAGAAGTCAAGTCGGGCTGACAAGTTTCTGGGCTGGTCTCCCTTGCTGGCCCGCCACGGCTTCTACAACCCCCCCTCTCCCGGTTCGCTCTCGTGCCTGGGGTCCCGCGGCGAGCGGGGCGCGGCAGCGGGTCTCACTTCCCCCGCCGCCCGCCCGCCCGCCCGGCGCTCCCGGGCACCCGCCCCGTCCGCTTCCGGTGACGGGAGGGTTGTTTTGCGGGGCTGCTCACCCCAGCCCGGCCCCGCGTGTGCCCCCAGCCCGGAGGTGTGTGGCGGGGCGCGCTGCGGGTGCATCTCCCCCTCCCCGGCTCCCGCGGGTACCTGAGGCCGCCGTGTCTCTCCAGAAGCCTGCGGCGCAGCCCAGCCGCACGGCCGCGCCCGCCTGGGGCTCGCAGGACCCGCCGCCGCCCAGGTTGCTCCAGCGGCGGCCGCTGCTTGTTGCCCGCAGAATCCGGGCGGCGGCGGCGCCCCTCAGCCCCAGCAGCGCGGCGCAGCTCATGGTGACTCCGGGCGGGCGTCTCCCGCGAGCCTCCGACGCACCTGATCGCGGGCGCGGCGGGAGCCTCGGCCCAGCTGCCCGAGGGGGAGCCCCGCTCCCGCGCTCCCACCCCATCGTGCTGCGGCAGGGGGAAGGGACGCGGCCGCAGCGCCGGGAGAACCCGCCCGCTCCCCTCCCCACCCCTCCCCTCCCCAGCGCCACTCACTCGCCGCCGCTGCCGGGAGTCCGCCGGCGACCGCCGCAGGCAGGAACCGGGACGCGGCGCCGACCTCCCCGCTGCCCAAAAAGATTTCCACGGGCCGGATGAGAGGGCTTCGCGGGCCGCATCCGGCCCGCGGGCCGTAGTTTGGAGACCCCTGCTCTATACTATGAGTAAAGAAGAAAATGACAAATGACCAGTAGTGTGTGTTATGAATGAACTTGTAATTTAAATGTAGGTTAATATGACAGGTGTGTTCTGCTGCTACACACATCCCATAACAAAATGTATTTAATTAGGTTAACATCACTAAGTAAACTTCTCTGTTGGCCAGTAAATAGAAACATGAGCAGAACAAAAAATTATGTACGTTGAGTCTTAAGGAATGAAAATTACAGTGGTTCAAGGGTAAAGATTTGCTATTATCAGTCCTAGGCTTGTTGGAAAAAAGTACTGCTAGACTGAGGTTAAAGGTCTGGGTTTGTTTTTGGGGGGGGTTTTGTGAACCATTTAGGCTGGAAATTAATGGTGTATCTATTTAAAATCCTCGCAAGACTGAGAGAAAAAATTGAAGTTATTATTCTGATTTTCAGTCTTGCTTTTCTCCCTACTTCTTTTCAGATATGACTAATGCAGTTAATAACATACAAATAACTAAAGTAAGATTTTGAAAAATAGAATTCTAGCTTTCTGGTGTAAATCGATGATCAGTCATAAAGAGAAGGCTCAAGCCCCAAGTTTTTGATCTCTGTCAAATCTGTACTTGTGGCAAAATCATCATTCTTTCTTCCAGCTGCTGTGAACCATGGTGAGACATTACTCTTTTTGAACTAGTTTAAATGAATTGGTAAAGCTGTGTGGGCTCAAATCCAAGGCATTTTTATTACTGTACGTAGAATTTTGATGCCTGGGATTTGTCGGACCAAGTTACGCCTAATTGAAGTCTGTGGCAGTTTTGCTTGAGTAAGGATTGCAGGATCTAGCATGAGAACTAGGGAAAAGTAACTTCCTTTCAGTTGGGAGAAATTTTCAGACTGAGAGCCTCTTCACAATCATAAACATTGATGCTAGCTCTGAAATAAATTATTCATCATTCTGGAGTGCCTTGAGGATATTTTTTGTACTGCTGTCTAATAACTGATCCAGCATTTGCATCTGAAACCTGTATTGAAGTCTACGGAAACAGAATGAGTCCAAAAACACGTTAATGTTCATCTTGCAAACTGTAGTGGAGGTAATTTTACTGGTCATAAAGGTACTTAAATTGAAACTCTTTTCCTTGACTTCCCAGTACAGCTTCCATGGCCTCTGAAGAACTTGCTGGTCTCTCAAACAGCTTTGCACGCCAGAATTCCACCAGCGGCATTTCTCTAGACTTTGAACCTGACACTGACTACCACTTTGTTGAAATCTTAGAAGAGCGGTACAAATGTGCCTATTGCCATTTAGTTCTTCACAATCCTCACCAGACAGCATGTGGGCACAGATTTTGCCAGCATTGTATTATTTCTCTGAGGTAAGAACAAGACCGTTCTTTCTCTTCCCTCTACAAATAATTTCCCCCCACAATAATTAACAATAGTCAACATCTTTTGAAAGGCAACAGCAAATGTCATAACAATATTAAAGGACTTAATCCAAAGCCCATGGAAGTCAGCAGAAAAATTCATTGACTTCAGTGAGCTTGGGCTCAGTAACAAACCTCATAAGAAATCGTATGAGGTGACGCTATACGTGTGTAAAAGTACATAGTCTCTGTTAGTGTAGCAGGTTGGCAATGCTAGCCTGAAACACTCCAGTCTGGTAGCAGGTGTTGATCAGGCTGAGGGAAGTTAGTTCTGCTGACTCATGGAGGCTGGCAGCTTGCTACCCCTCTGAGGCGTTCTCTAAACATAAAAGTTATATTGATCTAATTAAATCAGTTTAGAAACTGATGTGTATACGCAGGAGGAGGAGGTGCATCAGTTTACCTCAGATTATGTATCGATTTAACAAAATCTGTTTAACTCTTCTGTGTAGACAAGACCTCCGCTATATGGGAGACTGGAAAGAATCAAGGGGGTGAGTGAGTCTTGAGGTAGGCAACCCTAGGAGTGGTCAAACCCACACAGTAGGGTTGAGTTGAACTTTATCCTGGTTCATTTCTCTGTTATAATAAAACCAAACCCCAGGAAGGGGACAAGTTTGGACTCTACTCAGTGTGTGGACTGTATTTGAAAGCAGACTTGGAATGGAATCTACTCCCATTGGGCTAAAGATACATACAGTAGCCTCTCGATTATCCAGGATGTGGATTAACCAGGGTGTCCAAAAAAAAAATACACGCAACTCGCAGGGCCGGCTCTGGCTTTGTTGATGCCCCAAGAACAAAAAAAACCCAACCCACCAGGGCGCAGGGCAGCCAGTGAACCAACATCCCCTTCCCTCGACGCAGGGTGGCTTGTGAACCAACCCCCCTTCCCCATATTTTCTATGGATGGTGATTATCCGGGATTTTATTAACCGTGATTAATTTTTTCCCTAGCATCCTGGATAATCGAGAGTCTACTGTATGTCTCAAGATACAATCTGTCGTTTGGGAGTCAAGGAGTGTGTACATATGTGTGTATGTTTGGGTTTTGTTTTTTAAAAAAAGGTCCCTAGTACAGTTTGGATAGGTGGTGGTGAGGAACATGAATTCTTTCTCACAATTGCAAACAAAGTAAATCATGTGGGTCTGATGCAGTTGTTTTCAGATAAAAAATGTGAGATTCTATAATATAGAGTATGACAGGAGGAGAGACTATCCAGCAGGGTGATTGAATGGGCATAGAACTCCTGTCTGTTACCATAATATCTAGGTGCTTGTTTTTGTTTGTGTTAAACGAGCAATAGTTTATATTGGTGGTTAGACTGATCCTGCTCTCACTTGTACTGGTGTGACTCCATTGACTTTAATGGAGTTGTATCATTATAAATTGATATGAGATCAGAATCAGTCCAGTTCTTCAGTCAGTTCACAGAGGTGAAAGGGTCTATTGACTTCATGCAGGGGCTCATCACAGGTAAAAGGGGTTTGTTTGCCCACACAGATCTAATTGCACAGTGCGGATACATTGATATATGGCCCTTATATTAACTGAAGGTTGGAGTTGACCATGTAAGCTTCACTGAAACTTTGTTGCACAGATAGATGTCCGTATCCTTAACTATACTTTTTAATGTTTCATATTTGGTTCTTTCTCTTTTGATTGTCACTACTTGGATAACATTCATTGCATATTTTCTTTCTTGCCCTTTCTTTTTAATATTTCTGATAACTTGTTGAGATAGTTCAGGACGTTTAAGAGATCTCAAGCATGAAAGGAAAGGCATTGCTTGAGTTAGGCAAAGGATAATAATCCTTTCACCTACACCGAGAGGTTTTCCCAAATACAACATCATTTGCCAGCAATATATAGTCATGGGATAATAAAATTATGTTAATTAAAAACAGGTTTATTAATAATAGGATAATTTTTCTCATACTAAATGCAATTCCTGCTTAATCTGAGGGTAGAACCTGGCTTTATAATTCTTAGCACAATACATTTTCAAAGTGCTATTCAAACATTTAATCTCCATATGCAGTATTGAAAATTAGTAAAGTGTGTGATGTGGTTTTTCCCACTTGGCCCTGAAGCATCTTGTATTGGCCACTAGGATTAGTCTCTAAGGTGCTACAAGTATTCCTCGCTTTCTTTAGGATAATTAAGTTGATGAATCAATGGTCTGAATCAGTATGGCCAAGACTATGTAGAAGGAATGAAGCATTCTGTGAATTAACATTTTTCTGCCTTTTTTAAAATTTATTTAGAGAATTGAATGCAGTACCCACCTGTCCTGTAGATAAAGAAACAATCAAAGTACATGAGGTAAGAAAAGGAATAATTCTGGTAGTTATGGTTGCTCAGACATCCAGCCTGTAGGGGGAAGGGCCTCCAATAGAAGAATAAGATAAAGTAGGGACAAATGCAGCTCTCAGCCTTTAAATGAACAAGGGCACTGACATCTTCATCTCTTGAAACAATGTGCAAGGAAGCTCTGTATTTGGTGATGTTTCATTGGTGAAGTCAGACATTAATGTCTTATAGCTGGAGCTTTTACCTTACACTCCACTGAGATGTTTCAAAATAAAGCCATCTTATTACTTTCTATCGGGAATCCTGCCTGAAACCCAGTGGTATGTGGCCTATACTCACAGACTTGGTGGACTCATAAGATGTCTCTGGTCTTGAAATATATTTATAGCAGAGAATAGGTTATTTATTCTTTTAATCTCGCCTCCTGTTCTGGTGACTTAACAGTACTTAGTTTTAACATTATCTGCTACCTTGCCTATATTCAATGTAACTCATTAATCCTGTGCACTTCATTTTTGGGGGGTATTCTTTTTCGGGCGCGGGCATTCACACAATGGCTATTTTTTAAGCCACATCTTCTCTGTAATATATTTATTTGGTCCAGAGTATAAGCATGAGCCCTCCCTGTACCCATGCATTTCTGCCAGGGTACATTCCCAGTGGATTTCACATCCCCCCACCGAGCAAGGAACTTAGATACCAGGTTGTGCCCGTCATTCCACGTGTTAGGGATGTTGTAGGTAGTTCACCCACCATTTTATTCAGCGGATTCACCCTTCTTTTACTGTGTGCACGCGTTGTGGTGGCAACAGTAACACAAAAAGAAGATTTGGGACCATTAACAAAATAGTAATACTTTGTGCTTGTTATAGTGCTTCTCATTTGAAGATCTCAAAAGAAGGCTGACAGTCTGCTCTGAGAGCTTAATTTGGCTCTAATCCAACAAGTGGAAGATGCTTATGAGCAATGCACTGTATCCCCTCCTCCCAGAAGCTAAAAGCATCACCTCTACAATGCAGGTCCTAGAATGAAAGATCAAGGTTAGCTTCAATCCCAGGTTTCCAAAACTGCAATACAATAGGTAGCTCAATGCATAATCCACGTAGTCAGCCTGTTTTTATTTCATGCTTCAAAGCATCCCGCTGTTGTTCTTAGTCTCCTGGTATTGTCGGTGATTTCCTTTTACCGCTACTCTCGGTATGTGTTTTCAGCATGACATTGTTTGGAACCACACTAGCAGCTGGAGTGGACGCCTCTTATTTAAGATTTCTTGTGATATGTTGCTGTCCTTTGTGTTCTTAATGACGCAAGTTCATATAGTTTGTGAATGTAGGTTGTTTCCTTTGCAGGTGTTCAAAGACAATTGCTGTAAAAGAGAAGTTCTCAACTTGCAAGTATTTTGCAAAAATGTTCCTGAATGCAATTCAAAAATAATTCTGGGAAGATATCAGGTTAGTATTAAAGTATCTATCTATCTATCGATCTATCTATCTATCTATCTATAGAGAGAGATAGTAAAACCTCGATTTAACGGACCTCGATTTAACGGACTTCGGATGCAACGGACAAAATTTCTGATCCATATCAGACCGCGACCCCTCCCAGCTGCGGCCCTGGTCCCCTTCGCAGGCGGCTGCCTGTCGGCTCCCGGCTGCCGTCCCGGTCCCACCTGCTGGCGGGCTGGCTGACGGCTCCCGGCTGCCGCCCCGGTCCCAGCCGCTGGCGGGCTGGCTGCCGGCTGCCGGCTGCTGCCCCGGTCCCAGCCGCTGGCGGGATGGCTGCCGGCTGCCGGCTGCTGCCCCGGTCCCAGCCGCTGGCGGGCTGGCTGCCGGCTGCCGGCTGCTGCCCCGGTCCCAGCCGCTGGCGGGCTGGCTGCCGGCTGCCGGCTGCTGCCCCGGTCCCAGCCGCTGGCGGGCTGGCTGCCAGCTCCCGGCTGCCGCCCAGATCCCGGCACCGGGTGGTCTGGCTGCCGGCTCCCGCCCCGATCCCGGCAGCGGGCGGTCTGGCTCCTGGCTGCCGCCCGGGTCCCAGCAGCAGGCGAGTTGGCTGCTAGCTCCCGACTGCCGCCCAGATCCCGGCAGCGGGTGATCTGGCTGCCGGCTCCCGGCTGCCGCCCCGATCCCGGCAGCGGGCGGGCTGGCTCCCGGCTGCTGCCCTGACCCTGTGGCGGGTGGGCTGCTGCTCCGACAGCTCGGTTTTTTTTTTTTATTAAATAATGGACTTTTTGATTTAACGGACACCCCCTCGCCCGAATTAGTCCGTTAAATGGAGGTTTTACTTTATGTGTATGTATATATATATATATATATATATATATATATTGTCCAAAATTCTGAAGTATTTAGTCAATCAAAACTGACTTGTCATAAATTAATTTGCTCTTTTCCCTTCAAACTACTGTCATTAAGTTTCAGTTATTACAGCATCGAGGTTACTGTAACTTGGATTTGGCCTACGTACATACATCTTGATTTGATCTATTCAGTGTACTACTATATGTAAACGTGAAATTTAAATACTAAGCCAAACCTTTTGCTTCAGTTATATGTCCACATCTGTTATATTTTAAATAATTGGCTTAATAAGGACTCCTGTTAACACACATCCTTTCTCTTTGTGACAATGTCTCTGTCTTTCGACTGACTCAGTAAGACAGCACTACATTGGGTCACATTCAGAAGGTTTTCTCTGCTCCTAAGAGAGCAAAAAACAGTAATTTTGTTTTTTAAAAAAAGTTAAAATTCTGTAGAAACTGAGAGAAAGGAGACTCAAGCATGTAGATGCCATGCTGATGGACAATCTGTGAGAACCTAGAGAAAAAAGTATTGCTGCTGCTTCCCGACATAAATTGTTTTGGTTTGGTTCCTGTTTGACATATTAACTGGACAAGGAGTGGAAATCATAGCAAAGATTCTCTCTGACCCTTCAGACCTTTCTCTGACTTCAATTATGAGAGCCATTACAGGGAAAGTGTTGTTTTGGTTTTCTTTAAATAAACCTATGTAGTATATTAATCTTTCTAGCACTGCAGACATTTTGGTATTTGAGTAAGGGCACAATTAACCATAATTCTAGCCTACTCAATGCATTCTACACTCATATGACTTTTAAAGTAAGATGGTGTTTTGTTGTTGCATGGCACAGGATCATCTTCAGCAATGCTTATTTGAAAGAGTTGAGTGCACTAATGATGAATGTCATGATCAAATGCTTCGGAAAGATTTAATAGATCACTTAAGTCTGCATTGTAAATTTCGAGAAGAAATATGCCAGTACTGCAATCAATATGTGGTTTCAATTAATTTAAAGGTAAGATTGCGAAAGATTTCCTAAAAGTTCAACTGTTTAAATTGCTGTGAAAAAAGTTCCAAAGTTGCTGTGAGATTTTATGCTTATGAAACAAAATTCATTTAAGTACCTGAAGAACATACACATGTATTTTATAACAGTATTGATAACTGTAGGTACAAAGTTGGATTCAGTTCCACATACATCTGTTCCCTTTAAAAATACTTTTAAAAAAGAAAATTTGTATATTTAAAAATATTATTTCTGACAAATTAGTAAAAAATTTTGTGCCCATGCTGAAGCCAATGGGCCAAATTTATCCGCTCAGTCCATGAAATTACACAAAGGACAAATTTTGGCCTCAAATGTCTAAATCTGGTTTTTGAATATTTCAGCCAAAATGATTTTAGTTGTTTCCAAGGTCAAAGCTAGGGAAAAGTATGTTGTTTTGCTCATATTTTAAAATTCTGGCAACATTTCCATTGAGAGGACTTAGGATGTAATGCACGTTTTTAAGGGTTGAATTAAGGTTGCGCAAGCAACTTTTAATTCTGACATTTCCTAATTATTGAATGCTTGATTTTTGCAACCATAATATTCTTTTAACGTTGGGGCGGGGGCGGTTAGTATGTTTGTAATTATTTTCTGAGTGCCAACAATGTGTGTGTTGATGTAAGTATGTGTTGCTGTGCAGAATATATATCTTGCCTATTCCTACTTGTATGTTCTGTACGATCTTAAAAAAAATGAGTTGTTCATGAATAACAAGTCTGGTGTATAAGCCATTCCTAAGCAATCTTTTTTCCGCCCCCCCAGAACCATGAGAAAAATGATTGTCCTGATTTTCCTGTGCATTGTCTCCACAACTGTTCTCAGATAATTGTGAAAAAGGAGGTATTATTTATTTGATCCCTTATTGTAAGTTGGAAAATTGTATAGTTTTGTGAAAACTAGAACTTGCATCATAGGCCTCACTGGTCCACATTTGGTAATATGAATTTGCTTCATTCCTCTAGATGCTACTTTTGTTTGCTCCTAAAATTGATACATAATTGATGCCTTATCAAGGCATATCATAGGAATATGCTATGCTTTGCAGAGCTTTTGTACATTGCATTATTGTAAACCATCTGTCTCGTTTGTTGACACAGATTAATCAGTCTTCATTGTATGTGAAATGGTATCTTAACATCACTTTGGCCTTTTTGAACCCCTTATGAAGGAGTTTAGGTTCAATTAATGTATTAACTACCCATTTGTTTTGTTAATACTTGCAGATGGATAAGCACTTCTCTGTGTGTCCTGAGGCAGAAGTAGATTGCCCCTATAAACAATATGGCTGTCCTGTAAAGGTACTGTAAGCTAGACCTCCATTTGTACTCTGATTGGGGTTTGCCTTCCAAAGCACTAGAGGGTTGTAGCCTAAGTAACTATTTTTCTGTCCTCTCCCAGTCCCTTTCAATGTGATTTAAGATATCAAAGTAAGCAGTTGGAGCTGTTCATCTGTTTTTGAAGCATGCAAAGAAACATTTAACAACTTGCCCCATAGGAATTTCTATTAACAGCTTTCTTTATCTGCCTTTATTTATTTTTTTTACCCTCCTGCCCACAGATTAAAAGAGGAAAGCTTGCAGAACATGAGAATGCTGCTCTGAGGGAACACATGTTACAAATTTTAGACAAGAATTCCAAATTGGAAGAGCAGGTAATGAACATATGTAATGAACACTCTTCAACAGTTTTTAACTGGTAAAAGAAAAGTCCAGGTTGCACATGTGATGGGATTGGCCCAGCCTCTTTAAAGAATATTAAGCTTTTCATCCCACATGCAGTCAGAAACCCTTTCCAGTGAAGCCAATAAGCTATCAGGGGTTCTCAGACTTCATTGCACTGAGATCCCCCCTCTGACAACAAAAATTACTACATGACCCGGGGAGGGATGCAGGAGGGAAAGCCTGAGCCCTGCTGTCCCAGGAAGGGGGGCCAAAGCCCAAGCTACACAGTCCTAGGTGGGGGTACTGAAGCCCAATGGCTTCAGCCCCAGATGGGGAACCTGTAACTTGAGTCCTGCCACTCAGGGGTGAAGCCCTAGGGCTTCGGCTTATGCCCTGGGCAATGGGGCTTTGGCCCCAGGCTCCAGAAAGTCTAACACAAGCCTTGGTGATCCCATTAAAATGAGGTTGCAACCACTTTGGGGTCCTGATCCACAGTTTGAGAACCACCCCTGCACTTCACCCTTGTGTATTCACCACTTTCCTTGCTGTTTTTCACCCTATACTCTCCCTTTGGGGGAAGGGCTGTGGACATGGCATCCTAAATTTTGTCTAGGAGTTCCATAGTAGACTGGCTGGGGGCGGGCAAAGATCCAGGTACAAGGGATAGGTGCCTCGGGGATCCCCAAGCCAGGCCCTGTTTACAGGAAGCACTATCCACTATCTGCAACCCCTTTCCTCCCAGTGGAGAGGAAGTTGCAGCCACCTTAGAATGCACAGCGACCAGCTGCTCTTTACCCGTAAGAGATGTTCCACTGTTTGGGACCCAGCACCTGGGCCTTGAATCAGCGGAAGCAGATATAAACCTCAAAATAAATTCAGACCAATTTGTTTGTTTAAAAACAAAGGAGCCAAAATGGTAAATGATTCAGAATTCTACAATGTAGCACATTACTGCAGTATTTTGAGCCAGTGCATCCCCCTAACTCATCTGTTACACTGACTAGGCGCCAATAATTTTAGTGCAATACATTTTTAATCCATCCTAACCAGTATGGCTCTCTGTCCCCCTCTAGTGGCTAGTCAACATTTGGTGGTCTGAGTCTCCTACAGCATTTGAACTAAAAAATCTGGTTCTTTACCTTAGCCAGTTAAAGCTCATGGTTTTTACACACACTGTAGGGATTCCATCCTCACCACTACCCATCCAGGGATTTGGGGTTAACATTTTGAAACAGGAAAATAGTTGTTATATCTAGCAATGTTGGTGCAGTCACATCAATAAACCCTTCCATGCGTACCTATATAGCTTCCAGACATTTTAATCTGTTTCTTCTATGCTCTGAGTAGGTTTAAGTTTCCACTCTTCATTTTCCATTCTTTAGATATCTGACCTATATAAGAATTTGGAATTTAAAGAGAATAAAATCCAACAGCTAGCAGACACAGTTAAAAAGTGTGAAAAGGAATTCAGACAGTTTGCACAGCTGCTTGGTAAAAACAGCAATCTGATGGTAAACACCCAGGTGAGACATTTACTTTATCTTTCTAACAAATCGCTTTTTTATGGCCTGAAATACAATCATCCAGCAATAGTTATAATAATTAATGCCAGGACAATAAAAAACACCAGCTTTCAAAGCCTTTTATTGCATGAATTTAGATTAATCTCTGGAGTGTACTGTCTCTCCTGTATGAATTTAAACCACAATTGTTTTTTAAAATAGAATACATACAGCCTTTCCATTGTAATTAATATGGGAATTCCATGGGACTTTGACCAGAGTAAGGCATGCTGAATAGGACTCATAGGGCCAGTTTCCAATTTCAGCTATGCTGGTGTAAATTAGAGTAATCAAATCAATTGATATGAAGGTAATAAATGGTGAATGGTAATGAATTAGAAATTGATTCTTAGTGAATGAATGTTGAATTAATCATGAGGAAACGTTTGAAGGATTCCAAAGGCAAACAAGGATATTCGTGAATGTAATGTGTGGTCAATATTACTATTGTACAAAGACACTTTTAAATCTCAAATGAAATGATTAATTTGATTAATGTGTGTTCATTCCCCTCCTCCTGCATTAAACTTGAAGACTCTTGCCAGTCATATTGATAAATCTGCGTGGCTGGAAACACAAGTGAGGCAGCTAATACAAATGTCCAACCAGCAGCAAAATAAATTTGACCCGAGGCCACTGCTGGAGACTATTGAAAATATAAAGCAGAAGATTGCCTTTATGGAGACATACGATCAGCGTTTAGGTATGCTCAGATTTTTGCATTTTTTGAGTAAAAACTGGTGTTACTAGAGGCTATGATGTTGTTTATCCGTTTGGTTCACCTTCCCCATCAACTTGTTTGCAAACGTTAGCTCTTCAAGATGAACATCAGCCTTAACAAAAAGCTTAACCAAAACTATGTTGTTGTTTCTGTGATAAATGTCCTTGATATTCATGGTGGATGACAGGTAAACCTTTGCAATAACTTGCATTGAGTTGTGCCCTCCGTCCAGCCTTCTTCTACTGTTCACCACAGTTCTTGGTGCACAGCCCTTTGGGTGACAACATTTGTAATTGCAGTGGCAGTTATCAAAAAGTGTAATAATCCTACAGTGATGTTGTTATAGGATTCTGAAGTTAAAAACATTCATCTGAGAGAATCGGGGTAAATTTACTGCAGGGAGATTACGCTTTTTGGTAACTTCCACTGTACTTATGCTGCTAGTTGTTACCCTGTTGTTCCTTTAAATTCCAGTGGGCTGCTTTTGTTGTTGTTGTTGTTAGGTCAGGTTCAGGAAATTTATGCACAACAGGGTTCTATATAAGCTGCCTTTGTGGTGTAGCCTGTAATGCTCTGCTATTGTAGGACACATAGGGCTTGGTTCACTTTCACTTCAATGATGTTACTCTTCACTCTCATCTGTGAGCTCAGAATTAGACCCCATAGTGTCAGGGTATTTTTTTCCTGATACAACCTGAAAATACTGGCATACATTCTTAGAATAATCAGTGGCACACAGTGTGCTGGAGAATGCAAAGAACACCTACGACAAAGATGACACTCCATTCTTGAAAGTTGTGAATTTAACTGACCTAGAGGAACTATGAAAAGTACCTAGAACACGACAGTTTTAATTACAAAGAAATGCTTTTTGAATAAATGACTAGAAGTTTTTTTTGTTTTTTTTTAATAAATGACCGTGTATCCAACTGATCTGAACTAAAACCTCGTATAGCTAAACACACCCAGACTTGAAGGAAGTTGGGATCCGAATCCAAGCTTCACATCTGTCACATCTTTAAGATGCATGTGTTTCTGCAATCTTCAAACTGGGGTCTTTTGTTCTCATTCTCTCAAAGTATGTTAATGGCAGCAGACTCACTAAAATGGCCAGTACCACAGTTAATTGTCTTGTGTAGTCCCTGTGATTTTTCCAGTTATTTTTAAACTCTGGGCTCTAGTCACCTAGTTGTTACTGTCCCCTGGTCTGTAATTCACTTTGTCTCAATGACAATTTTCCCCACCTGGATGTTTCATGTGTCTTTCTTCCCCAGTTGTTTTGGAAGACCAGTCCACCAAACATGATGTCCACATCAGTATTCACAAGGCACAGCTCAATAAAAATGAAGAGAGGTTTAAGCTTTTGGAGGGCACATGTTACAATGGAAAACTAATTTGGAAAATCATGGACTACAAGATGAAGAAAAAAGACGCCGTGGAAGGCCGCACTGTCTCTATATTCAGCCAGCCTTTTTATACCAGCCGCTGTGGGTACAGGTTATGTGCAAGAGCATATCTGAATGGGGATGGTTCAGGAAAAGGGACACACGTCTCCCTATACTTCGTAGTGATGAGAGGAGAGTTTGACTCCTTGCTATCATGGCCTTTCAAGCAAAAAGTTACACTTATGCTTCTGGACCAAAGTGGGAAAAAAAATCACATTGTGGAAGTCTTCAGAGCCGACCCTAACAGCAGCAGTTTCAAAAGGCCAGATGCAGAGATGAATATTGCCTCTGGGTGCCCAAGGTTTGTGGCACACACTGTGCTGGAGAATGCAAAGAACACTTATGTCAAAGACGATACTCTGTTCATGAAAGTTGTTGTGGATTTAACTGACCTAGAGGAATTATGAAGTACCTAGAAGACATGACTGTTTTAATGATAAAGAAATGCTTTCTCTCAGTGATTATTGGCCAGTTTCAGCCACTAGGCCCAACTATATATTTGACTGCATAATAGCTACTGAGTTGCCAAAGCGCCAACGTTTTGTTTTTTACTTTTTCGATACTGATTTTGGAGATCTGTAAATCCAGTTTGATGGTATGAACCAGATCAATGTATTCAAACCAGTGTTTTGACTCTGTTCAATATATTTTGGGAGTGAATGCTTGGCTCAGATCTCAAGACTGGCATTTTAAGATGAAACTACCCTAGGCCCAACTACAAGCTTGTAGTTCCAGTCACTTATAAACATCCATATGGCTCGCATCATAGTGGTGTCTAGGTGTATTTCTTGTGGGTTTGAGAGGGAATCATTTCAACGCTGTCTCAATACGAAAAGATGAATCCTGATCCCACCAGCTCCTTGACTTTTAAAAGCTGAGCCAGGTAGGAAAAACCTAGCCAGGAATTTCAGAGTTCCTAGTTATTGGAAAATCTGGATGAAGATGTCTTGTAGTTCTGGCCTGATTACTCAGCTGTGCTAAGCACCCACAACTCCCAGTGATGTCATTAGTGTCCCCTACGTTCGTGTGTGTGTGTGTGTGTGTGTGTGTGTGTGGCATTCCCCAAAGATGGAGAAAATAGGTGTGTGGGGGGTTGCATTCCCCAAAGTTAGAGAAAATAGGATGTGCATGGGGAAGCATTGCTTTAAACTAAGGCTGTTGATTAATCACAATTAACTCAAAAAAAATTAACTGCAATTAACAAAAATAAATCACGGTTAATCACAGTTTTAATCACACTGTTAAATAATAGAATACCAATTAAAATGTATTAAATATTTTTGGATGTTTTTCTACGTTTTCAAATATATTGATTTCAGTTACAACACAGAATACAAAGTGTACAGTGGTCAATTTATATTATTATTTCTGATTAAAAATATTTGCACTGTAAAAATTATAAAAGAAACTATTTTCAGTTCACCTCATACAAGTATTGTAGTGCAATCTCTTTCTTGTGAAAGTGAAACTTACAAATGTAGATTTTTTTTGTTACATAACTGCACTCAAAAACAAAACAATGCAAAATTTTAGAACCTACAAGTCCACTCAGTCTTACTTCTCGTTCAGCCAATCGCTAAGACAAGTTTTTTTTACATTTATGGGAGATAATTCTGCCCACTTCTTATTTACAGTCACCAAAAAGTACGAACAGGCATTTGCATGGGACTTTTGTAGCCGGCATTGCAAGGTATTTACGTGCCAGATATGTTAAACATGTATATGCCCCTTTATGCTTCAGCCACCATTTCAGAGGACATGCTTGCATGCTGATGACACTCTTTGAAAAAATGTGTTAATTAAATTTGTGACTGAACTTGGGGGAGAATTGTATGTCTCCTGCTCTATTTTACCCACATTCTGCCATATATTTCATGTTATAGTAGTTTCGGATACTGACTCAGCACATGTTCATTTTAAGCACATGTTCACTTTCGCTGCAGATATGACATGGCAAAGAAGGTACCTATGTGAGATCTCTATAAAGATAGCTACAGCACTTGACCCAAGGTTTAAGAATCTGAATTGCCATAAAAAATCTGAGAGGGAGGAGGTGGAGCTAGGGTGATCAGATGTCCTGATTTTATAGGAACAGTCCCAGTTTGGGGTTGTTGTTTTTTTTACTTATATAGGCTCCTATTACCCCTCCCCCCCCCGTCCCGATATTTCACGTTTGATGTCTGGTCACCGTAAGTGGAGCATGCTCTCAGAAGTCTTAAAGAGCAACACTCCAATGCAGAAACTACAGAACCCGAACCACCAAAAAAGAAAATCAACCTTCTGTTGGTGGCATCTGACTCAGGTGATGAAAATGAACATGCAGCAGTCCGCACTGCTTTGGATTATTATCGAGCAGAAACCATCATTGGCATGGACACATGTCCTCTGGAATGGTGGTTGAAGCATGAAGGGACACCAATCTTTAGTGCATCTTGCATGTAAATATCTTGTGATGCCAGCTACAACAGTGCCATGCAAACACCTGTTCTCGCTTTCAGGTGACATTTTGAACCAGAAGCAGGCTGCATTATCTCCTGCTAATGTAAACAAACTTGTTTCTCTGAGTGATAGGCTGACAAGAAATAGGACTGAGTGGACTTGTAGGCTTTTAAGTTTTACATTGTTTTATTTTTGAATGCAATTATTTTTGTACTTAATTCTACATTTGTAAGTTCAACTTTCATGATAAAGAAATTGCACTACAGTACTTGTATTAGGTGAACTGAAAAATACTATTGTTTCGTAGTGCAAATATTTGTAATAAAAAATAAATATAAAGTGAGCACGGTACACTTTGTATTCTGTGTTGTAACTGAAATCAATATTTTGGAAAATGTGGAAAACATCCGTAAGTATTTAAATAAATTGTATTCTATTACTGTTTAACTGTTTGATTAATCGCACAATTAATCAAGATTAATTTTTTAATTGCTTGACAGCCCTACTTTAAATAAAGAATGAGCTTTTCAAAAGTGTTCCATGCCCAGCAGCCCTCAAAAGGAATTGCTAGTTGCTGAGCACTTCTGGAAATCTGATCATTTATTAGTATTTCTATTACAATAGAGCTTAGGACCATAGTCACGGAGCAGGACTCCTGCTGTGCTAGGGGCTGTACAAACACAAAACATAAAGCCCGTGTCTTCCCCAAAATGCTCACAATCTAGGGGGCCTAACTGGAAGCTCAGTTCTTATGAAAATCCAGCCCCAACTGTGGGTACTCTGCACATTAAGAAGTTGACCCTCATTTGCTCAGATGAAGTGGAAGAGCTGGAATTTTGCTCTGAGTTCCCTCTCCATTGCAGGTGAATGTAGGCCTGGGTATGGGTTTGGGGGAGAAACTGGCTGTGTAAATGAGCCCAGTTCAGGCACTGAGGATTACAGGAACAACTATCAGGGAAGGAGTGGGGACAAGTGCATGTGTGCCTTGCAGAAACTTTATGGACACTTTTAAGAGGGCTCTAATTGTGTATCCATAATCATTTTGTGGGTAAAAGTAATTGATTTGCAAGTGAAGCTAGACATCTAAATTCTGATAGATACGTAAATTTAATTACCGTATTTTTCGCCCTATAAGACGCACTTTTTCTTCCCCAAAACGGGGG
This sequence comes from Sternotherus odoratus, assembly GCA_032164245.1. NCBI lineage: Eukaryota > Metazoa > Chordata > Testudines > Kinosternidae > Sternotherus > Sternotherus odoratus. Next base: position 136,431,609 of record JAVMKO010000003.1, on the reverse strand, counting down.
GGGAAAAGTTGGTGCGTCTTATAGGGCGAATGTCTTGTAGGGGGGGGAAAAAAAAAGCGCCTCGCTCTCCCGTCCCCGCCGCGCGGGCGGGCTGCCGAGGTTCCCCCCTCCCCGCCGCGGGCGGGCTGCCGGGAGCGTCCCGGTTCCCCCCTCCCCGCCGCGGGCGGGCTGCCGGGAGCGTTCCCGGCAGCCCGCCCGCGGCGGGGAGGGGGGAACCGGGACGCTCCCGGCAGCCCGCCCGCGGCGGGGAGGGGGGAACCTCGGCAGCCCGCCCGCGCGGCGGGGACGGGAGAGCGAGGCGCTTTTTTTTTTTTTTGGTCCGGATTTTTTATTAAAAAACGAGGGGGCGTCTTATAGGCCGGAGCGTCCTATAAGACGAAAAATACGGTAGTTGCTCCTTCAGCCCAGCAGTGGGGGCAAACTTAGAGGCTCTTCTGAAAAGGCAGCAAGACATCAGGAAGGATTGGCATATTGTTAAAATTGGAAAGTTCTCCCTACATGCTGCTACATTTCCACATCTTACTGGCATATTTGAATTCCAATGCTACTTGGTACTGTGCCAGTATACACTGGGCCACTGTGGGAATTATAGATGTTCCCAGAGACAGATGCTATGGGCCAAGTTCTGTTATCTGTTATACAACTGCAAGCCTCACTGAGTTTAATAGCTGTTGCACCTGTACTAGAGAGCAGAATTTGATCTTATATCTTTAATACTTCGTTGTGAAAAGAATGGGCGTGTGTTTAAAAAGGTGCAGCATGTTAGAACTTTGTGACCCACCTGGTGCATTAAAGTGGATCTAAAGTTGATTTTTTGCAGTAACATCTGTGCTGTAACTTTCAAAATGATGTAATATGAATGATGACTACTAGGACTGATGGAAGTGAAACCTTCCACCTGTTCCCATAAAGCTCCTAGAACGTTAGTAGTAAAATACAGAAAAGTAGTACAAAACACAGAGAGATGGTCTGGACTTGAGTAATTCACTTAACTCCCTCTGCCTCCATTTCCCCAACTGTAAAATGGGAATAATACTTGCATCACAGAGGTGTTAGAATGAATTAGATGATGTCTGTGAAGTGCTTTGAGCATGCAAAGAACTAAGTATTATTAGAACTCCGTTTCAGAAAGTTAAAGTAGGTGATGGTTTTGTGATGTTGACAAATGTTTAGTGTGTTCTTGGATAGATTTTGAAGCATGTTAAACCTTCATTCAATCCATATTGAACCTTCTCATTCGCTAATTGCTGACCGTATTTACTTTTGCCATGAGTATAGTTTTAAAAATAATTTAAAGAAATATATGCTGAAGCACAAGCAACCCATTTTGGGTTTATGGTAACAGCTTCCTTTTAAAAGACTTTTATAAAGTATTTGCTCAGTAAATTACATTTTTAAGAGTGACTGTATTATAATCTTTTTATTTATAAAAGCAGTTGAGATTTGGAATTTTGGTTTTTCAGATGTTTTTACTTCTTATAACATGGAGTTTAGATATCATCCTGTTCCTACTAAGGAAAGAATGTTGCATAGCATAGATGTTAGAGAAAAGACAAGTTGTAACTTGCATGGAAAACACCAAAAACTTTCAATGCGAATGCATGAGATATTTAACTTAATGAGTATACAACATTTCTACAGCAAAAGTTGGTATGTTTTTAATGTATTTATTGACCAATTTTAGCCTTTTTGGATAACTCTTCACTAATATATTGTCATTTTTCTATCACATTGTCCTACCCGTACCAGTAAAATATGTAAAGAATAAATTGAACTTCACCATCCTTCTAAAGTGGTTGTGGCATTAACAACTTCAGGCAGAATTTTTAAACAGTTTTTACAGAAGAGAATGGGATACTGGAGAGATATTTGCATCCCAGAGTTTCTGCTACGTACCTAAGAAAGGACACTGCTTTGTATTACAAAGAAAATGAAAAACACTTTATTTAGGTAAGGGTATTTCGTATTTGAGCACCCTAAAGCAGCTCCATGTACCAATTTATAATTAATTACCCTGGATTAGACTAACAATCCATCAGGTCTTGTATTCTGTCTCTAGCAGCAATTTATAACAGATGCTTTAGGGAAAAACTACATCTCCATAATGTATTTGACAAAACATGCAATATTGTATATAAAAGACTGCATCTGTTCTGATTTAGGCTGCAAGTCTGTCACAGAGCTCACGGATTCCATGACTTCTGGGACCTCTCGGACTTCTGCAGCCGCTGACCCAGCCACCTGAGCAGCCCCTGGGCCAGCCACATCGGCTGCTGCTGGGGCAGTCTCGGGCCACCGCACCCACCCCAACAACAGCAAGAGTCTTGCACCACTGCACCTCCCCTCAGCAGCAGCAGGGATCCCAGATTATGTGCTGCCCTCCTCCCTTTCCCCCACTCAACACCCAAGATTTAGTCAGAGATACATAGTACAAGTCATGGACAGGACCTGGGCCATTAATTTTTGTTTACTATGACCTGTCCATGACTTTTATCAAAAATATCCATAACTAAAACATAGCCTTAGTTATGATGGTAAGAACATAAGAACGACCCTACTGGATCAGACCAGTGGTCCATCCAGCGCAGCATCCTGTCTTCTGATAGCGGCCAGTGTCAGCTGCTTCAGAGGGAATGAACAGAACAGGGCAATTATTGAGCGATCCATTCCCTGTTGTAAAGTCCTAGCTTCTGGCAATCAGATGCTATGGGACATCCAGAGCTAATAGTTATTGTTGGGCCTATTCTCCATGAACATGGTAGAATTATCAAAGTAACTTCACTGTTGTACTGTGCCAGCTTCTCACTTGGCCATGGGAACAGTAAAGTTCATACTTGAACTGCCATTCTGGAGATAGGTGTTGGGCCCTTCCCCAATGCAAGAACCAAAGTCTGTCCTCCTTTCTTTCCTGTGGGAGAGAATCCCCATTAAGCTAAATTCTAAGACCAGGAATATAAATGTTGCCCAAGTGTAAAAAAGCAGATCCTCAAGGTGTCTATGAGAGGCAGGTGCATCAGCTTAGGTAACTGCACTGGTATTCACCCTCTGTGGTCTGACTCCACAAGGTCACCTAATACAGTCTAGGCTTCCAGCTCCTCTCTTGAATGGAGACATGGGTCTCTTCCCCCTTCTGACGAGGGTATCTCCAGGCTGTACAGTCCCCTGACTAAACGGTGATATTCTCAGCAAAAGCCAGGCTGCCCAAGCAGGCTTCTTTTGCCTTCTCTTCAGAGACTGTACAATGTGTAATTGCCACTGATATAGGTCACCACAGTCTTTTCTAAGCAAATATACTTCTTTCTTAAAGTAAAAGCATAAGAGAAAACACTAAAAATATAGAAAAACCTACCTGGATGCTAATACACTAACCAGAGGTGATCCCCAACTCCAACATGGGTTCTGGCAGGTGAGGAGTCCTTCAAAATCCCCCACAACAGTTTTCCTGTGGTTTTGAGTTCATAACACACTTCTGAGCAGAACAAGAACCCTCATGAGTGAGTCATTTATTGAGCTTGGGCCTTTGAAGAGACTGTGAATGGGTAATTACCCAGACAGGTAATGGTTTTCTGCTCATGGCAAAAATTCAAAAGGTGAGTCCTTTGCATTCCCCTGGGAAATCCTCTTCACATGTATTATCCCAACAAGTCCTTTCAAGTTCCTAATACTTCAAAATATTGCATTAGTCATGTTTCCTAGAGAAGTTACATAATTCCACAATAACATAGTAGTAGTTGTATTTTTAATACAATGGACAACTTCTACAATACTTAATTCAATAAGATTTAACTTAATTCTGTAAGATCCGTCTAGGAAGGTTATTGCCTTGTATGTCAGAAGAGGTACAACCCATTCAGATTGGGGCCTACATCCATCATTCTGAACAGCTAAACTATGGTTCGAAATATGGGGCATTCAGTGAGGCCAGCTGCCTAGACAGACCAGGAAGAACCTGCCAGCTGCTTAAAAAAAAAAAAAAAAAAAAAAACCTCTAAAATGGGGATTGAAATAGCCCTTGGATCTTGCCTTTTGTCCTTAGAGGTCTCAGTGCTGTAGCCAGCTGCAATGCAGGCATGTGGACTGCAGGGTTAGCACTGAATACATTTTTGGGATTTTTTAGTCACAGTGGCAATCAGTGGATACTCTGAAGTATGTTATTTGATTACGCTGTGTAAATTCCCCCCCGGATCATCCACGTGCGCAGCCACGGGCAGAAGCGAGGGAGATCTGGTCCCAAAGCTTCAGCGCAGCGACTGTGGCCTCCCGACCGCTGTCTCGGGGGCCTCTCCTGGCAGCAGCCCCGGGGCGAGCGCTGCCCCGGCCAATGCCCAGCCGTGCACGGTGCAGGACAAACCCGGGGGATGATCTCCCAGGGCCTCCGCGGCTCCCCTTTCCCCACGCGCAGGACCGTTGGGAGGGGAGCCGCCGCGACACCCGCCGGCGCGCGCTGGGCACAAGTAGGATTCGAACCGACATGCTCATTTGCATACGGTGCCCACCAACGCCCGTCGATTTGCCCTCATTGGCTTCTCGCACAGAGTCCCCGCGTGACGTGGCAGCCGTGACCCCGCCCCCTGCGTTGGGCTGGGGCTAGTCGCACGCACTATGGGCGAGGTAATGATGGGGGGGGAGGGGCACAGACACTCCGCGGCTCTGAACTCGGGCCCATCCCGCCTGGATCTCCCGGATGTAGACGCTCTTCCGGTCGGGGTCAGCCTTGTACTTCCGGCTGACTGGGGCGCTGTGATGAGTGCGAGGCGGGATCTGGGCCCTGGTAAGTGCTGGGAGCGGCGCTGGCGCCCGGGAAGGCGCGTTTCCTCCCCCGCCCCCCCCCCCGCGCGCCGTTACACCCCCGCCCCGTGCCCGCCGGCCCTCGGCACCCGCTGCGGCCGGTGGCTTCCCGCGGGGGCCGCGCGCAGGGAGACGCCCCCAGGTCCATGGCGGCTAGTCGCGCGGGGAGGTTGCACTTGCCCGCCCCGCCCTGGCCATTGACCCCAACCCCGGCTAGGATGGAAACTGCTGCACGTCAGGAGGCGCCGCGCCCCGCCCCGCCTGCCAGCCCCTGTGGATAACGGGGCGGGGGTTTCTCTGCGGCCTCCTGCTCTCCGCACCTTTCCAGGGCGCTTTTCCTGCCACCCTCAGCACCAGAAACGTGCTTTCTGTAATGGGAGCTGAGATGCTCCTGTAATAACCAGACGCCCGGAGCTGGGGTTTTAAGTAAAACACCAAATAGTGCTAGAGTTGGCCACATTGTGCTTCTGCATATCACCGACTTGCTCGCTGAGAGAGGGGGGGTTGATTCAGCTTCCTCAAGCACTGGTCATTGGAGTACAGTCTTTGCCCTAACACACAGGTTTGAAAGAGAGACGCATATTCCTCCCCAAAGCTAATCTTGCCGACTCCACATGCTCTCAGTCATTACTGTCAAAAAGGGTATGTACGTCTTCACTACCCGCCGATTCATCGATCTTCTGGCGATCGATTTCTCGCGTCTTATGAAGACGCGAGAAATCGATCGCTCGCGGCGCCCCCATCGACTCCGGAACTCCAGCTTGCCGGGCAGCGCAAGCTGGAGTCGACGGGGCAGCGCGCCGCCAACCGCCGCCGCCGCCATGAGGATGGACGGTAAGTCGGCTGAAGATACGTGATTCATGTAGCTGAAGTTGCGTATCTGCAGTCGATCCCCCCCTTCCCCCCCCCCCTTGTAGTGGAGACCAGCCCAAAAAGTGAGGCTCACTGTTGTGGTGCATGCAGTGTGATGCTGTGCATAACAGCATGTGTTGGGTTAAGCCCATTTTTAACTTTCAGAAGGCCCCTCAGAAAGCCATGCACATAGGCACCTGCAGCTGAAAATGAATCTGCACTGTGTATTAGGTTGCCTAGGTATTAGGTATTTTGACTTGATTTTTGTGTTCTGATATTTTTCAGGATTGCACTTGTACATAAGCCACAATATTCAGTGTTTTGAAAAAAAAAGTATAACAAATACTGAACATCATAATCTTCTTAGTGCCCCAGCACTAAATTTTATGACTTAGGAAAATGAAAGATTTTTATTATTACAGTAAGTTAATTTTTGGCCCTGTCAACCCTGAAATGTTTAACTTAGCCCGATTGTATCTATGTTTTTAAGGTGCTTAAGGTTGTTCAAGCTGTGAGATCCCTTTGGCATAAGATCACTTGATGTAGAGAGTAGTATTAATCCAGAATTCATTTGTTGTCACAAGCTTATATTGAGATTGCAGCAATTTTTTCCTTTTGAGAATTTTTTTTAAATTTTAATTTGCATGAACTTTTAATTTATCTATTCTTATAAAGTTGCATTTAAGTGATGCTATCAACATTTTGCACTGTTTCCTCATCCCTTTGAGGTCTCTGGGAATTTATATGGATTAAATAAATTTCCAAGTCAGTCTCCAGGTAGCACCATCTCAAGAGTTTACCTGTAGTATTAATATTTATGCCCTTTTGAAAAGTAGATAAGTATCCTCTGCACGGGGTTTTAGTCCACAATAACTTTACTTAGTGTGCATTCAAGTGACTTGTGTCCATACAACACAATTCTTCAAAGTATACAGATTGGCCAGGAAAAACATGTTCTGTAATTCATTCACTTTGAAAGTATATTAAGTTAATTTTATATTGAATAAGTGCAGAATAATGTATGTGTGTGTGCTCTGTCCATTTCCACTAGGTTGGCAGTCTGCAAACTGCTGTCCCACATTGCTTTGCATGATGCCAGGTCTGGCTTGTCTCTTTACCTGTGTGCCCTCCACTGTGTGCTCTGAGGTCTTGTTGACTAGATGTCACATAGGATGGATATTTCGCTCTAATCACTTACCATCTTAACAGCCGAACACTAAATACTAATGACCTGCACTAAAACAGCTGTGAATGAATCACAGAAGTGTAGGACTGGAAAGGACCTCAATAGGTCATCTAGTCCAATCCCCTGTGTGATGGGTTATTCCTCTCTCTATCTCCCCCCCCCCCCCCTTGGGTGCAGCCTGATGTACTGGGGTACCACTGAGCCCATCTGTTCCACCAGCCTGGGGCTCCCTTATGCTGTGTATTGATGTACGTATATATACATATGAACATGAGATTTTTGTGTACAATTCCTGGCATAGCAAGATTAGACCCTATACTCATGTTTCATCCTGGTGTAGTTTGATATTTATCTATCTTCTCCCATCTAATTAATAGGAATTGACCATTGAAACGTTGCCTGATCTCAACTGCCATTGTTCATGTATGTTTCAAAGAATGCCTTTTTGGTGATACTCATAGGTTTCTTTTCACTAGATATGGATAACAGACGTGATGAGAAATGTGGAACACCATGCGCTACATCACAAGAAGAGATGAAAGTCAGAGGTAGGAGTCAAGAAATCAAATTCTAGTCTCGGACAATAGCTGCTGCAGAAATACTCTTGTATTATTTGTATATTCTGCTTTGTGTGAGTAAAAATGTTTGATTGCATTGCTTGGCATTGTCCTTAGCTATATTAGGTTGAACGTGACAGAAGGCAAGGACAATGTTGGGTTTTTTTAATGGATTCACCAAATCCTGTCTTAAATTTTAATTTCTGTAAAAATTTATCTTCTTAGCTTAAGTTATTAGCATGTGTGTTGTCACCATTTGAAACCTAATGAACCAGCCTTGTATTCTCCTAAGGGAAAGACAAGAGAAAGCGAAAACGCAGCAGAAGCAGATCATCATCCATTTCATCAACATCATCAGCTAGTACTACTACTACATCTTCCTCATGCTCTCCATCAAGATCCTCCTCCTCAAGCAGCAGAAGCAGTTCAAGTGGCAGAGGTAAGTTGCCATTACTGCACTTGTGTGTATTTACTCATTCTAACAGTGCTGCTATACACATTTGAAACTTACTTTAAATGTAGCTTAATTACCAGGAAATAACTGTACAAGTTAGTGCACAACCTTTGCTGTCTTATTCTTCAGACTGTTTTCATGTAACCACTTCCTGTAGCTACTCAAGCGCCTCTTTACACGCTGCATGTGCTGTCATGTAAATTAACAAATCAACACGAGAAATAAAAATTCTTTTCACTCAAAGCAACAAGTAAGATCTCAAATAACATTGTGTACACTTTACATGTTTTAAAACAAAACAATTGAAATTCTTTTCTACTTTGCCTGCCTGTCCAGATCGAAGTTAGTTTTTTGGTTTAATCTGCATTTTGGTCTCAATCCTGCAAATGCTTAAAAGTGTGAAGTTTACTCATAGGATTAGTCCCACTGAAGTCAGTGGGACTGCAATCATGATTAAAGTTGCGGCTTGAAAGCTTGTCTATCTCTCCAACAAAAGTTTGTCCAGTAAAATATATTAACCCCCCCACCTCCGTCTTTATGATTAAAGTTAAGCAGATATAGACGTGTTCTTTGACTAGGTGTCCCTATCGGTGTCTGTGTGCTTTCAATCTGAGATCTTTGGTAGTAGTGTCTGTGGCATCCAAATCTGCACCATGCACATCCCTGTGCTCCAGTCTGAGAGCCTGTAGAGAAGGGTGGACCTGCCCCTGTTCCAGTTCCATCTCAGCAGCCTGCAGCTGGAGATGCAGCATTGCGGTGTCCATTAGCTTCAAAGTTTTAGCTAGCTGACTTATTTTAGTCTTCTCTTTTAATATTTTTTATTAATTTACCAAACACACTGTATGCTCTCTCCACACCTGACCTTGGCCTCTCCTTGGCTTCCACCTTCTCTGTTGCGGGGTATGACCAAAATCTCAGGCTGCAAACCATGCGAGACCTGTAAGAGGTCTTTTTGCCTTCGTGATGGGCATTCCAGCTGTCTCAGTTGCGTGTTCCATCTAAGTGCAAGGTCTGCACTGGTTTTAAGAGCAGGTCTAGGAAGCTGAGGGACAACAGGCTTAATCTTCTCCTCATGAAGCATTTCTTGAGGCCTCCTTATGTATTGGCCTCAGACAACCTGAGTGCCCTGGCAACTTTCACAGCTCTGACTCCAGCAAGCGGAGAACTGGGAACAGCTTCAGAGGGTCTAAGAAGAGGGAGAAGTCATCCCCGAAATAAGGTAGCAGTAGACCTTCCGTCTGGTATGAGTACTGCTGTGATTCCTATATCCTCAAAGATCATCTGCAACATGGTGCTCTCTGAGAAATCTCTCAGCAAACAGCCTCACTAGACACTGACATGGGTACCTGTCTCAGAATCCTCCAGTCACCAGAGACTCCTTGAAGAAACTGTCTTTAACCGTGACCCACTTCTACAGGTAATGGGCAAAAGGGCCATATGGATCGTCCAGCTGCACCATCCCTGGTAACATCAGCTTCATCCTAACCAGTCACTTGGTGCCCTATTTTGATGGTACCAACTGGGTTCCTTTTGCAAGAGGATCTTTGAGTGTTGGAAGAACCTGAATTGCATCTATTGAGATGTACGAAGAGAGAGCTTCTGAAAGTTCTGATGTATAGCTTCCCTGTCCCAGTGTCACCACACCTCTAGACCTTGTCTACATTACACAGTTTTGTCATCAAAAGACAGTTTTTGTTGGCAAAACGATGGTGTACACATGGCAATGCTCCTTCCACCGATTTAACACTCCTGCTATGCCGACGACATAAAACCACCTCAACAAGAGGCATAGAGCTTTTTGTGATGAAGTTAGAGTGATGCAGTGCCACTGTGGACACCGCACTTGCTTATGTTGCCCTAATCGGTGTCCCCGAGGTGTTCCACACCGCCCATCATGACTGCTCTGGTCAGCAGTTTGAACTTTGCCGACCTGCAGGTATGCAGGCATGTTCCCCTATCCCTTTGAAGCCCCAGGAATCTTTTAAATTCCTGTTCCTGTTGTTCGACATAAACAGCTCACATAGCAAATTTACAGCTGACCATGCCGACTTTCTGCAGCAAATGCGCTCCTGCCTGGAGTACACTGGAGTTGTTGGGTTTGTGGGACGAGGAGGCTGAACAGTCAAAGCTCCGCTCCAGTTGTAGGAACTTTGATACCTATGGGAAGATTGCTCATGGCATGCAGGTGAAGGGGCACAAAATGGACTTGCAGCAGTGCCCTGATAAGATCACGGAGCTGAGCCAGGTGTACCAGAAGGCAAAGGGAGGCCAACCGTCGCTCTGGTGTGGCACCGAAGACATGCCACTTCTACCAGAAGCTGCACACCATCCTCCGTGGCAATCCTACCACCACCACCAGCGCATTCCTTAGATACTTTGGGGAGGAATGGAGGCAGCGGCCAGTGGAGTCAACCCTGTGGACAAGGAAGTGGAGTTGGAGGAGGATATGGGACATACGACAGGGTCATCTGATGGCCTGGCGAGCCAAGCCAGGACGTCTTTTTCACTCTGGAGGATTCTAGCAAGTCCGAGCACTCCAGCTGTGAGATGCCTGATGCAGGAAAGGGAAGCTCTGGTAAGTACTCATTTTGCTTTGATACTGCATGGTGACAGGAAGTTGAGCTGTGCTTATTTTGTTACATGATAAAAGTAGGAAAAGGGATAAAAATTAACAACACTAGGTACTCTTTGCATCTGCTTCTCATTACCCTGTGCCGCTATGCAGTGGGGGCCCTGCGGAAAAGTTTGTTAATGCACCCCAGAATGTCCTGGGAATCCTCCATAGTGATTTCTAGGAGACTTTCCTGGAGGTACTCTGCAATCCTCTGCCAAAGATTCCTTGGCAGAACTGCTTTGTTTCTTCCCCCACTGTAGGAAACTTTGCCATGCCAATCAGCAATTACTTCTCCAGGAACCAAAGCAAGCCACAGGCGAGCAGCATACGGACCCGGTCAGCAGCTGTATGCATGCAGGATGTGCCCTTGCATCCTTGGTTACCCTCAGGAATGAGAGATCAGCTTTGATCACCCCCATCTGTGAAAAACAGTGCCAGTATTCAGAGTAGTGTTCCTAGGCGCTTGTAGTAATCCCCTTTGGAAACCATCCAGACCCTTTGTCCCATCTTGCCCCTTCTCTCTCCCTCCCTCCCAGGTGAAACTCACCATGGTTTGGGCTCTTGCTGTGTTGTGTGCTTGCTGAGGGAAAGTGAGAAAGAGGTGTATGTAACTGTTATGATTCAAGGCTGTTAGTGCACTCTCAATAGTACCTCTGTTTATTGTTTCTTTTGCAGTTGTGCCCTTGAGGGCCACCTCCTACGCACCAGCGGAGCACCTCCATCAGATAAGGAGGCGAACCAGGAGGAGTAAGGAGGACATATTTAGAGAACTGCTTCAATCAACTGATGCTGCAGACAGTGAGAGCAGAGCGTGGAGAGAGACCATCAACGAAAAGCTCAGAATGGATAGCCAGGAGAGGAGACGAGGGCAGGAGCGGATGATAAAGCTGATGGAGGACCAAACGGAGATGCTGAGGTCCCTGATTGCACTGCAGACAGAGCACATCCGTGCTCAACTTCCCCTGTAGTCTGTACAGAACTGCATTCCATGCTATCGCCAAACTCCCCACACATTCCTCGCATGTTCCCAGCCTGTTGCAGTAACCCTGGCCCTTGACCCCTAGGGACATGTTTCATAATGACAACTGGACTTTACACAGCTGTGAGAGCCTCACTTGAGACAGTACTCCTCAGGGTCATGTCCCTTGTAGGAAATGGAAATTTGTGTATTGCTGTTTAATAAAAATGTAGATTTAGAAATAAAAGGAATCTTTTTGTGTCTTGCACACAGTAGTTGCTGCTGGAATTCTTATACAGTAGCAATTATCCTATTCGCCGACTACAATTAATGCATTGGCAGCAATCATTACAAGAGTCATTCAAGGCAGCAAGTAAACAGTGCCTGGTTGAATGCATTAAAGAAAGACACATTACTGGGGCTCATTGTCAAATCCTGCAGCTTCAAATCCTCCATGATTCATGCAGCCCCCTCCTGAACCCCTCTAATAGTCCTGGTATCTAGCCACTCAAAATGAGCCACCAGGCAATCCACCTAAATGCTCTGCCCTGGGGTAACTTTCCCCCTTAGCTTTGCGAATATTATGCAGAGCACAGCAGGCTGCTATGACCATGAGACTGTTTTCCTCATTGAGATCTAACCTGCCAAAAAGGCAGCACCAACGACCCTGCAATCTGCCAACGGCACATTCAGTGATCATTCTGCACTTGCTGAGCCTGTTGTTGAAGCTCATTCTGGTGTCCTTGTGCTGCAGGGCAGGGGCGAGCTCTTCACGCGGTTCCAGGAAGTGGTATTGCATATCCACAAATTCTGAAACAACTGCTCATCCTCCCATACCTGCATAACCATGTTATCCCACCCCTCAGTGCTTGTTTCCCAAGCCCAGTGGCAACAATCCACTGCGTACAGAAGCTCAGTGAATGTTAACATTAATCTGGAATTGTTCCTTTCCATGGCACACAGCAGGGCAGGATTCACTTTCTGTTTTGCAGCTTGTGAAATACTGCAGGGTCTGCTGCTCTGTGTTCATAATGCTCATCACAAGACTGGAGAGCAGTGCTGGATCCATGCTTTCAGAGACAGATGGTGGGCACAAAGTGTACAGGAGTGTGGAAAAATGGCACAACGCAGTCAGAAGCCCATGAAATGATGGGATGGCAAAAACTGCATCATGGGACAGTGAGCCCACCCCCATGATGCGCTGTGATCCGTTCCCAGAACTAGTGGCAGAAGATGATGAGTTGCCTAGTGGGACAGTTACCCATGGTGCACTGCTCTCTCTTGATCCTAAAGCACCAACTGTGGGCGCGCTCCACCAAGGAGCATTGTGTGAACATGCACAAGTGGTGTAATTACAGCGGTTTATGATCGATGTAACTTAAGTCAATGTAACACTGTAGTATAGACATAGCCCTAGATGAATACACGCTAACTCACAATCCCCTAGGGCTTTGTGTCCAACCCCTTCCATCCAAAAACTTCCCACTCAATTGCCCAGAACCCTAAGCAACCTCCTCACTGAAATACAGCTACTCAGCATTTAACCCTTCATTTCCACACAGCTCACCTGGAAACACAGTTTACCTTCACGTATATTAGCTACGGCCAGCACTTAAGAGGCCCAGCATCAACTACAGTGCTAGCTGGCCAGCGAAACACAGCTAGAGTCTGGTTAACCTCAGAGCAAGGTGAGCAAAACATTTGACTTCAGCAGAAGCACAAGAAATGATCACCTGCAGAGGTATATCCGAGTGGCTGGCAGCATTGAGGATTGAATGAAGAGGTGAGCAACGCAGAGAACAAATCAAGCGGCAGAAGACAGTACCTCAAAGTCAAGTTTGCTCTACTCTACAAAGTTAGGTGGATGTAAGTTGCCTTGCATAGACCTAGTTGTGCAGGTCTACACTAAAATTTGTCTGCCACCAATGTAAGCTCCCCATTATGCTGACATTACCCATCTTCCTGAGTCCCTTTGAGCCATGGTACTGAGGTAGACACAGAATGAGTGTAAACATAGCATTACCTATATCTGGTCTAATAGTCCTCCAGCAGCTGTCCCACAATGCCCATACTGACCGCTCTGGTCACAGTTGTTAACTCCACTGCCCACGGGTCACATAGACCAGAAGCTCCCATCTTTAAAACCCCATGCATGTTTGAATGCCATTTCCTGATTGTGACTCTTGAGCACACCTCTAGCAACTCTTTGTAGAGGGTTTGTGTGCAACTGCCCAGCTGCCTGGGCTGACTGTGCACTCCAGATCCCATCCATCCTGGAGATACTGGATCTTTTCGACCTGTTTGGAGAAGAGGCTGTGCAAGAACAGCTACAGACCAGCGGTAGAAATGTTGACACCCATGAGCAGATTGCCATGGGGATGCAGGACAAAGGGGTGTTGTGACAGGTCAGCAGCGGTAAGGAACTGCGTCAGGCATATCAGAAAGCCATGGGGACCAACAATCGGTCTGGTGCCAAGTCACAGGCCTGCAACTTTTACAAAGGGCTACGGGCTATAGCCTGGGGAGACCTCATGACCACCCCGCACACCACCATGCATTCCTCGGAGGAGCCCGGGTCACAGGCCCCTGCCATTCATGCTGAGGAGGGCAGGAGATGTGAGCAGGGGTTCCAGCTATGTTGCGAGCCAGGCCCTGTTTAAGACTCCGCAGCAGGCCAATCAGTCAATCACAGGTGAGCCTGATGCAGGGGAAGGAACCTCGGGTAAGTGTGTATATTTATTTCCCATGAAAGTGGCACCCCCAATTTAGCAGGAGACAGCTATTGACTTTTCATTAATTTGCTAAGACTAGAAGAGGTAAAGGTACATCAGTGACAGGTGGAATTATCTACTTTTTATTCCCCTCTTTCAGCAGGGGATGGGGGGACACGCAGAGCAGTTTAAGTGCACAAAGATGTCCCTTGAATCCTTCTGAGAGATCCTACTGAAACATTTGTAGTGCTACACTGCAATCTGCTGCCAAAGGTTTCTAAGGATGGCAGCCTTATTTCTTCCTGCATGGTTGGGAACTTTCCTATGCCAGTCAGCGATAACTTTGGCAGGTGTCATCGCAGTAAACAGGCTAGCAGCATACAGGCAAGTGCAGCTTCAGGATGCTGGCAGCAGTTGTGCTTTCTGTGGCTTTGTCACCTTCAGGAGTGAGATCAGCTAAAATCACCACTGCTTTTGGAAAATGGTGCCATTCTCCTATACTCCCCTCTAGCTTCATGCAACCAAGCAATTCCCTCCTCGTTTCCCTTATCTGGGTTTAGTGTGCCTCTGTTCAGTGTGGAGCCCACATCATTCTTCTAACATCCTCCACCACCACGTGGGATTCAAAATGGACCCCACAAAATGAGAGAGAAAAGTTACAGTTATCATGAAACAGGCTAGTTACTTATACTTACTGGTTGTTACAAGTACACATAACAGCCTCATGTATCCCTCTTGTCTAATACAACACAGCTTATAAATAGCCCACACCTGTACTGGCCTGCCTGTAAACTGAGTCCCAAAAAACCCTGGCTGTTCAAACAAAACCAGTGTGTGTGGTTAGTTCATAGCTGCCTTAGATATGAATCCAAATTACAGCAGAGGATGACTGAGGCAGGGATGGTTCCTGGACCTGATTCGCCTGTCTCTGTGGCTACCTCTTTGCTTGCCTCTGACCACAGACCTACTGACCCAAGGATTGGGCATAATACCCAGTCTCTCAACACTACATTTCAAGGCCTGGCTCCTCGAGGGCCATTGGGCACAGTAGAGCATAGTTGTAGAGTACAGAATGTGCTGTCTGAATAGTAGAAAACCCTCCACAAGACTTACTTGAAAAAGTGGAAGCCATTTTTATTCTATTATCACCCTCTGAGTCATACCTCACTCACTGAGTTTAAAAATCCTGCATTTGTCACTGAGCTCCATCAACATCCATCTGGCTATTATTACAGCTTTTCGCTTACCTGTTTGGAGATTTTCAGTATTTGTACACCCTGTGACTTCAACATTCAACTTTAACCAACCTTTTTCCTCATGAGAGAGACACCTTGGGACCTTAATCTAGTTCTCAACACATTGAGGAAACCACCCTTCAACCTCATAGCGAGTTGTTCTTTCATATGTAAAATGGGAATAATACCACCCTCTCACTTCACAAAAATGCTAAACTATTAATGTTTGCAAAGCACTAAGATACTGTACTGATTAGTGCCATAGAAAATCCCAGGAAGAAACTAAGTCTGTCGTCAGAGCAGGATTTGAAAGGTGTGGAGTAAATAAGGCCTGGGGCCACATATTGAACAAGGATAAAACAAAGTAGTGCGTCACTGCCCATTAATGGAGCACTGTCCATCCTGTGCACTGAATGAGTCAGGGGTCCTGTGGAAGAAATAATGTGATTATGTCATTAAAGACTGTATCAATGCACAGGGGGGTCCAAATACTGGCATTTCTTAACTTTTTGAGTGCTTTACACAGCAACATTCTTTTAATATCACCTTTTTATGTGCTAAAGAAGTTAGTTATAGAGCTAACTACTTAATTTTAGTCCATATATGTTCTCTGGACTATCAAGTTGGCAACCCCTTATTCAAAGTCAAAAAATGTTCACAACTCTCCTACATATACTAGAAAAATAAAAAACACAGCAGTGATAACAATAAACAACATAATCTGTGTGTGTTCTGAGCACTTGACAGAATATTTGACTTTGAAGGGGAAGGGAGGGGAGAGTGTTGAAGTGAGATGAGATTGTGTTTGCTTTAGATTGTAATACAATTTTCCATGGCTCATGACCCCTGTAACTGCATTTTGTAACTCCTCTGGGAGTCACATACCCATCAGTTGAGAAACACTGATCTAGGTAATATATTGGATAGGTTCATAATTTGTGACAGTAGTTGCAGAAAAAGATGGTGTTTGTTTGAAATAATATAAATATATTGATGCAAGAAATCACTGGTGGTGAATTACGGATTTAGAATGTCGATATTCTACCACGAGGTGGCAGCAAACTGAGTAAGTGTCTTGTGTCATTTTGTATCAAGGTTCGTATATTTTCGACTTAGGTATTCTCTTCTTACTCACACTTTTAACACTGTCCCTTTTCTGCTGTAGTCATTTCAATGCTTTATCTGTAAAATAACCCATATTTTTAAAATCATACATTAGACTCTTTTATAATTTTTTTTTAGATTCTCCCAAGTCTAAAGCAAAGAAAAGGAAAAAAGAAAAACGCAACAAAAAGGTAAATATTTGCTGACAGAAATAAATAGCAATCCAGGCAAAACAAATTAAATGCTACCCTATTCTGGTGTGATTAAAACCCACCTGGGAATCAATACGGAACATAATTGTTCATTTAAAAGGAAACATTTCTGTGATGATAGTCAATTAATTGAAATTAAAATGTACAAATTGACTGTTCAGAGAAGAAATTAAATGGTGCTTCCTCTAGTAGTGTCTGGAATGGGTGCAGGTAGAATTTAAGGCACTCTTTGAGAGGACTGGGGGACCCTGGTATGAGTTATATTACTGAGCTGCTGCCTCTATCTATGCAATCACTGCCCTACTGGAAGGAAACTTCTAGTTAAACACTTTGGGGACCTTGTGTGCTGGTGCTGTATAAAACAGCATCCAATTCTACTGTGGTAGCTTTGCTGCAATAAAAATGCCCTACTGGATTATGAGTGAAGACAGTTGCATCTGCTCTATGTTTCTGCAACTAACGCCATCATTTTGCAGCACAAAAAGGAATGAATTCATCGTTTATGTTTAGAAATGTGTTAGCTTCAGTTCCACTGAGTGTTTGTGGACATCAGAAACAAATGAGAACTCTTTGAAAGTAATGTGGAAAATTTTCCTAAATTCTGTTAATAAGCTTCCATCAAGAAAATATAAGCAGTTTAGATACAATAATGTAATCTGCATTCTGTTACTGTCTTATCCTTTTTATTTCTATCACTTTCTGCTCAGGGATTTCAGATATTTAGTGAGGCAGGGATGACCAGACCCCCCAGAAACAGGACCAGGGAACCCTCTACCACTTCTGTTTCCTGGGATCCTGGAGGTCACTAGGCCTTAACAAACATCAACCTCTGTGCTGCCCCCCAATTAATACATCTCCCAGAGTTGGTCCAGGCGTGGGGAGCTATGGCAAAAGTGACTTCCAGGACAGTAGCATGAGATTTGTGAGTTCATACATATTTGGGTTGGATTTTTTACTCTTGTGCTTCTGTAAGAAGTATGAGCTTTGCATACGTGTCTTGTACTTGTAGAAGAGGAAAAAAGAGAACAAGCTGAAGAAAAAGAAAGAAAAGAAAAAAAAGAGAGAGAAATCAGGACCTGTCCAGCTTTCCAAGGTACATACACTGACGTGTTTCGTAGTGCTCTGTTACGCTCCCGTTCCTCCACATGCACAAGTCCTTATGAAATAAAAGGCCCACCAAGAAATGGAATACAGTTGGCCACAGCATCCCTAGCTTCTGCTCTCCAGGACAGGAGAGCACCTGTCCCCTGCATGATAATAAAATGAGTTTATTAATGTAATGTTATTTTGAAAACTGTAAGCATATTTTTATTCTTTGAAATGTATCACAGTGAATGATCTCGTTTTAGTACCTTAAAGACAAAAAGAAGACTGACAACTACAGTATGATAACAGGGAAAAAAATTAAGATGAAAATAAAGAAGAGTAAAAAGGATAAAGAGGTAATGGCTGAAAATGGTCTGTATGTCCCAAAAGAAGTAGTACAGTACCTTTTTATATTTTCCCAGATCACTTGCATTGTGTAGCTGAGTTGATCGTACTTTTCAGTGTTTTAAATTGGGTGCAGTTTTGTATGTAGTTATGGGGCCACCAGAGAGACTAGATTTTAGTCCCTTGGGTATAAAATAGTTTTATGATGTGTGCATGCACTGTTCCGATATTCGGGCTGTTTAAAGGGTGCCTGTTTAACTTAAGTAAGGAGCCCTGAGTTCCGTATGGTTTTCTCATAACTGGCTCATGGTTTTCTCCACTGGTGTGATTTATAGTTAGTTTTATTTTTAACTCTTCTATGAATGAGGGAGTTCTGCCACCGTCCCAGTGTCCTGTGTTTCTACACTGGGCTTGGTTCCTTGCCCCCATTTTCTTGAAGTGTGTGAGGCTAGTCATCGCCGCGCAGGTGGAAGAAGAAGGGATAGTACTCCACCCACTCTTTCCCCACCACTCTAGAGCTGCTGGATGATTCCGTTAAGATGCTCAGCTGTGAAATAGTTAAATGTTGTCAATTAAATGGAGGCTTGAGAGTCACGACCCAAATTATATTTTCACACTTCTCAGCAGTTCCCCTTGCTTGTGTGCAGTCTGTGAGACACCAATCAACAGGCATTCAGTCTGGCTAGCCAATGCTGTTGAATTTGATTGACTAACTGTTCAGTAAGAACTGCTCACTTTTTTATAGTTGATATAAACTGATCATTTTGAGGTTAGGTTTAGTCAAAAATATATTGTTTGGCTATTGTTGCCCTCAAGCCGGGCTGAATCTGACTTTATTTTGCCACTTTTATCCTAAGAATCAAACTGATGATGGTACTTCATAGTTCCTTATCTTATTATTTATAGTGGCTATAATACCTGCTGTTAATGAGGCTAGTACATTTGTGTCACTTGTTCAAACAATTTAATATTTGCAATAAAAGTTGTGTTCATAAATATTACATTTAAACTGACTCTTTATAACACAGGCATTGCTACTATCAGAAAAACAGAGTGAAACCTGTATAAGGGACGATCCTTAGAAGGCATCCTGAGGCTGCATGTTGGCCTGATTCTCCACTGCCTTGCACCCCAGATAGCCATATATATCTGTGCAACACAGGGGAACACGATATCGAACAATCTGGATTTGGTAGCAGTTGACATCCACTTTACCCAGGTGTAAATTACTACACAGAGTGCAAAGCAGTGGAGTATCAGGCCCATGGAGTCCTATTCTGTTTCTGTGAGAAAACTACTGCTTTTCACTCCTTTTCTGTCTCTCTTGAGTGACCCCTTACCTTTCTGTGTAATAGAAATGTGCACTTCCAAGCTGACTTCTTAACAAATTAAGTTGTTCACTGAACAAATGAGTGATTTATAAGAACTGCTTTTCTAATCCACAGAGAGACCGAAACCGTGCTGAACTCCTTGATTTCCTAAACTCTGCCTTGTAATGGAAAGAGTGCCGAGCAAGGACTTGTAAATCGCCTAAGCCAACCGGTCATCATGCCTAGCAAAACACAAAGGAAACTCAGGGAAAAGGGCACCATTTGTGACAAGACCAGACTCTTGTGCTGTGAAGACAATCAGTGTCCTTTATAATTGGGAAAATGAAGAGTTACTGCTAACTTGTTTATTAATATCCATGTCCTCCTTTTGAGATCCTAAAGTAATAGTGAAGTGACAATGTTGTATGGGTGCTTAAAATGTGTTCCTGCTGCTGATCTGAAGTGAAGTGACATTATTGTACTTCAGCGTATCAAATACATCCCAGACTGCATGCAGAGCACACTCTTAATTTCAAATGTCTTTAATGTTTGTGGTAGTTGAAACAAAGCAGAGTTCTAGTAGGCCGTCTGCGTGAAAAAGTAGGTGTTTCTGTATATAGCTTTCTTCGTAGTGATTTTATTTGTTCTAAAGACCACAATGACTTTTTGTGAATAGTACATCTACAGAAATGAATATCTTTTTTAACAGTCATTCTTCAATATGTTGCTTTCTCAAAAAGTTTGAGACTTGAGCCTTCTCACGGGTGTTTATTACCATTTGTCAAAGCTTGGAAACAAATTTATAATTAAAATATTCTAGAGTAATAAAAAATTAGGTGAATATTTTTATTCAGACTTAGAAGCAGAAAGGACTCCTCCTTTGGCACAGATCAGTTATGTTTTGAACACTAGTGCATACACCTGCCATGTATAGATTGCTGCACCTTCTGATTTCTAATCACTCCTACAGGTGCCCATGCTTCGGGGAGGGAGGCCCCAGTGTATGTTGCAGCAGTACTAAGAGCAGTTGATTTCAACAGTAGTGTAGCCATGTGATGACTCACTGCGGCGCCACCTGCTGGTCATCCAGGAATTAATTTTTTCCAGCTCAGAGCGCCCCCTGCAGGCCGGTGGCTCACCTGCCTCAGGCCCCGTGTCCCTCCCGGACCCAGTGCCCAGTTACCTGGCGTGCTCCCCCCTGGCAATACCCCCCACACTCTGCGTCTCCCCTCCCAGGGAATCCCCAACCCTCTAATTCCACCTTGCCTCAGTGGCTACGGCCAGTCATCATCAGGGAGTAGCCCCAGGCTGCACCTTTGCAACCCCAGTACCTTTTTTAGGCCCCACCCAAGGCTTGCAGCCTGGGGGGGTGCTAGTGTAGAGCTCCCCAGCTTGTCTTACTTTTTCCCAGCCCTGCTCTACCCTAGGTACCCTGAGCTCCCAGGCAGCCAGGTCCTTCTCTCTCCACAGCCAGAGAGAGATTCCCCAGCATCTGGCCCCCAGCCTTCTTATAAGGGCCAGCTGGGCTCTGATTGGGCTAGCCACAGATGTGGCTGCTTCTCCAATCAGCCTAGGTTTGCTGCTTTCCCCAGCTGCAGCCCTCTCCAGGGCTGCTTTAACCCCTTTAAGGCCAGAGAGGAGTGACCACCCTGCTACAGGGAGTTTCACGTATCGAAGGATCATACGACACGTGAAAGGCAAAACACCGGGGGCTGCGTTTGAGCAAGAGTACCAAGGTATTTGACAAGTGTTCAATGTTAAAAACAAAATGTGTAGGGATTCTAATAACTAGAGAATTCTGATTTAGCAAAGCACTTGTGTCCATCCCCATCCAGAACAGTACTTAAGTGGGTACGTTTCATTATAATCCTGATTTCCATCCCATTCCCATAAGAAACCAATGTCCCGGCAATATCACAGGAACGTTCTGTGGAAGGCTAGAATTTCTCTAGGAAGTAGGGGGGGAAATCAGAATTGTAAAGAGCTGTTTTAAAAACTCCCCCGTGGGTTGACTTTTTGTAGAAATGTACCGGTAGTTTTAGGCTTCACCTATCTCCAGAATGGCTTGACCTACAATCTCCACCTTTCTCTTGTCAGCACTGCTGAGGAGAGTTTAGCTGTTGTTGTGGGTTTTATTTGGGGGGGGGGGGGGTGTTTTGGAGAGAGTGGAGATTTAGGGGATTATTGGGATAACTATAAAGATGGGGTGTACAGATCCGCCACAACAGCCCCGTTCCCTGCCTTATGAGAGCCAGGGGAATCAAGAGGCGGCAGTGAAAGGTTGGGTCAGACTCCTGGTAAGAAAATGTCCAAACCAGTTAGGAAAGATCAAGTTAGTAGGAATTGGGGAAACTGACCATCTTGCTTATACAGGACTGTACTTCTTTTTAAGCAGAATATTAGAATATTTGGGTGTTTCAGATCCCATCTTAAATAAGCCATTCTGTGCAGTTTTGCTCTGGGTTTGTGATTTTGTGCATTAGGGTAGCACAAAGGCTGCACAGAGGAAGCTCTGCCTTACTAGCACGGTACTGTACCATTTCTCTTAGCGGTGCTGTATCACCATCCCCAAATGCTCAAAATCATGAGTCAGGCCCCCCAAAAGAGCTTTAAAAATAATTTTGGGGGGTTCTTTTTATGTGTCTGTTGTTGGGTTGGGGTTGGTTTTCTTTTTTTTTCTTTTTTTTTGTTTGTTTGTTTGCTGTTTTGTTTTTGAGCCTTCAAGGTTCACCCTGGTCACAGTTCCAAGCTTTTCTCTGCTAGGAAAGGAAATATTTTTTAAAATGAATTCTGAGCAATTTGTGTCAGACTCTATGACCAGGAGCGATCACCAGATCTTGGCGACCTGCAGATCACAGCCCACTCCCTACCAGCCACCCCACCCCATTTACATCCAGGACTTGGGGCTTTAAGTGAAGCATACATTGCAAGAGCTGGCAACATCTTTGTGTCCTGTTACCAAGGGCTGCCACATCCAGGGAGGATTCTTTTCACATCCGAAGGGCACAACCTTTAAAAGTATTTATGAAGGTTTGTAAATATCAACATTCATCTGCAGGTTGGTGTTGCTGCAGCAGCTGGGTTGAACTGAAGGTGGGGGGCATGAAATGTAGGGTAAGAGATCTGGATGAGACTAGAATGATTGCATGTGTGGATGGGGTTAGGGGACTTGGAGAGACACAGAGTCTGGGCACATAGATGGGTGATATCGAGCTTCCTACATCGCACCACCATCCCTCCTGGGGATCACAGCTAAGTTAAGCCATAGATTTAAACTTTTGGCACTTAATAAAAAAAAGGAAATTTCCCAACATAAATCCGAGTTTCAATCTTCCCCTCTTTTTCATGATGTTTCTGTGGAATCCAGCTGCCACCACCCTTCCCTCAGTTTTTTCTTTACAAACTTCCTAACCCCTCGCCCCTCTTTTTTTTAGGAACTTTTTTAACATTTGAAGAGTGAAGAGATTCAGCTGGTCCTAATGGGAATACCATCCTCTACTATTTACTCTTACCCCATTCAACCTTAACTTTGCCCCATCTTATGCAAAACTATAAGTAGAGGTCAAAAGAAATTACTAGACCAAAGAGTGTCCCATTCAAAGCACACACTTCCACTATACCATAGCACAATATATGCTACAGCATCATACTGGACCAACACCATGTAACCAATGTGTATAGAACTCTGACCCAACTTAATGTTCCCAGGGAACAGATTCCTCTTGAAATCCTGACTTACACATAGGGACGGGTTTTCCAAAGTTCTCACCCAACAACTAAGGCTGGATTTTCAAAAAAGCTCATCTCTCATTTACTAAATGAAATGGCTAGATTTTAAAAATTGTGTCGTTTCCCTCGGAGCAGCAGGGCACTAAGCGCTGTTGAAAATTCATCCATTTCTTTTTAGATGCCTAAATGGGAGCTGCTGAGCACAGAGCTCTTGAAAAAATCTAGGCCTCAATAAAACCAAAAAGAGGAAATTTCTGTCTATATCCAACTGTTTATTTCCATGATAAAATGAAACAAAGGAGCATAGATGTGGACTCATTGAGGTGGGAAGATCAGGATTAATGAAGGCTTATTGAGCTGTGAAGATTAGAGTTTATTCTTGCTCAGTTCTATACTTGTAAAAATGACCCAAATATTTAAAAGGTGTCGATTTTTTGTAAAATATTTTTTTGTGGAGGGAGGGGATGTGGGTGCTAATATGATTATAATCAAATGTACTTTCAGACTTGAAACAGTTTTTGATTTGTTTGGGAAGATATTTTGCAGTGTGTAAACTATATCTTGATGCAGAATCTACAGGACACATGCACCATGTTGACATTAATCTGCCATGCATTATTTGAGGGCAAAAGAATCGGTGCTTTTTTAAAAATGAAAATTTGCTGCCGAAAGTTAATTTTCAAAGACACTGTTGTTTCCGTTTGGTGACATTTCTAAAGTTCCCCAGCAGAGGGCATCATTGTCCATTTGAAGCCTAGGGAATGTTTTAAGACTTGCATGTGGTGGGTTGGGTTTTTTTTCTTTTCTTGTCTTGAAACTGAACAACCCCTGCAATTTGACTGCAAGGCCCTGACCCTGCAAAGACTTAAGCACGTGTTGCTTATGCGTGCGCCTTTTCTAATGCTTGCTTCACTGCTTGCATCCGACGATTATTAGCCCACGAAAGCTTATGCTTCAGTACTTTAGTTAGTCTTTAAGGTGCCACAGGACTCTTTGGGCTCATCCCCACTAGGGCTTAACGTCGACTTTAGCAAGGTAAAGTCGATTTAAACCTGTACCCGTCCTCACATGCATGCCCTTAAAGTCAATTTAAAGGGACCTCAAAATCGACTTCTGTACTCTTCCCTAATGAGAGTAGCGCTGAAATCGACCTCTCTGGGTCGATTGTCAATTAGTGAGGATGCATGTGACTTTAAGCCTCCGACCTTCCACAATGCCCATTAGCTCCCGAGGGGACCAGCCACCAGTCCGAGCAGCTCCGCGGAACCCCTCCCCCCCCCCCCCCGTGCCCGCCTGAGCAGCTCTGCGGACCCCCCCGTGCCCGCCCGAGCAGGTCTGCACACCCCCCCCGCCCGAGCAGCCCCGCGCCGGCTCCCCCTGCCCAAGCAGCTCTGCGGACACCCCCACCCCCCGCCCGCCCAAGCAGGGGTCCGCGGAGCTGCTCGGGCGGGCGCGGGGGGGGGGAGGAGCTGGCGCGGAGCTGCTCGGGTGGGCACGGGGGGCCAGGGAGCTGCTCGGACTGGTGGCTGGTCCCCTGGGGAGCGTGCCCGGCTGCCCCGAAAGGTGGTGCCTGCTGGGGACTCCCGTCACGGTGGGATATCTACCCACAGTGCAATGCTCGCTATGTCGACCCTTGCAAAAGTTGTAAGGACAGACACTGTCGACCTGCTGTGCTTTGTGGGGACGCACTAAGTCGACTTTATGCAGTCTGCTTTAGAAAATCGACTTAAGGGAAATCGACCTACTGCTGTAGTGAAGACATACCCTTTGTTACCTCTGCTATTCCAGACTAACACTGCTACCTCTCTGATCCTTTTCTAATGGCTTCCTGTGATTTTAACCCAATTTGTTATATCCCCACTTTTGGGTGTACTATTGAGACCAGAGCCCTCTGGGCTACCTCCGATTAACGGAGAGCAGAGCAGAACCCAATATTGGTTTCAAAATCACAGCAATCAGCTGAGCTTCATCTTTAGGGCCTCCTGGCTAGCAAGGGAATATGAAGGGCGAGATTTTAAAAACAGTTCCGTTCCTATTTAGGCACCCAAATGGAATGGGTAGATTTTCAAAATGGTCTCAGTTCCCAGGAATTCCCATGCCCTATCCAACTTCCCCTCGTTCCCCGTCCCCCGACTGTCCCCCAGAATCTCTGCCCCATCCAGCCCCGCTCTCTGTCCCCTGATTGACACACATCCCCGCAACTCCCTGCCCCTTATCCAACCCCCCCCTTACCATGCCGCTCAGAGCAGTGTGTCTGGCAGCCACATGGAGACAGACACGCTGCCCCGCAGGCGTGCGCAGCCCCTCTCCCCAGAGTGCTGCCCACATGGCAGTGTGACTCCAGGAGAGGGGGGAAGATGGGGAAGGGGCCGGTGGGAGCCTCCAGGGCGGGAATCTCAGGGGCCGGGCAGGACGGTCCCCCAGGCTGGATGAGGCCCGCAGGCAGTAGTTTGCCTGCCCCTGAACTAGAGAGTTATAAGGTGGGGAGAAAGGAGAGAGCTCCACAGGTTCATTACTTTATAAAGCTGAGTTAAACAACTTTAATAAATCATCACCTGGGTCACTGCTTACATGAGAGGCCCCTGCCACTCCATCGCTGGCCTTGTTAAGGCCGCTGAACCTGTAAATATTTACACATGCTCAGAACGACTTCAGTGGGACCCCTCACAGTGTCTTAGGTGGCCCTTAGTGTTTACAACCTGTTACTATATATGGGCCAGATTGTGGCTCAGTTAAAGTGGCTACACAAGGAGGAACGGTGCTCCTTTGTGCCAGTGACCCATGTCAGGGTTCCCGCCCCACTCTGAACTCTGGGGTACAGATGTGGGGACCCACATGAAAGACCCCCCCCCCCCCAAGCTTATTTCTACTAGCTTAGGTTAAAAACTTCCCCAAGGCACAACTTCATTTTGTCCTTGGACGGGATGCTGCCAGCACCAAGTGATTTAAACAAACATTCAGGGAGGGCCACTTGGAGCCCTGTCTCCCCAAAAATATCCTCCAAAGCCTTACACCCCCTTTCATGGGGGAGGCTTGAGAATAATATCCTAACCAGTTGGTTACAACGTGAGCACAGATCAAACACCCCACCCCACTCCACCCCGGGTCTTAGGACACTGAAAAATCAATCCGGTTTTTAAAAGAAGAATTTTATTTAAAGAAAAGGTAAAAGAATCACCTTTGTAAAATCAGGCTGGAAGATAACTTTACAGGGTAACAAAAGATTCACAAACACAGAGGACCTCCCTCTAGGCGTAGTTCAACGTTACAAAAACCAGAAATAAACCTCCCTCTAACAAAGGGAAAATTCACAAGCTAAAAACAAAAGCTAATCTAATGCACCTTGCCTTATTTACTTACTATTTTTGCAATATTGAGACTCATTTTAGGATGGTTTATAGGAGTTTTCTAACCTGATGCTTCTCTGCTATTCAAGAGAACACACAAACAAAGAGCACAAAACAAAGCCTGCCTCCCGCCCCAGGTTTGAAAGTATCTTCTTTCCCCATTGGTTCTTTTGGTCAGGTGCCAACCAGGTTATTTGATATTTTTAACCCCTTACAGGTAAGGAGGAATTCAAGGCTACCCTTAGCTGTATGGTTATAACAACCCACAGCAGGGTAGCAGAGCCAGGAGGATGGCAGGCTCTTTAGGGTTGCTGCCACCCCACACTGTACCTGTAGGTGGGAGTGGGCAGGGCTTTGCAAGTCCTTCCATTGCACATGGAGCAGAGCAAAACAGGAGCCACCCAGAGTCACTATCTATCTCCTTCCCAGGCTGCTCTGGGGCAGCCCAACTGTTCATTACCCCTAGCTGGGACGCCTGGGCCCTGACTGAGCTCTGTATGTACAATGCTTGGCACAGCAGAGCCCTGGTTCTGGTTGGGGGCTCTAAGCACTAATATAATGTTAATAATAACGCACACTAGCACCCAGGAGCAACTACAACCACAGCAGTGACTTTAATGAGGTTAGAGTAAAAACATCAGTTTGCTCTCCTCGCTTGCCCATTTTTCGGTGCACTGATTGCCACAAACAGACCTGATTGGAAACAGATTCTTTAAGATTGAAATGCTGGGTTACAGCTGTAAACCTCTTAGCATCAGAGAATTTCAGCTCCTTTGCAGTTGTTTAATCCTAGCTGTTTATCTCCTTACGTCACACCATCTGTGTGCTTCCCCGGTCACTGCCTGTGTGGCAGGGTGGAGCACAGGCGTGGCACGTTGGATTTGGGCCTTTTACTGTTCAGTCATTCTCTGTGTTTAGTAGGCACCATTAACGTGCATGAGGCTTTGCAGACAGGAAGCTCTGGTCCCTGCCCTGAAGAGGGAAAGCCTGGACAAGTGATGCTAGATGATGGGGAAGCTTGGCTTGCAGGGATAAGACCATGCGGCTGCCCGGGTTTGTCCTGTGTGGCTTGTGGTGATTCTGGCTCTACTTTGAATTGCTAGTTTTGTTTGTAGACTCACATGATGTTTAGGATCTCGGGGGGGGGGGGGGGAGCTGGATGAGAAACGGGAAGGGGAAGTTGTTGCGGGGCGTGGGGGGGGAACCAAAGTCTTGAGGTTTGGGCCGGAGAAGAGGAAGGGAAGGAAGGGGCTGCAAGAGTGGAGGTGTGACGTACAAGATGGCCAATGAAACATGAAGAGGGTCTTGGGAGGCAGGAGCAGGGTGCCAGAAGCAGACACCATTGGCCAGGATGAGAAAAGCCCAAACTGTTTATGGCTGCTAATGCTCGTTTCTCCCCCTCCCCAGCCCCCTCTTGTAAGCTGATGCTCATGGAGAGATTGAACCAGCTGACAGAGCCCTGGCCTTTTGGACTATACTGAGCCGATGTGCCTAAACTCCCTATTCCTGCCATCGCCTATTGGCTTCATGCACATCCTGGCCTTCCCAGCCGCGCAGGTGCTTCCTATGCCCAAGGGGTGCTGAGGTTGGCCTTAAATGGTCAACAAAATCCACCACAGGCAGAGGCAACATGGGGGGGGGGGGGGTCGTGCAGGGTCATCCCGCCACCCACCCAAGATTTGCTGCTTCTTTCTCCAGGAAATAGACACCGTGGTTACAGAGGAGGATAGTTTAATGGTCTCACATTGACCTGGCAGCCAGGTTCTCCTGTGCCGTAACCGCAGCTCTACCACAGAGTCCAGCTGTGGGGTTGAGCAAGCCCCTGAAACTTTCTGTCCCATCTCTCGGGGTGCTGGGAGGTATTGCTAATGTAAGTCTGTAGTGTACTCCGGTGGCGTCCGTACTAAGATAGTTTCCTACTACGAGAGTGAGTGCATGGCAGACAAGTTCCATGGTGTAATAACAGCTGTATATCATTTTATCAGAACGCCCCTCTTTGCTCAGAAATCCATCACACGTTGCATTGATACACTCAATACTAAAGGTACCAATACAGACCATGCAGATGCCTACAAATGACTACAGTGCCATAGGATGCAATCCAAGAGCATTTAATACAATAGGTAGTTTTGCTAATACATACAAAAGTTGATCTTGGTTTTTTTAAGTGGTTGGATTAGTGCTTTTCTGTTAGGGTTTCTTGTTCTCTCGCCAGTGAGTGCACACATACTAGAGAGCTAAGACCAAGCTAATCTCTCCTCAAACATTATATCTTAAAACAAACAAACAAACACGCACTATCCCGTGTAACTACACTACACACGGACATCAAATCACAAAACAATGATCTGATTGTCAGATTTTCAACTCTCGCTGACCCCTAGTGGAAGTAGTCCAGCTCAAACTGGACCTCATTTTTGGAAGCCCTGAGTTTAATTAACACAGCCAGAGCCTCTGTGCTCTCTCTCTCTCTCTCTCTCTCTAGGAGGCCATGGTGCTAATAAGAGA
This sequence comes from Sternotherus odoratus, assembly GCA_032164245.1. NCBI lineage: Eukaryota > Metazoa > Chordata > Testudines > Kinosternidae > Sternotherus > Sternotherus odoratus. The sequence goes on along the minus strand of JAVMKO010000003.1, from coordinate 136,402,613 downwards.
CCAGAATTTCCAGCACTGTGCGAAAGTGGGCATCTAGCCAGAATACGCAGCCCAGAGTGGTTCATGTCGAGCGGATGTAGGCGCTATTCCAGCACATACTTGGGCAGCAGCTGAAGATTTGCTCCTGGCCTTAGATTCTGTTCCCATCCCCCAGCTCTGCCTTTTAGCCTGTGATTTGGGCCTGCGGTGCACTGCTGTAGGAGGAGCAGCTGAGTGGAGGGTCCTGGAGACGTGCTGTGTGCTTTCCCTGCTCTGCCGCCTGCCCACAACACTGCGGGACCAACTTCGGTGGCTTTGGGCATGTGGATAAAGGTTTGGCATGCCAGGCCCTGTTTGTGCAGAGCCGTCAGGAAGGCAGCCATTATCCCAAGATGGCGGCCTATTCCACCTTGGCATGTTGCTGGTTGGCTGAGGGGCTTCCCCCCACCCCGCTTATTTCCTCTTCCTAGTGCTCAAGTGAACACCGCAGCCATATTTGACACTGTCCCTGTGCCCCTGAGAGAAGATCTGTGACCCGTGCACTCCAAACTGCTCTCGTCCTGCACTCGGTGTGGGGGGTTCAGATTCGTGGGCCCCCCTCTCTCAACAGACAGTATGGCGCAGTTATAGCCAGACCTTTGGGAGTGCACAAGTGTTTCCTGAAGCGATGGAAGATGGTTCAAGGTCACAAGAATGTCTCTGGTTCTAGTAAATCACACCATTAACGTGCTAATTCTCTGCTGCAGAAGTCAGCCCTAGCACAGCATGGCCTTTGCCCTGGGCCATCCCAGCCCCTTGGACATATGGCCCCAAAACAGCCCATGAAACTCACACTACAGCTAGCCAAAGCTGCTTTTTATAATATCCACCTGAGGCTCTGTCCACACTAGGAGCATTTTACCAGTAAAGGAATCCCCGTCTGCTGACGCTACTGAAGCCAGCAAAGCTCTCCTAGCATGGGGTGCAACTTTACCAGCTAGGGTGACCAGATGTCCCGATTTTATCGGGACAGTCCCGATTTTAAGGGACTTGTCCCGAGTCCCGATGAAGGCATGGTCGGGACGCCCATTGTCCCGATATTCAGCACCACGCGCCGGCAGCCACTGCTTCCTGCCTGCAGATTCACTCAGCCTGCCGGCAGAGCAGCTGATTCACTCAGCCTGCCCGCAGGAGCACACAGCTGACTGCGGGGGGAGGGGAGCTCTGCTTGCAAGTGCTGGCAGAGAGCTCCCGGCCTCCCGCAGCCCCTCATCAGCGATCATCAGCCCCACCTACAGCCACTGTCCCAGGCAGAGTCAGGACAGGTCCCTCTCTGCGGTGGGGGGAGGGGGAAGGGGAGCTGCTTGCCCAGGCGCCGGCAGAGAGAGATCTGTGCTGACTCTCTGCCTGTGGCTGTGGCTGTAGGTGGGGCTGATGATCGCTGATGAGGGGCTAGGGAAGGGGGGGGGTGGCTGGGGGCTCTGTGCCTCCCCCCTCCCTCTGCCAGTGCATGCAAGCAGCACAACCCCCCCCCCCATACCTGGCTGTGGCTCCTCTCACCTCTTCCAGCCCCACTGCCCCAGGCAGCTTTTAAACGGCCAGGTCCCTCCCCTCTGGAGAGGTCTCTGCCGTGGAGCACAGAGCTGCATGCTGCAGGGACTGGGCTGCTTGCAGAGGGGGCAGCCCCCCCATCCCCCGCAACCCAGCTCCTGCCCCAATCTTGATGACCCCAAGAGCCAGAGGGACCTGCCTGCTGGATACTTCCTGGGACAGGAGAACAGAGCTGCCCCAGGTAAGCATCGCTGGAACTTCCTAACTCAGCCCCTGGCAGGTCCCTCTGGCTCTTGGGGGAGGGGGATTTGCATGCTTACCTGGCTGCAAGCCCTGCTCCAGGCTCCGGCAGCTCCCACTGGCACTTTTCCCAGCCACTGAGAGCCACAGAGCTAGTCCTTTTGGCTGAAGAGTCTGGAGACCCCTTGTTGCTCTCACCCTAGGAGCCAAAGACCTCCCAGTAGGGCTGGTGAATGTGGCCAGAGAAGGGAGCAGGGTGTGATGGGATGAGTGTCTGGGAGGTGGGAGGGGGGGGCTGGGCAATGAGGAAGGTTTATATGTTTTTGGGTGCTAGCCAGTGGGGGCCCATTGGGGGGGGGGTGCTAGTGAGGGAGAGCCCTTAAAACTGCCCACCAACAAAGCCAGCACCTCCCCTATCTTCCACTCTGTGCCACAGAAAACCTCCCACAGTTTAAAACCATGCAGGGCACAGGTACACAAAAGCACAATTGGAAAACAGGGGGGCATGGTTATATGGTAAGCACGCGGTGTGGCCGGGACCAAAGGTCGAAGCCGGGTGCAGGAACAGGCAGTTTGGCACTGCTGTTCCCCGCACACAAGGAAAAAAAGCCACCCTCTCCCCCCAAAGTTCGAGTCACTCATAGGGTGCCACCCACCACCCTTCATAGACCAAGTCCTGCAGGGCCGTCAGGTCTTCCCTGCGTGTCTGGGGGAGGGGAGGGCGCAAAATAAAAACAATAACAATACAGCACTATCCGATTATTCATTTATTTTCATTAAATATATAAACTAAATAATAGTATATTTAACCCCTGGCCCCATGGTTTCTACAACCCCTTTTCCAGCTTCCTAGGGCTGTGTGCCCTCTCATGGCTCTGATCAGGGCTGTGCATCTGTGCCTGTTGTATCCCGCCCCTCCATGCCCCGCCCCCTCATGTCCCCGCCCCCTGCCCCCCCACTCACACCCCTCCCCTTGCACACCCCCCATGTGTCCTGATATTTCACTCTTCCGATCTGGTCACCCTATTACCAGCAAAGCTGCACATTGTACCAATATAGTAACCCCCGCCCATGAACAAAACATGTAACCCCCCCCACCCCCATGAACGAAACACGCTACCCCCCACCCCCGGTCCCCATGAATGAAACAAGTTCCCTCCGTCCCCCATGAACAAACAGCTATCCTTCCACCGCCCCCCACCATGAGCGAAACACGCTCCCTCCATCGCCCATGAACAAACAAGCTATCCTCCCCCCCCCCTCCAATGAACGAAACACGCTCCCTCCATCGCCCATGAACAAACAAGCTATCCATCCCCCTCCCCCATAAACAAAACAAGCTATTCTGGTACTAATGTTATCACCGTACAACTTATTCCCTAAGAAAAATTCAGGTTTCTGCTTCAATGGTTCCTTTCAAAGATTGACTAGAACCAGCTAACGGGCGGAACGCGCCCTTGTTCTATGCAGGCCTGACCCTAGGGGTCTGGCTAAAGCTGTGCCCGTTTGTGCCAATGGTAAATGTAGCCTACATTGCTCGCTAGCTCAGCGTAGCCCTTCGACTAGGCTAATGGGTGGATTGTTTCCCCAGGACTCATCCATGAAGGGAACCACTGCACACAGGGCCACTCCACTAACCATCCTGCAAAGCGGGGTGGGGTGGGGGGGAGGAACAGCTGTTTCTGAGGCAGTTTTCCTCCCTGCCCTGTGCCCCGGGGGGTGGAGGGGGCTCCTCAGGAGACAGGCCGAGGTTCTGTGTGTATTTGTCCAGGGCGCGGTTGAACACGGGGCCCGAGTGTTGTCATGGTAAAGCTACCTGAGTTACCATAGCCTGAGACTTCATTATCTTCTCCAGGGCACCCCTCAGGTGCTGCCAACCCCAGAGAAGGCGTTCCAGGGCCATGTGCCAGTGTGGGAAACCCCATTGCCAGGAGTAGGGCTGGAGGGTGAATGGAGAGGCCAGCAACACAGAGCCTTTGTGTGAATAAGCTTCACCTCCAGCCAATATCTGGTGATGAGCAGGTTGTGGGAGCGGGGCAAACCCTCCATCCAACATGCTGCTCTGGGTCAAACTGCCCTAGGCAAAGCTGGCAGGGAGCCGCTTTCCCTTCTGTCCTTCCTTAGGAGTTTTTCCACTGGCTGAAGAGCCCCTAGCTCAGTGGTTCTCAAACTTTTGTACCGGTGACCCCTTTTCACAAACCAAGCTTCTGGGTGCGACACATTTTTATATATTTAACACCATTATAAATCCTGGAGGCAAAGTGGAGTTTATGGTGGGGGCTGACAGTTCATGACCCCCCCCATGTAATACCCTTGTGGACCCCCACCCTCCCAAGGAGGTCCCGACCCCCAGTTTGAGACCCCTTGCCCTAGATGGTAGCACTGATGCAGCATGAGAGAGCAGAGCCAGTACTCCCACTAGGAGCGCTCCCTAAGGATGGCAGGTTGGGCCTCACTCAGAAATCTACACTGGCATCTGCCTGCATCGTCTAAGGGCCAATTTCAGAACCTCTGTTCTGCTATAGTGAGATTTTTTTTTCCCCTTGAAAAGATTTATTGCCTCACTGGCTCTCAACCGGTTATATACAGAAAAGGTCTCTTAATATCCAGGACAAAAAGATTATGAAATGAACCTACAGGCTTTCCCGACAGCGGAAATAAATCACGTCAGCAATTTGTTGAAATGACCTCTAACACTCTGGGACATAGAAAGCTCCCTATATGTGAATAGTGGTTTTTTTCCCCTTGGTTATATAGTCCAATAATCTGCTTTCAGAATCAGCCTTGCCAGTCATTCCAATGCATCTACTTATTAAATGGAACATGAGCTGCAGCACTTACTGGAATTGCCTGGGAGTCTCAATATGAGACAGTTTTGATCCACTTGGGTTTTAATACTTGGGTTTATAACCTAATCTCTCCTTGCAACAAAAATGAAAATTAAGGGGGACTCAGAGGCTTTTAATGGAGCCTCAAATGTGCACGCACATCCTTGTATGTGTGCGGTATCTACACGTGCCAGAGTCCATCTTTGTGCATGCAGACAGCATGTGTCTGCAAAGCTTGCACTTAGACATCTGACTGACCTGCACATGCAAAAAACTGAGCATCCACAATTCTATGCAAAAATCGGCTGTTATGGAAAATGTGACCCTCCATGTTTAGGAAGTTTGTCATCTATTTTGCATGAAGAGAGATTATTTTACAATCAAACTGAATGGAAATATGCTGAAATCAGTGTTGATTTAAGAGGCTTCTCTGTAGCACTGAGATTAATAGAGTTTAATGTTTGTCTCAAACAGCTAAATCAGGGGCCCTGACTTGGTGCGTCAGATCCTGCAAGCTTTCTGATGCATGTTCACATGAGTAATCCCATTTAACTCAATGGGGCTACAAGTCTAACATGGCTGGGTGCACTGCATTCGCAGACAGCCATGTAGAAGGCTGGGAGGATGGTGGTGATGCACCATGCACCAAACTGTTCTTCAACGAGCAGAAACCATAAAACTGAAATAAGAAATGACCATTGACCATCAAGTTACTGTAAACCACTAAATTATAGCCTAAGCTAGCATGATAGGTGACAGAGACTATGCATCACCATCTGCCACGGCTCCCAAGAGAGAGACAGACAGAGGCGGACAGAAGGAGAGAACTGGGATGAAGGGGAAATAACACCTGGCTAGATAATATTTAACTCATTCTTTAAAACCCAAACCAGCTCTCTCTCAAATCTCATTCTGGTTATTAATAGAGTCAGTAATCCGTGGCACTCCTAAACTCCGGCATACTCCAGACTCTCTTAGTTGGCTCGGTGCCTCGCTCCACGTCCTCTGAGATGGTCTTGATGTTGCTGCTGAATGGGGAAATCCTGGCCCGGGATTTAAATGTCATCAGGGACAGGCTGGTTTTGTGCTTTGTGTTCCATTGCCTTGCAAGCTTCTTGGCTTCTTCTTCCTCTTTCATTTTCTCAGTGGCTTCCTGCAGGACAGAGCGGAAGAGCCGAGCTACTTCCTGTACCTCTGGCTCATATTCAGCAATAAGTTGCCGGAATCTGAAAAAGTACAATCAATGCACAACTTTAATTTTTAAAAAGCTGAGCATTGGTCCTTAGTTTGATATAGAAATTCAACTCCCATTGGGAATGGATTGGATCACTTTAATTTGGGGATATTTCATCAGCTCATAATGTATGATAACAGTTGTTAGTTCAGTACAAACTTGACACAGCACCGGTCTATGCTGCAACTCAGGATGTATCTATAATAATGCTTCTATGGTACCTTTTCAGGGAGGATCTCAAAGCAGTTTACAGGCACTAATGACTTTAGCTTCATTACAATACTGGGGGAATAGAGAGCCAGTATTATTTCATTTGAGAGCTAGGAAAGCTGAGGCACTGAGAAGCAGAGTGACTTACCTAAGGTCACACAGTGACTCAGTGGCAGAACTAGGTGTAGCACGCATGACTCCTGTCTCCCAGTCCTGTGGTCTAACCTCTAGGCTGTGTTCCCACCTGCACCCGGAGAGCATGTAGTTCCACTCACCTGACTCACATATTGGTAGCATATATATTCTAGGTCTAGTTAAATGCTAGTGAATTACACCCATGAACAGACATAACTGTTTAACGCTGAGAACTGCATATATTTAATGAACTCAAAACTACATGATGCTTGCAAAGCATTTGCAGATTCTCCTATAGAATTTAATAGTGATGAAAGCAATAGGTTTCTATAGAAATTGAATTTGATAGAGCAGAAATTGTCCTAAAAAACTGATGAGTGAAGTTCTTTCTATAGCATTTTTGAACCATCCTATGGAACGTACTAGAAAATTACATCTCTGCAATAGAATTGTATAGTTTCATTTAAAATCCTACAGAAAGAATGGGTCTTAGCCCACAAAAGCTCATGATCCCTAAGATCTGTTGGTCTATAAGGTGCTACAAGACACTTTATCATTCCCTTGTATTCCAAAGGACTTTTCCATATGAAATGGAGTAAATCCATGCATAAATTCAAACTGTTTGCCTTTTACTGTCCAAGAATATCATTGTGAAGCACGACTATACTGGTGAATGGCACTGAATGTGTGCTTTAACAATAGTAGTTTTACACAGCCAAACATCTCAATCTGCTTCACTTACAATGGTAGCATAGTCAACGTATCTGATCATTGCCCAGTGCTGCCTGGCGCTGAGTGCCCTTAGCTCCAATGAAAGCTAATGGGAGTTGGAAATGCTGAGCATCTTCCAAGACTGAGCCTATCCTATCTGATCCAAATCCCATCGAAGTCAATGGAAGATCTCCCATTGACTTCAATGACTTTGGAGTAGTTCCTTCATGTAAATAAAACGAGGAAGACTTTGTAGCACCTTAGAGACTAACCAGTTTATTTCAGCATAAGCTTTCATGGGCTATAGCCCACTTCATGGGATGCATAGAATGGAACAGAAGCAAGATGCATTTATGAAGAAAGAAAGAAAGAAAGAAAGAAAGAAAGAAAGAAAGAAAGAAAGAAAGAAAGAAAGAAAGAAAGAAAGAAAGAAAGAAAGAAAGAAAGAAAGAAAGAAAGAAAGAAAGTTGTACATTAGCATACCAATTCTAAGAGGCTGTTTAATTTAGATGGGCCATTATCAGTAGGAGAAAAATACCTTTTGAAATGGATATCTGTCAGGCAGGACATAACACCTATTGAAGGTAAATTAACAAGGGAAATGCAATCAATTAGTGTAATGAGAGAACCATTCGCAAGTTCTGTTAAGCCCTTGGTTTATTGTGTCCAATTTGAAAATTAATTCCAGTTACTCAGTTCCTCGTTGCAGTCTGTTTTGGAAGTTTTTCTGTTTCAAAACTGACACCATCAAGTCTTTAATGGAATGGCCAGGAAGATTGAAGTGTTCTACTGGTTTTTGAATGTTCTGATTCCTGATGTCAGATTTGTGTCTGTTTATTCTTTTGCGTAGAGACAAGCCAGTTTGGCCAATCTACATAGCAGAGGGGCATTGCTGGCACATGATGGCATATATCACATTGGTCGATGTGCAGGTGAATGAGCCTCTGATGGTGTGGCTGATGTGATTAGGTCCTATGATGGTGTCAGTTGAATGGATACGAGGACAGAGTTGGCATCGGGCTTTGTTACAAGGATAGGTACCTGGGTTAGTGTTTTTGTTGTATGGTGTGCAGTTGCTGGTGAGTATTTGTTTCAGGTTGGGGGGCTGTCTGTAAGCGAGGACTGGTCTGTCTCCCAAGATCTGTGAGTGAGGGATCATCTTTCAGGATAGCTTGTAGGTCTTTGATGATGCGTTGGAGAGGCTTAAGTTGGGGGCTGAAGGTGATGGCTAATGGTGTTCTGTTTTTATCTTTGTTGGGCCTGTCCTGTAGTAGGTGGCTTCTGGGTACTCTTCTTGCTCTGTCAAGCAAGTAGTAAACAAAGCCCTTATGAACGTTAACTATCGGCGGCTCTGAGAACCCCCTGCATACTCCCAGTTGGACTGAGAGGGGCTGATTCCACCAACCCATATTGATATGAGTGTTCAGGATGCACATAAACTGCACATGCTTTTACCATTTAAAATAATAGGCCAAACCGACTCCAATGCAGGGACAAGTAGGGGAAGGGGCTCTGGTTACAGGTGAAAAGGAGTTAATTGACAGAGACAACGTTGCTGGCACATTGGCAATGTGTTGCTTTTAAGTAGTGCCCTTAGGTTTTGTTCGTCTCTCTTTGCTAGGTCCAACTAACCTTCCAGAGATGGGACTATCCAAAAATCTTTCAATACCCATGAAGTAGCTTCAGCATGTAGGTAAAGTACCCTTAAGTGATCTTTCACCCCACAGGAATGAGTTTGATGATACGTTCTTGTGTCAGTACTGAGAACTCAGATTAGTGCAACTGAAATAATTTTCTCAATCAATTAACTTTCACCATCCTGACTGTTGCACAGCATGGACAGTTTCACTTCTGGGTTTTCATGAACAGCAAAAGTCTACAGCATTTGAATAGGAGCATGTTTCAATGAACATAAACAACCCCAAAGCCTGTTTTCACTGACATTTAAAAAAAAAAAAGATTGACATAATTTGTCTGAGGTTTTGTGCTTTTTAAGCAAAATGTGAATGTAGATTTAGCCACTTGACTCTGCCCATTTAAATGTCAGCACATTATGGGGACATAAATGCAGCAAAAGGAATTGCCAAGTGTGCTGCATGACTAGAAAGGGTTAAACATCCTGCAAAATAAATAACCCTCAAAAGACATGTACGGAGATGATGGCTTTGTTTTTGTGTATTTACATATGTATGAGTAGGGTGTGCAATGTAACTAACAGTCCCTGTCTATGCTCTATTCTGATAGTTCAGAGATCAAAAGAACATCCTAGCATTTAAATGAATTGTTAACACAGGATCTCTCTATTTGATATTCACCAACACAGGATATTCATCTCTTTGAAATATATTGTGAATGGTGGAGGAACAAGCAAATTGCCTCATGTTAATTCTATAGCTAAGTACCGGTGATGGACCTCCTTTAAAGTCATGCTAATTACCTTTTGAACTCCAACTTGTCAAAAGACATGAAATTGTATAAAAGATCCTTGGGTCCTGATTCTGTCATCTCAGATCTGCTTAGGCTTCATCAGGAAGTTTGAGTCGCAAGACTGAGGTCCCAGTTACGCTGGTATGCCCTGAATATGATATTTGGGCATTGGACTATGAACTATTTCAAAAAGATCTCTTTGCAACTACAAAGCTCACCATCTAGTCTATGAATCTAAACCTCAGTGGACTGAACGATGGTCTGTAAGTATATTGATCTTTTAACCATACTCTCTCTGTTAATAAATTTTAGTTTAGTTAATAAGAATTAGCTGTAGCTGTATTTGGGTAAGATCTGGAATATTCAATAACCTGGGAGGTAATGTGTCCAATCCCAATGGTAGACCTTTTTCTTTTATATGATGAAATAAGATTTACAGAAATATTCAGCACATTTGACATGGGTACCTGGATGGAGGCCTGAGGCTGGATTACTTTAAGGGAACTGTGTTGTCTGGACTTCTGAGTAAGCAGTAAGGTAATAAAGAAGCTGTTTTACCTTACCATATCTAAGGTATGTCTTCACTACCCACCAAGTTGGCGGGTACTGATCAATCTATTGGGGATCGATGTCTCGTTTAGACGTGATAAATCGATCCCCAAAGGCACTCCCTGTCGACTCTGGAACGCCAGCTCGCCAAGCGGAGTCAACGGGGGAGCCCGCTGCCGCCCTGAGGACACTAAGTAAGTCAACCTAAGATGTGCCGACTGCAGTTACATTATTATGTAGCTGAAGTTGCATATCTTAGGTCAAACCCTCCTCCCCCCCCCCCCCTCCCCGCCTGCTAGTGTACACCAAGCCTAAGTATTGGAATATCTGCCAGCTTTATGGGGATTGTCTGCCCCATTCTTTGCAGTTCACCCTAAATGAGTGATTAGAACTGGCCTCCACTGGGACTCTGGTCACACCAATTAAGGGGTGATCCTAGACACAAGGTGCAAAATATGTATGTGGAGCGAAGAGGTAACTATTTCTCAGGAGGAAGAGGGAGCAGGTTATCTCAGGGTCAAGGAAGGAGCCAGCTCACTCTCCAGTTGAGGTTTACATGTCTACTTATGCTGCTGCTGGACAAAAATACATATTAACCATGGCAACTTATGCATCACAGGAGAGACTGCTTTTCCTGAGACACATCACCTTAATGTTATTTTTAACAGAGTAAATATAGGACAGCAAACTTTTTTTTTTTTTAACCATAGCCACTTTTGTAAACAGCTAGTTATTGCAAAACTTCTATTTTTCCATTAAAGACTTGATGGTGTCAGTTTTGAAACAGAAAAACTTCCAAAATAGACTCCAACAAGAAACTGAGGAACTGGAATTAATTTTCAAATTGGATACAATAAACCAAGGGTTTAACAGAACTTGCGAATGGTTCTCTCATTACACTAATTGATTGCATTTCCCTTGTTAATTTACCTTCAATAGGTGTTATGTCCTGCCTGACAGATATCCATTTCAAAAGGTATTTTTTTCTCCTACTGATAATGGCCCATCTAAATTAAACAGCCTCTTAGGGTATGTCTTCACTACAGGACTAGGTCGATTTCCCTTAATTCGATTTTCTAAACTAGAGTTTAGAAAATCGAATCAGTGTGTCCCCACCAGGACAGCAAGTCGACAGTGGTCGACACTGTCTGTCCTAGAACTTTTGCAGGGGTCGACATAGCCTGCATTGCACTGTGGGTAGGTAGCCCACAGTGCAATGCGTGCTGCCCCCCCCCAAGCAGCCCCGCGGACCCCCCCCGCCTGCCCGAACAGCCCCCCTCCCGCCGGACCCCCCCACCCGCCCGGGGGGGGGGGGGGAGCCAGCGCGGGGCTGCTTGGGTGATTGGCTCAGCTGCCTGGTCAATTTCACCTGAAATTGACCAGGCAGCTGACCCGATCGCCCAAGCAGCCCCGCGCTGGCTCCCCCCCCCAGCAGCCCCGCGGACCCCCCCGCCCGCCTGAACAGCCGCCCGCCCGGGGGGGGGGGGAGCCGGCGCGGGGCTGCTTGGGCGATCGTCTCAGCTGCCTGGTCAATTTCAGGTGAAATTGACCAGGCAGCTGAGCCGATCGCCCAAGCAGCCCCGCGCCGGCTCCCCCCCCCCCCCCAGCAGCCCCGCGGACACCCCCCCCGCCCGCCCGAACAGCCCCCCCCCCGCTGACCCCCCCCGCCGCGGGGCTGCTCGGAGGTCGGAGGCTTAACTTCAGATGCCTCTTCACTACTCACAGTAGACATAGAGAAGTCGATTTTAGCCTTACTTCTCTCGTCAGGCAGGAGTTACAAATTCGATTTTGAGGGCCCTTTAAATCGACTTTAAGGGCATGTATGTGAAGACAGGTACACGTTTAATTCGACCTAACGTCATTAAGGTCGAATTAAAGTGGCAGTGAAGACATGCCCTTCGAATTGGTATGCTAATGTACAACTTCTTTCTTTCTTTCGTTCGTTCTTTCTGCATAAATGCATCTTACTTCTGTTCCATTCTATGCATCCAATGAAGTGAGCTATAGCCCACGAAAGCTTATGCTGAAATAAACTGGTTAGTCTCTAAGGTGCTACAAAGTCTTCCTTGTTTTATTTTTCTGTAATTTTTCCAGCTTTTACAAAAATGTGTTGACTATCACAGTCTCAGATCCTTTCCTCCTCATCTCCAATTTAATTTTGTTGCTTTCTGGCTCCTTAGGATGAGTCAAGATGTATATGAACTTCAATCATCTTACTTCTGTGCTTTCTTACAATAAGATAAGAGACCTTAGTCTTACTCAGGCAAAACTCTGTAGGAGTGTTTCTTGAATAAACACTGTGGGATTGGGCCTGAAGTTTGTCACTTGTTGAGGGATCCTTCATGCGACTGGGTGTAATCAATAAATCGTGTGCAAGGTGGTGGTTTCCCACATCAGGTACTGTTTTGCATATTTCAACATCTAGAATGGTTTTGTGCATCTTTTCTCATGTACCTTTCCCCTTCTTCAGCACCAATGACAGACATGTTCTTCTGAGCACACAGTAATTATGCAAACATCAAATTCTGACAGTTTCCAACACAAGAAGGAAGAATGAGGGAGTCAGAACATTCCACTCACTAAACCCCACTGCCCATCATCTAGGACTTTGCTAAGGGGACTAATGCTTAGCTGGCATACGGTTAACAAACTGCCTCCCTGGTAAGAAATCTGCATGGCTCCCCAGTCATATTAACTGGGATGCTGTAGGGGAGGAGCCATCACCAACAACAAAGGGATGACATGAAAAGTATCTTGACAAGAAAGAACCAGAGACATGCTAGAGGTTGCCCAGAGCAGAGTGTTTAATCACAAAATCAGGGTCACTTTGTCTCTGCCCTAAAATGTTTGGGTTCCCTTACATACCAAAACAAGAACACAGAATCATAGGACTAAAAGGGACCTCAAGAGGTCATCTAGTCCAGTCCCCTGCACTCATGGCAGGACTAAGTATTATCTAGATCACCCCTGACACCACTGAGGTTTTTAAGGTCAGGCTTGACAAAGCCATGGCTGGGCTGATTTAGTTGGGGATTGGTCCTGCTTTGAGCAGGGAGTTGGACTAGATGACCTCCTGAGGTCCCTTCCAACTCTGATATGCTATGACAGGTGTTTATCTAATCTGCTTTTTAAAATCTCCAATGATGGTGATTCCACAACCTCTCTAGGCAATTTATTCCAGTGTTTAACTACCTTGAAAATTAGGATCTTTTTTCCTAATGTCCAACCCAAATCACCCTTGCTATAATTTAAGCCCATTGCTTCTTGTCCTAACCTCAGGAGTTAGGGAGAGGAGAACAATGTTTCTCCCTCCTCCTTCCAACAACTTTTTATGTACTTGAAAACTGTTATATCGTCTCTCAATCCTCTCTTCTCTAGCCTAAACAATTTTTCAGTCTTCCCTCATGTTTTCTAGATCTTTAATAATTTCTGTTGCTAGGATTTGTCTACATCTTTCCTGAAATGTGGTGCCCAGAACTTGAATTACTTAACATTCAAAAGATTGCATTGTTCACACCAACCCCCACCCTCCAAATAAATCAGCTTTGCAGCTAAACCAGTAAATAAACTTTTGATCTCAATAATCTGTTTCTCATTCAATGTCAGGTAAACTATAAAATCTGCTTCCTTATTTGTAATCCTTACTAAATTATAACCCTTAATAACCCATGGTATTAATGATACCTTAGTTTCATTCATACAGTACTCCAGTTGAGGCCTAATCAGTGCAGAATAGACTGAAGGAAATACTTCTCCTGTCTTGCTTAGCTGCTGATGCATTCCAGAAAGTTGCAAAAAAGTGTAAAATCAGTGTTACACTGTTGACTCATATTTAGCTTTTGATCCACTATGATCTTCTGATCCCTTTCTGCAGTACTCCTTCCTAGGTAGTCATTTCCCATTTTATGTGTGTGCAACTGATTGTTCCTTCCTTAGTGGACTGTTTGCAAATTGATTGCTTAATTATTTGCTTTATTACCTTTCCCTGTAATAAAATTAACATAACTGGCCTGCAATTCCCCAGGATGTCCTTATTTTCCATTTTATAGATTGGCACTATATTTGCCCTTTTCCAGTCCTCTGGAATCTCTCCCATCTTCCATGACTTTTCAAAGATCATCACTAATGGCTTAGATATCTCCTCAAGCAGCATCCCTGATGCCATTCAGAATTGCACTCAGTGCATTCCTGAATCTTTTCTCCGATATGGAGACCATCATTTACTAAGCATTTCCATGTCAGTACTAATCAGATTAGCAGGAGTATCATCAAAATGTGGAATGCAATATTGACTGATCCAGCAGTATTGGCCTCCGTTTAAAAGATGTGACACAGAAGTGGCGATAAGACTATTCACAAGACGCAGAAGTTAGTATCATAGAATCATAGAATTCCAGTGTCTATTATTGCACCGGGCCACAGAGTCCTTATATGCAGTTGTTCAGTGGAATCAGGGTTGCCATTCTTCTAGACTGGATTAACACCCTAGCATTCTGTCAGAGAATAATTTCAAAGCAGACAATCCTTTGTGATTAGCAAAACCCCTCGTGCTGGGTAGGTAACAGCATTTTCTTACTCATCAGAAGATTACATCTTTATTTACAAAGCATAATTTGTAAACAAAACTGTTCTTTAAAATATCTGAGGTTAAAAGTAGTTTCTTAGGACAGGAAAAACTTGTCCAGTGGAAGTTAACGCTAATTCAAATTGTGCTGTATGCCAGCGATTGTGAGCAATGCACTAACCTTGCCTGCTTATGTTCTTGACCTCAATTCAGGAGTGCACTTAAGCATGAGGATTCACTTTAAGTATACATTTCAGTGGGATTTAAGAACTTGTTTATAGTTATACAGGTGCTCAAGTGCTTTGCTGAACTGGGGCTATATGTTGTTTGAATTGCTTAAATAAACTTTAGTTAGTCTTTAAGGTGCCACAGGACTCTTTGTCACTTAAATAAACTAGTAACTGCTAAATGCTGATGATTAGCTGCTAGTTGATTCCCAAATTTATTTTGTTAAACAACATTTTGGTTATACTTTGCAGCAATAAACAGCTTTACTGTAGAAAATTACTTAACATTCAAAAGATTGCATTGTTCACACCAACCTCTACCCTCCGAATAAATCAGCTTTGCAGCTAAACCAGTAAAAAGCAAGCAAATAAACTTTTGATCTCAGTAATTTGTTTCTCATTCAAAGTCAGATAAACTATAAAATCTGCTTCCTTATTTGTAATCCTTACTAAATTATAACCCTTAATCACCCATGGTATTAGTAAAATCTGATTTGCTCTTAAGTATGCAATTTTTTACATTCCTCTCCATTTTGGAAAAGGTAAACACAGCGTGTGGTTTTGCTTTTGTTTCTAGTCAGTTTCGCTTTCTGCAAGAGATGAGCCAAACAGGCAGTGATCAGATCTGGATTAAGGGTAGGTTTGAAGTTCAAGACAGTGAAATCCAACAAGCTATTCTTCCACAATCTCAGATCCAACTGTAGAAATATTGTGAGATCAACTATGCTCCCGAAAATTTCACCATTGAGGGATGCATCCAGCCCACCTAGGCAAATGTCAGCATTTCTAATGTGCCTATCACTCTAGATTCTGGGTACTGGGATTGGAATCATAGACCCAGTTCAGTCAATGACAAAACTCCCATTGACTTCACTGAGGCTGGGATGTCACCCTAGGTGTATAAAACAGGTCTCTTTTAGTTTTGAATTCAACCCACAGCAAACCTGAATGAGGTAAATTTATGTTGAAAAGAGATGAATCAGAGAGCCCTTGGAATTTGATGGAAAAGGTAGTTGAATTTAAGGTTTCATTTTGGGCCTATTTCTAGATCCCTCTTGAATTTGAAAAGGAAAAAAAAAAATCCACCAAAGAAACATATCTATTTGGATTAGGTTGTGCACATGCTTATTTTGTACAATACCGACATTACAGGCCAGTTTGACCTGACAATCTCAATATTAAAACTTTAATATCCAAAGAGAGTGAATTTGCAGATATGCATCTGATATCTAGCAAAAGCTCCAGGTTGCTTTTCTTAGATATCAGTCAAATGATGACTTCGGTGATCATATGAACATCACCTGGGTCTTTTGGAGAAGCACATGGCATTGCTGACAAAAGATATAGGATGTTTTTTCTTATTATGACTCTTAATTTAGCAATTCACATTATCAAAGGAAGACACCCTGCCCAACAATAGCAAATACAATGAACAGAATGAACCCTGCAATTTTATGACATGGCCCCTAACAATGGAGTCTGACTATTATAATCAACGTGCTGAGTATCAAAACGAGACAGCAGCCCTTCAAATGCCTGAGCTGGAAGGAAAAGTTATTATGCAATCCCAACTGCATAACCTTTTATCTGCACTTTACTGTAACACATTATGCAGAATTGTACGTTGTCTCTCTCAAAGGTGCCCTCTTCTAACCTACAATTGTTTGTGCAGTCTCTGAATTTCCAATGACAACTTTGTGGGTCTTTTTAAATGCAAAATGTTTATTTCAAGCAGCTGTGTTTAAACTAATGGTGATCTTTGTGGCATGACAGAATGTTACGGGATGCTCTTGACAGGAAGGACTGAGATGGTCTTGAGATTAAGTCACTGGACTCAGGAGCTTGGAGCTGTATTCCCAGCTCTGCCAAAGATATCCTGCGTGATCTTGGGCAAGTCACTTAATCTCCCTGTGTTTCTGTCCCCCATTTGTAAAATGGGGATAATACATCCTTTGCCTGTCCTGTCTAATAGTTTGTAAGCTCTTTGGGACAGGGAGCATCTCTGACTACGTGCATGTACAGTGCTTAGTACAGTGGGCCTTGGTTAGTGCCTCTAAGTGATGCTGTAATACAATTAATGATGATGGATCCTTTTTAATAAGGAAGGTTATGTCCTATTGGACTTAGTCACAACTACTTCACAAACACAGCCAACTAGTACTAGGGAGCAGGTGTATTTGCTGCCATGTAGAGCCAAGTCCTGAACAGTGCTGAGCACCTGCAGGAGCCACAGAAGTCAATGGGGGAAGATGCAAATGCTCAGCTCTTCTGGTGATCCAACCCAGTGAGAAAATGAATCGTCGTGTAAATCAGATTAATTTTTGGTTCATACATTAGAAGATGGGAGGCCTTGAGTTTCGCCAGTAACCACCCACTGCCATCACAGGGAGCCAGTCTCATGGGATACGCCCATCTGCCAGAGGATCCTTGCTCAATCCTCCAGAGGAAGGGGAAGGGAGCTCAGGTTCCATTCCTTCCTGTGTGGTTTATAATGGTTTCTGTTCTGGGTGTGAATGAGGGTATGGCCAGCGCTGTTCTGAACTGTTCTGCTTTCAGATGCATATTACTGGTAAAACCAATTTGGCCATTTGGTTTAAATCATCAATAAATCCTTGACTCTGCCATCACATGGGAGCTCTGCAAGGGAACAGAGGAGCCTCTGACAATCTCCCTGTCCCAGCCCACAGGAACAGAAGCAACTTCCTCACCAGGGGAAGAGGAGCACCTTTCCCAGTCTCCTTGCATTTGCAGGAAGGATCCAGTGGCAGATGATCTAATTGGGCAGCAGCAGAAGGGCCCCAGGGTGTGCTGTGGCTCACTTCCCTGCATTGTTGGCACTGGTGACCAGAGAGAGGGAAACAGGAGAGTGGTAATCACTTTGGGATATATATTCTGTGACTGAAAAAAGGTATACGCCTCCCTCCCCAATCTTTTGTTTTGAAATTAAAACCATGGGAAATGTATCTTAACAAAAACAAAAGGAGAAAGGCACAGGGCCGGATTCTCTTCTCACTTGAATCAATTTTACTCCAGGGTAAGGGCACTGTTCACACTGGAGTCACTCCTGATTACACCAGGCTCACTGCATTGACTTCAGTGGAGTCACTACTGATCTGTACTGCCATAAATGGGAAGAGAAGCAGACCCAATCTTTAATATCAAATTTAAATAATTCTCTCTCTTCTCAAACTTGATGGCCTATTCCAGATTCAGACCCATTTCAGCCAATCTGAAACGATCCACACAATAGGAGAGTGGTGTGACCGCCACATAGGCTGACTCACCAGCGAGCAGAGCTGCCCCCAGCCAGCGGCTGGGCAGGCTGTGTGCACCTTACAGGCCTCAAACAGTCCCTCCATAGTAACTCTACCAGGTAAGCCCAAATGGAGCATTTTGCTGGTCAAAACATGAGGCGCTCATTCTCGGCCTGTCTCAGCTGGAAGTTGCTTTTTGCAGCTCTTCTTTGTAGCAGGAAATACTTTCATCTCGCACCTGTATTAATAAACATTGACCCTAAACTATTAGATCTTTGTTCCCATAACCTCCCAGACTACTTCCACTTGAACCATTCTGCTTCCATTTGAAATAATCAGCTGTAGTAAATGGCAATAAATATCACCGTGATCCTACATGGAGTGTTGCTTTCTGATTGCAAATATGAAAGAAAGTTCTAATGATATTAATAATAATGAATAATACTTAATACTGCTGTAGCACCTTTTATCTGGGTATCTGAAAGCATCAAACATTAAGTGACTCTCATACCAACATCGCAAGGCAAGTAGTATTATATCTGTTTTACATATGGGGAAACTGAGGCACAATGGTTATTTGGCCAGTGGTCATACAGTGAGTCATTGTTACAGCCTGCATTGAAAACACAGGTATGCCAACTCCCAGTCCTGTGTTCTAACCACTAGGAAATCTGCCTCATTGTGTGGGATGTGCAGCAGTCCTGTGTCTACAAAGCCTCCATTATACCTGAGTAGGACTGGCCCACCGTAGGAGGGATGTATTTTGGTGCACATGTCCTCCAGCTGCAGCCGCTCCCCTGGGCTGATGTCATAGCTGTGCTTAGGCTTTGGGTAGCTAACCAGCCAGCCGTAGTCCACGCCCGTCTTTATCTTGCGATACTCATTCTCTCTCTCCCGTTGCTGTTTCTCTGCCTCCTTGATCTGCCAGCCTAGTTCCATCATTAGCGTTTCCACCACCATCTCTGTGGGGTTCCTTTGGGAAATCCGGCTCGGTGGCTCATTCCATCTGAACCAGGAAGCCAGTGACATGCTTCCCCAGTTCTTTCACCTGTAAAGAAAAAACACATTATTGTTAATGCCCTCACTGCATACGCTGCAGCTCTCCAATTTGCAGTGCTGGATTTTCCAGCGCTCAGCACCTCCCCACCCAGACCAGTAAGTGCTGCTGGGTACGGAGCACTTTTGAAAATCTCATAGGGGCACGATTGTGCCTGGCCATTGTGCAGGTTTGCAGGGGGAGAAGGAATGTGCAAGGAGACACTCACATGCGGGAACTGGGTTGGGCTGTTTCTGTCTCTTTGACACTCCTACAAATGGTTTTTTCAAGTTTTCTGATAGTTACCAAAATCAAGAGGATTCTGCCCATTGATGCCTAGTATGTCCCATGAAGTTCTGGAATTCACTGGATGCAGCCGTCAAAAGTTATTGTGTTTTATACAGACAAACAGAGAAATGCCATCAAGTTGTGTTTACGGCCTCATTTTGCTTGGCCAATAACATCTGTGAAGTTCTTTGAGAACATCAATTGAAAAGCACCAGAGGGACAATTTTGTGTCAGTAATGATGGGCTGAGGAAGCAGAGTGAAGGTGCAGATTAGATCTAAGCTTAGCTCTAGGGCCTGGATTTGAGGCTGAATCTTGCCTTTGGGTTTAATGGTGCTAAAGTCTTATGAGCTGCCATTGTAAGACTTCAGCACCAAGCAGTAGAAGCCTCACACGATCAGCTAATCCCACAGAAGTTCCATCTTCCTGACTGGTGTTAAAGGAACTCAGGCAGCCTGTTCAGGGCTTGTGATTGAATTAGTATTGCTTACCTCTATTGGGTTTTGCCCGCCAGAGGCTGCCCATGCCAGCTATAGAAGAGTTTAGTAAGTGCCAGTCACAGTCTGCTTAACACAACGGCTGCCTGTTCCTTGCCTGCTATGTGCTGGGGTGTATTCTTGGAATAAAGCCTGAAACTGCTTCAGCTGAACCTGAGTGAGTTGTGAGCGTGAGCTTATTCTGTGACACAGTGACTCTCAAGACCAGCCACATCTGAAAGTAGGTTCGGCATCTGACCAGAACCAAAATAAAAGAGGCAGGTTTGGAACAGTGCATTCAAATGTGAATACCTTCCCCTATCTAATATACAAAGGGTTTTAGATCTGGGGGCCAGCTCATCTCTATTTATATTGTTGCCAGTAGCAATAGCGGTTGTATTAACTATAGTGTCATGCAGAGCTTTTGATTTAAATAGAGGAGTTATATGCACCGAGGGAAGGTCCTGGGACCCCCACTGACTTCTAAACACAGGTGGGCTGATTGTTCTGGTGGTGCTGGAACTGTACAAACTGGCAATATCACAACGGTTAATGAAACAGCGAGGGCTGTCCTGGAGGGAAGTGAAAGCATGCATATGCTTGCACTATTATTTTCAAATTAAATGTTTCTGTGTTGCTGGATGCATTTACACTATATTTGGGCAGAACAAACACCACCAATCAGCTCCTCCTAGGGCAGTCATTTTAACAGCACTCTATGCTGACCATTGTAATGATAATAATTGTTGCATGCCTTGAGCACCTGCTTTGGACTTCATTGTGTCAACCATGCTCAAAATGTCAGCCAGTTCTAGCTCAGTCAGAAGATGACCTGCCATGACTCAAAGGGGCATATCAAGCAGGTGATGGGCTAAGGGCCTTGATCCTGCAAAGTACTTGAGACTAACCAAATAATCAGAGGTGCTCTACTCAAGGCTACATTTGAAACCCACTTGGAAACTTCAGCTCGGGTGGAACAAAATTGTTGGCTTGCTTACTGGTGTGCCAGGCATGGAGCGCATTGCACTGTTATTCCATAGATATCACTGGAATCCAATTTAGTATTCAGGTGCAATTCCTGCTGTTGATTTTAATGTAAAAAGCCCTGCATGGTTTGGATCCTAGTTATCTTTGAGGCCACTTCTCTTTTCATGCCTCATCCTGGAGGTTAAGACAAGGTGGGAAGCTCAAGCTGACAAATCTAGATTAGTATATTTAGCATCAAAGTATTCTCTGTGAGGAGCCCCTTAATTCTGGAACTTGCTTTCTGTGCTGGTCCAGAAGATCATGAGTCAACTGAGTTTCAGGGCATGATGTACCGTATTTTTCGGCATATAAGACGCCCTTTTAACCCCCCAAAATAATCTCAAAATTAGGGGGGGCGTCTTATATGCCGAATATATGAAACACTTACCGGGCAGCTGGAGCTGGGGTGGCTGCAGGTGGCCCGGCGGGCGGGGCGGGGCGGCGCTTCCCCTCCGAGCCCACCCGCATGTGTTCGGGGCCGGCGGGGAACGAGAGCAGCTCGGGCCCCAGGGCCCCTGGGAGCGCCCGCCCGCGCGGCGGAGACGGGAGAGCGAGGCGCTTTTTTTTTTTTTTTTTTTTTGGTCCGGCTTTTTTATTGAAAAACTCGGGGGCGTGTTATAGGCCGGAGCGTCCTATAGGGCGAAAAATATGGTAGTTCTATCTATTTATTTACCCAGGCTTTTACCTGATGAGATAAGCTGGGAGGGTTGGAGTTCTGTGTTCGCAATGGGAGATTTCCAGTTTACGCTATGTGATTTTAACATGTAATTGTGTGTGATTTCATATTTTCTCCATGGCCCTAAAAGTGCACGTAATAAAATGAAAAATAAAATAAATACAAATGCAGTAGGGAACAAGATCTCTAAGATAATACTTATGGAGTTCCTAGAGCTGCAATTTGTAATGTACGTAAAATCAGATCCTAATACCAAAGGACTAGGAAAACATGTTTAAAATACCTAGCTTAGGAGGAACCTTTTTTTGGTAAGATTGCTCCATTCTGCAAGGGTTTTGCTCAAAGATTAGTCAACAAATCAATAAAGTCACATTTCCAAAAGTGGAGTCTAGAAGTAATCAAAGTGTGCTATGCATCAGCACATCAGTATCACAGTGGGGGAACAAACCTGGACATGGTTCTTATAATTACCTTCTAGTTTCCTACAGCATCCACAAATCTAGGGGATATGATTGTCCATCAATGTGCATGTTGCTAAAAGAATCCACACCATTAAATAAAGGTGCCCCAGGAAGTCTATATTCTGTTCTTGGGGTCCCAAGTTTGAAAATATTGCAGAGTCTAATTCTTAGACTCTTCCAGATTCGGAAAATGTGCCACAGTGGATCACTGGTCCAGTATCCTGCATCTAACAGCAACCAATACCTGATCCTTCAGAAGAAGGTAACAAACAAAGCAAAGATTGCAAGTTGTGTGGGACAAGGACCATGTATGTGTGTAAAGCAACACACACACTTCTGATGCTCTATAAATAATGATGCCCTCACTAGCTGTGCACATGGGGGACCCTGTGGTGACTAGTTTATGCCCCGAAGCTTTGATTACCCTTACGTTAGCAGGCAGAGCAACAAACTATTGGACATGATCCTGCTTCTACTGAACTCCCATACAGTACAGTGGGAGCAGGAGCCAGTTCCCTTCCTATTCATGATAATGGTAATATCACCAGGATGACTCCAGTTCTTTCAAGCCAGCCTCTCTCTTTCACATTACTACAGCTGGTAATGTCTGCCTGTTGGAGGTCTAGCCCACCTCTATAGTAGTTGATTAAGCTCAGATGGGAACGGTGTGCTGATGGTTCTGAGTCCATAGCTCCATTACCCTAAAATGCATCTATGCTCAGTTATAGACAAATGATACTTTTGTAGTTGTGAGTGTGTTCACCACTGTGTTATTAGCGTGTGTTCACCACTGTTATTAAAGGTTAAGATACCTTGACATGATCTAGTAAGAGGCACTGAGGCAAGCTCATTGCTAGCAAAAGTGGACGGTAGAATAAACTGAGATGTTGTAAAGATTTAAATGTCTCTGCACTCTCACTCACATGACTGTGGTAATTTATATTAAAGAGAAACTATTCTGCTGTTATTTAGAAAAGATGCAAATACCTACAACACTCAGCCAGAACCTTCATCTCATACAGGTTGAGCTGGGTCTCTCATATAACATGTGGGTATTTTACCAGCATTTGTTAACAGCCAACAGGCTAATTAGCGCTATATTCCTGTCAATTAGCCTGTTCTTATTACTTCCTGAGTCTGACCTCACACTGGGTGTGTACGTACCAGTGTAAACACAGCCTAGTGAGAGGACCGCTAGGCCCTGTAAGGGTAACTTGTGAAGCTGAACAGATTATGACCTCCCATCATCTTCCAGCTATTTCCATTGCTGGTTGTTTTATTAAAGGCAGCAGGGTTCCTAGTGGATAGAGCAGGAAACTGGAAGTCAGGAAACCTGGGTTTTAATGCCCACTGATGCACTATGGGTAAGATCTTGCAACGTGCTGAGCTCTTCTTATGGCCTTCAGCTTTTTGATCTGTTTCAGTGGCTCTTTATCATAGATACTAGTGCTGTGAGGGAGTACACCTTTGAAAAGTGTTGCTGTAGCTGGGCATCAGAGCGGTGCTACAAGATGCTAATCACTTAGGAAAAGAGTTCAGGCACACTGGCATCAATGGGAGTTTTGCCTGAGTAACGACTGCAGGCTGATTTGTCCAGTCCCCACAAAGTATCTAAGTGACTTGGGAGTACAAGTCCCACGAGCTTTCAATAGTGTCCTAGGTGCTTTTGAAAAATCACACACCCCAGCAAGAAGGGTGTAGGGCAGGCAGTGCAGATTACCTGCTATTCACACTGCCTGTTTTCGAACAGAGGGAAAATCCAGTCCAAACATTTCATGCAAAGCTACAGTCCGTGCTAGTCATCCCTAGGTGGTTCTTGTTTGCATGAAGCTGTTCTTCCATCCTCCTCCTTTCTAGTGCTGGAAATTGGCCACATATTCTCACTGGAACTGACAAGCCACCCCCACTCTTCCTGCCATTGGTCTTTTCAGCCCAGGGAAAGGACCAGGAGCTCCACTAATTGCAACTGTTGTTTTCAATTTAAAGTTCACACTGGGGCTAATCATCAAGTACCATGAAATGTCTTTTCTATTCGGAAGGACACAAAGGAGGGGGCTTACAGGCAGGTTGCAGGATGCTGATGACCAAGGGGGCTCAGCTTGGCTCCCTTCTGGGGAAAAGGGCTAACACAGCCATCTGTGTTAAATAAAAACAGTGCTGCATCTGGCTACAAATCCTTCTGTTGGACAATAAGTCAGTTTTGCTGCTACTCAGAGTAGTCCATTCATGTGTCAAGAGCTGGTTTTCACCATGCTCAGTTTGTAAACTGGTCAAATACTAATAAATTAAAAAGATTTCACTGTTCATAAAAATCTCCACTCCAGAAGTAGTGTAGAGTTTAGGAAATTTGCCTAATCAACTTTTTCCTTTTGGAAAGAACACCTTCTCAGGAGTTGACCATGTTTGACATCAGATAGTATATATTTACATGGTTGCTTTTTCAATGTACATGTATACCTGTATCTGGATGTATGTGTACCTAGATTATACGATACTTCTATACATGTACCTGCAGCTCGATGTCAATGTTGGCCTAATGGGTGTTTCCTTGATTATCAGTGATTGTCTTCAGAGGAAATGTCATTGAATAACCTTTCTGTGTAACAATTTCTTTGTATTTTTAATGATAAATAAAATGAAGTCTCCTAACCTGCCTTTCAACACCACTTCTGTGCTCTGGCTCACCAACTGCCCCTGGATTTCTTCCCGCCCACTCTTGTGTCTTGCTTCTATATGTCTCAAGTCTCTCTCCCCATCCTTTTCCCACTCCATCCTCTGTAACTCCACCAGCTCCCTGGGGTTGCCTCCATTCTTCTTCCAAATCTCCCTCCCTGGACTCCTGCAGTGTTCCCCCTTGTGCTCTTTTTCTCTGGCTCCCTGTTCCACCCTTAAACATTTATAAATATAAAGATGTAGAAGTGGAAGGGCCAGGAAGGGAGGAAATCAATAGAAGAGCTAGTGCAGACGAACTGAGGAGCCAGGAAAGTACCACGCCCATATAGTGTGGCTTGGGTGACCAGATGTTCAGTTCTGACTAGAACACCTGGTGAGAAAGGGATCCTGGCAGCTAGTCAGCACCGCTGACAGGGCTGTTGACTGTCCAGTTGGCAGTGCCGCGCAGCAGGGCTGCCAGACTCCCTGATAGCCATCACACTGCGCAGCTCCTGGGAAGCAGAAGCCATGTCTTCCCTCTGGCTCCTAGACACAGAGGTAGCCAGGGGTTTTGCACACTGCCTCCACCCAAGCACCATCCCTGCAGCTCCCATTGGCTAGGAACCATAGTCAATAGGTGTGCCAGGGGTGGCACCCCCTCCTGTACCCCAGCCCCTCATCCCTGGCCCCACCCCAGAGCCTGCACCCCCCGCTTGAGCCCTCACCCCCTCCAGCACTTCAGCGTTGAGACAGCCCACTGAAACTGAGGGAGGGAGGGAGGTTAGGGCGAGTGAGCGACATAGGGAAGGGGGATGGAGTGAGCGGGCGGGCTGAGGCCTTGGAGAAGGGACAGAGCAGCAGGCAGGGCAAGGCTGTTCAGTTTTGTGAAAGTAGAAAGTCGGTAACCCCAGTTGTTGCTCCAATGCTCCCTGATTTCCTAGCTTCCTAGGTCTGCTCTCTACCCCACTCCCACTACTGACCTTTCTTTGACTTGCTATTCCGACTGCAGGCTGCTCATATAGACAGACAGACCCTGATTCTCTTCAGGCTCCTAGATCAATCACGCTCAACTACTGGGAGTCCCAGTCTGAGAGACTTACTACGTTTTCTTAGAAGAGGTCTGCTCTGTTGGGAATCACAGGAGGTTCATCAGATGGAGAATGTGCTCCCATGGCAGAAAGAAGAGTTCAGCAAGCAAAGTGTCTCCCTTTCTCCCTGACACCATGTCCCTGCCTCCAACACCAACAAAAGGGGACATGGATCAGTGCTCATGTCTGTGGTGTTTTAGATGCTGCTTGTAACTCTTAGGACTGGGGGACTGTAGGACAGGAATTTTTTTTATTAAATTAAAAAATTAAAAGGAAACAGGAAGGAGGGGGGAGGAGTTGAGCCAAGCCTGAGTTAGAGCTACAGCGGGGTGCAGCAGCAGCTCTGTAAAGAGGTTTCACTGTTAAATAAAGTCTGTTAAAGTTTGCTAGTACCTTGCCGCTTTGATACAACATTTTGGCGACGAGGATGGACCTTCTGCCTCTGAACCCACCTGCACCCTTTCTGCAAAGCCCCGGTGAGCCTCCAATTGCTTTTACTGTCTGGATCCGTATGTTTGAGACTTATCTGCTTGCAATCAGTCCTACAGAGATTTCTGAAGTAAGAAAGCGTGCTCTGCTAATCCACTGCCTTGGAGCAGAAGCGCAGTGTCATAAGTGTATAGTGCTGGAGAGGGTTAATGTTATCTGAGAAGGCAGTGTCAGAGCAGTCTGGCTAGACCCAGAGAGACCAGGAAGTAAAAGTTAGTTCAATTTGGGCTTTGAATTGACTCAGATCCCTTTGGCCCAGCTATGGACAAGATGGATGATCCTTTCTTAATATGTCTTCATAACTAGCTAAAACTGTAAGTAAGAATTGCTTTGCATTTGACCTTGGTGCCTCTTTCTGTGTATTTAGCAAAGAAAGGGTGAGAAGTGTGTTATGCAAGAAGAGTGAGGTTAAAGAATTCTGTACCTGTGTAGTGTCTTAATTGTATGCTGTATTCTCTTGTCTTTATTAAATCTTTTTAGTTATAAAAAGGTTTGGTTCTTCTCATAAAGGAATCCTAGTTTTGGATGGGGCAGCTCAGGGTGAGTGAGGGCTGTGTCTAAGTCTCTCTCTGCTTTCAGGTTGGAAAGGGAGGGGGGGGAAAGAGGATTGTGTCTCTTAGGTTGAAGGGACGCTGGAGTGAAGTCTCGGTGTGGTTTTTTCCTCCCAGACAGAAGGGAGGGGTCGGGAGGGTTACTCTCGGGGAAGTCAAGTTTCCCTACCCCATAGTCTTGGGGTGAATACTGAGTGGTGGCAGCGATGCCCCAATTTCCCAGCTGGTAAAGTGGGGGTGTTGGAGAAAGACATAACTTAAGCTGGAAAGCAGCTTGGAGTTATTTGGTCTGGCTTATAAGAGTCCCTTCTCTGGACCCAGAGTTCAGAGAAAGGGGTTGGACACTTACAGGCAGCGTATATTTTACATTTTCCCCCTTGCAGATGATAAATATGAGACCGCACTCACTGCATTAAAAGAACTTTTTTGTGCCAAAAGTGAATGTAGTAACTAATCGCTACAGATTTCACCAGCGTGAGCAGAAACCAGGAGAGACTATAATGCAGTATATTGCTTCTCTGAGGAGTTTGATTGTAACCTGTGACTTTGGGTATATGGCAGATGAGATGATTAGAGACCAGCTCATTCAGAAAACAACCATGCTTCGTGTAAGACAACGCTTACTTCTAGAACCACAACGTACATTAGAAAAAGCAATAACCATTGCTACCCAGATTGAGTCAGCTATAGCAGAAGCCAAAATAATGAGCATGGATACAGGAGGCACAGTTCAGGCTGTGACTCCTTTGCAGAAAAGTTCACTATTGTTGCAGACAAACAATACAAGAGGAAAACTAATGAAAACCCACAGAATCAGCAAATGCAAAGTACAGCAAAGGCATGCTTTCGCTGTGGATCCCCACAACACCTTGCAAGCTACACAAGATGTCCTGCAAAAGTAGCTCAGTGCAATCATTGCAGAAAGATTGGGCATTTTGCTAAAGTATGTCGTAGTAGCCAGTCCAATCAACAGGTGCATGCAGTTACAATACCAGATGTTACTGTGCTGAGCGTGGACAAAATCACTGCTGCACATATTCCAGAACAGATAAAGTGCACTGTGAATGTTTCTGCCATACCCTCAGGCAAATCACACCCTATTCACCTAATGTTGGACACTGGATCAGCAGTATATTACCTGATTCCATCTATTTGCATTACTTTAAAGATGTGCCTCTTACTGAACCCAAACTTCACTTGGTGTGCTATTTGAAAAATCAAATTCCAGTACTTGGCTGCCTGCCAGCAACACTGACTTTTGGGGATTTCTGTGTAACTGCAGAGTTCTACATTGTCCACAAAGGCAGAGATTCAAAGATTCTTGGCAGAGATTTATTGGCTGCTTTAAACCTCAGGGTAGCTAATAGACGAATTGATCTCCCTCAGCAAAGCACTCTTGCAGTACACACACCAGCTTCAGCTGGGACCCAAGACCAGGTTGAGGAGAAACTAGGCTGTGCATATGGGTTTCTGCATAAAGTTAAAATGCGAAATAATGAGATGCCTGTACAACAGAAGTTACGGCGCTTACCGTTTTCCATCAGGGTAGCTGATTGCCTTTCTCGCCTGCCTTTGTCTTCACCAGATGGTCCACCGGAGGATGAGGATGAAGTAGTTGCGCTTCTTACAAGCACTCTTACTGCAGTTACAAGAGAGCAATTCCAAGTTGCTTGTTCAGCGTGTCCAATTCAACAAAAGCTATGGGAATTTCTGACAAAGAGATGGCCCAGTAACCCTAAAAACCTGGACTCTGTTTTGCTGCCTTATTTTAGAGTTCGGGATGAACTTTCTTTGCTTGAGGGCTGTGTGCTATGAGGTACACACCGGTTACTTGTGCCAGAAGATTTACAGTCAAAACTCATATACCTGGCACATGATACTCATCAAGGAATTGTCAGAACCAAACAACGACTACGGGATCTGTATTGGGGGCCAGGGATGGACTCCCAAACTGAAGCAATCATAAAATCCTGTGTCACTTGCCAAATGCATGATAAGACAGCAGTGACATGTACCCCACCATTACAGCCTGTTCCTCTTCCTGATTCTGCATGGGAAAAAGTTGCAATTGACATTGTAGGACCCTTTGATACTGCTCCAATTGTCGTTATGCCATAACTTTAATAGACTATTTCAGTAAATTGCCTGAGATAGCGTTTACATCGCAAACCTCTTCTGCTACAGTAATTAAGTTCCTCTCTTCAGTTTTTAGCAGGGAAGGTAACCCCAAAGAACTGGTTTCGGATAATAGTAGCCAATTTACGTCTCTGGAATTTGAAACTTTTCTAGCAGAGAGGAACATTTTACATAGAAGATCATCCTTATATTACCCTCAAGCCAATGGGGAAATCGAACGGTTTAACCGAAGTTTGAAAGAGAGTTTGCAAACGGCTAAACTGGAAGGGCGATTGTGGATACCCTTTACTACTGATTTCTTGCAAGCATACCAGGCTACACGACATGCTACAACACAAAGATCACCCGCAGAGTTACTGCATGGGAAACAGATGAATGCTAAACTGAACATTGCTGGATTGTTAAAGGCAAGACCTGATGCCCCAAACGAGGATGATGTGAGGAAAACAGTTGAACAGAACCAAGCAAAGTATAAGGCTTTCACAGATAAACGGCGGGGTGCTAAGGAACCAAAGTTTGAGTGTGGGTCCTTCGTTAGAATAAGAAAACCTGGACTTTTACGCAAAGGAGACCATAAATTCACAGCTCCTCTTAAATCATAGAGAAAAGGGACCTTACACCTATCGACTTTCTGATGGGCGAGTATGGAATGCTTATCTTGCACCTGCCTATGTACCACGAGGAGATTATGCCAACACCCAGTCTGCATTGGAGGACTTCACTGTAGTACCAACACAACAAGACGTTGCACTGGAACCGGGGTTTGAGAGGCGGTCTGTCAGACTCAGGCGACCACCCGTCTGGACTAAAGACTATGTTATGTAGTATTTACAGTGTTTTCAGTGTTACAATTCTGCCAATAGTATAGTATCTTGTTCTGTATTTGTTTCTGTGATTAGAACAACCATGGTTATTTTAATTGAGAGAGTTTCTTAAGAGAGGAGGGAATGTGGTGTTTTAGGACTGTAACTCTTAGGACTGGGGGACTGTAGGACAGGAAACAGGAAGGAGGGGGGAGGAGTTGAGCCAAGCCTGAGTTAGAGCTACAGAGGGGTGCAGCAGCAGCTCTGTAAAGAGGTTTCACTGTTGTGAAATAAAGTCTGTTAAAGTTTGCTAGTACCTTGCCTGTTTGATACAACAATGTCACACTCCCCGTCAGTACCTGGCCAGGGCCAGGAAAGCTAATTGTCCAACCATCAGACCAAATTCGGTGATGAATCCTGATTAAATGCCACTTAAGGCACCTTACACATACGCTAAAAAGAAGACATCAACAAAGAAAATAGGAGGAGGAGACAGGAAGTGAGACTTGCAGTCGAATTGGATTGAAAAGCACGGCTTGGATCCTGGAGGGGCACATTGTCAAAGTTGTTATACAGCACAGGAATGCCACTTGCAAAATGTATTGGTTTGCTGGAGCCTTGGGGGGTACATGTGGGAGTGGGAGGAAGAAATCTACTGTTAAGAGCTTGGATAAGATAATTCAGAAAGACCCCCATTGACTTCACTTGGCTCTACGTCTAGTCCTAAATGATCAACCTGTTAGCCAGACAAAGAAATTCAGCCCTGGCTCACTAATGGTCTGGGGAGCCATGATGCTCCCTGCTGCTCAGCTTGCCTGTCTGGCTCACCAGCTCGGAGGATGCTAGGGGTGGTGAGGGACTGCCTGGGGAATGATGCTGGGCAGTCAGGGAACAGACAACTGAGTGGAGGCAGTACCTGGCAGATACTGACACACCTTTGGGCTTTCCGTACAGCATGTGAAAAGGTTATGACAAATAGTGGGGATGTGACAAACCCAGCATCGGAGATGCGATAATCTGTGAGCAAATGCGTGGAGGGAGTTTGGAGGGACTGTGGGTCATAGGGAGGCAAAAAAGTGAAACTAGTGACAGAAAGTAAATAACTACCTTATCCAAACACCCATCATCAATCCAACTGTCCTCTGAACAGCAACTGTGTTAAATCTGGAGACTAGATTCAATCACTGACATCTCAAATGGGAGTTTTAATCCTGCTTTAAGTGAAAAGCTCAGCACAGCCCTAATTATGAAGTTGCTACTGACGCCTCTGTAATATTAATTATATAACATGCCATAAAATTGTAATAAAAATAGCTGCTTTCTTCCTGCCATAGTTTTCAGTAGAATGAACTCTCAACATTTCTCCTCTTTTTCCATACCAGGGCCCCCAACACCACCATCCCTTCGCATCTGGCCAGCATCCTCTCACTTTTATACTTGGCAACAGGGGAAGGGCAGAGTGATTATGACCTCCTGATACCTATTTGCAAAGTCCTTGGAGGTCATGACCCCAGTTTGAGAACTCAATCTACGCAATAAACCATAAAAATGGAAGGAAAGTCTTGTACTTAAGAGGCAAGATTGGAAGTCAGGGAACTAGGTTATATTCCTGGCTGTGCCACAGACTTCCTGTGTGATTTTGGACTAGTTGCTTAACCTTTCTGTTTCTTCAGTGGTAAAATGGTCATAATCACATGTTGTGAGGCTTAATTCATTAGTGCCATAAAGAACATTGACCTCACATACAAAGCAAAACAAATATAACGAGTTATACAACATCTTTCTTGTTCCTGACAAGTGGAATTAAAAGACATCATTCTTGTGCACATTTTGGTTATTCTGTTTTATACCACAATGGACAAAATGTTCTTCATTTTGCTTTACAAGCTGGACTGTCCAAGTGTTGTGGAGGACACAAGATATGGGATACAATGGGAATTTCACTGTAATTAGCAGATGTCAGAGGACATGACCCTGTTTCAAATACCAGGGAGGTTTGGATAACTAAGGTGCCTGTAACTGTAACACTGTAAGGCCAGGTCTACACTAAGGGCACTACAGTCACACAGTTGTAGTGCTGCAACTGTGCTGCTGTCAGTCCGTATTGTAGATACTTCCTACTTTGGTGGAAAGGGTTTTTCTACCACTGCAGTTAATCCACCTCCCAGAGTAGCAGTAGCTATGTTGATGAAATAATTCTTCTGTTGACCTAGCCATACCTATACTGGGGCTTAGGTGAAGTTAACTATGGCACTCAAGGGTGTGGATTTTTCACAAACGATGTAGCTAGGTCAATTTAAGTGTAGACCAGGTGACCAGGTCTAACAAACATATTTATTGTCAGTCTTCCTGGCTATAAGCTTTGCAGGGCTGTAAATAGTCTGGCATGATTTCTATGAATTAGCTAATTAGAAGGTGACGTTTGGAATGCTAACAGTGGACTTCCAGGTAAGGCCCTATCCTCCCATCCCTTTCTTACATGAGTAACACTTACTGACTCAAGTAGTCAGCAACATCAATGGAACAAGTCAACATCAGGATTGGGCCCTGCTATTGCATTAGGTTGCTTTTGATAGAAATGTGACATGACTGACAGTAACTTTCAGAGGCATGTGATGAGTATATTTTTAGCTCAAAGTTCAGCATATAATTTTTGTATTTTATATTATGGAGTAGATGTACATACACCAAGCTAGGATCTGGCCCAGTGCATATTGTACCGCTTAAAGGATAATATGAAAATGTTACACAAAGTGCTGCGAGATAAAAAGCTAAACACAAACCAGGTGATACAAAGACATCATAATTTCTTCCAAGAGTTAAGACGCATACTGCAATTTTCTACATCTAATGGCACCCACAAGATTATGTAAGGAAACTTTTTATAAAATTAAAAGCACATGACCTTCCCTATGTTTGAATAGTTTCTGAAATATTTTGATTCCTAGAGATTTGTTGTTATAGAAGAAAAACTTCTCAATGTGTTTTCTACATACACTTTAATTACAAGGGAATATAGGAACGTGAAATGGACTGCGACATGAACACTGCAATGGTCATGATCAGAAGTTACAGAGAAAGCATGTGTTTTGCGTGATTATGGGAAAATTTAACAAGGAACATGTGCTACCAAGCAGAAAAAAATATATATCCAAATCTACAGCTGATGTAAGAGCCATAGCTCCATTGACTTTAATGGAACTACACTGGTGTAAATCCACATAACTCCACTGAAGTCAAGAGTTATGTTGATTTACAGCAGCTGACCTTTATATGTCAAATAAAAAAAGCCAGTAGAGTGGATCCTGTTGGCTAGGAATCTCCACAAAAGCTAACCTTTATGTTATCTGCAGAAGCAAAAGTTTTGTTTTTACACAATTTACTTCAAATGCATAATAGTATTTCACAGTCTGCCTACTTATCAGAGAAAATCAGGTTAATCTGCCAAGACCCAGAACTATTTTCATGCCAATTTCTCACAGACTTCAAGCACTAAACATTTTCTAATGCAAACCACACTAAGCAAACAAATAAATAAATAATACAAATCATATCGGCAGCGTGGCTTAAACCCAATAAGTCAGGAAGTTCCAAATTAAGACAAACACCCTTTCCTTAATTCAGCCTCCTGGGCCAATTGTGTAATGCTGATGTTTGCTGCTTAAGGGCTGCCATATTTTACCCCAGAAGTGGCTGCATGTCTGGGATGGAGCAGGTAATCATTAGATTCATATATCTTAAAATCCATAAAAGATTGTGTAGTCTGTCTTCATGCATAATACAGATTATCAAATTGCACCCAGTTATGCCTGCTGCAACGGAGGGAATTATTCTTCCCTACCATGTAAATGAGAAGTAGAAAGGAATACCGCTAGAACACATACCATTAGCTACATCACTTTCCTCTCATTTTGTGACTTATCTAATTTTAAAGATATGTTCAAATAATGTTAAGGATCTGGTGTAAATCCACAATACAAAAGGATTTCAGAATTAAAACTAAATATATCTCCCTGACTCACCCTTTGTTAATCCTGAGTTATTGTAATAGTATTCCTTAGCCACAAAAGGGTGAGTCAAGGATGTAACTTCAACTCAGGAATCCCTTGCATTGTGGTTTATACCACAGGCTTATTTAAACATAACGCATTGGGCTTTGACTTATCTTCATGGACAGAATTATTGCTCATGCGCTGTGGCCTAGAATTACAAATTCTTATATCAACAGACCTCTTAAGGTTAACAGAATTTCCTATAGTATTTCTATATTCCCAACATAGTCCAGACTATGTGCTATGAATATGCAGATGAGATGGCATGAACTCTATTCCCAATCCATCAGGTGGAAAGTTTTGGAGGGATATTTTATTCACAACAGATACCACAGTGGCATATGGTGGGAATGTATATTCACAGGAGCATCTGTGTACAACAAAGCCACCATCATGAAACTAATAACATTCCTACTGAAAATATTTACTGTGGGCTAAATCCTGAAGATCTCACTCATTCCCACACAGGCAAAACTCTTAGGTTATTACATGGGAATTTTGTCTAAGTATTGCAAGATATTGGGCTCAATCTCAGTTTGGTGTAGCACAGTAGGTGCTTAAAAATACATATGGATATGAAATTAGTGCTCATGACAATAATGCCAGTTTTCTAGCACTGAAAACTGGACTCCTCTCTCCATAGAACAGGTATAGAAAAGACAAGAGCAGGCAAGCTTCTCTTACCCATTTAAGTCCTGGACTTCTCTGCAGAGAAAGCTATCAAGGATGCCCATTATGACAGAATAGGGTGACCAGATGTCCTGATTTTATAGGGACAGTTCCGATTTTTGGGTGTATTACCTCCCACCCCCGTCCCGATTTTTCACACTTACTGTCCTGTCACCCCATGACAGCAGTACCTGTCCACTGAGACTCCAAGCAGCCTCCCAGGAGGTAACTGCGCTTGGTCACTACCAACCTTTGCTGAAACTAAATTGAGGTATTTAGCACTGAGAGCAGAATTTGTGCCTCCATTACACTGGAATAAACCCAAAATAACACATCTGATTTCAGTGGAATTATTCTGGATTTACCCAGGTGTAACTGAGAGAAGAATTTGTTCTGGAGTGTGTAAAAAATACCAGCTGCTTATAGGTCTGCACACACTTCTTGATCTGAACAATACTTAGTAACGAACATTGCTTTCCTTATATGTACCCTGTTACCCCATGCTGAAACCATCATTTTAGTGACCACTATATAAATTAAATTCAATGATAACATCTAAGCTGGTAACTGATTTTTTTTCTGAAAATAGCAGAAGATAACAGAGCCTGATCCAGCTAATTAAAATCAATGGGATTACTCCCATTACTTTCAAGGGCTTTGGATTAGCCCTACAGTTTTTATGTACTGATAACTCTATTTGTAAATTAGAGGGTGATATAAGATACTATGATGGTGAAGCACATATAAGTCCTAGATAGACAGACTTATACTTTCATTTAAAAAAACAGCAGCAGTTTAGTTTAAAAAAGCATAAAATCATATTACCCTCATCTCACTCAGTGACAGCACAACAAATATTTTAGTACCTAATTCTTCAGTGTCACTCCAGTTTTCCAGGTGTAGTCATTGCCAGTGAGTCTGGTTGATTTATGCCTGCGTAAAACTGGAGTAACTGGAAGGGAATCAGCCCCCTAGTTTTTAATTTGTGGTTTAAATAGGGAAAAGACCAAAACAAGCACAGCGGTATGCCAAGATCTAATTTAAAGTGGATGCCTGACCCCTTGTAATAACTGTCCTAAGTCAATGAATGGCTGTGAGAGGCGCTGCCCAGTGAATTCTAACTCACGTCCCTGGTAGAGCCGCCTCCGTTCAATGTAACTTGGTTTGATTTCAAGGCTGCCGTCGGTCTCGATTCACCTGTTTGTGAATCTTTATCCCCCCGGAAGCTGGCAAGTGAAATACACATGAACCTGCTCCGGGGACTTTGCCAACTCAGCGGGAACTCCCGACCGCCAGTTCCGAGACTCCCCAAGGCGGCTGGCGGGCTGCCGGGGCCCCGGCCAGAGCGGAACGTACCTGCCGCCGGAGCAGCCCGCGTCCCCGCTCCGGCCAGAGGAAAAGCTCCGCCGCTGCTCCGCAGGCTCCGGTCAGCGCCCGAGCCGAGCGCCCAGCCCGGACAGCGAGAGACCAGCCCGGCCTCTCGGGCCAGCGCCCACCGCTCCCGGGGGCTGCGCCGCCGGCCGGCGACGGGGCGCCCTTTAGAAGAGCTCCAGCCTCGCCTCCCCCCGCCCCGGCACCCACCGCCCACCCCGCGCTGCCTGCCGCGGAGGGGACCCGGCGCCGCCCCCAGAGCCACGTGCCCGGGCTGGCACAACTGGCACCCGCCGGGAAGTTGGGGCGCGACGCCCGGAGCCAGGCAGGGCCGCCCCGCCGGGTGCTCCCCGGCCGGCACGGGGCTGGCCCCAGAGACACCCCGCCGCGCGCCTCCGCGGGCTGCACGCGCCGTCCCCGTCCCGGGACTCTCCTTACCCGGCCGCGGCGGGACTCGGGCGAGGAGCGGGGCCGCTCGGCGGGAAGCCCGGTGGCCACGGGCGGTGCGCGGCGCCCGGCTGCAGGCTCCGAAGTGACGGGCGGGGCGGGCGCAGAGCGCCCGGCCCCCCAGCGCCTGAGCCGCGGTTGCCATAGAGACCGAGCTGAGCCTCGGTGGCCACCAGAAGGGCTGAGAGCTGGGCTGGGCCGGGAGGAGCCGCGGGGCGGGGCGGGGCGGGGCGGGGGGGGGGTGAGGCTGAGCTCGCGGGAGCGCGCGACCACCTGCTCCATTGGCTGTCAGGTGGCTGCGCTGCCCCGCTTGTCCGCCAGTCCTGCCCCACGTGGGTCCCGCCAGCTTCTGATCTGACAGCCCGGCTCGTGCCCCTGAGAGCGGGGCCCGCGCGTCGCTTCCCAGAGCCGCTGCCGGCGCCAGCCCGGCCTGGCGTGAATCGCTCTGCGGCCCCCCCCCGCCGCGCGAGGCTCCTCCGGCTTCTCGCCCTCCCCGGGCGGGGCGCGACGTTGAGGAGCGCGGGTCAGTCCATGGGACCGCGACGCGTGTAAAGTGCGGGGCTGGCTCCGGAGTCCGCCTGCAAACGCTCCCGAAGTCTGGAAACGCGCAGAGCCGGGACTTTGGTTTGAGACCATCTCCAAACCCCCCCGCAGTCCGGGAGGAAGAGACGCGAAGTTATTGTTCCCATCGGTGTAGCACCGGTTACTTTGGCAGGAAGTCTGCATCGCCAGTGTAAATCTGAATAGTTACAGGCCCTCAGCTGGAGCTTCAATACACAGTGCAAAACAACGGCACATGGAGTCTGGGATTTGTCAGAGTAAATTGCTATAATTTTTACAGATGTGCAAAATGCAGCACTGTCAGGTTACAGCACTTAGTGCAATTCTTGTACTGGTTGTGGGTCCTGGGGACGGAAGGAATGGGCTGGTAGGGATGGGTGAGAGGCACAGAGACTGAGGGATGATGGCCTGGAAAGGTGGGTGTGTCTAGAAGGGGTGGGGGAAATGGACAATGACATGGAAATGATTCTGATTAGATAAAACATTTCTGGATCACTTTAAATTTACTCAGGGCGGTAAGAGAATCTTTGTGTCCCTCTTGCTTAATAATCCCCCATGCTGGAGCCATGTTGAATCTGGCCCATAGACATAAACACTTTCCTGCCCTTAAAAAATGGTCTAAAACAAACACAGGCAAGAGATGGAGCAACAGTTCAAAACAGGGAGGATCTCAGGATAATTGATGAAATGAAGGTGGTTTCTTGAAGATGGAAATCTACAAACAGGGATTAAAGGTGCATGGCAGATGAACACAGCGAAGCTGTTCCTGGTAGAGGGGCAGCATGATATGGAACAAGGGAGTGGGAAATGAAGAGCAATAAGGCAAGAGGACTGGAAGAGAGCAGGGAGTGAGAAGGGAAGTGGAGGAATGACAGCAGAGGTGAGAGTGGGGGCAAGATTACATAGGACCTAGTAGCTGAGTACAAGGAGCTGGAATCTGATGTGGTTGGAGATGGGAAACCAGTGGAGGGTTTCATGGAGTGGAGGGTGGTGATATGGTCAGAGTGCAAAGAGAGCAAAGATGACTTAGGAAGTAGTGTGGGAGGGTGAGGGACGGGCAGTAATCAACGTGAGAGGTGACCAAAGTGTGGACAATGTAGGAAAGCAGTGGGGAAAATAAGGGACGTGTAGATTAAAGAAATCCTAAAAATAAATGACCAGATTTGCAGAAAACCAGCTATGGGGGCAGGAGAGTGGAGTCAAAGGTGACACTGAGATTGCCCAGGAGACAGGACAAAGTAAAAATGAGGAGTTCTTGTGGCACTTTAGAGCAGGGGTGGGCAAACTTTTTGGCGTGAGGGCCACATTGCGGTTGCAAAATTATATGGAGGGCCGGGTAGGGAAGGCTGTACCTCCCCAAACAGCCTGGCCTGGTCCCCTATCCAACCCCCTCCCACTTCCTACCGTAGAGACTAACAAATTTATTTGGGCATAAGCTTTCATGGGCTAAAACCCACTTCATCAGATGCATGGAGTGAAAAATACAGTAAGCAGTATATATATTACAGCATGTGAAAAGATAGAAGTTGCCCTATCAAGTGTGTGGGCGGGGGGGAAGGGGGGAAGGAGGTAAGTGTTAATGAGGCCAATTCAATCATGGTGGAAAAAGAATGGAGTTCTCAGTGGAGTCCAGTGAGAACAGGAGTCTATTAATCATTGTCAAGCACCTTGTAATGTGTGCAGGGAAGGCACAGTAGGTAAATGTGAAACAAAGGGAGAAGAATATGGCTTGTCACCATCCCATGCATCTTAGCTCTCACCTTCTCTATGCTATAACATAAACCATTTATGGAATCACACAGCAGACTGAAAATTCATTATGGGCCAGTCCTTCTTCCACTGAAGTCAGGGGCCTAACTCCCATTGACTTCAGGGGGAGCCACACCGGGCTGAACAATCACTAAACCAAGGCCCTGATTCAGGAAAGCATCCCTGTTCAGGATATCATTTAAGCATATGTAGAACTTAAACATGTGGTGGACTTTAAGCATATGTTTATGTGCTGTCTTGAACAGGGATGGATTTAAGCACATGCTTAAGTGCTTTCCTGAATCAGGGCCCAAATTGTGAAGTCCTTACTGATTATCTGCGTAGTACTTACTCGGGCAAAGTGCCCAGTGGAGATTTGGCCCAATGTATATATCACGACAGGGAAGTGCAGGGCCGGCGACAGGGGGGTACTACGGGTAGAGCTGTACCGGGCCCCCTGACTTTAGGGGGCCCCGCTACACTGCTGTACCCGTTGTCGTCCCGCCTTGTCGCTGGGCCGGGAGAGCGGGGAAGTAGCGTGGCTCTCCTCCAGACGAGCGCGCCTGGCCCTGGCAGGAGCAGTGAGCCCGGCCGGCGGCAGCAGCGCAGTCCGGGGGAGAAAGGGGGGGGGAGAACAGCAAGGGCGGCTCACGCAGCTCCCGGGCTCTCGCTCCCGCTGCCGCCAGCTGTCAGCTGGGGGGGAGCGCCGGTTGGGCTGGGGGGGGAGCACCGGCGGGGCTGGGGGGGGGAGCGGCTGGGCTGGGGGCCCCCCAGCCGCTGTCGGCTGGGCTGGGGGGGGCCGACTGGGCTGGGGGGGGGCCGGCTGGGCCGGGGGGGCCCCCAAACTATCAGAGATGGGGCCCCCCAAATTTCTGTCGCCGGCCCTGGGGAAGTGGTTCTGAGAATATGAATAAAGCAAAAGAAAGAGACTGGATGGCCAAAGGTTCAGAGCAGACCAGCTAGGCAGTCCCCTGTAACAATATATATTACAGATGAAATTAAAAAAACATGATGAGGGTTTTTTATTAAGTGCTGTTTATTATTAGATCAAATACCACAAGCAGACTAACACGGAGATTAGCAAAGTCTTCTGCTCTAATTAATCAGGGAGGATTATGTATCTGTCCTCAACCTCAACTCTAGTCCAGCAGGCTTCCTGGTATGCAGCGATTTAGAACAACATTCAGTGTATGCTCCATCCAGCACAGGATTGTGGGGTTTTAATTTAATGCAAACATCACTATAGATGGCTAAAGTCCTTTAGGTTTTCATCCACAAAAATGTCTTTCAAATGTCTTATCTCTAACTGCATCTCTACTCCAGAACAAATCCTAGTTGGGAACTTCTAAGTGCCTAGTAAATTAGTTACTATACTTTGAACATGCTGTATTCCCAGGAATGCCCTGCAATGAATCACAGAGATTTATGATTAAGGAGCAATTTATGACTTTATTTGGGACTATATGGGGCCTCACAATAGAAAAATAATTCTAATCCCCAATACCCACCCCAGCAGGTGAAATCTAAGAGTTGCTATTTTCAGATTACATTGAAACTTTCTTAAACAACCATTTAAGAGAAACAGCAATCCGTTGCTCAATGGAGATGTTCTTTGTTCTTACACAGATGGGGCACAATTGTATTCAGTACATTTTTGAAGATATGTTGAGGCAATCTCTTAAGGTGGCATCTTGTGCAAGTACTTTCGCTGTACTGTTCACAGTTTTATACATGTAGAGTTGTTTTAGTTGGTTTGTTTAGAAGCACACCAAATTCTGCATTGACTCACTGGAATAAATCCAGACACAGTTACTAAATAAATCACAACCACATCCTTGTGGAGTTAAAAATAGAACCTTGGTCTTTGAGCTCTAAGAACATAGGCCTTGGATGCTGGAGCTAAAGAATGATTACCTTAACCAGAAGCAATAGTAGGTTTTTATCTTCTTTGTGGGCCCAGCCAAAAAAGGACAATCTCACTCACACAAAGCCAGTACATTACATTACAGTGGGTTTACAAGTCAGAACAAAATTTGTCCCATTGGTTGGGTTTTGCTGGCTAAATTAGTGATGTGTGCTGTACTAGGCAAATGTAATAGACCCTGCTGAAGGAAGAAGTAGAACTGGGATACCTTTACTGTTTTCAAAGTTCAAAGCCCTATAGATCTGAAAGTCGCCAAATCCATACCTGTATTTTTGTAGCATTTATTTTCTCTCAGTAAAGTTGTCATTTCAGTCATAGAGAAGTGTTTCTACCTGTTAATTGGTTCAAATCCAGGCAGTCTGCCCACGCAAAAGTACACTATAAGCAAAGAGAAAAAATCCATTCATTTTAGATGATGCAGAGAAACATCAGCTCAGAAAGGAGTCACTGTCTCATATGACTGAGTACGACAAAAGAGGCTTACAATGGAACCTCACATTTCGGCAGAATTGGATGAAGGGCACCTTAGAAAAACCTGTTAAACAGAGAGCTGAGGACCTGTTAAAGGTAGAGATATGCCAGTATAGGATTTTTGTCTTCAAATAAGCACATTCTTTTGTCCTTGAAAAAGGAGCCCTCCAAAGTGGGTGAATTCCCCTCTCTTTACTACCCTTTCAGCTGACAGAGTAAGAGCAATAGACATGCTATTACTTCCTAGTATGCACTAGTTGTGCCTTTCCTGTCTGTTATTCCTTTTTTTGTCTTTTCTTAGGAGAAAATAATAGGGTCTTTGGCTATCTAAAGAAGGGAGATCTTGAAAATCCAACTACTGCTTCTCACATCTCCAGCAGTGTCTATGGGTATGTCTTCACTACGAAATTAGGTCGATTACCTTGCAGTTGATTTTTGGAAGCAGATTGTATAAAGTCGATTTTGTGCATCCCCACAAAACACAGCAAGTCGGCAGCGTCTGTCCACACAACTGTGGCAAGTGTCGACATAGTGACTGGTGCACTGTGGGTAGCTATCCCACAGTTCCCAGAGCCCCAGCAGGCACCATTTCGAGTGGTGCACTGTGGATAGGCATTTAATTATTTCATGCCCTTTTTTCGTGCCGGCGATGCCATTTCGAATGGTGCACTGTGGGTAGGTATCTCATTATTTCACGCCCTTTCTCCGCGCTGACGCAATAGCAGTACAAGCATGGAGCCTGCTCAGGTCACCGCTGCAGTAATGGCTGTTGTGACCACTTCACGCCTTGTTGTGGACTTTATGCTGCATCGTATGCACAGGAATGCGATCAGGAGACGACTGCGCTATCAGGAGAGTGACGACAGTGATGAGGACCTGGACCTGGACCTGGACCTGGACCTGGACCTGGACCCGGACACTGACGTTTTTGAAAGTAGGGGGTCAGACAATCTGGCAATTTTGGTGGCAATGGGGCAGGCTCATGCCATGGAACGCCGATTCTGGGCCAGGGAAACAAGCACAGACTGGTGGGATCGCATAGTGCTGCGGGTCTGGGATGACTCGCAGTGGCTCAGAAACTTTCGCATGTGTAAGGGCACGTTCATGGAACTTTGTGACTTGCTTTCCCCGGCCCTCCGGTGCAAGAATACCAGAATGAGAGCGGCCCTCACAGTTGAGAAGCGAGTGGCGATAGCCCTCTGGAAGCTTGCAACGATAGACATCTACCGGTCAGTCATGAATCAGTTTGGGGTGGGTTCTGCTGTGATGCAAGTAAGCAGGGCAATCATGGATCTGCTGCTATCCAGAGTTGTGAACCTGGGAAAAGTGCAAGCTACAGTAGATGGCTTTGCTGCGATGGGATTCCCTAACTGTGGTGGGGCTATAGATGGGACTCATATCCCTATCTTGGTATCGGACAGCGAGGGTACAGAGTACAGAAACCACAAGGGGTATTCTTCTGTGGTCATGCAAGCACTGGTTGACCACAAGGGATGTTTGACCGACATGTACGCAGGATGGCCGGGACTACTGAGACTACTGCCCCTAGTAGTACTGGGACTACTGAGCCCAGCTAGCTAGCCCAGCCTACATTAGTCTACAAGGTGCCACAGGACTCTTTGTCGCTTTTGCAGATCCAGACTAACATGGCTACCCCTCTGATACCAAATAGCAAGTGTGAAACATCGGGATGGGGGTGGGAGGTAATAGAGCGATCAATCAATTGTAATGACCTTCGATAGATTGAAATTCCCCTTGTGTCCATACGTAAAGTACCCCAGTTGATCGATAGGCAGGCCACACAATTTATTGAATTTACCCTGAGAGCTTGTAGGAGTAAAGCCTCAATTGATTGTGTGGTAATGTGTATGCAACACAGTGCAGGCAGCTCTGGCAGCTGTCATGTTTGATAGTGCTCCCAGTCAGCCAGAAGCGTCAGACCAGAAGCAGCAGGAGGTGCAAAGGTAGCATTAAACTCCTACTTTCAGCAATGTCCTCCTTAGATTCCTCCCTGCCCAGAAATTCCCCTCCAACCATGTTTCCATATTACCTCTGGGAAATGCTCCTGATCTGTGTTTCCTCAGCTGGCAATCCAGTTGTAAAATGCCGGCTGAGACTACAGTATAGTCCCTTCCCCCTCCCACAATATCCTTCTCTCCATACTCCCATATATTCACTGGTCCCCTCACCAAATCCAGTAATGCCCCCCGCTCTGATAGCTACAATTCTCCCGAGAAGTGGGCTCAGGGGACATAAATGGCACTTAGGGCCTGTGCTGTCCCTCTGCAAAGGGGGGAATTTCCCCCACTGTGTATATCTCAAGACTTATTTGGAAATGCTGTTTGGTCCATACTGGACTACTAGTGCCTAACGTATTTGGAATTTCCTTATTAGTGAGCTGTGGTGCAGAATGCGAGAAGATTTTGTTATGGTTGTTGCTAGGGAAACACAATCGCTCCCATGGTCGACTCTAGGGAAAGGGTACTGTCGGTCAAGGTAACCGCCTTGTATGCCAGTGTTATCTTGTGTCCCAGAGTTCCCCAGCTCCAGCTGCTACCTGCTTGCCAGCTTGTGTGAGATAGAGAAACTAAATAAGGCAGTGCAGCAAAACAAGTTATTAGCTATTCATGAAGTATGCATGAGATGTAAATGTGCATGGGTATTTCTGTGCAGGGTGCCCCTGCATGTTGGGCTTCACCCTGAGCATAGCTCCGATGCGTCGGGCTTTTTCCCCGTCTCTCGGTGACAGCAACGCTGGGGGTCCCTGTTGCGGGTGTGTCACGCACGCCTTCAATAAACTCACCACTTTTATTCATCTAGCAGCTGTGTGTGTGCCTTGTTTCTATGGGACTCAGAGTACCCTGCAACATTTGGCGCAGCAAGGAGGGTCCCCTGAAACGATGCCCCTGTGGCCGAAGGCTGGGGAAGCAGAGAAGTTGTCGCTGTCCCTGCAGCGCATACTGGGATGGCCCCCGAAGGAGCAACGGGGGCCGGTTGCGCAGGTGGTTGCTGGCTGGGGAGCCCCGGCTGATTGGCCTGAGTTCCACCAGGTCGCTGGGGTCACCCCGGAGCAGATCGTAGCGGGGCTGCACCAGTTGCGAGTCAGCCGGCAGTCTGGGACGGAGCGGCGCGCTATGGGTGAGTTGGCGTGGCTGTTTCTGACTGCGCTCCGCACCCAGGACGATGAGCTTCTACGGTTGCAGAGGCTCGTAGAAGGTAAAACACAGGATTGTTTGGCACAGGCAGAGGCACGGGCAGTAGCACAGGAGGTGGTAACCTCACAGGCGGAGAGGGCTCAAGCCCTCATGCGCCATTGTGAGGTACTGGTAGCACGGATTGTCAACAAATGCCGGGTAAGGCAGGGGCGAAAGCCCGTTACGGTTGCCCAGGTCAGGGTGGTTACGGCAGCCCCTTCATGGGACCCTGAGACCTGGGATGGCAACATCTGGAGCTCCTCCTCAGGCTCGGAGAGCGAGGAGG
This sequence comes from Sternotherus odoratus, assembly GCA_032164245.1. NCBI lineage: Eukaryota > Metazoa > Chordata > Testudines > Kinosternidae > Sternotherus > Sternotherus odoratus. The sequence goes on along the minus strand of JAVMKO010000003.1, from coordinate 136,358,320 downwards.
CTGACCCCTCCCCCAGGCGCACACGGTGCGAGAGTTGCGGGCGCAGGGTGGTGCACTGCAGCCTGAGGTGGCGCGCACCTTCAAAACAAGCGAGTTACAGGAGATTGTGAAGACTTTTCGCCAGGAGCAGGGGGAGGGCCTATTGAGTTGGCTGGTCCGAGTGTGAGACAATGCAGGCAACATGGTCCTTCTCCTTCAGTCGGAACTGCAGCAACTGAGAGTGCTTTCCCAAGACTCTCAGGTGCGCTCGCAGTTGGCGAATCCCCCTCATCCGAAGGATGTGCAGGGGGGCGAAATAGAAGCCCCCTCTCTCTATCGGGGGCTGTGGAAACGGCCTATCCCTCCACAGGGGAGTTGGAAGCGTAGCCCCTGCTCTGGAGGACGATTACCGAGGGTGTGAGGACCCTCCGGCAGTTGGGAATGGCGTGGGTGGTCTCCTTTGGAGGGGTGGATGGATCTAATGATATCCTCGTTCAGAAGTCCATAAAGGCGACCTTCCTCCGGTTGGCCCCGGATGAGCTGAAGCCCTCCCTCTTCGCGGTGGTCATGGCAGCAGATGGGCGTGTTAGCGAACTGGCTTCCACCCTCATGCAGTTGGAATCCGCGTTGGCGAGCTCCAAGACGCAAGCGGTGGGGTGCTCAACGGTGGTGCGGGGCCTGAGTGGCTCGGAGACCCGGGCGTTCACCGTGACTGTCACACTCACCCTGGGTAAGGTGCCGCCCTTGCGAGCAACGGTGTTAGCGGCACCCATCGGTGAGTACATTCTGGGTATTGACGTCCTGCGGGGGCGACAAGTGGAGACGCAATATGGCCTCTTTGCTGAGGAAGTTATGCTGGGTTGGGGAACGGGGGGCTCAAGCCAGTGGGCCGAGCTCCGTGCAGCAGCAGCAGCGGTCCTGGAGGGAGACCCCCCCACAAAATCTACTTGTATACGGACAGCTGGGTGGTGTATAAAAGGCTCCGAATGTGGGTGACGACGTGGGAGGCAAAGGGCTGGCAGCTTGTGAACCGCCCCATCTGGGGCGCAGCCCTCTGGAGAAAGCTGCTGGCCTATGCGCGTACGGCCCTCCTGGCCGTGCGGCACGTGGATGCCCACACCAAGGCTGACACCTTGGATGCCCACTGGAATGCGGAGGCGGATGCCATGGCAAAAGGGCCGGGCCTAGCCCTGGCAGAGCAAGTACATGTCGAGGCGGGGCACCGGGGAGCCCAAGTGACGCAACTGTATGGGCAGGAGACAGGCTTCCAGCTTCCGCTCTCCTGCTGCCGTGTCGCCTGCCTGAATTGTGCCAGGTGCACATGCCTCACACCCCTGGCCCTCCCAGGCCCGGAAGGCCACATTAGTCGGGCGGCCGCGCCTTGTCAAGACTGGCAGGTGGACTACATTGGCCTCCTGCCCCCAGAGAGAAAACACCTTTATGCTTTCACTGCTGTGGATATGTACATGGGCTTGTTGTTTGTGGCACCCAGTGCCTCCGCCAGCGCCGCCACTACTTTGACGGCCCTTGACCGCCTTATTCAGCGGTATGGTGCCCCGCGGCGCATTCAGAGTGACCAGGGCACCCACTTTACTGCCCAGAGTGTGCAGGAGTGGGCTGTAAAGGCCAACATCGAGTGGCTATACCACCTCCCGTATTCTCCTACATCAAGTGGTTTGATTGAATGCCTGAATGGCCTGCTCAAGGACCAAATCCGGCGGTTGACGCCTTCTATGACCCTAAGGGGTTGGTCCAGTGTTCTGGAGAGAGCAGTGTGGTTGTTGAATAACCGGTTTGTGGGTCCGTATACTCCATACCAAAGGTTGGCCCTGCAGACCCCGCTCATGGTCTGCTTGTGGATACAATTACATCAGTTGCCAGGGGAGATAGACACCGCACAGAACCTGGTCCAACTTGTTGTGCCCAGCCCAGGCTCTCTGGACGCGGGTACGACCACACACCCCTGGCCGGCCCACACCAAGGTGCACTGTCGGCTGCCCACCTTGTTCTTCCTCTCCCCCTTGCTGGAAGTGTTAACCTTCCACCCCCTGTACTGGCACAGCGGAGATGAAACGCTGGGTGCTGTGACCTGTGGGAACCACACCATTGCCTCCCTCCGATGGGAGGCAGGGATCACTCTTTCTAATCTGTGTCCGCTCTCCCCCCTTTCACAGGTGCAAGGCGAGGCGATGGCGACCGTGGAGGGTGCCCCCCCCCCCGGCCAGTGTCTGGTGGACTACTCCCGGGAAGGAAGCTGAGGCTGTAACCGTCCTGGCAACTGGGGGAGGGCTGGCTCTGGTCCTGGGCAACCTCACTGTGTGGCTGGGCTGCCCATCTCGTCCAAGGCCTCCTCCTTGGCCTATTGGGACTTTGTGTTCTTTACCTCCTTTGTGTGTGCGGGGGGGGGGGGGGCTCGGCTCTCTGTGCCCCCGCCGCTTGTCTTCCCCACACACACACACTTTCCCTGGAGTCTCTTGAGAGAGCGCGGGGAGGAGTGTAGAATGCGAGAAGATTTTGTTACGGTTGTTGCTAGGGAAACACAATCGCTCCCACGGTCGACTCTAGGGAAAGGGTACTGTCGGTCAAGGTAACCGCCTTGTATGCCAGTGTTATCGTGTGTCCCAGAGTTTCCCAGCTCCAGCTGCTACCTGCTTGCCAGCTTGTGTGAGATAGAGAAGCTAACTTGTTTTGCTGCACTGCCTTGTTTATTAGCTATTCATTAAGTATGCATGAGATGTAAATATGCATGGGTATTTCTGTGTCAGTGTGCCCCTGCATGTTGGGCTTCATCCCGAGCATTGCTCCGGTGTGTCGGGCCTTCTCCCCGCACAGTGACAGCAATGCTGGGGATCCCCGTTGCGGGTGTGTCACGCGCACCTTCAATAAACTCACCACTTTTATTCCTCTAGCAGCTGTGTGTGTGCCTTGTTTCTATGGGACTCGGAGTACAACATGCAGTATTGTAGTAGTGCTTGTACAAACATTGTCCATTCCATTCTTTTTGCTGTTGTTCCTTGGATAATTATTTTTCTTTGTACATAACTCAGGAAATGTACCCGGGAGTGGGGAAAGTCTGCGAGAGAGGAAACTACAACAAAGGCTCACAAAGGAGATATTTTTTCCAGGTTTGCCCTTCAGAGTTTTATTTTTTTTTAGACACAAGTGTCTGGGTTATATAGTGCTTACAATATATGGCTTTTGTGTTGCTTGGCAACTTTCTGCAAATGCTCTTGTTTTGAGCAGAGACGTAGCGGTTCAAAATGTACATCAGTGCTTCCAAATACAACCCTCATGAATTATTTTCTTCTCTTCTGTTCAGTGCTCCAGTGTCTCTTATTGATATATGTCAAAAAGCACGTCCCTTCCGCGCTTCACTCTGCAGAGCCCATTGTCAGCGAAGTGCCTTTTTAGACCTCTCTTTCCTTGGGAAAGATTCAGCGGGTTTATATAATTGTGAAACAAGCTGTGCTGAATTAAGGACCTCCCGCTGCCCCCTTCCTCCTGCTTGGGCACTTAAGTATGTATTGAAGTTCTTTCCTGAAAGGGAGCTTACAGCGATAAACTGGAAGGTCAGCTCTTTCTGTCACTGAATGAGAATCCAGCTTTCATCATACAAATTCTACCAAGGGACCGATTCCCCGCCTCTGCCCCTTTACTCCAGTGTTTGGGAGCCAGTGGAGTTGCACAGATATAAAGGTGATGTAAATGAGTGGGGAGCATTGAAAAGCACATATCAGAAGCCATCTTGCTGCGCTTTCCCTCTAGCCCTGCTGAAACTGTTATGGGGGTTGTCAGCTCTCTTGGTAAGACACAGAATACAGAGGACAGTTTTCCATTTCCCCTCTCAGTAAACTGGATAGTTCTTGTGATGTTATTTTCCAGTTATTAAAAGAGAGAGAAATAAGATCAAGAACAGAGAGTCATTGTGCTGCCATTGTGGTCTTGAGTCAGTGTAGAAAACAGAGGCCTTTTAAACATGTGTTAGTAGCTATTGTGATCATTCTTCAGAAGGTCACCATAGCCTAGCTCATGGGAGGGCAAACTACAGCCCAGGGGCCACATCCAGCCCTTCAGACATTTTAATCCAGCCCTCGTGCTCCTGCCAGGTAGGAGGGTCCAGGACTTGCCCTGCTCTGGCGCTCCAGTCAGGAGGCGGGTTCAGGGCTTTTCCCAGCTCCGTGTGAACTGTGGCTTCACACAGTTACTGGAAGCAGTGGCACGCCCCCCCTCTGGCTCCTAAGTACAGGAACCACGGCCAATGGGAGCTGTAGGGGCGGCATCTGCGGATGGAACCATGTGCAGAGCTGCCTGGCTGTCCCTCTGCGTAGGAGCCAGAGGAGGACATGCTGCTGCTTCTGGGAGCTGCTTGAGGCAAGTGCCGCCTGGAGCCTGCACCCCTGACCCCCTCCCTGATCCCCCTCCTGCCCTCCTAACCCCTTGGTCCCAGCCCAGAGCACCCTCCTGCACCCCTCATCCCCAGACTCACCCCCACCCCTGCACCCCAATCCCCTACCCCAGCCCAGAGCCCTCTCCCACACACTGAATTCCTCATTTCTAGATCCACCACAGAGTCCACACCCCCAGCTGGAGTCCTCAACCCCTCCAGCATCTCATTCCCCAATTTCGTGAGCATTCATGGCCTGCCATACAATTTCCATACCCAGATGTGGCCCACGGGCCAAAACATTTGCCCACCACTGCCCAGCTGCTACTACGGCATGAAGAAAGCATAACCAGAAAAAATCTACGTGCATTTTGCTAACTGCTCTATGGGTGTTTCAATATAAGTTATATTTGAAATGATTGCACAACTTACTTGGGCCTTACACACTCCCTATGGATCGGATACTGTACCACATGATAAAATTGTAAAAATAATAATAATAATGTTACAGTAATTCCTCACTTAAAGTCGTCCCGGTTAACGTTGTTTCATTGTTACGTGGCTGATCAATTAAGGAACATGCTCATTTAAAGTTGTGCCATGTTCCCTTGTGCAATAATGTTGTTTGGCAGTCACCTGCTTTGCCCACTGCTTGCAGAAAGAGCAACTAGCTGGTGTGGGCTTGGAACCAGGATGGACCGGCAGCCCCCCAATCAGCTCCCCTAAGTTCCCTGTGCAGCAGGCTATCAATTGCCGACAGTTCAGATGTCCCTCCCCCAACTGCCATGTGCTGCTCCGGCCCTCTGCCTTGGAGCTGCTCTTGGGAACCTCCTGCTTGCTGTGCAGGGGAGGGGGGAAAGGGAGGCTAATGTCAGTGTATCTTCCTCTTGCCTAGTCCTGCCCCTCGCTTATCCCTTCTCTATATAGAGCTGGGAGGGGGGACACAAAAGGGTTCAGGACGGAGAGACCATAGCTGCTGTCTCAACTTCCTGATCTTTCTAAAGGCAATGTACATTGCTCCTGGACAGACATGTAGTTAAAAAATAGTCCCTGTTGAAAAGAACTTACAATCTAAATATAAAGGAACTATTGCTTTCCTAATTTTACAGGTGGGAAACTGAGGCACGGAGAGATTAAGTGACTCAGGGTCACACAAGAAATTTACACAGAAATGGAAATTGACCCCAGATTTTCCGAGGCTTAGATCTGTGTCTTTACCACAAGACCATCTTCTCTCTCGCTGGAATTTATGTAGCACCTTTCACTCAAGACTTTTTCAAACAAAATGAATTCCCGTTCCCCACCAATGGTGGTATTAGCATCATTATTATTATCCCCATTTTAGAGGTAGCTAATTTGAGGTTGTTTGGAGAGGCACAGCCTTTCCTGCCCGGCCCTCCAGACAATTTTGAACCCCTATGTGGCCCTTGGGCCAAAAACTTTGCCCAGCCCTGCATAGATCAACAGGAGCATTTTTTCAAGATGCTGTCAGAGTCCATGCAAGGATACACCGAGCCTGCATTGGCAGCTTACATGGCAGGAGTCTTGCCAAGATGCAGATATGATGTGTTTGAAAATTCTTCATGACAAGAAAGATTTATTTCAGGCTTATCTGTACCAGCTTAGAGAGAAAAAACTTGAGAGAATACTGACTTGATCAATATGTTGGTGCCTACTGGGCCACACAAGAGGCTTTTGTTTCCTTTATCTGGTATTATCTCAGGGAGAAAGCCCAGAGCTTTTGGGACCTGATTCTGCAAGGGACTACTATTGAGTTTCATGTGTACCTTCCCTGTCAAGAAATCTCAGATCTGAGGAGCACCTGCATAGCATTGGCCCCACTGTGGATCACATTAACCCTGTAGATCAGATGAAATGTTCCTATTCAAGAGAAGGTACATGGATTGCTCAAACACAGAAGAGGTGGATGATCAGGTAGTACTGAGAGCTGAAGCAGATGCTCTCTGGATAGCAAATGTCTAGTAAGAGAGGTGCGTCTCAGAGGTAAAAAGCTGTTGTTGTCCTTGCATAAGACTTTTGTTTCAGGTTACCATGCCCGTAAAGAAAAAACAAACGAATAATTATGCTGTGGAGGTTAGCAAAAAATACTGAGTGCACGTTTGCTGCTGCATGGAGGACAATTTATTGTAAAAAGACAATCCCCGCCCCATACTGTCCTTGTGTGATTCCTTTGACAGAGAGCCTTCCAGTGGCTTCTCTGTATGTATTGGGGAGAACTAGAACTGGGAGGAGTGGAAGCCAAAAATTAGCTCCTGCCCTGCCCTGCCCCTCTTGGCATGTTTTTCTGCCATGTGCTTATGTACAAAAGGCAGTCACAATTTGGCCACTTTTTCTTATAAATACCAGTTTCCAGACTTACACTCTGGCTAAGCAATATTGTTCTTCAAACACCCTGTCTGTCTTGGCTGTCTGGAAGTAGAGGCTCTTCTGGTTACCTGTAAATGATCTGCACAGTGCTTGGATATGGATCCTTTTCTTGTTTTGGTCCAAATTCCTAATGAGAATAAAATGAACTTCAAAACAAAAGTGAAACCTGGGGCATGCCCTCAGATACACACAAGGATGAGCTGTGGGTCTTGTTAATATTTTATGGCAAGCTAGTAATTAAATATGAGCTGCCACTCCAGAATACATAAGGCAGGAGTCATCTGTAGTTAGTGGTTTGGTATGAGGCCAAGTGTGTGTGATAGAGATTCATCCCTGGAAGTCGAGGCAGTTATAACCGGGGTGACTCTCGTATATATAACTGAATTATCTAGTTCTTTTGATGTAGTAAGTTTCTGATTGGTGTGGATTTTAGCTGATAACTTTCTATGCCATGGGCCAAATCAGTGCCACTGCCACTGGTATAAATCAGTGTAGCTCCATTGACTTATGCAGATTCACACAACCTAAGAATCTGGGTCAAAGTCCATATTTCAGGGTTATCTTTGCTCTATGCCCTCTCTTCCTTGCCTCCATTTCATCCCTGCCCACCCCCTCACCTACTCATTTGTGTCTGTCATAATCCCAGGTAAACTGTAGACTAGAGATGAACCCAAACTGGAACACTAAGATTTAACTCCTTTGAGCTTTGGGGAGATTGGGATCTGGAGCTGAACTTCTTGGCTTGGCCCATTCTCTGCTATAAACATTTATCAGTGCAAACTTGATGCTTCAGGAGATAATAACAGAAGATTAGAATGATCATCTCTGCAGAGGGGTTTGTCATGAGTTATGAAACACAAGTCAGCGAACGAAAGAGTCCTGCATAGGAGCTCAGATACGAAGACGCTGACAGAGACGACTGCTCATGTATTTGTAGTGCTAGAGAAGAGAGCTATTGGCGGATTAGCTCTGTAATGTCTGAGTCCAGTGTTCCAGAAACTGCACAATGCTTTGCAGAACAACACTTCATTAACTGAAATGCTTTGTTGTGGAGTTGGAAGAGGCACATTGAATGTCACGCTGAATCATGGGGCTCAATTCTTGGAGTCAAATAGGCGTTACCTGTATCCCTCAGGGAGAGAACTGGCCCCTGCACCTGTGTGTAAAATAGGCAAAGAGCAACTAGAAGCACCCTTTTCTAGAAATGCACTAAACATGTGATCACATGCAATGTTCCTTAAAATCTATGGTGCCGTTTTGGCAGCTGAAGTACTGAGGCTGAGAACAGCAGGAATAAAGTATAGACTTTTCTTTTTAAGTACTGGATCTGAGGCCCATTGAAGTCAGTGGAAGGCTCTCCATGGAGTTCAGTGGGCACTGGCTTGTGTTCTCAGACCTTTAACACACGTGGTTGTGGCACATGCTTTTAGCACTGAAAGTGCTGGGCTCAATTCCCCAGTCAGCTCAAGCTGGGTTGGTTACATATGTGCAGTTGCATGCACTGTTTCCTATTCCAGTAATGTCACATGTGTCAATTTGAAGGCACTGGACATTGTTCAGTGTGGGAGAGTTATTGGTCTTCCTAAACCTACCAGCTTTGACTGAGTCCTTTTTGGTCAGGTCCTAAAAGCGTAGAAAAGAAGCCAACAGGTTGATGCTGTGACACTATTGTATCTTTTAAAATACAGTAGACTCTCGATTATCCAGGATGATAGGGGAAAAAATAATTCTGGTTAATAAAATCCCGGATAATCACCATCCATAGGAAATATGGGGTGTGGGGGTTGGTTCACTAGTCACCCTGCGCCGGGGGGAGGGGCTGTTGGTTCACTGGCTGCCCTGAGCCCTGGTGGGTTTTTTTTGTGTGTACTTGGGGTGGCAGCAAAGCCCTGCAAGTTATGCATATTTTTTTTGACATCCTGGTTAATCCACATCCTGGTTAATCCAATCCTGGATAATCGAGAGTCGACTGTACAAGGTTCAACACGCAACAAAATCCTCAACAGCAGCCACATGAAGAAAACATGAAGTTTCATTAAGCAGAAAAGTTCACTGAGCTCACAGAATAGCATTTTATTTTCACGTCAAGGTCTCTGACAGACAAAAGGCAGGATAATGGATTTCTGAGTGACAATAGCAAATTTAATGGAATCCTAATAAGAAATAGGAACCTTCAGCAGAAGCACTGCTGGTTAAATCTCCCAGGGACTTGGAGGTTCCATAATTCAAGTGCATTCTGTGACAGGATCTAACTGAGGACTTCATTTTTAAGAAACTTTCTTGCTGTTTGAGCCAAGAGGTGCCTTGTGTGTCCTTTATTATTATAGTGATCATGAAAAGCTTAATCATCCTGAAGACTAGTCCTCTTTTTATTCACAGAACAGGTCCAGTATGGGCAACTCCTACTCTTACCATGTGCCTCAACCCTGACTAGGAAGGACTACCTGCGGAGGAAAGAGTTTCAGTTTCCATTGACACTCAATCCTTGACCTCTCCGCCTGACTGCCAACAATGGTGCTAATAAGTGGCAGTTTCCATGCGGACACCTATCCAAGCGGAACAAGACTGAGACTGTCCGCCTACTTAATGGAAAAGATCCTTCACTGGTATAAATCAATGTAGCTCCATGTAGGTCAACAGAACTACAATAATTTACACCAACTGAGGATCTGGCTCCATACGTCACTTCTCTGATTCTGCAATTAACAGGAGCAGTGTAATAACGTTGTTTTTGACGTAGTGTACTGGGTCTCTTTATTCAATCAAACTTTGACGGGACTGCAGGTATATATTTTGCATGGGTCAAACAGCAGATATAAAAAAAATGTGCAACAATAGAGATGACTTTTGCACAGTCTACACCCAGTTTATTGCTTAGTAAGTGGTTTCTCAGGCCTGGTCTACACTAGCAGGGAGGGTCGACCTAAGATATGCAACTTCAGCTACGTGAATAGCGTCCTCACGGCGGCAGCAGTCGACAGCGGGCTCCCCTGTCGACTCTGCCTTGCGCCTTTTGGTGAGCTGGAGTTTCGGCGTCAACTTTGGGATCGATTTATCGCAAGTTGTGTGACACAAGAAATCAATCCCCAATAGATCGATCGCTACCCGCCGACCCAGCTAGTAGTGTAGGCATGGCCTCAGAATGTTAGTTTTGGAATCTGTGATGAATGATTACTCTAAAGTAAATGAAAATATGTACTGTGCCTTCTAACAGTTTGGAATGGTTTCATGACGATCATGTCTAGGAAAGAAGGGTGGCACATAAACAGTTCCGATAGGATACATTTTGGGAGTTGACTATGTAGTTGTAGCCCTCATCTAAGTCAGGCTTTGGGTTGAGAAATAAGACTTTATTGCAATGAGCTAACCCTGGGATAAACTGTGTTTCAGGTAGCCTGGGAGTCAGGAACTGTACTGCATGAATTATGTATGAAGTGGAGATAAAGACAGCAATTCACATAGGCTGTGACAGTCTGCTGGGCCAGCAAATAAGAAATTACATAGATTGAGTCACTGTAAACATTACAGATTACAACATTCTTATAATGATTGTGAAACCCTGTAGGGTATGGCCTGGGATAACCTTACCTGAAAATAAAGGAAACATCAGAAAATTAAAGGTTTTCTACTGAATTCTATAGCTGCCCCCTCACAAACACTGCGATGTTAAAAATACAAACCCTTGTTTTTTCTGAACAGATGTTTAGCATCTACATCTAAAGGAGGAGACCCTCACAGATTTAAAGGCCACAAACAACTGATCAGAAAAAATGTCTAATTAGGAAACCTGAAACTAGTAAGTAACTGACTCTAAAGTGAAGGTGCTTGATAGGGCTTTATCCATTGCTTACTGAAGTCAATAGAAAGATGCCCATTGACTTAAGTGGTCTTGAAATAAGGTGCATACTCATACACCGCCCCACCTGGGAAAAGTTATCAGGAGGGACCAATCCCTGTTTTCACATTGATCTTTCTTAAACTCACTGGCTTCAAATGAGTGACTCTGGATTTACTCTCCTATAAGTGAGAGCAGAATTAATCTCTGGTTTTAAATGATCTATCTCTACTGAAGTCAGTGCACCCACTTATGTGAATTTGTTCTGCCGAACCTGTCTGCATTTGTGTCTATCAGCTAGACCCATTCTGCCTTCGTGCAACCCATTGACTTCAGTCATGTCTGCTGTGTGGTGCAACTCAGGTCCAAATTCAGCCTACTGAATGTACTCTGTCAGATAGCAGAGTCTGCTGCCCTGTGACTGGACTCACTGACATGTGGAAAATACAAACATTGCTTCAACTAAGATCTGAATGAAGTCCCTCGAGCAGGGGCAGTAAGGCACAGCCTTCTGCTAGTTATGTGCATAGACACTTGTATTAAGCTTCTGTTTTTTGTCAGCTGGAGGTCACACTTACAAATTTCATGGGTACGGGGGGGGGTGGAGAATAGCGAAAAGGAACTAACTCTCTCTATCTATGTTCTGATAACGGTATCCATCACTACATAGTATTTATTTTACTGAATTTAAAAAGAAACACTGCTGCTAATTTATTTATATATGTAGGAAAATGTATTGTACGGAAAATATATATATATATATATATATATATATATATATATATATATATATATATATACTAGCATAAGTGCCCGGCGTTGCTCGGGTCAGTCGGAGGTGGGGAGGGGGAAGACAGTTGACACCCCCTGGCCAAACCCAACACCCACACCTCACCCCCTCACCCACCCCGACACCTTCCCACCCCCCCTGACCAACCCCAACACCCCCCCGGTTCACTTAACCCCCGACCAAACCCGACAACCCCACCTGACCCCCCCAAGCAAACCCAACACCCACACCTCACCCCCCGACCGAACCCGACATCCCCACCTAACCCCCCGACCAAACCCGACACCCACACCTCACCCCCTGAGCAAACCCGACACCCCCACCTCACCCCCTGACCGAACAGTGTATTTAATAATCTGTGTGCTACACAGTGCACCGTGAGCTGGAGGGGTGTTGGGTTTGGTCTGGGGGGGTGGGAAGTTGTCGGGGTGGGTGAGGTGTGGGTGTTGGGGTTGGTCAGGGGGTTTTGCGGTTGGTGGGGGGGTGAGGTGGGGCTGTCGGGTTCGGTCGGGGGGTAAGTGAGCCAGGGGGTGTCGGGTTTGGTCTGGGGGGGTGGGAAGGTGTCGGGGTGGGTGAGGGGTGAGGTGTGGGTGTTGCGGTTGGTCAGGGGGTGTTGCGGTTGGTGGGGGGGGTGAGGTGGGGGTGTCGGGTTTGCTTGGGGGGGTGAGGTGGGGGTGTCGGGTTTGGTCGGCGGGTAAGTGAGCCGGGGGGGGGTGTCGGGGTTGGTCTGGGGGGGTGGGAAGGTGTCGGGGTGGGTGAGGGGTGAGGTGTGGGTGTTGCAGTTGGTCAGGGGGTGTTGAGGTTGGTGGGGGGGGTGAGGTGGGGGTGTCGGGTTCGGTCGGGGGGGTAAGTGAGCCAGGGGGTGTCGGGTTTGGTCTGGGGGGGTGGGAAGGTGTCGGGGTGGGTGAGGGGTGAGGTGTGGGTGTTGCGGTTGGTCAGGGGGTGTTGCGGTTGGTGGGGGGGTGAGGTGGGGGTGTCGGGTTCGGTCGGGGGGTAAGTGAGCCGGGGGGGTGTCGGGTTTGGTCTGGGGGGGTGGGAAGTTGTCGGGGTGGGTGAGGTGTGGGTGTTGGGGTTGGTCAGGGGGTGTCAGGTTTGCTTGGGGGGGTGAAGTGGGGGTGTCGGGTTCGGTCAGGGGGTAAGTGAGCCAGGGGGTGTCAGGTTTGGTCTGGGGGGGTGGGAAGGTGTCGGGGTGGGTGAGGGGTGAGAGGTGGGTGTTGGGGTTGGTCAGGGTGTGTTGCGGTTGGTGGGGGTGTGAGGTGGGGGTGTCGGGTTTGCTTGGGGGGTGAGGTGGGGGTGTCGGGTTCGGTCGGGGGGTAAGTGAGCCAGGGGGTGTCGGGTTTGGTCTGGGTGGGTGGGAAGGTGTCGGGGTGGGTGAGGTGTGGGTGTTGGGGTTGGTCAGGGTGTGTTGCGGTTGGTGGGGGGGTGAGGTGGCGGTGTCGGGTTTGGTCGGGGGGTAAGTGAGCCGGGGGGGGGGGAGGTGTCGGGGTTGTCACCATTTTTTAGGACTTTTACAAACACCAGCTGGTTCTCAAGAAAATCCTTCCTCCCATGTTCTTTTTCACTCCATTGTTCACAGCTCCTTCAACACTTGTAAGCATCATTAGGAACAGACAGGGCCATTGAACATGAAGCTTGAACTAATAATAGCATAGTGCTCAAATACTCATTACTAGGCTGCAGCTATGCTTGAACATGTCTGTACAGGTGTCAGACCACTAGGGACATGCCCCTGTGTGCCTCTTAGTTCCAGCAAGGTTCTAATCCTCCTCCCACTAAAGTTAGTGGTAAAATTCTAATTGACTTCAATGGGAGTAGGAGCTGGTCTCTCATGAGGAAATTTCACCGTTATTCCCACTGGATCATGAGTGCAGACATGTACACAGGAACTGTTTGGAGTCAAAATGGTCAGCAGGATGAATTTCACTCTTGAGTTCTTTGTTTTTGTTTCTTGCTATGATATAATTTGTATATGTTTAAAATGTGTGAGTAAATGTAGGGCTCCTGAAAGTGGTAGTTTAGAGTTGGCCTGAGATGCAAAGTTTCAGATTCAAAGTTCAATGGTGTTTTGTAGCCTACCCTAGGAAAGTGTGAGTCTTTGTCTCCCTGTAGTGTTGGGACTGCATGAGAGGTTAATGAGTATGCTACAGATACCGGCTATGGGTCTTAGTCCTTCAGTTCAAGTGGTGCAGTCCTATGCTTTCAGCACTGAAGGTCCAGGTTCAAACCTCACTGACAACCCAAGATGGGTCAGTCACAATTGGATCTAGGACTTCAGTTTGACCCTTTGACCCTTCACCCTAGAGGTGAAGATTAGACTCACTGCCTTTCTTTCTAAAAAATATGTTCTAGTTCAGTCACAAGATATGGGCTTGGTGCAGGAATTACTGGGTGAAGTTCTAGGTCCTGGGTTTTGCAAGTGATCAGAGTAGATTATCATAAATGGTCCATCATTTAAGATTTAAAATCCATGAATCTATATTGAGTGAAGGGTTTTGGACTGAAATGTGAGACATACAAGTAGCATTCTCCAGATAAAACTAGAAACAAAAGTTAATAAAAATATAAATTCCCTCCCCACCCCGCTTTCTCCATTTAACCATCATGGCATAAATGTAAATGTTAAAAGATATATGTATTAAAGTGCAATGCAAGCAAACCACCAGGAGGGAAAAAACAGGCAAGCATTTTTGTTTAATTAATTTGATGTGGCTGATTTCCAAACATACCGGAATAGATAATCAAAGTGAGAACACAGGCTTTAACTCAAGATGTTGATGCTGTTCACAGCTCTGGACTTGACGTATTAGCTGACCTGCCACAGAAAGCTGCTAATGAATCAGGACAGACACACTTGTCTCAGTCACAAGAGCAGCCACATTCGAATTCTACCCAAAGGAGGAAAACACCAAGCACCTTAACTCAGCTGAAATAACTGATCAAATTTGACGGATCACCTGAAGTATAAATACCTAGGGCCAGATGTTCAAAGTGGCATCAGCAGAGATTTAGCTGTATGCAAAGTTGCTAGCATGTGTTGTTTTTGCACTCTATCCCTCGTGCACGGAAGAGATGGACTTTACATGTGTAAAACCCACTTGTGTTCAATTCTCATGAGCTGTGGGCAGGTAAATTCCATCATCTGCATACACAAATGAGGGACTGCAGCCACACTGTGCAAGACTCAGTACCCTGTGTCACTGTACTGCTCCTTTGGTGCTAGGCAGGGCACAGGGATTGAAGATCTGTCAATGATAGATGCTATCGTGGTCAAAATGTTTGAATTCAGCCTATACAGCAGCTTCCACTGCTGGAACCCCACAGGTGGTGCTGTATTGCACATGGGATTGTTGCCAGGATAGATGCATCCAGATTGCATAAACTGAAAGCATGGGCCAGATTTTCTTCCTCATTCCAATTTTTTGGTGCTGCTTAGCACCATGCAGATCTGTTTGTCATTGGCCAGCGGAGACGTCCCTCATCAAGTGGGAATTTTTAGCTGGTGTAAAATCAGTCACTTATGCCAGCGTGGTCCCAGCATAAGGGGTCTGCCAAGAATGAGAGGGGAGCATAGGTGAAGCACCACTGCTTTCCACTGGGACAGAGACAGGCAGAGAACTGGGGGGTCATAACCAGGTCCCTCCTGAGCCAAACAGAGCTTGCCCACAGCAGAGATTCTGGCCCCGAGGTTTTCAAATTGGACCCCAATTCTTGGGGCTCACTGCTGGCTAACAAACTTCAGTTGCTTAGAGCAGCAGCATAATAAGGAAATTGCTAAAACATCTTCCTCCAGGGGAAACCCACCCACAGCCCAGATACTGTGAATTTCTGAGCAGTGTGATCGGCAGGACATGCTCATCCCCAGTGCCACACTGGAGGCTAATCCAGCATAATGGAATAGTTGGGGTAGCCTCTGTAGCCGTAACACTCCCTCCCATGGGTGAGATGGACAGGATGATCCACATAGCAGTGAATCCATCAGCCCTAACCTTGCCTGACCCCAAACCACTTTCCTATGGCCACACAGGGAACTTCTGTATAGCTAGACTCTACTCGTATGGGGGGTAGACAACCCATACACTGCCTCCTGAAATCCTCTGCCCTCTCAGCAGGGCAACTACACTTGTTCTGCTCCAAGAAGGGTTCTGCACCTGTGGTGGGCGAAGCAGAGTTTTCCTTCAAATGAACAGTGAGTGGCATAACCATATCTCTGTAGGGTGCATCAGAGAGAATGTTGTCATCAGCACCCAAACTGTAGTGGGGTTCTGGGTATTTCTGAAATGAGATGCATTTGTCAGCAAGATATTCTAATGGAAATGAAGAGCATTACAGGAGGACATTTAATATCTCGAGTGAGCGACAGAAAAATGACAGCCTAATTTCATGTTTCATTTTTAGCAGCATTATTCTGAATGGTAGGATAATACTTAGTTAACTGATTAGCCCTGTTCTCGTTTCAGATAGTGGGATGCACTCAAGAAAGGTAGAACAAAGAGACAATTACTCTGTGTGTGTGCGTGTGCACGTGGGCATGTTTTAATCATAACCAATGGGCAACATTTATATTTTAATTTAGATTTTAAACTGTAAACTTTTATTGATTGTTGGTGAACATGATAATAAAAGGAAGTACTGCTAACAATGCATGGTACAATGTGTGTGCATTTAGCGGGATTTGCATATTCATGAATACCTTTTAATTAAACTTAATTTAGGTTAAAGGCAGACAAAATCATATTAGAAATCAGGCGAAAATTAGGGTGACTGATCATTGGAACAAACTACCAAGGGAAGTTGTTGGGTTCTCCATCTCTTGATATCTTCAAATCAAGACAGGGTGCCTTTAGCCAAACAAAAGTTATTGAGCTCAATACAGCAGTAAATGGATGAAATTCTATGGTCCGTGATATACAGGTGGTCAGATAAGGTGATCTAATGGTCCCTTCTGGCATTAAAATATATGACTATGAAAAATTAAAATTACCAAATGTATACAGAAAACGGGTGCATGTGATGATAATAGCACGATTCAATATTGCTGTGTTTTGGTTTTGGTTTTGTTTGGTACGTTATTATGGGCAAAAACTGGCTCATGCAATGTAACTCTAGAGTAGGACCTGCTCATAACAGAATCTGACACAATGTAATTCTGCTTATAGTGCAGTGAAGCTGTAGAGTTGCTTCAATGCAAATAAACAGACTTGCATTCCTCTCATGCTAAATTAAAGCCAAGATTTGCAACAGAGACTAATAATTATGGATGGCTCCATTTTTGACCTTAAGGAGAAAGCAGAGCTTGCTTGTCCTCAAACTGAGTACATAGAAGTCGTAATGCTTGGTAGAGGCCAACTTAATGAAGAGTCCTTCTGGCCCCCATGGGCGAGGGCTAGTTCAAGGGACAGTGTCAGATTGCAAATCACGGTGTTCTTTTTCAACCACATTCTCTCCCTAGAAAGCTGCATGTATCCAGACATGGTTCAAAGGTGGATTTATAGTCAGCTGTTCAACTTGCGTAAGCTGTTCCCTTATTTATCATATCAAGATCTCACAGCAGAAATACATGCCCTCATGACCACGAGGCCTGATTACTGTAATTCCCTCTGAGCAGGGCTTACTGCCTAGCTTCAACGACGCTTCCAGCTCGTTCAGAATGAAGTAGCACATTTGCTCACTGGCTTGAGCTATTGTACCTATTATGAGCACCTGCGTTCTTCACACTAGCTGCCTTTATATCTATCTAGGGGGATTTGACTTTGAGCTGACGATGTTGACTTTTAAAGCCTTTACTGGGTTAGCCCCTGCCAATATTCAGAACATCTTTTGTGAGCCGTGTCCTGATGAGAATCTGCACTCAGACGTCATCCACTGCTTTTGGATTCCTACCATGGGTCTTAAATCAGCTACTGATTAGGTCATTGCTGTACTTGATCATAGGACGCACAACATGCTTCCCCATTTCATTAATCTAGAATGCTCTCCCCCCACTCTGAAAACTTTGCTATTCAATTATCTTTTCTCAATCTGACCAATTCCACTTTCCCTTCTTTCCTCTCCTTCTTTGATTCGCACTATCCCTGTACTGGTTTCATCTGTTAAAGCTTTTCAAGGAAGTAAGTTTTAGGATGTTGTACAACATCACAAGCAATTTGCAGGGGGGTGGTTGGAATTCTTATTAATAAATCAATTGCTAATTATTAATAAATGGCAATCTTGTATGTTTTTGATAGGATTTATTTTCCTTTCCCATTGCCCACTCCCTTCCTGATCACAGGGCCCTGTGTTAATCCAAGCCTGATCTTAATTCTTCAGAAACAACATCTGTGGAGATTAAGGTCTGTAGATGACACCCTAATCAGTACCTGTCAAACACTGCAGGGGGGGGGGGGCCTCAGGGAGCAGGAAGATGAGACTGCTATTTGACAAGAGTAAAGAGATTTGAATCCAGCCTGAACTGGGACACAGCTACATATCAGACCCGAACTCCTTCAAAATTAGCAGCTCATGTATGTCTGTAAAGTGCCAGTGGATGGAACATGGAACGGGGACTCAGGAGACCTAGGTTCTAGTCCTTGCTGTGTGACCTGAGCCAAGTCAATTCTTCTTTCCATGCCCCTCTTTACCCTTTATTTGTCTTGTATTTGAAGCAATGATGACCATTTGGAATTTAATCTTCTCATAAAATAGCATTTGGTGGGCAATCTGATTCACTGAGATGTTGAAATGTCCACGTATCTTTGTACTGCCAGAGAGTTTATGTATGGGCGACATGCTTTTTTGCTGTTAGAAGTCATATCCAAGGATTCTATCGAGTTCTGCCAGGATTTTAAGTATTCTCAAACTATTTCTGACAGTAGATGTTCACCAGTGGCTATTGTGTCATCTCCAAAGGGGTCTTCTTGGAATTTTCATCTGTAAGCCTCATGCAGTACGGCTGACTGGGATGTTAGGTCAGGTGGCTATTCTGTCCAATAACCATCAGGTATGTTTCTCCTACCAGAGTATAAGGTGTTTGCATCTATCAAGCTAGATCTTACAGCCCCCTTCTCCATGGAGGAATTGGCTGCCAGAATCAATGCTCTAAAAACAGGGAAAGCAGCAGACCTAGCATGTTCAATACCTGTCTCATCCAGCATGAGATACTGAAAATCTGGCACCAAAGCCTGGTAAGGAACTATCCAACTAAAAAAACTTTCCACCTACCTCACTCTTGTGTGATATCGTAAAAGTGATTGATCGCTGCCTTACACCAGTTATTGAACCACTTCTTATCAACAAACAGGCCAGTGTTTGCCCGGGTTGGTCATGCACTTGACAGCTTCTGAACTTGACACAACATCTTGAAAGATGGATAGAAAGGAGACTTGATTACGGGAGTGGTGTTTGTTGGTCTCTCAGCTGCCTATGATACCGTCAATCATTGCAGGCTCCTTGCCAAAGTGCTAATGAGAATGAAGAACCTCCACAAACTTAATACAGACCATATTGGAGGAACAGAAGATTCTTTGTGAACTTTTGTGGCAAACAGATCTGAGGGCGCCAACAGAAGAATGACCTCCCACAACACAGAGTCTTTGCACCCACATTACTCAACATCTACACAAACCACCAGCCAAACTATCCTGGTACAGGGTATTTTACCTACGCAGATGATCTATGCGTCACCATCCAGCACAAGGAGTGTTTGACATGTTAGAGAGTACGAGGACAAGTACGATGCAGCTAACCAACTGCATGCAAACCCAGCAAAGGCGCAAGTCTCAAACACTGAGGAGCCAAGCCCAAACTCAACTAGAGCTGGCTTGGGGGCAAAATTTACTGATTTCATGAATCCCATACGCCTTAATGTTACTGTCAACCACCTGCTCTCCTTTACAGCTCACATCGAGAAATCTAAAGCCAAGTTTAGCATATAAAATAACATTCCCAGCAAGATGGTTACATCAAAGTGGGGTTCAGACCCATTCACGCTGAGATCAACAGCACTGGCACTTTGCTACTCCACTGCTGCATACGCCTATGCAATGTGAACAAGACCCCGACATGCAAAGAAGATAGACCTTGAACTTAACATCTCCTGCTGGTAAATCACAGAATGCCTTAAGTACAGTCGAGTGCACAAGGCAATGCACAGATACAAGATACCCGCTATATAACACTGACATTGAGTCAACTGAAGTCATAATACAGTTTTCTTGTCACTGTTAAACCCCAAACATTGTCATTTACACAGATAAAGGGTGAGTTATGGCAAAAAAAGAGTAGAGAACAACCCTGCAGCCTGTGAGTTACAGCTCCCACTTGTCAAAACCTACCACCCAGTGCATAAAAACCCTGGACTACATGACATTGCCTCAATTGATGCCACACTGGAGTTGGCCCATCTAAAGACATAATGAGCAAATGGAGCTACATCATGGGACCCATACCTGTGTTTGTGGTAGAGAGCTTTCTATGATGCCATGGTTGAGCATGAATGTACTTCCAGTGACTTGGCAGAGTGCAATGATCGGGCAATTGCATGTGCACAGATGTGGTGGGAAGCAGTATGAGGAGACAATAAGAAGAAATTGTCTCACCTATTTAGACTTCTAGTTCTTGAGAAGGGACTGTCTCCTATTCCATGTTTGTACAGTACCTAGCACAATGGTGCTGTGATCTCAGCTCAGGCATGTAGGTGTGCCCGGAGAATACAAAGAATGATTATAATCACATGTGGAGAAGACGTGGCAAGGGCTGTTGTACTGAAGGGAGAACACGCTTAGATCATGTTCCCCCTTTCTCCTTCTCTGTCTTTTCTTTTTTTTCCTTTTTCAGTATTTTTTCCTATTGAATTTAAACCAGTGGTTTTCAACCTTTTTTTATTTGTGGACCCCTAAAAGCTTTCAGGTGCGGACCCCTTTGAAAACCTTAGACGTAGTCCACTGCTGGCCCCCAGAGGACCGCACAGGTTTAAAAACCAGTGATTTAAACAATGATTTCTGCTATTAAAAAAGAGCAGCTTAGCACCCTTCGCTTTCTGAAGCTGCTGGTGCCCCTCTAGCTGTTCTGAAGTTACTTATAGTCTCATGAGAGAAAACTGCTGGAAGAAAGTGGGGTAAAGCCCAGCAGAGGGGAAAGGACGCCACACATTCAACTGCCGACAGCAAAAGATGAGCCTGTCTGTGATTTCTAGATGCCATACTTTCCTGGGGAGATTTGCTGTTAAGGCCTGACCCTTCAGAAAGCTTCATTATAGTGATTGCTTGATAATCCCCTCCCTGTTATTCCCACAGTATGGTGTATGACGACTAGGAAACAGACACATTGTTCTGTCCTGCTGTCCTTTGATCTGCTCTAATCCTGTTAACTGTTCTCTTTCATCAAATCTCTCCCCACCCCCAACACACACACAGCATGCCCTTCCAGCCTTCTGCCTGATTAACTCTGCTCTCCCTTCATTTGCACTGGAAGCAGCATTATGTGAATTACTTACTGGTTAATGCTGATTCTCTGTAGAAAGTGAACAGGGTGACACCATCCGACAGCACAGGAACAGTCACTCTGAGCATCTGTGGGTTGAGTCAAAGCTGCATGACAAAACCAGATACTTCCAGGTCCTGAGATGTATCACTCTGGACAATTCTAAACAATCTGGTTTCCAATTTCCTTACATGCATAAATAATTTAGGAAGTGGCCACATTTACAAGGCCATTCCCTGTCCCCACATCCTTGTTCTTAGAGGTCCGGGCTCTGTGTGGGCTTTAATACAGGTTAGCTAGGCTCTAACATCTAGTGATTTCTCCATGTGACTGACATGAACAGGGCCTTGTGGAAAGCAGTTATGTGGCTTCACAAATGGCTCCATAATTTACTTGTCATCCAGAAGTCTCACAAGCCTCACTTCACGCTGCAGCAAACCAAAATGTGTCTGTTTCCTGCCAACTCCTCAGTGTGTCCCTGCCCTTTGCAGGAACTTTGCAGGAGGGGAACAGTGTGGCACTGGGGGGAGGGGGACAGGGGGAAAGGAACAGGCCACAGCAGGAGGGGCAGCAGGAGCCAAGGCCCAGATCCTCAGAGATTGAAGCTAGAGCTCCCAAATTTCAGCCCAGTGTTTTAACCTGAGGACCATCCTTCCTCTCTCCTGAGCCTCGCCAGTGTATGTGTGATCAGAATCAGACCCTAGACAGCTAGCTGAAGAATACAGAACATATGCATTATCGTAAAAAAGCAATGAGTTCAACAGCTGAATAAAAGTCACACTTCAGCATTAAGTCTGAACAAGGGCTAGACCCAGACCAAACCCTCAGAGATGAAAAGTCCCAGACTCTGGTGAAGTTCTGCTCCAGACCTGAATTTGGTGGCTGCAGCCATATCTCTGTAATGAGATGAACCAAAATCCTTGATGTGAAAACCTCTGAGTTTTGTGTCTTGGCCCTGTCTCATGTAGGACTCAGTTATGCTCCATGGACTTCAGTGAGCCACGGATTTCACCCTAGGAATCTAATGCTGCAGTTCAGGATGGCAACAGTTCTACCTGAGCAAGGACTGCTCTATATTTCCCCAGGACAAGATTTCTTTTCTACCTGTCCTGTGAGTGGGTCTCACACAGGAGAAGTGGGGATCTATTTCTTCAGATGCTGTTTTTCTAACTGGAATACAGTCAAGTTCATTTAAGCTGCTGTGACACTCTTGAAAGATCGTCTAATCCATTTGCCATGGACGGAAGCTCTGTAATAAAAATGACAGCTCATGAAGAGGAGAGAGAGAAGGCGGGCGGCAGCGAGAACCCAAGCAAGCACATGCAGATTAATACACAAGCAGTCAAGTACCTTTGGGTTACCGGAGTATCTGCAGCATTTGGAATATTGATGGCTTCCCTCACTTTGGGCAGCATTAGCCAGCTCCAGGACCCCAGCTGAGCTGGAATTGCAAGCAGACTGCACCACTGTGCTTCCATTCTGAGTAGGTTCTTCCATCAAGGTTTTGCAGACCACCAGAGTTATGACCTTGTGTGTGCAAAGTGATTTGAACACACACACATAACATATAAGAACATAAGAACATAAGAACATAAGAACGGCCATACTGGGTCAGACCAAAGGTCCATCTAGCCCAGCATCCTGTCTACCGACAGTGGCCAATGCCAGGTGCCCCGGAGTGAGTGAACCTAACAGGTATGATCGAGCGATCTCTCTCCTGCCATCCATCACCCCCCTCTGACAGACAGAGGCTAGGGACACCATTCATTACCCATCCCGGCTAATAGCCATTTATGGACTTAGCCTCCATGAATTTATCCAGCTCTCTTTTAAACCCTGTTATAGTCCTAGCTTTCACAGCCTCCTCAGGTAAGGAGTTCCACAGGTTGACTGTGCGCTGTGTGAAGAAGAACTTCCTTTTATTTGTTTTAAACCTGCTGCACGCCAATTTCATTGAATGGCCCCTAGTTCTTCTATTTTGGGAACAAGTAAATAACTTTTCCTTATTCACTTCCTCCACACCACTCATAATTTTATATACCTCTATCATATCCCCCCTTAGTCTCCTCTTTTCCAAGCTAAAAAGTCCTAGCCTCCTTAATCTCTCTTCATATGGGACCCGTTCCAAACCCCTAATCATTTTAGTTGCCCTTCTCTGAACCTTTTCTAGTGCCAGTATATCCTTTTTGAGATGAGGAGACCACATTTGTACGCAGTATTCAAGATGTGGGCGCACCATGGATTTGTATAAGGGCAATAAGATATTCTCCGACTTATTCTCTATCCCCTTTTTAATGATTCCTAACATCCTGTTTGCTTTTTTGACTGCCGCTGCACACTGCGTGGATGCCTTCAGAGAACTATCCACAATGACTCCCAGGTCTTTTTCCTGATTGGTTGTAGCTAAATTAGCCCCCATCATATTGTATGTATAGTTGGGGTTATTTTTTCCAATGTGCATTACTTTACATTTATCCACATTAAATTTCATTTGCCATTTTGTTGCCCAATCACTTAGTTTAGTGAGATCTTTTTGAAGTTCTTCACAGTCTGCTTTGGTCCTTACTACTTTGAGCAGTTTAGTATCATCTGCAAACTTTGCCACATCACTGTTTACCCCTTCCTCCAAATCATTTATAAATAAGTTGAATAGGATCGGCCCCAGGACTGACCCTTGGGGAACACCACTAGTTACCCCTCTCCATTCTGAAAAAGTTCCATTTATCCCTACCCTTTGTTCCCTGTCTTTTAACCAGTTTTCAATCCATGAGAGGATCTTCCCTCTTATCCCATGGCAGCTTAATTTACGTAAGAGCCTTTGGTGAGGGACCTTGTCAAAGGCTTTCTGGAAATCTAAGTACACTATGTCCACCGGATCCCCCTTGTCCACATGTTTGCTGACCCCTTCAAAGAACTCTAATAGATTAGTAAGACACGATTTCCCTTTGGAGAAACCATGTTGACTTTTGCCCAACAATTTATGCTCTTCTATGTGTCTGACAATTTTATTCTTTACTATTGTTTCAACTAATTTTCCCGGTACGGACGTTAGACTGACTGGTCTGTAATTGCCAGGTTCACCTCTAGAGCCCTTTTTAAATATTGGCGTTACATTAGCTATCTTCCAGTCACTGGGCACAGTAGCCGATTTAAAGGATAGGTTACAAACCCTCGTTAATAGTGGCGCAATTTCACATTTGAGTTCTTTCAGAACTCTTGGGTGAATGCCATCTGGTCCCGGTGACTTGTTACAGTTAAGTTTATCAATGAGTTCCAGAACCTCCTCTACTGATACTTCAATTTGTGACAATACCTCAGATTCGTCACCTACAAAAGACAGCTCAGGTTTAGGAATCTCCCTAACGTCCTCAGCCGTGAAGACTGAAGCAAAGAATTCATTTAGTTTCTCTGCAATGACTCTGTCATCTTTAAGTGCTCCTTTTGTATCTCTGTCATCCAGGGGCCCCACTGGTTGTTTAGCAGGCTTCCTGCTTCTGACACACACACACACACACACACACACACACACACACACACAGAGTTATGTAAGTGCTGAATAGTCGATATGCTAGGACGGTACTGGACCACCTCTTCCAAATCTTTCTTGTCTGTATCTGTGTCTCTGGGAGTGCTTTGGTTCAGAGCATGCCCATTACATGAAATCCCTGTTTGTCATCCAGTTTTACATCTGGTGATTTAGACAGCCCGTGGAGGAAACTAGCGTCAGATTTTGTGATGATCTGATGAAATCCTGAATTCAGAGGAAGCAGAGAAAACAAGAAACTGAAACTAACAGGATCTGGTCAGAGCTCAGGCTCTGAACTATGCAAGAGAGGGGTTACTGCATTAGATACAAGCTTCACAAGAGAAAGGGGTCAGCTCTGGAAACGGTCACCATGCTGAACTGGCTCTGGCAGGAAGGTGAAAGTTCACCAGGTTCAGCATGTGGGTGACTATCACATGCAGTGGGTTGTCAAGGGATCATGAGATCTTGTTTCTTTCAACAGTGGCTACATTCCAAAACAGCTCTCTCCCGGTCTTGAGACCCGTAGGCCTGCAGTACTCAGAGAAAGTAGCACTCAGGCACATAAGGGTTGTATATCTCAGCCTGCCAAGGCCCTAAAGAAGGACTCAAGGCATGATAAGACCCAAAAGGAAGGACTTAAAAATTATAAAGAGACAGGTAAGTGAGATAGTATCTTTTATTGGACCAACCGTTGTCTCTCTGCTATCCTGGGACCAACACGACTACAACAACATTGCATACTCAAAAATAATACTCAGGCAGGAAGCTTAAAATGACACAGGATCTTTCCTTATGTATAAATAGCTCCTCCAAGAACCTCAGTGTCATGATTTTTTATTTCTAATGTAACTGTCACCAGTCAATGTGAGGCACAGCAAATTTCTCCCAAATGTAAGGCATCTTGGGACTACAATGAGATAAGTGCATGTGAGAGGCATAGCAAGCACCACAGAAACGGAAAGGAAGGTATTTTTGTGTGTGTTTATAGCAATTAGAGCCCAACAATTTGGAAGTTGTTCTAAAGCCCACGATAGGCCATACATGAAAATCAATAAATAACATTACAGTCAAACAGAAATCCAGAACTATAGCACAGCCCTGCTGTCATTTCCTCCCATATCTGTCCCCTACAGTCTGCCCACACCTCTCTGACAGCTCCCTTCGGGCCCACATTGTAGTAGATGCTGAGTAGAGCTGATTGGGCTATTCATATGCCATATATGTGAAGGATAGCCCCTGTTGGCCAGTGGTCCATAGACCGATGGAGACATTTGCAGATTGTTTTGCTATTCACAGTTGTTCTACTCCAATAAGGGAGCGCACTAGGGGATTCAGTCTCCGCTATGGCAGTGGTGTCGGCAGGTCCACACCCAGGCAATCAAGACAGGATGTGTGTACAAACTGCAGACCCTTGGAATGGCAGGGCCTTATTTGGCCACATAGAACTAAAACTGGCACTGCCAAGAGCCAGGAAACAGAGGAAATCTGCTGGGAAAGCCTGATCTCCATGAGATTTCTAGGCTATTTCCACAGATCCATAAGTTTTGGGAAAGGATTCTTAATTTAGGGTGTTTCTCTGGAATGAACCGTCCCCTTCCAGATCTTCCGAGGATCATCTGTTCCATTAATGACCTCTGCAACCACCTACAATTTCAGGATCAAGCTTTCTCCTCTGACCCGCCATCGCTGTGGTGAATTCTAAGCAGCAGTGACATCTAGTGGTGTGGAACGGAATGTGCTAGGTTTGCAATAAAGGCTGTGGGACTCAGGGAAACCTCAGGGGCTGAAGTTCACTAGCATGGCCCTTCTGTTGTTAAAAAGAAATAAGCATGGTGAATCACAAATGAAGCTCTTTGGTGTCACCCTATTATCAGCTATCCCTGGGGCTGAACAGTTTTAACAAGACAGAATCTGTGATCTGTAGAGGATGTTTGCATTAAAAATTGAAACACAAACTAAAGAAAATGACAGGAAAATAAGAAAAATCCAGTTCTTCTATTCAAAGAAGCATTAAATGACTTACTCTCAATCCCATCTCAGTCGGATCCTCCATTGCCCACTGATCCTCCCACAAACACCTTTGCACTTTCTTCCATGCTGTCCCTTATGCGTGGAATGCCCTCCCTGGAAAAAAATCTGTAAACCCACTTCATCTTCCTCTAAATCCCTCCTGAAGCTTCACTTCTGCCATGATACCTACACAAAACAAGCACTAACACCAACAAAACCACCACACCTGTAAACGGAGCACACAGCTGGTCTGAAAAAACATACCTGTCTTAATGCTACACCAGCTTTCCTCCCACATCACCACCTTTCATCTTTCTGCAATGTACTGTCTTTAACTCACATCTCTTTGGGGCAAGGACTATCTTTTACTATATCCTGTACAGTTCTTAACACAATGGGTCCCAACCTGCATGGGACCTCTAGGCAACTGTAATACAGAGAATACATGCTAATAATAAAACAATAATAATAATAATAATACATTAATTAATAACAAAGTCTCAGAATTCATTGCTTAAGTATGGTCACACACACACACTGATCACTGGTATTAAAGAAGATCAATATTGGCATGACTAAGTGCTGCTCTAAGCTTTGCTCTGCCCTTTCACATAAGTTTAGAGTCCTCAGACTTCAGGACGTCACTACCATGCTAGCAATGTTGCCCCATGATCCATTTATGCTGAAGCAATACAGCTTCATCTACCTGCCACAAATAAACTGAGATAATTACACCTGTGTGAGTCATGAAACTTTGGCGTCATGTGCAGAGGGTGGTTCAGGTAATTCAGTAGGTAGACCAGGAGAACAAAACAAGTCTATTGGTGTAAAAAAAACACACCTTTTTTTCTGCCCCCAAAGGAACGATGATCTCATGAGTTTCTGCAGATCTTGTTACTGTAGCTGTTCCTCAAGAGTAACGCCTTGATGGTGCCAAGGACAGCTAACAAATGTAATGCATCTTTTTTCTTAGTTCAGCATGCAGTAGCTATGGATTCCTGAAGGAATGAGGTCAATGACCACTCTTTACATTCTGCTTTTAGAGCTGCAAACATCCATCAGGAGTCCAGTCTCGGAACACCAGAAAACCTCTTCTCCCCTTACTCTTTAGAATAGGGTGTTTCAAACAATGATCAGCTGGCACCATTATTGGGGAGGGCGGTGTCTGCGGGGAAGAGTCAAGTGAAGCCACTTGCGCACCTCTGCCTAGGAGCCGGACCTGCTGCTGGCCGCTTCCAGGGTGCAGCACTGTCCATGGTACCAGGGCAGGTGAAGTACCTGCCTCTGCACCCTGGCTGTGCTGATGACCAGGAGCCACCAGAGGTAAGTTTGTGCCCTAACCCTGCACCCCATCCCCAGTCCAGAGGCCACCAAATCTGCAGCCTGTGCTGCACCCCCAGCCCAGAGTCCTGAACCACTCCCACAACCTTATCCCCTGCCCCAGCGCTGAGCCCCTCCCACACCCTGGACCACTCATCCCCAGGTCGCGGGCATCAACAATTTTCTTCAACTGGGTCCCCAGAAAAAAAGTTTGAAAACCACTGGTCTAGCTGATAGGGCACCAGAATGGGAGTAACTAGACAGGCGGGATACTTAATCTCATGCAGATCAGTTTCCCCTCTCTTAGTGATCTAAGGATGATAAGAGCATAGACCCGTTCAAATCACCATACTGACATACTTAATCCTCACAAGTGCTGGGGCATCACTATTCTTCTATTATGATACATGAAGTAATCTTGGGCAGGTGTAAAGGCACCCAGTGACAGAGCCAGGATCAGAAAAAAGGGTTGCCTGGTGTATTCTCCCCCCTTCCCCTCCGTGCTCTTGCCTCCTGACCACTCCAACTTTTAACGCTAATCATCTCCTATTATTAAACCCCTAGGAGGAACTCAGCCATCCGCAGCTGAGCAAGTTGCACCTATTCAATTGCCCCCAAAAAATATGTATTTGAAAGAAGTACATGTAAATGCCTGACGCTGCAGAAAAGCTTGTTTGAGGGGTGGAGATTTCTAAAGAGGAGCTTATTTTCCAAACACTGCCAAGACCAGTGAGTGTTAGGCTACTGATTTGCTGAGCAAAACTGTCTGCATAAAATGAAACCTGCCTGAGGCTTGTTGGGATAAACTTACACACCCTGATTAGCCTGGAACTCTAGCAGTGGCAATGGGGGGGGGGCAGGATGCCCCCTCCAGCCCAATTTACATGCCCTGCCCCGTACCCTGCTGCATTACCTCCAGAACCTTTAAATTGTGCAACCCCCTATCAACAGTTATGCATCATCTCTGAATTCTGGGAATTTAAAGGAAGAAATGAAGTGTAACTCTACTTGTTTGTATGGGCCAGGCCAGTCCATCCAGACTTTTCAATCAGGCTTGGGAAATATGCCATCCACTCCTTCCACTCTGCTGCCTCCAAGCACGCACAATGGGCACACTTCCAGAGTCTAGCAGCGAGAATGCTGACTTGATTGGATTTGAATCACCAAGGCACTTGGCAACACTTATTTGTCAAATGAAATAGAAGTCATAGATGTGAGGACCATAATTAAGGGAAGAATAGAACCTTATGGAGACAACTAAGTCACTGAATCCTAAATCATAAATATTTCTGCCCCAGTTACCTGCTAAATAAAAAGTTCATAGACGTTCAGCAGCTCAACTGATTACTTCCTGAAATAACAGGAGACAAGTTATTGGCCTTTTCATTCCTTAAAGGTACAGAACAGTATCCCAAAGTTAGTGAATTCAGTAGTCTTGAAAGCTATCAGGTTGACATCCCTGGAGTCTGAAGTCACCTATTCACCCACAGGACAAGTACAGCATGAACAAGTGTAGCTTGTCCACCAATATGCCTCAACTCTGTTTAAGCGGGACCACCTCTAGGAATGAGCAGGGTATTCAGCTTCAAATATCCCTTCTAGGGTGAGCAGATGTCCCGATTTTATAGGGACAGTCCCAATTTTGGGGGCTTTTTCTTATATAGGTTCCTATTACCTCCCAACCCCTCCCCCAATTTTTCACTCTTGCTGTCTGGTCACCCTAATCCCTTCAGTCCTTGATATCGCTGCTAAGACTGTCAACTGTGGTGTGACATTAGTACAAGAGCAAGACCATCAATCCATTTCACAAGATCATCGAACTGCCATGATTTGGTGACAACATTTAATCACAAATGACCTAGACTCCATTTGAATCTGGGGGTGAAAGGCTCAATAGCCGATTACCACATGGTGATATTTTACCAATCTGACTATTAACATTTTGTTTCCAATTCTTTTTCAAGCACCTACGTGCTGATGAGCAGATCCCCTCCTGCTCCAAGTTAACAGAAACTTCATGGGAGTTAACCGCAACGGTCTGTCAAAGATAATGCTCCATTCTGTTCTCCACTGCGTGCTCTTTATCTTATCCATCCATGAGGATATAGCCAGGGCTAGTTAAAAGAAACAAATTGCATGAGTAGAAAACCACTGGTGATACACAAAAATCCTCCCTTTCTGCTCAGCTGGGATCACAGAGTGCTGGAATATGAAGCTTCAGAGAGGCACAGTTAGGTTTCAAGTCCTCCGGCTATTCATTGAACAGACAAGACTCTCAACCTACAAAGGGCACCTCAGTGTCAATGGGCTAGAGGTGAAACATGGATGGATGAAGAATCCAGATCTGATGTAGCCCAAGACTTTCAGGCCTTTTCATACTGAAGGGAAGGGCAAATTAGGGGAATGTTCAATTCATCTTCTCCGTGCACAATTAATTTATCCATGGAAAAAGACATCCCTTAAATAAACGTTTTGGTTATATAAATACATCACGTCTATGCTTTGCATCAACTTTATTCTCATTAAAAACTCTGTGCTGTATTTCACTGGCAGTGCCCCAGAGGAACAGGTACAAAAAACCCCAAAAGAACTCCACAAGTATGGGGAGGGGAAGAAGGGAGAGAAATTGAAGAGCACAAAAATAAGGGAGAGAAAGAAAATATGCTATCATCTGGGGGGGGCGGGAGGTGATATAAATTCAAATGCATCCTTGTGATAATCAGAGACTAAGAAAAAGTCTGTCATAGACTCTGCAAACCTATATGTGACAGATGTGAGATCTTGGAAGCATTGAAACTTCAAATGACTAATACGGAGATATGCCTGACTCTATGGGTTGAAGGATTAGTCATAAACTTGTGTACCTATAAATGTTATATGTATCTCTGTGAGCTAGGGATTGCAGTCTAGCCCCCTGTGGAAGGATTACCAAGCTTCTTCCGGAAACTAAAGCTAGTGGATGAGTTACATGGGATTTCACAAAACTGGGTGACTGGGCAACAAAATGGCAGATAAAATTAAATGTTGATAAATGCACAGTAATGCACTTTGCAAAACATAATACCAACTTCCCATACAAAATGACGTGGTCTAAACTAGCTATTACCTCTCAAGAAAAAGATCTGGGAGTCATCGTGGTTAATTCTCTGAAGGCGTCGGCAGCGGCAGTCAAAAACCAGAATATTAGGACTCATTAGCAAAAGAGCGGTAAGAAGACAGAAAATATAATGCCACTATATAAATCCATGATGCACCTACATCTTCAAAATTGCATGCAGTGCTAATCGCCTCATCTCAAAAAATCATATTAGAATTGGAAAAAGTACAGAAAAGGGCAACAAGAGAGATTAGTGGTATGAAACAGCTTCCATGTGAGAAGAGATTAAAAAGACTGGGACTAAGAAAAGAGACGACTAAGGGGGGATATGAGCGAGGTCTATTAAATCATGACTTGTGTGGCGAAAGTGAATAAGGAAGTGTTATTTATCCTTCACACAATGCAATTAATAGGCAGCAAGTTTAAGACAAACAAAAGGAAGTATTACTTCTCACAAGGCACAGTCAACCTATGGAACTTGTTACCACGGGATGTGGTGAAGGCCAAAAGTATAACTGGGTTCCAAAAAGAATTAGCTAAGTTCTTGGAGAATAGGACCATCAATTGCTATTAGCCAAGATGGTCATGGATGTGTAACCCTGTGCTCTGAATGTCCCCAAATCTCTGGCTGCCAGAAGCTGGGACTGGGCAATAGCGGATGGATCACTTGATAAGCTACCATGTTCTGTTCATTTCCTCTGAAGCATGTGGCACCAGCCACTGTGGGAAGACAGTATATGGGGCTAGATGGTCTGATCTGGAATGGCCATTTTTATGTTCTTAATTACTTCAGATCCCAAGATAAGTAAACTCCTCTAGAGATGTTCCATCTCTGACAGATACTGCAATTTTCTGCAGTATCTTTGGGATATGGTGTGAATTAAGTTTAAATAGCCTTGGAGTCCATTGTATTATAAATACAGAGTTTATGTATCATTGTGGAATTGTATGTAACTTCTATAGGGGGGAGATGTGACCTGGGTATGAACTTCAGAGGACTATTTGAAACAATGTATGAGAGAAGAATGAACCTATGGGACGAACAAGATTAGGTGACTTTCCAAGGAAACTGCTAGTGGGAGGTGAATGCTAATATACCCCCTGTGATTATGCAAGAACTCAGCCTTTTGAAGCTTCCCTGAGCAGGGGACCTTTGTCTGCTGATTACTGCTTCCCAGGGTTCCAAGATTAAAGGCCCAATTGCATAAAGGAGTGACTCAGATTCATGTGTGTGCTTGTTCTAAGCTAACAGCTGTTATGAATTTATAACCACAGAAAACCCTCTTGGCGGTATTTGAAGGACTGATCACCTGCCAGAGCTCTTGCTGGAGGTGGTGGGTGATGTCAAGTAAGCTTATTAGCATGTGTGTCGGCTCTTTTATCATTTTAATATGTTTTTGCTGTAATACTCTCACCTTAAGAATAAATGTGCTTACTTATAAAGGGCTGGGTGATCATTTATAACTACTGGAAACTAACTCAGGAGAAACCAAAAAGTGCAGACATTGGCCTGTCTAGGCAATCTGGCTTGCTGGGGATAACGCGGTGTAGGCGGTGAACTGGGCAGCCTGCAAAAACTCCAGCCAGGAGGAAGAAAGATATGGGTCTCTACTCAAGAGAAGTGACAGCTGAGTGAGCACCCTTGCCGGACCAGGGAGGGAGAATTCCAAGTTCATTTGTCCCAAACTGTGGAGAATTGCATATATTGGCTCAGACCAGGTTCAGTCAGCTCAGCAGACAAAGGAAGGACTTGTGCCAGCCTAAACTGACTGAGTTCCTTCATCGTGATCCAAAAACTGGCAAGAGATTGTAACCAAGAGGGCAAAACCCTGCTGAAAGTGCATGAAGGACTGGAACCTGCCAGGGTCTCCATGCAGAAGATGGATAACACCTGGTAAGCCAGCATTCATGTAGACTTCTCTATATTGGCTATTTAATGCTTTCGTCCTAAAAATAAACATACAGTAAACCCTCGATTTAACGGACTTCGGATGCAACGGACAAAATTTCTAAGCAAGTCTGATGCATCCGAAATCCATTTGTCGTGGGCTGGCTGCCGGCTCCCCGCTGCCACCCGGGTCCAGGCAGCGGGCGGCCTGGCTGCCGGTTCCCGCCTGCGGGCGGGCTGCTGGCTCCCAGCTCCCGCCCGAGTCCCGCCTGCGGGCGGGCTGGCTGGCTGCCGGCTCCCGCCTGCGGGCGGGCTGCTGGCTCCCAGCTCCCGCCCGAGTCCCGCAAGCGGGCAGGCTGGCTGGCTGGCTGCCGGGTCCCGCCTGCGGGTGGGCTGACTGCCGGCTCCCCACTGCCGCCCAGGTCCAGGCAGTGGGCGGGCTGGCTGCCGGCTCCCGGCTGCCGCCCGGGTCCCAGCAGCGGGCGGGCTGCGGAGCTGCCGCCCCGACCCTGTGGCGGTCGGGCTGCTGCTCCAACAGCTCGTTTTTTTATTATTATTATTAAATAACGGACTTTTTCATTTAATGGACACCCCCTCGCCCGAATTAGTCCGTTAAATGAAGGTTTTAGTGTACTGTGCTTTGTGACAGTTGGCTGGTCACTGGTAACCACGCTCATTGCCCCTGGGAGAGAGCAGACCTGCAGGCACTTGACTGAACAACGCCACTCACAGTGAAGCTTGCAGATCCCAGCCCCCACCTAATCTCAGGTCCAAGAACAGCAGCACGACAGGTTCCCCCCCTAGGGTGTGACCCCATGTGAACTGGAATCAGATAGACATTTGCCCTAACACCTACATACACAAGCCAGCAGAGAGTTAGTCTTTTTCCATTAGTCATGTTATCACTGAGGTCAGCAGTACAGAGCACTAAAAAGATAGATTTCAGCTTAGTGCAGGGAAAGAGGACTATGCCCTCAGAAAAGTTTAATGGTAGAATAGGATTTTGTAATTCCAGCCAGGCACCTTTCAGAGCTCGGAGAGCAGGAGCCCTGAGTCTCTGGCTGCACCTACCCCCATGTAGCAAAAGACCCCATTCTTGTGCCTTTTGTCAGGGGTCCAACTATTTGTTCAAGAAAAACTAAACATAAAATTTGGTTTGAGATTATGTTCCAGCATCAGAGCATCCTTGAAATAGATGAGGGTAGGGGAAAAGCAAGAAAAGGTTTGAATCCCTATTGTGCTACATTTGAGACCATTTACTACCAGCGAGGGGCCCTGTCCTGCAACGTGTGTGCTGAAGAACTGCTGTGACTGCATGAGCACTGTTGAAATCGGCATTGCATCCAGGCAGTGAATTGCAGGTTTGGGCCTAACATCCCTCTTTCCTGATGAATTGCAGTATAGATTTAAAAAAAAAAAAATTACTAAAGGGAAAACTGACTTGCAATCACATTTCTGTCTGAAAAACGTTGCACTGATTCACATGACCACTAAGATAACTGAAGAAGTTAGTAAGGACAACTTCTCTATTTGTCTCTATTTTTTTTTCCAGCTTGTTTACTTCGTGCATTTGACAGTTCTTTGCATCAAGTCAGGGAGACATTGACCCTACAAAGCCTTATACACATGTACACTGTGATGGGTTGGATCACAGAAACCTCTCTGGGACTGCCAATTGATGTGCCTAGACTACCTCTGAGCCTCCTGCAAACAGATCCAAGTCTGAACCATGTCCCCCACAAGCTGCAAGCTTAACTGAAAACAGTTTCAGAAGTGCTCCTGTCTCCATCACTCAGATACCCAACTGCCAATGGGGTCCAGACCCCAAATAAATCTCTTTTACCCTGTATAAAGCTTATACAGGATAAACTCATAGATTGTTCACCCTCTATAACACTGATAGAGAGATATGCACAGCTGTTTCCAAACCCCGACCCCCACCCCCCCGGTATGTAAGAAATACATACTCCGGGTTAATTAATAAGTAAAAAGTGATTTTATTAAATACAAAAAGTAGGATTTAAGTGGTTCCAAGTAATGACAGACAGAACAAAGTGAATTACCAAACAAAATAAAACACACAAGTCTAAGCCTAATAAAGAAAACTTAATACAGTGAAACCTCGATATAACGGACTAATTCGGGCGAGGGGGTGTCCGTTAAAGCCGAAAGTCCGTTATTTAATAATTTTTTAAAATTATTAAATAATGGACTTTCGGCTGACAATGGACACCCCCCTCGCCCGAATTAGTCCGTTATGTCGAGGTTTTCACGGCCGGGAGCCCGGCTGCTGAGACCCTGGCGGGAGCCGTCAACCCACCCGCCCGGGTCCCGGGTCCCGGCTGCGGGGTGTGTGTGTGTGTGTGTGTGTGTGTGGTTGACAGCTCCCGCCAGGCTCCCCGCTGTGGGGAGCCGGGCGGGAACTGTCAACCCCCCCCCCCCCCCCGCCCGGCTTCCCCCTGCAGGGAGCCGGGTGTGGGGGGGAGTTGACAGCTCCCGCCGGGCTCCCCGCTGCGGGGAGCTGGGCGGGAGCTGTCAACTCGCCCGCCCGGCTCCCCGCAGCGGAGAGCCGGGCGGGAACTGTCAACCCCCCCCCCCCCGCCCGGCTTCCCCCTGCAGGGAGCCGGGTGGTGGGGGGGGAGTTGACAGCTCCCGCCAGGCTCCCCGTTGTGGGGAGCCCGGCGGGAACTGTCAACCCCCCCCCCCGCCCGGCTCCCCCTGCAGGGAGCCGGGTGGCGGGGCGAGAGCCGGCAGCCCCCGAATAACGGATTTCGGATGCATCGGAAATTTTGTCCGTTGCATCCGAAGTCCGTTAAATCGGGGTCCGTTAAATCGAGGGTTTACTGTACAGATAAAATCTCACCCTCAGAGATGTTTCAATAAGCTTCTTTCACAGACTGGATGTCATCCTACTCTGGGCACAATCCTTTCCCTTGGTACAGTCCTTGTTCCAGCTCAGGTGGTAGCTTGAGGATTTCTCATGACTGCCGCCCCCTTTGTTCTGTTCCACCTCCTTATATATCTTTTCCACAAGGCAAGAATTCTTTGTCCCTCTCTGGGTTCCCACCCCTCCTTCTAAATGGAAAAGCACCAGGTTAAAGATGGATTCCAGTTCAGGTGACATGATCACGTCACTGTAAAACTTCATTACCCATTTGCCAGCACACATGTATACAGGAAGACTTACAAGTAAACAGAGCCATCTATAGTCAATTTTGTCCTAGTGGATGGGAGCTATCAAGATTTCAAACCACCATTAATGGCCCACACTTTGCATAATTACAATAGGACCTCAGAGTTATATTTCATATTTCTAATTTCAGATACAAGAGTGATATATTTATACAAATAGGATGACTTCAGTCAGTAGATTATAAGCTTTGTAATTATACCTTACAAGAGACCTTTTGCATGAAGCATATTCTAGTTACATTATATTCACACTTATTAGCATATTTTCATAAAATCATATGGAGTGCAACATCACACACATACATAGCTCCATTGAATTCAACAAGTGTAAAGTGAAGCACAGTGCGGAAAGCTACACGTGTGCACAAGTCTTTGGAGGATCAGGTCTTCAGGCCACAATCCTATAATTAACTGAACACATATGCACCTTTGTGCCTGTATGACTCATTGACTCTAATGTGGCTCTGCAAAGCTAAAGGATGTACATACATTCATACAGGTAGTTGCAGGATTTACATATTTTGATCAGTTTCTTCTTTCTAGAAAGCCCCTTGTAAACGTCAGTAAGGAAACAGAACCACTTGTTATAAAAAGTTAAGACATTTAAAAAAAATATCAGTACATCCTGTTGAAAGAGCTCACTCTGAGAACCTGGAATTTTTTTTTAAAAGTATCAATTTAAAACAATTCAAGTGAACAGCGTATTTACCAAGTATTTTCCAATACTTGCCACAACAAGATGACAATTTCCAGGATACAGCTATTGTTATTACACCTGTACCATGATATCTCAGGATGTCATTATCCAGAATTGTAGGAGGAAGGAAGGAAAGAGTTAATCTTATATTTTCTCTGAGAAAGGGCAATCCTGAAATCCATTTATTTTCTAACTTTTCTGCCAGAGGTGTAAACGTTTGATAGCTAGTTATTCAATCAATAGTTGATCTTTTATGAAAATGTCACAAAACTCAAAGTGCAACAGATTATTGCATGTAACCAATTCATTAAAATTATTTTAATTTTCCAGGACAAATAGAAACCTAATGCCTTGATAACCTGTAGCTTATTTAATTACCTCCTGTTTGAATTCCCATCTTGGACAAACTTTGGAATCCTAAGGAAATGTACAATTTGACACTAGAACTATTGCTAAATAAATCCCTTTGTGGATGGATTTTTGGACAGATCAGACAGGAGAGGAAAGAGGAAGGTGCAGTTGTGAACCACTCTGGAGGTAGTTGTCAATCACTGTCTCTGGAGGGAGTAGTCAGGGGACAAGGAGCGGGAGGGTGGATGGGTCGGAGGTTCTGAGGGGGGCAGGAAGTGTGAGGGGGTCAAATTGGGGGCGGGGCCAGGCTGTTTGGAGAGGCACAGCCTTCCCTATACAGCCCTCCATACAATTTTGGACCCCGATGTGGCCCTCAGGCCGAAAAGTTTGCCCACCCTGGTATAAGCTGTGTCTCCACTAGGTGGATTTGCCATGTATCTATGCTGGTATATCTGTACTGGTAAACCCTTTCCAGTGTTGACAAGGCCTTAGATAAAGAGCTACTGAAAGCAGAATGAGGGGACCTATTAGGCTATCTAACCTACACACTCATAACACTGCAAGATTGTTCCTTGACTGTCTGTGTGTAACTTCTACCAGTTCCCCAAACGGACGAACACTCACACAATCTGAGGAACAATCTTGCAGTGTTATGAGTGTGTAGGTTAGATAGCCTAATAGGTCCCCTCATTTTGCTTTCAGTAGCCCTTTATCTAAGGCCTTGTCAACATTGGGAAGGGTTTGCTAGTACAGATATACCAGTTTAGCAACATAGTGGAGATACAGCTTATACTTTCCTAGTGGAGTTTATACCAATTCCCCAAAGGGAGCAAGCCATCAAAAGAACTTTTTTGTCAGCAAAACTGTGTTTATACGAGGGCATTGGCTGTATTGCTATGTTGGTCCAAGAGCAGAGGGGGCGGGAACCACACCTCTAACTAACATAGCTACACCAGCAAATCAGGCTTCAGTATCATCTACATTTGTAAACAAATTACAAACATGTTCAAAATCAATCAGAGCCCTAGCTGTTCTGCAGAAAGGTGCTGTCTACACACACCCACACCAAAGGACCAAGCCAATGAAATCAACAACAATTAGGTCAGCAGGATAAAACACTGACATCCATTAAGTCAAATTGCTTTAGGATTGCACTGGCATATACCAACTGAAGAGCAAAGAATGCTGACTTGAAACCAGCTGATCAAACGGAAACTTTTGAAGATGTCATAGCAGTAACCTCTAGAGAGGTCTTCAATTTTGAACCTCAATCCCATTTGTGAATTGTATTTCTGAGAATGTAGCTCCTTCCCACAAAGTGAAGTTTTGCATTCTAAATCTTGGGCTATCATAGGCCTGTCAGAATCAACTGGTGCACTCAGACATTTGCAACAGTTGCCAGCTCCTCTCATTCCTTCTAAACTATTTCTTGCACACCTACAGCATTGTGTAACTAATAATTATGGCTCTCATTGAATTCTGCTTCCTCCCATTCTCCTAGTGATGTTACGCCCTTGTCAACTGCAATGGACAGAGATTAAAAGAAATAGAACCAATTCTGGGGGGGAAAAAATTTCAGTTAACGGGTGATTGACAAGTGTTTCAAACTGCCACAGGACTAGACATTCTGGCCCCAGAAGCATCTCCCGCTCAAACGGCTTGTTCTTCCACCACAACTTCTAAATTTGTTTTCTCACTCGCCTAACTCAAAAATGACTGAATAGATTTTTCTCAAGCTTAAAAAAAAATAATTAACCAACGGGCTAATAAAAGGACATACATTTTGAGCCCTGCAAATACGCCATCTTTGACAATTACAGGTGCTGAGGGGAGCAGTATAAAAACCTACATCAAACAATTTTTTTCATTAATTTATGAGCAGCTGAAAAGGAGGTTCAAAAAGACTCCTATTTTGTAATTCTATAGTTACTTTTGTCCTAACATCTCAGAGTGGATGAGGGCACACAGGAAGGATATGGCAAAACCAGGAACAGATCTGAGCTACCCCAACATCCAGCCTGGTGTTTAGGTTACAAAGGGCTTGTCTACACTACAGCTGCTGGTTGATTTAAAAGCTATGCAATTTGAGTTACGTTAGTAGTGTAACTCAAGTCAACATAACTTAGATCTACTTACCACAGATCCATGCTACGCTATGTCGAAAGGAGACGCTCTCCCGCTGACATTGCTTCTGCCTCTTGTTGAGGTGGTGTACAGAAATCAACGGGAGAGCGTTTGCCCATTGATTGAGTGTGTCTTCACTAGACCCACTAAATCGATGCCTCTTCAATTGCTGCCGCACCAATTTTGCTCCATAATGAAGATCAGCCTGAAGTGTCATGCTATAATGGAAGTGAGCTTTCAACTGTAGGGAAACTGCATAGGCTTGGCACAAAGTTATCCAACTTGTCAGTAATATTCAAGAAGAGGGGGGAAGTATATGGCTGTAACTATTATTTGTATTTTTGTATTGCCTAGAAGCCCAAGTCATAAACCAGGACCCTGTTGTGCTAGGGTCAGTACAAACACATGATCAAAAACACAGTCCCCACCCTAAAGAGTACATTGAAAAATTTCTTTTGCACTTTAACAATATTACAGCTCAAAGATCCCCAAAATCTGCGCTGTGCCCTCCTGGTTTCTCTGTCAGAATGAGTGACATCACAACTACCATCAGCAAAAGAAACTGAAATGAAGATTTTCTTTCAAACCTCCCTTCCCCCCTCCAGGCTGACAAACGTGGAGTCATTTGCCTTGGCAGAAAAACCAGGAAGTTTACAGCTCAGACACTTCAGGCCCTTAAGGAAAATGTAATTGTGTAAAAAGTTTCATCTATTTTTTCCCATTCGTGAAATCGCACGAAATCTGGGCAGTCCAGCTTTAACTATCACCTTCAACACCTCAGTCACTATAACTAACAGACCAGAGTTCAAAGTTCTGCCGATTGTGGGAGAGGTGCGTGCTTAGGGATCGTCTTCACATCATACCTCGTGGGATACGGATATTGCCTGGGAGGGTACTAATGACTCCTGGAGACAAAGGGCAAAATTAGCTCAGGCTGAACAAACAAGTTTCTCTACACAAGAGGTTAAATACATCTATTGGGGTTTTTCCTTATGTTTGTGAAAAAGATAACTTATTAAAACAAGAGTCCCTGTGGAAAACCAACGTGAGCTTTCTCCTCTGCCTTGATTGTGGGTTGCTTTAACTCTTTTTTCACTCCTTGTTACTGCTGATTCCCCAATCCCACTGCAACACCTTCCCTCTCCAGCTAGGAGGGACAGACAGTTGTAGCTTTGGGGCTTAGGCCCAGATCCACAAAAGGTATTTAGGCTCCAAAGTGCTAAGCAGTATTAGATCAGTCACTGAACCTTCCAGAACCTTCCTTCCAGAAATCATCACTTCTCAGGAGTGACAAAGAGTCCTGTGGTACCTTAAAGACCAACTAAAGTAACTTCGTCAGATGCATTAGTGGGTATTAGCCCACAAAAGCTTATGCTTCAATACTTTAGTTAGTCTTTAAGGTGCCACAGGACTCTTTGTCACTTCTGCAATTCCAGACTAACACGGCTACCTCTCTGATTCTTCACTTCTCAGGAAATGCCCTGCCCGTGGGTTGTTATTAGTTAAGCACCCACAACTGACTGCATAGATTTCAAAACTGAGCGAAGTGTTCTGGTTCCCCAAACTCAAGCACTGCTCTGTGTATTTAGCTTTATTTAGCACATTTTTTGGAATGATTCCACATACCTGTTCATGCTAAGTCCACAGGCTTTTGCCTTATGAAAACTTCAGCATCAGCCAACTGGCTGCACAATCCAGCCAATATGTTTAAAGTAATCAGCGCTGCTGGCACACATGCAATGGGGAAGAGCAGGAACGTTTGGATATCATGTGAATTCGCTGTTGCGAAATTAAACCTTATGACGACTCCTTTTAAGGAACCCCTTTCTTGTACATTAGTGGTTACATGGCTATAAGCAATCATACAGAAAAGAATCTGTATTGGTCAGCATGTTTCTCTGATTATTCCTACCGTACTGTCAGCATTTTACACTTCTCCCCCAGCATCCAAACCACATTCTTTCCTTGCCCTGTTATATACATTTCTCTGGTTGGGAGAATTTCATTGAGTCAGAGAACAAAAATAACACAGAATGAAAGAATAAAGGGAGAGGGGGGATTCCCATTTTCCCCTATCCATAGAAGAGGATTCAGAGTTTAACAGCCTGTTAGATGGTGTTTCAGGTCCCACTTTTCAAACTCAAACACACAATTATTTTCCTCAATGAATGAAACCAGGAAAGGCATAGATTAAAATTCCACTCCAAGCACAGGAAATGCCAGACAGTTACTAATGTAACTTGCAGACTGGACATAGTAATTAAAATGTTATGATGGAAATAGCCAGGGATCAACACACCAGGGAAATATTTCTGCTGCGATTGCATACAGGCGAGCTATCCGACCTGTCCACTTAGAAGAAAAATTCTTGATCCTTACAGTAAAAGAAGGGAGAAGAGAGGGTTCTGGGATCTTACGCAGCCATTTGGATTGAGGTTTGGGCCACAGGGACATGCTGGCCGTCGCTTCCTGCGGCTCCCATTGGCCAGGAATGGCGAGCCGTGGGCACTGGAAGCTGCAGGGGACTGTGTCTGCAGATGTTCAATGTAAATAAACAGTCTCACGGGAGCCAGCGGATTACCCCGATGGGCCGCAGGTTGCCCACCACTGATCTAAGACATTCAGACATCTCCTTTCATATTTCATTTTCATAGAAGATATAAATCTTCTAAGGTCAGGTCTACACTTCAAACACTGCATCGGTGCAGCTGCACTGATGCAGCTGTGCTGCAGTAATGCTTTAATGAAGACTCTCTAAGCCGACGGGAGACAGTTTCGCTCACTGGCTTGGTTAATTCACTTCCGTGAGAGGCAGTAGCTGTGTAGGTAGGAGAAGTTCTGCTGCTGACAGTGGTGTCTACGCCAGCACTTAGGTGAGTATAACTATATCGCTCAGAGGGGTGGATTATACACACCCAGAGCGATGCCATTGTGCTGAAGTAATCCTGCAGAGTAGACCAGGGCTAAGACAGTTTTTAAATTTTTACCCTTATTCTTTAATGGCCCAATCCAATGCCTGTTCCAATTAAAACAACCCTATTGAATTCAGTGGGTATTGGATCTGGTTTTAATTGTGTTTGGAGTCAGCATTGACCTCTCCGAGGAGCATTGTCTACACACCACAACCTATCACTGTTGCTCACAACAATTATTAATATTGGCTGCAGTTGAACATGCTGATCATTGTAGC
Source organism: Sternotherus odoratus (assembly GCA_032164245.1). Lineage (NCBI taxonomy): Eukaryota > Metazoa > Chordata > Testudines > Kinosternidae > Sternotherus > Sternotherus odoratus. The sequence goes on along the minus strand of JAVMKO010000003.1, from coordinate 136,316,093 downwards.
AGCTAAATGTTGCTAATCTCGCTTTCAACCAGGGATTAACAGCAGCAAAATTTGCCTAATATGGTGCTGGACACTGGTTATCTTTGTCTACGCTTACAGCTGAATGATGCACAGCACTGTGAATGTTGTTAACATTAATGGTTCTGCTTTATAATGTAGACAAAGCCAGAGTGTTTGGGGCTGGGGGATTTGATCTAAACCAGTTTCCACCACTAAGCTTAGGGAACGAAAGACACTGAGATGCCTACAGTTTGGATTAACATAAATGGAAGCCACTTGATCCTTATCTATGGGGTTGAAAGAAGAAAAAAAGCAATCCTTCACCCCCAGCCTGACAGACATGCTGTCTGGGAAATGAGAAATTGCCCATTGCTCCATCAGCACATTAGAAATGCCTAGGGTATGTCTTCACTACAGCAGTAGGTCGATTTCCTTTAAGTCAATTTTTTAAAGCAGACTGTATAGAGTCGATTTTGTGTGTCCCCACAAAGCACAGCAAGTCGACAGTGTCTGTCCACAAAACTGTTGCAAGCGTCGACATAGCGAGCGTTGCACTGTGGGTACCTATCCCACAGTTCCCGGAGTCCCCAGCAGGCACCATTTCGAGTGCTGCACTATGGGTAGGCATTTCATAATTTCGCACCCTTTTTTGTGCCACCGACCCCATTTCGAGTGGTGTACTGTGGGTAGTCATCCCATTATTCGTGCCCTTTCTCCGCGCTTCGCTAACCCCATAGCACTGCAAGCATGGAGCCCGCTGATGCCACCGCTGCAGTACTGGCCGTTGTGTGGACCTCGCGCACTGTTGTGGATATTATGCTGTACCGTCTGCAGAGGAATGCGATCCGGAGACAACTGCGCTTTCTGGAACCCAATGACAGTGAGGAGGAGATGGACCTGGACGTGCACAGCAGGGACAGGGACACTGACGTTTTTGGAAGTAGGGCGACCGACAATCTGGCAAATTTGGTGGCAATGGGGCAGGCTCATGCCATGCAATGCCGATTCTGGGCTAGGGAAACAAGCACTGACTGGTGGGATCGCATAGTGCTGCGGGTGTGGGATGACTCCCAGTGGCTCAGAAACTTCTGCATGCATAAGGGCACGTTCATGGAACTTTGTGACTTGCTTTCCCCGGCCCTCCGGCGCAGGAATACCAAAATGAGAGCGGCCCTCACAGTTGAGAAGTGAGTGGCGATAGCCCTCTGGAAGCTTGCAACGCCAGACAGCTACCGGTCAGGCGCGAATCAGTTTGGGGTGGGTAAATCTACAGTGGGGTCTGCTGTGATGCAAGTAAGCAGAGCAATCGTCGAGCTGCTGCTACCCAGGGTTATAAACCTTGGAAACCTGCAAGCTACAATAGATGGCTTTGCCGCCATGGGATTCCCTAACTGTGGTGGGGCTATAGATGGGACTCATATCCCTATCCTGGCACCGGACAACGAGACCGCAGAGTACAGAAACCGGAAGGGATATTATTCAATGGTCATGCAAGCAGTGGTTGACCACAAGGGACGTTTCACCGACCTGTACGTGGGATTGCTGGGAAAGGTTCATGACGCTCGTGTTTTCAGGAACTCTAGGATATTTAGACAGCTGCAGCAAGGGATTTTCTTCCCCGACCAGAAAATTACTGTGGGGGGTGTAGAAATGCCGATCGTTATCCTTGGGGACCCAGCCTACCCCTTAATGCCCTGGCTTATGAAGTCCTACACTGGAGCCCTGGACAGGGGTCGGGAGCGGTTCAATTACAGGCTGAGCAAGTGCAGGATGGCAGTAGAGTGTGCATTTGGCCGACTGAAGGGGAGATGGCGTTCATTACTGATTCGCTCAGACATCAGTGACAGAAATATCCCCATTGTTATTGCTGCTTGCTCTGTGCTCCACAATCTCTGTGAGAGCAAGGGGGAAACGTTTATGGCGGGCTGGGAGGAAGAGGCAAATTTCCTGTCCGCTGCTTACCAGGAGCCAAACAGCAGGGAAAGTAGAAGAGCGCACCATGACGCGCTGCGCCTCAGGGACGCCTTGAAAACCAGTTTTATGAGTGCCCAAGATGGCGTTTGAGAACCCGCTCCCTTGCTCTGCTGAGCCCTAAGCCTGCCGTCCTTGCACCTTCTTTCCCTCCCCCCTCCCGATCCTTGCAGAGGAAATAAATTCACTGTTTTAAAAATCATGGTTTCTTTATTGCTTCATCACAAATACAAATACAGGGGATCACTGGCAAGGTAGCCAAGAAGGGGTGGGTGTGGAGGGAAACCAGCAGTCGCAGTGGTGGAGGAGCGGGGGGTGGGGGGTGGGGGGGAAGACAGCAGCTTTTACAAGTTTTTAGAGAAACTCAACCTGCTGCTGCTTGTGCTGGCTTGTGGGGTAGAGTGGGTCGGTCCCCGGAGCTTCCCCTCCCCCCGGGTTCTCACCCCGCATCTGGGCGGGGAAGCTATGGGACTTGGGGTGGGGGGGAGGTGGTTACACAGAGGCTGTAGAGGCGATCTTTGGGCCTGCTGAAGCGCCACCAGACAACGAAGCATGGCACTTTGCTCCTCCATTATGCAGAGCAAAGCGTCCATCCGCCGTTCTTTAACAAGGTCATATTCCTCACCTAAAAGTTACTGGATCAGTCAAAAGTCACAGAATCAACTTACGCACGAGAGAGCCTCACCGCGGCTGCTGAAATCACCATGCACCCCGCTATGGTAAGCAAAGCCATACTCTTTACAGCAGCGTTCGGATATTCCAGAGTAACCCCCCACGTGGCTCCTGGTGAACCGCGAAATGCAAAACAAAACCAAAAACTCTCTGGCTTCGGGCTGGCTGCGGAAACATCCGCTTGTAGGCTCAAAACTCCTCTAACTGCTCTCGCAACGGGCTGGCTGGGGTGAAGGGGGGAGCTGGCGGGGGAAAAGGGGTGGGGATGGCGGGGGTGAAGGGGGGGGGCCTTACAGGCTGTCTCGCTCGCTGTGTCCAGACTAATTGCAGTCCGTATTTCAAACAGGCAACCATGAATGACATAACTCTGCTTAGAATTTCTCAGAGAGATAGAGAACACATGTTGTTGGAATCATTTCAAAGCCCTGGTGCATTCTCCGCAATGCTAGTCTGCTCAATGATACCAGACTATTTACTACTTTCGTGGCGTGGGATGGTCTCCTATCACGGGGGGCCGGATGAGGCGGCTCTCCCCAGAAATCTGGTGCGGAAGATTCATCGCTACCTCCTGGATAGCTTCAGTGAAATGTCCGCAGAGGACTTCCGGTCAGTACCCGAGTACATCGACAAGTTCTTTGAGTGAAAAGGGACCAGACCAGCAATGAAAGCACGCCAATTCCTTAGGTCAAGTTAATCATTAATAAATGCTTCCTTTAAAAAATATGAGTCATCTAATCCCTTAAAAAAAACCCAAAACACTCACCAGTTTCCTTCACCGGCTTGGGTACCCGCTTGGGAGGGTTGGCTAAGTACTGGCTCCAGGGTGATAAAAAGCTCCTGGCTCTCTGGTAATAATACTGTTTCTCCGTTTGCGTCCTGCTGTTCTGTGATATTTTCGTCCTCCTCCTCATCCGAATCCTCGTCAGGCCTGACCAGTATCCCAAGTGTGGAGTCCATGTAGACCGGTGCGATGGTGGTGGGGGCACCCCCCATTATCTGATTTAGTTCATTGTAGAACCGGCATGTCCGCGGCGCGCCCCCTGAGCGTCCGTTTGCCTCTTTGGCTTTCTGGAACGCTTGCCTCAGCTCCTTAATTTTCACCCGGCACTGTTGCGCGTCCCTGTTGTGGCCCCTTTCCAGCATGGCCTTGGAGACCCTGGCGAACGTGTTGGCATTCCGTTTGTTGTTGCGGAGTTCCAACATCACAGATTCCTCTCCCCAGATAGCGATGAGATCCAACACCTCACGACTGGACCATGCTGGAGCTCTTTTCCTCTGGCTGGTCTCCTGTGCTGCTGAGCTCTGCATGGCGTCTTGTGATGCTGAGCTCTGCATGACGGCTTGTGCTGCTGATTTCTCTGAATGGCGACTGAGCTGTGCAGGTGAGTTGGCCACGCTGACCAAACAGGAAATGCTATTCAAATGTTCCCGGGTCTTTTCCTGTCTACCTGGCCAGAGCAGCGAGTTGAGAGTGCTGTCCAGAGCGGTCACAGTGGAGCAGTGAGGCAGTCCAGAGCGGTCAGAATGGAGCATTGTGGGACAGCCTCTGGAGGCCAATAACGTCCCATGCATCCTTACTAGTCCACAATCGATCCAGAGAGGTCGATTTCAACCCTACTCCTCTCGTTAGGGAAGAAGTCGATTTTGAGGGCCCTTTAAATCGACGCAAATGGCGTCTGTGTGAGGACGGGTACAGGTTTATGTCGAATTAACGTCGCTAAAGTAGACGTTAAGCTGTAGGGGGGACCAGCCCCTAGTTACGTCAATAGGGTTTCAGTATCACAGAATGGGATGAGGTGCCACATACGTTCTATAGCAGTGGTTCTCAAACTTTTTGTAGTGGTGACCTCTTTCCCACACCGGGCCTCTAAGCGCGACCCCCCCAGGGGTCAGGTGGGGGGGTGCCTGCAGCCCACTGCGGCAGGGACTGGGATGGGGGGGTTCCAGCAGCCCCCCAGTGCAGGGGTCGGGATAGAGGGGGGGTTCCAGCAGCCCCACGGAGGCGCCGGCAGCCCACCGCGGCAGGGGCCAGGTTGGGCACGTGGCAGTGCCGGCAGCCCGCCACAGCAGGAGCCAGGGCCCGGACTGGGCTCGCAGGGCCGCCAGCAGCCCGCCGTGGCAGGAGCCGTAGTCGGGACCAGCCTTATGGGGGCGCTGGCAGCCCACCCTGGCAGGGGCACAGGATGCCTGCAGCAGCAGGGGCCGGATGCCAGCAGCCCGTGGCAGCGGCATTGTTGGGGGCCGACTGCTGGCAGCAGGGGCTCGCGACCCCCACAGAACTGGCTCACGACCCCCAGAGGGGTCCTGACCCCCACTTTGAGAACCAGTGTTCTATAGGAAAGAGAGTCAACTGACACATAGCCGCAAAACTCCTGGAGCATCACACAGGAACCATTTGTATTTGTAGATATGAGCGCTCACGATCCATCATCTTTCCAAATGACTTTTCCATTCTCTCAGCACCCCATCTGTGTTCGAATTAGGAACCTATGAGCCGCTGACCGAGCCAAAGTGATTCAGCTCAAACGGGTACCCCAATATTCCACTGAAGAATCTTACGTCTGCAAACCTAGATGGAAAGTCAAGTAAGAAAGGGTTTTCTGATACAGTAAAACCTCCATTTAACGGACTAATTCGGGCGAGGGGGTGTCCGTTAAATCAAAAAGTCCGTTATTTAATAATTTTTTTTTAAAAATGAGCTGTCGGAGCAGCAGCCCGCCCGCCACAGGGTCGGGGCAGCAGCTCCGCAGCCCGCCTGCTGCTGGGACCCAGGCGGCAGCCGGGAGCCGGCAACCAGCCCGCCCGGGTCCCGGCTGCTGGGACCCGGGCGGCAGCCGGGAGCCGGCAGCCAGCCCGGCCGCTGTGTGGACCCGGGTGGCAGCCGGGAGCCAGCAGCCAGCCCGCCAGAAATGGATCAGGAATGCATCAGACTTGCTCAGAAATGTTGTCCGTTGCATCCGAAGTCCGTTAAATCGAGGTCCGTTAAATCGAGGGTTTACTGTAGTTGGGCCAGCAATAGCAGCCCTTCCTCGTTCTGTTATTATTTAGTGAGCACAGGGCAAAACACACAAGTTGGTCCTTGTCCCAAGCAACTTAAAAGCTGAAGGCTTGCTCCTGCTCCATTAGAGTTAATGGGAGTTTTACCATTGACTTCGATGACAGCAGGGTCATGTCATTTTAATTAAGCAACTGATTTTACCATTCAGAAAAGGAAGTCAGCCCCAACAAACACACACGTGCACGCACACACACACACACACTAATTTGTCTCCAGACTCTTAATAACTCCAAATACAAAAATTTACATAAAAAGGTACAAGGAGAGTTATAGTACATTAAATAGCATTTCACTCCCATTAAATTATATTATTCTGTGTTAGATTGTAAATTATTTGCAGCGGGGATCTGGGCTTATTAGATTTTGTGAAGCACCACATTCTCTTACAAATACAAATTAATCACAATTAATCAGAACTGTCCAGTTGCCTTTTCCCAGTTGTATTATATCTTAATAGTATGTCCTTGAGACTGTCACACTCACAAGAGTTACCAAAGGCAATGGAGACATAGCTGCCATTCAGTTACGGGATCTAATTACTCACTCATTTGACCTATTAGTTCTGGTCTGAGTCATTTAAAACTAGACTGGGGAGTGTTTTTAAAAAAAAATAATAATGGAGGGACTATTTCTGCAGGAGGGTTCTTGGACAATGTGAATATAGCTTTTTCCTTTAAAAAAAACAACACATTTTTACAAATATAGCACATAATAATCCTGCAGTTCTTACTCTGGCAAATTGCTCTAACTCCTAGGAGTCTGTGACAGTAACTGATGTTTTTCTCAGTAGGGCATTTAAGAAAAATTGTTTGCTTTTTTAAAATATGCCAAGATAAAGACACAAAATCTTATTAAAAGCCAGGGGTTAGAAAATCAAAGATCAGATCCTTAAGTCTTTCATCAATAATATTTTTTCTATACTCCTATTGGGTGAATCACTATTGAAGAGGGCTCTTCCCATGAGGAACTAGGGTGATGCAATAAGAGAGGCAGCAGGGTGATTAGTGTGTGCGTGGCTGTCTGATTCTAACGTTTCCCGGAAAGATGAGCTTTACAGGCAAAGCTCGGCCCCAGTGTTACTTCCTCAAAGTCTCTGTGTGTTCAACTCTAGGATTTTGCTTAGGTCCAGCAAAGACCAGGCATCAGTTTAAGCTTGGGCATGAAGCCAGATCCAGCTTTTCCTGTGGTTCAAAGGTGTTTCCAAAAGACATTCTGGTTCAGGCCCATCTCTAACTTTCCTGTTTGTATAACAACGGTAAGAACCTCAGAGCCAGCCCTGATAAAGGACTACAGTCACTCTTACTTAATTTGCCCTATCCTGTGAATACATCACCATTTTCAGGGATGGGACATTAAATGACGACAAAGGGATAGTGATTGTCCTGCTACAGGCAGAACAAAAAGCATGGAGAACACCGAAAGCAGCTCAAATGTGGCTTGTCACTTTACTTCTGTGTCATGTCATTTTTCATCCAGTTTCTCATCCACGCACTGTTGCATGCTTTGGGAACATGAGAAATTTCACCACTACCTCTTCCTTTTAATTCATTCATTGGTGAACACCTTTCCATCTCCTTCTAAATGCCTTATCCCCTTCCAGCAGAAACCCAGGACACATCGCCCCTGCCTCAGCGAATATTGTAGCCTTAAGTGAACAAGGGACAGCTCCCTGCAGCACTGGCACTAACTGATCCAGTCTCTTCAATAGCCAGTATCATTCTTAGTACTGGTGGTCTTGACATGAAGAGTTCAGATGCAGATCTGTTCTGAACTTCCCCACAATTCATGAGGGTTTGGATCCAGTTATTTCACTCTTCGGGCTTGCTAGACAGGAAAGCTACATCCCACCACTGCCCTAAAAATTGGGTAGAAGGTTATGGACCTATTTGCTGATTTGGTCAAAATTAATTTTATTGGAAATTGGTGCTGCCGGTTTTCTCCTGCTAAAAACGCCTATTGTGCTGCTCAGATATTTTAATCGGCTGTGTTTGGCAATAGCAGTTTCATTTCTGCAAAGAGCAATTTATAGCATTTCGGCAACTGCTAGAGTAACAGGTTTGCTGTTGGGTCATTTTCCTCTCAAAAGAACAGATAAGCCTTGATGAGCCTAACAACAGGCTTAGCTACACATAGTGGTATCAGTCTGTGTAAACCCTGCTGGTGTGCACTAAAGGCGCTCCTGTGTGTTTTCATGGAGTATGGTTTCAAACAGCACCAGCAGGGTCTCCATGGACCAATTCATGTGCATCACAGTAGTATGCCTTAAAAATCACACCCTCATAGATCACATTCCCCCATCGTGTAGACAAGCCCTACAGTTCGGTTTCCTTGTAAGCTCCACCTCCATGGTAGCAATTCTATCTGAAGAACTCTAGTGTGGGAGAGTTCCACCCGGGTGACTTGTGTTTTCTGGGACGTTCACTGGGCCGTTCTAAAAGAAGACATGACCCTGTTGGAGTAAAGGGTTGATATTATTTGCAAGTACAGGTCATGTCCAGGTGGGACTGCTCAATTGGCATGTCCATACTAGTGCCCCAGCAGGATCACTCCCCTTTACTGAACCTAGACTTACAGTCCCTAAACGCTACAACAGCCAGATCTCACACCAAGCTGCCACTGCATATTTTTACTAAGTGAACAGTTAGCAAGTCGGTGCCTGATCAGGTTCCAGGACCATCCAGCTCACACCCAGCATGCCCAGAGGTTTAGCACAGGCATTAGCATAGTCACTCCCATAAGCTAAGTTGTTACCTATCCTTACACCTAGCCCTTTTATAACACCAGCCCATTTCCTCTGCCAACACCTTCCTAACCCTTACAAATCAGCGCTCTGCTCCAGCTCTCCCACGGAGCTGCAAATCTCCAGGCATGTAAGTTCTCTAGCCCATTTCTCCCAGTGAGCTGCCTCTATCCCACCCAACCCCTACACCCAGTAGCCGGTCCAGTCCTACTATCTTCCACCTTTCCAGTGTCAGGGCACAAGGATGATTTCCCCTCCTACCCCGGCAGCTGATTTACTCCCAATCACAAATTCCCCTACTGAGCTTCCACAATCTTCCAACCTCCAGATATCAGCATTCGAGCCCGTTCCCCTTTCCAGTTCATCCTTGGGACTTCTGCACCTGTCAGGCCCACTGAGGTGCCAGCTGAAATCCAGATGCCGGTTCTCTGAGCTTTGCTTTCAGGTACCACAGCCCTCCTGTTTTGGCATCAGGAAGGCACTCACCTGCCTCTCTTTGCTCCAGCCTCTCTCAGCCTCCTGGACAAGAAACATCTGTATTTAAAGCTCTTTGGGGGTTTTCTTGTATTTGTATGCAGAGCGCCTAGCACCCGTGGGGCACTACTACCTTAATATCAATTTATCCTCATTCCAGAATGATCCCTTCCTCCAAGGCAAACTTCTTTACCATGTAAAATATCCCAGTGGTCCTCTCTAAAGAACAGCCCCATCAAAATGGAGTCCCTCCTGCTGCAAGAAACCTACTCTCCACATACTCCTTCCAGTGTTTCAACCCTCCTGGCCCACCAACTTCTAGCCAGATACATCCACCAACGTGCAGATTTCCAGCTCAGTTTCACTCTTTCATGAGGCTACTTTCCTCCCCGCCATGAACTACCAGCATTTCTACTCAGTTGCCCTCCTCCAGCTGCTTGCTGCTAGCTCCTGAACTCCAGTCACCTGGAAATCAATCCACCTTCCCTACTCCGTGTCTAATCTAGTCATCTGCAAAGCAGCCAGACAGGGATCTGCCCTACAGCAACACTTACACAACAGAGAATCTGCACGTGGACACCTAAACATACAGATAGGATAGTGAACACCACAAGTTTATAAGGCACTCAAGTCCATAGCACTGTAACCTTGTTATTTGCTGAGTGCACTGAAAGGAATTCCACTAGATGTGCACTGTGAGCATGTATCCACTAGAAAAGGCCGTGTATCTGACCTACTCTCTGACCTTTCTAGAACACCCATTGCCATAGTATCCAAGACATTTTGATTGGCACCACTGTGATTTTCTTAATTAAAGTCTGAAAATTTGGCAGGCTTCAGCAGGGTGTTTTTCTGGTGATTTTTGCTCACTTTCTTTTCTTAAGGAGAAATTTTTAAAACGAAAAATTGCCTGTTAACATGGTTTCTCAGTTGAAAATTGACAACTTAGTTGGTCCTAGCCAGGTTTGTTTTGTTTTAGTTCAAAAAAAAGAAACCCTTTCTGTTTTGGCAGCCTAACAGCAGCTCTCAAACGGTGGATCGGGATTGCAAAGTGGGTCATGACTGTGTCTTAATGGGGTCCCCAGGGCTGGTATTAGACTTGCTGGGAACCAGAGTTGAAGCCAAAGCCCAAGCCCCACTGCCTGGGGACAAAGCCCGAAGGCTTCAGCCCTGGGCAGAGGGGCTCAGGCTTCAGCCCAGGGTGACAAGCCTCACCTCCCTCTCACACGACCCCACCCAGGTGGGATCAGCTGGGCTCAGCCTTTGGTCTACCCTCCTGGGGTCGAGTAGTAATTTTTGTTATCAGAAGGGGGTCACAGTACAGTGAAGTTTGAGAACCGCTGCAAGCACTACGAGTTAGTGTTTGTCTGGAGCATTAGATAATCATTTAGTTCAATGTTTATCATAAAAAACAATTTGAGTTATTACACCCCAGCCCTACCTGAAAGATCTTAGTACTACGACTGAAATACACAGCTAGGGTTCCATTGTCTCAGTGTTCCACCTGCCCTCATTTCATGAACAGTCATAGACGTTGCAAGCACATAAAGGGGAACAGGCTTGAAAATAAAATTGCTTTATGCATCAAGAATAAAATTTTGAAAAGAGCCTAATTCCCATAGAAAGTCAACTGGACTTAGGCTCCTACAGGGTATGTAGGCCAGATTTACAAAGGTATTTTGACTCCTAAAGAAGCAGATAGGCATCTAATGGGATTTGCAAAAGAGCCTTAGCAGGTCAGATGCTTAACTCCCATGATACCTAAACCAGCTTAGACCCTTCTTCAAATCCTGCTAGGCATCTATCTGCATCTTTCGGAGCGTAAAGACCTTTGAAAATCTGACCCTTGACCACTTCTGTTACCCCAGTACGGAGTGTTTAGACATCTTTGAATTATACATTAGATCAGGGATCGGCAACCTTTGGCCTGCGGCCTGTCATGGAAATTCACTTGCAGGCCGGAACGGTTTGTTTACCTGCAGCATCCGCAGACAGGGAGCTGGAAGGGATCTCGCAAAGTCATCAAATCCAGCCCCCCCCCCCCCCCCCCCCCCCCCCCGTGCAGAGGCAGGACCAGGTAAACCTAGATCAGCCCAGACAGCTGTTTGTCCAACCTGTTCTTAAAAACCTCCAGTGATGAGGATCTCACAGCCTCCCTTGGAAGCCTATTCCAGAGTTTAACTTCCCTTATAGATATGAGGGAAAACTTTCTAACTAAACTGAATCTCCCTTGCTGAAGATTAAGCCCATTACTGCTTGTCCTACCTTCAGTGAGCATGAAGAAAAATTGATCACCATCCACTTTATAACTGCCTTTGACACAGGTGCCAGCTTTTGCTGGTGGGTGCTTTCAGCCCCCGGCCTGCCTCCACCCCTGCCCCAAAGTCCCCCCCCCCCAAACTCCACCCCTCCCTGCCCCTATTGGACCCATCCCCTAATCCCTGCCCCGCCTCCTCCCCCCTCCCTCCCAGGCTTGCGGTGCAAGTGCTGGGAGGGAGGGGGAAGAAGCAGGACTCAGCAGCCCACTCAGAGGAGGCGGCGGAGGCAGAGTGGAGGTGAGCTGGGGCAGGACAGGGAACTGCTGGTGGGTGCTCTGCACCTACCAATTTTCCCCCATGGGTGCTCCAAGGAGCACCCACGGAGTTGGCACCTATGGCCTTTGACATACTTGAAGACTTACCTGTTCATTGGGAGTTAAACTGAGCACTATGCAATTAACTAGGTGTGGATCTCTCAGGTGAGACTTTCAAAACATGGGTCCTGTCTGTTCTGCATACACAATAAAGATTCAATGAGATTTTCCCTAAGAGAAGGGGTTTGCCTTAACAATAACTACTATATGCTTTCCTCCCTCTGTTATCTAACAGGATGTGTATCAAAGGTCCATGCATTGCAGGGGTATCATATATATGATCTGCAAACAGCATTCAGGTCACTGAGGCCAAAATACAAAAATTAAATTGAAAATTTTAAAAATTCAATTAAAAATGTTTACCTGGCAGAAATTGCTTCCTTAGGAGCAGCTTCTAAGATTAAAAACAAAACTGAAGAATTACAAATGATAAGGAAAAAATTTCTCTCCTCTAGAAAGTAAAATACCCTTATGCAAGGGAGGTGCAGGAGAGCACCAAAGGAGGTGAGGTGGCGTAGCTGTTCAGGACTTCATGTTTATGTAGTTGGTTCTGGGCCTTCTGAAGAGTTTTAATAGCATTGTTTTATAGTGAATAAAAGGTATTGAAGCAAATTTCCTGCTGCTGTAAATTGGTGCTGCTCCATTGAATTGAATGGCACTATATCAATTGACAGCAGCAAAATATGGTCTAGAATGTACATTTTCTTTAGCCTTTTAGGAAATCTCCTCCCCAGGTAGAATGTTCTCCCTTTTTAGAACCTCAGGGAAAATCCAGTTTTAGTAAAATGAGAATAAAAACTCCCATTATTTTGACTCTGCCAGCTTCTCAGGGCATCAAAGAAAATCCAAACCACGGAGAGCCCAATTGCTTCAGCTCCCCTCCTGCTCTATTGGCATGGCAGTCTTCCTCAATCTCTCTTCCAGCCTGCTTGCTTTACAATAGCATTCAGGATGTGAGAGGTTAAAGCATCCTGCTGTGCAGAAAGCTTTTACTTGAAAAGTCTACCAATCTCTTGCTCCCCTACAGAACATAGCTGTGATCATGAGACAACTAAAGTCATGAGGTTGTTAATGCTAAAATGACGCCTATTATAACAACAGGGTATTTATTAAGCACCCTGCAGCCCTGCTGTGTCCTCAGACACCAACTTCTTAACAAGACTTTTTGTTTTGTTTTTAACAACCAACAGTTAAGAAGAGAAGGCTGTTCCTGTCAATATAACAAGAAGTTATGCAAAGAAAAAAAATAGTTTATAAACTCTCATCCCTCCATGCCAGCTTGACGTCCATTACCAAGGAAAGCTGCATTCATTCTGCCCTATTTTTCTGCCTGGATGTTGCAGTATAGTCTTATTGCACACATGCATGTGCACACACACACACACACCAGAGGTTTATCTTTTTTTGGTATCTAAGTGACACATTATAATGTTGCATAGAAGGTCAGTGCTGACATCATTTTACAGTCCTGGATACCATGGCTTTGTCAGGACTTACAAGTTGGCCCTGGTCATTTAGTAAGTAGTTTGTAAACTAGCTCCAGCGTCTGGTAGAACTGGACTTTTCACTGGTGTGAATCTGTATTAGGACAGCACCTAGAGGCCTCCAAGTTGGAGGCCCATTGTACAAAGAAGTGATAGTCCTGCCCCCAAAGCACTTACAGTCTAAAAGACAAGATGTAACAGGTGGGTGAGACAAAAAGGCTGGCAGTGGGAAGGGAAGATGAAGCGACAGTAAGAGAAGTTTTTAATACACACTAGCTGTGTGAACAATTCACAGATGTCCAAACCAATCAGTAGCCTTAGTCACATGACTCTTTATACTGTATAACCTAAATCAGTTGTTACACTGCTCAATTCCTATGGCAGTTATTTCCCCACAAGTTTCTAACTCCCTGGAATTTATGATATATGAAAGAGATTCGAAAGACAAATTGGACCTTATCTATTCTCAAAAAGTGGAGTAGTTTGAAATCAATCTCATCAAACCATTCCAAACTCTTCACTTAGACACACAAACCAGTTTAACTCTTGCTTATATGGAGCAAACAGCCAATCAGTACAGAGCAGAGAAAGTCCAGTCAAAAGTACAGGAATTTCTCTTTCACTCCTACCAGCTGGAGTCTCTGGTTGGCTAATCTGGGCAGTCAAACTGACCCAAAACAAAACATTTCATTTAGATTTTCCCAATGGAAAATATGATTTTCAGCAAAAGTTTTCAATGCTATGGAAACTATTTTCCATCAGATCATAATTCCATTGTAATTCTAGCTCTAATTTTAAGAAGCCAGGAGATGTTCTAGTCATAGGCACCAGGGCTGCAGCACCCATGGAAAAAAAGATTGGGTGCTCAGCACCCACTGGCAGGCCCCGCTGATCAGCTCCTCTTCCTCCCCCCCCAGCATCTCCCACCCACTATGATCAGCTGTTCAGCAGCCTTCAGGAGGAGCTTGGGGGGAAGGGGAAGGAGCGGGATCACGGAGAGGTAGGTGGAGGGAGGGATGGACTTGGGGGAAGAGGATGAGTAGTGGAGGGGTTTTGGGCGGAGTGGAATTTGACCACCCACGGAAACTGGGAAGTTGGCACATCTGGTTCTAGTAATTCTAAATCTAGTAATTTGAGGGCAGAATTCAGAGTGAACTGGTGGAGTTACAAACCCCTGAAAAGCCAATGTTGAAAATTAAGCTAATACACTCCCTCAAAACCAAAACATAGGTTTCAGCGTAAATGCTGCCAGAGTGTTAGTGTTTGTGGTAACAGAGAAACTGATTACAGTCTCCTATTGCACAACTCAGAAGTACAGTTTCAGCGCATTGCAGAATCTGCAATTTCACCTGTTTTGCAATGTTATCACCGTCCCAGGATAGTAGAGAGACAAGGTGGATGAAGTATTATCTTTTATTGGAGCATCTTCTGTTGGTGGAAGAGGCAAGCTTTCGCCTTTACACAGCCCTGAAGAGCTCTGTGTAAGCTCTCTTTCACCAACAGTCACTCCAGTAAAAGATATTAGCTCACCTTGTCTCTCCAGCTTCACTTGCCCTTTATGTTAATGAGATGTGTGTAAATCCTCACACAGCAAAATAAAAGCTGTCTTCCTCACCTCAAACAGACAGAACTATTTACACTGCATAATATTACAGGAGTGAAATAAATGCATGAGAACGATGATCATAGCCAAAGTTTCATCACTGTGGGGTGGTGACTGTAAGAGTAATTAAACAGTCCAATGAGCAGGCAGTACGGAAGTGGAACTTTTTCAGTAATAGTCAGATTTCCTATTTACTGCTAGCGTACACAGATTTTTCACGGTCTTTGAAAGCAGAAAGATATTCTTATGCTTAAGGTACAAGACTTTGACCCAGGAGATCGGGTGTATAGTTCAGGTTTTGCCACACAGTGTGACCATAAGTTAATCCATTTTATTTTGCTGGGTCAGAGTCCACATCTGGAAAACAGGGATAATAGTACTGCTCTGCATCGGAGATATTGAGAGGCTAAACTAATTAATGTTTGTGAGGGACTTGAACACTACAATGATGAGCACCAATGATAAAATACATTAAGGTTCAGAGTTTTAGTGGTTTCAGAAGAGTGAACATGCAGACTTTAACAATTTATGTAATTTGCGTACATTCCCCAGCCTGATCTCTCTCAGCCAGGAATGTATTCCCCCATTCATCCCAGGTTCACATTCACTGCATCCAGGATCTTTATTGCCCAGAAAAGCACCATTGTCTCACAGATAAAGATTGTCACTGACGCAGGGAGATATCGTTTGGAATATGAAGGGCATTTCACATCAGATTCTCAAACACACTAGTGAAATATAGCCTAAATGAACATAATATAAGGTGGATGCACAACTGTCTGGAAAACCATACTCAAAGAGTAGCTATCAATGGCTCATAGTCAAACTGGAAGGGTATATTGTGTGGGGTCCTGCAGAGATCTGTGTTGGCTCTGGGCTGGTCAATATCTTCATTATTAATTTGTAAAATAGCATACAGACTACACTTATAAATTTGCAGATGGTACCAAGAATGAATGAATGACCAAGCCAGTAGAGATTGCAAGCATTTGGGAGGACAGGATTAGAATTCAAAATTATCTTGACAAACTTAAAAAATGGTCTGAATTAAATAGGATGAAATTCAGTAAGGACAAGTGCAAAGTACTACAGGTAGGAAGGAACAATCAATTGCACAAATACAAAATGGAAAATGACTTCCCAGGAAGGAGTACTGCCAAAAAGGATCTGAAGGTTACGGTGGATCACAAACTAAATGTGTCAACAATGCAATACCATTGCAAAAAAAGTGAACGACATTCTGTGATGTACTAAGAGTGTTGTAAGCAAGACACAAGAAGGAATTCTTCGACTTTACTCAGCACAGATAAGGCCACAACTGGAATAATCTGTCCAGTTCTAGGTACCATGCTTCAGGAAAGATGTGTACAAATTGGAAAAAGTCCCAAGGAGAGCAACAAAAATGACTAAAGGTCTAGAAAACATGACCTATAAAGAAAGATAACCTATGAAGAGTTTGTTTAGTCTGGAGAAGTGGGAAGGGCACATAACAGTGTTTACATATGTAAAAGGTTGTTAAAGAGAAGAGAACAATAAAATGTTCTTCTTAACCAGAGGATAGGACAAGAAGTAATGGGTTTAAATTGCAGGCAGGTAGATATAGGCAATTTTTCCTGTCAGAGTAATTAAGCAGGGGAACAAGTTGCCTAGGGAGGTTGTGGAGTCTCCCTCATTGGAGGTTTTTAAGAACAGGTCAGACAAACACGTCAGGGATGGTCTAAATCAGGGGTGGCTAAACTGCAACTCGCGAGCCACATGCGGCTCTTTTACAATTTAAGTGTGGCTCTTGGAGCCCCCACCCCAACCCCAATTCTCCACCTACCAGACTGGGTGGTGGTGGTGAGAGCTCGGGACCTCTGCCTTACAGTGGGGGTGGTGAAGTAGGGGCTTCTGCCCAGGAGGAGGTGGGGTCTGGGGCTTCAGCCTGCCGGGACTTGGGGCTTCAGCAGGAGCAATGCTGAAACCCCAAGCCCCAGCAGGCACTTCCCGAGGTGCTGAAGCCCCGACTCCCAGCAAGTATGTTCCGGCTCCTGAACTTCTGAAGATTGCTGTATGCAGCTTGGTGGGTCAGTAAGTTCAGCCACCTCTGGTCTAGAGAATACTTAGTCCTGCCACAGTGCAGGGGACTAGATACTTGGTGACCTATCCAAGTCCCTTCCGGTCCTAGATTTCTAGGATTATTATCAGAAGTCAAAATTTGGTTGATGATGATCCCTTGCAAGAAGAGTATCTGGGAAGAGGTTGTTCAAGGGCCAGTGTGATTGATTTGGTTAAGCCTGAATACCGTCATTAAAAAAAAAAAAAAAAAGTTAAAATTGTGCAATCTGAATATCTGCCCTTCTAGACTGTATTGTGTCTGAATAAATGACGTGTTACTACATATACCGTATTTTTCGCCCTATAAGACGCACTTTTTCTTCCCCAAAACGGGGGGGAAAAAGTTGCTGCGTCTTATAGGGCGAATGCAAAAAAAAAAAAAAAAAAAAAAAAAAAGCGCCTCGCTCTCCCGTCCCCGCCGCGTGGGCGGGCTGCCGGGGTTCCCCCCTCCCCGCCGGACCAAAAAAAAAAAAAAAGCGCCTCGCTCTCCCGTCCCCGCCGCGCGGGCGGGCTGCCGGGAGCGTCCCGGTTCCCCCCTCCCCACCGCGGGCGGGCTGCTGGGAGCGCGCCCGCGGCGGGGAGGGGGGAACCCCGGCAGTCCGCCCGCGCGGCGGGGACGGGAGAGCGAGGCGCTTTTTTTTTTTTTTTTTTTCCCCTCCGGATTTTGTATTAAAAAATGAGGGTGCGTCTTATAGGACGGAGCGTCCTATAAGACGAAAAATACGGTAGTTTATTCACACATAATACAGTCTAGAACGGGGTGGCCAACCTGTGGCTCGGAGCCACATGCAGCTCTTCGGAAGTTAATATGCGGCCTCTCGTATTGGCACCGACTCCAAGGCTGGAGCTACAGGTGCCAACTTTCCAATATGCTGGGGGGTGCTCACTGCTCAACCCCTGGCCCTGCCCCCACTCCCATAGGCGTGTGCCCGGGGTGTGCCGGGTGTGACCAGGCACACCCTAATGCCCTGAGCTCCAGCTGAGTAGGCTGATCCCCCTCCCCGGAGGTTTGGGGAGAGGAGGAAGACGAGGAGTCTGTGGTGGCTGGAGCCATGTTTACATCGCTGCTGGCCCCAGCAGCACGGGGTGAGTGGAGTCAGGGTGACAGGGTCTCCCCCGCCCACCCACGCAGGATGTATTTGTTGCCTGTAAAAACTTCCCCAGCAGCTGCACAAAGTTGTTGTAATTGTGTCACACAGTGAACCCCATGCTGCTACTGACCCCCCTCATCTCCCTGCCCACCCAGCCAATTGCCGCCTCCCCAGTGCCACACATGACCTTTGTTGACTTATGTCAGTCAAAGCGCTTTTCCACCTCTGCGCTCCAGCTTGGTTGGTGCTCTCTGCACCCACCCCATAAGTGCCATCACATCATTGGTCAAAGGGATGTCCAGGGGGTGGGATAAGAACTTCAGCGCCTGCATTTGCTCCTCTATTACTTCAGTCATCTGCTCGGTAACGTCCTTAACAAACGTGCGATTCTCTTTTCTGTCCTGCCATTCAGCGTTGCACTCCTTACCTTACCTTTTTTCTGCATTTAACTCTGCAGGACCTCCCAGAACAGGTCGTCTTTGCTGCGTCTTGGGCGCATTCTTATCTGGGGGAGACGCTCGGCCAGAGTGCCTGGGGTGTTCCTGAAGGCCACATCTGGTGAAGCACAGGGGACAACGCACAGAAGCGAGATTGTTAAATTCACACAGCATTGGAACACTTCTGTTAAAACACACCTTTTGCAACATTGCATCACTTTCTCACGGACCCTAGCCAGGGACACATCTCTGCAAACACCCGAAATCTGGTGAGTGTTGGCAGGAGGAGGAGGGGTGCTCCACATGGGGAAAAGAGCATTCACTCTTTGCAAGGATTGTGGTGCAGCATTCTAGGGAACAAATTCTAAAATTCTCCTACACTTTTCCCCAGGCAGGAGTAATTCTAGCAGACATCGCACTGCTACGGGTAAGCAGGGAAATGAGGGTACATCTCCTGCATGCTTGTTGCTTCCGCCCTGCTCCCTGTGCTGCTCACCTGTGTGCTGCTTTGGTCCCTGCACGAGTGATTGGCGAATGGCGTGGGAAAGTTTCCTACAATGGGGGAAGGAACCAAGCTGCTCTGCCACGGAACTTTGGTCAGAGGATTATTGAGTATCTCCAAAAACAACGAGGAGTCCTTGGGGCACTTTAGAGACTAACAAATTTATTTGGGCATAAGCTTTCGTGAGCTAAAACCCATGTTAACTGTTGGAAATGGGCGATGTCCCCCTTGATTGCATTGGCCTCGTTAGCACCACAAAAGTAATTTTCCTCCTTTGATAATTATGCCTTCTTCTCAACTGTTGAGAATAGCCCACTTTCACCTTAATTGGATTAACCTCGTTAGCACTGACCCCCCACCCTTGGTAAGGCAACTCCCATCTTTTCATGTAATGTATTTAGTGCTTTCTGTATTTTTCACTCCATGCATGTGAAGAAGTGGGTTTTAGCCCATGAAAAGCTTATGCCCAAATAAATTCATTAGTTTCTACAGTGCCACAAGGACTCCTCATTATTTTTGCGGATACAGACTAACACAGCTATCCCGCTGAATCTTGAGTACCTCCAGGAAACTTTCCTGGAGATTTCTCTGGAGAATTCCCGTGAGATCTCAACGTTCATCAACCCCCCATTCCGCCGTACTGATTAGCTATACAGGGAAATGTCCAGCTCACAGAAATGTAGCTTGCTTCCGTGCCCTCCAAAGTATCCACGGGGCTCTTGGCGATGGAGGTGGGGTTGCCAAAGATTCCATCCAGTAGGTCTTAGGTGCAGCAGCAGTCCGAGGGTTTTCCTCCCTTGCCTTACAGTACACCTGCCTCAGCAACTTTATCTTCGCTCTGCACTGCAGCGTCTCTTGATCACAGCCCTTTTCACACAAGCCTCAAGAAATATGCCCATATGTATCCCAATTCCTACGATTCATGCGCAGCTGGGACTACACAGCCTCCTCTCCCCATATACTGAGCAGATGCAACAGCTCCGCAGTGTCCAAGCAGAAGCAGGAGAGCGTTTGCTGCAATAACCCGCCATGGACACCTGGGAAGATGCAATGAGACCTCTCCAGGCCAAGCAAACAGGAAATGGAACTTCAAAAATTCCCAGGGCTTCTAAGGGGGAGGGGCGGATGGCTGTTTACCTGGCTGCAAGACAGGAGGAGTTCAAACTGCTGACCAGAGTGGTCAGGGTGGCCATTGTAGGACACCTCCTGGAGGCCAATTAAAGTGACAGAATGAAGTGTGGAGTCTACACTAGCACTTTGTTGACAAAAATGTAGAGGAAAAAGATGAAATACATCTACCCTCACGAGAGATTTACATCACCAAAACTGGACATTTTCCCAGTCAAGTCTTGGTATTGTAGACAAGGCCTAAGTTACGATCTCCAATGATAGGGACACCAATAGCACCTTCCAGATAGACAGATGGCACAATACTTCACACTCATTTGCAAGATGTACTCAGATCTGCACAGCTCCAGATTAACGGTGGATGAAGTATGTCCACAATGGGAGACAGCAACCAATTACAGCAACAACAACAACAACAGCTTCCTAACAATTTATGGGGACAGCAAGTGAACAAACTTCAGGGGAAATTAAAATTTGGCCAGAATAGCAGGGCTAATAGTAAATATAAATTTTAAAATAAGACTATGAAGGTTTTTTTAAAAAAATCCAACCCATTAACTGAAGAGGTGAAGGGCTCTTGTATCTTCACAACAGCAGTCTTCCCCATCTCCATGCTAGGGCACTGGCACAATACCGATGCACATGCAAATGCCACTTACTCTACAATCTCCCATCACTTCTGGCGCATAAGGATTTTCTCCAGGGGTCTCCCATCTAAATAGGAACCAGGCTCAAAACCTGCTTAGGTTAAGTGGTCACAACCCGGGATTTGCATGGATGAAAGAACCACACCAATATTGTTACAAAAAGTTAGTTATAGCTTCCCACTACCCACTGAACTTTTATATAAAAAATAAACACAATAGCATGTCTCATAGAACATTTATAATACACAAACAGTTCACAAAGCCTCATACTGAGGTAGAAATAGCTTTGTAAATGATGTACATTATTACATATATTCATAGACATTACCATGTTTTAAAGTAAAAGAACCCAAACAAAGATCTGCAGTTAGGGAGACGGCAACCGCAAAAAAAAAAAAAAACCCACACACACACAAAAAAAAAACCTATCACTTTTTCCCCAAGCAAATACGAAAGTTACATAAAAAAGGGCATATATATATAGCTACAGTCCCTTTTCTTGCAACAACTTTAGGATTGCAATGTTTTTGGATTGAAAATTTAAACTATAGAACAGTGTTTTATGTGCTAAAGTAGTTAAAAGTTTACAAACTCTGAAAGCAAAGTGTGTATATATATCATAGATTTAGCAAACCTACCTTAAATTTGACAGAGACCAACGTGTTAAAAAATGTTGAAAGTTGCTTTAAGTCAGTATTTGAATGAATCTTTGAATATAAAAATCTCCCCACATCGCTGCATAACAGTAGTTAAACTTTTAAGGCGAGGTATTGTGATAAACAAAAACTGGTAAGTATTCATATATTTGTACCAGAAACCATGAAAGGAGGTACAATAATTTGGTTTTACAACTCACTTCCCAACCTTGTCTCTACTTACAATGTTCACATCTTTAAAAAGATTGAATGCACGTAAAAGTATACTGCTACTGGTCAAGCAGCTGAACCTGTAAGCAGAACAGCAAGATCATTTAAGTGCTTCTCATAAAATAGATTTTCCTCACAGAACTTTACTATTTTACAATATGCTGTTGCTTTTAATGTTGATTTAATAGAAGCCAAGTCCAATTTTTCACTGATGAAGTCTAAACAGTAGGTCCCCTCAACAGTGGTTACAAAATTAAACTCACGGTGTGAGAAAAGAATCCTAACTAAACCCACATACAGTCGGACCCCGCAATACTATGCCATGCAATAGCGCAAATCCGTTTATAGCGCGGGGCTCAGCTGACTCCCAATGTTGGCGACGGGCACTGCTTTGATGCAGTGGAACCCTGCAATACTGTGACCTCGCGTTTATCGCGATCTGTTTTTTTTGGATCCTGATCGTCATGGTATTGCGGGGTCCAACTGTACTTCGGGAAATATAGCCTAAAGGTATTGTATTGCACTTTTTAAAATGAATACTCAGATATACGAATGGAAAAGATATCAGGCTCACATTTATACAATATTGAAAGGTATCCCATTTGGGCAATTAATTTCACAAACTAAAGGTCGTAAAGAAGAATCAGACCTCCTGTTAGCAGTAAGGCTGTATCAGGCTTGAAAAGCTTTGAAGACTGTTTCAATTCAGGCACATGAAGAACGCCCTCCTTTCCATCCATGAGAAAAATAAATGGTTCGAGTACAAGGCCAAATCAAACACCACAGAACTGAGTAAGCAACATAAAAGTCAGAATTCCAAGATGGCTAAATAACTGATGCTGTATTATGAAATAAATCCAATGTTTTAATATGCTGTTTTAAATACCCTTAAATAGAGCATTTCTCATTCCCATCACATGAAAAATCAGGATATCTAGATAGAAAAATAATTCCCTATAGCAGAATAGGTTAGAATGTGCATTCTAGAAAGAAATTGTTTTCCTCTTTACTCACTGAGTTACTTGATTGCCTACTTTTCACCATCCTAGCCACCATGGATGTAGAGGCTCTCTACACAAACATCCCACACAAAGATGGAATACAAGCTGTCCGGAATAGTATCCCTGATGATGCCACAGCACAGGTGGTTGCTGAGCTCTGTGACTTTATCCTCACACACAACTATTTCAAATTTGGTGACAATATATACCTCCAGACCAGCGGGACTGCTATGGGCACCCGCATGGCCCCACAGTATGCCAACATCTTTATGGCAGACCTGGAACAACGCTTCCTCAACTCTCGTCCACTCACACCCCTTCTCTATCTACGCTACATTGATGACATCTTCATCATCTGGACCCATGGGAAAGAAACTCTGGAAGAATTCCACCATGACTTCAACAGCTTCCACCCCAACATCCACCTCAGTCTGGACCAGTCCACACAGGAAATCCACTTCCTAGACACCACAGTGCAAATTAATGACGGCCACATCGACACCACCCTATACCGAAAACCTACCGACAGCTATGCCTACCTTCATGCCACCAGCTTCCATCCCGGACATACCACACGATCCATTGTCTACAGCCAAGCACTGAGGTACAATCGGATTTGCTCCAACCCCTCAGACAGAGACCAACACCTACGAGATCTTCACCAGGCTTTCTCAAAACTACAATACCCACACAAGGAAATAAGGACACAGATCAACAGAGCCAGACGTGTACCCAGAAGCCTGCTGCTACAAGACAAGCCCAAGAAAAAAAACAACAGAACACCACTGGCCATCACCTACAGTCCTCAGTTAAAACCTTTGCAACGCATCATCAGTGACCTACAACCCATCCTGGACAATAATCCCTCACTTTCAAAAGCCTTGGGAGGAAGGCCAGTCCTGGCACACAGACAACCTGCCAACCTTAAACAAATTCTCACCAGCAACAGCACACTGCACCACAATAACTCCAACTCAGGAACCAATCCATGCAACAAACCTCGATGCCAACTCTGCCCACATATCTACACCAGCAACACCATCACAGGACCTAACCAGATCAACCATACCATCACTGGCTCATTCACCTGTACATCAACCAATGTCATATATGCCATTATATGCCACCAGTGTCCCTCTGCTATGTACATCGGCCAAACTGGACAGTCCCTACGAAAAAGGATAAATGCACACAAATCAGATATTAGGAATGGCAATATACAAAAACCTGTAGGGGAACACTTCAACCTGCCTGGACACACTATTTCAGATTTAAAGGTCACCATTCTGCAGAAAGGGAACTTCAAATCCAGACTGCAAAGAGAGACTGCAGAGCTTCAATTCATTTGCAAATTCAGCTCACACACTTTGGGATTGAACCGGGATCTACAATGGTTGGCTCATTACAGACATTGTTTCTCATCTCTCCATGTCCACACACCCCATTCAAATGCTAGACGAATAATCCACACTCCCTGATCGGAGATAACAAGCTGGCTCAGCTTAATTGGACTAACCTTTTCACCTCCCCCCTACCTACTTTTCTATAACTGCCTGTTTGTGAACAATTGAACACTTCTACTGCCTGCATCCGACGAAGTGGGTATTAGCCCACGAAAGCTCATGCTTCAAAACTTTATAGTTAGTCTTTAAGGTGCCACAGGACTTTGTTAACTCTACTTTTCAGGGGCAACACCAGTTCAATAAGAGCACTGGTGCTCAACGCCTTTGAAAAAAGTCAGACCCAGAGTTAAAAGTTCAGTTCTACTTACGTAACATAATTTTGATGGGGAAAACCCTATAGTACCAGCCATTTTATATTGATTATAATATAATAATCAGAACTAAAAATCAGCACCTAGCTTTTGAGACTTCTTTTGAAAAGCCATAGCCCCTATTGCATATTTCAATACGCTCAGAAGTATTCCCTCTGAGTTCAACAGGACTACTCATGAATATAAATGTTTGCAGTATCAAGCCCTTACATAGTTTGAGGAAAACTGTTTCAATTTTGATCTTTGTCTACTTGTTTATTACACACCTCTAGGAAGGTGACTCTAAAGTAAGTATATTTATGAATGAAACAGGTTACATATAAGATACTCTACCAAGTAACATTAGATATATTTCTGAAACATTTAAAGGGAAGCATAAAACAGACACTGAAATATCAGTTTCCGATTTCCTAAAAATCAGTGTTCCATGTTTTCATTTTTTAAAAATCTGAAATGCACAAAACAGATAATTAGCTGCTTTCCTTTCCCATCTGGTAAAGTGCTTACTCATGAGAGTCACTAATTTCATGCTCTAAAAAACAATTTATGCAGTAATTCAAGAAACCTACTGGTACTCTGGAATTACTATCTGCAGAATTAAATCAAGTCTGCATAAATCAGATAAAAAATTGAGATGTATTGCAAGTAATCAGGATACAGTTTGGGCTCATTACAGCAACATGAATGTACAAATCATTCTCCCATTGCTGTACAACTCCCACCTTGGGCCTAAAACAGAATATATGCTGTACTCAAGTCCAGGTTGAAGGGGGTGGGGGGTGGGGGGGGAGTTTTTTTCCTTTTATTTAAAGATGTCCATTGCAGGCAATGGCCATAGCACTAGAAAAATATGACTTCTGGCACAAACATTTACAATGGAATTAGTGTCTACATTTCTAGACCTATTTATTTAAATGCATCTATCAGTCACTGTTACCTAAAGAGGACAACTGTGCCATGACTAGTAGTCTCTCTATAAAAACAAAAGGAGAACAAATTGTCGTGACTTTCAATACTACTATATTTTTGGCAATAAACTGTTTTATATTTTGTTAGTGATAGTTATACAGCAGGATTTTGCCAATTTCCACTGGTGACTGGGAGAACAAATACAAACTATTAATCATACCAGCCAAGAAGCTTACGGAAAAAAAAGCAAGGATATGTACTTCAAGTGCACTTTGTTCATGTCAAAGGTGCAGTTTGACAGTGCTTCATTGCACATTAGTAAATACAAGATAGTATATTTTGCAAACAATCAATGTAAAACATCATTATAATGCTTCTCTGAGAAGCTGAGTAAGCCCACTGTCACGATCAGGCGAAGTCTCCCTCTGGAAGGGCACAACTTATGAGTTTTATTACTTATAGGGAACATTAATTAGACATGTGCAAATTAGTGAGGCACACTATATTCGGGGAGGGGGGAGGGAGGGAGGGAAGAACCTACATTTCATTCACTAACCAAAACATTTTTAATATAAAATATATTAATTTAAATACTGTTTAAGGCCTTAAAAAACACAGTATGCAGTAAAATCCATAAATATGGCCAAAACGATCCTTAAATGATCCTGTTGTGTCTGGCTATTGTAGCACATACCGTATGTTCCGGCGTATAGGACGACTTTTTTGAGACTATTTTCCTGGCTTAAACTCAGGGGTCGTCTTATACGCCGGTAAAAAAAAAAACCACACACAAAAAGCACGTGCGCCCCGCTCTCCCGTCCCCGCCGCAGGCGGGCTGCTGGGAGTGCGCCGCTCTCCCGTCCCCACCGCGCTCCCAGCAGCCCGCCCGCGGCGGGGACAGGAGAGCGGGGCGCACGCGCTTTTTGTGTTTTTTTTTTTTTTGTAATCCGGCTTTTTTACTGGAAAACTCGGGGGTCGTCTTATACGCCCCGTCGTCCTATACGCCGGAACATACGGTATGTAAAAGGAGCCACTGTGGAAATCAAGCAATATAACAACTTTGCACTTCTATAGTGCCTTCCATCAGAAGATCTCACAGGTCTTTAGAAACTAGTGTATTAAGCCTCACAATACCCCATGAGGTAGGTATTATCTGCATGTTACAAATAGGTAAAATGAGGCAGAGAGGCTATGCAACTAGCCCAAGGTCACACAATGCAAGTGGCAGAGCTGGGTAAAGAACTCGGCCCTTCCAACTCTCAGTCCTATGCCTAATTATTAATCATTGTTTCTCACTGTATATACGGCACTCCAAAGGTGGATTTAAGGGTACATTTTGGCCTGGAACATGACTCTCAGGATGGGATCAAAGTCCATTAGTGTCCCCTTTTATATTGCCTTCTGTTCTCCCCAATACCCCACTGACTCCAAGACTTATTAACCCAGTTCTTGAAAAAGTATGAGTTGATGGCACACTGTAACAGCTTCTTCAGACCTAGTCTATTATTTAGTCGAATCAAACATTTTAAAACTGAATATTTACAAATTCAATAGGTAAAATTCTTTGACACACATTACTTTAAAAAGGGTAAAATATATTGGATGAAATCCTGGCCCCACTGATGTCAATGGCAAAAGCTTCAAGTGCCTTCAATGGAGACAGGATTTCACCTACTGTAAAAAGTACTTACTGCTGCATTGAGACTATCAGCAAAATTTCATCCAAATGAATTTTTACTTCAGTTATAATTTAAACCCTTGAAGCCCAGGAAATATAACGCCAATGTTGACAGACGCTCCACTTTAACAATGCTGGTCAGCATTACTATGATAAATAGTAACTTCTTTAAATAAAAAGTTCCAACTACAATGTTATAGCACTGGAACTAAAAGGTTCTGGCAAATTCTTACATTTATACAATTATCTAATGAAATCAAGAGTGCAACTGAACTGGTGAAGAAGGAAGAACACTGAATGCATATTTTATGAATTAGCCAACAATTAATTACTTTATCAGTCACTTCATCTCTCAGTCTGATCAGAGGAGTATACAGCAGGTTGAACTTATATTTTAACAGAACATAACTTTCACAACTGATATTCTTACAGCCAATTTTAATTACCCCATAACCCCAGTGGGGAAAAAAAAACTGGGACAGTTTTCTATCAATCATGTGATACGTTTCCTTTAAAATATAGTACTATTTATGCTATGCAATAAATCCACTAAAAAAAAATAAATCACTCACATAGTTCACTGTATAAGTTTAAGGAAAATGTGTGAAACTGACAAAGTTGTTTCTAGTTTGATGTTATATCCATAAAAACATTATATGAACTTTGGTTTTCATATGGGTTACAAACAATATATTAAAATATCTACAAATCAAATATTAAGGGAAAAAGAGTAGCCCCAATGAGAAGTCTAACACAAACTGAGTTCCAATTTACTTATCTCTCACATTGCTTTTCAGGAGAGAAAATATTTTAATTTGAAGCACAACAAAAGTCTTTCTGCTGAAGTGTTGAAACTAGTTTTCCAAATTTTTTACAGCATACTTTTGGTGCCATTCATTACAAAGTCAACACAAACACATTGTGTCATGACAATGCCATTATGTTCTTTAAAACAAAAGCATTCTAGATTTAGCAATGTGACAAGAACAGGGACTTCAGCAATTACACTGCTTGACAAACTTGCATTTCAAATCTCAGTCTCTTCCTCTTGCAATAAAGCTGTAGCTGAAGCAATCAAAACAGCACAACTCTGTGAATTACAAAGATGATTCAAATTGCGTGTCTGGGTCATCGTCAGCCTCTAGCCTAACAGCAGGTATACTTTCAGATTTAGTCCTCCTAGTTTTGTGGTGTGGAGAGTCAATGATTATTTCTGAGCATGAAATAGCAATTGAAGAGGTCTTTGCTGTCTTCTTTTCAGTATTGCCTTCTCCTGTCCCACAACACTGCTTCAGAGCACACTGAGTTCTGCAGGGAAACTCACATTTGCCAACACCCGATTCAGAGCCTACACTGGAAAACTCAGGCTGGATTGTAGTGGCATGGATCCCTTCATCATGAAAAATCTCTTTAATATGCTTTGCCACTTTCATGTATGACGCAGGGTCATGACATTTTATGTGAGCAGTACCAATGATCCTGCTGCCTGCCAGCTGCCAAACATGTAGTTCATGGACTGCTTCAACTCCTTCAAGTTTACGTAGTTTCAAGTTCAAAGAATAAATATCAATTTGTTTGGGAACAGTTTGCAAAAGGATAAGGGCAGATTCCTTAAGTAATGGATAAGTTGTATAAAGGAGTATACAAACCATTATCAGACAAAGAGAAGGATCTAAATACAGCACCCAGCAGGGACCAGCTACATGAATACCCTCTTGTGTGAGCAGATCAGCACTGTCAAGCAGTGGGGCTACAGTAGCATTTTCTATGCAATGGTTATTGACACATGGATTAAAACAGGGCCCATCTTTGGGGCATGGAATCCAAGAAAAGTAAAAGACCAAGGCATTCACCACCACAATCACTGAACCCAAGGCATCTCCAAGCACATGCAGAAAAACTCCACGCATGTTAAGCTGTCCACTGGAGTCTTCTTCAATCTCAATGTCCAGAGAGTTTTGACCAATGCTCCCATTTGCCTGTAGTTCCGCCTTGCCATCACCTGCAAAGAAAACAGTGAAATAGTTACATGCTACATTACAATATCAGGTACTATAAACGTATTCACTCACAATAAGTTTCGAAACCACATACTACAGTGAAATATTTCAGCAAAGTGACTTCACTTAGGCTTTTATTTTTTTAAATCCTCTACCACTGCACAATTCACCTAGTTATATTTCAGCAATACAAGTCCTTGTAACTTCTAGCAGAATAGTGGATAGAGAAGAGTGTGAAACGGTTGTGCTTTCTATAGTAGGATAAGAAAGGGACAAGACTGTATAAAACAGGTAAGAGAAAAGATGTAGTTTATTCAAAGAGGTTCAACTGAGTGAGGTGACTATAAACTTCACTACTTTCAGAGCAAAATCCACAAAAAGCAAGCCAGCCAGACTACCACTTCCACAATAACTATGAAAAAGTCTGGTGGTCACTACTGATCAGAAGGGAGGGAAATACACCCATATGTACATTTTATAATTTTGGAAGGTACTCAGAAAATGGGGGGGGGGGGGGGCACAGAAGAACTAAATGAGGAGACAGACAGATGGCTCATACATAGAAAGTAGTTGGTTAGGCCATTAGAATGTAGATTTTTAATGCTTATCTGCACTAGGATAGGACAGTGTTAAAACACGTTAACTAACACGTTAGACACACGTTAGTACTCAAAATATGATAGCCCTTGTCAATGCTAAGTTTATCATATGGTCATACTTAACCCAGTATTTATATAATGCCTTCTAGTATAGAAGAGACCTATGACAGTATAGCAGCCATGTAGTGGATACTACAAATTTCAGAAGTATTCAGTGTTCATGAACGAATTAGTATTTTTCATGGAAATTTAACTCAGCATTTTCTGATTTCCAAGCATGTCAACTTTACAAACTACGATATTCTAATGTGGTTCTGTCACAGATGTCCTTAACTTTAACTGCCTAAGGATTTTACAGAGACAAGGTGGATGAGGTAATATCTTTACTGGACCAATTTCCAATGCGTTTGAGCTTACAGAGTTGTGCTTCAGGTCTGGGAAACGGAATATCTCTGTGTAAGCTTGTCTCTCAAACCAACAGAAGTTGGCCCAATAAATAAAAGTTGTAAAAAATAAATAAATAAAAGTTGACCTTACCAACCTTGTCGCTCTAACTCAATGATTACTGTATGTTGAAACTAGGATACTTATGTGGGAAGTGAAATAACACTAAGGCTTATTAAGTGGTCAAGTTAATGCTTAAAGTAATAATAGAGCAACCTTCCTATATTGCCACAAAGCCCATCTTTTAAAAACCAACATACAGCCCAACTACACAATGATTAGCAGACTGATTTTATATTACCCTCTAGACACTTAGAGTACAAAAATCTGTAAAGTGATTTGTTTGCCTGACAGGTGCCTGGTAGAGAAGCATTTCCCCCCAGCCCACACGGAAGTCCGCAAGACTGCTAAATAAGGGCACAATGCAGAAAGGAAATTGTCTGAGAAGGAGGGTGCTTGAGTGTGCTGGGTACCTGTGGATCCATTGACTAGCTAATATAGGAAATAGCAACTGTTGCTAAGATACCACTCCATAAACTACTATCTAAGGGGGGAGTGTCTTGCCTTTCTTCCACCAGCATGCAGGTGGCCTCCAAAATCCACTGCCTGGTACAGGATGCCATTACCCCTCTACCACATTACTTGACAAAGTCATCTCTCCCTTACTTTGTCCTCCTGCTCATCTCCTCGGAGAATAAGGGAGTGGACCTCTCCCCTACCCATCCAGGAGTGTCCACCAGCCCCTCTCCTTCCTAAACTGGCTGGAAGAGACTTCCCGGCTCCCGACCTCAGGCTAAGGGAGGGCTCGCACCGGGGGCTGTACCGCTTACCTAGCTTCTCCTGGTTGACTCCATTGGTGCTGCTGCAATTCTCCACCAGCGTGTTGGTCTCCTCCTTGCGCAGCCCGGCATCCCCTTCCCCCGAAGCTCGCTCCAGCTTGGTGCGGCTGCCGCTGCGGTGGTGCTGGCTCCCCCCGTGCGAGTGCCCGTGCCCGCCGCCCCCGTGCTGGTGGAAGAGGCAGAGCCCCAGCAGATTGACGAGCAGCCCCGCGGCCCCCACGCCGATCACCACCAGCGGCTGCTGGATCTCGTGGGGCTCGGTGAAGCGCTCGATGGCCTCCAGCAGGATGGTGAAGCAGAGGGCGGTGAGGAAGACGGCGTTGACCAGGGCGCCCATCACCTCGGCCCGCACCCAGCCGAAGGTGTTCTTGTGGGTGGCGCGGGTGCGCTGGGCGAAGCGCACGGCCACCAGGGCCACCACCAGGGCCATGACGTCGGACAGCATGTGGAAGGAGTCCGAGAGCATGGCCAGCGAGGCGGTGACCCGGCTCACCACCACCTCCACCACGAAGAAGAGGAAGGTGAGCGCCAGCATGCACATCAGCCGCACCCGCCGGTAGCGGGGCTGCCGGGGCTCGCCCGTCCCGTGGTCCGCCATCCTGGCGTTCCGCCCCGGCGGAGGGGACCGGGGCTCGGCGCTGCCGGCGGCGGGGCGCGGCGAGGGGACGGGGGGGCGGCGGCGGCGAGCTCCGCGCTCACCTGGCGGGGCAGCAGCCGGCGCGATGGAAAAGCGAGAGGCGGCGGCGGCACGAGCCGGGCGGGGTCGGTCCGCTCCGGCGGCCCGTCGCTCTCCAGCTCCCCCGCCTCGGCCGCTCTTTGCAGACGGTTTGAAACGAAACTTTGCACCCGAGCCCCCTATTCTTTCCACACGAAACCCCGGCTCCCCCGCGCGCCTTATTGGCTGCGGCCACAGCAATGGGGGGAGGGGTCGCCGCCAAGCTTCTCCCCTATTGGCCCGCAGCCCTCACGACAAGCGCTTGGCCGCGCCCCCACGCGGCGCCCATAGGCTCCGGCCGCCACCTCTCCCGGCCTAGAGGCGGGGAGGAGGCCAATGAGGCGGGGCGAGGAAGGCAATTGGACGCTTGTCCCTGTCGCTCCTGCGGGGTATCCTTAGCCCCGCCCCCTCCGCGAGGCCGTTTGCGGGACTGGTGCAAAAGGGGGTTATGTGGGGCGAGTCGCCTCTTGGCGCTCCCGCTCTCCACACGGCCCGGCCGGGCCTGAGGGGGAGGCTGGCTGCTCGCTGCCGGCCGGCCCGGCGCCGCTGCTGGGCTGGGAACCCGCCGCACCCAGGGAGCCGCCGCTCTCGGGCGGTGACGGGCCCCCTCCCCGCACGCAGCCCCGCGGCACTGGAGCCGGCCGGGCCGCCGCCGATGGGGGTGGGGTCCCTGGGAGCACTGAACCCCCCCCCGCCTCCCCCCGCGCGAGAGCAGCGCCAGGGGCGTGAGCAAAGGACAAACACCCCCGCCCCCGAGACCCCGGGATTCAAAGTGAAACACCCCCCCCCCCCCCCAGCCCATCACTTGTCTGCGCTGCCCGCCCCGGGACTGGACGTCGTCATCGCCACACACCTCCCAGCGGGGCCCGAGCGCCTCCAGGAGACACGCCCGCCCCCCACCTCTCTGATAAGAGGGACTATGGGGCACTGCAGAGGGGTCTGCCCCCCTTTGGAGCGGTAACCCAGCCGTCTGGACTCCCGGCTGCTCTGAAGCCTTAGAGTGAGACTTGCTCCCACAGACTCCGCGCTACCTCCAACCCTCTGACTGGGGTCAGCACCCAGGCAGGGCTGCATTGCAAACGTCAGGATGAGAGGCCCTCACATCGCCCACAAGACTACAAAAGTCACATCCCCTTGAATGGGATACTGCCACAAGTGGCTCAGGCCAGCCTGAGGAAATAGCACCAGAAACAGAGCAGCTTGTTTCCTTTCAAGATAATCATTACTCAGAGAACCATGCTCCTTCATCTTTTCTTCTCTGCAAAATTTTGAAAGTTAATTTTAGTGCTCCCCTGTAAAGCACTGGAGTTGCCAGTAGGTCATGGTGGGTTAATGCTTATGTAAACCAATTCTACCTGCCCACAGTAAACATCAAAGTTAGGAATGGGAGAGGAGAGGAGGGAAACATGAAGTTTTGGTTTTATTGACTGTCAACTGGTCAGACCTTGACTAGGAGTTATCCATACTGATCACTATATCCTGATTCTTAACCAGACATTTGTTATATCAAAGGTTTCTGCAATGAGTAATAAAGAACTATGAATCATAAGTTCAAAATTATGAAAAATACTCCTTACTTTCCTAGTACATAGACTGCAAAGCGTTTTGTCTTAAGGGAGCTAAAGATTTTTCACTCTTATCATCCCACAGTTACTGTTATGTATCCTTTCCTCATTTGAAGTGCTCATGCACAACTGGATGTCTGGATACAGCGGTTGCTGGGGTATGGATGTTTGAGACTTTACTAGAGCTGCACCGAGGAACATCGAAGACTGGAAGTCCCACAGAAATGTGTCTCTTGGTCTCTAGTCCCCATAAGTCACTCCTATAATCCTTTCCCTGTTCTATAAATATCTTATTCGCTCCCTCTCCTGTGACCATTAACTATTTTATTTTCTTAAAACTCTCATCACACTTATAAGACACTGATTTGCAGTGTTGTCATAGTCAGTTGTGCTGGTCCCAGGATATTAGAGAGACACAGTCATAAGACACTGGAACATGCCCCTTCTTATGACTTTATCCATCAGCAGCTCTTCTGTTCCACCAGAAGGACCTCATCATGAGAGCAGCTCTCTTCAGCGAGACGGTGCAAACAACCAACACTCAAACTGTTGGCTCCAATGGTCATTCCCCCAACTACCAAAGCCAGTAGCCAATCTGCCACCTGCCAGATCCTACAGCCAATCTCTGGTGTTATTCCCAATAGTCAACCCAACAGTCATTCCCCATTGCCAAGCCTCCAGCTGCCATAAAATTTTCTGATTCCAGCATTCGATCCATTCTCTTGTTAATGGGGTATCCTCCTCCAAACCATTCTGCTCACCTCTTCAATAGCAGCAGTGACGAAAATATCATCACCCTGTGGCTATCTTCTTTCCACATGCAAAGTTTTTCCTTCTCCCACCACCTCAGTTCAAACATCAGACTGAACTCTCAGTGGCTGCCTGTTATGCAGTTATGATGAAAATAGTAATTGGACATGGCATGGGACTGGATTCTTGGCCTGGCCAGTAGCATTTAGTCACACAGGCTGAACCTCACACAGTTATTTCATTGCATCAAAATGTCAATATCACAATCTTTCATGTCCCCCAACCTCTTGCTGCAAACATCCTATCACCATGATGAGAAGAAATAGAATCATACTAATGAAATAGGGAGGATCCTGGGAAATACGGGATGTAAAACGTTTTGGAGGGAACATATCTTGAAATGAATGGACAGTTTCCCTTTGCCTCTACTAAGAATGCACACAAAGGAACCAATTATGGTGGTGATTAGAGATGTGCAAAGTTTAAGAAATGACTGAGTTTTAAGTTAAGCCCTATCTCCTCCGGTAATTCACTTCACAGAGGAGGGTCATTAACAGAAAATCTCTGACACTCTATAAATTCACCTTGGTTGTGTTTTGCTGCATTACCCTGAAGGACTGCACCTTTTTGGGTGGATTACAAATGGAGTAGTCTCTGATATAGCCAGACTTTAACCCATTCACAGCCTTCATGACTGAGACCAATGCTTTGAATTGACATTGGAAGCAAAGTAAGAGCCAATGTTGTTTCCAACTTTTCAGTCTTAGATACATCAAATTAAACAGGTGGTTTCCTGACAAGCTGAAGATGGAAGACCGCAACAGTGGCAATAAGTGGTATGTAATCATTCCTATAGCTACAAAAAACAGGGTTACTTACCTGTAACTGTTGTTCTTCGAGATGTGTTGCTCATATCCATTCCACTATAGGTCAGGCACGCGCTGCGGGCCTGGTTGCCGGGTAGATTTTTCCCCTAGCTGCAGACTGGGTGAGCAGGGAGCCCCCTGGAGTGGCGCCACTGAGGCACTCTATAAGTACCCCTGCGACACAGTCTGGCCCTCAGTTCCTTCTTTGCCGGCTAACCCGACAGTGGGGAAGGAGGGCGGGTTTGGAATGGATGTGAGCATGCAGAAAAGCGGGTCCACTTGGCTGTATAGGTACTTCTGGTGGATGGTTTCCTACTTCCCAGAAGGACATTCTGTACCTCGGATGAACATAAGAGCTCAGGACCTCTCAGCCATGGAGTAGCCACGCTGTGAGGTGAAGGGACTGCAAGTCCGGGTGCAGGAGGCGACCGTGATCCTGCGAGATCAGGTCTGGCCACAGCGGGAGGCTGATGGGAGGGGCCCTGGACAGCCGGAGGAGGGACGCATGTCAGCACTGCCTGGGCCAGGCCGGGGCTATGAGGATGACTTGTGCCCTGTCCCGTCTGATCTTCAGGATCACCTTGTGGAGAAGCGGGATCGGAGGGAACGCGTAGAACAGGTGTCCCGTCCAGGGTAGGAGAAAGGCATCTGCCAGAGAACCCCGGGAGCTGCCTCGGAAGGAGCAGAACTGGAGGCACTTCCTGTTCTGTCTGGAGGCGAAGAGATCAATGTGGGGAAACCCCCACCTCAGGAAGATCGGTCGGATGACATCCGGCCGAAGGGACCACTCGTGAGACATAAATGACCTGCTGAGGTGGTCCGCTAGGGTGTTCTGGATTCCGGGAAGGAAGGAGGCCACAGGGTGAATAGCGTGGGCTATACAAAACTCCCATAGGAGAATCGCCTCTTGACACAGGGGGCTGGAGCGGGCCCCGCCCTGCTTGTTTATGTAGTACTGGGCTGTGGTGTTGTCTGTCAGCACCGCTACACAGTGACCCTGTAATGTGTCCCGGAACGCGTGGCACGCAAGCCGGACGGCCCTCAGCTCCCGGACATTGATGTGGAGGCAGAGGTCTGACTCCGACCAGCGGCCCTGGGTCCTGAGTTCCCCTAGGTGAGCTCCCCACCCTAGCGACGAGGCGTCCGTCACCAGGGACATGGACGGGCTGGGGGGGGAGGAAGGGGACCCCTTGGCACACATTGTTCTGGTCTTCCCACCAGGCCAGAGCGGATAGGGTGGCTCTGGGGATGGAGAGGAGGGCGTCCATACTGTCCCTTCTTGGTCTGTAGGCCACTGCGAGCCACGACTGTAGTGGGCGTAGCCGTAGCCTGGTGTGCTGTATGACGAAGGTGCACGATGCCATGTGGCCTAACAGGCTGAGGAAGACCCTGACCGTAGTCATCGGACAGTTGCGGAGTTGTCTGATGGCCGACTGGATGGCGAGGAACCGAGGCTGGGGCAGGGATGCCCTCGCCGCCTTGGAGTCTAGTAGGGCTCCTATGAACTCTATGCTCTGGGTAGGCTCCAGGGTGGACTTCTCCTTGTTGAGGAGGATTCCCAAGCGGTCGAACGTGCTGATAACGAGACGCACGTGTGCGGACACTTGGTCCCTGGAGGTGCCTCGGATCAGCCAATCGTCGAGGTATGGGTATAATTGTACCCCGCAGCGCCGAAGGAACGCCGCCACTACCGCCGTACACTTCGTAAACACCCTGGGTGCGGTGGACAGGCCGAAGGGTAGTACGGCAAACTGATAATGTTCTCCCGCTATCAGGAAGCGGAGGTAACGCCTGTGTGAGGGTTTGATGCTCATGTGGAAGTAAGCGTCCTTCATGTCGAGGGCAGCGAACCAGTCTCCCGGATCCAGAGAGGGAATAATAGTGCCCAAGGTGACCATGCGGAACTTGAACTTGATCATGTAGGTGTTGAGTTCGCGCAGGTCCAGGATGGGCCGGAGGCCCCCTTTTGCCTTGGGGATTAGGAAGTAGCGGGAGTAGAACCCCTTTCCTCTGAACTCCTGTGGTACAGGTTCGATGGCTCCTAATGCCAGGAGCGACCTGACCTTCTGTACGAGCAGTTGCTCGTGAGAGGGGTCCCTGAAGAGGGACGAGGGAGGTGGATGGGTGGGAGGAGTGGAGGAGAGCTGGAGGGAGTATCCTGCCTCCACCGTGCGGAGGACCCACTGGTCTGATGTAATGTCCGACCATGCACGGTGGAAGCAGGACAGACGGTCTCCGAAGGGAGGATCCAGGATTGTGGTTAGTGAACTGCCCCCGGGCGCACCATCAAAAGTTGGGCTTGGGCCCCTGGGGAGGCTTCGAGCCTCGCTGTTTTCCGCCTTGCCTGGGCCCCTGCCGCTTGCGGTAGGGGCGGCTTCTCCTGTTGGAGGAGTCCTGGGGCGGGCGAGCAGGTGGGAAGAACCTCCTGCGTGGTGGGACGAATGGGCGCCTCTGTGGGCCTGGGGTGTGCATACCCAGGCCTTTGAGGGTCACCCCTCTGTCCTTGAGGGCCTGGAGACGGGCATCCGTGTCCTCTGAGAAAAGGGCCTGTCCCTCAAAGGGGAGGTCCTGGATCTTATATTGCATGGCCGGGCCTAGGCTGGACAAGGAGAGCCACGCTGCCCGGCGGAGGGCTATGCCCGAGGCCATTGTTCGGGCCGCTGAGTCGGCCGAGTCCAGGGCCGCTTGCAGGGCATGCCGAGATATGTCCCTGCTTTGAAGTAGTAGGGCCCTGAACTCCTGTCTGCCCTCCTGGGGGAGAGCAGTCTCAAATTTGGTAAGGGCCTCCACCGTGTCGAAGTGGTGTCTACTTAATAGTGCCTGATGGTTGGCGACTCTAAGTTGTAGGCCCCCGGAGGAATAAACCTTCCTGCCAAAGTGGTCCAGCCTTTTGGCTTCTTTGGCCTTAGGAACCTGCGCCTCCTGTCCATGGCGCTCTTTGTTATTAACTGACTCCACCACTAGGGAGGAGGGCGTGGGGTGAACATATAAGTATTCATAGCCCTTGGCCGGAACAAAGTAACGTTTTTCTACCCCCCGGGCAGTGGGGGGGATGGAGGCGGGGGTCTTCCAGACCGACGCCGTGTGCGCCTTGATGGTGTTAATGAACGGCACTGCCACGCGTGCCGGGGTGCCCTTTGTTAACATGGTGGTGACCGGGTCGTCCACCACCGGGACCTCCTCTAAGGGCAGATTCATGTTTTTTGCGACTGCTTGGAGGAGGTGTTGATAGTTAGAGAGCTCCAGGGCGGGCGGGCTAGTGGAAGAAGTGCCCGCCACTGCCTCTACCCCTACTGGGGAGGCGTAAGGACCTGGCTCCCTAGGGCTCTGCACCGCCGAGGGCTGGCTGGCCGATGGTGGTCCCGCCAGCACCTGCCGAGCACCCCCTGAGCACACTGGGAACCCGGGTTCAGATTGGGTTTCCCCAGGCTGTTCGTACTCCCATGCCACCCATTCTGGCCAAGCAGGGTTTTGGGTGGCTGGTGCTGGTCCCGCTAAGCGAGGGGACACTGAGGCAGAGGAGTGCCATGGGGCAGCTGCAGTGGCCGACTGCAGGGCCTTGGGCGGAGAGTCATGCCGGGTTCGCGTGCCGACAGACTCTCTACGCTCTCGGTGCCGTGGGCTTCTCGACCGGTGCCGGGAGAAGTGGTGGCCCTCTGAAGAACGGCTGCTGCAGGATCGGCTCCGCCTCGGGGATCCGTAGTGCCGAGATGACGACCGGCGCCGGGAAGACCGTCGGTGCCGGGACGGGGTCCGGTGCCGAGGCGAGCGTCGGTGCCGTCGAGAGGTAGAGCGACGACCTCTACAGTGCCGTGATGCCGATCGGTGCCGAGGCGACCGGTGCCGGGTCGAGTAGGACCGGTGCCGTGACGCCGAGCGGTGCCGGGATGACGATTGGCTTGGCGAGCGGCGTCTGGAGCGGTCCCTGCGGCAGCTAACGGACCGGTGCCGGGAGTGTGACCGGTGCCGAGAGTACGACCGGCACCTGGCTGTACATGGGTGCCAGGACTCCGATCGGCGCCAGGACTCAGACCGGCGGCCAGAGCGCGATCTGCGCGAACGGCCATGAGGAGACCTGGAGCAGGGTCTCAACTCCGTGCGGCGCCGAGACTGCGACCGGCGCCGGGAAGCTGACCGGTACCGGGAGTTCGATCGGCGCCGCGAGATCGATCGGCGTCCATGCCCAGCCGGGCTTCGAGCCGCGATCTCGGTTATACTAACCTAGATACAGTTTCATGAACCTCCTTTTGTGTGCATCTGTTTATATGTAAAAAATCTAGGTCTGTTTTTTAATTGTTCTGCTGGAGAAAACTGCATGGAATGCTTTAATGAGTTTCATAAAGAGAGGCATTATAATAGAGTTGATAATTAGACTGCTGAAATGTTTTCCCAAACATCCCACTCCCTCTGTATCAAAATATGATTTAATGATACATTATATATAAGCAGGAAGTTGGTGACCAATTATACTGACATGGAACAGTATGTTCCTCACTACCACCACCATCGCTATATCAAAGTATGAGTTAATAAACAAGCATTATTCAGAAACTAGAAACTGGAGACAAAATAGGTAATATGGCTTTCACTCTTTAAAATCCTTCCTGTTCCACAGGTAGAGAGGGTCTTAATTTTATAAGAACTCTGTGTTATCCAGTGGAATTTTACTTGTAGGACAGGAGGCATTTTGGAGGCCCAGGGCTATAATCGTTAAAAAAAACAACACTACTCTACTGTGTCAGTGTTGCATTAAATTCTAAATCCGGTATAAAAGTAGCTGTAGAATCAATGCAGGTACTGTGAAATCACACAAAATATTTGTCAATATGTTAAAAATCATTTCACTTTTTTATTTTATTTATTTCTAAAAACTCACAAATTTATATCATACAAATACACATATTCAAAAGTTTGGCTGTACTTTGGTAAGAGACGCTCCAGGTTCCCAAAGTTGGTTGGGACTGTTTGGTTCAGTGCTGTAGTTAAAATTTAACCTTTTGCTCCTGTGGCGCTGCCGCCCTTCCACCCTTTTGCTCCTCTGGCCACTACCACAACTCCCCCTCCCCACCCTTTGCTTATCCAGCCGCGCTGTGGGGGCACTCACCCCTCCGCACATGGGGCCATCAGCAGCTCTTGCTGGGGGGCAGCAGGGGCTTCTCCACGTACCTGCTCGGCGTGCCTGCTTAGCTCGGGGCCCAGACAAATCGAAGCCGGGGGCCAGATCCACCTTTTCCCCCTTGGGCCGTAGTTTGGAGACCCCTGATCTAGACTGTTCTCAGTGGTAGCAGATAACAGAACAAGAAGTAATTGTCTCAAGTAGCAGAGGGGGAGGTTTAGGTTGGCTATTAGGAAAAACTTTTTCACTAGGACGGTGTTAAAGCACTGGAATGGGTTACCTGGAGAGGTGGTGGAATCTCCTTCCTTAGAGGTTATTAAGGTCAGGCCTGACAAAGCCCTGGCTGGGATGATTTAGTCAGGGTTTGGTTCTGCTTTGAGCAGGGGGTTGGACTAGATGATCTCCTGAGATCCCTTCCAACCCTGAGATTCTATGATTCTATGACACTTAACTTGTTTCCCTTCTGTACAGTGACCAGATCTGTCTTTGCTTCTAAGAGAGGCATTTTGGACTCTTTTTGATGAGCATGTCTCTCAGTCTGTTCCAATTCAGAGACTGTAGGCTCTGAAGCCTACAGAGACTGTGTTCATTTTAGATTGTGATTCTAGTAGGCAATGTCTCTGTTAGTAAGTTGTCTTTAAAATGTACTTTCAGATAACACCCAGTCAGCAATAACAGCATTTACTCTACAGTTGTCTACAAAAACAAGTTTATGTATTGTGATGGAAAACAATACAAATGAAAAATAAATCAGCTGCATAGATAGGTCTACTTCAGTTCAATCTGAGGCTCTAATTCACAAAAGCATCCCTGTTCAAGAAAGTGCTTAAGCTATATATGTATATAAAGCTGTATAAGTGCTTTCTTGAATGGGGATATAGACTAAAGCATGTGCTTAAGTGATTTATTGAACTGTGGTTTTAAGATGAAAAAATATTGCTGTTATCGGCCTAGAGATAAGACATGAAGAGCATTTTATCACTCCGGAAAGCAGATATTTCTCGTTCCAAAGAGACACTAGCCTGTTGGCCAAGCAAAATGGTTGCCTGAGGAGCACTCCATGCCTGGCTAGAGCAAACAGGAAGGGGATTTTCAAATTTCCCTGGGAATTTAAAGGGCGGGTCTGACGTGTGGTCACCTGAGGATGTGACAGAAGAGTTTGAAAGTGATGACCAGAGTGGCTCGAACGGGAATTATGGGCCAGGCTGGAGGCTAATTAACGCGCAATGGGTGTCCACATTCGTGCCGTAGCACTACAGCAGTAGCGCAACAGCCCTTATTCCCCGTGCGGAGGTGGATTACCAT
Organism: Sternotherus odoratus; assembly: GCA_032164245.1. Taxonomy (NCBI): domain Eukaryota; kingdom Metazoa; phylum Chordata; order Testudines; family Kinosternidae; genus Sternotherus; species Sternotherus odoratus. The sequence goes on along the minus strand of JAVMKO010000003.1, from coordinate 136,275,130 downwards.
GAGCGCTATAAACTTGGACTTATAGCACAATATGTGCCTTGCCAGTGTGGACGGGTAGAGAGTTATAGCGCTGCTGGAGGCTATATAGCGCTATAAAGTGGCAGTGTAACCAAGGTGAAATTCTGCCCCCATTCTAATCAGTGGCAAAACTCTTGTTGACTTGAATGGAACAGGATTACACCCTTTTTTTTTTTAAAAACCTAACCCTTGCAAGACAGGGAAATGACCCATTCCCATCAACTTTTGGAGCCTTCCCTTCTTGATTAGATTTAACCAGTGTGTGTTCCTGATGGCAATCTATTCACTTGATTAAATTGCATGTGACAGTCAGCAACACCTCCAGACCATCTGCCATAATTAAATACAGACTCAATCTATGACTATCTTCGTTGAATGTGCACTTTCCTTTGAACTTCCAACGGATTTCCTGTCTGCTTTAATTACCATTTGATCTATTTAAGTTCCAGACAGACATTTTCTCCATATTCACATGTAAACAGGCAAAACCTTTTTCTCCGGTCAGCTACAAAGTTCAGAATCACTCCAAAATTATTAGCGCTAACACTTTTTTCTGTAGCAGTTTGAGCTCTCATCCATTCTGAATTAGTTTTTAAACTGAAAAATATTCACCACTGTATTAATCACCTTCTAGAAAAAATTACTTGGAATGTCATCCACATTTCCAGACTATCATCTGTTCCCTGCTGGAAAGACAAGTAATAATGATTCAACAGGGAGGGGAGAAGTCTATAAATATTGAACCCATGGAAGGAAAAACTATCTTTCAAGTGATTGGTGGAGAATACTTGTATCTTATCGCTGAAGTGAATAGTCCTTTATGTGATATTTTTAATAAATCACATTGCCAAATCATAATTCTTGCTGAGACTACATATTGATTATCTTTAAAAAGAATCTAAGAGATATAACTCTATCACCAATAGGAGTGGCTTACTGATCTAAGCAGCTTAGGCATACTTATGTTCCCTAGAACCATAGGTGCAGATCCCAGCAAGTTCAGTTCCTGTTAGGATCCAGAAAGTGGGCGGGCACTAAAGGACCTCCCCTCAGCCTATGGCGAGTATCCACAGAACTGGGAAACCAAATAATTCTGGGTGACAACTAATGAGATAGATGCATGGTGGGTAAAGTAAGTGCAGAGGCATTTGCACTGGTAGTGTCTTTCAGAAGAGACCTTAAAACCTAAGGCCAATATATTCAAACTTTGGCCCTTAGAGCGAGGCACCTGAATCCATATTTAGGCCAGTAGCCTGAATTTCAGAGATTCTGAGCACGCTCATTGAAACAAAAGGCACTACCGAAAAATCACTACCGAAAAATCAAGCCACATATTTAGGTGCCAAACTTAGGCACTCAAGTTTGAAAATTGTGGCTGAAAGTCCTGTCTGCTCTGTGCTGGCATTAAAGATCCCATGGTGCTTTTGTAAGAACAGGGCTTTCCTCTCATTCTTATGTTTGGAGTAGGGGCCTCCCTTGCCGATCTCTCATTGCAGTAGTTCTCCACTTTTTCTACACTAAGACCTGCTTTTCCATACCAAGACTCCCCTGTGAGCCCCCTCTCAATTAGCAATGAGGAAAGGATAAGGGTGGCCATGACCCTCTGACACTTGTTCATGTCCATCCGGAGAATCGCAATCCCCAGGTTGAGAATTCATGTCTTAAGGAACCTGGGGCAATTATTTCAATATGCAGCTCAATTTCAGTAATGTATTTTATAGGGTTTTTGAAGAAATCCATCAGAAGGCAAGGTGTTTGATACACAAGCTGCTATGACCCTTATAAAAACGAATGCTGTGGGGAAATTATGAGTTGTGCACATCTCTCATTTGAAAAGACACCACTTTTAGTTTAAAATTAGTTAAACACGTGCAATGGGAAAACAGACCTTAATTGTGTGACATTAGTAAATATGTAAACGTTGCCACAAAAGAAATGTCCTATTGTGGCATGAAATATTGGGCAATCAGATCTACACAGTCACAATAAACATTTTCTTTCACTACCTGCTTTGGTTCTTTTGAAACATCAGTTTCACCTGGAGGCAAAGGTACATTTTATTGTCTGCCAACATTGTTCATTTTAAGTCATCTAATACCAACATTTACCTGGACCTGCCAGCTGTCCTGTTCCATGGTTTGGCTCATGCTGCATTCCTGACTCTGAGCTCTTGTGCATTCTATTGCTTTCCTTGTACGCTAAACATACCTTCTAAATCAGGACAGGGATTCAAACGAATGATCAGCCAGCAGGTGAGTTACACCTAATTACATTTTAAAAACTGCTTTTCTGTTGGAATCTGATGCTTTTCAGACCTAGTCCTACAAAGTGCTGAGTACCCTCAATTCTTATGGGCTTCAGTGGGGAGAGAGAGGGTTCAGCATCTTGCAGAATTGAAGTGTTCTGCTTTTAAACCCCTCAATCAGATGACCAGTTAATCATCACAACAGCTCTTGGAGCTAGACAAGTAAGTGTTGTTATCATCATCATCATTTTCAATTGGATTAATTGAGATAGAGGGATTAAGGCCCAGATTCTCAAAGGTATTTGTATTTAGGCACCTAATTCCGATGGAAATCAATGGGAGCATAAGCTTTGGAGCTGCCTGGGAGCCACCCAGCCCATAGCCCAACCATATTTGGGCCAGACCAAACTTGAGTGGCACTGTGACCCCATGTCAGAGTGCAACACCACTCACTTAAATTTGGAAGGGGGATGGCATAGGTGCTCATGGACTAGGGGAAGTCAGACTGCTGGAGCGGGGGAGCACCTGCAAGAGGAGGAAGAGGTTCAGTTGGGCAGACAAATCTAAACCCTCACCCCACTTTAAATGGCACTCTACGGGCCTGGATAGTTAGGCACCTAAACACCTTTGAGCCTAAGTGACTTTCTCAAGGCCTCAGAGAGAAAGTGTCAGAACCAGAAGTCGAGCTTAGTGGTCTTTCCTCCCATTCCCATCCTCCCATCCCCCCAAACCAGAACCAAGATTATCAAAAACGGATGCCTAAAGTTAAGCCCTTAAATCCAAATTTAGTTACCTAAATAAATGGCAGTGACTGGAAACTGCTGGGTGCTCACCGCTTTTGAAAATTAGGCCATTTATTTAGGCACCTAAATGAGGATTTAGAAGCCTAACTTTAGGCACCCAGTTTTAAAACTCTTGGTCCAAACCTCTCATGCTGTTATTCTATACAGTTCATTAAGTCATTCATCAGGTAAAACGGTGATTGTGAGTAGCATGTGCCTGGGAGCAAAACTTGCATTTCCCTTCTTTATATCTACCTTAGTTAAATAGTAAACCATATACATTCATGAGTTCTGCATGGTGGATCAGAGATAAGAAGCAGATAAATCTGTTTGTCAGGGTTGCAATGTGAAAATGTGGCTCTTCCACAGGCATCTGTACACAGAACCACCCCGAGGGGCGGGGGAGGAGGGGACAAGTGGGGCAATTTGCCCCGGCCCCTGAAGGGGCCCTTAGAAGAATATGTTACTATATTATTGCAACTTTTTTTTATGGAAGGGACCCCCGAAATTGCTTTGCCCCAGGCCCCCTGAATTCTCTGGGCGGCACTGTCTGTACACCCAGAAGAGATTTCTGAACCTGGCACACCACATCTGCCTTAGCTCAAAATGATACCCAGGGGCATTTTTAGCACATCACAGCACCAATATAGACTCTTCTATCTCACCATTTGTGAAAACACGGACTGTGTGTTGCAGAAAAGATCCTCCACCCTACACAAGGATTAATTACTGCTCAATAGCCTCTGCAGATGCCACTGAATGCAACAGCACTGCCACTGTTAAGATTACAAGACAAACATTAGCCATCAAGAATATGGAGTTGATTGTAGCCACCCCTAGAAGAACTTGTCCACCAAGTCTCCATGTAATCAGGGTGGCAGTTTGTGAAATATGTGATCCATCCCACATGATACTCAGAACCTCTGGAGTCTCAAATTCCAGCATGTAGGCACCCAGAAACAGTTGAAAATGACGCTGTATCACTAAGTGACTGAGCATCCACAATACAATGAAATGGGTCAGGATCCTGTGAACCACATTTGTCATATTCATTTGTGTGAGGGAATCCAACAGTATGACAACTTAGTGCTACATTTGGGGACATGTGGCACTTGTCAGTGAATTGTCCTCTAGGATGCATTATTAATGGAGTCAAAGGCATGAAATGTTGGGTGTTAATGAACTCTTACTCAATTCTCCTTTATTAAGAGAAGCAGGATAACAAGGGATGGGTTATAGCTGTTGCTGTGGTTCTTCATTCTGTTTTAATAGAGACTGATCACACTGTAATTATTTGTAGTATTATTCTGGTAGTGAGTCTCAACTGTTGGTATCAATGATCAGGACTTGTTGAACAGTCTTGCAAAGTTGTTACGTGATGCTATAGGCCGTCTGCTATAGGAAATGGTTAGATTCTGCTTAATGAGAAGATTCATGATGGCCTCATATCCATATTTTCCCTTCTGACCCTTTTATTTAAGTAGGGGATCCATTACTTACTGCCAGAGCACTTCCTCCTGTCTGCTCAGGGGATTAGCTTCCCTTTCCATCATTTGCTCTCGCCACAGCCTCTCTCGCTCTTGGTGTGCTCAGTCTTCAGGACTTGGTCCTCCAGCCAGGTTACTATGTATTTTCCCCCTTTCGGTTATCAAACTCCCACAGGAAGAATTGTCCTAGGAGGTTTTAAGATCCACTTCCCTGACTGTGCCACTTCCCCAGTGGCTGGTAGGGGAACCCAGGCAGGCCCCCACTCCCTACTCCAGGTTCCAGCTCAAGGACGCTAATCAGCAGCCAAGGCCTGCAACATCTCACCTCGTTGCTATTTTCCTGAGCCTTTTCCTATTCTGCCTCTCTCAGGCTTTTGTGCCACCAGCCTTCTGAGAAAACCCTTCCTTCAGGGCCTGGAGCCCCCTGGTTTCTACTCCCCCCGTTTTCCCTTTTCTCTCTCTAATACCGAGATTGTGACTACAGCTCTCTTACTGACAGATTCCTGGCCTTATATTAGCCCTTCCTGCTCCTTCTCAGATGGGCTCAATCACCAATCAGGGGTTACTTAGGCCACCTAATTCTCCTCAGGCGTGGCTGTAGCGGCACGATGACTCACCCCTGCAGTGCCTCCTGCTGGCCATCTGGGAATTAGCTCTTCCAGCTCAGCGCACCCTCTGGAGGCCAGTGTCTCGCTGTCTGCTGGCCCAGTGTCCTTCCTGGACCCCGGTGCCCTTTTCCCTGGGGGGCTGCCCCTGGCAGTACCCCCACACTCTACCTCGGTCTCTCCCCTCCCTGGGGGACCCCTAGCCCTCTGATCCCCAGTTTGCCTCAGTCTGGGCTACTGCCAGTCATCATCAAGCCCCCGCTCCCTGAAGCACCCTGCAGTGTAACAGCCTGTCATCATAGGCAAGGGGGTTTGGACCTGCTGCCTTTCCTTGCAACCCAATGCCTTTTCAGGCCTCCCTATCAGGTCTGAAGCCTGAGGAGTTGCTAGGCTGGAGCTCCCTTGCCCATCCCCCCAGCACTGTCCCACCTCAGGTACCCTGTCCTGCAGACAGCCAGGCCCTGCTCCCTCCCAGCCTGGAGAGAGGCTGAGTGCCTGGCTCATAGCCCTTTTGTCAGGGCCAGCTGTGGCCTGATTGGGCTGGCCAGAGCTGTGGCCTCCTTCCCATTTAGCCTTTGATCACTTGCTTTCCCCAGCCACAACCCTCAGCAGGGCTGTTTCAAACCCTTCAGGGCTGGAGAGGATGACTACCCCGCTAGAGTGGCCTATGCGATTAATTAATCTCTTCTCAGCATCAGTAATTCCCTTTTCCAGGCTGGAGTGTGATGAATACTCCATCACACACACATATATCATAACTGACTCAGTCTGTTTGTGTCAGGATGATCATCTTTGTACACATTGGTGATGGCAGAGAATGAGGAGTGAGGTCTTTATTTGAGAGACGACGTGGCTGAGGTAATAACTTCTATTGGCCCAACTTCTGTACAGACCACTGCCTATCATGCTGACCAGTATGTCTCAGTTTTTCTTTGCATTCCCCAGTTGTCTCTTTTCTTAGACTGTAAACTCTTTAGGGAAGAGATTGACTCTTTGTTGTGCTTTTATAGCACCTAGCACAGTTGAGCCCTGGTCCATGACTACAGTAATACAACTAATAATGATAATAAATGTGTCTGAATGCCAACCAATCTTATCACAGCACTCCAACAACCACCATCACTAACACCAAACCAGCTAGAAATGGTGCCCAGTAATCTGTTGAATTTTGAGAGGTCGCTCTACAGATTCTCCACCAGGAGAATATAGCCCTATTTTGTCCTTAGATTCCTGACAATGAACAAAGCACAGCCTGTTGTGGTGTTTTGGCTACACTTGAAATTTCAAAGCACTAACGTGGGAACGCTCCCACAGCAGCGCTTTGAAGAGCGAGTGTGCTCTCCCAGAGCTCCTGGTAATCCACCTCCACAAGGGAATTAGGTCCGAGCGCTCGGAGCCCGGCTCCCAGCGCTTGGAGCCTGTCCACACTTGCGCTTTAAAGCGCTCTGACTTGCTGGGCTCAGGGGGGTGATTTTTCACCCCCCTGAGCCAGCAGGTTAGAGTTCTGTAAAGCGCCAGTGTAGCCAAGACCTTAGACTCCACTTACTGGCATGTCCTAATTTAAACCTATGCTTGGATGCGGGACAGTTTCACAGTCAGTGCTCCACCCAGAAAGCCCAATAAATAAAATGGGCAGTTCTTCTCTGGGCCTGCTTAGATACTGAGAGCATTAAGACTGCTCCTCCCAGCAAGAGGGATATAACAAGCTGCAGCAGTTCCCGGAGTTGAATTTGCAATGGTCCTCCCACCCCCACTCCCAGACATGGGCTTATCTCAGTTGGACACAGCCCTTTAGAGAGAAATGTCTGCCCAAATTTTTTCATTGTAATGAGCATTGTGCACAAGCCTTTGGGTGTGGCAGAGCATCCTTATCTCTGGAGGACACGAGCAGCCTGCTGAACTCAGTGTGCTGGCAATGGAGCTAATAATTAAACATAGCTTTTTTAGTTTTGCTGCTAGAAAAATGCTTCCGTAGCAAACTACTAGGAAGAATACAGCTCTCCTTTATATCAAAGGATTCTTCAGACACTCAAGGTAAATACTAGGTCTCACTTAATATGCTATTTTCAGTGCTACATTCTACATTCCTAATACTTTCAGTTAGGTAAATTAGTCCTAACAAAACCATGGTCAATTGTTGCTGGGGCAAAGAGCTGCTTTTGCTCTTGAAGATAGCTGCATTTCCAAGGTGGGTTGGAACTATTCCTATTTGGGAGTAAATTTTCAAAACTCTGTCATAAAATTTACACATGTATCCATTTGTACATCATAAACATCCTTCTGCATGCACAAATTGGGAGATTACATAGGCATCTATTTGCACACACAATTGCCTTCTTCCCATTCCAGATTGTGTGAAAAGGAGCAGAAAGCAGCAGAGAGGGGGGAAAAAAACCTGTGAATAAAACCAAAGTGACTGAAAAATAAGCAGAATGAAAAACAAATACAAAGAAAATGGACAAAACACAAAATGGAGCAGAGACACAGAGAAAACTCAAAGGAAAGCAACAAAGACAATACCTACTATAGCCAAGATTTCTACATACCTCTTCCAGCTTTGCTTGTCTTGGGGGAGTAGGAGGAGTCCCCATTAAACAGCATAAACTTCCCTTTAGATTGAAAAGCTTGTTAGTATTATTATTTCTCATTTCTATTACAGTAGCAGCTAGGGTCCCATTTCAGAAAGAAAATCTCTTTTCAGCAAAGGATTTAAGCATATACTTAATTTTAAGGCTGTGCTTAAGTGCTTTGCTGAAAAGGGAGAGCCATATTTACATTAAGCATTTTCGCGAATCAGGACCAGAGCTCCAAAGAGATTGGGACCCCATGTGGTAGGCACTGTATAAACAGTAAGAGAAGAGTTTACAGTCTAAACCAGGGCTCTCCAAACTTTACGAGACAAGGGCCATATTAGATTTTTGAAGGGGTTTCACGGGCCAAAGCGACTGTGAAAAAATTAAATATATGCAAATATATGCAAAATTATTTTAAAAACCCTACTCTACTCTGTCAGTGTTGCATTAAATTCTAAAGCAGGTATAAAAGTAGGTGTATAAACAATGCAGGTACTGTGAAATCACACAAAATATTTGTCAATACATTCAAAATCATTTCACATTTTTTTAAATTTTATTTATTTCTAATTTGTATCATACAAATACACATATTCAAAAGTTTGGCTGTACTTTGGTAAGAGAAGCTCCAGGTTCCCATTGTTGGTTGGGACTGTTTGGTTCAGTGCTGTAGTTAAAATTTAACCCTTTGCTCCTCCGGCCACTGCTGCGACCTCCCTCCCCCCTCCCCCGCTCCTCCGGCCACGTCACTGATCCTCCCCCCCCCCCTTTTGCTCCTCCAGCTGTGCTGCTGCCATGCCGCCCCCTCCCCCCCCCTGCCCTTTGCTCCTCCAGCCTTGATACATATTGCTTTTTCATCCATTGATCTCAAAGCACTTTACCAGTATGGGCAAGACTCACCACCCCCATTCTACAGAGGAGCAAGCTGTGACAGATATGGCAATTTCCTGCAACATCTCTTGGAGCTCTTATTGAATTCAGTGTAAGTCGCTATGGATGTAATGCCTTTATGTATTAGTGTGGGAGTGGCTGATCAAAGAACTATAGTGAGCAATGTGCCAGACAAGAATGAGCTTTTGGGACAATGTGTGAAGTGGATTTCCTGGGAAATATCTAGGGGGAGGTGAATGGAAATACCCCCCTCCCTCCATTTATGCCAAAAGCAAGCCCTTTGAAGCTACACCCAAAGGAGAGCGTGGTTGCCTGCTGACTACCGGTTCCCAGAATCCTAAAATGAAAGGCCCAAACTGCATGGTCAGGAGTGACTCACAGATTCATGAGTGTGCTTGTTCTGAGCTTAATTTAAAGCTGTAATGAACTTGTAACCACAGAAAAACCCTTTGGGGGAGTGTGGAGGACTGATCACCTGCCAGAGCCCTTGCTGGAGCTGGGATGATTCCTGCTAAGTCTGTTAGCGTGTGTATCGGGTCTTTTAGCGTTTTTAATATGTTTTCTCTGGCATTACTCCATTTTAAGAATAATTATGCTTGCTTGGAAAAGACTGCAAGATAACTGCTACCTATGGGCAATTTTGTTATTTATAGACTGAGGAGAAACAAAATGCTGGCTAGTTAGGCTGTCTGGCTTGCTGGGGAACTCATAGTGTAGGCAAGGAATTGCGCAGCCTGGAGAAACCCCAGTCAGGAGGGAGGGAGCAGTGGGTCTCTGCCCAAGAGAGGTGATGGCTGAGGAGCCGGGATCCTAGAGTGGATGACCTTGCTGGACCACAAGTGGGAAATACAGCTGCAGTTGCTCTGAACTGTGACATAAACCTTTAAAGAAAGCTTGTTCTGCAGAAATTGTGGTGTGTGGCCTAGAGGCCAGGGACTGTGGCCCAGATGTTTACATGCAGCCCCCTTTGCGGATGGAGAGTCTTGTGTGGGGCTCAGGCAGTCTAGGTACAGGAAGCCATCTGCAAACACATTGTTGGAACAAAGGAAACGTGTAGGTGTTCTTTAATAGGGGCTGTTCTATAATTCCACTTCTAAAGCTGAAGTCTAACCCTGCGTGAGTTCATGGAAACAAGGAAAAGGAATTAGTTAGAGGGTCAGGGCAAGCATGGCCCAAGTTTTAAGTTTTATTAAAACAAGCTTCTACAGAACTAGAGTAGAAAATAAAACCATTGCTCCCTGTATTGCATGGATCTAAGGCTGAATTCCTTGGTCCAGCTGGGTAGTTTAATTTGATATTTAACCCTTCATAGTACAGCTCACATTACAGGCTAGGTTTTATTACTGCAATGACTGTTCTACTGATTTGCATGCCTAACTATCTGATTTACACTTGCGGTTATGGTAACTGCACATACAAATTAGGTAAACAACTGCACTATTAACCTCTTTGCAAATCTGGCAGGGATGTTAAAGCGCTGCCACGGCAAAGGACCCTTAAAGTGCTGATGTGGCAAAGGACCCTTAAAGTACTGCTACGGCAGCTCTTTAACATCCCTGCCCCTTTTGCCTCCCTTGTCGGGGCCCTGCCAGTACAGATCCTACCAGCAGGGCTGCCGACTGGGGGCTGGAGGGAGAGGAGGAGGGGTAGGGTGAAGGGGAGGGTATGGTTTCTTACCGGTACACCATACCAGCCTGTACCAGCCCACTTTCACCCCTGCTATTATTCTATTATTTTTAAACATCATCATCATCATGTTCCTATTACACCTCTGGCATTTAGGGAAGCAACGAAGCTCATCCACTCCTGTCTGTTTCTGGCAAGTCTTTCATGGTTCCTCAGCTATGCCCCAGGTTTTTCAGCTCGGCTTCCACAGTTCTTTACCATGTTGTTTTTGGGTGACCTCATTTTTGCTTAGCTTCAGGTGTCCATCTTATTGCTGTTCTGGTGATGAAATCAGTTTCCATCTGAAGCACATGGCCAATCCATCTCCAACGCCTCCTGGCAACAATGGTGCTCATAGCTCCTTGGCTGCACTGTGTGAATAGATCTTGGTTTGAGATTGTTCCGGGTCAAAAGATACGGAGGATTTTTCTGAGGCAGGTTGTATTGAATGAAGACAGTTTGGACATGTCATACTTTCTCATTCCCCAGCATTCTACACCATAAAGTAGTGTTGAAAGTAAGCCTCTCTGATAAATCTTGAGTTTGGTTTTGGTGTTGTATTTTGATGATTTACAGACTGTATTTAAGCTTCTGAAGGTATTCTCATCTTTACTGATTCTGTTCTGGATATCCTGGCTTGTTCCACCATCCTTGCTGCTGCTGCTGCCCAACTATGTGAATGTTTCTACACTGGTGAGAGCATGATCCTCTAACCACACTCGTGATGGTGAGGCCATAGGCCATGATATCTGACTTGCTGTGGTTGATTCTCAGTCCAATTTGCTGGCTTAATGTGTTGAGTCAAGTTGTTTTTTCTTGTATATGGTGTTGGATATGTGATAGTAGTGTGAGATCATCTGCAAATTCCAGGTCTTTAAGGAATGAGAAGGGGGTCCATTTAATGCCTCTTGGCATGTCTTTCATGGTACCACACCCATATCTTCCCATTGCTCTGTCCCTGTGTGTGTTGTCCTTACTGACCTTGGCATTCAGGTCTCCCATGACAATCGTTAGGTCATGGCATGGTACTCTCTTTAACTCTGCCCGTAATGTAAGGTAGAATTTGTCCTATTCTTCTTCATCACTGTCATTTGTTGGAGCATAGCACTGAATCGTGGTGATATTATTGTGTTTCCCTTTCAATCTGGCTCTCATAAGTCTGCTGCTGATGGACTTCCACTCAAGCAGTGAATGCTCTGCTCCCTTCTTCAAAAGGATGGCAACACCCGCATGGTGTTGTCCATTTTCCCATCCAGAATACAGCAAAGTTTCTCCCATGGCTGTTGTTAATCTTCCTGATTCCATCCATCTGCTCTCACTGACACCCACAGTGTGTAAGGTGTAACATCTCTTCTCTGCTGTTACCTGAGCTAGCTTCCCTGCTTCGTACATTCTCCATACATTTTGTCTGGCCCCTTCCCCACAGACCAATCCAGCACGGTTGAACCTGTCAGGAGCAAAACGCCCCTACAGACACAGACTCTGTTATTTTTAACATAGTGCTAAAATTTGGCATGACATATTACAGAGATTTTTAAAGCTATGGTGTCTGTCCCAAAGAGTTTACAACCTACATTAGGCAAACGTAGGACATAAGGCTAGACAAAGGAAGAGAGCTGGAGAAGGAGGGACAGAGATTAAAACACATACGAATAAGCGCTATGCTCTTTTACCCAATGTGCCCAGATTGCCACAGCAAACGGGCCTTTGGAGCCACTGCAAGTGGGCCCTGTGAACGCCATCCTGCAAAATCCCCATTGGCTTCAATGGCACAGGGATTACTTACAATCGGTAAATAGGGTGTGTAAGTGTCATGCTTCTTTGCCTACCCGCGTGTGGCGGGAGAAAGGGAAGAGAAGTGGCACTCTGTCAGGGATAGTCAGCCCGTCCTCTTCAGGGGTGTCTTCACTGCATTGTAAACCCAGGATTACAGTTGCAGGACCCAGTCTCACGACCATGCTGATGCACTCACACTGCACTCCACAGGCCCATCAGACTTCCTGCTTCTGTGGGCAAGTCTCAGTGTATCCCAGTGTTCCTAGTGCCATTGCCAGAAGTAGTCATGCTAGGCCTTGGTTCATGATCTATTGTAGGAAAACTTACCTATCTTGTGGTACTTGACCAGAAGTTGTCTTCAAGATTGTACTTCAACCCACCCACTGCTGCAATGTAGTTCAACTTTAATAAATGTTATAAACATTGCTCTGACACTTGTGTGCAAACAAAACACTTGATTCATAAACATGCATTTAATAAAAGCCGACTGTAAAGAAACTGATAACTAGGCCAGCTGCAATCAAAACTCACAACACAATAAACAAATGAAGTGCAAAAAAAACAAACAGTAAGTAGTATTCATCGAATCAGTGCAAAGACAGTGAACAGCACACACAAAACACTCCGGCTCTGTTTCACTAAATCCTGGACATCCCTCTGTTCTCTTTGGCCCTTCTAATGCAGTTCGCACACATGGGCCACGATTGCACTGGGATGGAGGAGTAAACAGGGTATATTTGGCCATTCAGTCTCCTATTCATTCCATCTTGCATGTGGACCATCCTACTACAGAATTGTCCAGATGGTGCTTGAGTGGCAGAGGGACCAAGCCCAAAGGCATACTGTCCATGTATGTCAAAGAGCTTTTTAGGCTTCTGGTCACTGCTCAGCACAACTACGAATGGAGGGACTCATGAGCTACAAGAGGGAGCCCTGCCTCGAAACGTCGCCATCCAGTTGGAGTTCCCAGAAGTTCACATGCATCAGCCTCTGGGACTGAGTGAAAATTCATGGGGAAAATCAGCAGGATGCTGCCATAGCCTGGAGATGTGTTACACCTGCCTTGAAAGCGCTCTGTATTCGTGCAGTGCTTCCAGCAGCCAATACAGCACAGGTTTGCAATATGGGCTCCTGGACTACATACAACCCCCCTGGATACTATGGACTCATAATAAAGCATCAATGTACTACATACCCCTCGCCCAGGACATTTGGGGATCATACCTCTGGATAGAAGGACTACAAGACACCTTCCATTCCTGATACATTTTGGATGGGACCCATGGATTTCTCACACATGTCACATTTAGTAAAAGTGCCTGTTTAACATTTGTTTTCACTTCCTGGTTCCCATTTTGAATTCCATATGTGTGGGGGTGATGCCATGGCACCGGCATGTGCTCCACTATTAATGGCTACAACCCCCCACTTGTAATAATAATTCCTCTGGATCATAAACCAGAAATCCCTCTCATCTGTATATTTATAACCAAACATATGCAGGCAGAAGAATACCTGGCTCCGGCTCCAGCTCTGACTCCACTGCTACTTCTGCTTCTCCCTCCCAGACAGCTCCTCCGACTATGGACCTAGGATGTGCTGTAGTCGCTCCGGGGCATCACCTCCTCTGTGACTGATATGAGGACCATGGTCACTTCCCCACTTTCATCCATTCTGGGTCTCCTCTGGTGGGGCCTGTGACTCAGGGTTATAAGGGTGCCATCCCTGCTCAGCAGATGTTCATGCACCACTGTGGGCTCAGTGCGCACTGAACCCCCCAGCACCTGGTCAAATTGCTCATAGAAGTGGCAGGTAAACAGTGAGTTCTCAGAAGTGTCATTCTCCCTGACCTTCAGGTAGTTGGTCTTCAGGTACTTGACTCAGTCTTTGCACTGATAGGTGATCTGGTGGCACCCAAATGCTGCAAGCTTCCTCTCCATTTCTTTGTAGACATGATCATTCCTTGCACTCTTACCAAAGCTGTTACTTGCCTGCCTCACACCAGAGCTTAACCAGAATCTAGCTGTGTTCCTCTAGCCAGCAAGGCAGCACTCTGGGGGGTAGGGCTTCTTCCCACTGGTGGCCATAGCTGTCAACGGAGACTATCACGTGTTTCCTGGTGAGCAATCAGAATGGAAAGGAAGAGTTAAATGCTGAGCAGCTGTAGTCAGACAAGTGGGGTTATTTCTAGTTCCTGGGAATTGAGTGGGAAGTATGGGGATTCCAGGGTCAAGAAACACAAGTTCAGGGGACTGTCAAATAATGTTGCTGACCTGAGACAGAAAGATTTGTGTGTGGACAGCTTGGGATCAAATTTGGATCTAAACCCAGGTTTACAATAAAGTTTAGACATACCTTGCAAGGCCTGGCTCCTGTAAATGGTAGATACAATCGGGCTGCTGTGTAGATGTGAGTGTCCACCTACAGACATCAGTTGCAAGAGTGGCCCCCAAATACCAAATGAAGACAGACAGGTTTACACAAACCACCTAGATATGACTTCCAAGTAAGATTATACACCATGAGACAATAGGGAATGAGAGATTTGACTCATTACTTAGGGAAATTCAGTAACACTACAAATTCTTGGTTATAGAACAGGGATTCTGGTCATGATTCTAATCCACTTAAAGGAGTAACACCATTGAAGATAATTGAATTAAAATTGATGTAAAACTCTCATAAGCACAATTAGAATCAGCCACTGTTACCTGTCTCAGAGCATGGCTGATATGCTCAGAGCCTCGAACAGCATTAGCGTCACCTTTCTAACCACACCAGTCTCTAATGATGGTGACAACATATTTATTTTTAACCTTTGACTTCCTATAAGGAAAAACTTTTTTCTCTTCTTTGGGGGCAGGTATGTAATAACCCTCCTAAATGTAGACTGATATTTAATTATGCTGCACCCTGCCTTGATAATGCCATTTTCCTTCAGAGACACTACGGCATGTCCTCCTTCCACTTCTAGTTTTAAAAACAAAGTACTTATGTCTGAGGTCTAGCTAATTACTGAGGTCGCTGCCATCTGATGTCTTCGTTTCACCCCCGCCCCCTAAAGGAAATCATTATCTGTAATGATCTACCATCTTGATGGACTTGTTTATATTACTGTCGAGCCTCAGAAAGCCTATATCATCTTTCCATAATGGCACTGAAATATTGAGTAAGACTGGTCAGACAAGATTTTTAATAGCAATTAGCACACAAGTAAGTCAGTGACTCTGACACTTGTGTATCTGTGTCAGGATTGCAAAACTTCACGGATGAACTGAGACCCCTCCCAAACCACAAAAGTATTCAGGTGCCTACCCCCCAGATTTAGGTGAATAGGCTGGCTTTCTTGCATCCTTACAGGCAGCCAACCAGAAGATGGGTCACATTCAAAATCAGAGGTGGTGGTGCCCACCTTGTAATTTTTGTCCCAGTGGTTAGAGCACTCACTTGGAAGACCCACCTTCCATTACCCTCTCTCTGCCAGAGTTGGAGAAAGGCTTTGAATGGGGACCTCCCAGCTCTCAGGAGGTTGCTCTATCTACTCAGCTATGGGATATTCTGGTGTGGGGTCTCCCCTGTTGAACCTAATCCATTCAGGAGAAAGAGTCATTGGAGAAGGGGAACTGGACCCTGTTTCTCCCATATGGGTGCCATAAACACTAGACTATTTTCTCTCTCTTCCTCCCCCTCCCCCATCAGTGACTCATTAATTATTTATACATAAGGCTATGATTTAGTCATGAGTATTTTTAGTAAAAGTCATGGACAAGTCACGGGCAATAAAGAAAAGCTCACGGCCTTGACCTATCCATGACTTTTACTATAAATACCCCTAATTAAATCTTGGATGCTCCGGGGGCCCTGGGCACTGTTGCTGCTGCTGGGGGTGGAAGCTCTGGGGGTGCTTCTACTGCAGCAACTGGGGGAAGGGGACTCCAGAGGTGAGCAGCCTGGGTTGGGAGGGCAACCCAGGGCCCTACTGCTCCTCTGGAGGGGGAGGGTGGCCCACAGCCCCGCTGCTGTTCCGAGGGGTGGTGGAGAAGAGAGGGAGGGTAGCCCATGGCCCTGCTTCTGCTCCAGGGAGGCCCTGGAGTCAGCCGCATTGGACGCTGCAGAAGTCCCAGAGGTCACGGAATCCATAATTTCTGTGACCTCCATGACAGACTTGCAGCCTTATCTATAATCCCATTGCCTTTACAGGATCCAGACCTTAATTACTCGGGGAAAATAAAACTGATTAGCAGATATTTTTGCAAGTAAAAATACTGAGTTCAGGTCACTGGAAATCATGGAATTATATTATTAGTTGTTCCTAATTATTCAGACAGCTGCTGAATATTCATGAATGTGCAAAAGTACCAAAAATGTCCTGAGTTTTAGGACAAATGCACGTCACAATTCATGCTGGAAACTGCATTATTCACTATTTGTCATCTCCTCTTCAAAGTTTTCCACTCAGGAACAGAAACAATAGCATGTGATTTAAATAGCCAACCAATATTTATAGTGAATAGTTTATTTTATTCTTTTGTTTAGATTTTAATTACTTTAAAATAAAAGAATATGCTAATAAACAAACAGACCTGTCAGTTACCTCAGTTCAAGCCAAATAAACCAGCAACAATTAGCATTCATCCATCTTCCTATACAATCCTCACAAGTGCTCCATAGTTGACGTGAACAGTTGGAGAATTGCCTACAGGCTGAAAATTAATTATCCAAACTATTCAGTGAATATTTACAAGTGACAAAGACCACTGAAGAAAATCAGGATCCATTTCTGAAAAAAGAGACTGAATTCAGAGCCAGTGCTACTTACCCCCAATGGCTCTGCCCACTCCGCTAGAAATTTATATGGCCTCTCTGTTGTGGTTCTATCATGGAACTATATGATCTCGTACATTCCATATCAGAGAGCAGAGTAAGTCACTCACTTTCATTTTGAAAATATATCAAATGCTCGTTATGTATCTGCTCAATGGCCCCTTATCTTCACAACAGGACAAACCCAAATCCCAGATCTGAATTATCGAACCTTTAAAGCGGTTTGAAGTCTAGATCCAAATTTAATGGCATGAGATCATATCTAAAGACTGCAGAGTTTTCTTCTGAATAAAATATTACCTTCCTGTGATGGTAATTCCCATGTGTGCACTTTGCCTTCAGTGTAATATAATATTAGATAAAGGCACCTTTACGTCTGGTTTGGTAACGTTTTAGCATTGCTGATTGACTAAAAAGAAGATTAATTGGAAAAGCAGTGTGAGAATACATATTAGTAAGATTCCAAAGCCTGGCAGGCTGATTAGTTGTAAAGATTAATCTTTACTTAGGTTTTTATGGTGGCCCAAAAGATCTTTTAAAGTACATAAATAAATAACTATTTCCAACCCCAGAGGAGGATTATAGTATGTAAATTTAGCCAGCACATATTTAAGGCCAAATTATTCCTCTCTGCAGAAATGCTGCCAATTAGGTCCCATCTGGAGTCTGATTTTTCATGCCATTACACCAGTTTCTGTTTCTAGACCTCCACTGGCTTCAGAGGACTTACATGGGGTAATAGCAGCATACCAGAGTGGAGAATCAGGCCCACACTCTAAATGCAGCATCACTAAATTCCTGTTTATTCTGGCTGGGCAAGCCCTGCCTCCGACTAATTTACAGTTTCTAGGAGAGTAACCTGCATGGGTAGGGTCATAGTTCAACAGATAGTCATGCAGGCTGGGCTTACGCTCTGAATTCCAGTGCTCTTTCTGCAATGGGCCTTATGGAAGGAACAGCCTCCATTCATGGTTAAGGGCAGCCAAAATGGTGGCAGGAAGCATCTGCTCTGCTCTGCCTTTTGTACCTGTAGGATATTTTTCTGGTGAGCCCCCATGTACAGCATCTGCCAGAATTTGGCACCTCTTGAAAATTATTTCCTTGCTTACTTGCCAAGATCTAGGCAGGGCTGTGTATTTCACCATGGAAGAGAATTGGATGATTAGCTACCCCATACAGATTTTACTCCGGAGCTGGCTAGAGTCAGGGATGGGATTCAGATGAAGTGGCCCATAGGTCTTTTCTAGGCTGGCATTATTTATGTTTACAAAGGTAATTAATGGCTCTGCATTTTTTTAGTTCAGTATTTTGTAGCCTTTTGTTTTATTTAAAGTGGATTTAGTAATGTACACCACTGTGGGTTTGGCTCTGGCGGCTATAGTTTCAAGCTTGAAAGTCACCTCTGCTACTTGCTTCAGAGTTAGAGTCTCTAGGAACACATGAAGACCAAGGGTAGTGACCACATTTACAAGTACAAAGTCTAGACTGTTTTACAGGTTTTATTAAAGTTATGATTACCCAAGCATATAGAAATTCTATACAAACCTATGCACAAATTACAAATATGGTTATACTCCCATCCTTAACAACAGAGTGCGGCTCTGACGGGTCTCTCATGGCTAGAGGACCAGTAGAGGGAGGTTCCTGCTGAAGTCTCCCATAAGGAGCTCAATTTTCCTGTTCTGAGCATCTCCTTTTTATAATGTGATTCTGTCTATACCTACATTCTACTCATGTCCATAAAAGTGTCAATGTTCTTTTCTCTTATTGGTCTGTGTCCCCTGGAAACTTAAGGGATCCCAATTTTACATAGATTGTGTAAATTCCCTTTATTCTCATTAGGATTATCACACAAAGTGTATCCTGTGGTTAAGATCCATGCCAGAGACAAATACGCCTTTATAGTATTTTAATGATCTAAAATTAATCTCCTGAGTAATTTTGCACAATATTACCACTTGGTACCTCTTTTCCCATAATCTTAGCGCATTGAGTTATTTTCCAATCACTTATGTCATCATTTTTTATAATCTGCAAGGCCTAAAATAGCTAAGCTAAAATCTTGCAAGCCTGGACCTACAGGTTCTTGCATTTCAACTTGTCTTACTCATGTCTAATACTTGGTTCCACTAAATATCCATCAGTCTTATACTTTACAATCCTACAAAATAACTCTAATTAACATAAAATGAATGTATGTAATAGAATATATTGATTAATCATAACATCACACTAATCTATATATATAAAAGTCAAATGGTGTATGCGTGTATGTATGTATGCGTGCGTGCGTACGTGTATGTACGTAAGCTTACTCCTTCCACACCGTTTGAGCTAGAGACTTGAAATTTGGTAGTTAGAGGTCTTGGGTCCTAATGACCGTAAGAGTCGAAAATTTTTCAAATCTCACCTCTGACGCCCCCCAGGGGTAAAATCCTTTAAAGGCCAATCACATCAGCTGGGCTGTTCTCTGTGACATAGTTCTGATGTCATAATACCCCCTCCAACAGACACCGCACTCGCTCAGCTCTCTCCCCCCTCCGACGGAACCCCGGAATCCCTCGGGGTTGGTCGAGGGGTAAGTGAGGTGTGGGTGTCGGGTTTGTTTGTGGTGGTAGGTAGGGGTGTCGGGTTTGGTTGGGGGGGGGGAAGTGAGGTGGGTGTGTCAGGTTTGGTCTACGGGGGGTGAGGTGTGGGTGTTGGTCAGGGGGTGTTGGGGTTGGTAGGGGGGAGACGTGGGGGGTGTTGGGTTTGGGTGGGGGGGTGAAAATGTGAGTCGGGGTTGGTCGAGGGGTAAGTGAGGTGGGGGTGTCGGGTTTGGTCGGGGGGGGTGAGGTGGGGGTGTCAGGTTTGCTCTCTGCCCCCATCCAATGGACCCCGCACTCGCTCAGCTGTCTTCCCCCTCCCCCCCCCCGCTCCGACTGACCTGATCAACGCCGGGTACTTTCGCTAGTAAATAATAAACTAAAATCATTGGCTACAAGTTAGATTCCTTTACAGGTCAAATTCATCCAGATACATAATGGCTGCACAAGGCCTGTGAAGAGACTGACAATATCCTGTAATATCTTGGATAAACCTTACTGAATTAAAATAAACTTTATTGAATTAAGTTAAACCTTATTGAATTAGGTTTAATACATTTGGGGTCTGTTGTATTAAAAATGCAATTGTGTGTGTATGTTACTGTACTCTATGTGCCTTCTATAGTGGGAGAGGGATGCTAATATAATTCCTCAATTATTAGGGTGACCAGATGTTCCATTTTTAATGGGATAGTCCCGGTTTTGGGGACTTTTTTCTTATAGAGGTGCCTATTACCCCGTCCCATTTTTTCACAGTTGCTATCTGGTCACCCTATCCATTATCAGCCCTTTGAAACCTCCGTGCTAAAGGAGTTCCCATATACTACAGTCGGATCCCGCAATACCGTGACGATCGGGATCCAAAAATACCCGATCGCAGTATTGAAGGGTCACGCGACATCAAAGTGCCGTACACCGCCGCCAGCAGGAGCCATGCGCGCACCGCGTTATAAGCGGATTCGCGCTATAACGGGGCGGTATTGCGGGGTTCCACTGTACTTCAAAACTGGATTCTCCAGATTTTTGGGTGTGTAGCCTACTTTAAAACTGTCTCAGGGCCTTTCTTCTCATTTGGCAAATGAACAGGAGCCCTGGTACACAGTGAGCCCCAATTCTTAGGGAAGGATTGGAAGGACTTGCTCGACTGAGACTGGATGCAAGCTGTGAGCTGAGGCGGTTTTGAACTCGTGACCCATAGAATAGAACCCCCCTTTATGAAGTTTTGAAGAACTGCTCCTGGCAGAGCCCATGTTAGAGCTGGGATGGCGTCTGATAAAGAGCTGTGTGCTATCTATAAATGTGAGCATTCACACTGTTAACCATCTCTGAAAGGGAAATAAGCAGCTGCACTTGGGCAGCCTGTCTGCTCTAGGAATAACACAGGGAAGGCAGGGAACTGTTCATCCTGGAAGTACCCCTGTCAGAAGGGAGTGGGTGCCTTTGCTGGCCTGCTGAGGGGAGACACAGGTGCAGCTTTCCTGAACTGTGACAAGGTCCTCCACATCATATAAACCCTATGGTCAGATGGAATGGTCTCTCCAACATGATGGGTTGTCCATACTGGTCACAAGTAAGCCCTAAATAGCCCTACAGCCCACCCATAGGCTGGGCGTGAATTCCATAGGCCCCCGGCTCTGCACAGTCTTCCACCCAAAGCCCGAGTAGCCTTTCTAAGGTCCTCATAAATACATTAAAAACTGTGAGTAGTAATCTTCCCGACACCCTGTGAAGTAGGAAAGTACTATGGTCCCTGTTTTACAAATAGCAACTGAGACACCAAGAAGATAAGTGTCCAAGGTCTGTGACCATGCAGGGATGTGAACCTAGGTCTTCCAATTCCTTTGTAAGTGACCTAAACACTGGACCATCCTTCCTCTCATTAATCAGGCTTTGTGCAAAAAGCATAACCTTCACCCCTGTATAAATAAAGGCAGCAGAGGGATCTTATTGCCAACAAAACTGAGACATTAGGATCTTCGGTTTTCAAGCCAAATTCTGCTATGAATATATGTGAGTTCCATGTTGTCCAGTGAGAGATTAATTATCTATATAAAGTGTCTGGTACTCAGGACTTTCAAGCCATTTTATAAACATTAGTGAATTTATCCTCACTACTAGTTGTAAGGTACATCACAATTATTAGCCCCATTTTACAGATGTAGAAAACGGAGGCATCGGAGACTAAGTGACTTAGCTCAGGGTAACACAGCAAATAAATGACAAAACTAGAATCTTGCCAACTGACTCACAGACTAATGAGTTTAGCCTCAAAACCAACCTTCCCTTCTGTGGGCTGACCACTAACGTTTATAAATCCAGTGTGTAAGGAAGGCACTCCACTACCACTTGCTTGGGCAGATGAGTATATGTATACACTCTCCCATATACTCATCAGTACCCCCATGTGATGATGTTATACTTCAAGTACCTTGCAAGCAGTTACTCTTCTCTATGAATGCTCAGTCTCATTTGCCAAAAGTATTTGAAAGCGAGAACCTGAATGTTATCCTCAGTGCTCTGTGTGAGATCTAAAAAAATCCTTATGTTTTAGCCTTTGTAGGAAAATGCAACATTCAGCAGAATTCCAAAGCCAAAGACCTGCAGGATAATGCAGCTCAGCTCCTAGGGTGCTTCACCTACCCTTGATTATTCACGGCTGTGCAGTCTAAAGCAGCGTTGCTCAAACTTTTTCCTTGGCAGCCCCTTTTCGCTGTCCCGCCTCCACTAGCGGTCCCCAGGGTATCTCCGCCAAAATGCCGCCGAATAGAAAGCTTCCGCTTTCTGTGGCATTTTGGCTGGACAAAAATAGACCGATTGCAAGGGCGGCCGTTTCCCACGCGGGATCGGCGGTGGCGCCGGGGTCTCGTGCACCCCCGTTGGTGATCTCGAGCACCCCCTACTTTGAAGACCACTGTTCTAAAGGATTAGTGTATTAAAATAGCAGTGCCTCAGGTGGGCACCTTGGGTAATACAGCTGAGACAGCTGGACTCTACCTTTGTCTAGGTAACAGTCCTGTAGCACCTTAAAGACTAACTAAAGTTTTGAAGCATAAGGTTTCGTGGGCTAATACCCACTTCGTCGGATGCAAGCAGTGGAAGTGTCCAGGGGCAGGTATAGATAAGTAGGCAAGAACCAGATAGGAGGTAACAAGGTTAGTCCAATCAGACTGAACCAGCTTGTTATCTCAAATCAGGGAGGGTGAGGTATTCCTCTAGCAGCTGAATTGGAGGTGTGAACTCGGAGAGAGGAGAAGCTGTTTTTGTAATTGGCGAACTCTGAGAGAGGAGAAGCTGTTTTTGTAATTAGCAAGCCATTCAAAATCTTTGTTCAATCCCAGATTGTGTCAAATTTGCAACTGAATTGCAGCTCTGCAGTTTCTCTTTGCAGTCTGGTCTTGAAGTTTTTTTGCTGCAATACGGTGACTTTTAAATCTGTAATTGTGTGTCCAGGCAGGTTGAAGTGTTCCCCTACAGGTTTGCAGACTATGTCTAAGGGCTCTGCAAAAGGTTATCATTACCATAGAGGTGTAGCTTCCAACCTGTTATCCATGGACCCTGGGGGTCCGCAGGCTACATCTAAGATTTCCAAAAGGGGTCCGCAACTACATTCAAAAAATTGTAGGGATCCACAAATGAAAAAAGGTTGAAAACCACTGGTCCATACCACAGACACTAAGTCACTGAAGCTCTGCTACTGTAACACCACAAAGTAGCAGTACTGCAAATTCCAGATGTTCAAAAATCACGAGTCAGACTCACCAAAAATCATGAGATTGGCTTTATGTAAAAATAACAGATCTGGTGTTCTTTTATTTGCCTTCTGCTTTTTGAGCCTTTATGGGTGCTCCAGGGTCACATTCTGAAGCTTTCTCCACAGCCATGAGGGCTAGAAACTTACTTTTTCTTTACGAATGAAGGCTGAAATAATCACATATCCACTTGATTCCAGGAGCTGGGGCTTTAAGAAAAACAATAATCATCATGAGAGTTGTCAGCACTGGAGTAGACACACACTATGGTGATGGAAGAGGTTTTTTGCCACTGTAGGAACTCCACCTCCTCAGGCATGGTAGCTAGGTCAATGGAAACATTCTT
Organism: Sternotherus odoratus; assembly: GCA_032164245.1. Taxonomy (NCBI): domain Eukaryota; kingdom Metazoa; phylum Chordata; order Testudines; family Kinosternidae; genus Sternotherus; species Sternotherus odoratus. Next base: position 136,251,584 of record JAVMKO010000003.1, on the reverse strand, counting down.
TCATTGACCTAGCTGCAGCTATACAGAGCATTAGGTCAGCAAAGCTGCAATGCTCAGAGTGTGTGGATTTTTCAGACCCCTGAGCACGATAGCTAGACCGGGCCCAAGTGATATCATTTACTCTGAACATCTTCCCTTCTGAATGCAATTGGTAATTAAGGTTTCAAGTTGATTTTCATTGTAACTAGGGTTGCCAACCTTCTGAATGCAGGAAACTGAACACCACCCTGACTGGAGCAACCAAGATCCCTTTTCGACCAGGCGTTCCAGTTGAAAACTGGATGTCTGGCAACACAAATCACAGGCCCCAAACTAGAGTTTGTGCCCATTGAAATCAATCGCAAAACTCACATTGATTTCTATGGGATCTGTATCCTAGAAAAAATAAAACTAGCAAGTTGCAATACTGTGTGTTTATGCTTTTCTAAAGGGATACATGAGAAAGAAAAGAGACAGTTTAACCAGCTCTTGAATTTTGTATTCATTAGCAAATATCAAGACATAGAACATTAACAGCACTCAGAGAACAGCAGCACCATCTTGAGGCCATCAGAGAATTAAGGAAATGTAAAAATTGGGTTTTCCCTACAAACCAATGACATTTATCTTTGACTGCAAAGAGAAATTTGTTTTATTTCTGTATTTCAAGAGAAAAACGGATTGTCCATCTGTGTTCTTATTTTGACCTTGGTTAAAACACACATTTATAAGCACTGTCACTTTTCAGTACAGTTCTTGGTGGGTTCTTCTATTTTCATTTTATTATTATTTTTAATTTCCTGATTTCTTCCTTTGATTAATTAGTGCTCAGAGTCTGCATTGGGGATACCTGGAGGCATCTGGCAAAATTCTCGCCTTTCATTCACATCCGGTGGGTCCTTTCAGAACTGTGGAATGTTATTGCTTATTCTATACTTAGGGTTATATTTATGTCACAGAGGTCATGGAAGTCATGAAATCCATGAGTTCCAGTGACCTCCATGACTTCTGTCTGCAGTGGTTGGGAGCTGCAGGGGCCCTCGCCACCCTGGTGATAAGGGCACCCCCAGAGCTACTGGTGGTGAGGGAACCCCCAAGCTCCCAGCCACGGCTGGCCCCTGGAGTTGTGGGTGGCAGGGGTACCCTGCAGCTCCTGTTCCCTGTGAGCAACAGGGGCACCCCATACAGCTCCTAGCCACTGGGGCCATGGGGGAACCCCCAAGCTCCCCACAGACACATTCCCCTGGAGCTGTGGGTGTCAGGAGTATCTCACACCTGACACAGGAGATGGGGGCACCTCACAGCTTCCAGCCCCCATAGACAGCAGGGAACCCTCAGAACTGCAGGCAGCAGGAGTACCCTGCATCCCCCAGCTACAGCAGAAAGCTCTCACCTCCTGCAGAACTGCCTCATTTCAAGCCATGTGGGGACCCACAGATCCCATTTTGTCATGGATATTTTTAGTAAAAATCACAGACAGGTGATTTACTGATTTACAACCTATTGACCACTGTGGGCCGTATATGCAGCGCTCTGTTATGTGGACCACATCCATACAATATATTCACTACCTGCATGACCACAACGGTGTGCTGATTGGGCTGCAAACAGCCATGGGCTGAGAACCACTAGGCTAGCTTCTGGATGAAAATAAGTGATATTAGTCTCTGAATCCAAGTGCTTAAGTGACTTCCACCAGTTCACTGGTGTGACTTTCTTTAAAACATCAGCAGCAAACCTACATTTCTTGAATGGTTCACCCTTAGCTCTGAAGTTTCTTATAGTTGGAACTATGGAGGGATGATTGCTGGATGTCCAAGTCATAGCCACCTCCTCTTCTTCACCTATTAAGATTTGACCCTGATACAGAGTATTGAGAAAATGAGCTGAAGATAGTGTGGGTGGGTTCTCAATCGTACAGAAAGGAGAGTTTGTTGCATAAACCAACCAGGCAATTTTTTCATCAATTACCTCTTTTTGTAATCTGCTGGTTATCACAAATTTATCTATGGCTATTTCTGGATGGTGGAGTCATGGGTTGTTGTTTTTTCTTTTTGCTACAGGTGATATACTGTGGGTATGTGACATATATGATATGACTGAAACACTATAATTGGCAGATAACTCTGAAACTAAAGAAAATGATTGTGATCTTGAAGGTGGATAGTCTTCCGAATCCTGTATGGCAAGGATGGGTCCTTCTAAACAAAGTCAATGCAGTTATTTATACCATACTGCTCATTTAGTAGTACTCATTGCATTCACTGACATTCAGTCCTACTTTAAAGGTGAAATTGTAAAGGAAGATCTGCCTATTCCAGCCATTTATTTTTAACCACAACTGCATCTAAAAGTATAGTACCATAGAGTAACAACTATATTTTTTGCTCAAACATGAGAATTCAAAAATAGTCCAGAAGGAAGCCAGGCAGTCTTTAAGTATGAAATAAAAAAAGCTTACCAACACGAAGATCCTACATGTTCAGACATGTTCCTTTCATCATCTTCAACTCAGCTTCCTCCTGAGAAGGAACACTTCTCATGATGTTATTTCTTGTATTTCTTTGTTGCACTGTTTGCATTTTGTACCCATGTCATTAAAATATTCCCAAGCTAGGGTCTCTTTTACAGCCTGCTGCCATTATAGGTTTTCCCTTCTAGTGAGAGAATGGTATGGTAGATCTTAAATCAATAAAGGCTACACTCAGAAAGATCTCAAAGACTTCTGGACTATGCTGCTCAAACAGTCTCACTTGTTTCTGCTGCCTGTCCCTCCCTTCTCATTTATCTCCAGACTTCTTCTCCTTGTCCAGATCTATTTCACCCCCAACAATCTTCTATTTATTGAACTTTTGGAAAGTTTGCGCTTTTAGAGAGAGGTAAGGGATTGACTCGGTGTTCAATTTGCAGAGGAACAATAGGGTTGAGGTCTGTTATTTCTCACCCCTATATATTATTTATTTAAAAACATTTTTTGCTGTTAGCAAGCTCTCTCTGAAAACACAAATCCAGTTTGAGAACTGCAAAACTAGACCTCTCTGATAGTTGCTTCTAGACTGAGCAGTGAGTCCCATTGGGTAGATAGAAAGATTAACCTAACTAATCTACACAGAAGCCCCTACAACCCTATAAGATGGGATCCCTAATCCATGAACTGTTGGAACTCATTTACAAAACTTTTCTTATATATTACATGAATCTATATCTCATACTATAGAATTAATAATCCTTATTCCAGGATGAAATATCTTTGAGCTATAATGCATCTTTAGATAATTGATTTTTATCCATCCTGATAAGAGGTACTCTTAGGGCTGGGCTACACTACGGGGGTGGGAGATAGGATCGACCTAAGATACACAACTTCAACTACGCAAATAGCATAGCTGAAGTCACAGTAGCTTAGATTGATTTACCCACCCGTCCCCACGGCCACGGGTTGACCACAGCTGCTCCCCCGCCGACTCCATTTACTCCTCCTGCTGAGGTGGAGTACAGGCATTGATACAGGGAGCGATTTATCATGTCTAGATGAGATGCAATAAATCAAGCCTCGATACATCAAGTACTACCCGCCAATCCGGCAGGTAGTATAACCGTATCCTTAGTTATAAACAATGTTAAGGGAAGTCAGATTGTAGGCTTAACTACTTCAGGCTGAGGGAAAAAAACCAAAACCCACACACCCCCATACTATAGTATTGATAAAAAATACTTGGTTTAATTTAATTAGGATATTTAACTCTGAACTATTATGCCTTTCCTTACACATCACCAATGTCAAGCTGTTACATCTGCACAGCTTCAAAGCTGTAGTTTAGAATTGTAAATCTTTGGTAAATAGATGGATGTCTACCTACTGCCCCTTCTTGCCCATCACAACAGATTTGGGATAGTTTAGCCACACAAAAGAGAACACACCGCTCCATCATTAGGAATCTGCAAATGAATGCTGGAAAATAGACTTTTATTTTAGTACATTATGGCCACCTTCAATTATGGGTAGGTCAGTTAGTTGGTGATAGGGGGTGGAATAGCACCCTTTTCACATTTTTGCTCTTGCTGTCATATGAAACAAGAATAGCTACAAGCAGCTGTATATTTACAATATTACAGAAAACACTACTTTTAAAATAAAAATATAAGGTATCAACAAAAGGATAAAAAAATTTGATCTAAGGGAAAAGGTGTAAAATAGTGCAACAGGTAAATTTATACACTAAATTTAAAAAAAAAAGTTTGTCAGGGGACTTTTCAACTAAAAAAGCAAACAAACATCTCTCATATCAAGACACTTAAATAAAAAAAGCTATCTACATCACTTGTGTAGTTTTTCAGAATTAAACTTTAATTCTTAATGTATAGACCTTCATTCTGTCAAATGAGCACATGGTTTTGAGGGAAAAAAAAGAGAGCCACTCTCTCTAAATCAAACAAGTATTTCCATGTGTGACTATCAAAGCTATCGTGTTCCACTGAAGTGTCTTTTAGAGCATAGACAGTATGATGATAAATTAATAGAAAAGGGAAATATACATAACTTCATTTATGTAAAAAGTTAAAATGCTAGCATCTCTGCTAAAAAAAACAAAACAATTTGGATGATAAAAAAGTAAAATCAAGACTGAAGGAGCACAATAGTTATACCTATACATTTGTAAGCGACATTAAAATGTTCACTACTGTACACAGTTTCAGCGCATGCCCAGAATTTGCCTGCTTTTTAGTTGATAATTTTTTTCTAGTTCACACAGTGCTTGAGCCCGCAGGTTAGCAGCATAAAGACGTTTCTTCAGCTCAGAGCTTTTTTCTTTTGGGAGAGGATAATTCTCCAAATCATCATTGGATATAGCATTCTCTTTACTTGCACCAAAGTGAACCTTCTTTCTTGCTGAAGAAGGGAGCAGCACTTCATCTTAAAGACAGAAATGGTGAAGAATAGGACTTTTGAATTTTATTGAATGAGTAAGTGTTCCTTAATATTAGTTTATTCATTCACATCAGTGCCAGTCACTCCTTTGCAGAGGGGAACCTCATCTGGATCTAAGCTAACGTGAGCATTAAGTAGAGTAACCTCCAGCAGGGGCAACAGCTTTATTTGAATCAATAGTCAAATGCTTTTCATATGCACTTCACCATTTAGAGTTTACAGCTAATGCCCTCCTTCTCCTCCCACCACCTTGCTTATTTAGGGGACAATTACACAGAATACCACAGCCCTGTTTAACATGACAGTGCTATAGTTTAGTGGAGCTTGTAATTTTACTTTCAGAAGACTTAAGGTGGAAAGGGCTGTAGAGATTTGCTTTTGTTTATTTAGTAAAGATTGAAAAGAGATGACAAACAGCACACAGGAAAAGGAGACTTATTTTGTAGAAGAGCAAGGCTAGAGACAGCACTGATACATTAGGAGTCAAAAAGGAGCAGGCTGCTGGATAGTGAGAGATGTTTGTGGGCTGTACATGGTGGCTAATTATAAAAGCTTTTGGTGGCTTGTGTTAGAGAAGTATAGGATAAACATCTACATGACCCAGTGGCCTGCTCTACGTTTAAAAAAAGGGTACGTACTAACCCCATAGATGAATTAGGATTAGTCAATATGAATGTACTGAGAACATGAACTATAGGTCTATCTCAGGACAAATGACATGCTATTTTACAAAAATCAGTGAGGCATTTAATCAGTATCTTCTAATAAAGAAAGGGATGGTCTTTCTCTGGTCTAGGTGTAGGTAAGCCACTGGTACCTATACACATTTTTGTCTGTAAGTGATATCACAGCTTGCAGCCCTACGGAGAGTGAGGGTAGAGTTCACACTTTACCATTTGACATGAACAGCAGTTTAGTTCTAATAGTGATTCAAGATCTCACTTCCTTTTTGCTCAGCGATGCTTCCATAATAAAGTTTTATAAGTCCCAGCTCTCTGCCCAGTTATGCAGAAAACTTGTTTGAGTCTCACACCACAGGGAGTGAGAAAGTCTTCATAAGCAACCTGCCTAAACGTGGTAGACTGTGAAGGGAGCCTCTGCCAGTGCAGAAACCCATTGAGGATAGCAACACTTGAAGATAATCCTCAAAGAAAATACTAGGGAGCTTAACAGAGGAAAACAAACTCAAGTTTTTTTCTTAAAAGTTAAAAATTATGCAAGTTAGCAGAGCAGCAAGGTATAACAATGGATTTATTTTTTTACTGTGATTGATGTAACATTAAAACTCTGTTTGTTACCTCACACTATCAGTGAAACCAGAGTAAAACCAGGCCCTTTGTAAAAAGAGTAATAAAATTGAGCTTCGTGAGATGGAGAAGGTAGAGACCTGCATGCTACCTTCTAGCTAGGGGTCTGTTCTACAGCAAGCAAACTTTTATAAGAGGAAGTTAAAAACTATGAAAGATGCAGAGGACATTAAATTATGAATTGACAGGTTATAGCATAGTTAAGCAAGATTATAAAGATGGGGGGGGGGGGGGAGAAGAAGAGAGAGAAGAGAAGGACCATGCAGGATACCTCTTGCAGACCACTTCCACAGTTGGGCCAGGAAAGGGAGAATGTCAGAAAGCAGTAATACTGCAAGAGGCAGGGGGTTAAATAGACAGCCAGAGAATTATACATTGAAACAATGTTATTCTGAGTGATTAAGCAGAATAGGACAGCTAGATCTAGGCTTATAGAGGACTACTCTACTTGGAATGTTGTTAGCAGTGTGGGTATTGGATCAGGGTGTCCTACATCCCATATGAATACTCTAACTTGACTAGAAGTTTGAGGGAGGTGATCTTCCTCCTGCCCCTTCCACTCCTTTCCCCACACCCAAGCTATTTCCTGTAAGCTTGCTTATGGGGACCCACTCTAGAGAGCAAATGGACGATGTATGGGTGACTAGTAGAAGAATGCTTCTTTTCCTGGTTTGTGCACCACACCTGGGCTTAAGCATACAGGTACGCTGCTGCAGACCACATGCCCGGAGACAGAACAAAGGCACCATGGAAAATTTCTGCAGTAAAGTTAGGTGCTTACAGAATGAAGGGGGAAGAAGGTGTAGCTGTGAACCACACTAGTGCCGGATTCAGAAAATTGATTTTGGTACCCAAATTCCACAAATCGATGGAGATATGCCTATCTCAGAACTGGAAGGACCTTGAAAGGTCATCAAGTCCAGTCCCCTGCCTACACTAGCAGGAATAAGTACTGTCCCAGAATAGATTTTTTTGCCCCACATCCCTATATGGCCCCCTTAAGGATTGAACTCTCAACCCTGGGTTTAGCAGGCCAATGCTCAAGCCACTGAGCTATCCCTCCCCCCTGGTTACAGTAAGTGGTTACACAAGATGTTGTACCATGTCTGTTTTTTTTAAATTGCATTCCCTCCCCACCCCTTTTGGGATTTTGAAAACTGCTGCTCCTTACATCTGAGGTTTCTACCACATAGTTTGACTCATTTCATCAAGAGTTCAGTCAATATTGGAATCTGAGCTATGAATAATCCTTAAGATTAGGGGTGAAAAAGTAGTGTAAATCTGCTTTTTCTTTTAAAGCCATCCATGAAATGAAGGCTAAGTGGTCATAAGACATGCCTTGTTTTATTGAAGACTAATTTTAAAACTAGATCATAATTACATAGATCTGATTCCACAATCTGCTCCAAAACGGATGTTCTGAAACCTAGAACTAGCTAGAGAAAGTAAATTCATAACTTCCCAGCAATTTATACTGCTGCCCTTCCTCCCTCCCAGGCTGAATAAATATTGACAGTGGCAAACAATCTTCTAGAGCCGTTTTTCTTCATTCCATATGACACTTAAAAGGGGTCAAGTTTCTGTTCAAAACCCTTATAGAAGTTTATGTAGTTTGTTTGGTAAGATAGGACTTCTCATGGCATGCAGAATGTCAAGAGCATCCTCATGGCTGTGCCAATCTGTGTTTACTAGTTCAAGTGGCTTCCTGTTTATTCTCATACCTGGGCTTTTTGCACTTGCCAATATCCTCTGTTCCTTGAATAGGTTGTAGTTTTTCACCAAGTTCTCAGCCCTGTTTTGAAATGAGAAGTTAGCTGTAGAAATAGTCTAACAAAATATTGAGGTTTAAGCAAGGTTACACTGCAATACCTAGCAAGTTTATCTTCTGCCAGTCTCTCACGAACACATAGCTCCTGCTCCCTCTCTGGAAGTAAACACATGGGAGGGAAAAAAAAAAAAAAGTAACATTAGATTTCTGTCATCCTCCCCCCGCCCCAACCCCCTCTCCCCTCCAAAAGGAGAGGCCTGGTCTCAAGACAGGATTTTCCTGCAGAAAAGTAGATAGTCACTAAAGTGTCAACCCCCTAAATTTATGCTTTGTTGCTCTAGATAGCAAAGAGGTACATTTGCTATGTAGAGAGTCAGGTACTCCCAGCCCATGCACTTCATGGGATATGGCAGTGACTGGACACTAAAGGGTTTAAGTGATGCATTCCAATCTTCCATCATGGAATACTCACACTGCTTTAAAATACCAATCATGCCCCAAGAGAGTTATTTTCTAGTCTATCCTGAATGGCTGGCTGAAGCTATACTAGTGGTGGTCAGTCCTGCCATTTTGCACATACACTTTATTTTAGCTGTGCCACGTGCAGGGCTGGATTTTCAAAAGATGTTCTGACCGTGGAATGTGCAACTAAAGATGGCAAGTGTTATCCATTGGATAACCCCTATTAGTTAAAGAACTGACTGTATAGCTTCACTGCTAATGAGCTCTATTGACAATTGCTGTTTTGTAACAGTTTTGGATCTTACTCCAATGGACAGTCTCCAAATTAGTAGTCCACACCCATCTTAAGTTGTGCCACATCACAACCTCCAAAAAATTTTATAGATTGTAGTGAACACACTAATTGTCCATTTTATATAGAGCAAAGACCCAAGTCTGTTGACCCATACTGTGAATAGGCAGTTGCCCCAGTGCAGAGTGAGTAAAATGCGATCATTCTGATTCGGTAGCCTTCCACTCACTTTACCCTGTATGGTTTCACATTGTTCATGACAACAGATTCAGGACCCACATTCTGTAGGTTTTGGTAACCTTTGCTTGCTATGAACAGCCTTCTCCATCCCCTACAATCCCAACCTAGGTTTCTACTCCTGAATTAGACTACCAGGTAAGGTTAATTAACTAGAAGAGTATTAGTTTTAAAAAGGACAGGCTGCATCTGGACTCCCCTCACAGGCTCTTTCAGCTCACAGCCCAATTCTGACCTCCCCACTCCCAGAATTAAATTTCATACGTTCCAGTTGCTGCTCTCTCTCTTTTATGGCTCGTTCTCTCTCCTGCAACTGTTGTTCCTTCAGTTTCAGCTCGTTTACTGCAGTGCTTGAATGCTGCAGCCTTTCTGTCTCTGTTGATCTTTGTCCTCTCCTCTCTGAGAAGTTTCTTTGTTCTTCTATCATCAAGTCAGCTATCAAGGGGTTTTGTAGAATTTCTTCAACAGAGGGTCGACAGTAGTCCTTAAAACAAACAAGGAAAGAGTGTGACAAGTGTCAGTTTAAGACATCTAGAACACCAATTCCCTTCTTAATGGAGGCAAATCTGTACAAGGTTCATCCCATAGTAAAATTAAAGCTCTGAAATTATTTAAATATTAGTTTGACATTAGTGGAAACAGTTAATTCCTACCTTTAAATTCAGCATCTTTTTAAGAAGTTCATTCAACTGATCTGAATAACGATATGGTATTCGTCTGAACTTCCCTTCCTTTATCTTCTCTGCCAACTCCTTTTGGTTATAAGCTGTAAACGGAGGCCTGAAGAAGAGTATTTATTTTTTTAAGGCTCTTTTCACTGTTTAACTGGAAATGTGTTAAAGGGTTTTCATTGTATTTGAGGAAAATCTCCATTTACCACTCCAAAAAAGGTTCTTCTAGTGTCTCTAGAAGAACTGGTTTTTTATTTAAACTATTTGAAAACAAGACACAGTTTGTGTTTCTTGGATTAAGATTTAGAGAAACTTTGGTCTTCACTTAATTATAGTATGATGTGACTAAAGTGTAAGTAGTCTCAAAGCATTTGTCTTTATACTTACGAGAGTGCACATAACTCATACAGCAAGCATCCTAGAGACCAGATGTCGGATTTTTCATTATATGACATGCGGTTCATTTGTTCCTAAGAAAGAAACCTTTATTTAAAATGTGTTACCAGGAAGTTTACAGAAATTCATTTACAGTAATGCAGTAGAACCAAGTTCTCCATGAAGGATCAGCTAATATTTGTGCAACCTACTAAATTATCACTGATGAGTCTGAAGTTTAATTCACAATAGTTACTTCAAGCTAGTACAATACAGAATATAGAAGATATTACAGCAACAATAAGTGAGCTGGAATAAAGATTTGTTCAAACTGCATCCATTTTTTTAATCCGTACAAATGCAAGACATTATATAGTGAAAAATCTTCCATTAGAGTCTGCACCTAGAGCACAGAAGCAAAGGAGAAGTACTTTTCCTTATGTCTGCGTTACTTTAGAATGAGTGACCTTGAACATGACCTTGCAGGATTTTTACTCCCAAGTCTGTTCCACATGGGACAAGAACCCTTGTAGATCAATCATTTGAAGAAGCTAGAGTATCCCACACCATCACTGCAGTAGCACTGACACATTATTGTGCAGAGGTGAAAGACAAGAATCACATGGAACTCAGTGCCAAGATACCAAGGCAGATATTTCAAAAATGTGACTTGCAGAGGGTAGGTAGCCTAACAAGATGACAAGGATGGTACTAAAAGGATACCTCATAAGAAGTTTTTTTCTTCCAGTGAGAAGATCTGGAGCAGTAGCCATGATGAAGGTTCTTGAGAGAACCTCACATCAATAGTCAAGAACTAAGAGTGTTGCCTTTGAAAGGCTCTACTTAGTGAGCAATGACCAGTGCACAGTTCTTATTTGTGTTGTACTCAGCAACAGCAGCCTTCAAAAAGTAAAATATCAAGAGGCGAGGGAATTCCAGCCTCATTTAGAAGCAGAGATCAAGAAATAGGAATGAGAATTCTATAGATGTTCTCTTTGAAGACATGGATTTGAGAGAAAGGTGTTGTGGATTTATTAAGTATGCACAATAGTCTGATGGGAGTGGTCCTCAACTTGTTCTATACCGTGACTCCATGTAATAGAGAAAAAAAGTTTTGAAATGTCATCACTACCCTCCCTACATATCTCAAAGAGGACAGAGTGGAACATCAGTAGGAAGATATATTAGACTAGTGTAAAAGCCCGTGGACATGGGTCAACAGCCGCCCCCCCCACCCCCCAAGTCCCCCCGCTCACTCCAAGGCCCCCGCTCACTCCAAGGCCCCGGCTAGGCTGGGTGCAGCCGGCCATGCCGTGCCCGGGCGCCTCCACCCCGCCGTCCCAGCACCCCCTTCCCGCACCCCGCCCGACCAGAGCCCCCTGCCTGCGCCTATTGCACCCAGCCACCCTCCTGCCCTAGGCCCCTGATCCAGACCCTGCTTCCCTCTCAGCAGTGTACGCGCGGCGGCCATGTTGTGCTGCCGAACTACACCTCCCAGCATGCCGTTAGTCCGGGCCATCTCTACTGCGCATGAAGGCTTCACACACACTTTTCTAGTCTTATATAGGATGTTCCACTCTATGCATTTGATGAAGTTGGTCCTAGCCAACGAAAGCTTATGCCCAAATAAATTGGTTAGTTTAAGGTGCTACAAGTAGTCCTTGTTCTTTTTGTGGATACAGACTAACACTGCTATACTCTGAAACCTGTTGAATAGCAAGGTGTTGCAGAAGAAACCAGGATCATGAGACACTTACTGGAGACATGTAATATGGAGTGCCAACAAATGTTTTAGCAAAACTGGTATCATGGTGCAATATTCTAGCCAATCCAAAGTCTCCAAGTTTCACATTGTGCTTGCTATCTAGGAAGATATTTGCTGGTTTTAGGTCACGGTGCAACACAGTGTGGCCACCATCACTCCGTCTGTGACATTCCTTCAAGGCCAGGGTCAATTGAGTCAACATGCGGAGAACAAAGTCTTCCTCTAAGTAGTGCCTATGAAAGGAGAAAGTTATTTAATAGAGTAATACAGATCTTGTAAATACAGTAAATAGAGAAAAGTATATAAATCACCCTCTAATTAACTATTTGTTCCCATCTTAGGGTTTTGTACTACGACCCAGGGCTATGTATACTAGCATCTACTATGCAAAGTAAATAGCAGTAACAGAAGGCTACACCCACAAAGTAATGTGAGTGTTGCAACAGTGCTAACTTTTAGGTACATTCCCATCAAGTGCAATCCACAACCTCAAGTTAGGCTCCCACTGCATGGAGAGAATTAGATACCCAAGAACAGGATCTAGAAAAGCCAGCACACTAGGCAGGGATAGCTTATGCAGTTCCAACAGGTAATGCCAAGGAGAGGGATGGGTCTTAGACCCCTAAATCCCTTTGAGGGGTGGGGCTTAACTCTAGCCTAGAGGGAAATGCTGATCTCTGTTGGGATTTTCAGCAGTGAGCTCTCTCCTGGAGCTGGTTGCCTAAATTGTGGAGTTCCGCGCCTACCCTCCCCAGAAATGCCAGAAGGGGAGAAACCGTCCCTTACAGTATTTAGCTGGTTAGAGCACTCACCTGAGATGTGGGAGATCTTGCATTATGTGAAGAGGAAATCTGAACCCCACTTCTCAGGGGAGTGTCCAAACCACTGGGTTATGCAGGTATGGTCTCTCTCTCTCTCCTACTGAAGCAGTCCACAATGTATAAACAATTAAATATTCATGGGGCCAGAGAGAATGATTAGCCAGTGGTTAGGGCATTCCCCTGAGAGATGGAACCCCAAGTTTAAATCCCTTCTCTAGACCAGGCAGAAAGGGAATTGAACCCAGATCTCATTCCTGGGATAAGGAAGGCCACCTCTCAACTATCAAGTCGAAGTTTAAGCAATAGGAGCAATGAAATACGAGCTGCAGACAAGATATGCAGGTCAATACTTCAGGGCTTGGCCCTTAGGCTTTAGACCACCACCACTGTGACCATGCTCACTGGCAGAAAAACTGAGGTCTTGGGGCTTTAGGAAGAAGCTCAATACGGGGTTTTGAAGGCCTCAGTTGCACCACAATATTGGCCTTGGGGATTAAGCTCAGAGCACCTTAGTGGTCTTGGAACCTTTTTGGAATTAAAAACTCCCCACAGTGTACAGGAGTTCTTTGTTTTAAGCCATTTGTTTCCTTGTGTGTCAGGCTTACTGGATACAAGAGAATACCAGCGTTGATAGCCATTCTTAGGAAGAAAAGGCCTTTTCAAAGATGACCGTTGGGCAGCATTTCCCATACAAGGTCAGATTCTGGGTTCACCTAATTCCACATGGAAATGTGCCCCACAGCCATCCCATTTTTGTTTCAGAAAGTCCATTCTTTTCTCCCCTCTTGTAAGTATACAGCAAAACCTAGAAAATGGGCCCAGAGCATTGTTATGTAGAACAAGTGATTTATCTCAATTCAAAGTCAACTTGTGATTTGAGTTTTGCATCCTGGGACAATCAGACAGCCTGTAGGAGCAGTCAAGATCACCTACTCTAAAGTGCTGAGCCTTATCGGATTAGAAGCAAACCAGACAAAACTCTATTAGAACTCTGAGCTGAAGCAGTGCGCTCAGTTAGGACAGTTTCACCATTTCTCTTGAAGGTAGTTTGTACTTTTAGGGACTAGTGGACTCAAGGGGGGGTGGGGGGGGGGGAGAACAACCTACTTAAGCACAATTTGAAAACCTCAAGACAGGAAAGGGGCTTTGAGGCAGGTTTAATACTTGAACTTGTTTTTAAGCGAGACAGTAACAAAATTTGTTCTTAATTTTACTTAAAATCCCTGCAATAGCTTTGAATGTAAACATTTTGTACAAGGGTAGCTTTTCCAATATAGCTTTAATCCAAGCAACTATTCAAGTTATAATAGTCTTCACCCTAAAATGTTTTGAGTGATGCAATTCCTGCAAGGTTAAGTAGTATTCATTTTACAGATAGGCAGCCTCAGCACACAGGTTAAAAGATTTAATAAGGTGACACTGCAAGTCAGTAGTGGAGTAATTAGACCCCTCCCCCCCCCCGTCCTGACAGTTCTGTCTAATGGTCACAACCGGGTATTTAGACTTGCTCTTTTTTCTGTGGCTTTTGCTCACACAAGGCAATGCAATAGTGACTATTCCTGTGTGTCAAGTACCTCAGTTTTTCTGTACCTTATCAAAAGAAGTCAGTGTAACAACTTCCACTAAATTATACTTTACAAAAGTAACCTTATACCTTAAGGAGAGACTTGGGAGAATTTAGAAGTCTAAGGTGATTATTGTATGGAACCCAAGTTTCTAATAGATAAAGAGAGATGCACTTTGATTTAGCTTAACACAGGTAAATGCTCAGGTGATTTAGATGGAGAGCATGAGATCCCATGAACAGATTTCACATGCCTTTCCTTTGTACATCTTGCAATTAGAGTAGCCAGGTCACCTCCTTCACAATACTCCATCACGATGTACAGGGTTGCCTTGGTCCGGTCAATGATGCGATCATAATAGCGGACGATGTTCGGGTGTTTCAGCTCCCGGAGTAAATTCACTTCCGAAACCAGCATGTGTTTCTCGGTTTCTGTCATAGAGCCATAGTCCAGCTCTTTCCACACTAGGACCTGAAAGAGGGTTTACACGGTGACTAGCGGACTAAACAGGAGCGCCCCCATTAGGAACAGCTTGTCGAGCCGAGTCACGAGCTAAGGGAACCGCTAGTGGAGCTGGACGAGCGGCGGAGAGGAACCCGCAGCAGCCGCTCTCCCAGCCCGGCGGGGATCGGCAAAGCGACGGGCAGCTCTACGCTGCCGAGCGCCGCGTCTGCTCACCTGCCACGAGTCAGAGCGTGGGGCGCTGCGTGTTCCCGCTCCAGCGGCTCCGCCTCACCCCTAGCGCAGGGGGCGCCGCAGCTCCTGCGCCCGCGGCAGGGCACCGAACCCAGGGAGCGCAGCTCCAGCCAGCCCGGGGCTGAGCGCTGCTGCCGCTAGCGGCCGCCGCCAGAGGACCAGCCGCAGCCACTGACTAGGCTAGAGAACCGCCGCGGGGCCATCGGAGCACCCAGCGCCGGGACCCACCCGGGACATGCACCCAGCGAGGCCCCGAGCAGCCCCTACCGCTCACCTTGCCGTCCGCCCGGCGCCGCACCTTCTGGCACTTGCCGTAGGAGCCGGCGCCGATGGTGAGCAGCACCTCGTAGTCCTCCGGCCGGCTCGGCATGGCGCCGCCGCACGTCGAACGGCACAGCGACCACGCAGCTACCTGTCCTCCTCGTTTAAACGCGCCGCCCCCACCGCCTATTGGCCCGGCGCCGCAGCCCAGCCCGCCACCATCCGCCCTCCCATTGGCTACTGTCCTGTAAACAAGACACGTCACGTAACGGCCGTTACAGCTGCTAAGCAATCACCGCGGCGCGAAGCGGGGCGCGAGGAGGGATAGGGAGACTTAGCCCCGCCCCCTTTCGTGTCGCTCCGCCTGGCACCGCCCCCTCCTCCTCCAGGGGCTCCGCGGCTGTGACCCCTCCCCTTTAACCCCGACGTACACCTCTGTCACTGCGGGTGTAGTGTGGGAAACTGCTCCCCGTGGCAACGTGCTACCTGTAGCAGTTACTGATACCTGATGGATTGTTGTAAGCTGCTCTTGTAAAAAACTGCTACCAGCTGTAGCAAATCCTGAGCGGTAGCAGATTGTCCCCAGCACTCCTGTGTTGTCCCCTGCACTCATGGCAGGACTAAGTATAATCTAAACAATATCTGGCAGGTGTTTATCTAACTGCCTCTTAAAAATCGCCATTGATGGAGATTCCACAACCTCCTTAGGCAATTTACTCCAGTGCTTCACTACCCTGACAGGGAGTATTTCTTAATGTCCAACCTAAATCTCCCTTGCTGTAATTTAAGTCCATTGCTTCTTGTCCTATCCTCAGACTGTTAAGAAGAACATTTTTTCTCCCCCTTTCTTATAACAACCTTTTATGTACTTGAAAATGGTTACATTTTAATCTTCCCTAACAGGTCATGATTTCTAGACCTTTAATCATTTTTTATGCTGTTCTCTGGACTTTCTCTAATTTGTCCACATCTTTCCTGAAATGTGGCGCTCAGAACTGGACACAGTACTCCTAATCAGCACAGAGTAGAGCAGAAGAATTACTCTCATGTCTTGCTTACAACACTCCTGCTAATACATCCCATAATGATGTTTGCTTTTTTTGCAGCAGCGTTACATTGTTAACTCATATTTAGCTTGTGATCCACTATGACACCCAGATCCCTTTCTGCAGTACTCCTTCCTAGGAAGTCATTTCCCATTTTGTATATGTGCAACTGATTGTTCCTTCCTAAATGGAGTACTTTGCATTTGTCCTTATTGAATTTCATCCTATTTACTTCAGATAATTTCTCCAGTTTGTCCAGATCATCTTGAATTTTAATCCTATCCTCCAAAGCACTTAAAATCCCTCCCAGTTTGGTATTTCCCTAGATTGTTTATGAGACAGAATGTCAGGAGTGGAGGTTTGGCCCATAGGGACTCCTGGCACTGCAGCTGCTGCCACCTACATGGTGAATCCTCCAACCCATTGCCAAATGGCTCTTCCACATTCTATAAACTGACCTCACTAGCTGACTACCTAGGAGGACAGAAACTCTTTGTTAGAGCAGGAGAATCTCTTCAATGAAGCTCTCTTTCATTTCCACAGCTCCCAGAGGCTCACAGTGTCTCTAGGAGTCTCTCAAGGAGTTCCCTGCTCAGTCACTTGGCACCCACTAGCAATGGTCTCTGACAGTGGCACAGCAGATGGTCCCTTCTATGGCTTCATGAGTGGGAGGGAGGTTGCTCTTGTCATTTAAGGCCTAGCTGTCAGAGTCAGGTCTCCTGGGGTCTCTGGCTTTGGAAGTGGGTGGAGTCTAGTGGGTGGAGCTCAATTGGTATCAATACCATGCTTCCTCCCTCCCTCTGTCAGTGACGTTTTGTGTGACCTTGCAGCCAGTTGCTTTCCATCCCTGTGTGCCAGCTAACAGAGTTTGAAGCAGTTCCTGATACATGTTAACATGTAGGTGCTATTTTCATTATAAAGACCAGATGACTATAGGAAAGTACTGAGGAACAGGCTAAACAACCCCCCGTTACCATGGTAACCAAATGGCAGTTGCTCCAGGTTAATCAAGACACCTGGGGCCAATTAAGATCCTTCCAAAAGCAGTGGAGATAGCTAGGTTGATTGGGATAACTGAAGCCAATCAAGGGCTGGCTGGAACTAGTTAAAAGCCTCCCAGTTAGTCAGTGAAATGTGTATATAAGGAGCTGTAGGAGGAAATGCTAGAGAAGTTCGGCAGTACACCCCTATCTGGTACAAGGAAGGTGATCCTAAGGTAAGGGTGAAGTAGATATTAAGTGGGGGATGGTGGGGAGAAGTGGCCTGGAGAATTGTATTTGTCCTGTTTCAAAAGGTCTGTTACCAATAGCTGCTACAATTAGGGTCCTTGCTCTGGAGTAGAGGGTGGGCCTGGGCTCCCCCCACCCTTCTTCAGGATGAATCAGAGAGATTTAGAGACAACAGAGGGAGGGTTGCTTCTTCCTGTCTCCTTTACTAGCTTATGAGGGAAATGCCTCCGTGGACTGTGACCCTTGTCTCTAGAGCAGGGGTGGGTAAACCTCTTGAACCAAGGGCCATGCGGGGGTTCAAAATTGTGCAGAGGGCTGGGTAGGGAAGGCTTTGCCTCCCTAAGCAGCTTGGCTCTGTCCCCTATCTGACCCCCACCCACTTCCTGCCCCTTCAGAACCCCTGAAGTTAAATACCAAGGGTGTTTTTGTTTTTCCCCAAAACTAGTGCCTAAACCAGTGGCCAAGAGGTTCTGAAATAATGTCTTACATTAGGCTCTTTAATCCATGTTTAGGCACCCTAGTAAGTGGCCCTATTTTCAAAAGCATTGAGCACCCAGCAGTTGCCACGACTTCGGTAGTGCTTTTGAAAATCAGACCATCTATTTGGGTGCCTCAAAATATAGATTTAAGAGCCTAACTTAACACATTTATTTCAGAGGTAACAAAGTCCTGTGGCACCTTAAAGACTAACTATAAAGTTTTGAAGCATAAGCTTTCGTGGGCTAATGTCCACTTCGTCGGATGCAAGAACATCTTGGCCACAGGTGCTAAACACAAAGGCTTTAAGCAGATTTTCAAAGCTTACACAGGGCATGTCTTCACTACTTGCTGAATTGGCAGGTAGTGATTGATTGGCAATTGATTTATTGCATCTTGACGAGTCTCAATAAATCGATCGCCAAAGGCACTCCTGTCGCCTCTGGAACTCCAGCTCACCAAAAGTTGCAAGCTGGAGTCAATGGGAGAGCCCACTGCCGCCATGAAGATGGCAGGTAAATTGGCCTAAGATGTGCCGACTTCAGCTACATTAGTCACATAGCTGACGTTTGTGTATCTTCGGTCAACAACCCCCCTTGCTGTAGGTCCGGCCCCAGACTGTATTATGTTGCCATTTTATTAGTTTGCCACTGGATGGCACTTTACTATTACTGCTCAAGGTAAGTGAGATAGAAGGATGAATATTTTTTTCATTCAAAATGTTGATAAACACAAACCCTGCCATATATCATTGTAGTCAAATAGCAGGACATCAACAGTAGTTTTGCTCTGAGTATTGTCAAGCAGACAGTCTAGATTCTAATCTTAGATATCACATTAGTGTTTTTCTCTAGTCCTACCAATGCTATTTGTCTGCATACACTTAAAAGTGGATTTTAAGACCTGTGAGGTTTCAGATTAAAATTAAATCATGAACATGTTAGATGAAAGGCACATTTTTAAAAAGTTATTGAAAACCTGTCTTTTTAGATGAGCTATAACAGACCCATGTCCTCTGTGCCTTGGACACAAGGTGACATGTAACACAGACTGATCCACGGTGCTGATATAATCTGCCAGCATGTTATGCCTGCAATCAAAGATATGACTGCAGCACATGTAGACATACCAGAGCTAGCTTTGATCTAGCAAGTTCAAATAATAGCCATGAAGCTGTGGCTATGTCAGGCTATAGCCACATGTCTCAGTCACACATGTGACTATAGTGCAGATATAGCCACAGATTCAGGCCTAGAGATTGTCTATATAGAACAGAGTAGTTTTTCATAGATTATAATTTCTTCACTCAGCATGATCCCAGACAAAATGATTAATGGGACATTCAAATGGTCTTGAGAGCTGGGTGTTCAAATGTTATGGACTTTCAATGGCAGTGGGACTTCAAAGGCTTAACACCCTTAATCTCCTTTGAAAAGTTAGACTGAGCTTCATTTTCACAGTGAGGTGAACACAAGGCACAAACTGCCTGTCTCGGCACCCATAAGAAAAAATGAACAAATGCAGAACACCATGTAAAGAGACAGGGTGGGTGAGAATCCTTTTTATTGGACCAACCTCTCTTGGTGAGGAAGACAAACTTACACAGCTCTTCATGTTCTAATATCACAAAACAAGCATGGCTACAACACCACTTGTACTATGTAAAAACATGGTTTTGCTGTTCATGAATAACAGATGAATCATTGGTAATTCTGATTTTTAATGACTCAAAGATCCTCTTGCTGTACAGTAAATTAGCATAATAAATAGGTAATGACATGGGGCAATAAAAATATCAAAGCTATGAACTGGGAAGGCTATAAACTTACTTTTAGTTTCCAAAAAGTTTCACACTTTTCTCATCTCAAACTAGCAGCAGGTCACAATCCTTTTCTATGTATGCTTCAATAACAACAATTAGATCAGACTTCTAGTACTGTGTATGATCTGGGGATGGATTTTGCAGCTTTAAGTGGTACAGGTTGAGCCAAAGGACATATAAAATGTCATCCTCCAAAACCTAGCTTTAGCTCTGATTACATTTAGAGATTTTTAGGAGCTCTGCAATTTGAAGAGGGAAAATTTCTAATCATTAGAGAACTAAGATTCAAATCATCTGACCCTTATCAATATAGTATCTGAGCACCCAAATAATTCACTGATCAGAATGTAGATCTAAAGTTTGAAATTGCTAGCTCTAGGTATAGTGCAGTGGGTTTTTTCTGATCACCAGCCAATCCTTAGAAAAGTTTCCTAGTTGTGAAAATACTTGTACTGACCTGCCTATGTATTTAAAGTCCTGAAAAACTGCTAAGCAGTATTAAGAGTCTGATTTATTAACATTTTTCTGATATTTTGTGTCCGTT
Source organism: Sternotherus odoratus (assembly GCA_032164245.1). Classification (NCBI taxonomy): domain Eukaryota; kingdom Metazoa; phylum Chordata; order Testudines; family Kinosternidae; genus Sternotherus; species Sternotherus odoratus. The sequence goes on along the minus strand of JAVMKO010000003.1, from coordinate 136,231,337 downwards.
AATCATGTTTCCCAATAGTTTTGCAAACCTGAAAGGGAAATTAATATTTGCACTTCCCCTGCCCTGTGCATTTCTTGCCCACCAAATCTGTAAGTGACTTGACTCGTGCCACTGATGTCATAAGGTATTCCTGATCCTATATTCAAGGGCCTAGTGACAATTCTAGACTCTCAGGAAAGATATAGAGGAGTCCAATTAATCGGGTTATTTTGAACATGGAAAAAGGTAACATGACAAACATAACACATGGCTCAAAGAACCAATTGGATTAGACTTCGCTGAGAGTCCAGCCCAGCACATGTATAGTCAATATGTAATAACACAGCAACATATTTTAAAAAGAAAACTAAAATTTAAAAGGGGTGTGATGGGGTGACCACCTCACAAGTACTGAAAGGGATAAAAGTGGCTGGGCAAGCCAATTAACTCCACAGGCAGCACCTGGAGGAAGTCCAGTGAGCAGGGGACTAATTAGAAGCAGGGACAGCTATGCAGTAACAGGCAGAACTGCTAGGAAAGGCTGTAGGAAGTAGTCACTCCCTGGGAAGAGGGCTCTGGAGCTGGTACATCCTGAGACAGAAAGGGAACAAAGGGTGGTAGGAAGCAGGTCAGGGAAGGAGTGGAGAGGGCTGAGAAGGAAAGGCCCAGAATTGCTGGGCTCAAGGTCCTTGAAATAAAACCTGAAGTAGAAGGTGGGCCTGGGCTCCCTCAGTGGCTTGTATGGGAATAGCACCATGGGGCAGCGAGAGGGAAGACCATGGGTGTCCAATCTTTTGGCTTTCCTGGGCCACATTGGAAGAACACGAGTTGTCTTGGGCCACGCGTTATGCCTAGTACACACAAATTCTTTATCACAATTCATTTTACGCGACATTAGAGTCCTCTCGCTCTTTATTTTATTAGTCAATTTTATCAGTTTTTTGGTCTAACTGTTTGCAATTATAATGTGAATTACAAATAATACTCCGTTATTTGTGGACGTAATCTCATAATGTTGTAAATTTACGATTGTGTTGGGCCGCATTCATAGCCGTCCTGGGCCGCATGCGGCTCATGGGCTGCGGGTTGGACAAGCCTGATCTAGAACTGTCAGGGAGAAGGGACTTTGCTACCCCAGAAGGGGGAACACGGAGTGATCTAGCAAGGGGGGTGAGACATGAAGAGGAAGCTGCAGTTCCTGGGACCAGAGAGCAGCTGCAGACTGTGGGACAGATGGCCACAGATCTGGAAGTGCGTGTTGCTCTCAATGTTAATTCCCAGAGTGACTAGGAGTAGTCACCAGACCAGCAGTGAAGGGTGTCTCCTGTGACAGTGTCACCAAAGGTTCAGTGATTCAGAGAATGATGTGGAGAGTTTGGGTCAGCAAGAGGAATTCAAGACTTTTTGTATTTAAGATAAAAAGCTATGCAAACAACTTTTTAAAAGCACTTTTAAAGTAATCTGTCCAGAAGGATCAGTAAAGGGCCCATGCACTTTATTTGGCTTCCATTTCCCCAGATAAATGACTTCTATACTAAGGTGTATCTAGATTTTATGCTGTGTATTTAGGGCCTCATTATTTTTCTCTGTATTTTTGCACACTTATTTCCTTAAAAGTACCATAAACAGATGTTGGGATTTCTGTACCTAATTTTCTGGTGTTTGGCTCTATCCTTCAAAATCCACATCTAAAGAGTCTATTGCACTCTGTTTCAGGGCTAACATACTCCATACTACCCACTAGCATGGTAAACTGCTTAAAGTTGCTCAGGAGATTGTTCTGAATGTCTTTAGGTTAAGTATTGATTAAGGTCTGGTAGGATGAGAACTTGAAAGTGCACTCTAGAAATCCTAGAATAAGTAGATCTACTTAGTCTTGGAATACAGGGTCCAGAACAATCAATATAGCTGCCTTAGACACTGATTTCCAAGCAGAGAAACTCTCTCCAAAGATCTCGCACACCCTATCCCTGGCTTCCAGGAATATCCAGTTTCAGTTCTATTGATAGTTTAGAATAATCTGAAGAGGGAAGCTTAAATTTTGCCTGAGCCAAGAGCCTTGCTAACAATTTGGGGGGGAGGGATAGCTCAGTGGTTTGAGCATTGGCCTGCTAAACCCAGGGTTGTGAGTTCAATCCTTGAGGGAGCCATTTAGGGATCTGGGGAAAAAAATCTGTCAGGGGACAGTACTCAATCCTGCTAGTGTAGGCAGGGGACTGGACTTGATGACCTTCAAGGTCTTTCCAGTTCTAGAAGATTGGTATATCTCCATTTATATTATATTATATTTTATATTTATTTGATGGGAGATAGGGGACTGCACTGAGTTTGTGTAACCCACACACCTCCTCTGTGTGGTGTTCTGTCCCATCTAGTGGCAGAGAGACAGATACTCATTATAGATGTATCTACAGGCATGGCTAACAGCCAGTTGGCTTTTACCTCATGCACTGAGCTCCCAGGTTCAATCCCGTCCACCGATGATTGAGATGTGTTGGTGTTACATTTGCATATAGTGGAGCATATTGCAGCCAACTCTGTTTGTCTTTACATATGGAGGTGTAAAGACAATAGTCCTAGTACACAAGAATGGACATAGTGAGTCAGACCAAAAATCCATCTAGCCCAGTATCCTGTTCTACAGTGACCAATGCTAAGTGCCCCAGAGGGAATGACTAGAACAGGTAATGATCAAGTTATCATCCTGTCACCCATGCCCAGCTTCTAGAAAACTGGCTAGGAACACCATCCCTGCCCATCCTGGCTAATAGCCATGGGGGGAGGAGAGGAGGAAACCAGCATACCTTTGAAGTTCAAAGGTCAGTTTTTGGCAGCCCATGGTTTATCAAGGGTTAAAAGGAAAGAAGCCTTGCTGCAAAGAGGTTGTTAGAAGTAGGTGCAGAATTTTTTTTTTGGGGGGGGGGGGGGGAACCCTTCACACACAGGTCCACAGCCCCAGCCTAAATGACATAGCTCTGTAATAGCTGGGCTGCACCATTAGTTATGAGCTCATTGGATTTAAAGGCTGCATTACGTTCCATAAATACAAACTCAAGTGCATTTCCTACAGGTCCCCAAGGAAGCATCCCTGTTGTATAATCTCTGGGAGGAGCTGCCTAGCCTGAGTTTCCCAGGGCAGTGAGCTAATCTCCTAATGCTCATGACTGCATAAAGCTCTCTCTTGGTCGACTTCATTAGAATTTGCTAATTAAAATTTCTCTGCATCCTCCACCTCATTCTCTGTGATCTAATTCTGATGTCCCAAGAGTTCATGCAGTTAATGTGCTCTCTGCTGGAGGTGATGATGATTCTATTAATTATATTCCAGAGCTTATGGAATGGACTGGAGAATTTAACAACCAGAATTTGTAATTCCAACTCCCAGTCGGTCAAAATGACATCAGCACCAGACATATTTCTAATAAAGCCTTCCTCACTCATCCATTCCCAACCATCCACAGGTGCAGGGTCCGCTAAGCACCAGGGAATGAGTGAGACGAGGCTGAGGGAAGGGGTAGAGTGGGGGCAGAGCCTCGGGACAAAGCATAGGCACCCACCTGGAAAAATAAAAGCTGGTGCCTGTGTCTACAAGGATAATGATTAATGGATAGTGGAGATAAACAGTCCAGAGGAATTTCAAGAGATTGACCAAATGTTCCTTGACATTTCCTTTGCCACACTGGAAGGCTCCTCAGAGGCATTAATTAGCTGTATTTCTGTTGAAGATGCACAGACACCATTTTGTTTCCCTCAAGCTAATCAGTAGCTGATGGGCTACAATTCAGGATTAATTTGACAGTAATGCAGCTGACAACTATTACTATGAGATTTCTGTCATGAACATTGCCAGCCTGTCCTCATCTCACCCCCACTAAGTGTCTCTGTTGCCAGGGGTCTTGGGTAGTGGTTAATCTTGCATTTCATACATGCAGTGAAGCCTATGCACAATGGCAACTATATGTTTTAAGTGTTCTCTGGGCACCTGAGCCTCAAGTCCATTGCTGGCAGCTCTGACTGTGAGCCAGGAAGCCATCTACACGGGGCAGCAGAAGGCATACCACCAAAAGGCTCCATTCCCCTCTGATTGGGGACAGTTGCCAAAGCTACTCAGGACAGGAAGTCAATGGCTGCTTTCACAATCCAGAGTGGTGGGCTTTTCCCCCTCTTGAGCACTTCCTTCTCCAGTAGCAGCTCAGTCAGAGACCACCAAGGCAACCTGGCTGTGGAAGGATGCATTAAATGTACAGGGCTAGGCTAACCCCATTCTAAGATTTAGATTTTTAAATGCACAGAATTCTGCCCTTTCACTGGTGTCATTGCAAAGTAAGTGGCAGGGACAGCAGTGCGGTTATGGCACATTGCTTCCTTACACCATGGGAGGAAAAGTGGTTCCTAAAGCACCGTTCACTAGGCCCCTTCACATGCATGTGATTTGCATTACTGAGCTGTGTATGGTGTTAGTCTTACGCCTTAACCCACACAACGCTGAGGGTGATAATGCTAAGTCCCCTCTCTCCCTGACCCATTTAAGCAGCTTCACTTCCCTTTCTCTTCCCTAACCCCCAGCTCCAAGATGATGCTTCCAACTTCCCTTGTCCAGATGTTGGTCCATGTCAAGCAACCAGACACCCACACTTTGCAAATGTGGAACTTCATATCTGGCATCCTCCTCCAAACATGAGCATGGAGCCCAACTCAGGGCTGCTCAGCACTCTTAGCCCGTCACCTTTCCCTGTCACCAACCTGCCCTCCCGAGGATCTGTTCCCTGTTCTGAGAGCTAGTCTCTGGGAGGGGGCTGGGGCTGGCAGCTGAAGGAAGCAGGGCACAGTAGGAATGAAGGCAGAGAGTGGGTATGGGGTTTCCAGACTGGGAAGAGGTGGGTAAGCAGGAAGTCACCGGATCAGGCCCTGAACAGGGAACACAAAGTCCCTGCTCCTGACTCCATGCCCCTAGAAGCCTCCCTTTAACCCAAGAGAACTGTCAGGTCCCCCAGGTGTCCGTGATGGATCCCTCTTGGGGCTCAGCCAGTTCCTTAAGGGTTAATGCATATGTGGGTTTATAAAGACGTGGTATTGGAATAACTACAATGTTCTCAGAATTTTCCCCTAAATTTCAGATCCAGCCTCTCCGGTGTAGGTAGCTCCATCTTAACATGGCTTTAGTTTGTGAATTTCCTTATTTTTTAAAAAATTATCATACATGAACACTAAACATGAAAGAATGTGCTAGGTCTAATCATTTCAAGATATGAACGATCAAACTTTAATCTTTTTCAGGGCTACAGTCAAAGGGAATGAAGGGACTCCAATCCAGCCCTGAGGAGGCATTATGCTGACCAAGAAGGTGGGTACAACTACAACAAAAGAGGCTGTGCATGGCGAGACACCCTTCCCCCCCCCCCCCCCCCCATACTTCATGCTGGTGCCAAGCTGCATTTTTTAAATTTTTTTTTATAATATATAAAAATATAGCATGTGGTGCTATAGTGCATTTATAGGTAGCATGCTAGCATTGGTGCTGTGTTGGGAGGTGAGGTGAGCTTGGGTCTAACAGCATCACTCTGAATTATCCATCACCAATTTCTAGCTCCATTCAAACAGGTTTAATAGCAAAGAGATTTTCCTGCCTAAGCTAGCAAAGAGAACGAGCAGCACCTAAAGTTACACGTAGTACTAGAGAAAGCAATGGCATTGTGAAAGGGCCATAATTATAAAGGTTATTCTCTCTGGGCTGCCACTCAGTGTCAGAATTCACTCTTCTAGATAAGAGGGAAAGCATGGGGAGCAAAGGGACAAGTGTGGACAGATGGTTTAATTCACCAGACTTTCACCTCAGGAAAACAAGACTGAGGGCACAGGTGAAAATGGGTTTAGAGGTCTCTCCCCAGGCCTTTGTGGATACAGGTCACCCTTGTATCTTTTCTTCTACATTCATATTGTTCTCTAGAATCTCTGAGAGCCAAACTTCTTTGAATTCAGTTTTCTTGCGAACTTCCTGTGACACCCTGCGTCTCAGGGAAACACCCTGCACCCCCATGTTCATCCTTATAGGATTTTGTGGTAACCAATGTGAAGATTGTCATGTTGGGTGTCTTCAGAAGGCTCATGATGCACTGAGTATTGTGGTTCTAGGTTGTAATTTCATGTATAGGAGTTATGCTTCAGTTCTAAGGCTGAAATGTGCCCTCATGGCTTAAAACAAGCCCAGGCAAAACTCTCCAGGAACAGAGGGGCAGTTCACACCTCATCAGGGCATGTATGGAACAAACCCAGCCCAGTCTCACACGAATAAAGGATACTGGCCTAGGCAGCAACAAAGAATCTGTAGGACTCTTGAGTGAGTCACCCCTTTTCCCTTGACAGTCAGACTACAATGAGGTAATGCTGACCTGACCCTGAAGCGGGAGGGCAAAGCCAAGAGGGCAGAAAGAACATGATAAAAGGGAGACCTATTTTCCATGCGCTCTCTCTCTTCCACCTCCATCTGCTGACACCACACCAAGCAACTGAAACACTGATCAAAGGGGAGAGTCTGGCTGAAGAGCAACCAGCCAGCCTGTGATGGGAAGCATCTAAGTTTGTAAGGGCACTGAACATGTTAAGATCAGCTTAGAATGCATTGTGCTTTTATTTCATTTGACCAAATCTGACTACTTGTGCTTATAAACACTTAAAATCTATCTTGTAGTGAATACATTTATTCTACTTAAAGCAGTGTGTTTATTTGAAGCATGTCAGAGACTCCCCTCGGGATAACAAGCCTGGTATATATCAATTTCTTTGTTAAATTGACAAAAAACAAACCAAAACAAAAACCAGAAAACAAACTCATAAGCTTGCAGCATCCAGTGAATACTGCAAGACAGAGGTTCCTAGGGTTCTGTCTGGGACTGGAAATATTGGCTAGTGTAATTCAGTTGTGCAATTCAAGCAGCAGCTGGTCAAGAGCAACTTACATGCCAGAGGCGATGCAAGAACAGTCCAGGAGTGGGGGTTCACAGAGCAGGGTAAGGCTGTCTTCCAGAGTCAAAGATTGGAGTGACCTAGCAGATCACCGGTCCAGGTAACACCAGGGGAACATCACACTTACTGCAGGAAGAGTCCTTCCCCAGAACCCACATGAGTACTGACCTCCTCACATAGCAGCTCACAGGCCCCTGCAAGGGCTAACTTCAATTGCCACCACCCTGTGTTTGCAAAGGACAACTCCCATTTTCAAAAAAAGATTCCCAGGCCCAAAGGGACCATTGTAGTCATCTAATCTGACTTCCTGTTTAGTACAGACCCTGGATCTTCTCTCCTGTTCCCCCCCCCCCCCCCCAAAAAAAAAAAAAACAATTCCAAGAACAGAGCTTTTAGAACAGCTGTTCTCCCATTACATAATGTATAGAGCTAATAAATGACTGGGAGCCACGTGAGGGAAGCCTGTGTCCCAACTCTGAGCCCCCCCTCAAACCCAGAGCTCTCTCCTGTACCCCAAACCTTTATCTCTGGCCCCATCCCAGAGCTCTCATCCCCAGCCAAGCCCCCTCAACTTCTCATTTCTGGCCCCATCCCAGAGCCCAAACTCCCGGTTAGAGCCCTTACCCCCTCCCACTCCCCAGCCCTCTGCCCAAGCCCAGTGACAGTGAGCAAAGGTGGGGAAATGTAGTGAGCAGGGGGCGAGGCAGGGTCTTGGGGAAGGACAAGGGTGTTCAAATTTGTGAGATTAGAAAGTTGGCAACCCTAATCTCAGTAGAAGTTTCATAGTAGCCCAGTGACAACTTCAGCATCAGTTTACTTGGAAAAGTAATAAGAAAATTAATGCATTTTTAGGTTCCTTTCATGCATTTTGGGAAGTGGGAAATCCAGCACCATCAGCTCACCTAGCAGTACTCTCAGGAGCACAGTTTAGGCCTCAGTGTAAAGAATAAATAGTTCTTCAAAAACTAAGTCTTGCCATGGGAGGTGTGTGCCCCCCACCCATTGTGTGCCACCAAGGTAGCACAGAGGAGACTGGCAGTTTTTATTGACTATCCCATTCTTGCCCTCTCTCAGGTGGCATTACTTTTATATCTATTTTAGGTCCAAATTTAGCAAGGCACTTAAGCACAGGAATAGTTTCATTGTCTTCAGGTCTGTTCCCTTTCTGGCCTCCATACCTTTTCTTTTTCTTCCATCTCCTTGCTATCTCTGAGCTCCTCATCTCCCACCAGGCCTTTCCCAATCTCTCAAAGCCTCTTCTCGCTTCACTTCCTTTGCAGGGCCTCCTTGGCCTATGGGTTGGCTTCAGGATACCAGAGGCCTCTACTTTTCCTAACCCTCTCTCCCATCTTCAGATTAGCACTTGTGGCCTGAGCTGGGCCATTTTGGGACTTTTGCAGAAAATATAGAAATGAGCCTTTCCCACAGAAGAAATATGAATTCAAAACTTTTGAGCAGGGTTTTGTTTCCTGTGCGGAGCAATGCCTATGAGATGGACTGGAAATGCATGCTGGGATGCTTTCTTGCTGCCAGAGGGGGGTGAGAGTAAAAACAGGTGTGAGTAGGGAGTTCCCTGGAGCCAGAGGGCTGGCTCTGGGGCTCCCACACCAAATCGGCAGACCCAGGTACCGAGACCGATTGAAAACAGGAGCTTAGGAGAAAGTGGAACAGATGCTGCTAAAGAAATAGGGCTGTTTTCTCAAGGGAAGGGGAGCCCTAGATCTATACAAGCTCTTTGCTTTATTCTCCTCGGGCTGCTCTCTACTTTAGTCTGCCATTTCAGCTGCCCATGTTTGGTAGAGAGGATGGAACCATTCAGAAATGGGGAAGATATAGATATAGATTTATATTTTTAAATTAAGAATTTCAGACGTAAGGTGTTATGAACCTCCATCCCAGCCCCAGAACAAATATGTCCATTAGCAAGTCCAACTGCTTTGTCAGGGATTTGGTGAGACCACCCTTCTCCAACCTACTTGGCAATCTTGCCCCTCCCTGACTTCTTCAGGATTCATTCACCTTCAAGAGCAGGCCAGCTCTAGCTGCCCTGCTTACCCATCAGGGTCTGCTGCTTTGATCAATGTTTCTGATGGACTTTAAAGTGTGAGAACCTAGAGACAGAGTGGGAAAGGTTGGGACAAAAAAAGCAGATTCTCAACATTATCTTAAGGGAATTATAAATTATATGAATAGTGTATTGTTAAATTTGCCAAAGTTGTGCCTTTACACTATAAAAGCAGCAGTGTTCATGTTTCTGGTTATAAGTTTTACATTACATGTTTGTTCCAGCTGATCATTGAAGAGCTACATGCATTTGATTTAGAAATCCCATTACACATTAAAGCAATGCAACTTGGTTCTGCTTTAGCCTTCAAGGGAGATAACAAGTAACTGAACAAAGTGCTTCACATGCAAAACACTGCAAGAAGAAGAGTAGCCCTCTTTAATCTAGTGGCACTATTTACTTCTGTGGCTGTGCCACTCAGTGTTCTGGGTAACTCAATATCACCCGGCTTCTGGCAAACAAACTTGACGTTTAGGGCTCACGTTGCCAGCTCCATGTTTGCATATGGAATAGCTCCCTAAAGGCTTTGATCCCCGAAGTAAAAACAAACTTAGCTGAAGCCATTTCCATGTCCGCTGTTTGATGAAACCCCCAGTGGCAAAAAGCCCTTAGTCCTCCCATACTTGCCAAGCTGCTGCTGCTTTGAAAGCAACAAACCAAATGAAAGAGCTTTGTAAAATTTCTGCTTACCCAGGGGGAGAAATCCACTCTGCTTAGGGAATGTTGTAGGGAACCTGAGAAGGACAGAAAACCAATCAACAAAAAACCCTACCCAAGTAAAAAAAAAAAAAAACCACATGGAAAATATTTTTAACCCCCCCCCTTAGTGATGGAAGCCCCTTCGGGAGATCTAGGGTCGGCGCAAAGATATTTTGCGCTCTAGGTGAAACTTCCACCTTGCGCAACCCGCCTCCATCCCCACAGCATCGCTTATTATAAACTTTCAAAATACTTTCAAAACATCCTTTTTAGTCATGTATACTTCCTTCCTTCACTCTTTCATATCAAAATCTACTACATTTTATTCTACCTATAGAATATCCAATTATTGTTAATAAAATTAGAATGGCAGATACTCAATCATACAACTGACCAAATCAATATGACCAATTTCAACAACCTACATACGCATACTCACACAAATGTATACACTCAAATACTTACACATACAATTGACAAAGTATTCATGAAATGATGCAGCAGCACTTGCCAGAGTCTTAGATCTGAAACAACTCAACAAATATAGTTAGCCTCAGTCAACAACCTTCCAAAACTAGTAAACTTAGCATTATAAACAGCCTGTCAGAATGGGTAATGGCTGCACGCAATGAGAAAAATGACATAATTCCCACTTTGTACTGTAGTGAAGCAGTACGCTTGGGCCTGCAATGCAGAGCTGGTGTAGGCTGTAGCTGTAATGTATGAGAGCATGACAAGTTTCTCTTTTCTTTAAAGAAGTTGAGGAATACTTGTGGCACCCTAGAGGCACTAGGTTTCCTCACTTTCTTTATGGATACAGACTAACATGGCTGCTATTCTTAAACCTGTCTCTCTCTCCTTTATTCATTTGTTTTGCGGCAATCATGTTTTTAATAAAAAAAAAAAAAGGGCACCACTTTTTGGTGCCCCCAAATCTTGGCGCCTCAGGTGGCCACCTACTTCGCCTAGTGGTTACACCAGCCCTGTGGAGATCCACAGAATACTGCTCGGCATTGCAACAGCATTTCTCCCCCCCCCCCCCCCATGCCCCAGTGCTAATCAAAGCATGGCAGCTCTGTGTAAAGTGTGCACAAGGCCCACCGCCCCCACTCGTTTCGGCTTGTAACTTGTTAGAACCTTCAGCTCCCACTGAAGTCAGAGGGAGTCAAGGGCTCCTCCGTATCTGGCAGGACTAGGTCAATAACAAGGAAATAGAAACCGACTGCCTTCAAATAGAGGCTATGGGATAGGACAAACCCTAACTGATGGACATGGGAAAAATAATAGTGCAGCAATCAGACAGTGTGAGAGGACTTGTCTGTGCTTGAAAGTTGCATTAAAGTAATTTTAAACTGAGTTTATTGCAGTTAATTTTAAATTGACTAGGAATTGGTTTAGACTGATCTAAAAAAACACTCAAAGTGAAATAAGAGTGCCCACACTAATACTCTCACCAGTCTCATTAAATCCAGTTTAACTTAAACCCATGAACCTTGTGTGTAGACTAGGGACCGAATGGCTAAGCAGCAGTTCTGCAGAAAAGGACCAAAAGGTTACAGTGGACCAGAAGCTAGCTGTGAGTCAGTGTACCTTTGTTGCTAAGAAGGCAAACAGCATTTTGGGTTGTATAAGTAGGGGCACTTCCAGCAGATTGAGGGACATGATGTCCTCATGAAGCCTCATCTGGAGTACTGTGTCTAGTTTTGGGCCCCACTCTACAAGAAGGATGTGGGTAAACTGGAAAGAGTCCAGCGGAAGGCAACAAAAATGATTAGGGGGCTGGAGCACATGACTTATGAGGAGAGTCTGAGGGAATTGGGATTGTTTATTATTTGCTTGTTATAGGCTGAGGGGGGATTTGATAGCTGCTTTCAACTACCTGAAAGGAGGTTCCAAAGAGGATGGATCTAGACTGTTCTCAGTAGTACCAGATGACAGAGCAAGGAGTAATGGTCTCAAGTTGCAGTGGGGGAGGTTTAGGTTGGATATTAGGAAAAACTTTTTCACTAGGAGGGTGGTGAAGCCCTGGAATGGGTTATCTAGAGAGGTGGTGAAATCTCCTTCCTTGGAGGTTTTAAAAGTCAGGCTTGACAAAGCCCTGGCTGGGATGATTTAGTTGGGATTGGTCCTGTTTTGAGCAGGGGGTTGGACTAGATGACCTCCTGAGGTCCCTTCCAACCCCAATATTCTATGACAAGGTCTGAAATATAACTAACATTTCCTAGTGAACAACTTCAGGTGATGAGGCGACCTTTTTAATGTGATTAAAGGTGGGTTTAAAAGGAAGGAACAAGTGACAGGTGAGAGGTGAATTTGCAGCAAAGGGAGTGTGTGTGGTGGAAGGAAACAGCTCGTGATTAGGTGAGATGGGTGTGGCAGAGAGACAATATTACTGTCCCGAGCTTTAAAAAAATAATTTTTAAAAAAGGAGTAAGGCAGCATGAGGGTATAAGACCATAGTGTAGGGAGGAGAGAATGAAAGGAAACGGGTTTATCTATGGAGGGAAGTAGGGTGACCAGACGTCCCAATTTTTGCCCATTTGGGACACAATTTGTCCCGATTTTGGGACTTTACAGATGAGCCCTGCCTGCGCAGGGGGCATGCAGGCAGCACAGCCCCGCCCACTGCCCCAGGCAGCCATGTGCTGCCTGCATGACCCCTGCGCAGGCAGGGCTCATCTGTAAAGTCCCAAAATCGGGACAAAGAATGCTAGTAGATAGCTGCCGGCAGAGAGTCCAGCCCAGAGTCCTGTCCTCTCTTCCCCCCCCCCCCCGGCCGGTAGAGACAGGCAGCGCCCGGGGAACATGCAGGGCGCACAGAGTGGATCCTCCCTGCATGCAACCAGCGCCCGCAGGGGGGGGGGAGCCCCCCCCCCCGGCACCTCCCATGGCAGAGACAGCACAGCATTCGGCGTAGGTGGGTGGGCCACGGCAAAGGCCAGGAGAGATCTCTCTGCCCTGGCTCCCAGAGAAGCATGCTGCGGGGGAGGGGGAGGAGGGGGGGCGGCAGAGAGCCCACTACCCCCCCAGAGAGAGCCTCCAGCCACTGCAGCCCGCTCCTGCTCCCCCCCCCTTGGGGCCCCCCTTCCCTCCTTGGGCCCCGCTCCTACACCCCCCCCCCCCCCCCCGCTCGTGGAGTGTGTCCTGATATTTCACCCTTCCCATCTGGTCACCCTAGAGCAGGGGTGGGGAACCTCCGGCCCGCGGGCCTTATACGGCCCGCCAAAGCCTTCTGTCCGGCCCGTGCACGTCCCTGGCCAGCGGCTCCCCCAGGCGCTTCCCGGCCCCTTTGCCGAACGCGGAGCCGCCCCCGCCTGGTGGCCCGGGGCGGCTCCGCGCTCAGCGAAGGGGCCGGGAAGCGCTGGGGGAGCCGCCGGCCAGGGACGCGTGCGGACTGCCATGCAGGGGCGGCTCCGCACTCAGCGAAGGGGCCGGGAAGCGCTGGGGGAGCCGCCGGCCAGGGACGCGTGCGGACTGCCATGCAGGGGCAGCTCCGCACTCGGCGAAGGGGCCGGGAAGCGCCTGGGGGAGCCGCTGGTGCCGCGTGGCCACCATTAGCCGGGCGGGGTAAGGAGGAGCCGCGGGGAGCTGACGGTCAAGGGGGTGGGGGTGGAGGCTGGGCTGGGGGGCAGACAAGGGGGCGGTGGGGGGGAGGCCAGGCTGGGCGGGCAGGGAGGGGGGGGGCAGGAGACTAGGCTGGATGGGGTGCGTGCGGAAGGGAAGGAGGTTTGGGGGGGGGGAAGAGGCTGGGCTGGTCAGGCATGGGGGGGCAGGAAGCTGGGTTGGGAGGAGGTTAGGTTCGGTGGGATGGGCCGGGCCAGGCAGGGGTGGGGGAGGAAAGGTGGTTAGATGGGGGGAGGATGGGTGGGGAGTAAAAGAAGATCACCCCCTACACCCAGGCTGATAGCGGGAGCTGACTGGGGCAGGCAGCAGGACCCTGGCTGGCAAGGGGCCAGCAAGGGAAACCTCAAAGCAGTGCAGGGCTAAGCACTCCGCCTGCCACTGCTTTGGGGTTTCCCCCGCTGGCCCCTTGCCAGCTGGGGTCTCAACTCCCATTGCCTTCCTGGGGGAGGGGGGGTCCGGCCCGCGAATGACATAACAGTCCAAATGGCCCTTCACAGAAAAAAGGTTCCCCACCCCTGCCTTAGAGGGAAGAGAATGTTCTTTTCTTCCTAGTGTTTAAACCTACCTCCCACATTCAGCAAGGTACTTGAGCACATTGATTGATTAATACCTCGTTCTTACATGGTGATTTTTCATTCATCAATCTTAAAGCACTTTACAAGGGAGCTCAGTGTGATTTTTATAGGAAAGGGAAACAGACACAGGGTGGCAAAATGACTTGCCCAGTCACCCAGAGGCAGCAACAGACCCCATGTCTCCTGAGTCCCAGTGCAGTGCTCTATCTACTAGGCCTCATCCTTAACTTCAAGCATGTGAGTAGTCCCAGTGATTTCAGAGTCAAGATCGATAGTATCCTGATGAATTTTCATTCTCTCTCACATTTTCAGTCTCTCTCGGCAGGGATATTTAATAAGTTTGAGGCTTCAGAAAAATGAAAGCACTTTAATTTTAATTAGTAGACAGCAGGGGACACGACCCTTTTAAAAAACACACAACAGGGAGGCTTGGCTAACTGAGGTCTGGATATTCAAAGTTGCAGTATATTATATAAATGTCTGGAGCTGTCTAATACTGACTAAGTTATAAATCATTGGGCTTGATGTTTTGGTAGTTTCAGATGTCGCGCGCGCACACACACTCTCCCTCTCCCTCTCCAGGACTTAAAACAATAATAAAAAATCCCCCACTGTGGCATAAAATTCCCTGTAGCAACAATGCCTCAGCTGTGCTCAGGTTGACTCTGATACTTCGGATGTAACATCCTGTATTAAAGAAAGAAGCACATTTGTCCGAGGGTCTAAGGTTTCATTGGCTGTAACGTAAGCACAGTTATAGAACGATGCTTCTTCAACAATAACCATCAGCGTGAATCGGTCAGGGATGGGCTTTCCTATTTATGCACACAGAAATGCAATGTGCTAATGTCATGAAAAAGGTCTCCCTGAGACCATGGGTGCAAGGTGGCTTGTTCTATTCAGAATCGTCTGACTTCCCTTGAACAATTCAGATTAACTTCAGATAAAAAGGGATGGTCCCCATCGCCTTTGATAAGCAAATTTCAAAACACAATACAACTTGTCCGAGGAAACATTTCTCTTTGTGTTGATGCTGCATTACTAAGGAGGGCGAGGGAGGGGAAACTGGATGCTGGTCTACAGGGCCGGCGACAGAAATTTGGGGGCCCCCTACTCTGATAGTTTGGGGGCCCCCCCAGCCCAGCCGCCCCCCCCCAGTCCAGCTGACAGCGGCTGGGGGGGGCCCCCAGCTGACAGCGGCTGGGGGGGCCCCCAGCTGACAGCGGCTGGGGGGGCCCCAGCCCAGCCGCCCCTCCCCCAGCCCAGCTGGCGCCCCCCCTCCTCCCCCAGCTGACAGCTGGCCGCAGCTAGGAGTGAGAGCCCGTGAGCTGCCCTTGCTGCTCCCTCCCCCCCTCCCCGGATTGAGCCACTGCTGCCGGCTGGGCTCACTGCTCGGCCGGGGACACACGCTCGTCCGGGGGAGAGCCGCGCCGGATGACTACGGGTAGAGCTGTACCGGGGCCCCCCTAAAGTGCGGGGCCCGGTACAGCTCTACCCGTAGTAACCCCCTGTCGCCGGCCCTGCTGGTCTACATGCGGAGTTGCACCAGTTGAACTGAAAGGTGTGATTTTTAAACCACTCCCATTAAAGTGGTGCAAAGGGCCACATTTTAAACCAGGCTTATTTCAGTTTTGCTTCAGTCAGTTAGGAACAGGTTTTTGTTAAACTCTAGTGGGCCTTTCTTAAAGCAAATGATGTCTACACTGTGGCTTTGCACCCGTTTAGTTCAACTTGTGTGTAACAACCCCTAAGCAGCAGCTTCCCAAACTCTTAACCTTTATGGGCTTGTCAACCTTTGAAGTGCTACAGCAGCACTGTTGTGTGGTTATAGTGCTTCCATGTAGACACTACCTGACAGGAGGGGTTCTCCTATCAGGGCAGTAATCTACCTTGTGAGCTGGGTAAAACTAGTTGTAGCCAGTCGTAGGACAATGGCACCCACAAATCCCCTTGTGGCCTCAGTGTTCCTGCAAGTATCCCCTGTCTGTTTCCTAACGGTACATTCAACCTTTCCAATCCAATATTCCATCAACACGCCATGTCCAGCTCCAGGGTCTCTTTAGCTGCTCAGGAAGGGCTCCTGCATCTCACTCCCTCCTCCTCTCAGCAGGGGTGCTTCTCTGCCCGGTTTCATTCTCAGGTATGGTTCTAGCTCTTGCCCAGAGACCTTAGTGAGCTCACCCCTCCATCACTCCCCAACGTCAACCCTTTCTGCGTTCTTTCCCCCCTCCCCCCCTTGGCTTCAGCTCTCTGGCTCAGAGAGCCAGCTGGCATCTCCCTGATGTTCTCTGCCTTCAACTTCTCTGACCTGGAGACATTTGCATGTGACCCCAACTGCTTTCAGCAGCCTTGTCTGGCTCCATGGCTCATTAGGGAACTCTCACTGCTCCACCTTTGGGGCATCCCTGCCCTGAAGCTCTGAGCCCAGTTCTCCTCTTCCTCTTTACTTCTCTAGAAACCACCAGCTCCTCCCCTTCTCTCGTTCCCTAGACTCCTGCACAGCGGTGGGCTCTCTCTCCTTTACAGCTCCTGGGGCGGCCCCACTCTTCTCATTATACCAAACTATAGCACACCTGGTCTGGAACAGGAGTCCAATTAACCTGTTACAGCCACTAGTGGTCCTCCCACAGCACTGGGCAGGCACAGGCAGGGAGCTGGGATAGTGAAAAGGCAACTTTCCCTTGGCCATTTAGCAGGAAAGGTTAGATGTCTATTGACAGAGATTTCAGTCATCAGCAAATACAAAGACCTTGTCTACATCCCCCACACTTGTACAAACTGTTGTCTTATAGGTTTCCATCTGGGCAGTTAGAAATGCAGATTTCAGCAAGTGCTAATGACGCTAAACCAATAATACAGAAGATAAGGACTCCATATCACATCCAGTTGATAGACACCTGAGTAGATAGCTTAGGAGTAGGTAAACTAGCTGATTGATTACTGATGGAAATCAATGGAAGAAATCTGATGCATTTCTAAAGTCCTCCAGATTTCCAAACCCAAGATCTGGTCAATCTGAAATCCCAGCCAGGGTATTAAACCCTCCCTCCTGTCCCTACCACACCAAGGGTCTACTCCTGCAATGGCCCAGTACAACACGCTGCTATGCATTCCCAGCCTCAATGGAAGTGGAAGGTGCTCTGCCCCTTGCAGGACTGAAGCAGTAGGTGCCCAGTAGAATTAGAGCAGCCCAAATACTGATTTCATGTGACTGCTGTAGCTGAAGGACAAGGTGTTAAGTGATCTAGGTCGGACTCCCTTATGGCAGCCCAGTTTTTATTTCCGAGCCGTTCCCTGACCGGTAGTAAAGAATGGGGAGCTATGGCAGGTGATTTTCAGAAGGATTTGACAATTGGAAAGTGCTTGGCTGAGATAATTAGCATCCTAAAGGAATTCTAACAAGAGTTTGCCAGAAGTCCGAGGCCCTCCCACAGTCTGGCCTATACAATTATGTTTGTGTCAACTCTGGTTGGGGTATGAAGAACAAACAATAGGCAGTGGGTGTGCCAGAGCCTCAAGTGCAGCTAAAACATGGGAGGTTTTGTTTAACCTTCACTAGGCTGCTTACAGCCAAGGGTACAGATGAGCCTGAGCTATGAAGCTGGGATCCAGATATTAAATCCTTCGAGGGTTGGATCTGGATTTGGTTCAAACCACTATATCAATAGGGGTAAGCAGCACAATTTAGATCAGATCCAGATCAGATTCTCCTGCCAGAGTTCAGATGGAAGGGGTTGCAATTTGTTTGGGCCCTGTTTATATAAAAGAGGTAAATGGAGTAGTTGAGCAGGATTTCACTCTATGCATGATCTAGACACCTACTTAACCAGTGCTTTAGAGCAGTGGTCTTCAAAGTGGGGTGTACACACCCCTGGGGCTGCGCAAGACCCCGCCGCCGAATCCTCGTGGGAGACCGCCGAACTCAGTGGTGTATTTTTATACCACCGAAATGCTGCCACAGAAAGCAGAAGCTTTCTGTTTGGCAGCATTTTGGCAGACACCCCGGGGGGCCGCGAGCGGATGCCGACCTGCAGAAAGGGGCCGCAGTGCCAAAACTTTGGGGACCGCTCCTTTAGAGCACCCTCCAATCTGACATGCAGTAGCTAGGTTAGCTGTGATTTGTGTGAAACAATGGGTTTCTGTCTCCCCCTCCCCCTCTGCTTTACAGTATACAGTGAAGACCAGGTTGGTTAAAAAACAGGCAGATTTCCCCCCTCCCTCCCCATTAACCTTAGAAATATCAACTCTGGTCTTTTGCCAGTTTTTATTTTTTTATTTTTTTTTAAACAGAAGATGCAGCACTGAGAGCACTCTTAGCACTTAATTGAAGGGACAGGACTGTTTAATGATTTAGCAAGAGTTCTTTCTCCCACTGATTGCCAGGCACTGACACACCTGTTCAAACCAAACCCCATGTTTTTAAGCACCCAGATTAAACCCCCTCCCTCTCTATCAAGTTTCACTCCTCCGGTATCTGATGTCATAAACCCAGGCATTTCAATTTGAGGGTTGCATCCCAAAAAGCACCAGGGGATTGTGACCACATTGCCCTTCCAACATTACTAAATGGGAGGGGTGTCTAGCAATGTTCCCTCTAATTTTTGACAGGCCGTGTGCACAAAAAAATTCTTCTGTGCAAATTTTTGTGCACTGTTTTGCCACGCCTGCAGTTTTTAGGGTCTGTGTGCATGTGCACAGTTTAGAGGGAACCGTGGTTTACGGTATAGAACAGGATGTAAACCACTGTCATAACTTGGGGTTCTCTAGGGACCCATAGAGTCCACTAGGGGAAAAAAAACTAATGCAGACACTATTTCTTTAAAAGAACCTGCCTACTTTTTAAAAGGGAAAAAGCTAATCTTTAAAGGCCTACCTCCTGCACCCCAATGGACCACACAAGGCACAAACCCTGTTTTCTTTCCCTGGCAGATCACTTTTAAAGCTCAGTCCTCCTAATACAAAGTCTTCCCCTCAGCCCATCTCGATAAACCAGTTTAACACCTGCTGCTGGTGACAGCAGAAGATAGATGAGCAGTTGTGTTGTCCATCTACCTGACTCTTGCCTTGCTAACTTCACAGCTTCCTACTTGCTCCTCTGAGCTTACAAAACACAGGAGAGAAAAATGGACGATTGTGCTATTTAAATCGCTGTAAGCCTTTTGCTCATTAAAGGTAAAGCTGTATAACTCTAGTCTTAGCCAGGATTGCACTAAGTAGTGAGATTGGCCCTTCTGACCTCCTGATATCTACCTTGCTACGTTTGGCTTTTGCTGCACTGCCTGCATTGCCTTATGAAGCATGTACAGTGTCTTCTTACACAGGAAAGTGTTCTTGAGAGTGGTACATGAGCTGGAAAATAGAGGACAGGAGCCTTTTGTGATACTTAAATGCAATTTTCTGCATTCTTCTACTGTTGCTTAACAGATAAAGAGTTCAGACATGTTATTTGTATTACAATAACACCCAGATGTCCAAACTAAAACCAGGCGCCTCATTGTGCCGGCTGTTGTTCAAACACAGTAAGAAAGAGAGCCTGCCCCAAAGAGCTGTCAGTCAATGCCCTGCTTCACTGTTAGCTCTCAAACATCTATTGAATTCTAAACATGTGGTTATGGCCCATTTACTTCAATGGGCGACAAGCACAAGCTTAAGTTAAATGTGTTTATGTCTTCACTACAGCATTAGTTTGATTTCCTTTCATTTGATTTTCTAAAGCAGACTGTATAAAGTAGATTCTGTGTGTCCCCACAAAGCACAGCAAGTCGACAGTGTCTGTCCTTACAACTTTTGCAAGCGTTGACATAGCGAGCATTGCACTGTGGGTACCTATCCCATAGTTCCCGGAGCCCCCAGCAGGCACCATTTTGAGTGCTGCACTGTGGGTAGGCATGTCATCATTCCGCGCCCTTTTTTTCGCGCCGCCGACACCACTTCGAGCTGTGCACTCACTGTGGGTAGGCATCCCGTTATTCGAGCCCCATCCCCGCGCTGCGCTAACACCGTAGCACTGCAAGCATGGAGCCCGCAGATGCCATCACTGCAGCACTGGCTGTTGTGAAGACCTCCCACCTTGTTCTGGATTTTATGCTGCATCATCTGCAGAGGAATGCGATCCGGAGACAACTGCGCTTTCCAGAAGCTGATGACAGTGAGGAGGAGGAGGACATGGACCTGGACATGCATAGTAGGGACAGGGACACTGCGGTTTTTGGAAGTAGGGCAACCGACAATCTGACAATGGGACAGGCTCATGCCATGGAACGCCAATTCTGGGCCAGGGAAACAAGCACGGACTGGTGGGATCGCATAGTGCTGCGGGTCTGGGATGACTCCCAGTGGCTCAGAAACTTCCGCATGCGAAAGGGCACCTTCATGGAACTTTGTGACTTGCTTTCCCCGGCCCTCCAGCGCAAGAATACCAGAATGAGAGCGGCCCTCACAGTTGAGAAGCGAGTGGCGATAGGCCTCTGGAAGCTTGCAACGCCAGACAGCTACCGGTCAGTCGCGAATCAGTTTGGGGTGGGTAAATCTACAGTGGGGTCTGCTGTGATGCAGTAAGTAAGCAGAGCAATCGTCGAGCAGCTGCTACCCAGGGTTATAAACCTTGGAAACCTGCAAGCTACAATATATGGCTTTGCCGCCATGGGATTCCCTAACTGTGGTGGAGCTATAGATGGGACTCGTATCCCTATCCTGGCACCGGACTACGAGGCCGCAGAGGACAGAAACCGGAAGGGATATTATTCTATGATCATGCAAGCAGTGGTTGACCACAAGGGACGTTTCACCGACCTGTACGTGGGGTGGCCGGGAAAGGTTCATGACGCTCGTGTGTTCAGGAACTCTAGGATTTTTAGACAGCTGCAGCAAGGGATTTTCTTCCCTGACCAGAAAATTTCCGTGGGGTGGGGGTGGAAATGCCCATTGTTCTCATTGGGGACCCAGCCTACCCCTTAATGCCCTGGCTTATGAAGCCCTACACTGGGGCCCTGGACCGGGGTCAGGAGCTGTTCAACTACAGGCTGAGCAGGTACAGGATGGCCGTAGCGTGTGCATTTGGCCGACTCAAGGGGAGATGGAGATCATTACTGATTCGCTCAGACATCAGTGACAGAAATATCCCCATTGTTATTGCTGCTTGCTCTGTGCTCCACAATCTCTGTGAGAGCAAGGGGGAAATGTTTATGGCGGGCTGGGAGGCAGAGGCAAATTTACTATCTGCTGCTTACCAGCAGCCAGACAGCAGGGAAAGTAGAAGAGCGCACCATGAGGCGCTGCGCCTCAGGGACGCCTTGAAAACCAGTTTCATGAGTGCCCAAGATGACGTTTGACAACCCGGTCCCTTGCTCTGCTCAGTCCTAAGCCTGCCATCCTTGCGCCCTCTTTCCCTCCCCCCTCCCGATGCTTGCAGAGGAAATAAATACACCGTTTTAAAAATCAGGGTTTCTTTATTGGTTCATCACATATTCGGGGAGGGGAGGGAAACCAGCAGTCGCAGTGGTGGAGGAGCGGGTGGGGGGAAGGGGTTAGGGGTGGTGTAGGGTGGCCAAGACTCAGCAGCTTTTTAAAGTTTTTGGATAAACTCATCCTGCTGCTGCTTGTGGTGTAGAGTGGGTCAGTTCCCGGAGCTTTCCCCCCCCCCCCCGGGTTCTCACCCCGCGTTTGGGTGGGGAAGCTATGGGACTTGGGGAGAGGGAGAGGTGGTTATACAGAGACTGTAGAGGCGATCTTTGGTTCTGCTGAAGCTCTACCAGACACCTGAGCATATTGCTTTGGTCCTCCAGAATCCAGATCAAAGCATCCATCCGCCTTTCTTCGCGTGTGTCTCGTCTTTCCTCACGCTCCAGCCGTTGTTCTTCGCGCTTTTCTGCTGCAGCTCTTGATTCCTGTCTTGACTGTAGCAATTTTCCCTCCATTCAGTCTGCCGTGCGGCCTCAGCGTGGGAGTTCTGGAGCAGTTCATTAAACATGTCATCACACGTTTTCTTTTTACGCTTCCGTATCTGCGATAGACGCGAGAGGGGCAGGAGGGCGGATTCTGAGATAGCTGTGGGCAAAGAAAGGCACAAGGTTATGAGACAGAAACATTCACGGATCACAATGGGAGTACTATGCTACGGGGAACCACATTATTCAACGGCCTATTATGAGTATATTCTGCACCTAAAAGTTACTGGATGCCTCACACAAAAGTCACAGAAGCATCTCACATACAGCCTCAACACAACACGGCTACTGAAATCACCATGCACTGGGCCATGTTAACCTTAAGCCATACTCGGATATGCCAGAGTAACCCCCCCTTTCTCCCCCTCCCCCCCCCCCGCCACGTGGATCCCTCCCCTCCAGCACACCGCGTGGGGCTCACCGCGAACTTCAAAACAAAACCGGGCTGTGTACGGGCTAGCTGTTGGGAGTGGGGGGGCGGTTGTGCAGACTGGTGGGGGGGGGAACGGGTGGGGGTGCAGCGTGGCGGGGGGAGGTGGTGTGGTTTGATTGCAGGCTGAAAACCCAGGCACGCTGTACCGGGAAATTTAAAAACCAACAAAACCACGGGCTGTGTACGGGCTAGCTGTTGGGAGTGGTGGGGGGGGGGGGCGGTTGTGCAGACTGGCGGGGGGGATGGGGGCGTGCAAAAAAAAAAAGACCACTCACCAGAGGATCCTTCATGGGCTGGGGTACCCCTTTGGGAGGGTTGGGACAGTACTGGCTCCGGGGTGACTAACAGCTCCTGGCTGTCTGCAAAAGGTATCTCTCCACTGTGGTCCTGGTGCTCCGTGATATTTCCCTCCTCGTCATCATCCTCATCTTCCGAATCCTCATCAGACCTGACTATTATCCCATCGGCGGAGTCCACGCAGACCGGTGCGATGGTGGTGGGGGCGCCCCCCATTATCTGATTTAGTTCATTGTAGAACCGGCATGTCCGCGGCGCGCCCCCCGAGCGTCTGTTTGCCTCCTTGGCTTTCTGGAACGCTTGCCTCAGCTCCTTAATTTTCACGCGGCACTGTTGCGCGTCCCTTTTGTGGCCTCTTTCCAGCATGGCCTTGGAGATCCTGGCGAACGTGTTGGCATTCTGTTTGTTGTTGTGGAGTTCCAACAACACAGATTCCTCTCCCCAAATAGCGATCAGATCCATCACCTCATTATTGGACCATGCTGGAGCTCTTCTCCTCTGGCTGGTCTCCAGGGCAGATGAGCTCTGCATGGCGTCTTGTGATGCTGAGCTCTGCATGGCGGCTTGTGCTGCTGATTTCTATGAATGGCGACTGAGCTGTGCAGTTGAGCTGGCCACGCTGACCAAACAGGAAGCTATTCAAATGTTCCCGGGTCTTTTCCTGTCTACCTGGCCAGAGCAGCAAGTTGAGAGCGCTGTCCAGAGCGGTCACAGTGGAGCAGTCCATAGCGGTCAGAATGCAGCATTGTGGGACAGCCTCTGGAGGCTAGTAATGTCACTTGAGTCCTCACTACTGTGTTTCCCCGAAAATAAGACAGTGTCTTATATTAATTTTTGCTCCCAAAATTACATTACATTATATTACAGCGAGAGGCAAAACTGGAAGTACGTCTTATTTTCGGGGGATGTCTTACTTTCGGGGAAACAGGGTAGTCCACAATCGACCTAGAGGTTGATTTCAGCGCTACTCCTCTCGTTAGGGAGGAGTACAGAAGTCGATTTTAAGGTCCCTTTAAATCGACGCAAATGGCATGCATGTGAGGACAGGTACATGTTTATATCGACTTAATGTCGCTAAAGTCGACGTTAAGCCCTAGTGGGGACCAGCCCTAAGTGCTTTGCTGAATCAGCTCCTACATAGATAAGAACAGGTAAGGAGAAAGGAAGCAATTTTCTGCTTACTCAGACACATTTCTCCCTTGGACTATCTTCTCCTTTTCTTTGATCATGTAATGAAGTCATAATCGTGTGTGAGAGTGTTACTGAACTACTGCCATAAAGAAGACTGTGATATCAATAACTTAGTAATAGGACTTTACTGGGGTAGAGGAGGGAGGAAAGAAAGAGAAGAACATAGTTATTGCAGAAGGAAACCACTGATGAAGTGAAATATTTTTGATAGCTGGCAATAATAGAAAGAATCTGGAAGAAAGATGCATGAAAGACAAATGGATTAGTGCTTCAGAGATCTCAGATCGTGGAAAACCCTCTGCCCTCCTGTGGGGTTATTTTTATAATTTGATTTATTAAAGATTTGGCAGAAGAAAAATGCTTTTGAACAAAACGCATTACAGGAGTTCTCCTGTCTCTCCCCCAATATACATCACTCATTGTCAGATACCGGGAAGCACTATACGTGATTAAATAAAGATTGTTAATTGTTGTTAACCATCAGGCACTCGCTCAAAGTGCCATAAAACTTGTTCTCTGTTACTCTCACACTTGACATTTACGTCATTTCAGCAAGGACTCGAGATGTGCTTTTCTGGGGGATTTTTGCTTTATCCATTAAATACATATTTCCCATTTTATTCATACCTGTTTAGTCAGAGCCAAGAAATCACTCATGGCAGAAGCCAAGAATAACCCTGAACATTAAACTGGAGGCTTTCCACAGGCTGTCTTCTAGCTGTACTGTTTATTTCCGTAGCAAGTTATTCATTTTTGGGGGGATTTGAATGTAATGCTGATACAGCAAAAGTAGAGGGGTTAGATTCTGGGTGATGAAAGTGATGAGGCATGAAGAAAGTGAAACACTTAGAGCTGGTGAGTTCAGGGGAAGCCTAGAAAGGAACAGAAGTATGTAAAGCAATGAAAGGTTAAGCAGGAGCTCCTTCTCTGTACCAATACAAGAACAGAGAAACAGCCAATGAAATTGAAAGGCAGTGCATTTAAAACTGAGCAAATTTAAACAAACCACCACAACATAGGGTATGACTAGCATATGAACTCATTGTCACCAGGTATCCTTGAGGCCAATAGCTTGGTAGGATTCATAAAAAGACTAGACAGTTATATTGATAGTGTGAATATTCCTAGTTGCATCAAACAGAATAAAAACCACAAGGGCTATAAACCCTAAGACCTCAGGACATAGGCCAAACTCTAATAGAGGGGATTAGGAAATTCCTCTGCAAGCAAGTTATTGTGTGGGTTCTCACTTCAGGACTCCTTGCACTTGTCTCTGAAACATCTGGTTTAGCCGGCCATTGTTAGTGACAGGATGCTGGACAAGAACCACCACAGGTGTGATTCAGTGAGGCAGTTTGTATGTCAACAATAGATTTGCTCCATTATGTAAAGCGTTATTCCCAAAGTCTAATGCATCCAATATCAAATGAATTATTTGATGACTATTTAATGTTTTATCTTCTGCTGCCTGTTCCTGTGCACACAAGAAACTCACTCGCCTTCAAATCCTTCTGCCATTTCTCTCCCCCTCCCCCCCCTTTGCATGTTGGTTCCCCACCCAGTCTGCTCAGGAGCCTTCAAGTACTGCTGCTGCAGCTTGCCATGACTGGATTGTACAACTCCTAAAAATCCTCCCCTATCCAGCAACGTAGCCCTCTCTTCCTCCGGTATTGCACTGTAGGCCCACCCCTTGTGGCTTGATGGCATTCCTTAATGTTCTTTTGTTTCAGATTTTACTTACAGTATTTGACCCCGATCTTGCAAACATTTATGTTCACACAACTCTATACACGAGTAACTTCACTGAGCCTATGCATGCAGTTCAGCACACATGCAAGTGTTTGCTGGAACAGAGCCTTTGCTTGTAATCAGAGACCTGGGTTGAGATATCCAAAGTTTAGAAGGGAGATAGCCACATGACTCCCAGTGCAATTAGGAGTTTCATAGATTTTTAAAGCCAGAAGGGCCCATTATAAATATTCTAATTAACCTGCTGCATAACACACGCCATAGAACCTCACCTAGTAATTCCTGCAGTGAGGCCATAACCTATGTTTGAGCAATAGTGTCTCTTTTAGAAAGGTACTGTTGAGTTAAAGGCTGCAAGTGATGAAGTAACCACCACATCCCTAGATAAGTTGTGCCTTATTTCTAGTCTGAACTTGTCTAGCTTCAGCTTCCAACCATTGGGTCTCATTAGGCCTTTTTCTGCTAGGTTCAAGATCTGTCTACTCTAGGAAATCTTGTCCCCACATAGACCATCATCAAGTTATCTCAACCTGCTCTTTGATTAAATAGATAGACTAAAGAAGCTCAAACTCGAAGGGATGTTTTCCAGACCCCTTTTATTCTTGTAACTGTTTTCTGTACTCTTTCCAGTTTGGTCAACATCCTTCCTCGTGTGAGAATTAGAGTGTAAATTAAATCCTAGAAGTTAGCATTCTGCTAATGGAATTTATCCCAATTACCTAAAAAGTGTTCACTAATACCGGTCTTGCAGAATGGAGGGGAGCCTAGGTCATGTTGGAAATGTAGGGAAGTCACCTTGCCAGTGACAAAAGGTGCCAACCTCTCAACTCCTCCTACTGCAGGAGTATGCATCTACCCGTTCATCTGTTCAGAACATCCAAATGATTTATGCAGTACAGCTCCAAAATACCAGATTTATTTTTATGTAAGTTCTCCACTGCCCTTCTTGCCCCGTGACATCATGGCTATGACTAAGGAGTTTAAAATAGCTTTCTGTAATGCCAAGCACTGCTCCATTTATACAATTTAGGTGTCCTGGCTTCTCCCATCTGTCTGAGCTGTCCTGCCCTTTCTGATCTGCTCTCCGATTTCTAATGTGTTTCTAAGCTGCTGTTTGGAAGGTACTGAGATACAAAACAAAAGGGGAAATATTTTGAGGGTCGCTCATAAGAGCATGATCCATTCAGCCTTCAAAAGAAAAGGCTGATTTTGAAGTTGGACAGGCAATAGATAAGTTATTTTTAACGTATGTGTTCTATAATGTGTGTGTTTATTAAAAAGTGCATTGCCATAAGCCCCTCAAGAAAACCAAAGAATCACAGTATGGCTATAAACAAGAAAGGGGCTCTAAAAATTCCATACTTTGGGCCGTGTTCTGCCACAGGATACACACCCTAGCCCAGTGGTCCCCAAACTTCTTAATCTAGTACCAGCCCTCTGGCTCTGGGGGATGAGGACAGGGGGCCCAAGGCTGGGGGCAGAACCAGAGCAGACCAGAAGCTGGGTGCCAAGGCCAGCAGCCACCTCCAGGAGTGGAGGTGGGTGGCACTCTCTCCTTGCCCCCCGTGGGGGCAGGCCCATGCCCCAGCAGTGTCCCCACCCCAAATGTTCTTCTACATTCCCCTATGGGAGCATGCCCCACAGTTTGGGGACATCTAAAGCTTCTTACTGAGCCCCTCATTCTCCCCAGATGGCTTTGTAATAGGATGGTCACTATCTGAGCCCCCTTGTGGCCACGGCTTGCTTTGCAGGCACGCTGGTCGTTAGCCTCTTTGTGTAGGTAGGTTCAAGAATAGTAGCCGACGGTAATGAGAGAACTAGTCTGAACTTCTGTTAAACCCGTGGTTTATGGTGTCCAATCTGAAAATTAATTCCAGTTCCTCAGTGTTAAGCCCTTGGTTTATTGCATCCGATGAAGTAAGCTATAGCTCACGAAAGCTTATGCGGAAATAAACTAGTTAGTCTCTAAGGTGCTACAAGTATTCCTCGCTTTCTTGTGTAGGTAGGCTCCTTAGCACTCCACAGTCTCTGTTGTAGCTCACAGTACCAGTGGCTGGTTTAATATCAAATAAGTTCATACAACCCTTAGAGGCATTAATCACTAAACAATCCAAAAAATCCTCATAACAAAGTCTGTAATTCTACTTCAGCACCTCTGACTTCACTCTTTCTTCTGCCATACCCAGGGCTCCTCCTCTGCCAGTGTGCGCCACCCGAAGCCGCCAGTCCCAGATCTTTCTGACTAGAGTTCAGCCCTGGCTTCTTTCACTTTCCGGGTTTCTTGTGCTGAGAGAGAAGGCAGTCTAGTCTCTCCACTGCTTTCTTCCAGAGAGCTCCTGCCGAGTGGCTGGAAGAGAGGGGAGCCCTGATCCACCCAGGGTTCCTGGGTCCTTAAAAGAACTATTCTGGCATTTTTCTCCTACCCAACTCCTAATTCCGTATGGTGGCTTCATCTCTTCGGCTACCAGGCCATTTCCTGGGCCTTTGTTCAGTCCAACTTCCTGGAACAGTAAGGTCCAGGAAGTTGGACTGAAGTTCTTCTGGCCCCTCTATGCTGACAGGGCCAGTACGCTCTGTTGAAGACATTTATATTAATTAGTCTCAGTGTAAAAGTCAAAGAGATTCTTCCAACTTGCAGGTGGTGTCAGAAAACCAAGGTGAGCTCTGTCTGCCTCTGAAGCTGACTTTGGCATCGGGCCGTAGGTGACTGCTGTCTGCAATGCACAAGGCAAAATAGAATTGTGGTCGCAATCCCCCAGTTGTATCGAATTGGCAGTGCTAAAAAAATTAAATAACTGTTTTCTGTCATGGAAGCAAGCAGATTTGACTCAAGATATAGGGACTCTGTGTTAAATTACATTTTTAGGTCGGTTCTTTTTTTCACCATAATCACACTTACTGGAGAGCTTTCCTGTCTTGGCTTCCGATATCATAACTGTTCGTAGCCTAGGGACACACCTTCCTAAGCATTGTTTTGGCTGGCAGTCTGAAAAAAACACTAGTGAAAAATGAGAGCTGCAACTTTTTTTACAATCTCTCCTTTACAACAATGGTGAGAACATACCAATGACTTTTAAATTAACAGAACAAGAATAGCTAGAGAGGGGAAACCCCCATCGAAACACAGGAGTTTGTGATAAGGAAGCAGTGCCCCACATTTGATTCAATGGGAGAAACTGGGTCAAGTTCTATTAAAAAAGACTTCTTAATCTAACATTGGCTTAGCTATGAATATGGTACATCATTTACTGCATGTTTTGTCAAGTAACTATTACAACTTTCCTTTAAACAGGTGTGACAGTCTCCAGCTGTGCCCCATTTGCTCTCCCACTCAGCTGCTAATTAATTTTTTCTTTATCACCAGTGGTGGTCCAGACTGTCTGCTTCCTCATGGGAGGGGAAGTGCCAATTATGGTGTGTCTGCATTGCAGCTGGGAGTAAAGACACGCATTCCATGGGTGCTCTGAGGCTCAAGCACCCACTGAAGGGGGGAGAAAAAAAGGAGGTCTTAGCACCCGCAAGGCTGGCTTAATCTTTTGTGGGCCCTGTCTCCTACTCTGTCCATGCTCCGCCCTGAGGACCTGCCCCCCACTCAACCTCTTCCCCTAGCGGCTCTGCCTGCTGCTTGCATGAGGGGGTAGGGAGTGGAGAGGAGCACCCACCAGCAAAAATAAGTCATCGCCTGGGTAGGCAGAATGGTGCTAGCAGAGCTTGAGCTAGCGGGATAAAAATAGCAGCGTGGACGTTGGAGGTTGAGTGGGGATCTGGGCTAGCCATCCCCCTTTAGACCTGGGGAGGCTTGACAGCCTGAGCTGCCACCTAAGACACAATGTCCACCCTGCTGTTTTTAGTGTGTTAATGCAACAAGTGTGTCCACCTGGGTGGGGTAGCTCACTCTCAACTGCAGTGTAGACTTAGTCCTAAGGGCATGTCTGCAGCACAGTCTGAGGTGCGACTGGCGTGAGACCCAAGCTAGCTTGACCTGCACTAACAGCTAAAAACAGCAGTGTAGCTGCAGTGCTGTGGGATTCAGGGTGGGCAATCAATGCCCGTATGTACCCAGGGTCCCCAGACTGATTGTATGTCCATACTCAAGTCTGTGCTGCCATGTCTACACTGCTATTTTAGCTATGCTAGGGCAGGTAAAGCTAGCGTGGGTAGGTCTGTCCATGAGGCGATCACGCCTTGGACTGCACTGTAAACGTCCCCTTAGGATGCTCCATGAGGTTCAGCTCTGAGCTCTGGAAGGTTGGGCCTACGCTGATTAAATATAAGAGCCATGATTTACTATCATTGCAGCTTCACCAGTGGTGGCAGTGATGCAGACCCAGCATATTCAAGGCTCAAGCGCTTTAACCAGTGCCAGAGTAGGACATTCAGACTACCTCCTAACACAAGCCCGGCCACCCCGGGGGAAGGTGCATCAGTGGTGAAAGAGGGGTTCTAAACTGGCTGGGATGGCTGCATGTGAGCGGTCCCCCCATCCAAAGGGCAGGGTGGTTCTTCGAGTGATTGCTCATGTCCATTCCAAGATGTGTGTGCGCACCGCGCATGCACAGTTCCGGAAAGCTTTTTCCCCAGCGGTACCCGTAGGGTCGGCAGGGGCGACCCTTGAGTGGCGCCCTTATGGCAATGTATATATGCCCCTGCCGACCCTCCCCCCGCTCAGTTCCTTCTTTCCGTTATTGGCGGTTGCTGGAACAGCTTTGTCTCCTATTGATTTTTGCGGTGTCGTACCTCAGTGAAATAGTTGTAGTTAGTTGTTAGTCAGTTGTTAGTAGTTATAGTTGTTAGTTAGTTAGTTGTATCTATATATATAAAAGTCACGTGGTGTATGTATGAGAGCGAACTCCTCCCGCACCGTTTGAGCCAGAGACTTGAAATTTGGTACAGTGAGGGGTCTTGGGGTCTAGATGGTCATAAGGGTCGAAAAATTTTCGGATCTCACCTCTGACGCCCCCCAGGGGTGAAAGTCTTTCAGGGCCAATCACATCGGCTGGGCAGCTGGGTGGCGATGATGTCATAATACCTCCTCCAACAGACACTGCACTCGCTCAGCTCAGTGCCCCTCCCCCATCCCAACGGAACCCCAGACGCCATCAGCCCTGTGCCCCCCCCCCCCACCTGTGAAGGTCCCCGGAATCCCTCGGCTCTGGGCCCCCTCCTCACCTGCGACGGATCCGAGTTGGGTTTGGTGGGACAGTAAGTGAGGCGGGGGTGTCGGGTTCGGTCCGGGGGTAAGTGAGCCGGGGGGGGGTTGGGATTGGTCAGGGGGTGTCAGCTGTCTGCCCCCTCCCCACCTCCGACTGACCCGAGCAGCGCCGGGCACTTATGCTAGTATAGTTATATTCTTCGTTTGTTCCGGCGCCGGGGCATGCCTCGAGCGCCGGGGTTCAAAGTCTGTGAGGGCTGCGGAAAGCCCATGCCAGTGAGTGACCTGCACTCTGAGTGCCTCAAGTGCTTGGGGGAGGGTCACCAAGCTGAGCGGTGTGCGATCTGCAGATCATTCAAGCCCCGCACGAAAAAAGAAAGATTCGCGCCTGAGGCTTATCCTGATGGAGTCTGCCTTACAGCCGCAACAACAGCCTCCACAGGCGGTCCGAAGCGCCCCGGCATCGGTGAGGGATCTGGCGCCGCCGAAGGCGGACGCTAAAAAACACTGGCACTGTTTCCCGCACCGGTCCGGTAACTCTAGACGGCACCGGTCCCAGTCCCCGGTACCGGTGAAGAAATCAAGACGTCGTTCCCCTGGCCGTAGAGCCCAAGGCGAACCCTCCGCGGCAAGGCAGTCCTCGGGTCGCATGGACGAGTCCCGTAGGGTGCCGGGAGAAATTACCGAGTCACGGGAACGAACCCCCCTCGGTGCCGCGCCATCCCCACAAGGGGTGTTCGAGGAGATAACTATGCCCTCGACCCCGGATGTCTTTGAGGCGGCGCAGGACTTTATCGCCCTGACGAGGGACGTGGCTCTGCCACCGGCACCGGTCCCGTTTGGAGTGCCGGCGCCTATGCCCACGCCCGTGGTGCCGATAATTCCACAACAGACGCCGGCTCCGCTACCACCTCCAACTCCGGCACCTGTTAGCGCGGCACCGGATACACGACTCGCTATGGCACCGGCCACCTTGGCACCGGATGCGCGATCCACCTCGGTACTGGATGCGCGAACCATCTCGGCACCGGTCATCACGGCACCGGAAAGGCACCGTTGGAAGCTGACTTCCTTTGAGAGGCTCACGGCACCGGAGGGCACGGCACTGCCATGGTCCGCGTCGGACTATTCTTCTGAGTCAGACGCGCCCTCCTCCCGATCCGGCCGGTCACACCATACGTCTCGGTCCCACCACCACTCCTGGCACCGGAGATCCTCTCGTCATGGAAGCCCCGCACCGTGGATTAATCAAGGCCAGGGACCAATACAATGGCCCTTTTGGACGCCCTGGGCATTCCACCAGGCCCAAGGTCCAACTTCCGTAGCGGGTTCCCTTCCGTCGGTGCCGCGGGGGCCCGTCTCAGCTACCATCTCGGTCCCACCCTCGGGGCCCGATGAAGCGGTGCCAGGACCGTCTGGGATTGGTAGACCACCGTCTTCAGTGTCCCATCAACATCAGGAAACTGTGGCCCATGACCCTTCTGTGGTAGAGCCCCAGGAGCCCGCTGCGTTCGCCACCTCATCTTCGTCATCACCGGATGAGGCGGTGGCCGGGTCCTCTTCACCCACCCTTCCACCTATGGACCTGTGGGGTCACCAGGACCTTCTCTGCCAAGTGGCCCAAAATCTGAATCTGCCAGCGGAGGAGGTCGAGGAGGAAGTTGACCCGACGGTTGACATCTTGTCGTCGGGTGGACCAACAAAAATTGCTCTTCCGTTCGTTAAAAAAATTAACTCTATGGCTAATACACTGTGGCAGACCCCTTCTTCTATTCCGCCCACTGCCAAGGGGGTCAAAAGGCGGTATTTTGCCCCTCGCACGGGTTGTGAACACCTCTTCATGCACCCGCAACCGGGATCCCTTGTGGCAGATGCTGTCAACCACAGGGAGCGCCAGGGGCAACCGGGGTCAACTCCCAGATCTTTCGAGGCCAAAAAGCTCGATCTTTTTGGCAGAAAGGTGTACTCCTCTGGAGCGCTCCAGCTGAGAATTTCCAACCAGCAGACGGCGCTCAGTAGGTACTCTTTCAACACCTGGTCGGCAATGTCAAAATTCCGGGATCAGTTGCCGAAGGACTCAGGGGCCGAGTTTAAGGCCATAATCGAGGAAGGGCAATTAGTCTCCAGGGCAGCTCTGCAGGCAGCCTTGGATTCGGCGGATTCTGCATCACTGACTATGGCGACTGCCATAGTAATGCGTCGGGGTGCTTGGCTGCAGGTATCTGGGATCCCGACCCCAGTCCAGGCCTCCATACAGGACTTACCGTTTGACAAGAAAGGCCTCTTTTCAGAGGATACAGACAAAAAATTGCAATCAATGAAGGACTCGAGAGCCATGCTACGATCCCTAGGCCTGCACACACCACAAACCATTCACAGGCCTTTCAGACCCCCTCCCGTTTCCCAACCTCGCTCATATCAAGGCCCTCCTAGACGGGACCAACCCAGGAGGGGGGGGTAGAGGGAATGGCAGAGGACGACCTCGCTCGACCCCTAGGCAAGGGCAGCACAACTTAGGCCCCAGACAGCAGCCAGGGGACAGGCAAAATTTTTAAAGTTGCGCCCGAGGGCGACGAACCAGACTCCACTCTTGGACCTACCCGTCCCTTTGTGAACCGTCTATCCCATTTCTGTCAGGCTTGGTCCTTGATCACCTCGGACAAGTGGGTTCTCAGCCTGGTAGGAGTGGGATATTCTATCCACTTCTCTGTTCTCCCTCCCAACCACCCCCCATGCCCGTCCCTCTTCAGGGACCCATCTCACAAGCAACTCCTAGATCAGGAGGTCCACCCCCTCTTGTCTTTGGGTGCCATAGAGGAGGTTCCTCAAGAATTTCGGGGCAAGGGCTATTACTCCCGTTATTTCCTTATCCCGAAGGCCAAAGGTGGTCTTCGCCCCATCCTAGACTTGTGAGGCCTCAACTCCTACATAAAGAAGCTGAAGTTTCGCATGTTATCTCTAGCTGCCATCATCCCAGCTATGGATCATGGAGACTGGTTCGCCGCCCTCGACCTAAAAGATGCTTATTTCCACATCTCAATTATCCTGAGTCACAGGAGATTCCTAAGATTTTTTGCTGGGGACCCAGCACTACCAGTTCACAGTACAGTAAACCCTTGATTTAACGGACCTCGATTTAACGGACCTCGATTTAACGGACTTCGGATGCAACGGACAAAGTTTCTGAGCAAGTCTGATGCATCCGAAATCCATTTCTCGTGGGCTGGCTGCCGGCTCTCTCCCGGGTCCCAGCAGCGGGCGGGCTGCGGAGCTGCCGCCCCGACCCTGTGGCGGGCGAGCTGCTGCTCAGACAGCTCTTTTTTTATTATTATTATTAAATAACGGACTTTTTTATTTAACGGACACCCCCTCGCCCGAATTAGTCCATTAAATGGAGGTTTTACTGTACTCCCATTCGGTCTCTCCTCTGCCCCAAGGGTGTTTACAAAATGCATGTCCATCGTGGCAGCATTCCTCAGACGGAGGGGCATCCATGTTTACCCTTACTTGGACGACTGGCTTATAAGGGCAAGTTCAAGGGAACAGTTGTTAATCCACATAACGTTCATCAGAGCCACATTCCTCAGACTAGGACTCATTCTAAACGAGCCCAAATCGATCCTCACTCCTACCCAAAGGATCGAAGGCCTCTGCAGTCGTGGTTCGCGAGTGTTTACAACCAGCGCAGAGACCCCCTGGACTTCATAGTGACTCTACCACTTTCTGTCCGATGCTCCCTCAACTGGTGGCTCCAGCCCCAGTCTTTGGGTGTCGGGGTCCCGTTTCGCAAGCCCCAACCGACAGTGACACTGGTAACGGATGCTTCCGCCCTTGGCTGGGGGGCACATCTCGGAACGGTGAGGACTCAAGGTCTCTGGTCCCAAGAGGAGCTGACCCTTCATATCAACGTCAGGGAGCTCAGGGCAGTCCGCCTCGCATGCCAGACATTCCAAGGTATATTACAAGGCAAGTGTGTGTCAGTTCTAACAGACAACACAGCCACGATGTTTTATATAAACAAACAGGGTGGTGCTCGCTCCTCTCGCCTCTGCAGGGAAGCCCTCGCCCTTTGGGATTTCTGTATTCCCCGAGGGATCTCCCTCATAGCCACCTACCTCCCAGGGACTCAGAACGTGCTGGCAGACACGCTCAGCCACTCTTTCAGGGGTCACGAATGGTCCCTCAGGCCGGATATAGCCCACTCGATCTTCCTGAGGTGGGGATTTCCCCTCCTAGATCTGTTTGCCACGAAGGCCAACAGGAAATGCCAAAGGTTCTGCTCCCTCCTCAACCTGAGCCCGGGGTCGGAAGGGGACGCATTTCAGGTACCATGGACGGGTGGTCTACTGTATGTATTTCCCCCGTTCCCTCTTGTCCACAAGGTCCTGCTCAAGGCCAGACAGGACAGAGCGTCCCTCATACTTATAGCACCAGCGTGGCCTCGGCAACATTGGTACACTGTACTGGTGTCCATGTGTGTGACGAGGCCGCTCACACTTCCCCTCTCACAAACGCTAATCTCCCAGGACCATGGCAGATTGTTACACCCCAACCTGCAGTCTCTCCACCTCACGGCGTGGAATATCCATGGCTGAACCCTGTTGAACTGCAATGCTCGGACGCTGTCAGGGAGGTCCTCCTGGGTAGTAGGAAACCTTCTACGAGGGTGATATACACTGCCAAGTGGAAGCGCTTTTCTTTGTGGTCTCAGGACAAAGGGAGGGACCCTCTGTCCTCTTCAGTCCCCAATATCCTGGATTACCTCCTTGAACTGAAACAGCAACGACTAGCGCTTTCCACTATTCGGGTACACCTGGCGGCTATATCAGCTTTCCATCCAGGCTTCGGGGGTACCTCGGTCTTTAGCAGCCCCCTGGTTCTTAGATTTTTAAAAGGTTTGGAAAGGTTGCATCCCCAGGTGCGTCAGCCTGTTGCCCCATGGGATCTTAACCTGGTTCTAACGGCCTTAATGAGGCCTCCCTTTGAGCCTATGACCACTTGCCCGTTATCTTATCTCTCATGGAAGACTGCTTTCTTAGTAGTGATTACGTCTGCCCGTAGGGTTTTGGAGCTTAGGGCGCTCACTTCAGAGCCGCCCTACACAGTCTTCCATAAGGATAAGGTCCAGTTACGCCCGCACCCGGCCTTTCTTCCCAAAGTAGTCTCCCCATTTCATTTGAACCAAGACTTATTTTTACCGGTATTCTTTCCCAAGCCCCATTCTAATAATAGGGAAAGAATGCTTCATTCACTGGATGTTAGAAGGGATTTAGCCTTTTATATAGAAAGAACTAAGTCTTTTCGTAAATCTCCACAACTTTTTATTTCAGTAGCAGAAAGGATGAAAGGATCACCAATTTCTACTCAGCGCCTCTCGGCCTGGATTACATCTTGTATTAAACTCTGCTATAACCTTTCAAATGCTACTCCCCCAGCGTTGACAGTGCATTCAACCAGAGCTCAGGCTGCATCTACGGCATTCCTGGCGCACATCCCGATCGTCAACATCTGTAGAGCAGCGACGTGGTCTTCGGTACACACCTTTACTTCGCACTATGCCATCGTGCAGCACTCGATGGAGGACGCCGCTGTTGGACAAGCGGTCCTGTCAGTAGGAACTCAAGGTACTCCTCACCCTCCTCCGAGATGACTGCTCGTAAGTCACATCTTGGAATGC
This sequence comes from Sternotherus odoratus, assembly GCA_032164245.1. NCBI lineage: Eukaryota > Metazoa > Chordata > Testudines > Kinosternidae > Sternotherus > Sternotherus odoratus. Next base: position 136,194,987 of record JAVMKO010000003.1, on the reverse strand, counting down.
ACATGAGCAAGCACTCGAAGAAGAAAGAACAGTTACTCACCTTTCGTAACGTTTGTTCTTCGAGATGTGTTGCTCATGTCCATTCCAAATCCCTCCCGCCTCCCCTCTGTCGGAGTACCGGCAAGAAGGAACTGAGCGGGGGGGAGGGTTGGCAGGGGCATATATACATCGCCATAAGGGCGCCACTCCAGGGGTCGCCCCTGCCGACCCTACGGGTACCGCTGGGGAAAAAGCTTTCTGGAACTGTGCATGCGCGGTGCGCACACACATCTTGGAATGGACATGAGCAACACATCTCGAAGAACAAACGTTACGAAAGGTGAGTAACTGTTCTTTCTCCTTCTCCCACAAGAGCCAGGGGCATAACCCCACGATCGCATGCATCTCAGGAAGTCAGTGCAGGGGGGCAGCTTTGCTATCATTTGAGCTCTTACCGCTGAGTGCTTGTTGACTAGCCACACCTCTGTCAGCAAATTTGGAGGAGATGCTGGTAGGTAGAGCAGTCACTCTGCAGCCCATACCCTCAAAACACAGCATCTGGGGAAGGATGATGCTATTTTGGCTCCTCCTTCATGTATCTCTCACCCCCTCAACACAAAGGAGCGCCTGTGCATGGAATGGACATTAATAGGTCAGGTTTAAGAATAGCAGCTGTGTTAGTCTGTATCCGTAAATAAGACGAGGAAGACTTTGTAGCACCTTAGAGACTAACCAGTTTGTTTCAGCATACGCTTTATCAGATGCATCTGATGAAGTGGGCTATAGCTCACGAAAGCGTATGCTGAAACAAACTGGTTAGTCTCTAAGGTGCTACAAAGTCTTCCTCGTCTTATTTATTAATATGTTAGTTGATTGAACTTGCTGCTAGGAAGTAACAATGAAATGGCAGGCCAAGGGTTAATTGCCCTAATTGTTAAAAGTGAGCCTTATTTCTACTCAATTCGTCTAGGTTCAGCTTCCAACCATTGCATTTAGTTATGCCATTTCCTGCTAGATTACAGAGCTGTCTACCATCAGCAATCTCTTCTCCATGTAGCCTGTGGTCATGTCACCTCAACCTCCTCTTGGAGAAACTAAATAGATTGAGATTTTAGTCTCACTGAAAGGCAGATTTTGGAGACCTGGAATTATTCTTGTGGGTCTTTTTACTGATTCCTGTCCAATTTGTCAATCTCCTTTTTGAAGCAAGGACCACAGAACAGGAAACAGTAGTGCAGTAAAAGTTTCACTAATACACTTCTCTACCCCTAGTTGTTATACCCTTGTATGCATTCAAGGATCACGTTTTCACTTATAGCTACAGCACTGTCCTGGGAGCTCATATTCAACAGATTATCTACTATGATCCCCAAGTACTTTTCAGAGTCACTGCTTGTAGTCCCCCATTTTTTAATTGTGACCTCAATTCTGTGTTCCTACAAGGAGGAGCTTGCATTTGGCTGAATTATGTTGTTCAAATGAGCCCATCTTAACAAGTGATCCAGTTGGTCTATGTAACTGACCTGTCCCCAGCATTTACCCTCTACCAATTTTGTGTGTCATCTGCATATTTTACCAGCAGTGATTTCTTCTTTTCTTCCAGATAATTGATAATGCTATTGAACAGCACTGGTCTTAGAACAGGTCCATGGAGGTGCCCCACAAGATGATGAGTCTGTTTAAAATTAGTGTGAGATTTATCAGTTAACCAGTTTTTAATCCATTTCATATCTGCTACATTTAAAAAATCAAAACAAAAACACTATCCAAAAATCAACCAGACCATACAGGAATAAGGCAAATGCCTACAGAAGCCTAGGTATGTCATCAACATAGTGACTTGTCTGCCAAACTTGTAATCCCATCAAAAAAAAAAGAAGCTATGTATGAAAATAGAGATGAAACAGAAAAGCATGAAGAACCAAAATGGATCCAGTTGTCAATTCATGCGCGGTTGGGGCTGAAGCCCCCTAAAAGGGTGCATCTGTACAGGGATATTAGTAACCAGGCCCCTTCCCAGGAACAATGAGTAACATGTTTTCTCCTTTCAACCTGCAACGGTTGAAGCCATGCTCACGTTTTCAGAGTCACACATTTTCCCTACAATTGGGCTCTGTGATGAGGTGCCTGCCCCACACTGGGGTCTAAGGGATTAATAGAGCCCTTCGGAGGCTGCTCAGGAAGCATCCAGAGAAGGGCTGTGAGGAACAGCCAATCAGGGCTGGGATGGCCCATATAAAAAAGGACTGCAGAGCAGAGTCAGTCACTCCCTGGAGCTTGAGGAGGGAGGAAACTGAAGGCAACAAGCACTATGGACAGAGCAGTGCCCCAGGCAGAGAACCAGGGAGCTAAAGGCGGCTCCCGGTGAGCTGCAGGCTACCAGAGCTAATCCCACATTGGGTACGAGGAGGCACAGCAGTGGTGAGTGGACCCTGTTACAGGCTCTCAGAATTTGTCAGGCTCTTACAGGTGCCCATGCTTTTATCTCCAACTCATGGTCAACAACATGCTTATAAAGATAGACATGAAGTCATGGGTCCCTTTAAAAGAAGCCTACACTCAATGAGATCGAGTTAACAGTGGAGAAATGCGTTGCTGGGCACTGACTTTTTCTCCTCTAAATGGGTTAAATGCAGAATATTTACAAGCTGATAAGGGCTCAGGATGCTGGGGTGGGGCATGAAAAGAACCAGGGAGTGATAAACAGATTTGGGACTGGAAATTGAACCCCGTGCCTCTTGAATCCCAGTATCACCGCTGAACCCACCTCAGAAAGGACTATGGTTTTTAGTCAGTTCCACACGGTACATGATTTTTTTGCCAAAGATATTCTTTCATAAACTCTGTGTGTGCGCGCGCATGCACATGTCACTCAAGTCACCTTTGGTGTTTGCTGCCTCAGCTGAAATTCTTGGTGTTTGCTGAGCCAGGAATCCACCAGACAAATTAATAGATTACCAGAAAAGCAAAGTACAAGATTATCAAAGTCCTGAGAGGTAAAAATTTATTGATTTATATCTGATCAGCATGTTATGATATGGTCACACCTGCTCATACAGCTGACATTCTCATAGCTAAAGAGGGAATTTTTTTCCTTTTAAAAATACATTTTTTTCCAGCAGGAAGGAACTCTTTTTTTGTTTTGAAACAAAACAAAACAAAAAACAAAACCCAAAACATTTTCATATTAAGCAGGAATTAAAAACAATGGCTTTTTTCAACATGAGAACAGGGCTGGTCAGCATTGGATCTCATAGTGTTTTAAATTCAGCTTTCACATTTCCCCTCACTCTTTTTTCTAGACATTTTTTTCACTGATCACAGAAAAACACGACACAAACGAAATTCAGAAGGGAAATGAAGAGGTAGACATTACTACAACCATTGCACTGTTCTACAGATTGTGCATGATGCCTCACTGATGCCCAGCAATGCAGTGTACTCCAAAGAGTTCCATTTCTCTGTTACCTATTACTGTATACAAATATTTGTTAAAATGTTAACTTATCAAAACTAAAAATGACACTTCATAAGAGCTACTGTTAAGAGAGAGAGAGTCCAGGGCGATGGAATGTATTGCGCTGTGTATACTGCTTTGCCTAGCTGAAGTTGTTTAAAATTAGAGTACTTCACACATTAGAAACATACAAGATAGCAACACTTTCTTGGAAAAAAATGAATTCCCATCTTTCCAGCTTGAAGCCCGCCCATGGCTTACTTAGGGCCCAGATTCTTTAGATGCTCTGAACTTCCAACAACTTCGAAGAGGATTTTAAATGTAGAAAGAATGCATGGCCTGGCTCTAGAATCTTTGGACCAGATTCTGCAGTCCTTACTCCAGCAAAGCTTCCAATGAACGTAAAGAAAGCTTTGTTGGAGAAAGGACTCATTGAAGTTGCTCTTCCTCTCCCCACCTCTCTCTTTTGTTAGTTGAAAAATCAGTTTCTAACACAGAAAGACAAGTCTCCAGAAACAGCAACCATCTATAATTTTAAATTAATACTGAAATACAACAACATATATGCACTAAAACCTAAGCTGCACTGTGAGCAGAAACAATTTTCTACTTGATGTTTCCATGGTAAACACAGTGGAAATTTAATATGTTACCCTCCCACATCAAACAGAAATATCATATCAACGATAAAGGATTAAAAGCACATGGAATCTTGAAAAATCAAGATTTTGTCACACAAAGAAAAAGAGTCACCTGTTAGTCTCTGTAAAGAAAAATCTCTTTTGGTACCTGTATCTAAATGACTGAAAAATGTGTTTGCTGTTGAAAAGATTTGATAAAAATATCCAAGGAACAAATAAGTAAAATAAATCCGAGTGTGACCAGCCCTTTGCAAAAATCACTTTTTGTAACTATAATTATTGCATTCATTCTGACCATACACAACACAACGCAGATACACAACAGGGAGAGGGAAAATTCAGAGAGGCTAATGTCAACAATATGGCATCCAGAAAACTAAATTTCATTGTACAAATAAACACCCTTTTGTAATAAGTTTAAAGGAAATCAACTCACTTTAACACAACAGCTGTTCAATGTATAATTGTTTTATTACCCAATGGTAAAATAAAAAGTTTAACTGTAAAATGCATAGACTCCTTACTTTTAAAGATTTTTCTCTGTATCACAGCCATGTAGCCTACAGCTGTACACAATAAAAATAAAACAATTCACAAATGTTAATGTATGCAGATTTTGCAACTCAAGTACAGGTGGGTTTTTTTAATTTTGCTTTTCCAACTGTTTTAAAAACAATTAAATGTAAAAATTAACACATGCAATTTTGCAAAATACCACATTTTCTTTCATATGGCTGCATTATTTCCAAACAGTACAGTACCGTCATTTGTACAGTTACTTTATTCCATCTGATTTTGTTAGATCGGCACAAAGTAGTTCAGATCAATTACCGAAAAACAAACCTCAAACATCAACCCCCGAACAGTTTTGCAATTTGGAAATCCCAGATTTAAGTAGCTTTGGTCCCAAGGTAAAGTGGACCAGTCTAATACCTGCCACACACAGTATTCGGTATTTTTATTGTTTTCTACAAACAGATGTAAAGGTTCACAGCACTTGTGGCAATGAGGGAAGGGGGGGGGGGGGGGGGGAGACAGCTAGCTTTATCTGTTTGTGGAACAGGTGAAGAATGAATACCACTACAACAGAAGTTATAGTTTGGATGCAGTAAGTTGCACCTTATTTCTGATGACTTCTAGAAGAGAAAGATCATTTTTTCTCCTGAAAAAACACAAATAAAAGCCTGGCTTTTAAAATATGACTAAAGCAACTTAAAAAAATCCCTCTTTCAAGATAAACCATGACCGAAATAGTTGGTGGAACGGTTTGTAAGTTACAAGAGGAATTGTAAGGAAAGGATTGTCACAAAAGGGGAAAAAACAACAGCTGTTCCATAATTTGTGAATAGTATAATGTTCATCATTTATGGGATCCAAAAAGCAGCAACTCTGAACTACTAAGGCTATATTGTTTGTTCACAAAGTGGTTATTAAACACTTTTAAAAGAGGTACTAAAACATGGAACCAACATTTGCATTTTTTTAAAAATTTTCTTTAGTTCTCCCTCATGTTCTAAAGTAGTAGAGAAATTAATACTCTCTACTCCACAATCTGTATAATTAATTTTTCTGCAGATATTTTCTCCCTGCATTGTTTTATATATTCCTCCACAATACTGCTCCTTACACCACCAATTCAAAGTTGTATTAATTATACTGCAACTTGGCAGGTCACTTTTACCATTAAATTCATATTCTACTAGATGCATTTTTCCCTCCAGAGAAAACTGTTCTGAACAGAAACCCCCTGGTGGGCTTGCAGCAAAGAGTCCACTACAGCTATGATCACTAACCAGGTGCAGGTAACTGAATTATCACTCAAAGGAGTTGCATATTTTACAAGATAGCCTGCTAATCTCCAAACAGTCTAGAGCAGCAGAGTACTCAATTACCATATTTCCTATATATATTATATGTTTTTTCCCTTAATAAAAAATCCTTTTATCACTCCTGTTTATTCTCCTTCATAAACTAGCATCTAAGCCCATGATGGGATGGTACTTCTACTCAGAATTCCCAACAGCAGTGTCTTTCCAATGTCTTTCCTAATTCAACCATACCAAGACCCGACACACTCTCTTCACATCCTCCAGTGCAGATAGGAGAGAACCAATCTAATGTGACAATCTCCCCATTGAAACTACAATCAGTGCCTTAAAACAAAAATATTTCAAAATATAAAAAAAGGGAACAGGTTGAATAATAACCAGACTGGGTAAATCATATGCCCATCTTGGCACACTATTGCTCACTCCTACTATTTCATTAGGCAGCATGTGAGTACTTAGTGTGTCATGCTAGGCCACTGGAAACAACATACTGCATTAGAAAAGCAATATACTCTTTGCATGCAGTATCAGGTTTATAATGAACAGTAGTCTGATGCATGCTACTGTTGTGCAACTTGCTTAGACACAACCTTCACCTTTTATATCAACTCCTTCATTCCCAATTCAAAACAAAATAAGTTGTTGGAATGTGGGTATCAACAACATTGTTCCAACCAAATCATACAAGACAAATAAAAACAGTCTGCCACTTGCACTCTGCAGATCACTCCCAGTACACTCTTGTTCAGACCTGGCCTGCTATTTACGGCCACATTTATGATGGTTGGCACTGAACTTCCCATAGTCTCCCGAAATATGGCAGATGAAATAAATTGTAGCTGAAGTAAGCAATGTAACAAGAACGGATTAAAGTATAAAGGAAAATTCTCATGTTCCAAACTGGCTTCCCTTTGCAGTATTTTGTTTGATTTTGTTCTTACACTGCAATTCAGCTCAGCACGTAGGGGGTGTATGGGTGTTAGTTATCAGGAAGTTGAGTTTGAAAACTGCAGCTTGCATTGAACACTAAGCTAAACATTAACACTGTCTTCTGCATTTCACCTGTAGTGGTATCATAATAGTCAATGAGGTATTTCAGTTGATCTTCTATAATGCGTCATTTTGTTATCAGCCACACCGAGTTACCTTATGATGAAGTCATTGTATTTTTTGGCATATTTAACTAGGCCACTTTTTCCCCACTAAACCAGGGAAAATTCACATCTTTCCCTTTTTTGGTTTGTTCCCCCCACCCCCCACCCCACCCCAAGCAAAAGGAAAAATATGAAGCTATGTTTTATATTTTTATTCTGTACACTACTTATCAAAACTGGTTCTCATGAACTTAAGGAAAAACAGAGAATCTATACCACTGACTCAATACAGACAACTACTGTTGGCTTAACTTTACTGAGAGCAAAGTTACAATCCAGGAAAGATAATACACCATAGTAACTCTAAGTTCTGACTATATAGTCTGTATGTCTAAAGAGTAATGGTATTCTAGGAATAGTTCTTTTTTATCTCTGTAATCACATGAACATGATGCCAACTAAACCTGTCAGAAGTGAGAACTCACAGCGCTGACTTCCCATCAAAAGATTTGTAAGCCAATGATAGGAAAATCTGTTCTGTGCCAGGCTGCCTTTTAATTCTTCTTTTAGTACGACTGACACTTTCAGCATAGTGGCAGGTTAATACTGCCTTCTCTATAGTTCTCTCCCCTCCCGTCCCCCCATCCCAGACTAGTAGGTTGAACATTTTCCTGTAACTTTAGGCCAGCACTTATACACACTTTTTAAAGATACCAGCTTCCTAATATTCTTCCTAAGCAAAATGTTGGATGATTTGGCATTGATTTGCTTAAACCCTGCCACAAATGTATTTAATGCCATTGCAACAAATGGAAAAAAGGTCTCTAAGCTATAAAACCGTCACATTGGCTAAAGTTTGGTACCCAACACAGAAGGGCAGCAGGACGAGTTAATGCCTCTTAAAATTCCAAGTTGCTATAGATAAAGCTTGCTTTTCCCCTAAGCTATACACCTTTCCTTCACTGTATTTTCATCTTTAAAAGTGCATTTTGCAAAAAGACAATCAATTTATGGAACACATTTTAAACACAAAAGGGAACTAATCAAGTGATGTGACTTTTTAAAGTTCCCTCACAAGAAGGAATATACTGGAACATGGAAATCAATGGTAATGGGCTGATTTATCAGGTGCACATCATTTTAAAACACATTATGATACTGAAACACCTTTCTGAGCACTGTTTTCTCCCAAAAAACATGGCTGACACTGGCTCTCACTTGGGTGTTGTCCTTAGGAATGGTGTGTCTAATACAATGATGGCTGACCAAGGAGCAGTTAAGATACCGTAACCAGCACTGCAGATGTTTAACTGATCCAAGCAGTAAAACTTGAGTTTTTGCAAATGAAGGATCTCTAATCACACAACTTGTAGTACAGACTACTGGAGAAACAAAATGGCTGAATTTTCTGAGCTTTAACGACAATGCCGAGAAATACCTGTGGTGTTAGAACTTTCTTGTTGCAGACTTTCTTCTATGGTGGTTGTACAATTGCACCTCTTGTCCAAATGCTGAATTTGCTTGAGTGTGGGGGCTATCCACCTTTTAAAAATATGGACAGTTCTTAAAATACATCAGGTCACGATATTACTGATCCTCACTTTTAGTGGAGTTTAAAATCTCCCCTAAGAGGGGTAAAAATCCATCCAGCATTTTCCTTTACTCTTGTATATTCACATTTGCACATATAAACATGATGCAGATTTGCAAGAGCCTGGCTTCTCAAAGTGTCCTCAGGTCCCTTTCAACTTCTAAAATAGACAATGATAAAAATACTGAAGAATGCAGTACCACATAATGCCTGACAAAAATGCAAGGGACTGTATGACAATTAGCCACAAGTTGCTGAGGGTCATCTCTCGGGAAATAGCCTTTGCTTGACCCTGAAGAGAAGGAAATGCTCCTAGAAGACAAGAAATAGCATTGTTAGTCCTTCTGCAATAGGAGCTATAGTTTCCGAGTGCACTATTCTTTGGAAGCATTGCCTGTATCTATTAAGCAAAAAGGAAAGTTCTGCAAAAAAGTGTGTGCTTTCAATTATTTTTTAAGATTAATTTCAGCCACTCTCTCCAAATAAAAACATTCTAAAAAAGAGAACAGATACAGTATTATAGATTGCTTGTCTTTTTTTAGTTTAAAACAGTTTGAATTATATTACTGTAGTTAAAAACAAAATTATATGCAAACCCCAAACTGTAATTTTTTAAAAATAAACACTGATAATTCATTGGGCTACTATGTTTTTAATATTGCACAGTAACTTGCTTCTGAGTAAATGTATTGCATGCCAAAACTCAGCCTGGGAAAAGCTTTACAAGCTGAGACATGAATCGTAAAATAGTATTTATAAAGAAAGTGAAAATGATGAAACCTGAGCTGTTGCAGCACACACAGTGATATGTAATGTGGCAACAAAACAAAAAAAAAGCAAGTGTTTCACCTTAGCGCGGACATTCCCCTCACATTTGGCCTGAGGACCTACTGGAAGTATTGTCATTGAATTGAGAGCAGCTCTTCTGCAATAAGACATCACAGGGTAAAATTATGGGAGCAAATCCTCCACTCGTGTAAATTGTCATAACTAAATTAAGCTAATTTAGATGAGGTAAGGGCAGGGGTGGGCAAACTTTTTGGCCCGAGGGCCACATTGGGTTTACAAAATTATATGGAGGGCCGGGTAGGGAAGGCCCCGCCCACAATCTGGCCCCCTCCCACTTCCCGCCCCTGAGAATCCCTGACCCATCCAACACCCCCCCACACCTTGTCCCCTGACTGCCCCTTCCACAGACCCCTAACCACCAGGACCCCACCCCCTACCCAATTCTCCTGCTCCCTGTCCCCTGACTGCCCCAATCCCTATCCACCTTCCAAACCCCTAACCACACCCCAGAACCCCCCCCCATCCAACCCACCCTACTCCCTGACTGCCCCCTCCAAAGCCCCCCCCCCCCAACCACCACCCTGGAACCCCCCATCCCCCCTCTTACCATAGCTGCTGGAGGGGGGCAGCATGCAGCCCCGGCCCCCAGAGCACTCCCCTCGCCACACGGCTCTGGGAGAGGGGCCAGCGTGCAGCTGCGGCTCCGGGGGAGGAGGACAGTGCGCAGCCCCAGCCCCCAGAGTGCTCCCCGCGCAGCGCGGCTCTGGGAGAGGGGCCAGCGTGCAGCTGCGGCTCCGGGGGAGGAGGACAGTGCGCAGCCCCAGCCCCCAGAGTGCTCCCCGCGCAGCGCGGCTCTGGGAGAGGGGCCAGCACACAGCAGTGATTCCGGGGGAGAGTTCAGCATGCAGCCGCGGCTCCTGGGAGGGGCCACCGCACAGTTCCAGCCCCCAGAGCGCTGTCGGCGTGGCTCCGGGGGAGAGGCTACCGTGCAGCCCCGGTCCCCGGAGTGCTGCCCCTGTGGCATGGCCAATGAAGGGTGGAGGGCCCGCAGCGGAGCCCGGGCTGTGCAGCTCGGGGAGAGGCAAGGGGCAGCCCCCCGCCGCGGGCCGGATGGGACAGTGTCGCGGGCCGGATGTGGCCCGCGGGCCGTAGTTTGCCCACTCCTGGGTAAGGGTCTACTCCAGGATGTATTAATTTATGACTACTTTCATTGACAATATACTAAGCAATTAATAAACTATAATCTATCTCTTCTGAATAAAATGTTATTTAGAAAATAAATAGAGTTTTACATTTGTGAATGTACTTAGAACTAACAGTTTTTGAGAATGGAATTAGGTTTTCATTTTGCTGCTTGGAATTCTTAGCTAACCAAATCATTTAGGTTTCTCATGCTACAACTTCAAAGCACTGTCCATACAGCTGGTTTTAGAACACTAGTACAAGCCCTGCTACCCTGAGTCTGTAGACCTGGGCTGGGAGACTCACTCCCATTCACTACAAAGTGCTGTCCAGACATTCCCTAAAGCCCCAATCTTCACCCACATGGGGCTCCAATGAAGTCAGAGACTTTGTAATTGTGCAAGGTCTGCCCACATGCAACACATCACAGGATCTGACCCACAAGAGATGTTTTTGGATATAAAGACCCATTGTATTGGAGTATTTTGATGAATGAGAGGAGTCTAATAAGGCAAAAGGCTAGTTATTCTACTGAAAGTGAGGTGCACGTGATGTATTATAGTAGGGCATTATGAGATTTTACTAATTTCAAGCACCCACCGTATTTACACATAATTATAATATGCTAAAATTGTATGAAATGATCATCCATTAGTATTAATCTCTTTTTACCATAGGGAGACTTTGGGATGTTGAATTTAATTGAGTGGGCTGACTGGATGACTGTTTTAGGCAACTGTATAAGAAATTTAAAGCACAGCAGCTTTATTTTCCTATAAAAAGGCAAATAATAGGCAGTATTTCAAAGCCAGTCATTTTAATCAGATAACATCACCATCTAATATATTTCCTTTTCTACATATTAATGTCTAAATGAAATTCAATGTTTTTCACTCATCCAGTTTTGAAAAGGAAAAACCAGAAAGCCCCCCAAAATAAAAACTAACAAAACTGTTTTCTTTCCTTCATCATGATTAATTTCTTTTCTCTATACAGTACAAAAGCACAAGGCTGTTAGAAGACAGCTGGTAAACTTTAATGTTTGTCAAGTGAAAAAGGATAAAAACCCTGAGGAAATGTATCACTAGCTTTATTTTCAAAGGAGTATGCATATAAAAATGAAGTTACAAAATGTATGATACTACCCAGTGTCCCTTCAGTAACATCACCAGCATCCCATAATTTGTTCTGAACTCTGTGATCAGTCTTCTTTTAGGATACTTTATTGTACGCTGTGTTGTATTTATAATATTCCTTCATATTTTGAGGGAGAGGGAGAGTTCTTGGATTGGGATTCCTGAGTTCTGTGCCACGGATTTGCTGTGAATCCTTGGGCAAGACACCATCTCTTTGTGCTTCAGTTTAATAGCCATATAGGAAATGCTATACTGGATCACACTCACTGTGCATTTAGTCCATAATCCTATCCTGAACAGTAGCCAGTTACCAGATACATCAGAGGAAAGTGTAAGAACCAACAACGGATGTGGTTTAATTTGCCCCCCATGGAAGCCTCATCTTAATCCCTATTCATTAAAAATTTTAAGTCCTGAAGCATGAGGTTTTATATCGCTACCAAAACTTGTAAGCATTAACTCTTAGTATTTGTGGTATACATTTAAATCTTTGAATCGTGCTAAATTCTTGCTCTTAGTGACATCTTGCGGCAATGAGTTCCATAGTCCAAGTATGTGGGGACTGAAAATGGGATTTCCTTTTAACAGCTTTGCCTTTGTCGCTTTTCAATTTCACATGTGCTCTGAGGCAGGAAGAACAGAAGCTCCTGATCTATCTTCTGTATACAATTGATTATTTTATATATTTTCCCCACACATAAAACATGAGCAACAAATGTCTATTTCATGAGGGCATTATGAATAGTAATGACATTTTCTTAATATTATTCTGAGATCCTTGCATGAAAGCCATTCTAGAAATGCACACCATTATTAAATATTCTCCTAGGGAGACAACATGCTACCTGTTTTGTAAAAATGTGACAAGAGATCTTCTTTTTCAATGAACCGTTGATATAGCCAATCAGTGAGGGCTTCAGGCTCTGCAGGTACATCTTTAATTGGAAAAATCCTACCAAAAGAAAGAACAGAACAATGTGACTGGATCTATTAAAGTCATTCTACATGTAAGAAAGTCTCCCACTTTTTCCTCAAAAATACACAAGAACTGAATAAAACTGTTAAATTGGTCTGTGTTCCCTCTCATTTACAGCTCAAATAATACTTAACCTTCAAAACAGTGGAATGTTCCAGATCACCAGTCAAATGAATGTGAAGGAAATAGAAGTTATCAGTACCTAGCATCTGCAGCACAATCGAGGCTGCACAGAGTCCACAAACCTCTGCAATGTACAAACGGTTAAATCAGGGGTGGGCAAACCACGGCCCATGGGCCACATCTGGCCCACGGCCCCTCCCCCCACTAAGCCGCTGCGCGTGCAGCATTCCAGGGGCTGGGGCTGCGCGCTATCCCCTGCCCCACCGTGTGGCCAGCACTGGGGGGGGGGGGGAAGGGAGGGAGGCTGCATACTCCTCCCTCCCCTGGAGCCGCACGACCAGCACTCGAGCCGGGGAGGCCGCAGCTGCGCACCTCCCCTCCCCTGGAGCCGGGCTGCGTGGGTGGCACTGGGTGTGTGTGTGTTGTGCGCTCCCCCTTCCCAGGGCCACGCCAAAAACTACTAGGAACCTCTTGGTAAAGGGGTGGGGGTGGGCTAAGTTGTGGGGGAAATCAGGGGACAGGGAACAGAGGGGGTTGGATAGGGGGTAGGGCTCCGGGGTGGTGGTTACGGGTGGGGGAATCTCTTGAGGGGGCAGTCAGGGAGCAGGGGGATGGGATGGAGCATGGGAGTCCCAGGGGTCTGTCGGGGTAGGGGGTTGGGGCAGTCAGGGGACAGAGGAATTGGGTAGGGTCCTGGGGGTGGTTAGGGGTGAGGGGTCTCTGGAAGGGGCCTCTGGAAGGGGCAGTTAGGGGACAAGGTCAGAGCGGTTGGGAATTGGGAGGGCGCCGGATAAGGGGTGGGGCATTGCCTACACGGCCCTCCATATAATTTTGCAATCCCAATGTGGCCCTCGGGCCGAAAAGTTTGCCCACCCCTGGGTTAAATGGAAAAATAAAAAAGGTGTAGTGTGGTACTCATTCCTAATTTTTCCTATTAAATAATCCACGGACAACAGAATTGGTGAATAATAAACAAATCCGCCCCAACACCACACACCCCAAGAAGATTCTTCTATCCTCTTTGGGAAGGGATTTCTTTGGGGTTTGAGAATTTGTGAAGGATGTAGTTAGTATTAATAGTTCCTCTGCGTCTCAGAACAAATAGCCCTTTATGCCCAACAGCAAAGCTGCTCTATCTGTCTGGAATTTATAAAGCAGGTTACACAAATGCTACATCTTCAGTGTATAAGTGTACTGAAATATTGCTACCACATTTTAACAAGCAACAATATGAGCTAAGTCTGATTGAGCTCACTGTATAAAGAGATTGAAAGATGAGCCTATCACATGCATAACAGGAGGGATAGATAGAGAGGAGGCAAGAAGATATTACCCAGTGATACTATTAAAACCATTTGTTTTGTTTTATGGTACAAGCCAAATCCTGCCTACCTGAGCAGGGTTAGGTAGTTGCATATATGCATTTCTGCCTCCAGAAATGAAGGGACAATTTTAAAATTATAGGAAGGGATGTAGGGGCAAAAATCAGAGAATTTTATGGCGCAACTGTTTGCAAAGTTAACCAGTGATTATTATAATTATGGGACACCACATGCAACAAGTCTACATAAAACAATAAAGCTGGATTTTTTCCAGACTGCTATACAAGTATTGAAATCAATATAATCTAATTTCCCAAACCGCCACAAATGATCTAACTATTTTAAGCCAATGCCTGCATTAGATTCAGAAACATCAATTAAAACTGAAAACTATTTCCATATAGCCTACACTATTTACTCCTGGGGAGGCACACTTCTTGCCTTCTGAACTTTCATTATGAAAAGATAAGTGGATTTGTAGTTTTCTTTATATTTTCTAAGGGAGTGACAATTACAATGTCTTTGTAACCTTCTTACAGTGTTTCAAGCTTGGCCTCCCAATTTTGGTGCTTTTGTCAATATATCTAAGTTGGATTCTTGATGTTCCAGTAACTTTTTAATATTTAACTACAGAAGTGGGACCAAAGAACCAATCTTATGTCAAAGTGTCAAAATGAGTTGGCTTATTATGAAGCGATTCTTAGAAACATTTCTTCCCAATGTATGAAGAGAATCTCTAACTTTTAAACTATGGTCTAAAGGGCAGTGAAGCTGCATAGTGAATGCATATTGCCCCATAAACCTGGCCTCTTATCTAACTAATTTGCCCATTAAACATCTTGCAAAAAAAGCAAGCCACCCTTTTCACTATACCAATTACCATCCCCATTATCTCACTTTCCTTTTCTCAGAGAGCATGTTTTAGTCTCAGCAAGCCTGGGGGGAAAAAAGGAAAGGTCAGGGAACAAATGCTCTCCACTCTCATTAGTGGACTATCTAATGTAAGTGCCTTTCGGCTTCTCTTATATAAGACTGCTGCACGCGCCTTGGCGTCCCAAGTAAATGCAAGAGACAACTGTATCTACGTGGCCCGAAAAAGGCAGTCTGAAGTGAAATTATTTTTATAACAGATTCTGTTTCCTGCTGCATCTTTCATTTGTCCTCACGCTGTGCTATGCATTTATTCTCTTTAGTGGACTTTTCACTGCTATTTAAACATGGAATTCATTAGGTTGAAAAGGATTTGAGATAACAGGACAACCTAAGGCTGATTTTTGTGTAATGTTTTAAACAACATAGCCCTCTAGGGAAGGTTGGGAGGTGTCCGAATAGCATTATGAAATGCTAGGCAATGACTCTTTAAAAATGACCTTTTTTCATTCTTGCATTTTTTTTTGTTCCTTTGCTATGTCACTCATGCCTCTCTCTCTCTCCTCAATTCCTACTATCCCTTCATTTCACAAATCCAACATGAAATTTCCCAGACCCTGACTGCACTGGTGATGCATTTTACTCCTCTCATTATTCCAAACGCTACTTTTTTTTTGATGCTACATTTCCATATCTGAGACATTCTAAACTGATACTATTAGTAGCAGTGTATCCCTCCTGTGCCCCTTCCCAATAGCCATAACAGTCTCTTGCAATGTTTACTCATAATAGCCCAACAATAGTGAGTCTCTCTAACAAAACACTGCCAAACATACACTTCTCTCTGTTGTTTCAGTGGTATCAGGTTGATATGTCTCTCCTTGGTTTCCTTCTTTCCCACAGTTCCAAAACTCCAGTGAACTGAAATCTACACTATCCAACCTGATAGGAAATAAAGTATAGTACATTCCCAGCAACTTGTTTTAGAATCTACCAGCTGCAACATTTAATTTTCTTCAGTATTTAATTAATTTTACAGAGAAATTCTAGCATAAACAAAAGTTAATATAGTTAGAAAAAGCACTTAGTGTCAAGAATCAACCAGTATTTAACCTGCTTCATAATTCTGCCTGGGTTTTCTCTTCACAACTGCTATTAATGCAAATCTGATATCTAGTTTGTTAACCATTGGGTATAGAAGGCTCGAAAGAAACACTATATGTTCTGATAAAACTACGGATGCTGTTCTATTGAGCAGACTCAGATAAAGTGTTAAAAAAATCAAACGCCTAGAGGTGGCTGTATTTCAGTAGTACTGTATGCTTACACAGGACAGAAGGACAGTCTTCTAATTAAAGCACAAGGCTGGGAGTCGGGAGATCTAAGTTCTAGGGCTGGTCTTCACTAAAGTGGGGAGGGATCGATCTATTGGCGATCGATTTCTCGTGTCTCATCAAGATGCGATAAATCGATTGCCAGCGGTGCCCCTGTCGACTCCGGAACTCCAGCTTGCCAAAAGGCACAAGTTGGAGTCGACGGGGGAGTGCGCCGCCGACCGCCACTGCCGTGAGGATGGCAGGTAAGTCGGCTGTTATTAATGTAGCTGAATTTGCGTATCTACAGCCCATCTCCCCCCCCCCAGTGAAGACCAACCCCTAGTCTCAATTCTTCACAAACTGTATCTGACCTTAGGCAAATCACGTTAGGGCCTGCTATTTCTTGAATTCATCCAGAGGAGTCGGTGCTCAGTACTTCTGAAAATAAGGCCTTTAACCTCTCTGTGTATCCATTTCCCCTCCTGTAAAATTGGGATAATATTTACCCAGGCTAACTGGTAATTGCAGGGTTAATGTTTGCAGTGTACCCAAAGATCCTCAGATGAACTATGCTATACAATTGTAAGATTAAAGACTTCTCTTAGACAATTTTAAATGGTATTATGATAGTACATGAGAATCAAAGTGAGACAAGAAACTGATCATTAAGATCAGACAGAAAAAGTAAAAAGCATTCATAGTAAAAGTTGTATATTGTTTCCATTACAATAAAATATTTTTTTTGTAACACAAGAGGTTTTAAAATAAGATTTTTTAACCTGACATGGCTTTCATTATCAGTCAGTCAACAGCAGCTGTGGCAGCATGAGCAATTCTGCTGCAATATAACAAGATCACCAGGGCAGAAGAACAATATGAGAAGCTGCTCTTTAGCTTCAAGTGCTAAAGTCCTAGATTTTGGGTGTAATAAAGATTTTCTATGGGGAAGCCACAGGAAGCATTCTAAGGTTATGCCTACACTACAGAGACTATACCCGCACAGCTCTTTAGCATAGATGCAGTTTACGCTGATAGAAGGAATTTTTCTGCCTGTGTCAGAATGCCATCTCCCTGAATTAAATTATCTGTGTTGATGGAAGCTCTCTTCTGTCGACACAGCTGCATCTACACTGGGTGCTTTGTCAGCCTTGCTACATTGGTTGTGGGGGTGGTTTTTTCACATCCATGTAACTCGTCAACGTAGACTAGACCTAACTCTCTTACTAGATTATCCTTCTGTGGTGCTACTGGGAAGAGTAATTTAAACCAGTCTACACAAAAAATAAAAATATAAGGAAGTAGATGCAGTATGGTTATCTGCTGTTCTGATTATAACAGTTCAATTTTCACAGTTAAATGGAACTGTATCCGGGTCCTTGCATAATCTTAAGGACTTGGACAGTCCAAATGCAGCCCTGGTGTAACTATATCCCATACATATTTCTACTTTTAGAATTTTAGGGAAGTCCTTTAGAGAGACCTGGGATGAAATCCTTGTCCTACTGAAGTCAACACCAAAATACCCATTGACTTCAGTAGGGCCAGAATTTGACCTCTGCTTACAACACAATTACATTTATTTGCAGTTTGTCTGTCTGCCGTGCTCTATCTGTGCCTCCACATTTGAAGAGCACTCTCTCCAGATAATATTTCTAAGGAAAGTATTTTTTCTTTGAAAAGATATTGGTAACAGTATTAAAAGTATAATAAAAGCTACCTGGAAAAAGAAAATACAAATGACCCCTGTATTTCCAGAGATATTAAGATATTAAGATATTAAGCATGACATTAGTTATTCAAACAGTTTCCAGTAAAGCTGGCGGGACAAGGTGAGTGAGGTAATATTTTTATTGGCCCAACTTCTGTTGGTGAGAGAGACAAGCTTACATAGAGCTCTTTTCAAGCTGGTAGCATCTCTGCTGTATTTGCAAAAGAATATATTTTGCAGATGAAAAATGAGATCTGGAAAATATGTAGGCACTAAGAACCTAGGCTTACAGGAGCATTTTATGGAAAAGATTTTACTTACGGTATTATTAACTAGCCTAGCTGAAAAGTCTGAATACAGACTTTAGGTCTAACCTTCATTAAAAAGAGAAGGCCAATAGTAAGAAGCCTTATGTTTAAGTATTGTTCTCACTGGAACGGTTTCCCTGGTCAGTAGAGATAAAGATGCGCTCTTAAACCATTTTCCATGCCCCTTTCTTGGCCATGGCCCTACTAACTCTGCTCTGTCAAATATAAAGGGAAGGGTAACAACGTTTATGTATGCAGTAAGATAAAATCCCTCCTGGCCAGAGGTACATAATCATTTACCTTTAGGGGGTTAAGAAGCTCAATGTGCTTACTACATTTTCTTTTTTATTTTGTTTTTAGCTAGTTTTTGGTTTTGTGCTTACTAAACAGGCTTTGCCTTCATTTTTGATATTGTTTAATTATGTTTTTCCCCTTTTTTATCCTATTTTTATAGCTTTTATCCAGTTTTTGACCCTGTGCTTACTAAACAAGTTTTTGATATTGTTTAATGGCTTTTAATTCACTTTTTTATCCTGTTTTAGCTAGTTTTCTTATAGCTACCATTTCTGAAGAAAGAGCTCTTTGGCCCGAAGCAATGATTCTAAATTATCTGTTCGTCGAATAATATTGAGTGTAAAAGCTAGTGACTGTGCCGTCAAGCCATGAAAAATAAAGCAAAACATGTAGTCAGCATGGCAGCGGGTTAGGTCAGACTTCGATTCAGTTCAGATGTGGTATACAGATCAAAGTGGACCTGGATAGAAAGAAATCAGCTCTAGGATTAAGATGTATGGGGGCAGTGACTATCTTGTGTGAGATGTCTAGAACAATAAGACTCCAATCATGCTTAGTCCTAAGACACTATTTTCATTCTCTTTTGTAAGTTGGTCTCAAGATATGAGCACTCAACACTTAAACATTAGAATCATCACTCTTGGTTCTTGGTTTAAGCAATAATTTTTTTAAAAAACATACTTGTTGGCTCAAACTTGAACGGGGCTCAGTCTTCAAAGAAAGAAAAATCAACTTTAATACGTTAGATCACGCATTACTTTGCTGCATGTCCTGCACAGCCTGGTTATTGACGGGATCAACTACAGTTACCCAGGCATACCTGACTTTTAATTTCTACTTAAAGACATTTTTTATCATCGCCCTCACTCCTCAGTTATCTATGGATTTTACCTCAATAACCCAGTTAAGCATGGTATATTCAGAGCATGTACCTAGTTCCTCTTGTTACAAGGTTTTCAGAATAACAAAAAAATTTAAAAAATTAAAAAATTAAAAAAAATGGCTTGTGAATAGGTGGGTGTTTGTGATGTTCCCCTCAGATGTTATCTGGACTGGTGATCTGCTACGCTACTCCAATCCTTGACTCTGGGAGCCAGCCTTACCCTGCTCTGCTGTGAGAACCCCCACTCCTGGGATGTTCACACACAGCCTGTGGCATGTAAGCTGCTCCTAGCTACTTGCAAGCGCATGAGACTAGCCAGTGTCTCCGGTCCCGGACACAACCCTGGGAACCTCAGTCTTGCAGTGTCCACTTATGCTCACTGGATGCTGGAGGTTTATACGAGTTCGTTAATTTAACAAAGAAATGTGTATGTACCAGGCTCGTTATCCCAAGGGGAGCCTCTGACATGTTTCAAACCAATTACACTGCTTCAGGTAGAGTAAACAGATTTATGAATGACAAAGATTGACTTCTAAACATTTAAAATCTAAGCATAACAAGTCAGATTTAATCAAATGAAATAAAAGCAAAACTCATGCTAAGCTGATCTTAACACTTTCAGTTATAACCTGTAACATTACTATAACAATTACTGTAACATTACTATAACAATTACTATAACATCACTATAACAACCATGCTCAGTGCATCATGAACCTTCCGAAGACACCCAATATGACAAACTTTGAATTGGATACCACACAATCATTTTATAAAGATTAACATGGGGGTGTAGGGTGTTCTCCTGAGGTAGTCACAGTGTTTATGAGCCTACAATTTACTGGTGATGTCCAAAGAATGTATCATCTATCACACTAGTATTATGGGAGCTCTAGGGAAGGCTGTATTATCAATTTCCTGCTTTAATCTATCTAGATTCTGTGGCCTCTATCACCACAGTACCTGACTACCTTAATCAGTGGACATAATTCAATAAATATTAAAGTTTAATAATTTATCAGTTAAACAATCAAAGTAATTTTGAATCAATATTAAAATCAGACAAGAGAAGGACTAAGGCTCGGTGAACCAGGGACTCTTGGTTCCAACTGACAAATGGCAAAGGGGTGCACAGCGATTTACAGGGACTTTCTGGGTCTGATATATGCATAATAGTTCACCAAAGAGTGACATGTGCAGTTTCTACCAAGAGCCCACCGATTGTCATAACAGTCATAAAATGTGTATACAAATAATATTTAATAAATGATAAAATTAGGGCTGTCAAATGATTAAAAAATTAATCCTGAGAGATTAAAATAATCACAATTAATTGCCATTTTAATCAATAGAATGCCATTTATTTAAATATATTTAGATGTTTTCTAGATTTTCAAATATATTGATTTCAATTACAACACCAGAATCAAAGTATGCAGTGCTCTCTATTTTTTATTACAAATATTTGCATTGTAAAAAAGGAATAGTATTTTTAGTTCACCTCATACAAATATTGTAGTGTAATCTCAATTGTGAAAGTACAATTTACAAATGTAGAATTCCTTGTTTTACATAAAACTGTACTCAAAAATAAAGTGGGCATTAAAGTTTACATAAGTCCACATTTGTAAATTGCACTTACAGGATAGAGATTGCACTACAGTACTTGTCTGAGGTGAACTGAAAAAAACTCTTTTGTTTATCTTTTTTACAGTGCAAATATTTGTTATAAAAAATATAGAGTGAGCACTGTATACTTCAATTCTGGTGTTGTAATTGAAATCAATATATTTGAAAATGTAGAAAACATCCTAAATATTTATAATAAATTTAAATTGGTATTCTAATATTGTTTAACAGTGCTATTAAAACTTCAATTAATTCTTTTGAGTTAATTTGTTTTGAGTTAATCGCTTGAGTTAACTGCAATTAATTGACAGCCCTAATAACTATACTAAAAATGATGTTCTTAAATTCTGGGAGTTAAAGCAGGTCATCAGGAGGTACCATATCTCAGCCATGCTCTTTTCACAGACAGGAGGTAACAAGACGCTTATCTCTCTGTCTGGCCATGAGTACTGTGTATTGTATGGATGCCTATTTTCACACTGAGCCAGATACCAATTGAAAGATTTGTGAAATCTACAAGAGAAACATACTGGATCCTTCATGAGGAACATAAGCTTAAGCCTTAAAGCAATACTTTATTAGATATGATAGAGGTAACAAAGTCCTGTGGCACCTTAAAGACTAAATAGTTAGTCTTTAAGGTGCCACAGGACTTTGTTACCTCTGCTATTCCAGACTAACACCGCTACCTCTCTGATTCTAGATATGATAGTAGCTGTTAATTAAATCTAAGCTCTAGAATGCATGTTATGATTTTTATTTATAACAATGTGTTTCCATACTTCTACTTGCTATTATTTGACTCTCTATCCTTTGTTAAGATAAACCTATTCTTGATTTCACTCAAACACATTTAAGTGCTGTATGTGAAACAGAGCAGAATTTGAGGAAGAACTGGTAAGCTGGGTGTTCTGTTTATACTCCAGGGAGATGCTCAGAGGAGTCGAGGGTTGGAGCATGCCTACTGCTAACCTGTAAAGACAGTGGGGCCTGCGCAGGCCTCCAAAGGTGTGTGCATGTGGGGAGCCTGGGGGGAGAGAAGAGTGCTTGTGTTGCCCATGTAAGTTTGCCAACTTTCTACTTGCTGACAACCAGATGCTCATGCCCTACCCCTTCCTCTGAGGCCCTGCCCCACACACCTCTTCGCCCAAGACCCCACCCCTACTCGTTCTTCCCCCCATTTTCTCACTGCTCTCCCCCCTTCCTCATAGCTGGATCCTCTCCACCTCCCTCCTCGCTGGGCTCCCTCTGATCCAGAGCCACAGCCTGATACCGAGCCTGCCTGCCAAAGAGATGCAGTTAGGAGGCAGCTCTGGCTGAGCAGGGGCAGGTGAAAGTTGATTACCCAGTGCCTCCCCCTGCTCCCCACTCATGGTAACTTTTGATGTCCAGTGAGTACATCTGACCAGACACTGCCTGGTATCCTTTTCAACCAGACTTTCTGGTCGAAAACTGGGCACCTGGCAACCTTATGTCCCTCGCCAGTGAAGTTGGAGAGCTGATCCTCAGCAGGCACAGACGGGGTTAGCAAGGTGCTCACAAACCTGGGCCCCCCCAGGAAATGTCACTGGCTCCAATAGCATAGGATGTCATACTCTGGTATCATAGCAACCGTCCATTCTAGTATATGTTGACATTTTCAAATATCTTCTAGCTAAAAAGTTATTCTTACTATTTCAGATTAATGGGTGTGATCTAACAAAGACACAATATTAGTTATTAGGGTTTTTTTTTAAGCTGGAACAAACCCCACAATGTGTTTTATAAGCTGCAGCTCAGATTGGGTATTTATTAAAAAAAAAAATTCACATACTGCCACAAATATCTATTTTGTCCACAAGGTGGCTTCCACTGCCTGCATCCGACGAAGTGGGTATTAGCCCACGAAAGCTCATGCTTCAAAACTTTATAGTTAGTCTTTAAGGTGCCACGGGACTTTGTTAACT
Organism: Sternotherus odoratus; assembly: GCA_032164245.1. Lineage (NCBI taxonomy): Eukaryota > Metazoa > Chordata > Testudines > Kinosternidae > Sternotherus > Sternotherus odoratus. The sequence goes on along the minus strand of JAVMKO010000003.1, from coordinate 136,171,914 downwards.
CCCCTAGAATTTGTACTTCTAAAACTTCACTTTTTAGGATTCTATAGGCTCATTCTGTTTCAGTAGGGTGGTCCTTCAACAACTGTAAACTTTCAACTGTAAAAGTCTTCAGAATCTATTGTTATGAGAACCAAAAGATGGTCTCTGCCCACATTCCAGTAGGTCTTATCTGAAAACTGCTCAGTTTTTGTGGCATCTCTAGTTAGTGCAGCACAGATGTTAAACTGGATTTGCTTTCTTGTGCTACTCTCCTGTCTATTTGCAAAACCTGCCACTATCCCCATTAATCGGGTTGGCTCTTACTCATATTTCCATAGCCAGCATTGACACTGCCAACTAAAATGGTTGAATTCCTCAAGAAGCCAAATGTAGTGAGCTGTCCTGGCGGGAAACAACAAAGGAAGATTTAACATCTCACATTTTTTGAGTCTTACATAGCAATTGCATCCTTCTAGGTTTTTTGTTTGTTTGTTTGTTTGTTTTTGTGTTTGTTTGGTTTTAAACAACCTTATCTTGTTTTACCTTATTGGCATTTCTCTTCCCACGACTGCAATTTCCTAATTAATAGGTTTAGATAGAAGGAAACAAATAAGACTAAAAAGTTCAAACAAATGGAATTTAATTTTCTTTCTTGATTTTCTTTTATCGGGGGAAAAACTGCTCTCTAAAATCCTACCTCTATTTTTACATCCTTATTTATCAGTGATTAACTGAGAGAAACTAGAGACTCTCAATTAACTAAGCTTCAACTTCCTTCACTTTTGTAAAGAAATATCAAAGTCCATCTCACTAATTGCAGCAAGAACCTTGTCACCCTTGTCACGCAACTTTGCCTTCCTCAGAGTTTGGGCGCACTCATGAAACAAGAGTACAATGAAGTTGTCTTTATGTAATTATATAATCCATCTCATTTTACCACACAGATGGTTGCTTATGCCAGATCAAATAATTTTCACTTCAGCTGCCAGAAGAATAAAACGTTAAACAAGACACTTACTCTTCTAGAACATGAATGAAATGCACCTAACTGCCCAATGCTGAATAGTGTTCTTACCCCAAACAGGAAAAGCTGTGTAGCAAGGAACTCACAGTTGGGTAAATGGCTCTGGTGTGATTGCACCTGGAATACAGAAATAATTTCTAGGCAGCACTTTACCCACAGGATGGTGATGTATTGCACGGAAGGAAGTTCAGGGGAAAACAACAAAAATGATAAGACTAGAAGATAGTGGGGCAAATTGGTTACATGTATGTGTTACACGCATAAGTTACATGCATGTAAATTAGCATAAACTGATATAAGTTACATGTTAAGGGGAAGGAAGCAAAGCATTTCAACAGGGAAAAGGAACCAGTAGGACGTGAGAAGATGTAAAATGATAAATCAATAGAGACAAGTGCAAAGTACTACACTTAGGAAGGAAAAATTAAATACAAGTACAAAATGGGGGACAATTAGCTAGGCAGAAGTACTGCAGAAAGCGAGCGATCTGGGGGTCTGAGTGGTTCACAAATTGATTATGATTCAGTGTGAGGCTGTTCCAAAAAAAGGGAAATATAATTCTGGGATGTATTAGCACAAATATCTCATGTAAGACATGGGAGATAATTCTGCTCTACAGAGCAGTGGTGAGGCCTCAGGAAGAATAATGAATCCAGTTTTTGGCACCACACACTAAGAAATTTGTGGACAAACTGGAGACAGTTCAGAGAAGAGCAACACAAATAAGAGGGTTAGAAGATATGACCTATGCGGAAAGACTGAAAGAACTGGGCATTTTTAGTCTAAAGAATGGGGGTTGGGAAGAGAGACAACCATGATAACAGGAATTAAAACTATCCAGAATCACATCAGTGTCAGACCTTGTGGCTTTACACAAAAACCTCTCAGGGGTTTCTCATTCTCAAGCCAATATATCATTAAGTGGAAACAGTTATCTTATTGCCACAGATGTATTGGCCATCAGTGGGTTTAGTCCTTATGCAGGCTGTGTTCCCAGTGAAGCCCTGTTCTGTGTTAATGCAGACAAAATTCTCACTGAGTAACAGTGAAATCAGTTCCATGGAGCTTAGTGTGCACTGATTCAACCTTCAAGACTGCACGAATAGGCCAAATGTATTAAATGGGTTGCAAGTAAAATGATAATCAAAATTCTCTTTGTAAAGCACTTTGAGAGCTACTGATGAAAAGCAGTATAAGCGCTATGTAATTATAATACTTAAAAGTATCATCTGTTTACAAAAGAAGCATGGAAAGGATAAATGAAAAACACTGTTTCAAAGCAGTTTTTATAAAAAGTTTGAAGTTGTCAACCCTGAAAACCATGGTTTTCACAAACGCACTAAAAAAACCTGCATATGAAAATCTTTATAGGCTTTCACCAACTTCTGACATCCCTTCTCCACATAGTTGCCTAAACTACTGACCCGTTCTTTCTGGGCCTAAACAATTGTTCATATTATTGAAGAGCATGCAGTTGTATATTCACATGCTATAAGCTTTCCTAAGAACAGTAGCGGAGATGACCAGAATTAAACAGAATCCTAATAATTCAAGTTCAAGTAACCAAACCACAATATGTAATTTGAGGATATTTTATGTTGCCGAACGATTTATTTCATATCCACATACAATTTCCTTGGATACATGAAAGCCAGGGGGAATAAGAAACGGTAAGCAGACATTTTCCCCATAATACAGAATCTTTACTCACCATGGAATAAGAATTGTTTTAATGCATTTTTGTCCTTATATTGGGATAAACAGTAAAGTATTGCCCATTGCAACTGCAAAAGTTTAGGGAAATTCAATAATCCTAATACTTCAGGCAATGATTTAGTTGGGGCTGGTCCTGCTTTGAGCAGGGGGGTTGGACTAAATGACCTCCGGAGGTCCCTTCCAACCCTGATATTATACGATTCTATAAGGGCTATCTTTTTGTTCTATGTTTGTACAGCTCCTACCACAGTGGGTTCATAGTCCACAACACTATGGTAATACAAAAGTATTACCAAAAATTTTTTTTAAAAAAAAGAATACCAAACACCTAAAGCGATGCTATAAAAATTATACCTTAACAAATATATCATCCTATACACTTTTACCTCATCCCTCCTTCAACTTATTTTCATCTTAGTATAATTTCTATATAATTACCATAATCTCTACACTACAGGGGGGCGATCGATCTAAGTTACATGAGTAGTGTAGCTGAAGTCGCCATACTTGGATCTACTTACCATGGTGTCCACACTAATTGGGTTGACTGGAGACGCTCTCCCATCGACTCCCATTGTGCTTTTTGTTCAGGTGGAGTACAGAAGTCGACGGGAGAGCAATCTTCAGTTGATTTAGCGGGTCACTAGACCCGCTAAATTGACTGCCGATGCATCAATTGCCACTCGTCGAATCCCCAGCAAGTGTAGACAAAGCCTTAGTTTACATTCATTTACAGAAACAAATAACCTCTCAAATTATTTTTTTTAAACCCATTCATTCTGCAAACAACTTAAGAAGAGCAGAATTTATAAAGCTGATTTTGCGTTTTGCATAGCAGACCTTGTTAGTAAGATAAAGCTTAAGGAATGAATGCCATAATGGAGACTAGATACTTTAACAAATCTGGGATTCTTTTTGCTATTTTATTTAGGATTCCTAGATTAATCCTTACTATGTTACTAGTTAAATTCCTGTTGGATGCACAATGAATTAAAATCTGATTAGAACTGTCCTTGGTTTTGAGCAATACAAATCTGCAAAGGCAACTTCATCACACCAAACTATGTAGCAGCTAGCCTTTGATAACGATCTCATTTGCCAGAAACAATACATCATCTATAGCACAACAGAAGATAACATTTCCCCCTTCCAACCAGGGATGGGAGAGATGTGACGGGATCAGGCTGGCTGTTAAAGGGTGGGCAGAAATGGGCAAAATAAAGTTGTGTAAGTGGGTCTAAATCTGTTTCAGAATAGTTTCTGGTTAAGAACTTATGCAGTGAACACAAGACAGCTGCAACCTTTATATTTTTGGACAAGTGATGCTGCTAAAAGAATGTACGTATGTATTAAACACTTCACAGGCACACAATCTGGCAACAGTCTAAATGGTCCAGCTGCCTATCTCAAAACAAGTAAACAAAATCAAAAGAAACAGATGCAAATTCACTGGGCTTCAATTAACCTGAATTCTCCTTTCTGGAACTGTTCCAATATTGTGACAGTAGAACAAACAGATTTTCATTAACACTGCAAGCTACCTCATTGACATCCTTTTTCTAAACTGTGATCTATTGTTCTGTTACACATACCCCCCTCTGTCTCCACAGGTTCTCAACAGTTCTGACAATTGCTGTTCCTGAAAAGATTTCAAGCTGTCAAGAAGAGAGTTGTCATTGAAATGCAGCTATGCAACATTCAGCCAAAAAAGTTATTGAAAAGTAAAGCCAATAAGTGACCTGTCAGAGGATAACAGCCGGGTTGGTAAAGTGACAGAGAACACCTGGAATGAGGTTCAAATGGAAGTATTACAGTGAAACCTCGATTTAACGGACCTCCATTTAACGGACTTCGGATGCAACGGACAAAATTTTTCAGAGTCTGATGCATCCGAAGTTTGCCCGAATTAGTCCGTTATATCAAGGTTTTACCGTCAACCAGCCCGCCAGGGTCCCCGGCTGCTGGGACCCGGCGGGAGCTGTCAGCCCGCCCGCCCCCGGCTCAAAAGCGCGGCGGCCGCTGCGCGCGGGCAGAGAGCCCGCCGGGTCCCAGCAGCCGGGGACCCCGGCGGGCGGGCTGCTAACTGCCGCCGGGTCCCAGCAGCCGGGACCCGGGCGGGCCGCAGTAGCCGGGCTCTGCCGCGCTGCACCATCGCCGGCGGCGTGCTGGGGCCTGCCCCCTCCCGCTCGCACGTTCCCGGGGCCGCGGGAAGCTCCAGCCCAGCTGCCTCGGCCGCCGATGACCTCCCGCTGCCGCCCGGTGCTGCGCTGAGGACTCAGGAGGCGGCGGAGCCGGGAAGCCCGTATGGCCGCTCCCAGCGAGCGGGTGGCGAGCGCGGCTGCCCCTGCCGCCACTGCGGGCCGGGGGCTGCCGTGAGCCCGGGCAGGGAGCGGGGACCGCGGCTTGAGCCGGGGGCGGGCTGCCGCCTGGCCCCCGGCAGCAGTAACCCTCCTTGCAGGGTCCTGGGACCCGCAGTCCCCGCTCCCTGCCCGGGCTCACGGCAGCCCCCGGCCCGCAGTGGCGGCAGGGGCAGCCGCGCTCGCCACCCGCTCGCTGGGAGCGGCCATACGGGCTTCCCGGCTCCGCCGCCTCCTGAGTCCTCAGCGCAGCACCAGGCGGCAGCGGGAGGTCATCGGCGGCCGAGGCAGCTGGGCTGGAGCTTCCCGCGGCCCCGGGAACGTGAGAGCGGGAGGGGGCAGGCCCCAGCACGCCGCCGGCGATGGTGCAGCGCGGCAGAGCCCGGCTACTGCGGCCCGGGTCCCAGCTGCTGGGACCCGGGGGCTCTCTGCCGGCGCGCAGCGGCCGCCGCGCTTTTGAGCCGGGGGCGGGCGGGCTGACAGCTCCCGCCGGGTCCCAGCAGCCGGGGACCCCGGCGGGCGGGTTGACGGTAAAACCTTGATATAACGGACTAATTCGGGCGAGGGGGGTGTCCGTTAAATCCGAAAGTCCTGTTATTTAATAATTTAAAAAAATTATTAAATAACGGACTTTCGGATTTAACGGACACCCCCTCGCCCGAATTAGTCCGTTAAATCGAGGTTTCACTGTACTGTACATGCATAGCTCTAGCTACCGAAATGGTCATGTCATATGGCAGAATACAAGTGATTTCACCAATAACTTTCTTAGTTTACAACTAATGTCGCTATGGTAAATATAACCCTTACACAAAACACAACTTTTAAAAATAAAAGTTTTAAGAAGCATAAAATTAACCAAAATGAATTTAAAAAAACAAGTTATTTACCTTCTTGTAACTGTTGTTCTTAGAGATGTGTTGTTCACATCGATTCTAAATCAGGTGTGCGCACACCGCATTAACAGTCATCGGAAATTTTTCCCTTAGCAACTGCAGTCGGGTTGGCTAGGGAACCCTCAGAGTGGCACTTTCATGGCACTCAATATATGACCCTGCCAACCCAACTCCCCTTCATTTCCTTCTTGGCGGCTACTCCAACAGAAGGGAAGGAGGATGGGTATTGGAATAGACATGAACACCACATCTAGACGAACAAGAGTTAAAAGAAGGTAAGTAACTGTTTTTTTCTTCAAGTGCTTGTTGACATCAATTCTAATCAGATGACTCAAACACTCTGGAGGTGGGGTGGGAGTTAAGGAACCACTGATTGGAGAACTGCCCTGCCAAAAGCTGCATCCTCTGTGGCATGCTGGGTGATGGCATAGTGGGCAAGGAAAATGGTGGATGAGGGTTGAGCCCTTGTCGAATATGTCATAATAGGCAAGAGCTGGAACCACAGCGAGGTCTTGGCAAGTACAGATGCAGTCTGTGATACATGACTAAATGCGCTGAGGGGAGACCAGAAGCCCCTTCATCCAGACTGCCACTGCTACGAATAATTGATTCGATTTCCTAACAGTTTTTGTGCGCTCTATGTAGAACACTAGGTACAGCTCAGGCCTCACCCAGCCTTCCTGTCCACATTCGACAAGGCATTTTTCTACCAGTCTTCTATCCCAAGCTTCGTGCCAGTGCGTAGGAGCAGAGACTTCATTCGCTAGTTGTCCAGAGAACTCTCCCAACACTAAGAAAACCACTCTCACAAGGAAGTAGCTCCCAGTGCTGGTGCACAGTCTACACTGCCACTTTACAGCGCTGAAACTTGCAACGCTCGGGGCAGGGTGTGTTTTTTCACACCCCTGAGCAAGAAAGTTGCAGCCCTATAAGGTGGCAGTGTAGACAAAACTTAGGAAATCCACTTCAAAGAACTGCTTGATATAATACATGTGAAGCTCCTATCTTCCCCAAGGTTTACATTAGTCAGTATCGTAGAAAAGTTACATACAGTTTTATAACACCACACAAATAATTAGATTTCAATACAATCAAGCCCAGCGGTATTAAACTTAATTCAATAAGATTTCTCCAGGATATTGCAGGTAATTGCCCCCGTGCTAGTTAGGAGGGTCCTGGAGGTGCCACATGGGCACTTTGGTAGATACTGCCCTACACAATGGCTTTGCTGACACAAAAAGGTTATGAAACATTACAGCTTGAAAACTTGTTCAACAATTATCAGCTATGTAAAGGGCTATCCTCCTCTACCACAACTGCAGAATTTATTTTTGAGGCAAGGTGAGTTGCAATTTAAATTAGCAAGTCACGAATCACACCTCTATCATCTAGCTCTAAATTAAAATCCACCTTAAAATAGCCACGATAGTTGCAAAATAAACATTAAGCATTTAAGGGAGAAAAATCATTGTGTATAGTAGCTTGCAAGCTTTCTACCTTTTACAGTCCTGAGCAATGATTATCATGGGGAAAAAAACATCCTAGGCTGATAGGGACTGAGAAGCTGCATACTCTAATCCTGAGGAGAAAGAAGCGGGTACCAGTCCCTCATTTTGACCATGCAGTCAATTATGTAACAAGATTGGCTGACTCCATGGAATAACCACGGTAGAGTGAGGTAAAATAAGAAAAAGTGGAGGGCCAGTCCTCTGATCAGAGGATGCCTAGGGGAAGACGACACTCACTATAATGGGTAAAATTGGTGTTCCCTCAGACCGGAAATAAGGTGTACATTTTGACAGTGAGGATAAATTAACCACTGGAACAATTTACCAAGGATCATGGGGGGTTCCCCATCACTGGCAATTCTGAAATCAAGATGGGATGTTTTTCTAAAAGACCTACTTTAAAATCTTGGGGGGGAAGGGGGTGGTTTTATGGGCTGTGTGATAAAGGAGATCAGTCTAGATCAGGGGTCTCCAAACTTTTCAGCCCGAGGGCCGCATTAGCTATCAAATAGCAGTTCGGGGGCCGACAACACACTCGAGGTCCAAATAAAAAAGAATCAAAACATGGATGTTGTTTTTAATTATTTATTTAATATTATTTTATTCAATTATTTAATAACACATTGATACACTACACATGAACACCTGTTCACAACACATGAACACTACACATGAACACTACACATGAACACTACACATGAACACCTGAACACTACACCTGAACACTACACCTGAACACCTGTTCACTACACATGAACACCTGAACACTACACCTGAACACTACACCTGAACACCTGTTCACTACACATGAACACCTGAACACTACACATGAACACCTGAACACTACACATGAACACTACACATGAACACCTGAACACTACACCTGAACACTACACCTGAACACCTGTTCACTACACATGAACACTACAGATGAACACCTGTTCACTACACATGAACACTACACATCAACCCCCCAACTGACCCACCCAGCCAGGTCTCTCCCCCCAAAACCTCCTTCCCTCCCACCCACCCCCCAACTGACCCACCCAGCCAGGTCTCTCACCCCCAAAACCTCCTTTCCTCCAGCCCCACCCCCCAAATGACCCACCCAGCCAGGTCTCTCACCCCAAAACCTCCTTTCCTCCAACCCCCCCACAATGACCCACCCAGCCAGGTCTCTCACCCCAAAACCTCCTTTCCTCCAACCCCCCCCCCCCCCACTGACCCACCCAGCCAGGTCTCTCACCCCAAAACCTCCTTCCTCCAAACCCCCCCCCCAACTGACCCACCCAGCCAGGTCTCTCACCCCCAAAACCTCCTTTCCTCCAGCCCCACCCCCCAAATGACCCACCCAGCCAGGTCTCTCACCCCAAAACCTCCTTTCCTCCAACCCCCCCACAATGACCCACCCAGCCAGGTCTCTCACCCCAAAACCTCCTTTCCTCCAACCCCCCCCCCCACTGACCCACCCAGCCAGGTCTCTCACCCCAAAACCTCCTTCCTCCAACCCCCCCCCCAACTGACCCACCCAGCCAGGTCTCTCACCCCAAAACCTCCTTTCCTCCAACCCCCCCCCCCCATCTGACCCACCCAGCCAGGTCTCTCACCCCCCCAACTGACCTGCTCAACCCGGTCTCTCCCCACAGACCGGTTCGCCGCCTGGCAGTGGGTGGCTCCTTGTTTCGCCCCCTGCAACTGCGTGGCGGTGCGGCGCGTCCCGGCCCCAGCTCCGAGCCGTCCCTGGCCGGCGGCGGCAGCCGAGCACGCGGCGCTTCCAGGCCCCGCGGCTGGCGGCGGCGGCCGAGCACGCGGCGCTTCCAGGCCCCGCGGCTGGCGGCGGCGGCCGAGCGCGTGGCGCTTCCAGGCCCCGCGGCTGGCGGCGGCGGCCGAGCGCGCGGCGCTTCCAGGCCCCGCGGCTGGCGGCGGCGGCCGAGCGCGCGGCGCTTCCAGGCCCCGCGGCTGGCGGCGGCGGCCGAGCGCGCGGCGCTTCCAGGCCCCGCGGCTGGCGGCGGCGGCCGAGCGCGCGGCGCTTCCAGGCCCCGTGGCTGGCGGCGGCGGCCGAGCGCGCGGCGCTTCCAGGCCCCGTGGCTGGCGGCGGCGGCCGAGCGCGCGGCGCTTCCAGGCCCCAGCGCGGAGCCAAAAAGATCTCCGCGGGCCGGATGAGAGGGCCTCGCGGGCCGCATCTGGCCCGCGGGCCGTAGTTTGGAGACCCCTGGTCTAGATGATCACAATGGTCCTTTTGGCTTTGGAATCTCTGAATCTAACACTAATTGTTCTTATGTGTTTATTTATTATTCAGAAGAATTAATATTTAAAATTATTAACCTGATATAATTGTGCAGAACAAATGCATTTTAAATCAATGCTGAAAGTGAGAAGGAAAGTTAGGGCATTTCTGAAGTGCTACAGCTGCCTATAATGCCATTATGCACATTAGAAAGAGATAGTTTAGGGATAGGATAGTTTAGAGCAGGGGTGGGCAATCTTTTTGGCCTGATGGCCACATCAGAGTTCAAAATTGTATGGAGGGTCAGGTAGGGAAGGCTGTGCCTCCCCAAACAGCCTGGCCCCACCCCCTATCCAACTCCCTCCCACTTACCAGCCCTCTCAGAACCCCCAACCCATCCAATCCCCACCCACTCCTTCTCCCATGACTAACGCTCAAGAGACCCCCCTGCCCCTAACCACCCCATCCCCTGAATGACCCCGCAGAACCTCCTCCCCATCCAACCTCCGCCCCATCCCCAACTATCCACAAAAGGGTTGATTTGGTTAAAAGATTACATGAAAATTGAACTCAGTTTTCAGCAGTGAGATTAACAATCACGATGTTGACTATGTCAGCTGTTCACATACACCAATGCAAGTTGTATTCAACACCATGTCAGCTGGTTCTGGGTAAACCCTGGGATTTACCCATGGTGCAGCTAGCACAATATTGCATGTGATTTTTCTATCTATCCTCACTGCAAGGTCATGGTCCACATCTAGTTAGTTAACACTCTTCCTCAAGATTGTGTTTTAACTAGATACTTTTCTAATGAAGACAAATACACCCTGGCTGAAAGCAGTGGCTATGATCATTGAGTAACATCGTGGGTTTGAGAGTGCGGAGGAGGGGGCTGGAAAAATCCAGAGTATGACCATAAACTATCAATTTTCAAGCAAAATAACCCAGATTTAAGTTTACTTAATGGAAGAATCATAGCAAGGGTATGGTTAGACTATAGATTATAGCACGTTTATTTGTAGCGCTTCCCAATGTTGCGCAATAGGTATCGCGCTAGAGCCTGTGCAGATTGAAACCTTGTAGTGCAAAATAATGGATACATTTGTAGCGCTTCTGGCGGCAGTAGCAGTTGTGGGATAGGGCAGGTATCCCAGCATTCAGCTGGGTGCAACGTGCTTTGCAAAGGAGGAGGGTGTGGGGGAACTGGGAAGTTGTTCACAGGGAGACGAGATCTGGCTGTCAGTGAGTTTTCGTTAGCGAAAACTGACAGGCTGTCTATTTCAGACACATAGCTCCGTCCGCAAGCATTTTCACTGGTTATTTGCTGTGTGAGTTGTTAGAGAGAAACTGCAAAGCTACTTCCGCTTTTATAAAACACCTCACGTCATTTGCCTTACATGGCATGTTGATTGTCTTTAATGGCTTGCTGATGGCTTTACATGGCTCGGAGGCATGCAAGAGATCCCATGGGTGTTCACATTCCCACCCTTGCGCTATAGCACTAGCGCAAAAAGGCTTATCACTCTCGGAAACTAGGTTTAATACTTGCGCTTTAAACAGTGAGTCATTTAGCAAAATCTCCCTTTGAAGTGTGTACCCTACGAAAATTATTGCGCTACTGGAGGGTTTTTGTGCCGCAAAGCGCCAGTCTAACCATGCCCTTAAACAAATTGATTGGTTATAACCTTCTTTATGAAGACAATACAGTTTAGGTGAAACTTAATAAGCAACATAGAAGGGAAGGCACTTACAATGCAACTGCAAACAAACTAACACAGTGAGGTAAAACCCATATCCTGTAGAACACCATTTTAATAGTTGAGTGTAATCAGTCAATGAACACAACATATAGCAACCTCCCAAGTCCTGTGTCTAACCAACTAGACAAACCACTTCTTAATACTGAAAGTAAAGATTTTACTACAGCTCTCCAATATTCTGAAATGTGCACGATTCAAACTGATCTTTAGGCCTTCATTCAACTGTGTACTAAAACTTTGTTTCCTACCTGTAATGTACATGTGTGACTGTCGGTCGTCTGTAGCCAAGAATCCAGGTCTGGATGTCTATAGGTTCCGCATTAGGGTAAGCAATGGTTGTATCTATCACCCACTGAAGACCTTTTGATTTGCTCTCTATGAATAATGTGGAAGAAAGAAGATGAGGTGTTAAGTTAGACCAAATTATTCTCCATTGGCTTGACATCCATTCCAGTGTTACATTTCCTTAATATTATAATCACTTAATTTGTACAAACATTACTTAAATCCCCAAAACACAGGTAGATCAGGAGAAAGACTAAAAACATGGTCAATTTTATTCTAAATAAAATCCCAGAAATATGGTCAAAATCTCAATGTAATTACTAAACAGTCTCTAACAACTAGTGAAGTTTGTATTGACATGATCTATGCCTTGTGTCCCAGGATGCCCAGTGCTTCACTTTGTTTTGATACATAGCTTTTTATATGCATTTATACAGAAAGCCACAGTATTTCTTTAAAAAATAATAATTAAAAGTCCCCTTTCCTACATTAAATAATCCCACCATGGATTATCAAAATTGATAGATTTTTAGAAACCTAAAGTCACATTTAACTACCTGATGCAGTTTACTTTTTCATTCAGTTCATTCCGTATTTCATCCGGTTTGGACAGTTTAATTTGCTGTTCTCTCATGCATGAGCACAAAGTTGCAACGTGTGGTTTGCAAACAATGCAGACAAAAATATCCCCCAAAAAGCTTAAAAAATTAATTTTAAAAACATGTAATGGGAAATATTTCTGTTAGCATTAGGTTTTTGTAAAGGCCCTTCTTCCTCTACACTACTCCAAAAGACAGAGAAAACCACATAGGCCTAAATTACTCTTTGATTAATATATGTATTGGCTTTCCTACCACATTCACCACTGTATTATCTGAACGTACATAAATCATTAATTATTTTACCCTCAAGACACCCTTGTTAGGGAAGTATTACTGTCCTCTTTGTACAGAGAGAGAAATGTAGCCACAGAGATTAAGAGACCTCCCTAAAATTACATGGAAATTTGTGGCAGGCCTCAGAATAGCACATTCCCAATCCAGTAAGAAATATCATTACCTTCTCCAAGTATCCTGGAGTGAACAAAATTTTCAAATTAAAACCCCTTTCCTTTCCAGAAATCTGAGACAACTCAAAAATGCAATTTAAAAAGTGCATGAAGGTAAGCAGGTGTTATCATACTAATGAGATAATAGAAGACTTCATTCAAAATTCAAAAACAATTTCATGAATCAATTCGTATATTTTTGAATTTTCAAAAATAAATAAAAAATTCATCCTATAAAACTAATAAAAACCCCAAGCAAACATCTAGTGCAAAACAATTCAATTTTTTATAAAGGAATTTCAGCGTTTCAACCAGCGATAGGAAATAGTGATTTTAAGTCCGGCCCAAATATCAAACAGTGACCACTATTATTAGCTGAACAACATGAATAAATAGTTTAGAAAGATGAGCTGAATGCTAACATTAAAAATATGACTTGAGAGTCAATGTGTTAAATTCAATCTAAAGCTAAAGTAATTCATAGCAAATCCAAAGCAGTTCTCTCTCTTTTTATGTATATATACATATTTAACTGAAAAATACAAAGATAATGAATTAATTTACCATAGTGTGAAATAAAAATCAACTATTAACACTAGTCTTATTACAGGGTGGAAAGCACAAGTTATTACCAGTAAGAAGTGTCAGAAGAATATTTTAACCAAAATCTTTTCATTTTCCAATAAAAATTCTTCTAAACTATTTAATAAAAAATAAGCAGTGGTTTAAAACTATTGTCTCAACACCTGATGGTTCGGACTCCATCACTGCAGGAAGGCCACTGCTGCCTCCCGCCCTCTATTGCAAGGGTAGGCAACCTACAGCACGGGTGCTGAAGGCAGCATGCGAGCAGATTTTCAGTGGCACTCACACTGCCTGGGTCGTAGAAAGAGACCTTTTAAAAATATTAACATGTCTTACTGGCATGCAAAACCTTAAATTACAGTGAATAAATGAAGCCTCAGCACACCACTTCTGAAAGGCTGCTGACCCCTGCTCTACTGTGTTGCTTTCCCACTTGCTTGTATTTAGTAGCAACAGAGGTGCAATGCTGTGTGGATGCCTCAAACCAGCTTCACCTCAACACAAAGAGAAACCACAGAACCGAGTCCTGCAACGAACCACTAGCCTTTCTTTCAGCCTTTCATAGACCACAGCTTCTAACATGGCAGCTCTTAGATAGTGTTGCATCCCACCACAAAGATACCAACTCGTCAAAGTTATTGACACATTTTAAATCAGGAATGCAAAGGAATCCATGATTTCAGCCTTATTCATTCATTTGAAAACTTACAGACAGCGTCCACTTGAATTTTCTGTTTTTCTTTTTTAATAGAAACAGTTTTCTAATAAAGCATTAATTTATTTAATGAGGCGTTAACAAACATTGCTTCTTGATGAAATGTTAATTTATTGGCATATCTAAAATTATGTACGAATTTTTTAAAAATGCCTTAGTAAACAAAAAAAACAAGTATGATTTTAATAAATGTGATTAACTAAAACTATCTACTATAATAAAAGCCAGAAATTTAAGGAGAATAGCAAGGGAAGTGGACATATTGTACAGCTGCTGGCAAAGTCAATTATTATATGCAATATTCTGGTCATTAAAATGTATTGTTGCATAAGACAGGAGTTCACACAAATGTAAACCAAAACAAATGTCAGGATTTTCAGCAAATAATCATATTTCAATCTGAACATTTTATTCCTACTAATGTTTACAATGAATCCCTACAATTGCTAGAATGGAAAATATTTTTTTGGTACATTTCTGGGTGTACAGTCAGTTTCACTGGTTTTGTTGATGTTTTATGTTCTCCCTGAGAAAGTGTTTCCAATAACAGCAAAGCTCAAGCGGATACTGAAACTCAAGAGGAAGCAGGCTGTTGCACAAAGACAGAGCAGGGCTATGCCTGCCTGAGCACGTTTGATGGTGTTGCTCTCTGGTCCATCCAAACAGACTTCTGAACCCAAGATTTTTTTAATTTTTTTTTTAAAGGCATGCTATTTGCTACATCAGAAAACTGATCTTTTTGAAATAAACAAAATTAAAAATTTAAGTTTACCATGCTCCTTTTGGTATGGTTATGAATTTGAATTGAAAAATCATTCTTAGATGGCACTGAATGTTCGTCATACATAAGGGAGAGTACAGTTCTGCTTTGCTTAAAAAGGTTTTGACAATTGTCACAATTCTAGTCCACCCAGCACCAGAATTTAAAATCCTGATGGTTGAAGGACAATTGGGCTTCCTAACACATATATAAAGGCACATCTACACAATAAATGCACAGCCCCATTTTTAGGATGGGCAGAACCATTTTGATTGAGTTTTAACCTCGTTCAAAGTTACACACCCATTTAGACGTAAAAAACATGGGGCAGTGTTGTAATTGGAGTCCTCACAATTTGTAGCGTAAACATGCGTCTGTCAAGAAGCCCTCTCTCCAGCTTTGGTGTGACTAGGGCAACCACAACCATCCCTGTAAGCCAAGCTATTCCAAACTTTCAATTTCTATTAAAAGACTCTCTCAATCTGCCTTTTTGGTAGAAACAAAAAGATCAAACAGCCTGACTACCAGAAAGCTCTCTGAAGCAGCACCTAGCAAGAACACCTTTCAAACTGACCTTTCTGGGGGCTTGTTTTTAATCCTTATGAGGTTTCACCTGGGCTGCTACTTTCCAAACACTTTACTGTGAACCATATTATTTTAATCTTTTAGTTTCTCTTCAAATTATTCAGAAACACTCACATCCCTGATCCTTCTCTTTTAATAGAGGATGAATGTTTAAAATAGCCTGCAGGGATCCCATTCATATACAGTTGTATACAAACAGAAGTAGGCTACCTTCTGAGAGGGTACACACCACACACTATAGTTTTTTCCTACTACTTGGACACACACACACAAATAAAAAGAAGCAACAATCAAGGGAATAGATGTTTGGCTAGGAAAGCAAATCAAATGAAAAGCTAAGTAGTCTCTTAATGGAGTTTTTCTTCTGAAATAATGGCAGTGGTGAATTTTCACAATTATTTCTTCCCTGTTCTCATTCTATCACGGTGAGTGGATCCTTTGATCTTCATATCAGTGCCTAGTAGTGTCCAAAACTTGGCCTGTGGCAGTGGCTCCCCTTCAGATCTTCCTTTATTGCTCTACCTTCCTCCCACTGAGGACACTGACTGGCTACTACGAGATCGATTCAGTGGGGTTCAAAATTCTCCCCGCTGGCCTAGTCCAAATTCTTATTAGTTGAGTTTTAAAGCTTGTTAAACTCAGGCTGACTGTCTGGATCCACCTTTTCCACTCTTTTTCCTGAGACATTTGACTTTGACCTGGAGTGGGAATTTTGAACCCCTTGGAATGCATGTTGTCCAGTAGATGATCAGTATCAGCCATGGGAATAGGGTAAAGCAACAAAGGAGAACGTGAAGGGGAGGGACTGTTCAGTGACATGCCACCACTGGGCTCTGATCTGAAAAGCAAAGAGTTCACCATCCATGATTGAACTTGAAGGCTACTATTTCGACTTGAAATAGTAGTGAAATTAACTGGTGAGACACCTTAAAATTACTACAGCTGAAAGACTGGACCCAAAACAATTTTACTCTGTTGTTTTTCAACATATTTACTTTGGCCATTTTGTAAAGAGTTAAGCTAAGTTTCAGGGTGTTGTTGATGATTAATTGTACTTCCCATCTTATGCACTAGCATGTGCAGTTCTGAGGCAGCTAACTTGCACACTCATCCTCAGGCCTGATAAAAGGTTGTTTACCAGCAATGACAGCAGCACAAATGAAACAGGTGGAAGCCATTTCTGAAAGTAATAAAGATTAACTGGACTACATTTGAAGACCCTAAGATATGACTTTAACAAAGATAATATCAAATGTATAGAAGAAGCCTGTTATCAGAGTCTGCTATACAGTGGATTCTTAGACTGCCTTATTTTATCAAGGCTGAATTAAGCTCTGGAATGTATATCTTCAGTGAACAATGGGCCCCAAGCCGCCAGTGCCCTCATAGCTTTTGCTTAGTAATATTCAAATGCAGAGACTTCTAAACCAAACAAAGTAAAATAAACCTGAATTCTACCAGAACATTTTTCTGTTTTTAAAACCCGTCAGAGAATCAAGTCCAGTTACTTGGAGAAATATAGCTTTGCAAACAGTTCAGAGAAACAATCTGAAAGGAACTTTTATAGGCCCCTTAAGCATACATCTAAGCACTTGTTTCCACTGAAAGAAAATCAGTCCATGGAGAATTAGATTGCTGGTGTATGTGCAGCATGTATTTTACCTATTACTCTCCACAGATTCCGCTCTCCAGAGAGAGAGCTCCAAGTACAACATCCACACTGGATTCCTCAGCAAGGTTGCTTTTATCAGGTACCAAAATGAACACTTAAATCTTTCTGTATGCAGACAGACAGCACTTCCTTTCTGGCATCAAGGGCTCTTACTCTTAAGGACAAGCCATCAAGCCTTGGCACCATTCCACTAGATATTTTTTCCTTTTCACTCCTGGGAGAGAAGTCCTGTACTTTCAGTATGGTTCGTTTAAAAAAAAAAAAATGTTTCTCCAAAGAGTGCAGTCCAGGTACAAGAGGAACAACTCACTTGTACTTAAATAATTTAGTACCTAAAGAAACTAAGATACATTTCTACATAGATGTAAGATATAGGATTAAGGTTCTTTGATCATATTTGTCCTTCAGCCTGATCCGAGACCTAGAAAAATTCTGTTCATGTGAAGAGAAATTGAAAATTTAAAAAAGTGAGATTCCTTATTTTAGCAAGAAGATAAATAAAAGGGGATATGATAAAAGTATATAAAATAATGAATGGTAGAGAGAGTACAGATCAGGAACTTCTATTTTCCCTGTCTCATAACACAACAAAACAGGGGCACTCAAATTAAAAAGTAGGAAATTCAAACCTTACTAAAAGGAAATATAAAGCGTAATAACACTGTGGAACTCATTGCCATAGGATGTCATTGAAGCCAAGAATTTAACAAGACTCAAGAAGGGATTAGATATTTACATAGATACTAAGAACATCCAGAATTGTTATAATTAATGACAAATTTTTGGAAGGTGTATTGAAACCTTGAGTTTCAGAGTTTAAGCCAATCTCAAACTATTAGAAACCAGATGAGACATGTGTGGGGCAGATTATCCCACATCTGCCCATTGTGGGTTCTTGCACCTTTCTCTGAAGCATCTGGTTCCAACTGCTGTCAGAGACAGGATACCTTACTACACGCAAAATAACGGAGTTCTAAATAAGAGCAATATCATTAATGACAATCAACATGGGCTTATGGAAAAATAGATGGCAAATTAACTTGAAACTTGAGGAGATTACAAGTTTGGTTGATAAAGATAAAAGTATTGATGAAGATAGACGTCTGACGCATCTGACTTAATACCATAAAACATTTTGATTGAAAAACTGGAATGATGCAATCAACACTGAACACAATAAATTGATTAAAACTGGCTTATTACTAGGTCTTAAAATGTAATTGTGAACAGGGAATCAGCACAAGATGGGATGTTTTTCTACTGGGGTTCTGCAGATTCTTGACCCTACACTATTTATCATTTTTATAAGTGACCTGAAAGAAAACAAAATCATTAGTAAACAAGTTTGCAGATGACAAAAATTGAGGGTGTGGTAAATAATGAAGACAGATCACTTATAAAGAGCAATCTGTATTGCTTAATAAACTGAGCACAAACAAACAACATGCATTTTAATATGTTGAAATAAAGTTATACATCTAGGAACAAAGAATGTAGCCCATACTTGCAGAATGGGATGGAGTCTATCCTGGGAAGCAGAGTCTTTGACAAGGACTTAGAAGGTCATAGTGGATAATCAGCCCAACATGTGCTCCCAGTGCTACTTCTAGTGTGGCCACAAAGGCTAATGTGATCCCCTTGGATGAATAAACAGGGGAATATCAAATAAGAGTACAGAAGTTATATTACCTCTGCATTTGGCACTGGTGCGGTCACTAGTGAAATATCACATCCCGTTCTGGTGTCCACAATTCAAGAAGGATGTTGATTAATTGGAGAGAGTTCAGAGAGGAACCTTGAGGATGATTAAAGGATTAGAAAAGACATGCCTTATACTGAAAGGCACAAGTTCAATCTACTTATCTTAAAAAGAGAAAGCTAAGGGCATGTCACCACTAGCAATGTTAAAGAACTGGCCTCGGCAGCGCTTTAACATGGCTGTGTAGTAGCGCATAATGCTGGGAGAGAGCTTAAAAAACCCCCACCTCCACAAGGGGAATAGCTACACTGACACTTTACAGCAATGAAACTTGCAGCACTTAGAGGTGTGTTTTTTCATACCCCTGAGCGAGAAAGTTGCAGTGCAGTAAGTGCCAGTGTAGACAATCCCTAAGGGTTGACCTGATCACAGTCTATAAGAAATTTTTTATAAGGGCTCTTCAATCTAGCAATTAAAGATATAACAAGATCCAACAAAATCCTCCTGGAGATCAGACTTGATCACAATCATTCCTTCTGAATGTACCGTATTTTTCGCCCTATAGGACGCTCCGGCCTATAAGACGCCCCCTCGTTTTTCAATAAAAAAGCCGGACAAAAAAAAAAAAAAAAAAAAAAGCGCCTCGCTCTCCCGTCCCCGCCGCGCGGGCGGGCTGCCGGGAGCATCCCGGTTCCCCCCTCCCCGCCGCGGGCGGGCAGGGGGGAACCTCGGCAGCCCGCCCGCGGCGGGGAGGGGGGAACCGGGACGCTCCCGGCAGCCCGCCCGCGGCGGGGAGGGGGGAACCGGGGCGCACATTCGCCCTATAAGACGCACCAACTTTTTCCCCCCCGTTTTGGGGAAGAAAAAGTGCGTCGTATAGGGTGAAAAATACGGTATAATCTATGACTAGACAGACTGCTGGTCTGATCCTGTATAGCAATTCCTATACCCATAAATAAGTGGGTGACCTAAAGTTATTGAAGACAGATAACTAACTTATCAAAATGGAGGACACTATCATCAAAATGATCCTGTGGAGTCAAATCCTGTGGATTCATAAACTGAGCATAAACTTTTAAAAAGGCTGTCGTACTACCTTAAAGGTTCCTGTTAGGTTTTGTTTAATGTAGGTGACCTTTAGCTCTTAACAGGGGAAAACTAACAAGGGGGCAGGTTGCAAGATAGGAAATTACCAGGTGTAGACTAGAGTACCAGCAATAAAGATCAAAAGGAAGGCACAGAGTTCAGAGATGCTGTAGAGAAAGCAGTACAGGCTTCGGTAACTGCTTAGGTGTAAGGATAAAAAGGGGGAGGGGGGAAGCAGTCAGATCTATTTATGTAATCTAAGTATTTCTAGAGTGTCCCTCATTAAAGTGCAAGATGACACTATAATAGTGATCTTGAATGATGGGAAAGATAGTAACAGAGCAGGGGACTGAGGAAAGATCAACCCTATTTTAGCCATATTGAGTCAAATGACATGAAGACATTCAGAAAGAGAGCGAAAACTGTATTTCTTAATGATGGTAGTCTCTATTATGTTAACAAATCCACTTCTGTCTTAGATCCTCATCCAAAATGAATTGCAGTCAGTCGGTGTAATGGCTCCCATTGACTTCAGTGAGTTAGGATCAGGCCCTCAGTGAATCCTGAGTCAGACAAACCTAAGCAATATTACTGTCAGGTGGGTACGGTTCCTTTGTTCCTCATAATGGGGTCCTTCCAAGCCTAGCTGTGACCTTCAAATGCCTACACAGCAGTAGATAAATTTTCTCCTCAATGTAGGTAGGTACATTTATCCAATTAATGTACAGGCTTAGCAGTCTGTGAAATTTTGCTGCAAATCTTGGGTAGAGTTAGCTACCTTTATTCCAGATCTGGACTACATTTACTAGGCCATATCTATTAGAGAGATTCATAATTACAAAATATGAGAAGCTGAGACAAATTCAGGAGACAGCATGTAGATACTAATTAGAATAGAATTCCCTGGACTCTTCCTTTTACATGATCTTTGCCAGATCAGTAACCTCTCTAACTTCATTTAATGCTGTAACAATGGAAAGAAATCCACTTCTCTTTATGTTAGGCTGATATCTGTGCATGATGACATAGCAACATTAAAACGTCACATGCAGGTTAAAACAACAAACCTGACACTTGGATTCCTGCCCAGGCAATTACCCACATCTTCCTTGAAAACAGAGAAAGTATGTTGCCCCAAGGCAGCCCTTTGGATTTGGCATGTCAAGCTTTAATTTTAATTAAAAGCAAAGTGTTAACAACCAACACTGAAATAATGTGTTATACTGAATGTTGTAAATATTTTCTTTGTTAACTAAGGCCAGCTTGTCTGAGCTACCAAATCTTAATTGCAAAGGGAAAAGTTTAAAAATTAGGTAATTGTGACCTGTGTTAGTAGCAACTTGTTGCCTGCACATGATCAGACAATGCGAGAGGCAAAGGGAACACCTGTTGTCCTGATAGAAACCAGGATACTGATGCAGTTTTGATATTTCAGGCATGTTTCCATTTAAAATTAGTCTCTTAATAGCATTTTAACACATTTTGGTGTACTAGTTTCCCTGATCCTTGTTAGTTTATTTAAAAAGATACATTCACTATAGAAAGCTTGAGTGTTTTGATCTTGACCCAAAAACTTATCAGGTCACATTTAATCCCAAAGAAATATTTCCAGGAAGAACAAACAGCTGTGTTCTTTAAATACAAGTATGCCAGTACAGAAGACTCTCTTTAAAAGTATTTTGTTTCTCACCTAATTAACTGTATGAAAAGGGACTAAATATGCAGACTTATTAGATAGTGCATAATATTTCCTAACGAGTGTCTACATTAATATGACTACAAAGTCCACAGTCCTCATAGAAAGAAAGGAATAAAAATATATTAGGTAGAAAACACTAATGTATGAAATAGCTACTTTCATTGTAAGAAATATGTACATTTCAGGGCTAGTCTACACAGCAGTGCTTTAATGTGGCTTGTGTAGTCATGGCAGAGAACTGGAATGGAGCACTCCCAGCGCTCTTAACAAAAAAACAACAACACAACCACCTCCACAATGGGCGGGGCTACCAGCGCTGGTGCACTATCTGCACTGGCGCTTTACAGCACTGAAACTTGCTGTGCTCAGGGGGTGTTTTTTTCACATGCTCAGCCAGAAAGTTGCAGTGCTGTAAAATGCCAGTGTAGACAAGTTTCCACACTCACCCCCCTCAAATTCCCAAAGGTAACAGGTGTCCACAATAGCTGAAGTAGTGCAGGACATTTAGTCTATAAATATACACCTGTACTGAATTTGACACAAGGTCCACCATATGGCTATGGCAGGTCTGGTTCTCTAATGTTAGAAACACGTTTATATTGTCCCACTGGATCATTGCCTTCAATATGGGCCATAAAAAAAAAAAAGAAAAAAAAAGGAGGTTTAATCTTCTGAGTGAAAACACACACACCCCTTTTTGATGGACCAGGTCCAAGTGCCAAACTCTATGGCTGTACCTGAAATAAAATCATCCTATAATGCACCAGCTGGTGCTGTTTGTCCATCTTTCTTTCAACCCAGTGTTCCTGTCCCAAACGGTCACAAAAATCCTACTTGTTTTATCTCTAGACAACTGGCAAGGCTCCCTGCATGCCTCACGCACCGTATTAGGTTTACAGCATATTCCTATACACGAACACATGACTAATTACATGACAGTTATTGGCCAGGTATTCAGGAGCAGCTGCTAAATAATTTCATAATTAATTAATTTATTGTAAGCTGTGTACAATATACATTAAGGATTGATAGCTTCCTTGGTGCTTCACTCATTAAAATTTCTGAGAACATTTACTCTGTACACACAAGGAGATTATATTACCACTTAATATATCTTTACTTTTTATATTTCTTCTAAAATTTACTAAAAAAGCTAGATGGTATTTAGACTAATTTCTTATTAAACGACTGGATTGTAAATTATTTATATCTTATCTAATTTTGAGTTATGTCATTATTACGTTGTCATATTATCAGGTGAGTCTGCATGAATAGCTAGCCTAACTTGGGTGAAATTCCATTAGGAGTTGAAGGTCAAGGTCACTGGAAAGTCAGTTTTCTCTCTAGATTTGATCTGCAACCTCAATATTACACAAGATCTTTGCTTTCTTGTCTAGAGGTCAATGAAGATTTTTGTTTACTTGTAAGAATAATATTTATTTACAAGAACACTTTAAAAATTCACTTCTTTTAAGTAAGTATTTTCCATTCTTTAGCAGGCAGCTCAGTTAATAGGATCATTCAAATGGGAAGATATTTAGAAAAGACAGTAATGTGAGCCAGACAATAGGCTCTCACACTGAATATAGATTAGGGGAGCTTTCACCCCAACCCACATACTTTTTCCATAAAGATAAAAATGAGCCATTTTCTCTTTTTTATTTTTAAACAAATATCTAATGTAGACTCTACTAAAATATGAAATTCACGTATTGCTTCTGTTCCCCCTCCGCCTCTTATTTCTGTCTTTTCCTCTCTCCACATATCCTTTGCCTCTGCCACTCATTCTCCTTCACTATGAAACAAATAGGGAAATCAATGTAAAAAAAAGAAAAGAAAAGAAAAGAAATACTCTTCACCTCCCACCACCCTTTAAAAAGTTTCCAAGGCAGGTGAGGGGTGCAGGGATGTTGTTCAAGGATTCGTCCAACTAGTTTATCCCTATTACTCTGCTCTTCCCCCCCCAAAAAGAGAGAGAGAGACACACACACATACACACACACTCCTTCCTCGGACATTCATCCCTCTGGAGCTCTATTGATGCTGCTCTTCAAGGGACAGATTTGGTTTTCTAATTAAGTTCATTGCAAAACTTTTATTAACATCAAGAGGAGCAAATTTAAGCCCTCAAGTGTCCTGAGTTAGTTACTCCATGTACATCTTCCCCCAGAAAAAGAGAGAACACTAACTATATCGTACAGGACGCCCCGGCAGGCATGATGGAGAAGACTGCCAATGAACTCTCATGTGTTGCCACTGGACCAAACCCCATCTGTTTCTTCAAGTTTCACCCTACTACACCTGCCCAGTTTCATGTGCAGAAACAGAGACATAGCACACTGTGGCTAGCACACTTACATGGGGATGCAAAGTGGGAAGGATGAAGGAAAATCTTAATTTCCACTTAACATTTTAGCCTCCACACAGTTCCCTAACAGTGGGAAATTATGGCTGCAATTCACTGCACATGTCATTTCACCAGTAGCTCAAGTCAGCAGAAGGGAAATCTGGGAATACCTGGATGGCTGATTAACCCTCCAAAGCATCCTACTCCACAAATGTTACATAATTGCTAAGTAGCCTTATTTTCAGAAGTGCTGAGCAGTAACCACTACTCAACCAGAGCTGCAGGTGCTCAACAGCTCTGTACCCTATGCATTATATATCAGTCCATGTTCCCCTAAACATCTAGTACTGGCTAGTGGTAAGATGTTTACTTGACAGATCAGCAGATTGAGTAGTTATGTCAAATCCTATGATCCGAAGAAAAAGTAAAGTACAGTTTAGCTGAACTACTAAGAATGTTTGTAGGAATAACAGAAAGGGTTAAATGTACTAATACATACTAATACAAAGCTGTTCATTTAATGTTTTCAGAGACCTCCTCTAAGAGACAAACAACAGACCTAAATATTCGTGATCATATTTCAGAGTAAGAGGTAAATCAGTATTCCTTTTTACAGGATTTGAGCCAAAGCTCAAGGGCTGTAACCTGAGTCCTGCTACCCAGGGCTGAAGTCCTTGGGCTGAAGGACTGGGTGGTGGGGTTCAGACTTTGGGGTTCCAGCAAGTCTAGACCAGTCCCGGCAACCCCATAAAAACAGGGTTGCGACCCACTTTGGGGTCCCGACCCATAGTTTGAGAACCTCTGATCTAGACCATCCCTGACAGATATTTGTCTACCGGTTCTTAATAACTTCTAATGACAGAACCCTCCCTATGTAATTTGTTCTAGTTCTTACAATTAGGAAGTTTTTTCTAAGGTCTAACCTAAGATCTCCCTGGCTGCAATTTAAGCCCATTACTTCTTGTCCCATCCTTAATGGATAAAGGGAACAATTTATCACCCTCCTTTTATAACAACCATTTATGTACTTGACTGTTATACCCCTCCTCCCCCAGTCTTCTCTAGACTAAACAAACCCAATGTTTTCAGTCCTTTCTTGTTGGTCATGTTTTCTAGATCTTTCATCATTTTTGCTGATCTCCACTGTACTTTCCCCAATTTGTCCACGTCTTTGCCAAACTGTGGCACCCAGAACTGGACACAATACTCTAGTTGACATCTCATCACTGTCGAGTAGAGCAGAAGAATTACTTCTCATGTCTTGCTTACAACACTCCTGCTAATACATACCAAAATGATGTTTGACCCCCCCCACACACACACTTTTTGGGGGTGGGGTGGGGAAACAGTATTACATTGTTGACTCATTTAGTTTGTGATTGACTATAACCCCAGATGATTTTTATGCAGTACTCCTTCCTAGGAAGTAATTTCCAATTTTGTATTTGTGAAATTGATTAGCCCTTCCTAAGTATAATATTTTGCATTTGCCCTTATTGAACTTCAGCTACTTATTTCAGACCATTTCTCCAATTTATCAAGATCACTTTTAATTCTAATCCTGTCTTCCAAAGCACTTGTGATTCCACCCCACTTCCCCCGCAGCTTGATAACATCTACAAACTTTATACCTGTAGTCTCTAGGCCATTTTCTAAATAATGTATTAAGATATCAAATAGAACAGGACCCAGTACAGAACCCCATTCAATATGCCCTTCCAGCTTGACTCTGAACCATTGATAACTACTGAGTAGTTTTCCAACCAGTTGTGCACCACCTTATAATAAAGAGGAAAGAGTACCAGGTAACTAATGAAGTGAGAATCTGCAAAGCTTCCTCTAACAACTGGCAATTTAACCTAAGAACTCACTATTTAGGGAATAAGTTATTGAATAGATTTACAGCATCAGCGAGCCATCTCCAAGTTTGAAAGGTCATAAAATAAGGAGACTCCCAACAGTGAAGCTTCTCGAGAAAACCCCCCTGACCAGATCCAAAAAGGAAGCAAGCAGAGACATCATGCCTGACAAAACAGGAAGACTAACCATCATCACCAAGAACAATGTAGAAGACGACCTTCACAGTTCAGCTGGAGTACATATCACTATCCCCCAATGAATTCCATTTAGTAACAAAGAGCTACCAAATTGGACTAGAAATAGGCTTTCACCTGACACACACAGCTATAAATACGTATCTATAAATTTCTAAAAAAAAACCAAACCCTAGATGCATGCATGCTTTGCTGAAGTTTAATTCAGCCGAGACCCATGATATTAGCATTGAAGCTCCTGTTGTGATTCTACTTGTAAGAGTAACCTGCCCGCAAACAAATTAAGGCAAACATTTGCTGATATATATAAATTGTTTCCTTTAATAACCATATTCAAACTTATTAAGAGCTGATCATTTATGCTGTGCTCAGAGTTGTCTGAATATTTTTACTGCTTCTTATGAAGCCTATGAAAAGTGATGTGGATAGTTATTTTAGAAAGCAAGGTATTGAGCTGTTTTTTAGTCACTGGATGAGGAGTTGTGTGTGAGTTTTTTTGGTTTAGCTAGCTGTAATAAAATAGATGTGTTTACTTAAAGTCAACACTTTGACTTTAAAAGAGCATGAGTGAAAAGACCGTTCCAGTGTACTGAAATAGCCTTCTGATAAATTCCTCTACTATTTTGTTTAATCTCAATTTTAGAGATCTTAGCCCCTATATGTTAGTAAGATGGCCACTGAAGATTTATCCATTTTTGTGGTATTGCCCTTACTGCACAAGCGATTTTCTAACCACTGTTGTACATTATTTTAGTTGTGATGTATGTGTTTGTACGGCTGTAAGAAATATGAATGTATTCAAAAATCCTAGTAAGATCTTTCTTTAACCTTGTATTCAACTTGTAAGAGACTAGACTGAGCAGTGAATTATCTGCCAAGTCTCTAGGGAGACAAGTGAGTTCAAATGCTTAACAGCAGAAGCAAAACTATGAAGTCTTTTCTAAAAAGCTGGGTAGAAAGGACAGCAGCAGCACATTGTCCTATTCAAATAGCTCACAACAATTCTAAAGACAACATTAGAATGTTTTTCTGCATTCATGATTATTTTTAAGTATTGTACAAGGGAGCCTTGAAGGTCTCTTATCTTCTTGCTTATTTTGATGCATAGCAGTAAACAGTAAGTGGGGAAAATGTACCAATACTGGGATTTTTGCTTTTCAAAATCATGTCTGTGGCCAAGGAGTGTGGGAGAAAACATCAGCCACCCGGGGGAAAGGGGGAATCATACTAGTTACATATGCTTTTTTAGGACAGTGTTTTATGGTATATCTCATTGGCAAGCAAAGTTATAAAGCAGCACTTATTAGCTTTTATTCATAGAAGCTAGAAATAGAGTGCACCTAACAGGTCATTTAGTCCACGCTCCTGTCATTGGTGGATGTGGCAGGGCTGGGGTAAAAACACCAGCATTGCCCTGCCACTTCAGGCTAAAGCCTGCTTGCAAGAGGCAAGGCTAAAGGCAGAGACTGGTACAGCCCAGCTGGGAGCCCTAACGAGGGCTACCCGGCAGTAGGTAGCTGGAGCAAGTGGCTACAGCTGGGGCTGGGAGCTGTGAGGGCTTGAAAAGCCTCAGGCTCCAGTTAGCAGGGAGGCAGGGGGGTGCTCTGTCTCCAAACCGGAGGGCCAGAGAGCCTCAAAAGCCAAAGGCTGTGAGCCAGGGGGGTGAAGGTAACCACGTGGGGGTCTTGGGGAGCACTTGCTGAAGGTGATAAACCTGCACTGTAAATAAAGGACACTGGAAAACCACCGGAAAAGGTGTGGACAGCAACTTTGTTGGGGGCACCAGGCTGTGAGACACAGCAGGACACAAGCCACAGGAGGGGACCCTGTGACAGTGGATTATTCTGTTGCTCATTTATTAGCATTTTATCAGTTGCAGTTTTACACATTCCAAAGAACAGAGCTTGTCATTTTTTAAAGGAAAATTTAGCATAGGCGAATGCTCCTTCCACCCCCTCAAACTTTATTTGTTAAATAAAAATTGGTTTTCCTTTAGCTCTTCTCAGAGAATTGATTCTGTCCCCATTCTGTATGTAGCTGGAGAGAAAAACGCCAGGTATTAAGGGATGCAATTTACACAGCTCAACTTGCAATTCATTTTAATCAGAACACTTCTGCTATCTCCAAAATAAAAATCAACCCCTATCAGTAGGCCAACTCTTCCCATTTTCTAGGTAGGCAACCATACTTTCATTAGTAGGGTTTGCTCCCAGTCTTCTCTATCTATTTCAATATATCCTTTTGCATATATACTTGAAGACCAAACCCACCCTGTTTTGAGAAAGAGAAAAAACCCACCAATCACTGATGTGCCAGGTATTCATAAAGGGACGGATGGATCCCTACTCTTAAATTTAGTTATGATGTACAATTCTTTAGGTTCAGTTACACATAACACTAGTTTCAATGTGAAAAAAAACCACTGCCTATACTACGAGTAATGAAAATCCCATAACTATAGTCAGGATAGATCTAAATCACTGCCTGGTTGTTTTTTTTTTGCTTTTTAGCATTTTCAAACTTAAGTGACTAGACAGATTTAAAGCCACAACTAATTAATCCCCACCACAAGGACCCTGAGTTACAGTGTCACATTATTCCCTCTCCAATGCAAACACTCCAGGACAAAAAATAGTAAGTATTATTTATTCCTTAGAACCGCTCCACCTTAAAACAACCCTTCACATACTTCAAGACTCAAAATGAAAAGTTTAATCACAAAAGTAGATGGGATACAGTAAAAGCTGTAGAGTAAAGCAGAAAGCGCTGGAAAAAGATCAAAATGAAACAAACATGACATGTTAAGACAAAGTTTGTGATAAAAAGTTATAAAAGCCAGGAGAGAAAAGTGGAAAGTAAAATAATATAAATTTCCTGGGAATACTTGGAGAAGAAAGCACAGTTTCAGTGGGAAAAGGAAAATTCTTATCTCTTGAACACACCGATGAAGGAAAAATAAACTGCATACATTGCATGTTGCAATAAAATTCCCATAATACATCTCCCTATCGGAATGGGGGAAATTGCACGTATGATATATGTGGCATTATCAAACATAGGAGGGGAAAAAGGAGGACTCTTATTAGAAGATGGTTGTTAATGGCTATTCAAAACAGCCATTTATAGGTGTCTCATCTAGTTCTCTCTTTCTAGGGATAAGGAAGATGTCATGTTTGTGATAAATGTTAATGGTAAAAGTGTGATATTTATGGATCCTGTATTGTGGCAGAGCTCTGACCTTGTCCCTGGGAGTCCCATGATTCCAAGCGGTTTATGCTAGCCTCAGAGACTCACTGCGACCCTCCATGTAGCCTCTCTCTCTCTCGGGCCAGGGTTACAGTATACTGAGCTATTTTCATCATAAGCCAGCAAGGAGGTTGGTAAAAAAACATCCACAGTCTCTGTTGCTCCTATGGGCTTATTCCAGAACAGTTTAGCCTCTTGTCCTGACAGGGGCCTGTCTTCCCCTCCCAGGAAGTGTTTCTGTTGTGGTGGGTTGGGGGAACCCAGGCCCACGCTCTTCTCTGGGTTCCAGCTCAGGGATCCTAATGGTAGCAGCTGATCTTTCACTGCCAGAGTTGCTACATTTCCCTGGGCCACTTCCCCACAGCTCTCTCATTTCTCCTCTCTTCACCCTTACCAATGGCTTGAGGGTGTCTTCAATAACTGGCCCTTCAGCTGCTCTTCCTCTCCTCTGGCTCTCCTTGGCCTGACTGGAGTGAGCCCTTTTATAGTATGAGAGGGGCCTTAATTAGAGTCAGGTGTTTGCATTAGCTTAATGGCCTCACCTGGCTCTTTGCAGGCTAATTGGAGTCATGTGCCCATCCTAGTCTGCTCTGGTCAGTCAGGAAACAGAAAACTGCTTATCCACTGGCCAGTATATCTGCCTTCTACTACTCTGCTGTACCCAGCTGGCCTGGGTCTGTCACAGTATATATGATGCTCTCTATGAAAATTAAAAGCAGCTAGGCGATTCTAGAATATTCTGATACTTGGTATGAAAGTTAAGCATGCAGGATTAATTTGTTCACTAAGGAAAGAGTTGAAGCAATTTTGCTACAGAAGTGCTACTATTACCCTACTTCAAATTATATATGAAGAGAGAACCATGACTATAAAGGAGAAGTCCTGATTCCCAGTCACCTCCTGATAGCTATATTGAGCAGGCTTCCATCATGAACACAACGTCAGAACTACTGCATCTTGGGTCTTCACTCTGTTAAAGCCCTTGTAAACTCCCTACTTAACAATATTTTAAATTAGCCACTTGCTTACAACATACCAACACAAAGATGTTATGTACGGTTATCTATATATGACACACATGAACCAACTAGTCTGCATATTCCAAACCAACAGACTATATAGTTTCATCTGTGAGTAGGAAATTGGTGGAGTGAATCTCTATACATCACGCTGAGCATTCAAATACCACTATGATGGGTGCAGAGTATAAAAATTGAAATAGAACAGAAAGTTTGAGACTACAACTAAAAATATATTTCTGGAACTTGAAAGAAAGGACTGAAACCAAAGTGCAAATGCTAAGAAATTTAGAAAATTATGGTCAACCAAAACTTACAATAATTAGAATTTCAGCATATTTTGAACAAGATTTCACACATTCAGGGAGCGAACTGGCTGAAAAAGACCCCTAACTCAAAGCATCATTTTTTATTTAATAACTATGTATTCATATTGAGATTTTGAGATTTCAGAATTCCTACCTGCTACCATTGCATCTCCACCTGCTGGAGTTCCATTTTCTTGCTGAGCTACAAGTGATTTCAGAATAACTTGTGTTGCTCCCAGTCTTGGCAGGGTGACGTGTGTAAGAAATGGCAAATTGTTTTTCTTGGCAAATGCCTGGCTTGTTTCCCTTCTTTTCCTAAGAAAGCCGCCCTCTGGAAACAGTACAATCCACTTCCGGTCACGGCTCCTGTAATGTTTGTCTAGATGCTCCTTTAGGAGCACAAGCTGCTGGTCACGGTGAGCTTTTCCCTGGGAGGAGGAGGATAGAGAAAGGTTAGCGATGCTTTAAGTAGTCTTAAAATCAATCATCATCAATCCTCTTCACTCCCGCTGGAGTATAAGGCACCAACAAATCTCCTCCATGCCTCTCGATCTTGGGCAAGCCAGCTGATTTCATTCCACGTTTTTCCACGTTAAAATCCAGCTGATTTCATTCCACGTTTTTCCACGTTAAAATCAAAGCCGATTTTTATAAATTCTAAAAACTTATAAACTAAAATAATGTTTAAACTCAGTCTTTTCTCAGAGCGCTACATACTAAGCCTTCAATGGCAACATAAATACTATTTTCCCCAAAGGCAGCCACTGATGGTCAACTCAATGCCACCCTCATAAGGGATGAAGAGGTTTTCAGAAGTGAGAGTAAAACTGCCATTCTGACCAGTTCTCTTTTTTAAGTGCAGTTATACTCTTAAAAAGGGATTCTGTATAACATAATAAATATGGAACCCAAAAACATTATCGGTTAATGGTCCTCTGATCTAATTTGCCCAAGTTTACATGTTAAATTTTTTTTTATTGCAACTGCAAACTCAAACTCAATCTGGAATCCAACAGTCAAGATGGTTTACACACCACCACTCACCTTGTAATCCTCACTACAGAAATTACACAGATAAATCCTAGCAGGCCACTCTGAAATTTTGCATCTAGAAAACTTAACAGAAAATAGAGCATTGACTACAAGGATAAATCAAGGCACTATCAAATGTCTGCTGTTTACCTGTCTTATAAAGAAGTCTCCGTGGATTAGCGATACAATCCCAAAATTTGTATACTTAAAAATATAATCCATCAGCCACATCATCTGACGGACAACCTGAAAAAGTTTAGAAAAGGACAAGAATCAGACATTGGAGAGAGAATCTTTTCAAAACCCAACAATAAACCCACAAGCTAACGCTCTGGTGCCATTTTGATTTCTAGGAAGGGGCCTAATATGACCACTCTCCTTAGAGTCAGCGTACAATTTTACTTTGCTACTCACATGGTGTAGCTTCACACAGACACACTCTATGCCTCTGTGACATACTACGCGTGGGGGACTGCCCTGTGACCTCCATATTTATCATATATAATTGTGATATTTCACATGAAACATGCCATGTGAGGTATCGAGGGACACGTTATGATCTGCTGAAAGCCATTGTTCTATCTAAATATGTGCATCGTTAATGCATATGTTATATGGTTTTCACTCAAATATGCTGTGGGTTTGGTAAGTGCACAGATACTAGCTCTCCAGAGACATCTACAAGAGAGGTAACCAATCTTCAGGTGGGTGTTGAACAGACATCACCAGCCATTGTCCAGCAGAGGAGTTACAATACGACTCACTCCCAGGAAACCTACAGGGGGGTATTGTTTCACCCTGTGACTAGGCAAAGCCCACCAGACATGCCTGGACTTGTGTTCTCCCAGCACATGGACTAAGGCAGGGGCATGCAAGCCTTTTGGCCTGATGACCACATCAGGTTTCCAAAATTGTATGGAGGGCTGGTTAAGGGAGGCGGTATACTACTTATGCAATGATTTCTTCTGGCCATATCAATTCGTTTTACCTTTACCTTTCTAGTGGTTACAGATTTCTGCTCAAAAGAAGTGACCAATGTCACTCTACTCCCACAGTAATTTAGCAATTCTATTATGGATAAGCTAGAGTGATTTTCCATGATTTGATATGAATCGTGCAATACTAAGAATTTACATTTTTAAAAATGCAAACTAAAAAAGGTAAATCAATACTTAAGCTCTGTACCTATGCATATCCAAGAGTGAAGGATTGTGGCTTGCCGTAGTTTCCTCAAAACCCACAAGCTTGAGAAAGCTTGGAAATTCAGACTTAAGGTTAAAAAGAAAACTAGAACCACTATCAGAAAGAATGGAAACAAATAATGAAGGACTTCTAAAAATCTTTAATTGTGCCTCTGTTCTATAGCATTCCAGGCACTCATCACATCTTGTAAGAGAGACATTCTGATGGAAGATTTTATAGGAACCTAAAGAAGTCTGAAGCCTGTGGATATCTTTAATCCATTAAATCCACTTTATTTATATAGGATGTCTACGGAGAGAAGAACTAGGATGCATGCAACTTTGTTTTTCTTTATATGTTATCACTTAAGTGATTTCTCACAAATGTAAACTAAGTCTGGATCTAATCTTTAAGAGGTCTGAAACCAGACACTGTAGTTACAGGTCTATGCTTAGTCTCATATTGACACAATATTTACACTTTTACAGAGTGCCTCTGGGGAACTATCCCAAAGGAACATCCCTAAATGTGGCCACTTTTGGTGAAAATGTAAAATTTCTATAAAATTCCCAAAGGTCTTAAAGAAAAACAGGAAGTGTTCACTCTATCATTGTAAAGACAAATACAGTGCAGTTTAAATGTTACAGCAGAGTACAAACAAGATTAAATAGATCCAAATATATCACTTCCTCAATTTTCAGGAACTGGTGCAATTAAATGTGCTTTGCTTGTGGACGCTGTAGTTTCTGGTTTTTTACTTGTTTTCTGGACTCTGACACAGAGATGGAGTTAAAGTTATTCTGTAAGCCTTGATTAGTCATTTCCATATGTTCTAATGCTGAGGGAGGGAGGGAAGGCACACCATGTAATCTTAACTTCGAATATCAGAGCAATGTTGTTGTAGTCAGAGGATGACGAGAGTCTCTGAAAAGCTTTTCCCATCAAGTCACTGATTATTTTTTATTTTCTCTCTCTCTCATTATACATTTGCGGAAGATGCTGCTGCCTACTTCTTATTTACAAGGTCACCCGAACATAAGAATGGCCATACTGGGTCAGACCAAAGGTCCACCCAGCCCAGTATCCTGTCTGCTGACAGTGGCCAATGCCAGGTGCCCCGGAGGGAGTGAACCTAACAGATAATGATCAAAAGATCTCTCTCCTGCCATCCATCTCCACCATCTGACAAACAGAGGCTAGGGACACTGTAGCAAGGTGCTGGCCAGGAGCTACTGAGCCAGCCCCTGCTCCCCCTTTAAGCTGCAGGAAAAGCCTCTGCTGGCAGCTTCCCTAGGGTTGGGAAGGTAATTGCCTAGTAGAGTGGGGCCCTGGGCTAATTTGGGCCGAATGAGCCCCACCTGGCCGCCTCCCAGACAGGATATAAAGCCTGGAAGGGAGGAAGTTGGGGGGGGGGGAGGGAAGGGAGGAAGTTGGGGGGGAGGGAGGGAAGGGAGGAAGTCGGGGGGGGGGGAAGGAAGTAGAGCTGAGGAAGGTAGCCGTGGCTAGTTGCCTGCTAGAGCTAACTGTCCCCCCCGGCCAGCCAAGTAGAGGGCTAGGCCTAAGCTAGAAATTGTGTATAGCTCTGTAAATGGGTGGTGGACTTGCACTGTGTGAGGAGAATAAAGGACACTGGTTGAGCCAAACAGAGTCTCCTGCCTGATTTCTGAAGAGGGCGGCGAGGGGCCCGTCTACAGGACACCATTCCTTACCCATCCTGGCAAATAACCACTAATGGACTTAACCTCCATGAAGTTATCCAATTCTCTTTTAAACCCTATTTTAGTCCTAGACTTCACAACCTCCTCAGGCAAGGAGTTCCACAGGTTGACGGTATGTTGTGTGAAGAAAAACTTCCTCTTATTTGATTTAAACATACTGCCCATTAATTTCATTCACCTAGTTCTTATATTATGGGAACAATAATTTTTCCCTTATTCACTTTCTCCACACCACTCATGATTTTATGTACCTCTATCATATCCCCCCTTAGTCTCCTCTTTTCCAAGCAGAAAGGCCCTAGCCTCTTTAATCTCTCCTCATATGGGACCCATTCCAAACCCCTAATCATTTTAGTTGCCTTTCTCTGAACCTTTTCTAATGCCAGCATATCTGGTATTCAAGATGGGGCATACCATGTATTTATATAAGGGCAATAAATTATTCTCCATCTTATTCTCTACCCCTTTTTTAATGATTCCTAACATCCTGTTTGGTTTTTTGACTGCCGCTGCACACTATGTGGACATCTTCAGAAAACTATCTACAATGACTCCAGGAGTTTTTTCCTAATTAGTTGTAGCTAAATTAGCCCCCATCATATTGTATGGATAGTTGGGGTTATTTTTTCCATGTACATCACTTTACGTTTATCCACATTAAATTTCATTTGCCATCTTGTTGTCCAATCACCTAGTTTTGTGAGATCTTTTTGAAGTTCTTCACAGTCTGCTTTGATCTTAACTATCTTGAGCAGTTTAGTATCATCTGCAAACTTCGCCACCTCACTGTTTATCCCTTTCTCCAGATCATTTATGAACAAGCTGAATAGGATTGGCCCTAGAACTGACCCTTGGGGAATACCACTAGTTACCACTCTCCATTCTGAAAATTTACCATTTAGTCCTACCCTTTGTTCCCTGTCTTTTATCCAGTTCTCAATCAATGAAAGGATCTTCCCTCTTATCCCATGACAACTTAATTTACGTAAGAGCCTTTGGTGAGGGACCTTGTCAAGGGCTTTCTGGAAATCTAAGTACACTATATCCATTGGTCCCCTCTTGTCCACATGTTTGTTGACCCCTTAAAGAACTCTGATAGATTAACAACACATGATTTCCCTTTACAGAAACCATGTTGACTTTTTCCCAACCATTTATGTTCTTCTAGGTGTCTGACAATTTTATTCTTTACTATTGTTTCAACTTATTTGTCTGATATGGACATTAGACTTACTAGTCTGTAATTGCTGGGATCACCTCTAGAGACCTTTTTAAATATTGGCGTTACATTAGCTATCTTCCTGTCATTGGGTACAGAAGCGGATTTAAAGGACAGGTTATAAACCACAGTTAATAGTGCCGCAATTTCACATTTGAGTTCTTTCAGAACTCTTGGGTGAATGACATTTGGTCCCGGTGACTTGTTACTATTAAGTTTATCAATTAATTTCAAAACCTCCTCTAATGACACTTCAATCTGTGACAATTCCTCAGATTTATCACCCACTAAGGATGGCTCAGATTTAGGAATCTCCCTAACATCCTCAGCCATGAAGACTGAAGCAAAGAATTCATTTAGTTTCTCTGCAATGACTTTATTGTCCTTAAGTGCTCCTTTTGTATCTCAACCATCCAGGGGCCCCACTGGTTGTTTAGCAGGCTTCCAGCTTCTGATGTACTTTAAAATATTTTGTTATTACCTCTTGAGTATTTGGCTAGCTATTCTTCAAACTCCTTTTGGGCTTTTCTTATTACATTTTTACACTTAATTTGGTGATGTTTTTTGCTCCTTTCTATTTACCTCACTAGGATTTGACTTCCACTTTTTAAAAGATGCCTTTTTATCTCTTACTGCTTCTTTTGTATGGTTAAGCCACAGTGGTTCTTTTTTTAATTTGGGGTATACATTTAAGCTGGGCCTCGATTATGGTGCCTTTGAAAAGTGTCCATGTAGCTTGCAGGGATTTCTCTCTCATCACTGTACCTTTTAATTTCTTATTAACTAACCTCATTTTTGCATAGTTTCCCTTTTTGAAATTAAATGCCGAAGTGTTGGAGTGCTGAGGTTATCTTCCCATCACAGGAATGTTAAATGCTATTATATTATGGTCACTATTTCCAAGCAGTCCTCACCTGAAAGTGAGAACAGGCATTCGAAGGGTACTTGTGTAGCCAGCATTGCAAGTTATTTACATGCCAAATATGCAAAACATTTGTATGCCTTTTCATGCTTCGGACACTATTCCAGAGAACATGCTTCCATGCTGATGACACCCAGTTAAAAAAATGTGTTTAAATTAATTAAATTTGTGACTTAACTCCTTTGGGGAGAACTGAAGGTCTCCTGCTCAGTCATTCTACCATATATTTCATGTTATAGCAGTCTTGGTGATGAGCCAGCACATGTTGTTCATTTTAAGAACACTTTCACTGTAGATTTGACAAAAGCAAATAAGGTACCAATGTGAGATTTTTTAAATCTGAGCAGTACGACGAGTGGAGCATGCTTTCAGAAGTCTTAAAAGAACAACACTGACGCGGAAACTACAGAACCCGAACCACCAAAAAAGAAAATCAACCATTTGCTGGTGGCATGTGACTCAAATGATGAAAATGAACATCCATCAGGTCTGTACTGCTTTGAATCATTATTGAGCAGAACCTGACATTAGCATAGACACGTGTCCCCTGGAATGGTAGTTGAAGCATGAGGCTTTAGCGCATCTGGCACGTAAATATGTGGCTACGCTGGCTACAGCAGTGCCACACAAAGGCCTGTTCTCACTTTCAGGTGACATTGTAAAGAAGAAGCAGGCAGCATTATATCCTACAAATGTGAACACTCATTTTTATCTGAGTGATTGGCTGAACAAGAAGTAGGACTGAATGGATTTAACAGCTCTAGTTTTACATTGTTTTGTTTTTGAATGCAGTTATTTTTGTATATAATTCTACATTTGTAAGTTCAACTTTCATGATAAAGAGATTGCACTAATGTACTCATAATATGATAATTGAAAAATACTATTTCTTTAGTTTTTACAGTGCAAATATTTGTAATAAAAATATAAAGTAAACATTGTACTTTGTAATCTGTATTGTAATTGAAATCAATATAAAATGCAGAAAACATCCAAAAATATTTAAATAAATGTTATTCTATTATTGAGTGCAATTAATTTTTTAATTGCTTGACAGCCCTGTGTGTGTGTGTGTGTGTGTGTGTGTGTGTGTGTGTGTGGACAAAGTTCCAAGCCTGTATTGGTGGGTCCCGCACTTCCAGGAGGATTCAATGGCCTCAGAAGCTCTCCAAGACCCTCAGTGTAACCTCCCTTTCTTTGTGTAGAGGCAAAGGTCAAAGCTTTATTAAGCTACTTTCATCACAGGCCACTATGGGAGGTGGTAAGGGGGAATATCCCACAGTCTTTGCTGCTCCTTAGAGCTCAGTACATGCAGTCCTGCCTAGACCTAGGACTGCTTCCTCTCTCCAGGAGTTGCTGTAGAGCAAGGGGGTGGGGGAGCCCACTACTCGAAATTCCACTCCAGGTTCCAGCCCAGGGATGCTAATAGCAGCAGTTGTTCATGGCTTCCCCTTCACCATTGGTGCTGCTTTGATTCCCTGGGCCACTTTCCCATGGTCCCCTTTTCCTAGCTGCACGCTTACCTTAGGATTCAGTAATGTTTCCTCTCCTCCAGCTCCTTCCATTGGGGCTCTCTTGAGGGTACTGGAAGGAGAGCTTTTAAGCACTATGAGTGGGACCTTGATTAGTTCCAGATGTCTCCATTAGCCTAATGGCCTTAACTGGCCCTTTGCCAGTTAATTGGAGTCAGGTGCCTACATTAGCCTAAGTACCTTAACTGGTTAATTAGTGAAAGGGGTCTTGACTGTCCTGGAGTAGCCTTTGTTTGGCCACCCAGGGCACAAGGACCTGCTCATCCGGAGGCTGATATATTTGCCTTCCACTACTCTTTTATAGCCTTCAGGTCTGAGTCCTTCACAATACAGATTATATATATTCCCCCTCCCCTCCAAATAATACAAGGAAATTCACAAGAATTTAAATTTGATTAAGAGGGGATTAATATTTTATATTTGAGAGAGAGAGAGAGAGAGAGAGAGAGAGAGAGAGAAAATCTTAACCCCAACTTAAATCAAAGTCCTTAACACACACACACACACACACACACACACACACACACACACACACACACACAATAGATGTATTGTGAAGGACTTTAATTTAAAATGGGGTTAAGATTTTATATATGTATAAAATATAAAATCTTAATCCCATCTTAAATAAAATTTAAATGCTTGTGAATTTCCCTGCATTAGAATTTCCCTGCATTATTTGGGGGGTAGGGGGGAAATATATAAGAATGGCTCAGTGTCAGGAGTACGTGCAAAGGTAGAAGGTGTGCAGAGACTTTGAGGAAAGAATGCGAGGTGTTTCTCATGCCTACTCCTTCCCTCCACTGTGACAGCTTCATTAGAGTGGCAGGGACAGAAGAGAATATAGAGTGGATTCAATACATTTGGAGTAGTCATCTCTTGGAATTGCTATGTATATCTTGTTTACTTCCTAGCCTACCCAAGTATGGCACTCTCTCCTGCTTACCCCTCAGACTACTCATTCCTCATAGGACTCTCCACATTGTGGTTACCAACATGTGAGCCATATGGACTTTTATTAACTCTATATAGCCCATAATTAAGGCTGCGTATCTGCCACAAAAGTCACGGATTCTGTGACTTTCCGTGACCTCCCTGACTTCTGCAGCAGCCAGTGTCGCTGGCTGAGGGGCTACCCCTGGGCCAGTAGCAGTTTAGGTGTGGGAGGGGACTCAGGGCTGAGGGAGGAGGCTGGGTTGCGGGGCAGCACTTACCTGGGCAAGCGGGGAAAGGCTCCCCAGAAGCAGCCGGCATGACCCTGCAACTTCTGACCTAGGCGGAGCAGCCAGGGGGTTCTGCACACTGTCCCTGCTTGCAGGCACTGCCCCAGCTCCCATTGTCTGCGGCTCCTGGCCAATGGGAGCTGTGGAATCAAAGCTTGGCAGGGGCAGCATGCCGAGCCCACCTGGCTTTCCCTCCCCCAGGAGTTTCAGGGATACATGGAGTTGGGTAGGAAGCCTACCAGCCTTTCCAACTGCGCCCCCCCAGCACCAGCTGGGGTCCCTATCCATGTGCCACCTGCACTGCCCCATCACCCCCAGAAGTGTCAGCCAAGGTCGCACATCACTGCCACAGGCCTCCTCCCCAGCACCAGCAGGGATCCCAGGCCACACACGCCCAGACCGCCCCTCCCAGAGCACCCAAGGGCCCTGACCCAAGTTTTAGGTATGGGTACATAGTACAAGTTATGGACAGGTCATGGGCCGTGAATTTATGCTTACTATCCCTGACCCATCCATGACTTTAAATAAAAATACCCATGGCTAAAACTTGGCCTTACCCATAATACATGTGAAATCTTTGCAATGACAACTATTACTAACAAAACTTCCAAAACTACTAAAAAGGTACCAGTCCTTGCCAAGTCCAACATAAAGTCTAATTTAGAATGAGGCCAAGCAATTCTGACAACTTAAACAAGAATAAAGTGGTCACAAGAAATCACTTGACATTTTTGAACTCTCGTCTCTCTGAAATGCCTCATCCACTTTATTTCACACTTTTTTGGGGGAAAAAATCTCTTGCATAAAAACATATCTGTGTAATTTCACATGTATTGGTTTATTTTAGGCAAAGCTGGAACAAATTGTGTGTGTTGGCATGGAAGAGAAAAAGAAAAAAAGGTCATATTTATGACTGACTGTTTGCTTCAATATTAACTACAGTAGACTCTCGATTATCCAGAATTGGGTTAACCAGAATGTGGATTAACCAGGATGTCAAAAAATATATATGCATAACTCGCAGGGCCGGCTCTGGCTTTGTTGCCGCCCCAAGAGCAAACAAATAAACCCCCACCAGGGTGCAGGGCAGCCAGTGAACCAACACCCCCTCCTCCTGGTGCAGAGTAGCTGGTGAACCAACCCCCGCCCCCCAATATTTCCTATGGATGGTGATTATCCAGGATTTTATTAACCAGGATTAATTTTTTCCCTATCATCCTGGATAATCGAGAGTCTACTGTATAAGGAGACTTGCCTCTTCACAATTCACCTAGATTAGGCCACATACATTTGTCTTGTAATTCACTTCTAAAGAAGTCCATATTCAAAATCTCAGAAATCTGCTCTAAACTACTGGCTGTCAGAAAAAAACCCAAAAAACTTAATACAAGGTTGGGTGTGGTTTTGTTGTAGGGTTGTTGTTTTGGTATTTTTGGGGGGAGGGGAGAGAAGAGGAGAGGGGAAAATCATCTGGGAAAAGAAGAGCAACATACTAAAAGGAAAAAAAAGTTATTAATGGCAGATTTATATTAAAAAAAACATAAGAATGCCCATATTGGGTTAGGCCAATGGTCCACATAGCCCATTATCCTGTCTTCCAACAGGGGTCAACAGTAGAGGCTTCGGGTGAATGAACAGAACAGGCAATTATCAAGTGATCCATCCCCTGCTTCCAGTCCAAGAAACTGGCAATCAGAGGCTTAGGGACACCCTGTGCATGGTGTTGCATTCCTGACCATCTTGGCTAACAGCAAGTGATGGACCTGTCCTCCATGAACTTATCTAATTATTTTTTGAACCCTGTTATATTTTTGGCCTTTATAATTTCTACTGGCATTGAGTTACACATTGACTATGCATTGTGTGAAATTCTTCCTTTTGTTCTAAACATGCTGCCTATCAATTTCATTGTCGATACACCTCACCAACAACTGCATACGCAGAGAATAGCCCATTTCCCTGGTGATAGCCTACCGTGCCTTTATCCTGAAGGCACATCATTAGCGTGCAGACATCTCCTGTTGCTTGATGGTTCACCAACATCATGGCTTCATCTTCTGAAACCACTTTAACATCATCTCCCCATTCGACTACTGTTAAAAGAAAAAAAAGGAAAGAGTAAAGCTTTAAATCTGATCAAATGTTTAATGCTACTAGAAGTCTTACAAATAGAAACCTACATGCTGCAGGCCAATTTAAAGTGGCACAACACTGGACAATCATTAGATTAGCAATGCCATTTCCCCAAGCAAAACAGGAACCCAATTTGTAACTTTTAATCAGCAAGCACCGTAAGAACAACTGAAATAATCTACCAGGACATATATACACACAGTCTTGTTTTTGTTATTTACCACCAGTCACCACACTATATCTGGGCCTTCAAACCCACTAGAGTGGAGTCGCATCATAGGTGCATTTAACTGATATGATTTTAACTATACACGCTCGGGGGAAAAAAAACTAATTTAAATACTGTACCTGTAGTGCGGGCGATTCTGCCTGCCATTCCACTCAATGAGCATTTGACTAGATGCGATTTTTGCCTTACGCGCTTACTTTAGAACCCAACCCTAGCGTAAGATGCAACTCCCCTGTATAAAACTTTTGACTCATCTTTCAAGTTGAGATGTCTCCCCTAATTAGAAGCAGAAAGTGGCCCAAAACATCAAATTTTAGTCTCCACATCTGTTTCACCTCCAAGTTTATTCTTAAGAAACTGTTCTGGTTAAACAAAAAAAGCCCTGTAAATTTAACATTTAAAATTTAATATCCTAAGCTTACATATGCTTACCTACAATTTCTC
Organism: Sternotherus odoratus; assembly: GCA_032164245.1. Classification (NCBI taxonomy): domain Eukaryota; kingdom Metazoa; phylum Chordata; order Testudines; family Kinosternidae; genus Sternotherus; species Sternotherus odoratus. The sequence goes on along the minus strand of JAVMKO010000003.1, from coordinate 136,129,702 downwards.
CAAACTTATGAAAATTATTTGTAGGAGAGAAAGTGTGGGTTCAGAGAATGAGTTGGTCAAAGAACAGGAACAATTAGTCATTATTTAGTATAGCTGAGACCAAAAATGTGTGTGGCAAGGGTGATGACAGGACGTTAATCAGCAGTTGTGGTATCTAAAATGTACAAGAACAAGCAAAACTACCAGAGAAGTCAGAAGGCAAACAACATTCTTGACTTGATGGTCACAATGTGACTTAACTCAGAAATGAAAGAGACAACCTCCTACTGGAGCACAAAGATGATGAAATTTTGATAAAAATGTAGTTCGAAGGAGAGATCTTTAAACACATTCACACACAAGCCTGTTGCCTGAGCAATGAAAGGCTCAAGTGAGTAAAATCTTTCCTCAGCTGAAAGGATGGTCACTTAGATGCAAGGACCACAAGGAGTGGGAAGGCAGTAAATAAGTTCTATTACGTTCAGAAGGAAAATGCTAGATAAGGTATTTTTGTTTGGTGGGGTCCCCCCCAGCTTTATCCACTGCCTCATGAAGTTCTTACTTGGCTGACCAACATACCAGTTGTTGACATCACCATGAGGGAGAGAGGGAGAGACAGACCTATTAGACCTCACCTCTACACGGTCACCTCTATCATTCTGTCCTACAGAAGTTAACACCATATCTCTAGTACAGCAATCCATGACTGCCATCAGCAACAGCTCTTTCAGCCAGCCAAAGAAGGTCTCACCACACAGGAGTCTCAGTAAATTGCACTCTTATTACTCTCCCCCATCCATCATCTGTACAGTAACTGAATTAAGCACAGTAACAGCATACCCACTGAAGACAGGAAGCAGTACTCAGTGCATAACATGGATTTCCAAGCCCTACCAAAAGGACACCTTTTGAAGTTTATTTTCTCCTTTGTATGATAAAGGTAATAATGTTGATTCAATATACTTAGACTTCTAGAAGGCATTTGACTTGGTACCACATGACATTTTGATTTTAAAAAACTGGAGCGATGTAAAATTAACATGGCTCACATGAAATGGATAAAAAGTTAGCTAAGTAACAGATCTCAAAATGTAAGTTTAAATAGAGATGGTGTGATTCTAGTGAGGGTCAGCAGAGATTGGCTCTTGGTCCTATGCTATTTAACACTTTATCAATGACTTAGAAAAAAAGCAAAAATCACTGATAGTTTGCAGAGGACACAAAAATTGGGGGAGTGGTAAATAATGAAGAGGAAAGGTCACCAATAGAGTTGTCTGACTGCTTGATAAGCAGTCAATATGCAAAAAATAGGCATTATATGGTTAAATGTAAACATATACATCTAGGAACAAACAATGCAGGCCATATTTACAGGATGGGGAACTCGATCCCGGGAAGCAATAACCCTGAAAAAGATTTGGGGGTTGTGATGGATAATCAGCTGGATATGAGCTTTCGAGTGCAATGCTTTGACCAAAAGGACTAGTGTGATCCTTTGATGTATAAACAGGGGAATCTAGAGTCAGAGTAGAGAGGTTATATTACCTCTGTATTTGGCACTGGTGTGACTGGCTGATGGAATACAGTATCCAGTTCTGGTGCCAACAATTCAAGAATGTTGTTGATAAATTGGAGAGGGTTCAGAGAACAGCCTTGAAAATGATGAAAGGATTAGAAAACATGTCTTACAGAGATAGACAAGGAGCTCAATCTTACTTGATCACAGTCAAAAGCCTGTATGGGGAACAAATATTCGATAATGGGTTCTTCAATCTAGCAAGAAATGGTATAACATGGTCCAGTGGCTGCAAGTCAAAAGCTAGGCAAATTCAGAGTGGAAATTATATATATATATATATATATATATATATATATATATATATATATATATATATACACATACATACATTATATATATATATATATATATATATATATATATATTTTAACAGTGAGGGATATTAACTATTGGAACAATTTACAAAGGGTCGTGGTGGACTCTCCATCACTGGCAATTTTAAAATCAAGATTAGATGTTTTTCTAAAAGATCCCCTAAATAATTCCTAGATGGTAAGTTCTATGACCTGTGTTATACAGTAGGTCAGAATAAATCACCACAATGGTCCCTTCTGGTCTTGGAATCTACGAATCCTCAGAAATCAAGAAAGCACTTCACTGTCCGAATTCAGGAGACTTGCAATGCTTTTGGCCATATCTGACAGCTACAACATAGTGTTGAATTGAGTCTTAAATACAAAAAGTTAAATTCTATATCTGGCCCCCAACTCAACAAATCAGATGACTGACACTAGGAGAGAGATTTCTGGTACCATAGAAGGTCCTCCTGCCCTCTGTCCATAGTGACAGAAGCAACAGACCCTCTCTATTTGCTTAACACACACCTGGAAGATTCCACCTGTACGCAAACTAGCTCCTTGACCATTTGCAAGTTCGTTCGTGTTTTGTTTTGTTTTCTCTCTCTCTCGAATTTTGCCCCTCCCTGAATTCATCCTTAAAGTTATAAACTCTATCCTACTTGCAGCAGATTACCCGAACCAAGAATCAATTTGAAGTGCATCTGTCATATACCTATATAGACAAACTAACACACTGTACTAAGAGATACGATCATATATCTGAGATTATAGGGAAAATATGATTATTTGAATTTTCATACGAGAAATATTATAGCATGTGATCCTTTATGAAAGCATAATTTCAGTATGCTTTCACTATGTAGCTAAACGGACAACTCACCAATGCGTAACACCACCTCAAGGCTATGCTTCCAAAGCCTGGCCCCTCTCCCTCCTCCAAAAAAATACATTATGCATATGTAAAGTGCAATTTTCAAAGGCACTTAACTCTTACTGTGTCAAATTACTTTTTCACCACATTGCTCAAAAAGGGAACTGCCCAATGAGGGCTATTTCCTTGCCAAATGTCAATTTTTTTTAAACTACAGTCATTTCCACTGTTCAAACAGTTGCAAGATTTATTTATTTATTTTTGGGAAACATATAAATATGACTGGTTCTGAATGCCTATAGGGGAGCACACCTTCTGCGCAAATTGAACTACACACTGCATGAGAAATGCTTCCTGGGAGGAGTGGTATGTATGCCTCCTTTTCATATTGTACTACTTGATCTTTAGACAATAAATTGGCTAAGCTTGCTTATCTGGTCTCAAAAACATTTTTATTATTGAATTACAGGGACAGTCAACCAATTGGCTATACTTTAGACAGACGCCACAGTTGCTCACGTGGGTCTTGCATGCATCAGGTGAGTTTGTTTTTGCAATTTTTTTTTTAAAAAAAGGAAAATATAATGGTAAACTCTCCCAAAATAGGCAGGGACACCAATCAATGAGGCAGGTGTGGTACTGACACTCCTAACTTTTTTTAAAAAAAAGTCTAATTTCAAGTTTGTGATGTCCCTTTAAATTTCAGTGTAATACATACATAGTTCTAGCATGGCAGGCACGCCCGCCCTTGTAAACTTTCACACTGTTAGGACAAGGAAAATGAGTGCATTTTTAATTTAAGGGATATTTGTGGTATTGCATTCACTTCTGTAAGTGGAAAAACACAACTCAAACATCAGGTGTGCGGCAGCAAAACAAGGGGACACTTCTGTTCTTCGCCATGGAAAGGCAACAGTTCAGTGACAAACATTTATCACTTGGGGCTCTTGAACAGCAGCAAATGCTCCTCTCCTAATTTCCTCCCATTCCCAAGACACATTGCATATCACAGTGATTCTGAATTTAGCAGCTCCAGAAATAAGTCATGTTACTGTAAATGCCAGTTGAGCCCCATGAGGGACAGATAATATCAACACAAGAGGGAATCACCTTGGGTAAAGTTTTAATAGATTTATTAGAAATCTGTGCATAGGGTTTCACTAACCATGAGCATAGGCTCCAAAGCCATCTGGCTGGCTCCCCTGCTTATGAACAGCCAGCTCTGGACAGAGATTCCTGAAGGTGTACATACCTGGGACAAAGGAGATAGACGTTGTCCCAGAAACTCTGTTCCAAGGGCTTGATCCTGCACCATTCAAGTATATGGGAAATTTTCCTACCTATTTGAATGGAAGCTGAATCAAGCCCCTAAATCTGTAAGTAAGGCAAAAATATTTTCACTGATATTTTTTAGTAAAAGTCACTGACAGATGATGGGCAATAAAGAAAAATTCATGGAAGCCTGTCCCTAGCTTTTTACTAAAAATACTCATCACAAAATGAGGAGCCACTAAGCAGTTGCAGGGGCCTGGCTGGGAGTTCTGGGAATCCTCATCCCTCAGGGGTCCCCTGCCTGCCGTCCATAGTGGCCCAGGAACTGGGGGGGGTGGGGGGGGAAATCGCCCGCCTGCCGTACAGAGTGGTCAGGGAACTGCAGGGTACTCCCACCACCTGCGGGCTAAAGTCACGGAGATCTTCGGAAGTCATAAATTCTGTGATTTCTACAACCTCCATGATAAAATTTTAGCTTTTACCCATAAGCACTGAGCTTCAGGCAGCTTTTGAGGTCTCTCTGCTGCTCCTTCTCCCAAGCATTATTCCTTTATTATCTGAAACCTAATTATATCAGCAATAAGTGGGGACCTGGCCTTGTTTCAGTTAAATGAGATTTCATTATACTAATTTACAGATAGCAATTTAAAGTCATGGTGAATTTAGCGCTGATGAAACTTGCCAGATTAAGACTTTTGGATACTGAAATCTTCTACCCACAAACAAACAAATAAAAATACACACACATGCAACATGGTTAGAAACAGAAAAAGCTGACCGTACAACTACCTCAATTCTGACCTTGAAGGGCCATATCAAGGAGCAGAAGGGTAGTCAAACTGCCATGTACAGGACCCCAGAGCTCCAAATTCAGATTTTGGATATCACAATTTTCGATCAGCGTTTGCGTCAACAACTAGTACATACAACTGTAAGAAAGTGATACTCCAGAGAAAGAATGGCGCCTCAGAGACAGTATGCCAGCAAGAAAAGGATTAAGTATAAGAAAGGAAGAAGCAAATCTATCTAAGATTCATAAGGCAAAAAGGATCAATATTCATCCATGTCCTTAGCATCAGTTATAGCACTTTCATAATCAGTTGAAAATTAGACCACATTTTCTCAAAATCCTGCAGATTACTGATCTTTCTATGAACAACTCTGTTTAGAGCCACTAGCATAAGAGCAATAAAAATAAATACTTTTTTCCCCCCATATTTGTGGCTGAAATATTGTGCTTTGCTCTCCATTTCTACAATTAGCGTAGCAGCTGACATTTCCGAGAATGTTTTGCAACTTTATACATAATGATTAAACACATTTGGGGTGGGGGGAGAGGGAGAGAGAGACTTAAAAAGCTTTAAGTAGTAGTTAATCTATTCACAGGCAGTGAACTCAAACCAGCATAAAGACGGTTTATTCATTTTGACATACCTCTTCAGACAAGAGATTCAGAAATCTAGAGATTGTTTGCAAGGGATCAACTATGTGAATTAAGGCACTGCACCGTTAACCAATATGAATGAACTCATTTGCATATTTGCTTTTATTTTTAAACTGAAAATTTGTTTTATTTTCTACTCCTGCTTTCTCATTACAATATTCAAGCTATGTCTACACTGCACAGCTTACAACGACAAGTCTTTAGTGGCACAGGTTTAAGACACTCTGTCGGCAGGAGAGAGCTCTCTTGCTGACAAAAATAAAACCACCCTCCAAGGAGGGGCAGTAGCTTTGCACTTTCCACCAGTATAATTTCTGTCCTGAGGAAACATCAGCGTATATTATTTTTAAATCGACACGCACAGATTTGCAGAGAAGGGAAGTCTCCTAACAGAAGCCACTACAAAACTTGCAGAGAGGAACTCAGATACAGTCCATTTCTCCCTCCTGACTGCAGCCGTATCCAAATCACAAAAATTGCCATTCTAAGTCCACAAAGTTACAGAGCCCAAAATAAATACTTCTAGAGTAGGAGGACCTTCGAAGCACCTCCTTCCGTCAGGGGAGGGCTCTCTGTTTTGGAAGGGCAAGATGTTGCCATCCTCAAACATTCAAAAATCATGAGTTGGGCCACAAAATCATGCAACTGGCTTGAATGATGAGATACTTAAAAAATAAATTTGGAGTTCAATTTATCTGCCTCCTGGATTTTAACCCTGTAGGGTGCATTCAGGTCAACCTTTTGGTACAAACATGAGGGCTAAGACACTTCGCTTTAAGGGAATTTCTCATGCAGTCACACAAATTCAGTAGTTGGTGCTTTAAGACCAAAAAAAAAAGTATTTCAAGATTTGCAACAACAAAAAAATTTGAGTTGGCAACACTGAAAACAAAGAAGTATTGTGTATTTTTTATGATCAGGGTCCTGTAAATACCCTCAACCTATGCAAATTTTCAGCCATAAAAATCAACAGCATAAACCAAAGCACACTCTGCTTCCCTACTGACCTCAGCAAATTGTTCTAAGCCTCAAAACACCAAAGTTGAAGTGAATTACTAAATGTAATACTTTCTTCTCTGAATTCTAACATTATGTTTTATTATAATAAGGTATCATGACTGAGGTAGGCTTCAGTTTGTCAAACAAACAAAAAATTCCCATTCAATTACATCACATGAAGGCAGAGAACTAAATATTGACATTTTAGAAGTGCTTGTATACAAATACTGAAAGCTTAAGTATTAAAATGTGTAAACTCTAGTTCCTGATATTAAATGAGGATATTGATATAACAGGAAGCACAGAAACTTGGTGGAACAATGATAATCTATCAATGTGACATGGTATTACCATGATACCAAATATATAGGAATGACAGTGCAAATTCTACAGGTGAGGGAGTGGCACTATATGTGAAAGAAACCATAGAGTCAAATAAAGTAAAAATCTTAGAACACACATCATGTGGACTGTTTCAGTAAATAGTAAGTCGTTTCTCTGTTATACAAAGGATTCTTTGGAATTGTTTAGTACTTGGCCAATTCAACAGCTACCTTACATGCTACTGAAAGATCAGTTTCAGAAGTCAATGTCTTTAAGTAGTTTTGGGATTGCCATCTGAATGTCAGTCTCTAAAATGAAAAAAGCTGTGTTGACAGACTACACTGCCAAAAGCATCTACTACCCGTAAGTCAAAACCCTGCCATTTCAGCTCTGAAAGCTCTCTTTGATGCACTCACAGACATTACGGAAAGCATCAGTCGGAGAAAGGTAGAATATCTTAACCCCAGAGCGTCATCTTTTTAACAATTAGCATTACCAAAATCAGGTCAAATTAACAAAATGTCCAGCTTTGGTTATACCCATAAATTTATTTCAGAGAATTCCATCACTGGCAGCCCTGTTCCAAACCTAATATTAGCCATCAGCATCCCTGAGAATAGATTATGTCCTTTTGTCCGGGTAAGTGAAGATTGATACTGGCAGAAACTGAACCAGAAATCCAGAACAGAAAGGTTACTACAGGAACAAAAATAAAAAAATTCCTGTATTAAGTGATTAAAACAAAAAGCATGCAGAATATATAACTACAGTATTTTCTGTGCTCATTTAATCTTGGTTTTGGCAGTGATTTAGCCTAAAAACAGTTGAACTTGCTAAAGTTAGAGACTATTACAACCACAAGAGTTTAAGAGGTTGTTTCAGATATTATGGATGTACTTGTTACCTACGGGGTCATTTTTTAATGACCCAATACAGTTTGAGAGACTTAGGCCCTCATTTTTTCTGTATCCTGGAGATTAGTTTAAACTATACTAGACATTTCACTTTAGATGCTAGTAGTCTTGGCCACAAAAAGTTATGAAGGTGACTTTTGGAAAATATCAGACAGATAAAAATCAACTTTTGAATTAGCCAGGGTATTTCTTAGTAGTCTGAAAGCCATAATAGACAAAATAGCCCTAGCTCGATTTCTAGCCAAAAGACAAACAAGGGCAACAGAAATTCCTGAAAAAATTGCTCTACATAGTGGAGGGGAAGAATTTAGTCATCTATGAAGGGCAGTACATGAGCAATCACAATCAATTTCTCTCTGAGTCTGCAAATGCATCCATGTATTCACACAACTGTAAAACACCAAACATAAAATCTTGGCCCATTAAGTCAATAGGAGTTTTGCTGTTGACTTTCCAAGAACATAATTTCACTCCAAAAGTATTCCCCCTTTCCAACATATGGTACACAACCAGCATATGCTGTCCGAAAACTGTTCAGGCTAACATGTTTTGCCTGGGCAGTTTGTATTTAAACTTGAACACTGCACAAAAACAAAAACACGGATGAGGCAAGCCATCCCAGCCCAAGCCACTTAAAGAATAATCTGAACACAGTTTAGTTCTCATTGTAAGTAGACAGATGGACATACACACCTCTCTGATTATGTCCTACCTGAATCTAGTATCAGGTCACTACTGAAATGTGAAAGATCCAGTTAAAGGCCTACAATAGATGCCAAGAGCAGTTCTCAGAGCATTCTAGACTTGCACAGACATCAAAATTATAAGATTTGCTCAGTGAAGCAGCAAGCTTGCCAGAGCACAGTGTCCTCTTCATTGACAAGTCTGCAATATGCAAAAACTACCCAGAGAAGCATTACCACATCCATCAAGTAATGTGATAACATTCCCAACGCCCTAAAATACCAATAGATGTTCTAATAGTCAGAATACTATAGTTAAGTTATGAACTAAATGGGGGAAAAGAGAATAATCATGTTACTGGAACAAAAGCATTAATGGGACTGTCTCCCAAACTTCTTCCACTGAAAAAGAGATTAAATTACATTAGTGTCCAATTTTAAATCTGCGGCATTTTTTGTGAAATGAAATATCAGAACAAAAGGGTCAGTTTCATTAAGTGAAATTAACTACACTAAGCAAAATAAAGGCTAAATTTAGGAGAAAGAGTCCAGAAGCAGTTTTTCAGTATCTGCAAAAATAAGATAGCTGACTTAGTACAAAAGGAAGTACATCACTCGGATGCCTGAAAGAGAAGAGGTTGGGAAGAGATTAGAGAAACAACAGAGTCACTGTGATCAGGTCAGTTCATATTTAAAAAGGCAGATAACTGACAACTGGTGCTGGTGACCCCTACTGAATTTAAAAGAACAGAACAGTGTCAATCCACAAACAAAAATGTCACAGAGAAATAAGACAACTTCCAGCATTGCTGAATGGAGATATATAGTACAAGGGTTTGCCTTTGATTTCTGCAAGCCAAAGGAGGCAGATGTGCAAGGCTGGAACTGTGCCTTTTACTAGTTGATGTTGCAAGTTGTTAATCCTTGTTAGACATGCCCAGAAGAACACCGCTTTTCTGTATACTTCCCTTCCGTGTGCAGTCATGTAATACAAGCATATAGAGTTTCCACAGAGGAGGATGGCAGCCAAGCTCTTTAAATGGAGTGATGACAAGATTACAAGCTTGCTAATAGCTGTATTCCACAATGCAGAAGTGACAGTTATCAAAACAAAAATCCCAATCGGTATGTCTGTCTACATCAGGTGTGGGCAAACTTTTTGGCCTAAGGGTCACATCTGGGAATAGAAATTGTATGGCAGATCATGAATACTCACAAAATTGGGGTTGGAGGGCGAGAGGACGGGCTCTGGCTGGAAGTGTTGACTCTGGGACGGAGCATGAGGGGTTTGGGGTGCAGAAGGTTGGCCTGGGGTCGGACTGAGGGATTCGGAGGGCAGGAGTGAGAGGATCAGGGCTGGGGCAAGGGCACAGGAAGGAGTACAGGCTCTGGATGAGGCTGCGGGCTCTGGGCGCAGGAGGGTGTTCTAGGCTGGGATCGAGGGGTTTGGAGGATGGGAGGGGGATCAGGGCTGGGGTGCAGGAAAAGGCCCTCTCATAAACAAACTAGGGGAAATACAACGTAGATGGAGCTCCTATAAAGGGGGGGTGCATTCCTCCATTCCCAAGAAGTAGTTATCAGTGATTCAGAGTCAAGCTGGAAGGGCATATCAAGTGGGGTGCCACAGGGATCAGTTCTTGGTCTGGTCCCATTCAATATCTTCATTAGTGGTTTAGATAATGGTATAGAGAGTGCACTTAAAGTCTGTGGATGATACCAAGCTGGGAGGGATTGCAAGTGCTTTAGAGGATTAAAGATTAAAATGCAAAATGATCTAGAAAAATGGTCTGAAATAAACAAGATGAAATTCAATAAGGACAAATGCAAGTTACTCCACTTAGGAAGGAACAATCAGATGTATACCTACAAAACGGCAAATGATTGCCAAAGAAGGAATACTGAGAAAGGATCTGGAGATCAGAGTGGATCAAAAGCTAAATAAAAGTCAACAGTGGGGGGGGAGGAGCGCAAACATTTTGAGATGTATTAGGAGTGTTGTAAACAAGACATCTTCTATGAAGGAAGATTGAAAAAATTGGGTTTGTTTAGGCTAGAGAAGAGAAGACTAACAGTTTTCAAGTACATAAAAGGATATTACAAGGAGGAGGGAGAAGTTATTCTCCTTAATCTCTAGGACAGGACAAGCAGCAATGGATTTAAATTGCAGCAAGGGTAGTTTAGGATGGACATTAGGAAAAACTTCTTAATTGTCAGGGTAGTGAAGCACTGGAATAAATTGCCTAAGGAGTTGTGGAATCTCAATCATCGGCGTTTTTAAAGAGCAGATTAGACAAATACCTGTCAGGATGGTCTAGATCAGTGGTCCCCAACCTTTTTATCCACGCGGACCGCTCAGTGCCGGGGAATTTTACTGCGGCCCGGGGGGAGGGTTAGCCATGATCCCTTTTAAGTGTTTACCTCAGCGCGGCGGACCCTTGCATGTCCGCCGAAAAGCCGCCGAACACATTGACACCGATGAGGAAGCGATCGCGGCGGCGCTAAGTGCCCCGCGGCGCTGAGGGAGGGAAAGCGGCGGCGGACCTATCGTATGTCCGCCAAAAAGCCGCTGAATACATTTCCTCCGATGCGGAAGCGAGCGCGGCGGCGCTGAGTTCCCCGCGGCGCTCATGAAAGGAAAGCGGCCGCGGCCCGGTACGGATTGATCCACGGACCGGGACCGGTCCGCGGCCCGGGGGTTGGGGATCACTGGTCTAGATAATACTTAGTCCTGCCTTGAATGCAGTGGCCTGGATTAGAAGACCTCTCAAGATCCCTTCCAGACCTATGATACTGTGATATACAACATGACTGGCACAAATCACGGAAGTAATCACAATGAATATCTTTAACAAAACACACTCAGATGCCTTTTAAAAATATATTTCACTTCCTAACAGTTTCTGGAAGTTTAATAATGGATCTTTTAAAACAACACGTGCCCTCCCTTGCTTTATTTCTTTTAACATTAATAAAGCACAGAAAGAGAGACATCCCTATAATTTTGTTTCAGATCTCTATTCAATGAAAGAGACTAGCAAAATGGGCCACTGCTTTACAACAAGGTCAAGCACAGTATATGCACTTTGCTACAGACAAGTGATGTGAAAAATTATTACAAAAACAGAGGAAATATTCCCAGACAACAAATCTCCCAAACCCAATTTCCCATCACCACCTTTTCAGGTGCACACCCACCCACCGCACACAGAACATACAGATGAACGACTTTTTTCCATCTAGCTCTCCCATGACAGATTTAGTTAGCCCAGTAAAGAATTCATGAGGATTTATGAGCAACGTTTGAAAATAACATGGCTTATAGAGCTTCAGCTGCTGGATAGCATAAAGAAGGTTAATCTAAAAAGATAATACAGTAAAACCTCCATATAACGGACTAATTCGGGCAAGGGGGTGTCCATTAAAGCCGAAAGTCCGTTATATAATAAAGTAGGTTTTCCGAATCCATATGTTAAAAAATGGACAAATTCGTTAGTTTACCTGTTTTTACTTATGTAGACACGTTTGTGTAATTAAAATTAAGTACATATGAAAAGTTTAAATTTCACAGAAAAGTTTCCTATACAGTAGACTCTCGATTATCCGGGATGATCGGGAAAACCTTAATCCCGGTTAATAAAATCCCGGATAATCACGCGTCTACTTGGGGGGGGGGTTCCCCCCAGGCTCCTGCCAGCCGAGGTCTGAGCTTCCGCTGCCAGCCTGGATTCCCTACACCCAGGCTGGCAGCGGGAGCTGACTGGGGCAGGCGGCAGGAGCCTGGAGAGAGAGCCCAAAGAGGCGGCGGACTGAGCACTCAACCTGCCGCTGCTTTGGGCTTTCCCCCCAGGCTCCTGCCAGCCGGGGTCTCAGCCCGCTGCCAGCCTGGGCTTCCTACACCCAGGCTAGCAGCAAGTTGAGACCCCGGCTGGCAAGGATCCACCGGGGGAAACCCCAAAGCAGCAGCAGGCTGACTGCTCAGCCTGCCGCCGCTTTGGGCTCTCTCCCCCAGTCTCCTGCCAGCCGGGGTCCCACTGCCAGCCTGGGTGCAGGAAACCCAGGCTGGCAGCAGGAGCGGAGACCCCCCACTGACAGGAGCCTGCAGAGGGGCGGGGGAGTCTAAAGTGACAGAGAGCTGAGAAGCGGCAATGGCCGAGCTCTCAGCCCGCTGCTGCTTTAGAGTTTCTCCACAGGCTCCTGCTACCTGGGGTCTCAGCTCCTGCTGCCAGCCTGGGCTTCCTACACCCAGGTTGGCTGCAGGCTGAGACCCCAGCTAGCAAGGGGCCAGTGGGGGAAACCCCAAAGCAGCGGCAGGCTAAGCGCTTAGCCCGCCGCCATTTTGGGGTTTTCCCCCGCTGGCCCCTTGCCAGCTGGGGTCCTGCCACCTGCCCCAGTCTGCTCCCGCTGTCAGCCTGGGTTCCCTGCACCCAGGCTGGCAGCGGGAGCTGACTGGGGCAGGTGGCAGAAGCCTGGGGCGAGAGCCCAAAGTGGCAGTGGGCTCAGCACTGAGCTTGCTGCCGCTTTGGGCTTTCCCCCCAGGCTCCTGCCAGCCGGGGTCATAGCCCGCTGCCAGCCTGCATTTCCTACACCCAGGCTGGAAGCAGGCTGAGACCCCAGCTTGTAAGGGGCCAGTGGGAGAAGCCCCAAAGCAGCAGCAGCAGGCTAAGGCTGAGCCCACCGCCGCTTTGGGGCTTCCCCTACTGACCCGTTTAGACATCCTGGTTAATCTGCAGCCCAGTTAACCCGCGCCCGGATAATCGGGAGTCTACTGTACAGTGAAGTAATAACAAAAAATAACCTGTTAATTTAATTATAAGCAAATCTTGGTTAAAAGCATTTTAAAATTAACAGGGTGTTAATTTTCACATATGACATACGAACTGGAAATTTTGTCCGTTAAATCCAAAGTCCGTTAAATCGGGGTCCGTTCAATTGTGGGTTTACTGTACTTTCACGTTCCAGGTGGTAGAGGCTATGTGACAGCACCAGGCTACATTATTAGCATGTGTCTGGCTCCGCATCACACAGAGTGCTGCAATCTCAATGTTGCTCTCTCTTCCCACCTTTGTAATTTGAACTTTTACAGATTCTTGAAGAAGCTTTCTATTCAACCATCCACCTGTCTCTTATGAAAAATTAAATAATTTATAAAATGAAAACAGTTGTCTTGCACAGCAAGCTTTCAATGTGTAATGAAAGATGATAAACAGAAAAATAGCTGGAGAAATAAAAGAGATGGTTCCGTTTTAAAAGTTGTTATAAAAACAACCTACTGCATTTTTAAGACACAGTACAAAACTTACACAAAAGTTCATTCTAATTTCACATTGATGTACACTAGCAGTAACCCCTACCGAACTCAGTGGCGTTCTACTGGTTTCACAACAGCGTGAGAGAAGAATTAGACCTTCACTATCATTTATAAGTCATTTTTCTTTCTAAGAATCCATGTCCCCATGCCTCGAACAAACCTCAAGTTTATGTATACTCAAAATTCAAAGTTAGGCAGTCAGACTACAGAACCCAGAGAATGACAACCAAATTGCTGAGCAGAGAAATACAACACCTGTCAGCATACTTTTAATAATGGAACCTTTTTTGTTCTGTGTTTGTACAGTGGGATCCTCGCTCATGACTGGATATCAGAGGGATAGCCATGTTAATCTGTATCCACAAAAACAACAAGGAGGCCCATGGCACCTTAAAGACTAACAGATTTATTTGGGCATGAACGTTCATGGGTAAAAAAACCCACCCACTTCTTCAGATGCCAACTTCCTGACTGAATTGGCCTTCAACACTGTAAGGTAACTCCCTCCTCTTCATGTGCCAATATATATTTATGCCTGCATCTGTAATTTTCACTCCATGTACCTGAAGAGGTGGGTTTTTAACCACAAAAGCTTATGCCCAAATTAATCTGTTAGTCTTTAAGGTGCCATTGGACTCCTCATTGCTTATGACTGGGGCTCTTATGGGCCTCCACAATACTAAGATAATTTATGTCACAATACTAAGGCAGATTTTTCTTTTTAAACTAGACTTATTTGTCTGACTGGGAAGTAGCTTGACACATAGGATATAATATCTACACTGCAATTAAAAACCCAATGCCGGGCAATGCCAGCTGACTTGGGCTTGGGCTACGGGGCAGTTTAATTGCAATGCAGACTTTGGGTGAGGCTAGAGCCAGGGCTCTAGGATCTGCAAGGCAAGGGTGTCCCTGAGCTCAGGCTGCAGCCTGAACCTGAACATCTAAACCACAATGAAAACAGACCCTTAGCCAAAGTCCCCGCAAGCTCACCATGGGTTTTTAACTGCAGAGTAGATTTACCCATAGTCTCATGAGATATATTCAGTACTATGTCTTATCAATACTGAATGAAGATTATACATCAAAGATGCTTATCTGTGGACCCGCAGAGTAGGTCTACACTGCACACTAAGTGAAGGTCTATGGGAGTCGGGCTTGTGGACTCAGTGTTTCCATGCCCACACTTGTGTCCACACTGCACTATACAGACATTTTAACTCGAGTCTGCAGCTTGAACTATGTCCAAAACGACAGTGCTTGGACTCATTCCACAGTAAGGGTATGTCTTCACTACCCGCCAAATCGGCGGGTAGCGATCGATTTTCTGGCGATCAATTTCTCGCGTCTTATGAAGACGCGAGAAATCGATCGCTCGTGGCGCCCCCATCGACTGCGCAACTCCAGCTTGCCGGGAGGCGCAAGCTGGAGTCGACGGGGGAGCGCGCCGATGACCGCCGCCGCCATGAGGCCAGACGGTAAGTCAGCTGCAGATACGCAAACTTCAGCTACGTGATTCACGTAGCTGAAGTTGCATATCTGCAGTCGATCCCCCCTCTGTAGTGGAGACCAGCCCTAAGACTCAGGCTCTGACCCTCCTTTCCAGCAGAATCCTAGGACCCAAGTCAAAATGATGTGTGTGGCCAGAAAGGGGGGGGGGGGGGTGTATGGACTCACCTAGACTTAGTGTGCAGTGCATCTTTAGGTGCTTCATCATCTGAAAAGGAAGTTGCTTGACTGCATTTCTACGCTAGTGATTTCAACACTAGTAGTCAGTTTGGTCCTATGCACAAGACCTCCCCTAGCTCTCTTCTGAAGGAAAAAACGGGTTACTTACCTGTAACTGTTGTTCTTCGAGATGTGTTGCTCATATCCATTCCAGTTAGGTGTGCACACACCGCGTGCACGATTGCCAGAAGATTTTTCCCCTAGCAACTGGCCGGGTCGGCTAGGGAGCCCCCTGGAGTGGCGCCATTATGGTGCCGCATATATACCCCTGCCGACCCGGCAACCCCCTCAGTTCCTTCTTGCCGGCTAATCCGACAGTGGTGAAGGAGGGTGGGTTTAGAATGGATATGAGCAACACATCTCGAAGAACAACAGTTACAGGTAAGTAACCCGTTTTTCTTCTTCAAGTGCTTGCTCATATGCATTCCAGTTAGGTGACTACAAGCCATACCTAGGTGGAGGGGCCGGATTAACCAACCGCTAAGTGCAGGACCGCCGAACCAAACGCCGCATCGTCCCTGGATTGTTCGACTATGGCATAGTGAGCGGCGAACGTGTGGATGGAGGACCAGGTGGCCGCCCTGCAAATGTCCATGATAGGAACTCTCTCCTAGAAGGCCGCTGAGGAGGCTTGTGCTCTCGTGGAGTGCGCTGTTATCTGCTCGGCGGGTCTGCCCACCAGCTCGTAGCAGATGCTGATACATGCCATTATCCAAGAGGAGAGCCGCTGGGTGGAGATTGGCTGACCCTTCATTTGATCTGCCACCGCAATAAAGAGTTGTGTTGTTTTTCTAAATGATTTTGTACGGTCCAAATAAAATGCAAGAGCTCTGTGAACATCGAGTGTGTGCAATTGTTGCTCCCGTCTGGAGGTGTGGGGCTTCGGGTAGATGTCCTGGTTAATGTGGAAGGGAGACACCACCTTGGGAAGGAAAGCTGGGTTGGGGCGCAGCTATACCTTGTCCTTGTGAAAGACTGTGTACGGGGGTTCTGAAGTGAGGGCCCTGATCTCGGACACTCTATGTGCCAAGGTGATCGCCACGAGGAAGGCCACCTTCCAAGAGAGGTAGAGCATGGAGCATGTGGCGAGGGGCTCAAAAGGGGGCATCATGAGACGGGAAAGAATGAGGTTTAGGTCCCAAGGGGGAACAGGTTGCTTGACCTGCGGGTATAGCCTGTCCAGCCCTTTGAGGAATCTGGAGACCGTAGGGTTTGAGAAGAAGACCGAGGGGTCGGTCGTCCCGGGGTGAAAGGCGGAGATGGCCGCCAAGTGGACTCTGATAGTAGATGTAGAGAGACCTTGCTGCTTGAGGGAGAGAGGTAGTTAAGATGACCACAATGGTTGCTTCTCCTGGGATGGTGCTGCGCTGCGTGCACCAGGTGGAGAAGCTGGTCCACTTTGCAGTGTAGGTGGTTCTGGTTGACGGCTTTCTGCTACCCAGAAGGACATTCTGCACCTCAGCTGAGCACAGAAGCTCTGGGCCTTTCAGCCACACAGGAGCCATGCTGTGAGATGCAGGAACTGGAGGTCTGGGTGGTGCAGGCGACCGTGGTCCTGAGAGATGAGGTCCGGCCAAAGCAGAAGGTTGATGGGCGGGACCCTGGACAGCTGGAGAAGGGATGCATACCAGCATTGTCTGGGCCAGGCCGGGGCTATGAGAATCAGGTGAGATTTGTCCCATTTCGCCTTGATAAGCACCTTGTGCAGGAGTGGGATCGGAGGGAACGCGTAGAGGAAGTGGTTCGTCCAGGGAAGGAGAAAGGCGTCAGTTAGGGAGCCCGGAGAACTGCCTCAGAAGGAGCAGAACTGGAGACACTTCCTGTTCTGACGCGTGGCAAAGAGGTCGATCTGGGGAAATCCCCACTGTAGGAAAATCGACCGGATGACATCTGGGCGAATGGACCACTCGTGCAATAAGAAGGATCTGTTGAGGTGGTCCACAAGTGTGTTCTGAACGCCCGGGAGAAATGAGGCCACTGGGTGAATAGAGTGGGCTATACAGAACTCCCAGAGTAGAACGGCCTCCGTGCAGAGGGGGTTCGAGCGTGCTCCGCCCTGTTTGTTGATATAAAACTGGGCTGTGGTGGTGTCTGTTAACACTGAGACACAGTGGCCTGCTAGCATGCTCTTGAAGGCCTGGCATGCTAAGCGAACCGCTCGTAGTTCCCGGACATTGATGTGTAAGTGGAGGTCGGCTGCTGACCACCGACCTTGAGTTCTGAGGTCCCCGAGGTGGGGTCCACAGCCCAGGGATGATGCGTCCGTTATGAGGGACATGGATGGGCAGGGGAGGGGAGGAAGGGGACACCCTCGCAGACTAGGTCCTGATTTGTCCACCAGGCCAGAGAGTCGAGGGTAGAATTCGGAATGGTGAGAAGGGTGTTTATGCTGTCCACATTTGGCCTGTAGACTGACACTAGCCAAGCGTGGAGCGGGCGTAGACACAGTCTGGTGTGCTTGGTGACATACGTGCACGCCGCCATGTGCCCCAACAGGCTTAGGAACCCTCGAGCCGTGGAGGTTGGGAAGGAGCGCAGGTTGTGGACTGCTGCCTGTATGGCGAGGAAGCGCGGCTGTGGGAGGGATGCCCTCGCCATGGTGGAATCCAGGAAGGCCCCGATGAACTCAATCTTTTGAGTGGGTTCCAGGGTTGACTTCTTGTTGGAGGAAGATCCCCAGGTGGTCGAATATGCGTATTATTAGCTGTACACGCACGCGCACCTGGTCACTGGAGGTGCCCCGTATCAACCAGTCATCGAGGTAAGGGTAGAGATGCACCTGGCGTCGTCGCAGGAACGCCGCTACCACAGCCATGCACTTGGTGAACACCCTGGGCACGGTAGAGAGGCCGAAGGGCAGGACTGCGAATTGGTAATGTTCCCCGCTACGAGAAAGCAGAGGTAGCGTCTGTGGGAGGGTTTTATAGCAATATGGAAGTAAGCGTCCTTCATATCGAGGGCAGCATACCAGTCCCCGGGATCCAAAGAGGGAATGATAGTACCCAAGGAGACCATGCGGAACTTGAGTTTGGCCATGTGGCTGTTGAGTTGGCGCATATCCAGGATAGGCTGCAGGCCCCCTTTCGCCTTGGGTATGAGGAAGTATCGGGAGTAGAACCCCCTTCCCTCGAACTGCTCTGGGACAGGCTTGATGGCCCCTAACGAGAGGAGCGACCGCACCCCCTTCTATCAGGAGTTGCTCGTGAGAGGGGTCCCTGCAGAGGGACGAGGAAGGTGGGTGGGAAGGGGGGGGGGAGGAGAACTGGAGCGAATATCCCAGTTCCACCGTGCAAAGGACCCACTGGTCCGATGTGACGTCGGACCAGGCACGGAGGAAGTGGGATAGACTGTTTCAGAAGGGAGGATCCAGGAAACTGACTGGTGCTCTGCCCCTGGGCGCACCTTCAAAAGTTAGGTTTTGAGCCCTGGGGCGGTTTTTGGGCCTGTTTGCCCGCCTGCCTGGAGGAGAAGTGCCTGCGGCCCCCACGTCCTCTACGTTGGAAGGAGTCCTGAGGGGTGAAAGGCGGGGGATAAAAACACCTAGGCTGGGGCCGGAAGGGCCGTCTCTGGGTTACCAGGATATGCATGCCCAGGGTCCGCATGGTGACCCTGGAGTCTTTAAGGGTCTGCAGGTGGAGTCTGTACTCTGGGAAAACAGGCCAGAACCCTCAAATGGGAGGTCCTGTATAGTGTGCTGAACCTCCAGAGGGAGGTTGGACGCCTGCAACCACGCGGTTCGCCTCAGAATGATATCCGACGCCACTGTTCTGGCCGCAGAGTCGGTTGAGTCGAGAGCTGTCTGAAGGGAGGTCTTTGCCACCTTTTTGCCCTCCTGGATGAAAGCGCTGAACTCCTGCTTGGACTCTGGGGGAATGGAGCCCTCAAATTTTTACATGGGACTCCATGCATTGTAGGTGTGCCTGCTCAGGAGGGCCTGATGGTTTGTCTGGCCACACACAGTCTGAAATATAAGGATCATTGGATTTTGTTTGTTTGTTTTGGCAGAGAAATTGGGCGGATAGGCAGACTGTGGGGCACAAGTTTGCAATAGCAAGTCAACTTTTAAGATATGGTTTTCCATTGCTTTTCAATTTCTTGCAGTTTCCTTGGGGAAGGAAGGCTATTCAAAATTTTTTTTACAATACGACAACCTCCTTAACGCAAGTCCACAAAGTACTGTATAATCTGTAAGCAACAGCTTTTTTGGGGGGGGAGTGGGAATTGTTTGGGTATTTTTAAATAAGAAAAAGAGAGCATTCTCTCCTACTACAATATAGCGCTCTAATGGAGGATCCAGAATCAGCAAGAACCAGCACTGTCTTTGCGGAGTCAATTATCCAATTAGCAGAACACAAGTGGGGCAGTTACAGGAATACGCTTACTGCAGTTTCCATCTGAGTCACCAACAATTGTATGTATCATGACTGATTCTGCAATCTTTCTAAATGTGTAATTTCCACTGAAGTTAATGGGAGTGACACACAGGAGGACTATATCCCTCCATAAGTATTTAATTCATGTCATCACTCTAGCTCCATTAAAAATTTAATCTACTACACTAGTAATTTTATATCACATCTAATCTAGACTCAGACTCAAACATCCAGTACCACAAGCCATTAACACAAAAAGGTTGTTTTTTTAAAAAAACACATTAAAATGAAAGGTGATCTGCAAGTGTTTTCTCTGCAGCCATGCCACCTTCCTGTAATAGGGTTGGGCCTCATCAGTATATAAATATAAATAGGACATCTTCAAGGAACACCAGATGCTTCAAAAAGTGGCATTAGTGATTCCTAGAGTATGCAACCCTCTTCCCTTTGAAGCAGTGCCTCAGAACGACCAGTAGATAAAGGCTCAAGCATAAGTTATTAGACCCAATACACTAATAAGGTAAGGAATAGGGTACCCAAAACTGAACCACAGTAATGCCCCTTCCCTCTTTGGTACTAGTAAACAGTGAGGGGGCTGTTTAATTGGTAGTTTCTTCCCCATCTCCAAATCAGTCTTGTGCTGGACCATTGCAGCACAATGTATATCTTGGTTGGATCAGAAGAACAGCCCCAGATTTCTAACCAGAAAGTCTCTTAGGCCAGGTCTACACTGGGAGGGAAGGGAGCAAGGGGAAAGAGCTGTTGACCTAAGATACGCAACTTCAGCTACAAATAGTGTAGCTGAAGTTGACATATCTTAGGTTGACTTACCTTGGTGTCCTCCTGGTGGCAAGTCAACTGCTACCGCCCCCCCATTGAGTCCACTTCCGCCTCTCGCAGTGATGGAGTTCTGGAGTTGACGGGGAGAGCACTCGGGAAGGTAGTGTAGATGTGGTCTTAGACTGTTGTGCTGTGCTTCATGTAAGGGTACAACACTGTGCTGGAAGAAGTTCAATTAAAAACTGGCAGGTCACCTCCAACCTCTTTTCCCCTATAGTTTTATTTTATACAAGCATCTTCGATCTAGATCCTCTGGTTCACATTTTGTCCACCATTTGCTGTTTTGTGACAGAAGTCAAGCAAGCAAACAGGAATCATTTTCTGCTTCAAATCCACAAGAACTTTAGCAATCAAGATTCCCTCTGGGACTCTAGGTCTTGGAGCAAGTTTTAACCACTCACCTTTCTTTTTGCTGGAAAATTACCACAGCATGTAGCTGTTACGGGGTCTGTCCCTGGTGTCAAGACAGTTTGTTTGCAGCAAACCAATTCTTAACAAATCATTTGTCTCACCTTTGGATTATGTTGAATGGGAATTTCCACAGACTGAATTTGTAACATACCTTTCCTGGCATTTATTACAGTTGTGAGCCATCATGAAATCCCCACTGATGATTAGTTCATTCATTATCTTGGTGTCCAGATATTTTGCTTGTTTTCCAGAGGTCCAGTTTTCAAACCCAATTTTCCACATTTTTGGGACAGGTGCATGTTTTCCAGTCACTATCTTAATTTGAGATTAATTAGGTGGTGCTTCTGTCAGGATAGCTAGTTCATTCGGGGACATGGTGTAGCTGACCAGAGAACTCCTTCTGCAGGCTGCACTTACCCTATGGGGCTCTGCCAGAATAGCTATCCCAAGTAAGGCTCTACAGCAGAGACAAGCCCTAAGTTATCTGAAACTTGAAGGGTCCACATTAGACTCAGAACTTACACTCCTTTTGATAAATGGGAGCAATTCACACATCTTTGAGCTGTTTTAGGCTATGAAAGACATGTGTCACTTCACATTTGGAAGGTTACACAACAAGGTTTATATTATAGGTATCACAGCCAGTGAAGCATATTTGGTTAAGGTTGCCCAACACTTTCCATTATAAGGCTCTGTTTTCAGTTATTTATAATTCTGCCACATTAACATTTTGCAAATTTTTTCATGCCTTGTGTTTCGCCTTGGGCTTAACGTTTTTTGGCAAATTTCAGCAAAAGTTGTTCTTCAAAATGAGAATAGGGAAACATATTGATTCTTGCCCATGTTAAAAATTCTTCTAACTGTCTTCTTCAGAACCCCTAGCTCCTCCACGCTTTGGAGCAGGGACTTAAATTTGTCTTGACCAAGTTATGTCTCTAAAAATCTTCCTTCATACATGCTGAGTAGAGAGTTGTTAGCGTTCAGCAACTAGATTCTCCAAAATTTGGTGTGAAAGCAGAGAGACTTCCTGTGCTCTCAATGCTTCCTTCTGCTCCTCCATCAAAGCAGCAAGAAAGAAAGAAGCAACCTGAATACAATGAAGAGGAATGATGAACCAGGCCTGGGTGTGGTAGTGAAAGTTGAGAAGAGAAGACTGATAATGGACCAGGCTGAAAGGTACAAGGAAACAAGGGTTTGTAACCACTTGAGTATACTCCTATCAGAACCTGGACTAGAACCTAGAACCTCGCAAATCTCAATATGCCTCTGGAGCCAGCAAAACCCACTGGCAAAATGTATCATCCCCATTTAGTGACTAGTCCACAGAGGATGACAACCTATTACTGCTATCAGCTGCTGTTAGGTCAAAATGACACGGGTCTGTGTAGTGGGTCTAAACATTACAATCCTCCTGATGAACCATGTAGAAATCAATGTACTTCCACATGATGGATTCCCTCCCTTTCCAGGTGGTTCCCCCCCCTCCCCTCCAAACTTAGGAAATTCTATTAAAAAAAATCTTGATTAAAAAAATTAAGGTTACAAAATCAAGTACTTCAAAATTAGAAAACAACACAATTAAGGTTACCCTGTATGTATGATGATACAGTCTATAATTACACGATTGCATACTATTTTTCCCCACAGGACACCTGACTCATTCAGAGCAGAGGGGATGAAGCTCAGAGAATTAGGACTGCGTAGTAAACAAGGCTTCTTTGGGGGAGAGCAGGGAGGGTACAACCACTGCTTCATATATTGGAAGGTATGTACTATTTGAAATTACTGGTATGGACAAATTGTTGGAAGTCGTATAGTGAACGAAGCAGGGGACTGCAGAAAGAAAAAAAGTCTCGTAGTTAAAAGCAGTTGAACACCATCATGGAGAATCACCATCATAGAGAATCACATTCTAATCCTGCTTCTGCCCCAGAGTTAATATGTGATCCTGATCAAGTCTCCTAGATCAAAATTTTCACACAGTTTGTTTCTTATTTGCTAGGTGCTCATTTTGAGTCACCAATGGTCTGATTTCTAGAAGTGCAGAGCACTCAGCTTCAAATTATGTCAACAGGATCTTTGCTTTGAAAATATAAAGTGCTATAAAATGCTATGCACAACAGGACATCTCACATTTTACATGGATTTTAGGTGCTCACTTTTGACTTTAAAGTGCCTGTGCCTTTCATCTGTAAAAAGGTGATGTCACAGTGGAGTTGTGTTAACAAATTAATGTTTGTGAAGCACTTAGATGCTATACTGATGACTGCCCTAGAAAGCACGACTACACTAATAATTCTGTATTCAAAGATTATTTTGAATGGTGTGTAGTAATAAAGACAGAGAGCCATACTCTGAATAGTGATACACAAAATATTGAATAGCTGTTCATTCGGTGAGCACCTTCTATTCTGAATGAGGCAGAGGTTGGGGTGGGGGGTGGGAAATAGTATAAGGTCACGTAATTAAAGGTTGTAGCATAATGCAGATGCACAAAAGGGGCCGAATTAAGGTTGCATGGAAAAACTTTCAATTCTGGCATTTCCTAATTTTTGGGTACTTGACTTTACATTAAAGATGCAGTCATGCATCGGCAGGTTTTTTAAAAAAAATTTAAATGGAATCCTAGCGCTGTCATATGACCCAAAATACATAGATTATCCTGAAAGTTAGATATTTCTGCCCTATGCTCAGTAGAGACCAAGCTATTTTAAAGACAGTAACATTATAAACATGGTTACATTTTCCTCACTTTATTGATGGTGAGTCTGTGGAGTATTTTTTAAAGACCGGTCAATACGTTGAGTCAGCCAAAGTAAGTAATGACTTGGAGAGGAGAGAAACCTCACACTTTTCTCTTGCAGCATAACAAACAAACAAACAACATGTTTAAATTGTCATTAACAAAAATAGTGCATTGTTTGCCTCCCACTTTGTTCTTTCCATGCCAGAAGGCACTAGCTTTCTTTAAAACAATAAAAAAAGAAGTGCAGGTAAAGCGCCAGCACTGCTTCAAAATCTTGTTGCTCCTTTGAGCAACATTTCAAGGATAAACTGCAGGAAACAGCTGAAGGATAAATTTAGTCCCAGTGACACTTTACTGATACTGGATGGCAAACAAAGTAAAAGAACTACGGTAAAGTGCACAAATTTTGTAGTAAGAATAAAAAAAGTGAACTACTTGATAATTTTGGAGATCATAAAATGAATTGGGGAGTGTGCGTGCGCCAAGTCCAGTTTCATCTACAATAAGTTCTTTATTACAACCTTATCACTTTTGCAAGAGGAGCCTTTGCCCCAACGCACAATGGAATGAATCAGAGACATCATGTCATCCTCAACTCTAAAATTCTCTTATCAGCTTTATTTTAGCTCAGCACTTCCCATAAAGCATGTATAAGCTTCCTCCTTCATTAAGGGTTTTAAATAATTGTTTACATAAAGAAACGGTCATTAAAATCAGGTTAATCTCTTTGGACTCAATATAATCCATCTGTAGATAAGACAGACCACAAACAGCTGCATCTACAGAATCAGGGACTATTGGGGAAACTTCACATGTGAATATAACATGCATCAGGGCAGCTGACATCCAAACTTACTAAGTGACATGAGATCTCTTTCTACATGTCCAAGCAACTGACCACAGACCGAATACATCCCTCACATACACCTTCCTCTTTCTAAATAAAACAATTTTTCAAAATTCAGTATTTAATATTTTTAAATAGCATGAAATGTTTTTATTAGAAAACTGACAGTTTGTACATTTATGAAAAATGAATACAAAAGTGAATGCTAATCAAAAATTTGTTTTTAAAAGAAAATATCAAACAAATATTGTGTGGCAAAATTGGATGTCTGACAATTTCTTTTTAGTTTATGGCAGTGATGGCTGCTTAGGATACAATGAAAAACTCCTAATAAAATAAAAATAAATGGTCAGGGACAGGTAAGGGAGCAGGAAATGGTGGCAAGGACGGAAGAGGTTAGGTTGTGTAAATTGGTGAGCAAACTATTTACTTTTAGATCTTATCTGCTATTTTTCCAACCCCTGCTCCCCTTCTGGCTGAAAATAGAAGCTAAAGCAGGGGTGGGCAAACCTTTTGGCCCGAGGGCCATATCAGGATTGCAAAACTGTATGGAGGGCTGAGTAGGAAGGGCTGTGCCTCCCCAAACAGCCTGCCCCCTATCACCCACCTCAGAATCTTTCGACCTATCCAACATCTCCTGCGCCTTGTCCCGACTGCCCCCACCGGAGCACCCCCAACCCTAACCGCCTCCCCAGGACTCCACCCCTATCCAACTCCCCCTTCACCCTCTCCCATGACATCCTCTGACCCCTATCCACACCCCCGGCCCCGGAGCCTCTGCATGCCATGTCCAGGAGCGGCCCTGGACGACGCTGGGGCCTGAGCTGCCGCTGGCAGCGACATAGTAATCAGGAGGGGCTGCAAGCTCCGGCGGGCCGTGCAGTTGGAGTTTCCCCCCACCCCCCCCCTCTCCCAGAGCCATGCCACTGCAACGCTGTCCAGGGCTGCTCCTGGATGCGGGGTGCTGAGGCTCCGGGGGTGGGGGGGGGAAGGGGCATCGTAAGGGGTGGGGTAGAGGGGTTGGATAAGAGGCAGGGAGTTCTGGGGGCAGTCAGGGAGCATGGAATGGGGGGGGGAGGGCCTGTCAAGAAGCAGGGGTCGGGGCCAGTCAGGGGCCAGGGAGTGGGGGGAGGGTTTGGATAAGTGGTAGGGTCCTGGGGGAGGTTGCAGGGGTTTCAGGAGGGGGTGTTCAGGGGACAAGGAGCAGGATGGGTTGGGTATTCTGAGGGGGGCAGTCAGGGGTAGGAAGTGGGTGGGGGCGGGGCCTTCCCTACCTGCCCCTCCGTACAATTTTGGTATCCTGATGTGGCCCTCGGGTCAAAATGTTTTCCCATCCCTGGCCTATATTATAGTAGTTCCAAGAGTCTCCAAATGAGAATCCAAATCCCATTGTGCTAGGCGCTGTTCAAACAAGACAATCCTAGCACCAAAGAGCTTAAAACCTATATAAGATTCTTCCACTTTTGCCCCTACAGTGGAAGCATTCACTATCCAGAAGGCATTTTCCCACTACTATCTGAAATAACTTGTAGATGCCGTTCCAGCCTGCAGTCACTCAAGACATGTCTACCTGTAGCTAGGAGTGTACCTTTCAGCGCGGGTAGACAGATACATGCTAGCTCTGCTTAAGCCATCACACTAAAAATAGGTGTGGTCATTGTGACGGCTCAGGCTAGCTGTCCAAGTACAAGCTCGCCCAACCAACTGGGTATGTACTTGGGCTGCTATCATGGCCAGGGACCTGTGGTCTGGAGGGGCGCCTGCCAAGTTCAGCAAGCTGGCAGGCCTGGGCTGCCAGACCTAAGTGAGTCCAGACAAGTCCAGGACTGAAGCCCCTGGCCAGCCGGGCAGGCAATGCCACCCAGAGCTGCTAGCCTGGCAGGAAGCAGGACTCACACCTTAGATCCAGCACACCAACCCATGGGTCCCCAATTCCCACAGGCCTGGAGGTCAGAGGGATCCCCTGGGCTCAGAAATTCCTCACTGTGCAACTTTACTTTTAGATCTAAACCAACCCAGTGCTGTGTTTTATTTTAAATGAAGGTTAACTCCAGTTAATGGGCAAGCTACTGGATATTTAAAGGAGCAAATGAACCTCAATCTCTCTCTCTCTCTCTCTCTCTCTCTCTCTCTCTCAATGGCTCAGGAGAAGGCTGAACATTGCAGAGCACATGGTTTGGGGAAAATTCAGGTATTGGGGTCATCTTGCCAGGTGTAAGTAAGGCAGGTGGAGGCCAGAGTGTGGCAGTGGTATAATAAGCAGGCAGCTGGAATCAGAGTTGCTGAGTCAGTTGTTTAATACACAAGACACTCCATCTAGCAGCAGAGCATTTTGAGGCACTCAGGGACACAGAGCAGGCAGTGACAACCCCTCACTGGTCTGGACTGCACTCCAGAAGGTTATAATGACCAATATACAAACTAAAACAACAGATTCGGAGCATTACATCCGTAGTAAGGAAAAGGTACATTGGCCCCTGGACAGAGGTAGCTAGCTCGCTCAGAATCTCAGATTTATTTTGGGGTTTGGTGGGGTTTTGTTTTATTTTGAGTAGCAAAATCAATATTACCCCTCTGGTCAGCTAGTACAGTAGAACTGTTAGAAGTGTTACTTTTGAAGGCCTCCACTTTCAACTGAAAGTATCCTTAGAAAAAGGTACCTAAACTGAGAACAATAAAATGGCTTAAAGCTAGTTTAGAGTAGTCTTGTAGATCCCATTTTCAAGTTTTCATAAAACCCCCTTGACAGTACTAGATCAGTACTGCTTTATTAAAGCACTGGATATACTGCATAAAAAATGGATGATTCCATTTTCTGTTTTTATGAATAATGTTAAAAAGCAGAGCAAAGAAACCTTTGTAATACCAAGTAAGGGCAAGTGGTTATGACCAAGTACTATTTCTTAATAGTTTGGGTTTTTTAAAAATTCTTCTTTAAACCTCCTTCCCCTTTTCAGCTTGCCCAGTTATACTCTTCCACTTTACATAACCCACAATATCAGGAATGGGACAAATGGGGGACTAGAAAATATAGAAGTCAAAAGGAAGAGGCAGAGAAGAGATACACTTTCCCTCATTTGTTTCTGGACCCTATTATACACATCCTTAAATTTTTATTTTTTTAAAAAAAGGCAGCCAGACTCTAGGCCATTAATTATAAATATCTACTTATTTGCATGTGTATCACCGGCTATCTGATAGCCTGAGTTTACGAACATTAGCAAAGCTTCAAACACTAGTGAAGTAGAGTACTACTCACGTTACAGATAGGGTAACTGATGGACAAAGAGTAAATGCTTTTCCCCATGGTTACATAGCAATTAAGTGGCAGAGTTGAAAGCCAGAACCTAGTAATTCTGACTTCCAGTTCCTTGTTCTAACTACTAGGTATATTAGTATATTTTAAATATATAATTTGTTTGATCTTCAAATTCCTAGCTCTTAAAACCAAATTTAGTATTATGAAACAGTTAGTGTTTTTCCTTCCCTCTCGAAGTTGTGGTTGCCATGTAGGACAGAAGGAAATCACTTTTCACCTGAAGCAGAACAGTCTCAGTTCCAAAAACACTCAACTTATTTAATTCTACCCCACTGCCTTCATTCTTAATAATCATTCTAATTTTATGCAAAATTAGCCAAAGAGGGCATATTAGTGTTCTTTATCCCCCTGCCCCCATCAAATATAGATGGCATCTTACCCTTAATTCAGAAGAAAAGTAGGTATTATTCAGAAAGATATCCAATAACTAACTTCTCTACTGGTCATAAAAGTGAAAAATCCTTCATATAGTCAATACATGCAACTTAATTTGCAGGTGTACATTCAGCTACCATCACTACTTATCTTGTTTGTATGCATTAAAATTAGAGATATATTGGAACTAGTATGCACTAAACAACTAACCTTAGTCCTCGTTTTGGACACTGAAAAAAAAAAAAAAAAAAAAAAAAAAGATGTATTCTATACCGCATTCTATCCTTCTGATCATCATCTAATACTCAATGCCAATTGCTTCACACACGCAATAGCAAGAGTAGCACTTGACGTCTGAATGAACGTGGTACATCCGCCATATATCTTAATAAAGAGATGGACCCCATATAACTACATTAAATGTACGTACTCCAGATGAGATTTTATACATACAATTAAATCACTTACACACATTTTCCAAAATTATATGTAACCCACACACCTCCTGGATGTGGTGTTCTCTCCCATCTAGCGGATCAGAGAGGGGCAGAAAGAGAGATTAATGCGTTTGCTCTACAGCCTTAGCCAATAGCCTAGCCAGATGGCATTTAGCTCATGCAGTGGAGGCTCATACACAGAGCTCCAGAGATCCCAGGTTCGATCCCATGCACTGATGACCCAGGACTGTCAGTGTTACATAAACAATATACTGCACCCTCATCAGAGAGAAGGAAAGAAGAGCTAAGAAAGAGAGGAAATGCACCCTTTACCTCTTTTGTATGTGAGCCTACAAAATATTACTGTTCCATCAGCACCTGCTTAAGCTTTTCTTTGGTAAGGCGAGCTTAGTATCGGATTTAAGACTTTCTTCCACAAGCGACAAATGCCATACTTCATAGGAGAAAAAGAGGAATAGAGTACCCTTGCCCTAAAATCATCCAAGGGCTGGTCTCCACTAGGGGGAGAAATCGACTGTAGATACGCAATTTCAGCTACGTAATAACGTAGCTGAAATCGACGTCTCTACAGCCGACTTACCTCCCACCTTCACAGCGGTGGCGGTCGGCGGCGCGGTCCCCCGTCAACTCCAGCTTGCGCCTCTTCAGGAGCTGGACTTCCGGAGTCGACGGGGGAGCCGCTGGTGATCGATTTATCACGTCCTAACGAGACGCGATAAATCGATCACCAAAAGATTGATCCCTGCCGGCTCAAGTGAAGACAAGTCCCAAGAGAACACTTCCACCCTGGAGTTAATTCTCCCGTTCAAATTAATTTTAAATAAATATACTAAGGAGTTCTTCAATAACAAAACAAAGCTGTTCAAATTGTCAAAATGCAACAGCACACCAATTAGCAAATGTATGCAGGTCATGTCAAAACCTCTTTCCATGCAGGAGGCAAAAGAAACCACACAGTTCTGCAGTCAGCAGGAAATAGATCCCAAAGAAACTGCCTTCAAAAATTCACTGACAGTCATGGAACAATGGCTTGAATTTTAACTAGTATTTTCAATCCGCACATACCATCCCCAAGTAATATGCTGAATGAATTTTACCTTATCATTATGCCAATAAAACTTTCACATATCCAATTAACACACACACTCAACAGTATAAAGGTCCCGCTTTTCCTGTTGGAAGAGCATTCCTTTGTTGTGTTTAGAGACTGAAGTGGACACCTAAAGAGCACCTGCCACTGCAAATACCATGTGGACTTCTTTTAATGAGCAAATGTAAACATAAAAGATTAAAAGACTAGCACATGTGGAAAAGCTCACATTGTACCAGGCAAGACAATTCTGAAGCAGTGCAATGTTTGTGACAGTTCTAGCTCCACAAACTGGAAACTAATTTTGCTGACGCCACCACTTCCTTAAAAAGGACCAGAAGCTCACCTAGATTATCCACAGAACATGTGCAATATGAAAAGACGCATGACAAGGTATCAAAAGACCCGTTATCACTGGGACTTCAGCTCTTGTAGCCTAATCAATGCTTTTTCTGGAAAGTGAGAAAGATCCATCTGGGTCAACACTTAGAATTCTGACTAATTAAGAGTCTGACCAGACTCCATCAGAGCTGTAGGCTGTAATTCCTGTAATACATGGAAAAGGCCTGTAGATGCATCCTGGGCAGGAAAGAGGGAGATAGACAATTTTAGGAGGGGTGTTCACATACTGCTCTCTCTAGACACATTTACTCTACCCGCCACCCCCTTTCCAAAGTGTTGCTGATTGTTTCCTTGCATGGCGTACAGCAGCCAAGTTGAAAGTCAGTGTACCCAAGGACAAGTCTAGAACCTTCCTAAATATTTCAGCTCAGTCTACTACCCTGATGAGCCTACAAAGTCTAACAGGCAAAAAGAAGTTCAATAATAATTACAAAGTAATGCATGCAAGATATAAAACGATATAGTCAAAACTTTAGCTTTATTAATGGTAAATGAAGACCTACACGCTCCATGGAGGTATCCCCTTTTTCCATCAGTATCCACGACAGAAGCAGCAAAAAAGAAATTCATATGGATTATAAAAGCTACTCTTCAGAGATGAACTTCATTACAAACCCCTTAGTCTTGTATGTTGATTGCTCTAAGTGAAAGTGATCAAGAGATACTCACTGCATGCGCACAAAGGTTTGTTCAAAGTGTGAGTATTTCACCCTTATACACAACAGAAAAACTCTTTTCAGAAGTGCTACTACTCCACAGAAAATCAAAACAAGATAATCTAGGGCCTTGAAAAGATAGCACTCCTAAAGCCATGGATCTTACTAACAAAGAAGAACACTGATTGAGAGCAAAGAAGAGAGCTTAATATGTTTGTTTGAATCCAAACATGTTATGCATTATGTTAAGATATTTTTGAAAGATCAGTTTTCATATGATAAATATTAGATTCAATTATGTTTCCATCAAAATATAATACGTTTGTATAAGAATCCTGGAAAAATCATCCCACTGTATTAATATACATCACTATTAATGCCTGTGTTTCAAAGTTTATTTTAATTATTAAACATACTATTTTTTTTAGTATTATTAAAACACTCTTACCTGTATATCCTGCCCACCAGCCCCAGGAAGCCACCATAGCTAAAAGCCATTTAAATAATACTCCTTCGATATACCAGAACCGCTTACTATCCAACAGTCGAAGAGGCTGCAGTATAATTAAATACAAGATGTAGGATGGAATAGCAACCAAGTTGTTGGCAACCATGAAGCCGAACCTCAGGAGTCCTTTCAGAAATGTATAGCCCACCCTCTGGGCTTGTTCTAAAGTCACAGCCATTCTCTTCACACCAGAGTATGTGGGCTCTTCCTACAGTAAGAAAAGAAAAAGATACAGCAATTACTTACAAAATAAAATGGAAAAAAAAAACCTCTCTACAGAGCCAAAATGCTAGTGAGATACATACAGTATCCCCCTAACAAAGCTGTCAATTTCAGCCCCAATCCATTTTCATAAACATCTGCAGCCCTTAATTACCTCTACAATACCTTAAAATTAGTCAGACTGAAGGATGAAAATGAAGTACATTGAACATTTCCATGTCCCAGAGAAAGAAAGAAAGAAAGAAAGGTTACCACCACCACACACCATCAATGTGCTATTCACATTAAAAAGCTGTGATTTGAGAAATCTCTGGGAGTCTCACAAAAAAACCTACAGGTCTGAACTAAGGTAAGTGGCATATCAATAGACTTGGAAGAATTAGGTTTTATCAGTAGACATTGGTTTCACTGTACACACACAAACCAAGGAACAAATATTTCCACTGATGATAACTGAAATTTACAGATAGGCAAAGTAAGAAAAATGCTACAAGAACTTTTATTAGAGATTGAAGAATATTTACTTTTTGCTTTAATATGTGATGTTGGTAATTTGTGTTTTTATGGTTGTAAAGTTTTAGATACTGAGATTCAGAAAATTATCAGTACATAATTACTGTCTGACCACATAGTTACCATAAAATTTCCCCCATCTGTAAAAATGTAAATGGATATATAAAAATAGGAAAGATGCTTAAAAACAAAGCTGACAAAAATATATATATAAATTAATAAATAATTCTGCCAAGCCTACATATCAAACCGTACATGCAGCAAGTGGTCATGTAGATTACATAAATATACCCTGAAGAATGAGAGGGAGGAGAACACATTCCCTGTGGCTGGGCAGCAAGTGATCACAGACTGAGACCCAAAGAACAGACCGGGGGCGGGATGGGGTGGGTTTCCCTCTCCTCTCTCTTTCACACTCAGCGACTTGCCGTGGCTCACCCCAAAGGGGAGAAAATCAGATGCTTCCAATAGGGTTGTACCGGGGCAAAGGGAAGGGGAAATAATGACACACACTCCTCGGGCTCTCAGCACCGACTAGCCAAGGTCTCCCTCACCCTTCAGGCAGCGAAGCCTGACTGAGGACGAGCGGGGCGAGCTCCGCCGGCTGCGCCAGACCCGCCGAGGGAGAGCCCGGCAGGGGAGGGCACAGGGCGGCCGAGGGGGAAGCGGTGGCAGGGGCCATTCGCCGGGTGACTGACCCCGGCCAGCGGGACTCACCTCCTGCGGCGCAGGGGACCAGAGGAGGCCGCGGCGGGAGGCGGCGGCGCGTGTGGCGGTTGACGGCGGCTGGAGGCGGCGGCGGCGGCGGCTCGGCGGGACGGCGGGCTCATGGACCCGGAGGTGGCTGGCCGGGCCCTGGGTAACGGGCCGGGAGCGCTCCGCGCCGGCCGCTCTACTCCCCGCGCAGCGGCCTGCGGAGAGAGGGGCGGGGTCAGGGTCCGCGCCGGCAGGGACAGGGGCTGGCGGGGCCCCGTCCCGCTTTCCGGCTACAGCTGCCGCGGGTCTCGGGCCTATCACGCCCGCCCGGCACCGCCCCCGCGGGGCTCCCCTCTCCTCCTCCCCGCGCCCTACAGCAGCTCGCCGTGCCCGGGAGAGCCGGCCTGACAACCACAACCGCGGGGCGTCACTGGCCCGGGCGGCATCCTGCCCCGTGCCCAGGGTCAGCCGGACAGCGACGCTCCTCCCTGCACGGGACTCTCCGCGGACAGCCCGCGGGCGCCCCTGCTCGGCCCGAGGGGGGGATCCCGGGGAGCAAGAGGGGGAACCCTGAGCAATGGGGGGACCCTGCCCCCACCCCCGAGAAGGGGATCCCCTGGGAGTATTGGGGGGACCCTGCCCTCACCCCCGAGAAGGGGATCCCCTGGGAGTATTGGGGGGACCCTGCGCAATGGGGGACCCTGCCCCCACCCCCGAGAAGGGGATCCCCTGGGAATATTGGGGGGACCCTGCCCCCACCCCCGAGAAGGGGATCCCCTGGGAGTATTGGGGGGACCCTGCCCTCACCCCCGAGAAGGGGATCGCATGGGAGTATTGGGGGGACCCTGCGCAATGGGGGACCCTGCCCCCACCCCCGAGAAGGGGATCCCCTGGGAGTGTTGGGGGGACCCTGCCCCCACCCCCGAGAAGGGGAGCAAGGGGGGGACCCTGCCGTGTCCCCCAACCCCGGGAAAGACATTCCGGGGGAGAGATGGGGAGGGAGAAATCCCCGCCGCCACATCCCTGAAAAAGGGATCCCGGGGGCGCAATGGGGGGACCTTCCCCCCCTGCCCCGAGAAGCGGCTCCCGGGGAGGAGCGATGGGGGAACCGTGCCCCCCAGCTCTAGGTATTTGTCTCGGGGAGTAGCAGGGGTCCCGGCCCTTCCCGCACAGCCGTGGGGCTGGGTCTCCCTTCCCAGGTAGAGGCCGTGCCCGGCTCCGTACCTCCGCCTAGCTGGCTCTGCCCCCGGGGTAGGCGCTCGGGGGCCCGAGGGATTCATGCCGCCGGCGGCTCGCGCTGCCTAACCACCCACGCAGCCGGGCTGGGTCTCCGCCGTGACTGCTCGCCCCCCGCTCGCTCCCGAGGAAGCGGCGGCTGCAAGAGGCAGGAGCGGGGCTCACACTGCAGCAAGCGCAGCTCCCTCCGGCCGACAGCTCCCTCTAATGAGCGCAGGCTGGCTGCGCCCGGGGCGGGCTGGCCGGCTCCTCCTCTTCCCCGCCGCCGGCCGCCACGCCCAGCCCTTCGGCCTCCCCTTTCCCCATTGCCGCCGGCGCTCGGCTCCCCGGGCCCCCACACGCCGCTTGCTAGGGGCAAGAGCAGCTCCGGAGCTCGTTTCCCCAAACGCTCCCCCCTTGGCACGGGCGAGACAGCCCCACACCGTGGCGTAGCCAGTAGGGACGGGGCTCCACAAGTCAGGTCGAGTGGATATTTGCATATAACAATGGAATTACTCTATTTACATAAGAAATGTATCTCCACTCCCATCCAGACCTTACGCTGAGGGATGATCTGAAAAACTACAAATCGTTAAATTGTCCACATTATAAACAGTGTTAAATGGCCCCATTCTGAGACTTGTGTGTTAGGGTTGGAGCATATTCTTTTTTGCCCTAGATACCAACGAACAGCAGCTTTTCAAAATGAAGGTTGATTCACTTCTAGAAAGTAACAAAACCTAAGCTGAACATTCCTTTACATTTTAGGATTAGGTTTTATTAATAAATCATTACCATTTCTATCTATGGTGCAGTGATAGGAGTATTTTAATTGAAAAATATTTTACAAATATGTATTCAACTAGACATTCCACAGTCTCAGGCCTCTGTTTTGCAAACACAGGAACTTCCACCTGGGTCAGAATGGAAGTCCATCTAATCCCGTATCTTCTCTCAGTGGCCCATACTGGATGCTTCAGCAGAAGGTGTAAGAAGCTTGTCATAGGCAGGTGTGGGATAATATGTCACCCATGGCCGGCTCCATCCTGAACTTTAATAGTTAGAGATTGATTTAAAGTCAGAGACATTAGGTTTTCTATCCCTTACAAGAGTTATTAATAATAATTATGGATAATCAGGAGTCATGTAAATGTCCAATTTTTTTTTTAAATCATGCTACGTTCTTGGGATCAGTCACTTTTAGGCACCATGAATTTCACAGTTCAAATTCCATGTTGTGTGAACAAGTATTTCTTTTTATCAATTTTTAATTTCCTACCTTTTAGTTAAATAGCTCTTTTAAGCAGGGTTGGGTCTGGCTAGTCCCTGGATGGGGGACCTCGTGGGAAGACTAGGTGCTGTAGGTTTAACACCTGGCAGTAGGTATAAAATGCCTCCAACGACAGGTGGTGCGATGCATCGGTTGGAGTATACCCCGGTTGTATCACTGGTCCTATCCGGGCTCCGAATGGAGGCGGATATGCAGACAAAAGCGGACCCTGCCATAGTGTGGGACTAACGCTAAGAAAAACAACAACAGTTAAATAGCTTTTTTGTCAAGTAACACAGGGAGAATAGTAATTCCTAATCTACCCTCTCTGTACCATTCATAATTTATGTAGTCTTATTATGCCACCTTTTATTCACCTCCTTTCTAATGTAAAAATCCCCATTGTATTGAAAAACTTCAATACAGAGCAGCATTTTACACAAACCAATGTCAAAATTAAAATACTATATCCCAAAAGATCGGCGGCTTTGCACTCTGATTATATTGAAAAGAAAGAATGCCCTCTTGGCCCAGCAGTCTTTTTTTAGTAAAAAAATAAACAGGAATTGAAATCAGTGGTGATGGTGTCATAAGTAATACTTCTAGTTCATCAGAAAAAGTGTTTTTCAGAGGGCAAGAAATTAGCGAAGGAGAGTCTGTAAATTTCTGCTGCACATAGTGGTGACCTAAAAACCCAGAAAGTAGTTGATGGGATTGCATTTTCACATAACACAGTGATGAGAAGACATCGCATCATGTGTTAGCACAGATTAAACTTTTCAATGGCTGCATGCAAATATTTTTAACTTGCAGTTTATGACCGTGGTGATGCTACTGCCTAGTTGGGTGTTAAGTGTGTGAATGAAAATTTTGATATAATTGAGGAACAGTTGGTTTTGTTATATATTATACACTTATAGAAAGAGATCTTCTAAAAACATTAAAATGTATTACTGGCACACAAAACCTTAAATTTTAGAGTGAATAAGACTTATCACACCACTTCCGAAAGTTTTATAACCAGTGTCTCAGACTTGTTTGAAGAACATGTATTGCAAGAATATGTAGTGTTGGTGTAGCAATGCTGGTCTCAGTATATTAGAGAGACAAGGTGAGTGAAGTAATCTCTTTTATGGACCAACTTCTGTTAGAAAGGGAGAAAAGGTTTTGATTTTACACAGGGCTCTTCTTCATAGTGACAATTAGTGAAAATGTTAAGCTTGATTGGTCCAAATTAGACACTATTTATAGAGATGGGGCACCTGCCAGGATTGTCCAGAAGAATGTTGTGATGTTTTGCTAGAAAAGTTTTTGGCTTCTGTCTTAGACTGACTGTCCTACACTTTAGGAAGTTATGTGGTTGAGCACTTTGCTGAATGAGCTAATCTCAAGGACCCACTCTAATTGCTCATTTCCTAGACTTCCTGTAGCTCTGAGGCCAATCAGTACCTCCAGAATCCACCCGTACCCACATATTTGTACTCCAGAACAAAAGGGTTAAATCTGGCACATAGATGAAATGTTCTGTAACTTCTGTATACTTCAGAGTGAACTACATGGATCTGAGAGTATAATTCGGCTTGAAACTTATTTAAATAGTGTGCCTAGACAGAGCCATTAAAATTGTAAAGGAAACATTCCCAATGTGAACCAAATGTAAACTCCTAGACAGTTGTCTTTCCCTGACAAAAAACAGAAGAGCCTAAAATAAAACATTTAAACTCTACTATTCATGTCAACAAACATTCATGGAGCATATTGGCAATCTTCATGATTGTATTGAGACTTGCAATATTAGATTTTTTCTTAAATTCCAGTTCCCGGAGGCGAGTGAGCACAAAATAATCTCTGTTTTCTTTTTTATAAACGTTTCTAGCCCCCGGGGTTAAGGCGAAAAGCCTGAGAACATGAGCGGAGTACTCCCTGAAGGCTCAGAAACTAGATGGCAAAAAAGAATTTTTTTTTTTTAATCTCATGATTTGTTAATGCTTGGGGCTGGCCATACTGATGAGGAGACTGTCACTACTGACTATTTTACCCCAAACCATCTACTACTGTTCTTATCCATTGTTAGATGCAGACACCATTGGACAAGGAGTTCTGTGGTAGTTGGTTGGTGTAAAAGATTGCTGGAGTGGAGAATTATATGTTGAAATTCACAGCTCTCCCACCCTTCTCCCCAAAATAAAAAAATCAAGTCACTCCTACTCCTGCCTACAAAGAGAGGGGAAAAGACATGTCCTTCACAATCTCCAACTGCTTTGGGGTTATCAGGTGTCAAAATGTTGTGACCTCTTCTATATAAAAGTATTATATCCTCACAACAAAAATATAGCCTGTAGAAATACAGAGGAAGTATACATTTAATATTAAAAATAGGGAATACAAGGACTGTCGTATTCATATTTAACTCATTAAAAACGTACATGTTTGAATTTACTTGAAACTGCCATCCAAAAGTGCAGAAGAACATACAGAATTTATGTCCATCTTGCTGCAGAGTACAAAAGACCTGGACTATTTAATATAATTGACAATAAGTAAGCTATATGAGCCCATTCCTTCACCCACTGGAAGAAAAGGGAAAGATTTAAATGGGAGCCACATCCTGGAACCTATGTGGTTACTCTTGAATATTATTCAATCCACAAATCTACTGTGGAGATAAGCAGTAAACAATTAAACAATTTATCAAATTCTGTCCTGAGTCACATGCACCTGTACAATTCCTAGGCAATAACTATGTGACAGATTCCAAATTCTTCACCAGAGGATGGATTTGACTACTCTAGCCGACCACATGATAACAATTGGCCTCTCAGTTATCAACAAAACTGTAAAGGATTTTATAGATCACAAAATTCCATGAACTGTACCCAGTAACACATAGGCAGCTAGTATAGCTGTTGAACGGATATCCCCATAAATTACCATCTAACAGTAGATCACTGCGTTCTGTACTCAGTGTAGCTTCTGAGCAGCCTGCAAGCATAGATCCAAGCAGAGAGCATTCCAGACATGCAACTAATCTACAAATCACAAGGGCATATATTGCTATGGTGGAGTCCTGATACAAGGGTAAAGGCCTACCTCGATATAACGGGGAGGAGAGATGTTTTGGGAATTTCAGAAGTGGGTCGGAGGTTTAAAAGGACTCCCAAATTGTGCCTGTCTAGTGCAAAGGTTGGACAAAACCTCTCTCAAACGGCTACAGAAACTACATAATACCTTAAAGATTATCTGCCTGTACTAATGATGTCATCTTCATCTTGTCCAGGCTGAGCTTCAGTCAACTTTTCCAATGCCATTTCAATTAGTCCCAAAGAAAGCACAAATAGTGGGCCCAATGGCTTTCCACTGTGGTCAGCAACTCTGTGAATGCCACATGCCATGTCGTAGCTAGCATGCATGGGGAGATCAATCTCGCACTCCTCTTGCCTTTGTAGTTTAAGGATATAACTCCACCACCATTCATGTGTTCCTCAGAGCAAGCAGCATACTGGTCAACAGTGCGAGATCCATTCCTGCAGACTGATGAGGCAAAGTGCGCAGTACACAAACTGTTGAAAGATGGCACCAAATGCGGACGGAAGCACAGGGATTGCTGGTATGCGCATCAATGCATCACAGGACATTGGGACAGGGACCCAGGATGCCCCGTGACCCCAGCCACCTTCCCACGACTCTTAACAGCAGAAAAGGAAGAGATGTTCTGTGGGACAGTCGCACAGAGTGTACCGCTCCAAATACCGCTGCAAGTGCCGCAGGTGTGAACAGGTATTGCGCAGAGAGCGGACTGTGTGAACACACCAGAGCGGTTTCCCTTCAGCACTCTCTGAGCAGCGCTGTAACCGCCAGTGTAGACATACTCTCGTGCTGGAGCCAGAGCTCTGGGGCCTTCCCCCACTTAGAGTACCAGGGCTCAGGCCAGCCACAGGTGCCTCACTGCTGTGTAAACATACCCTGTATTTAATAAATCAGGTTCCTTATTTTATCCTTTTGTATGCAGAGAGCACTAAATGCAGTTCTCATTCCCTTAATTTGCAACAACAATACTGCTTGAAGAACTAAGCCTTTTCTAATATTTACATATTGGCCTCAGCTTTACTGCTTAATGCAGGTCTGCACAACATGCGGCCGGGGGCCACATGCGGCCCTCATAGGCTCATTGCGTGGCCCGCGGGGGATGAACAGGGGTGGGGCAAGCCAAGTGGGGGAGGGGGGAAGCAGAGGGAGGCGGGGCGAGGGCGGGGCTTTTCGGCCCGCAGCTGGGTTTTTTGCAGTAATACGGCCCTCGCTGCCTTCCGAGTTGTGTAGACCTGGCTTAAGGTAACCAGGAGAGCTAACTCTGTGTCCTCTGACTGGATTCTGAACCTCCAGTGATAGCTTTGTTGACAATCTCTAAATGGAAATCAGTTTTGCCTAAGAAAGAATAAAGGGAATGTGCTGGCCCACAAAAACATTTGAGTGCATGTTAAACTCCATTGATCTTGAGAGTGGCAAAGTCTTACTACATCTCTTGACACGCTTATGTTCTGTCTCCCATCCATCCCTTAAATTGGGGCACCCGCTCACTCTCAGTTCTCCTTTAGCCTCAATATTAATGGCTTCAAAGTATTTTCAGATGCATCATGGAGGCCTGTTCTTCGCATATTATTTTCCTTCTCCCTCTTTTTTTCTAAGAGGAAAATACTTCCAACTTCTGTCAAAGTAGAGAGGGTTTTGGACACAGAGGACCTGATTCTCAGTCAAACTAAGATCACTTAACAAAACTCTGGTACTGTAAAGTCACCATCAAGCAAGATTAAATTATAGTTATGC
Organism: Sternotherus odoratus; assembly: GCA_032164245.1. Lineage (NCBI taxonomy): Eukaryota > Metazoa > Chordata > Testudines > Kinosternidae > Sternotherus > Sternotherus odoratus. The sequence continues at coordinate 136,089,540 of JAVMKO010000003.1, read as the reverse complement.
CCACCATAAGGTCTTTTTACAATGCCATGTCAGTGTAAAGAGGATGTGGCATAAATGAGAATTTGGCCCAAACTTGATGATAACACCATACAGGTTTGGGGCTACGATTTCAGGAACCAGCACTGAGGGTGTATAATAGCCTTTATATACAATGGAGTCCAATTCCATGGGATGACATGCACAGCTCTGGGCAGTGGCTCTTTAGAGTAAAAGACAGTGTCACTGCTACACTGATCCATCCCTTGAAACAGGGTTGCAAGGATGACAAGCCACTCCAGCCCTGTGGCTCATCCACATCCTGACAGTTTTTGATTCATACATTTGCTTTTGTTTTCCATTTTTTCTGGTTGGATGCCCAAAATTCCTGCCATGGTGACAGTTACAAAATCTATTGTTTTGCTGGGCATCTTTGCGGCTTTCATATTTGCTGTAGGCTCAGTTTTCCACTTTTCACTTCCTTTTCTGTACCTGAGCTGAGCAGGTAGGAAATGGTACAATCATGTCAAACTCCACTCACAATCCAAGAACAGCTGCATAAGTGTCAGCATTAACTGCAAAAGCACTTCAGTTGCCAATTAGGGCAGGTCTTCACTAGGACTTAACGTCGACTTTAACGACGTTAAGTCGAAATAAACATGTACCGGTCTTCACAGGCATGCCCTTAAAGTCTATTTAAAGGGTCCTCAAAATCGACTTTATAACTCCTGGCTGACGAGAGAAGTAGCGCTAAAATCGACCTCTCTAGGTCGATTTTCATCTAGTGAAGAGGCATCTGACTATAAGCCTCCGACCAGCCCCGCGGACCCCCCCGCCCGCCCGAGCAGCCCCGCGCCGGCTCCCCCCCCCCCAGGCGGGGGGGGGTCCAGCGCGGGGCTGCTCGGGCTGGCGGGGGGGTTCGCGGGGCTGCTCGGGCGGGCGGGGGGGAGGTCCGCGGGGCTGCTCGGGCGGGCGGGGGGGGTCCGGCACTCCCGGCACTGTGGGCTACCTACCCATAGTGCAATGCGGGCTATGTCGACCCCTGCAAAAGTTTAAGGACAGACAGTGTCGACCTGCCGTCCTGGTGGGGACACACTGATTCGATTTTCTAAAGTAGACTTTAGAAAATCGAATTAAGTGAAATCGACCTACTCCTGTAATGAAGACATACCCTTAGGATCCTTCTTTTATAAAGCACTTTGAGATCCACGTATGAAAACCACTAGATAAGAACTAAGTATCAGTACTATTCAATCAGATAGGTTGCGTATGCTTGTTCAGCTAGTTAAGTGTGTGATGCTTGGTTCAAGGAACTTACAAGCTCCTCTGATAAGAACTAATGTTTGCAAGCTGAACAGCACCATTACAAGGAGTCTACAAGCTTCACAAGACCAATAGCTCCAGATTTTGTTTAATTTTCTCCATCTACCTTAAACAAAACAAAAACCATATGAAATACAGTTCATTGCATTATGCCCATGTAATATTATAGTTGCACAGTAAGATCAGAACTTAAGAACAGGCATAGTGGGTCTGACCATTGGTCCATCTAGCCCAGTATCCTGTCTTCCGATAGTGGCCAATGCCAGAGGCTTCAGTGGGAATGAGCAGAACAGATCATCATCAAGTGATCCATCCCCCGTCATCCACTCCCAGCTTCTGGCAAACACCAAGAACACAGCGTTGCATCCCTGTCCAGCCTGGCTAATAGCCACCGATGGACCCATCCTCCATGAACTTATCTAGTTCTTTTTTGAATCCTGTTATAGTTTTGGTCTTCCCAACATCTCTAGGGAAAAGAGTTCCACACGTTGACTGTGTGTTGTGTGAAGAAATACTTCCTTTTGTTTGTTTTAAACCTGCTGCTTATGAATTTCATTTGGTGACACTTAGGTCTTGTGTTACGAGAAGGTGTAAATAACCCTTCCATATTCACTTTCTCCACACCAGTCCTAGGCAGTGGTCTCAGGAACTTCAGACATGTATTCTTTAAAAAAAAAAAAAAAATCAGAGAAATTTTAGATACAAAGACAATGCTTTCACTGCACTTTATTGTCCAGGCCTGCTACAAACATCAAGTTGTCAAATTCTCATATTGTTGTGATGTCTGTGGAAATATCCCATAAAAGATGATGTCAAGAAAAAGTCAAGAAATCAGAAACCAAAAGTTAATGTTGAACTAGTAGGGTCTTGATTTAACAGATTTTTAAAAAGTAAATTGAAAATGCAAGTGAAGGCTACCACTCCATCCTTCATTCTGAAAGCATTAAAGCAAACTTGCATTTCAATACTCTCGTAAGTCTAAACAGACATAGGGGTTGTCATCCAGGAGCTGAAAACTGAGCCTTATCCTTTTTGCTATGTGCAGATTTTAGCAGGTCCATCCAGGAAGCAGGAATAGATGACCTCCTCCACCCATTCTCTCCTCTGGATTATTTGGGATTCTTGACGCCAAACCGGCAACTCTAAATCTGCAGACCCCATTCATTACCTAAATACCTCCATACAAGTAGCCTCTCCCTGCTAAATGAATATCATAATACCTTTGTCACTGGAATCTAGGGTCTTGGGCTCAGGTTGCCAATTCTCTGTTTTATCATAAGTCACGTGATAGCTGCAGTTTTTCTTAACTCTCCAGCTCCCTGAAATGTGATCGTGAGAATCTGAGCTTTCACTGAAATGGATGTTCCTCTCTGTAATGGTTGCAGAGAAAAAGCTTTAAAATGCAACCCAAGTGCAATAAGAAGGATCAGGCCCACAGTTTGTAAGGTGCTTGGAGATCCTTTCGTCTCCAAGGTCGTCTACTTCTATAAATGTCTAAACAACACTATTCAGCTAATAGCTCTGCTTATCATTGTTAAACTAAGAATCTGTTTGCACATACATAGTAACACAAGTTTTTACTTCTTGTTGCCTTGGCTACTAGTGCTCTGCTAAGATTCAGAATTTAGAAGAGAGTTGCTTTTGAAGCAATAAGAAAAACAAATTAGTGTACCTTGCTGTTTAACATCCAACAATTGCTGCTGAAAATCATTTCATGTTGATCTTTTCAGTCTTCATATAAAGAGACAGGAGATTTTTTGATGGTCTTTAGTTCCCGTCCCTTAAAAATTCATACTAATTCTGAAGAGGGGAGGTAGTGAGACAAGTTAAGGCTGCAGGATGTTGGGTTTTCCCCCTTTTTTTTTTAAATAACCTCAGAACTCCACAACAGACTCAATAGGCCAGAAGGCAGAGTAGCAGGTTATCAGCAGTGGAAAGGTTGACTGAGCAAACAGAGGTATCTCCTCTGAAAAAATCATAACCACACTATTAAAGAAACACTGTCAGCTTAAATTTGCCTCCAATTTTAGGTTTCACCTAAAAACAGGCCTCATTGGAATTATTCAAACGTATGGAACAATCCAGTTTAGTTTGAACAGTTTGTAATATTTCATTCCTAAATTTTAATCAGTCAGAATGGATTTATATAACTGTTCTGTAATACACTGTATGGCGTCTGTAGTTTTGCTTCAGGGAATTCATGCATAACATGGAAGAAATCCAGTCTCTGGGTCCAGGAACAAATCAAATGTGAATTCTTTTATGTTGCCTTAAAGCACAATAATTACAATTCTGGCTGGCTAAAGTAGAGTAAAAGCTGTAGAAGCAAATGAGTCTGCATAAACAGCTCACATACTACTGTCCAATAAAGAGATTCCTCTTTTCAGATTTACTTTACTTGGAAAATTCTACCAAAGAGCAAGCTCACTCATGTTGGGGGGGGGGGCGATATGGGCTGGGGGTGTGGGTTCCAGATGGGGACAGATATGAGGGGTTCAGGGTGAGAGAGGCGGCTCCGGGCTGGGGCAGGAGGTTGGGATATACAAGGGGGTTCTGGGCTGGGGCCAAAGGATTCAGAGTGCAGGAGGGGGTGTGGGCTCCAGCTATGGGTGCAGGCTCTGGGATGAGGGGTTTGGGGTTCAAGAGTGGGTTCGGGGCAGGAAGTTGGAGTGAGGGCTTTGGCTGGGGGTGTGGGCTCTGGGGTGGGGCCAGAAGTGTGGGGTTTGGGGTGCAGGGGGGGACTTAGGGCTGGGGCAGGGGGTTGGAGTGATTGTGGGCTCTTGGAGGGAATTGTGGGTACAGGAGGGAACCCTGGGCTGTGGCAGGAGACTGGGAATGTGGGGTCCCAGCAGCCCTTACCACAGCTCCCAAGAAGCAGCAGTCATGTCTCTGTGGTCCTAAGCACGTGGGCGGCCAGAGAGGTTCTAGCACTGCCACTTGCTTGCAGGTGCCAAACCCTCTTCCTCCCCCCCGGCTCAGATTGGTTGTGGTTCCCAGCCAATGAGAGCTGCTTAGCCAGCAGTCAGGGCAAGAAGCCTCCCTGACTTCCCATGCACCTAGGGGTCGATGGGACCCAGAAGCCACTTCCTGGAGCCACATGGAGCCAGAACAGGCAGGGAACCTGCCTTAGCCCTGGGCCCCCACTGTTCCACCAACCACTTTTAATGGCCTGGCTGGGAATGCCAATCAGTAGGGTTGCCAACTTTCTAATAGCACAAAACCAAACACCCTAGCTCCTTCTCTGAAGCCCCACCCCCTGCACCATCCCTCCTCTGGGGCCCCATCTTCTGCTCACTCCTTTCCCCCTCCCTCCATGGCTTGTTCTCCACCACCCTCGCTCTCTTTGCAGGGTCTTGAGGTGCAGTAGAGGGTGAGGGCAACCTTAGTTATAATTAGTAACAAAGTCAAAACTGGCTGAGCAGGGTGATTGAACCTGGTGATATTCTGAACAAGAAGAGCTCTCAGTCAAGCTTGTGGTTGCTTCTATTGCTTCACACTGACTCAAGACATTCTAGGCTTCACAGTGAGACAGAGTAACATTCCTAAGAAGTCTACATAGACTAGAGACAGACCTAAAGCAAAATGCCTGGGTGGATCAAAACTCCCCTGAATACTCCAGGAATTAGTATGGATTCAGATGTGAACTTTCTGGCTAGCTGTGTCTACCAGTGGGACAAATCAAACCCTCAGGTTTGAATACTACATTGAATGCCAAGAAAATTTGGATCCAGATGAGAAATTTGCAGCTCAGATGCATTTCTAGTTAGAACTTAAGCAGTTTGTTAACTTGCTTTACCTTTTGTAAGATAATTGGGAAGGCAGCACACACATCATATTTGAACATCACTTGCCAGTTGGCCAGGACTAATGGAATGCATAGCTAATAGCATCACCCACCCCTCTCCTCTTCATCTGCTTCTTCATGAAGATTTGAGAATTTTAAGTTACAGGCCTTTGTAACAATCCCATCTGTGGCACTAAGATACACAGATGTCTCATATAGAAAGAGATCCAATTATCCAAAAGCTCCTCTGGTGATTGAGCTGTCAGTCATACGGTCTCCTGTTTTCACTACATATTCTGTAACTGATGAATAGATTTGATAAATTACCTGTTACAGGAACAACTTTGCTGGTAGGAGTTAATGTCATCAAGAAGAGGAAAAAGGCTAAAAATAACAGCCCCTCATTTAGAGAGCTAAAATTTCAAACATTTTGCCTTGGCCAATTCAGCAGACATTTTAGCCCTGTTAAACACATGCAAATTAAATGATGTTTCTTTGTTCTAGGCTACAGTTTACAGAGAAATGTTCTTCGTAAATCTCTTACTAGTAAGCATTGAATTATTTTGATGTTTTACAGTGTTTAATTTCTCATTAAATTACCAATCGCAAGCTTTACTGTAGACTGTTATTAGAGATGGATAAAGAATGTACCACAATGCAACCAGATAGTCAGGTATTAAAATGGTTATGACATTGCAGTGTGAGTTTATGCTGTACAGCATTTCCCAAAACAATAGGTAGAATAATGAAATTATATCAAAAAGCCAGCTTCTCATCTCATTTACATCAGTATTAGCCTATCCCTGAGATCAGAATCGGAATAACTGTTACTTTTTACAAAGTGCATCAGTATAACTTGCCATTTCTAACTTACTGATCCTTTACATGCTATTTTTATACCAGCTTTCATAACCAAATAATTGCTAGCTTGTTTAGTTTAGTCATCTCTTCACAGGCAACTGCAAGTTACAATATGACATTCTGGCTATATACAAGACGCTTCACTTTGCAAGGCTTTCATGAAACCTAGAATACTTGTTTGCATAATAAAGTATGGTATGAGTGAGGAGGTGTTGTGATGTTTCCCTAGAATTAGTCATTTGTAAAACAAATTCACTGCTGCTAGTGAGAGGTGAGGGACTGACTGACTGGAGTACCCTATTTATCCATAGAACAAGCAGAGTGTCGGTAATAGCACTGGGAGATTCTCTTGGGGATAGGGGATGTTGCTAAACAGTTTACATTGGGTTTGCCTGATTTTGGTAGATCTGTTCCTCACACTCCAAATTTGTTTGTTACTGAGTGTATGAATCAATCTCCCCATTGGTAAAATTACTCACTTCACAGGCAGGCTTGTGGGTCTTCATTAAAATCACAGTTTGAGATCCTCAAATGGAAGATACTATGCTATTGTCAAGCATTAATTTTCCTCCAGCCAGTTCACCCATTCTAGGTTCATTTAAAGTCAATATTTAGCCAGTAAGACTACTGTATTTTTCGTCCTATAGGACGCTCCGGCATATAAGACGCCCCCGAGTTTTTAAATAAAAAAGCCGGGGGGGGGGAAAAAAAAAACCCAACCAAAAAACAAAAAAAACCACCACCACACAAAAAGCGCCGCTTTTTTCGCGCCGCTCTCCCGTCCCCGCCGCGCGGCGGGCTGCTGGGAGCGCGCCGCTCTCCCGTCCCCGCCGCGCGGGCGGGCGCTCCCAAGGGCCCCGGGGCCCGAGCTGCTCCCGTTCCCCGCCGGCCCCAACACATGCGGGTGGGCTCGGGGGGGGAGCGCCGCCCCGCCCCGCCCCGCCCGCCGGGCCACCTGCAGCCGCCCCAGCTCCAGCCGATATTCGGCGTATAAGACGCCCCCCCTAATTTTGAAGCTATTTTTGGGGGTTAAAAAGGCGTCTTATACGCCGAAAAATACGGTAATTTATTTTTGGTAACCTCTTATCATCCAATCATAGTTTTATAGCAATTTGCACACATAAAAACACTAAATATTTATTTCTGTTCTTAAGAAATGTGCTCTTCACACTTCACCCCCTAAATAATGGTTAGTTAAAAAATGAGCAGCTTTCACAATACTCAGTCTCTTTCCCCTTCTTTCCCTCCTTGGAATAATATACATAAATAACAAAAATCCTATATTTAGATCAATGCTGTAAAAATAATTTTAAAGGAAAAGATAGAAATTAAGGGCCCAATCCAGCAATCAGATCCACATTTGAAAGGGGAGGATATTTGCACCTGTGCAGAACATAAATGACATTAACAAAACTCTGTGCAAGGACCTGAGGCCTGATCCAAAGTCCATGGACATCAATAGAAAGACTCCCATTGACTTCAGTGGGGTTCTGTTATTAAGAAATGTGCTCTTCACACTTCACCCCCTAAATAAGTTAGCTAAAAAATGGTACGCCCATATCAGATATTTAGGACATGATCCATTTGTAAATGGTTACCAAAACAAAGGTAGCTAACAATCAGCACACGCCTATACCATAAGTTACTTATAAAGTTCTGTAGAACAAGTTGCAGCTCGCTCATCTGTTATAAAAAGAATGTTGCCTGAAAAGCAGAGGTAGTAATGTGTATGTTCCAGCCTCATCCAGGGCTGGCGACAGAAATTTGGGGGCCCCCTACTTTGATAGTTTGGGGCCCCCCCCAGCCCAGCCGGCCCCCCTCCAGCCCAGCCGACAGCGGATGGGGGCCCCCCAGCCCAGCGCCCCCCCCCCCCCCAGCCCAGCCCAGCGCCCCCCCCCCCCCCCCAGCCCAGCCCAGCCCAGCCCAGCCCAGCCGGCGCTCCCCCCCCCCCCCCTGGGGCAGCGAGAGCTGCGTGAGTCGGCCCTCCCCCTCCCCCGGACAGTGCTGCTGCTGCCGGCCGGGCTCACAGCTCCTGCCGGGGCCAGGCTCGTGTGTCCGGGGGAGAGCCGCGCCGCCCCCCCCCCGCCCCTTCCCCGCTCTCCAGGTCCGGCGACAAGGGGGGACACAACGGGTACAGCGGTGTACTGGGGGCCCCCTACAGTCGGGGGGCCCGGTACAGCTGTACCCGTAGTACCCCCCTGTCGCCGGCCCTGGCCTCATCTATGTCCTGTGTGATCCTTCTGTCATCATTTTATGGGTGAAAGATTAGTTTTTGTTTCTTTGCTAATTTTGACATTGCTAAGGTTTGTATTAAAGTAGCCATTGCTAACAGGTATTTCTGGAAAGAGCTGGATTAGATCTTTCTTTGCCACTGGCATTGGTTAATCAGCAATCTTTTTCAGTTACACAAGCCTAGACAGACATTCACAGTAAAGGAAGTTTGCTTCCTTTTGGAGTAAAAGGTCTAGCAATGGGATGGGATCCATAAAACTCTGACTACAAATATGAGCTGCACCTTGATATACATATCATGCCAACTTGCCATGACCAAAACATGCTTACAGTATGCAACCAGCAAAGGTGAAGCTAAAATCAGCTGAAGAGATTTGAGAGAGAGAGAACGAGAGAGAGAGAGAGAGTTGTGAAAGGTGCAGAGTTCTTCACTCTTCCTCTTATGAGCGAGCAGCCTTATCTGACTACAGAATCCAGGGCAATGTAAGTTGTTTTGCCAAGACAGCATTCATCACACTTTGACTTGCCTTGACTCCTCCCACATCTCAGTTCACACTTACCTCTTCTGAGTTTGCAGACCTATCTGTGTTGAAAGTTGGAACAGCAGGCTCCCCAAGGGGACAGACATAGGATTTTGAGGAAAGTTGTGTTGCAATCTGCCTCACTTTGTGAAATGCAAGCCTTAAGCACATGTCCTTAAGCAACAGCTTTTCAGAGTCTGAGCAAAACTAGTTGCAATTGCACATTGCCATGTGGATAGAGCATAGAGATTATATATCAAAACTGCTTTTAAGGTGGTTCAAACTGTCCTTGCTTCTTTCAATTCTGAATGTCTGAACTCACTGCATACAGTATGCTGTAGGATAAGGAAATTGCAAACTGGTCATAAGCAACACTGCCATGTCTATTTATTAATTAACATGTATGTGATAGTCCAACAATTTAAAAAGAAACATCTACAATTCTGTTTATACTATTTCCTATAGTAAAGCATTTAGAAACCACAGTGAGGAGTCCTTGTGGCACCTTAGAGACTAACACATTATTTGGGCATAAGCTTTCGTGGGCTAGAACCCACTTCATCAGATGCATGGAGTGGAAAATACAGGAGCAGGTATAAATACATGAAAAGATGTGACTTGCCTTACTAAGTGTGAGGTCAGTCTAACGAGACAATTCAATTGACAGAACTTTATAATTCCCAGGAGTTTTAGTTCTTTGGGGTTATGTCACAGAATATGCCAAAAAGAACACAACATTTGCAAGAAATGTAAATTACAGGAAGCCTCGATTTTCATGCATGACAGTCATGAATTGACACAAAACTTTTGGACAGCGTATGTGCATTAAAGACATGCTGGAAATTGTCATACCTCAAATATCACAGTTATGTGTCATTGACATTACTAATGTATTAAAACTCCATAAGACTTATCAAAGCTCTCTTACTATTGTTAACAGTGGCTAAAAAAAGAATCCTGATGGCCTGGATGAATCTAGCAGACCACAAGGGACACAATGGCTCAATCTGATCAGAGTAAACCTCATAACAGAGCAAGTCTTAGCAAGAACAAAAAGGCCATTTTGAACGGAAATGGGGAAACAAACAAACAAAAAAGACTTACTTGAAGACAGCTAGGGTGGCACTACTGCTGTTTCTCTCTTCACCGATAAAATAGGCATATTCTTGTCATTTTTTTTTAATAGAAACAAGACTTTCTGTTCATGGAAGAGAAAGAGAATAGGAAAGGGTTTTAAACCAAATTTTCCCATCTATTCATGCTCTTGGAATTCTCAAGTATTACCCTTCGGCCCCTCAGAGGTAGCAGCAACAAGGGCCGGGTTCAGTAACTAGGGATTCCTTTTCAGTAACAATGCAAAAGCAGCTCGAGCCCCCACCCAGTGACCTGGGACAATTACATCCCCCCCCTCACCCGGGTGCCGCTTGCAAGCAGAATCTGAGTGTAGCAAAAGCCTTTTAATAAAGAAGGGAAACAATGCAGCATTATGTTGGGGAAACACCACAAATAGGATTCATAACACAATCCATGAGCAACAGAAAACCCACCCCAAGTAGATTGGGCCTTGTCCTTTCTCTTTGGTTCTGGAGTCCAGCAACCCAAAAGTCACCCCACACACAGTCTCTGTCCTTGGTCAGTGCAGCCCCAGCGTTCAGAAGTTCATCTGCAGAGTTTACCTCCCAGCCTGGGTGGAATGGGGGGAGGTATGGGTTGCACCTCACATGGTCCGCCACTCAAGTCAATAGTTGATTGCCACACCTCTCCGTGGGGTTCTGCTGCAGTCTTCACCACCAGCCATACCTCTCCACTAGCTGCTCACTAATATGTCTTCGGGGCCTCTCCTTAACACAGCTCTCAGTGATTTCAGCTCTTGGTAACTTCAACCCCAGATATATAACAAGACTCAAAATAGAATCAAAATTAGCTCTATCATTACACAGTGGAGAAAAGAGGGATCAAAATAATGTTTAAAGTCCTCGAAAAGTACCCACAGTGCAAGCCCAATTTACTAGGCTTTGGAACCCATATCCCTTGCCTAGTGAGTGCTGCTTAGTTCAGGGCAAGTCCCTTGGTCATAAAATTCCCAGCACAGTTCTATTATCCTTGATTCACATAACCAGGATAACACCACTTTATTACTCCTACCCCAATAACAAAGAAAGACTGGGGATCCCACAGCAGGCAAGGTGACCATTTGGGCAAGCAGTTCCATCATGCTAGGCAGGGTGGGTGTGCCCATGCAAACGAGATCAGCCCCTGAAGTCCTTTTCCACAACTCACCATCAGATGTCAGGGGAGAACTCATTCTGACTCTGCTTACGCACGATTTTGGTTAATAGCAGTGAAAAATGTTAAATCAGAGTGAAACAAAATTTAGGCTAATGCTGACCTACAGAAAACACCATACAAAATGAATTGCCTAGACTTAAGGAATAGTGGTGCATATTAATAATGCTTTCATCCAGTTGCCAGTAATAAAACATGTTCTGGACTGTCCAAAAATCTTTTCAGGAAAGGTACTGACTAAAATTAACAGTATCACTGGACTACGGTTGCCTAGGATCATCTGGGCCAATAAAAAAAACGACAATGGGAGTTTTGCCATTGCCATTGCCACCCCATGTGAATTTTTTGAATTGCAGGAGTTGTAAAAATAAAAATGTTGCCAAATTAGTATTTTATACCATGATTCTGAGGTTACACTGGGAAATTGTTCCAATAGTTAATTGCCACACAGTTAAAATTTACACTTTTGAATCCTGCTAAGATCTTGGCTTCTAATGCTGGGGCAAAAACAAGCATACCAATAGCAACAGCTCTTGGAAAATATTTTCTGCTCTGTGTAGGCAAATCATCAGTTCAGGGCAGAGAGCACTGAAACCCAATATCCTTGATATGTTTAGAAAGGTTTGGCAACACGATTTTAGTGATGATTAAAATACCTGAGTGGCCTAAGAATCAGATTTGGGAATAGCTAAACTCCTTGAATTCACAGTTGACTCAGCTTTTCTTCCATCAAGGACAGATAATTGGTGTACACCCTGTGATTTTGAGATGTAGATATTTTTGATGAGATCTTAAAAGCAGAGGTCCCAATTCTGGGCTGTATCCCAGAGCCAGAAACTTTCCCCTAATTAAGCAATCCCTCCAATGAAAGAGGGATTCCCCAGAGACAGAGATGTCAAAATACCATCACTAGCATAGGGCTGTGACCAGGGGCAGAACACCACAGGTGAATGGCTAGATTGCAGGCAACTCTCTTGGGCACTGCAGCAGCCAGATGCACATGAGAGCAGCTCCTGGTATCAGTCAGGTTTAAAATGCAATTAGTTGATGCAATACTGAATACTATTTGACCCACTCTACACTGACTGGTTGGTTATGGTCCGTGTCATGTCAGCTAACAACTCTTCACAATCACATTCAAACGCAGTACACCTTTCTACTGAAAACAAGACCACCAAGATTAAGTACCCCAAGGCAATACAGATGGGTTAGTGGCACAGCAGGGATCAGAACCAGGTTGATGCTAGCACGATGGTAGGTCTACTGGGGTTCTCAAACATTTTCATATAGCATGGACAACTTAATAGAGAACCTGTCGCAGAGACCATGTCACCTCCCATTTGCAAAAGATCCCTGTGGCAACTTCATCAATTGTTTATACTGAACAACAGTAATACTAGGAAATTAATAATGTTGTTTAGCTGTCTTTAACAATAAATATTGGTCCTTTTACAAAGAAAAAAAAATCACACTTTTGTTCTTCATTTCAACTCTTCTTGTCAGTTCTCTTGCTTTCTCTCCCTCTCCTCCTCTTATTCTTTTACTGGCTGGTCCCTTTTTCCTCCTCTACCCTTGGACATACTACTTGCTATTCTCTTCCCCGGGGATATTGCCCCCCAACAGCAGCCTCCATTCTCCTCTCTCAAGGTCACGCCTCTCCTCTTGTAAAGCAGTGACCCCTGGCAGAGGCAGATAAATTGGCGTCTCCTCATTTCCAGCTGCTTTAAAAGCCCCCAGGCTCTTTGAATTGAAGAAACTGGAGCACCGTGTCCAGCCTTCTTTGAGCATGTCAGCCAGTAAGTGCTCTATGGGCTACAGACCACAGTTGCGGAACTGCTGAACTTGCATACAGAGGTGAAACCCTACTGACAGTCTCTGAAGGTATCTTCAAATGAATGCCCAGAGTTCCTAAAAGCTAGCATTAGTGCAATACAAAGACAGACAAAGAAAGTGCCAATTGGGGGTGCCAGTGAAATCTTAGAGCACCCGTTCTGGTTTTCACACTTTATGGCACCAAAATCTGTGTTTCCTTGTCCCATGATTTTGTGATAAGGCACTGGATTAGGATTCAGGAGATCTAGGTTTGTTTCCAGCTCTGCCACAAAATGCCAGAGTGGCCTTGAGCAAGTGACTTCATTTTGCTGTGCCTCAGGTCTCTATCCACCCATGTTATTTCACAGGGGATGTGCATAAAATCGATTAATGCCCAGATAAGACAGAGACAGAAAAGACAAACATGAGTTTCTATTTTATTGAAAAGTTTAGACATTGTTCTCTCTGCAACATTACTGTTCAGAAAAACCTCAAATTAAATCTGACCTTTTCATTTTATTAAACCTGTTTGTCCCCATTCTTGGGCCTCTTCCTCATACTCAAAAGTTGGCTGGAGAAATGTAGGGATCCTTCCTATCCATGTTTAATTTTAATTGAATGTTTGTGAAGATCCTACAGGCTTCCCACATCAAAGGTCATGCAGGGCATGCAAATTAATAAAGTCATGTTGTATGTTGTCGTCGTGCATTATAAAGGTGAACAGTATGAACTATTACCTGAAGAGTTCTCAGGCTGAAAGCTTTCTGCACAAAGATCTACTAACAACATATATGTAAACTGATCTCAATCTGCCAGCGACTTCATTAAGTAGGAAACAGGAGCCGAGACACATGGGGTCAGATTTTCAATCCATTCCTCAATCTGGCTTAGTTTCATGTATACAGTCATCTGCATGCATTCAGTTCTGTGCAGTCCTATTCCTATGCAAGTGCAAGGACAGGTCAACAGAACTGCAACATAAAATTAGAGATCACAGTTGAACATCTGTCCCCCTTCCCGTGTCTTTTTGGGGGTTGGACTGGTACTAGAGAATTCTGACCGCTGATACCTAAGGTGTAAATAGGACGCTGTGGTCCTTATTCACTTAAAACCATGTTCAAAAACATTTGCCATTTTAGGAAGTCTAACAATATAGATTTAAAAATCCAGACCCTTTGCAATAAAAGTATGTATACTGTTGTCCAGTCTTCACATCCAGATGATATTGCCTCTCATGCTCTGTCTGGTGCCTCTCCATAGTTTGGTTTTCAGCGTAATGCTCTTTCGGGCTCAGTCCTAGGCCTGATGTTCCTTTTCTAATAGTTGAGAATATGTTGTCCATTGGTCAGAGGAAGGAAATCTGAATCACTAACCCTGGTTCCTATTCCTGGCTCTCACTGACTCAGAGGTTAACTTGGCAAGCAAATATTTATTGCGGGTACTAGGACAGCCATCAAGTTGTCCTGAGTCAGTCACTGCCTAGTGTTGGTGTTTCATTAGTCGATAACCAATATTAACATTGGGATAACATATTTAAATGCAATTTTCATTTTGCCTAGTCACCAGCAACCTACTTTGAGTCTTCTTCCCCTTCCCCACAACCCTTTCAAGTCACGGCTGCAACCCAAACCAACCCACTTTAAGCATTGACATTAGGCAAGTGTCTTAACCTGTCTGGTTGGATCCTCAGTTTCCCCAGACATCCCTACATCAGAGCAGTGCTTGCTGGCTGAATAAGGTGGGTCTTTAAAAGTTTCTCAGGTCATTGAGTAAAAGATGCAACACAGTGCAAAATTTTTATTAATCTCCTAATTTTCTTTAACTAATGAGGCAGCCACCCTAAGATAGCCTTCTGTACCCTGTATACTAAAATAATCAGTTATTCTCCCTTAAGATTCTACATTCTTTGCAACACAGTAAGGATTGGGAACACAACATCATAGTTCAACATATCCGATTCTTGTGTCCTGCGTGCCTGGTTTGTAACTAAAGTGCCTTGGAAGCTTTAATATTTCATAGTGGTATAAATGAGTCATGCCTGGTCCCTACATTTAGTATAAATTATGTACATAGTTTTGAATAATGTTATAGTGAAACAGAGAAGTCCAGCTTGGAAATCTATCATGGAGTTTGCCATCAAGGTGCTGACACAAGGGCACACAATTTACATAATTTATTCTCCACCCAGGGAGATTTAACTTTTACTTGGACATTTGATTCCTGTCAAGTTCCTCTGCCTCAGTCTAAGCTACTGGATCATCTGCTAGCCTTAGCTAACAGATCTTTGAACCGCTGCTCTCCACTAGGGCTAGCTCCTTCTCTTCACCTTTAAGGCTTAATATACACTAGGATAATTTCCTATTGCCCATAGCAGGGATATGTAATGGGTACAATTGAACCAGTGCTCAACTTGGTTAAATGGCCATGACAAACTATGTTCTGCATGGTTTCAGAAAACCATGATTAATGTTTTGAGGGTAAAGTGGAAGCAAGCCTGTTAAAGGCCAAAGAAATCTAGGTCACCCTTTGTTCCCTCTAGTCTCAACACCTGTTAGACCAAATTTATGAGACAGGTCATTTTCCTAGCCACAATGACTTCCGCAATGGATTCAACCTGAATTCTTTCCAAAAGGTGGAGACTGAATTCCTCCTTAATGAGCCAATCATTATGACATATTTCTAAAGCTCCAACTGTAGTGTCTGTTCTCCTCAGCCCAGCCAACATATGGATCTCTCACACAAGGCTCTTCACTATAGGCTTCTTGGGATAAAGGTACCACGACTCTTAACTGGAGTGAATGGAAGACTAACATCTCCATCCAGCTTTAATTTGACTCCAATAACATAGTTTCTGGTCTTCTCAAAAGGCCGTGGCCAAGTGGCTGTCTGGTTATATCCATGTCTGGTGGGGTGTCCAGGACTGGAAGGGGTTAAGATGGTCAGGCTGGCCAAGTAACTCCCTAGGCCACACCTGGGAGAGCCAGGGAGCTGGGAACTGATTGATTAGGAACAGGCTCACCTGTGCTGGATCTGGCAGAGCTTATATCAACTCATGTAGCTGGCTATAGACAGGGGTTGCTGCTGGGATAGGGCAGTCACCCCCTTGGAAGAGGGAGGTGGTTTGCAGCTGGTGCGTGTAGAGAAGGGGAAAGTCTGGGAAGAGTAGAAAGCAGTCCAAGGAAGGAGCAATGAGGGCTGAGAGGTTAGAGCCCAGAATTGCTGAGCAGATGGTCCCTGGAATGGAACCCAGAGCAGAGGGGAAGCCCAGGTTCCCCTGCTGGCCATGGGGGAAGTGGCACCATCAGGGCAGCAAGGGAGAAGACTGCTTGGGACTGTTTGTACAGAAGGACTTTGAGTAACCCTAAAAGGGGAAAAAGATGGATGATGACCCAGCCAGAGGGCCAAGTCATTAAGAGGAAGCTGCCGTTCCTGGAGTGAGGCAAGTCTGCAGAGAGGGAGATGGTAGAGGTGCCACCTGAAGATAGCACACCATCTGGCAGAGCTAATCCCCAGGATGGGTATCAAGAGGTGCTACTGCAGTGAGTGGATTCCATCATAATCATAGTGGATACCCACGAAGTCTGTCATGCCAAGACAGTATTCACAGCATTGCTGAATTCTGTGATTTTTGTCACAAATCTTAACATATTTGGCCTTTTACTTAAAGCTACAGCTCCTGGCTTCAAGCAATTCTCATTAAAAAAAAAAAGTTTCTAGCTTTCATGTTTGGAAAGGTAGGTTGGAAATATGAAGATTCAAAGACCAGAAACAAAATACATTTGTATGAAGTTATTTAAAAATCTCACGTTTATGACAATCTAATGCTATCTGAATGCATAAGGTTTGGCAATACTGGGATTTCCTCCTAGACCTGACTTGAATAAGCCCCTAAAAACCACTGGAAGCAATGATGGAAACACAGCAGGAAGTGGCCCTCATAATCCCACAAGCTTTTGATGTCAGCAGAAGCTGTTTAAAGGAACTGTATTCAGCCTTGTTGATGGGGTTAGATGAGAGCTCACATGAATTGGGGAAGGGATATTATACTGTAGCTATAAAGAAATAGTTTAAAGACTAACAATCCTAATCATCAGGTGCTCAGCATTACCATCAGTGGGTGTCAGTTGTAGATAAGGGAAAATGTGAGGGGAGGGCACTAGGATCCAGGAGAGGCAGGAAGTGGGGCACTGCAGGTGGTGGGACAAAGGGAGGGAGATATCATGGGGAGCTCTCACCCACTTAATCTTGTCATCACAGAGAGCAGCTCTATTTATATTACAGGGTTGGTTCCCATTTAATAACACTCCCAAATGGAGGTACCCCCCTCCCTGACTCAATTGTTCATTGGTGAGTTAGTAACTAAGGGCTGGGCTACACTACGGGGGGTGGGGGAGGGATGCTGGGGGATCGACCTAAGATATGCAACTTCTCAATACCTTAGGTTGACTTACCTGGCTGTCCCCAGGGCGACTGTATCTGCTCCCCCGCCAACTCCGCTTACGCCTCCTGCCGAGGTGGAGTACAGGCGTCAATTCAGGAATCGATTCATCACGTCTACATGAGACATGACAAATCTATCCCCGATACATCTAACGCTACCCGTCGATCCAGCGGGTAGTGTAGCCATACCCTAATTGAATGAACTATGTGTGCACAATCACCAACAGAACCACCACAACCATCATTTAACACTCTACTCTCATGAGAACTATGACCAGGCCTAGCTCAGGGCAGGATTATGTAGCCGCCAAAACGTAAAATTTTTTAAGAAACGATTTAACCAAAAATTACAGAAGACACAACCTGTTCTAGAGATCACCTTTAAAGACATAGTACCAACTTTACAGGCCATCTGCCCTCTGCCTCATTTCTCCACTCATTAGATATGTTCTTTCAATAATTAGGCTGATATTTATAATGTCCTGCTATGTCATGTACCACTGTGTGCATCAAGAAAATCCATTTCCTTTTCACCTAAGATCTGTCTACACTACAGGAACAGCAATGATGCCGTAGCTGTGCTGGCATAACCCCCACAGTGTAGAGACATCCTACACCAATAAAAGGGTTTTTTGCTGTCAATGTAGGAACACCACTTCCCAGAACGGTAGTAGTTAAGACTTATCAGCATCTATACTGGGAGTAAGGACAGCATAGCAACAGCAGTTGGGGGGGTGGTGGATTTTTCACACCTCAAGTGATATAGGTGTATTGACTTAAATGTTAAGCCTAGACCAGGTCTCAACATGTTAGCCACTCTCCCTTCCCGTATGAATAAACTACTAGTCAAATTCATAAGGAAAGGGCAGATTTCCTGTTAACAAATTTCCTAATTTCCATTTTTTATTGTTGTTGTGAGGGTTTTTTCCCCTCCCTGGTGATAATAGCTACACCTTAATTAAATAGCCTCTTAGAGTTGGTATGGCAACTTCCACTGTTTCATGTTCTCAGTATGTATATATCTTCTTCCTATATGTTCCATTCTATGCATCCGATGAAGTGGGCTGTAGCCTCACAAAAGTTTATGCTTAAATAAATTTGTTAGTCTCTAAGGTGCCACAAGTACTCCTGCCCTTTTTGCAGATACGGCTGCTAACACGGCTGCTACAAAATAAAATGACAGGTTTCAGAGTAACACTCCTCCCATTTGTGTCTTGTATCCCCCTTATCTTTTCAAAACACTCAGGAATTAATTCCAAAACAGCAATACCCAAAGGTGATGAAGCCCACCCATGCTTGCTTCCAATTGCCTTGAGAGTCCCAAGTCAAGAAGAGGCAAAGTAAGGAGGAAAAGAGGTAACAAACCCCTACACATTATCCAGCTATGCTGAGCAAGTGAATGTTGAAAAACAGGACATTCTATACAGACTAAAAGCAAGGTCAGAGGCTCTAGACAGCTGCTAGAGTGAAGTCCATTTGAACAGACAGATATTGAAATGTAAAAAACAACTGCATTCAAACTCCTATTAGAGATGCCATATTACCAGATTAAAAAAAAAAATTTCAAATGAATGAGGTTCACGTATAGCATCTTGCTGATGGCACCTAAATACCAGTGATGGGTATATTAAATTCACAAATCAATTTCTGCTCCCATGCACAGGAATTAAAGTGGCTGCAAAGTCCAAAGAAGCTTCTCCCCAGCACCCTGACAGGGTTCAACCTGCCTTTGGAGCACTAAGCAGGCATTTCCCAGTAGGGATAGATTAGACATATACCACATGATCTGTTGCATATGCAGGCATTAATGGATTTTAGTCCTTCTGCAGTCTTCAAGGTTTCACATTTCAAAGGAGGAATGAAAACTATTGTGAACAGGTGGTATAATTAGACTTCTACTAGTGCTATTTATGGCGAAATGCTTCAAGAAATCCCTGTTAAAATGACTAACTTGGTCAAAGATCATTCTGATTAGGCACCAGAGCTTTGGCATTTAATAGTCCCCTACTCATAATGTTAAACATTAAACAGATTTACAAATTAACTCTTTTCAAACAAAATTAAAAGTAAATAAAGCCATGCAAAGGCAGATAAAGATGAAACAAAAAAGCCATTTCTATCCTCCTGTTTGAGGAGGCACAACCAATCATGTGTGTTCCCATCACTGAAACATCACTTCCCCTTTAAAAGTAATTTCTCTGTTCTCCAGGTGGCATCTTTTCAGGACAAGTACATACAGAGGGAAGAGAATGAGCAAAGACAGGTCTGTGTGCACATTAAATACAATGTTGTTGGCTGGAATGCTAACAATATTTTTCAGCTTCACAAATACCAAAATTACTACTATAATCATGCAGTATGTTGTCCGGACATTCTTGCCAACAGCTTCACATTCCATGACATCCACGCTGTGTAACAGTTTTGTTTTGTATTGAACTGTTCAGGCGGTTAGCAGGGGGCCTGAGAGCCCAAACACCAGCACGGATGCTCCTCAGGAAATGGCAGCCAAGTGCAGAGCAGAGGTGATAGGCTAGGTTACCAAGAAAGGATCTATCCACAGAACTCTCAGAGTCTCCCCTACTGGCTAATTTCACAGACCGCTGCTGCCACTCGTCTTGGAGAATATACAGCTGGGGGAGCAAATGGTAGACCTACTATAAAAAAATTGAACTCCAGACTTAACTCAAGTTGTACCTATTTACACCAGGACTGAGGCGGTCTACACGACCAAGGGGTGGGATTCCCAGCTTGTGTAGACATGTTTGCAGTGATAGGTGCAGCATGAGTATAAATAGCAGCATAGCCACTGCTACACAGTAGCATGGGCACTGACAGGATGGCTAAGCCATCCTGAATAAACACCCATGGCGTTCAGGGGGATTTGTACTTGGCATGG
Source organism: Sternotherus odoratus (assembly GCA_032164245.1). Taxonomy (NCBI): domain Eukaryota; kingdom Metazoa; phylum Chordata; order Testudines; family Kinosternidae; genus Sternotherus; species Sternotherus odoratus. Next base: position 136,069,409 of record JAVMKO010000003.1, on the reverse strand, counting down.
TTAAACCATGCTACCACGGCTACACTACTATTTACTCTCATGCTAGCGCTCATCAAGGTTAGCATGAATGTGTGTATACAAGATAAGAATCATAGCCTTATAGCTTGTATCACGGACATTAACTAGTCATGTGGATCACACTGAGGCTAAGTGCAACATAATGGCATTAAGAACACAGAAGAGGAAACTGGTGGGACCACCAAAGCCTTTAAATATTTCTAAAAGACATATCTAAGCAAAGTCAGATGCCTGTAGTCTAGCCCCATGAAAATTAATGGCATTTTTGGTGACTAAAAACGTGAGTAGGCTGTTCTTTGTTGCTGCTGTTGTTGCTGCGACGGTGGCTGTCCTTGCTGTTGTTGAAGGCGAACCTGTTGAGAGTAGGGATCCTCAAGAGATTTAACAAAAATGGTGGTTTTGGGCCCAGTCTTCCACACAATACCATTTAAGTCTTTTACAGAGGACTCTACTGTGATGTTATGGGTGCCAAGGATCACCAAGTTCAACAGAAACTGAGTGCTGAAGTAATCGTTATGAGGTTCCACCATCTGCTCCATCTCATTGGTCATATTGTCAATGGGGATCTGGGAATACATGAAGAGCCAGAATGTCATTGCAGACAACCTGTTAAACGGAATGTTCATATCCTGACAAGCTACTGCTCATTCTGTGTAGTATGGTATGGAAAGACAAGCGAGAACAATATATTAACTCTGTTCTCACTTTTCCCAAATCAACTGAGGCTTGATTTTGAGCCAGGCCTCATCCATTCTCTGCTGATGGGTGTAAATTGCATCCGCCAACAGAGGCAAGGTAGCTGACATCAGTTATTTTCAAGCAGCTCTAAATCTTAAATTAGTATCTAAGTAAGATAAACATTACATTCTTACTAGTAGCTTTAGAACTGGTCTACTTTTCAGTTGGCTTTTCATTGAATATTACAAGTTGCCTAGCTTGAACACGTCAGAAGCTTGGATCTTTGATGAACTGTTCACCTGAATTTAACATCATTGTATTTAATGACTATTCATTTAGGGCAGACTGCATTCCTACTGTCAGTTACTATAGGGAGCAGGAAATCCCAATGCTTAATACAAAGGAGTTTCAAATATGTTTCTGTGGCTAACTGGTAGAGAATTAGCTACTCTTGTCTTTCTCCCCGGGTGATCTGGCTGCATTCAGAAGGAAATGAAGTTCCAAGTTATGAAGCAAATTCTCACAACAGTTAGAATGATGAGTTTCTGCTCCAGAGAGCCCCACATATGGGCAGTGTTTATTTGCAGCAGGTGTGGACTGAGGAACTCAAACAGCAATGCATGAGGAAGCTAGCACATTCCTTACTGGCACTATGCCTCGCTCTAACCAAAGCTATAAGTCTTCCTTTCAGGAGCGCTAAAACTAGTATAGAAATACAAACGAGAAACATACATTCACATTTAGTACAACAACTAGTGCGAATGAAGGGGAAACACGATGAAAGGATGTTTGCTACCAACAGAAGTGATGGAAGACTATGTTCTGCTCTTGACGGCTGTAGCGGGGTGACCACCCGCTCCCCCCCTTAAAAAGGGGCTGGGGTAGCCCTGGGAAGGGGCTTGTAGCAGCCCAGGACCGGGGTTGTGGCTGGGAGCCTGCTAGCAGGCTTAACTGGGTAGCAGGCTCAGCTGAGAGGCCACGCCCCAAACACAGGCCTGTATAAAAGCCTGAGAGGCAAGGGCCTGAGAGGACAGACAGTCTCCCTCTGTATTCAGAGAGGAAGACTGGGCCTGGCTGCAGGGAGCCACAAGTAGGGTACCTGGACTGGGACAGGGCGAGGGCCAGGCACCTGGGAGCCAGGGAGCTGAGAAGCTCTAGGGAGAGGGCCCCAGGTTGCCTAGCCTAGCGCAGGCCCATCCCACGGGGTACTGGGGTTGCAAGGGGGCAGCCCTGGGCTGGAGGAGTAGCAGGCCAAACCCTTCTTGCCGGTGATGAGCGGCCATGAGACTGCAGTCGGCCTCAGTGAGCAGAGGCAAGTGGTGACTAGCAGTGGCCAGGTCTGAGGCAAGTTGGGGGATAGTGGGTGGAGGGTTCCCCGGGGAGGGGACCCCTAGACTTGAGGGGTTCTGCAGGGGTGCAGCACCCTCAGGTAGAGGGCACCGGGGTCTGGGAGGGACCCGGGGCCAGTGAGAGGAGGCGAATGTCGGCCGGCAGAAGGCGCTCCAGGGTCGAAGAGCTGATTCCCCAGACAACCAGACGGGGGCGCCACCGGGTCAGTGGACAGACATCGCTACAACGGCCATTCGTCAGTAAAGCCATAGGGCACATTATGGACCATACCTTGTAGTCCTGTCCAGATTTGCTCTGCAGTGTTGACGATACATTTAGACAAACGGACTGAATTTTGCGGAAGAGACCTGGTTTTGAGCCATGCTGAACCACTCCCTCCACCTTTAAGGCCAGCTGTTGATTGTTTTGTACTGCAATAGGCTCTGCAGGGTTCCGTGGAGATGGTGACAGAGCGAGCTGAAACACAGGAAGTGAGGAGTGGAGATTACAGATTGAGAGATTCAAAAATTAGTTCTTCTCTGGAGAAATGTGCAATTCATAGGTAGAAGGGAACAGCTCCCTGTAAACTGGAAGGGGGAAGCGGCAGATGAAAATATAGAACTGGAAAGGGAGAGAGAAAAGTCTCCTAAACCATGAGAATTAATAAAGGGCCGTGGGAACACCAGACATGCTCTTTGCACCTGTAGCATCAGTTACACATCTGTGAAAGGAACTCCTTAAATCCCCTCCAAATACCCATAACTAACGACCAGATTAAAAGTCTGGATCTGTCTTGCTTCTTAGTTTCTAAGAGGTATAACTATCAAGACTGAGTATTCCCCTCCCCTAGTGGACAAGGGTGTCCTCCAAGGCTCCCCTTCTCAATGGCTCTGTGTCATGCCTGGCTGTTCAAGTCCTGCCAGCTGAGGAAGAAGACAACACTGTTCAGTCTAAGGCTGCGAACATCACTTATAAATGAGCAAGGAACGTTGCTGCAGAGTGATAGGAGGTGTTCCCCCAGGAGCTGAGCGTTGCCAGGCCTTCCTTGTCCAAGACTGAGGAAAGTTGGTGAGAGAGTTTATCTTCAAGACTCTACGATTACAAAATTTAATTCTGTTTGCTTGTTAAGAGCCCTTAGGGTTAGGACTCGGATAATCTTATATACACATACTTCCAGTTATTCCAAATAGACCTAGGCTCAACTGCTATTTGCACAACCAAGAGGCCTGAAATATTGTGCCTAAAGCAGGTTGATAACTCAGATGTTGGTTTTATTGCACTATACAAAGGCACTGCAAAATCCTGCCTCCTTCAGGCAACAGATGAAAGTGGCCAAGAGCTACAAAATATCACAGTACTAATTTGACAAAAGCCCACTTATCTCAAAACACATACCATGTCACAGAAAGTCAGAACAACAGTTAGATGGGAAATTACAATGTAAATCCTCCCCCCAACAGTACACAAAGCAAAGAATGTTACAAGAGTCTGGCTACCAGTGTTTCATTTAAATGCGTTACATATGGATGGTGGCTAACATTTTCAAAAGAAAATAAGGGAAGTATTTTTGAAGAGATTTAGGCTGCAAATGCCACACTTTTAAAGATATTTGGGCAAAGAAATACCTTTAAAAACCTGCCCCTTCCACACTAAGTTTCACTGAGACTTAGACACCTAAGTGACTAAATTACTCTTGAAAAGTAGGACTTGGACTTGCTCCTAAGACACTTGCATTCTTTTGAAAATTTTGTCTCAAGTCTTATTAACTTGCCATTATTAGCTACTGTATATAACCATCAAATGTTATACAATAATATAAAAAACTATATGGAAAACACTTACTGATCCTGTTTGATAACTAAGTATTAAACCAAAACTCAGCCAGTTATATTCCTCCTCCCACAATACCATACATTTCATTCTTTTAAACTGAAATTGGTTAAGTCATAATGAAAAACAGCATCAGAATTCAGTAATTTCTAGCGTTTTATTTATGTGACAAATTGCCTGAAAGAATGTTTTGGTGTTTTTTAAAGCGGTTTTTAGAAAGCCCCCTCAAATTACCCAAATTTGCTTCCAGTTTGAGACATTACATTTTGGTTGGGAACTACTCTAGACAGGCAGCTTCCTTAGAGCTATCTCTTTTTCTTTTTTTAGAATGATTATATTCCCCATAAGATTCTTTTGCATGAACTGTAATCTAAATCCAATCTGTCCATGGCTTACCTTAATACTTGTAGATTGCAATTTCTGAAAAAAATACCTTTGAAATGAAAGGGGAACTTTCAGCAAGGCGATGACTGCATTGCACAGGCAAGCTGTGTGCTGTAAACAGAGACAAGGCAAATGAGATGAAATTCTTTTAACAGCAATATGAAAAAACATGTACTTCAAGCACAAATACTGCAGTCATTTCATAAGGCCTTGTCTACACTGCCACTTTACAGTGTGGCAACTTTCTCGCTCGGGGTGTGAAACACCCCCCTCCATCCCCAGAACACTGGAAGTTTCAGCACTGGAAAATGACAGTGTAGACAGTGCACTACCAGTGGTGGAGCTACTCCCCTCGTGGAAGTGGGTTTTTTACAGTGCTGGGAGAGCTCTTTAATGTTGCTAGTGAAGACATACCCAAAGAGACCAATAAATGCACCATCAAGGTTGCAGAATAGCAAATATTTACTAGCACAGATGGAAAGAGACCACTAGGTCATCAGGACTCTCTTCTGGAAGGGCAGAACACAGAATGTCCTAATCTGACAAAGCAATGAGATAGCCAAGACGACCCTACAAGGAATACATGCAGCATTATTTCAGCTATAATGTAAGAGTGCAGAGGTCAGTGGAGTTGCACCCATTTACATGGCTGAATTTAGCACATTGATGTGGCTTAAAAACTATTCCCCCGTCTCACTCATGTAAATCAGGAGTAATGCCACTGGAATAAATTAATTACACTGGTCTAAATCTGGCATGATAGGAAAATCAAGGAAACAGTTCTGTTTGCTTTTATATATTATACGCAGACTAAAATAGATGGAAAACAGAATAGGGATTCCATGATGAGAGACTTAGTAAAATACCCAAGAGAGTCTTTCAAAGTTCAAAAGCTTTCAAAGTTTACATTGGCTGTGTTTTATAGTTTACTTTAGAATAAGGGGGTGATGTCAGTTTAAATAGTACGTAGAAGTAGATGCAAAATACCTTGCATGAAACATGGTTTCTTATCATTTGCATTTCTGCTTTACCACAGCCAGTAACATTAACAGAAACAAGTAGTACTAGTACGGTCAGCAGTGAAGAAAACAGCCGTAATGTTAGATCAGTTCTGTATTTGTGTCTAGTACAATCTGCATTGTGTTCTCCGATGACCTGCACTGATAAGAGAAACACTACACTTGGAAAGCATGATGCTGAAATGCCTCTGGCCTGACGAATGAAGCAAAACTGGAAGGCTGTGACACATGGACTCTGCAGCATTTCACATACTCCAGACAAGATTGCTGCATGACAGCGACTACAGACTAGTAACAAAGGATATGACAAAACTAACAAAAGCCAGAATATGTAATGTTAACGTTCCTTTTTTCACTTCTACTGTAATGTCCTCCCCACTCCCACCCCAGTCAGTAACATCATATCAGTCTCTCTATTTCTTGAATTTTGTCCATTCTGATCAGACCATTAATGTTAAGATGGAACTACTCCGATGGAAGACAAGACTGTGGAACATAAAAAATGCTATTAGTCAGTATGTGAGGTATCTCCAACATTGCTTTATTCTTTGGGCTAATTTTATTTAATTTAATAGCTCCAAGTACATCATCATTATTACTGATACTCCCTATTCATTGGAGAACACACACTAATTGTAGATTATGCTAATGAAGGGCTGAATCAATGTATTCTTTAGCATGTATCATTCAATACCAAGGAAACAAGTTGCAGAATATTTTAGAAACCTCCCTTTAGCTGCTACTTGCCAAGTAAGACACGGGAGCATATTTCCTGTTCAGCGATTCCACTTCCTCCAACACATGATTAAATACAGACATCATTCTTCTTTCATATTCACTCTCAACATGTGCTGCTCCACTTGAGGTGTACTCCTGGAAACTAGAAAATAAGCTATTTTAATAGTGCCAGATATACTCCATCCATCCTAGTAATCTAATCCCATCCTAAAACAAGTCCCGGTAAGAATGTTGTTTATTCCAGCTTTAAGTATCTTCAGTAAGAAAGATTTCATTTCTTTCAAACAGTTTGTTCTGTTTCCTGGCTATTCTGATACTGTAATTATAATCTCTCTCTCCTATTTAAACCCAAGTTTTCCTTCTCGTAGTTCCATAACTTTTTGTCTTGCCCTCTTTATATAATTTTGCACAGACAATTGGCTCTAGGAAATGATACAACGACCTAACATCTCTAATTCCACTAGCTTTTCTTCACAAGTTTTATTTCTTAAACCGTGCATTAATTTTTTTGCTTTTCCCTAATACTCTCTATTTTGTCAAGGTCTTGCAGTGACCAGAATCAAAGGAGGTTTCTTTAGCTGAGGCCCTACCACTGCAGACTAGTACAGGATAATTACCTTGCTTTTTATCCCTGACCCCCAAGCAATAATCCTGTTAAAAGCCACTCAGGACTTGGCACAATCCTGTGCTCAAATGCACATACACAACTTCACCGACAGCAATGGGAGTTACTTAGATGTACATGCACAATTAGGTCCATAATTTCCTTTTTGCAACATGGTCATATCACTAAATTTCATTCACTATAACCCTGTACCAGAATGGTCTGCCCTCTTAAGGGTGGCTGTGCCTTCAGGTCAGCCCAACCTGTCACATGGCTTGGCCCGTCAAGGTTTGAAAGGTCCAGAGTGAGTGTATAAAAAGGACCTAGATGCTATTGATAGAGAGGAAACTGTCCTGGCATTAAATGGTGATTGGGAGAAAAATTCCATCACTGCTTCTTTAAGGGCCAGGAGCCTTGTAGAAGCTCCCACATCCTACCATACCAACTATTTGTGAACCCTTGCTGTTAAATATTTTAAAGTTTGTTTAGCATAGCTTCCCTGCCATCCTCCAAGTCATTAATGGAAATAATGGTTAGGACTGATTCCCCTATGAAACCTACTTCAAAACTCCTAAATTGAGTAGTCATTGTTACAGAGCTAAACTTTTTTATCCGATTAAACAGAATATATTTACACCATCTGCATTTATCACGTGGAGCGTTTCAAAGGATCTGATTTAGGACTCATTAACTTCAAAGGAAATTTGATTGGGCCCAAATGAAGGTTTTTTTTGGTGCTAATCAGTCTTATGGGGTGAAAAAATTATGCCTCGTGTCATTCCACTGAAGTTAATGGATTTACACCAGAGAAAATGTAACCTATTAAGTATATATCCTAAGGTCTCCAGAGCAATGAGAGAGAAAGTGCACGTAAGGAGGGAGCAACAGCAGATGATAAAAGCCCAAAAGAAATCACTGGTATGAATGAAATAATGAGCTAAAAGCAACAGAACAAGCAGCAGCAGAAGTTAATTCTATGATTTTGACCCAAAAATATCTATACCTAAAACCAGCTCAATTCTACTTAATTACAATATATTTTACATAAAAATGAAATTAATTTGGAGTAAAACCAACACCACCAATAAAGGACAATTTGAATGGAGGCTACGAGGATATCGTCAATTTAAACTTAGCAAGATTAGAGCTTTGCAGCAGTTTTACGTACAGAAATGTGCCCAGTGTAGAATCAATGGCATATTTATTTATGTTCTGGATTTTCCCCTTGTTAATAGGGTCTCTTAGATAGAAAACTAAGTTAGGGAGATAGGATTGAAGAGAGTAGAAGCATTACCATCAGACTTACCTTGCAGATTCTGGATCCAAAATGAGGGCTTCAATTGCATGTGAAATCAATAGGCAGCTCTGCTGTTGTCTGACATTACAGTAAAGGTTTATAGACATCCTATCTCAACAAAATAATATTCCCTACTGGCATTTTTCATTATGATAACGAAAGGAACATAATGAGGTAACTACTATAAGTATCTGCACCTGCTACAGGGCAAGAACCAAAGACTCCTAGTTTTCCCAAGATTAATACACAAGTTTTGATGGGTATGAAGTGAAGCAATTCCAAACAACAAAAGAACATGGAGGGAAGGTGACATTACTTTTTTGAATAGGTCTTTTTTGAATAGTCTAGGAGATCCGCTTGTCGCCCACTTCAAAAATAGGCAGGAGAGTCCCTTGTGGCTTCACCAGTGTCCTTTTATTCAAGTGCAAACCCCCACCACCTATTTACAGCCATATACAAGTTAGCTCTGGTTTAGCTCAGCCCCAGCCCTCAGCTGGGCTGGCCTCAGGAACGGTTAGCTCTAACAGGCACCTAGCCTCAGCTACCTTCTTCCCAGCTCTACTTCCTTCCCTGCACCTTCTCTCTCTGTCTCCTTCTCTCTCCTCCTCCACACTGGGCTGCCTCCCTGCCAGGCTTTTATATCCCCTGGGGAGGCTACCAGGTGCAACTCATTTGGCCCTAATTAGCCCAGGGCTGCACTCTGCTAGGTAATCAGCTTCCCTAGCTTAGGGAAGCTGCTAGCAGAGGCTTTTGCTCTCTTAAAGGGGCAGCGGGGCTGGCTCAGTCACTCCTGGCCAGCACCCTGCCACAATAGGTTTCAAAATACCAACATTGAGATGTTTAAAGGAGTTATTAGCAGCTTCAGAATTACACTTCATAAGCTAAGATTGTTGAGCCTTACATCACCCTTACAAGCAACCTCAAATAAAAATAAGTAAATTCTGAGTTCTGAACAGTAGGATACAATTCTACATTCCTTAACGTTGCCGAGTCTGCATCGAAAGATGACTGATACAGATCCCCATATCGTGTAGCCAGGTTACGGAATTCTTCCATAGAGAGTTTCATCTACAGCAAAGAAACAATGTTGCTGATCAATAGAAATAAAAATACCACAGCTAAGCTCTACAACAGTGGTTCTCAACCTCTCTCTTTCTGAGGCTTCCCTCCCCCCAACGTTATAAAAATTCCACAAACCAATTGTGTCATAACTTTTTTTCTGCATATTCAGCAGATTAAAAGCCAGGGCTGGTGTTAGGGGGAAGGAAGGAGGGCAACTGCCCAGGGTCCCATACTACAGGGGACCCCCCATGAACCTAAGTTGCTTGGGCTTTCAGTCTTGGGCTCCAGCGAGTCTAACAATGGCCCTGCTCTCTGGTTTATTTGGGCGGGCCCCCTGGAATCTGCTCATGGTCACCCAGGGGGCCCTGAAACTCTGTTCTACAACACTGAATTGAGCAAGGCCATAAATATTTTGGCAATGTACCTCTAGTGCCTTCTATCTTACATTTCTGAAACTTGCCGAAGAGAGTAAGCTAGATGTTAGATATTACAAAATAAATCACTCTTTGACTAAGCTGTTATTTCTAAACCTTTTAACAAAATGCTAATACAGGAACGCCTCACTTAAAGTCGTCTCGGTTAACGTTGTTTCGTTGCTGATCAATTAGGGAACGTTCATGTTCCCAGTTATGCAATGTTCCCTTCTAACGATGTTTGGCAGCCGCTTGCTTTGTTCACTGCTTGCAGGAAGAGCCCGGTGCAGCTAGCTGGTGGGGGCTTGGAACCAGGGTGGACTGGCAGCCCCAGCCCCTCCCCTAAGTTCCCCGTGCAGCAGCTGCCAAGCAGGCTATCAATTGCTGGTGGTTCAGCTGTCCCTCCCCCCACTGCCATCTGCTGCTCCTGCCCCATGCCTTGAAGCTGCTCCCCGAGACTCCTGCTTGATGTGTGAGAGGAGGGGAGAAAAAAGGGCACTAATGTCAGGGTGTCCCCCTTCCCCATGCTCCTGCACCCCACTTACCCCATCCTCCATAAACCTCTGGTTTCTGCAAACTGATCTAATAAGCAAGGCAGTGTACTTAAGAGTCTGCATACTTAAAGGGGAATCTCTCTCACTCTCACAGGGTGTGTCTGTCTCACCTCCCTCCTTTCCTGCTGTAGAGTGTGAGAGTTAACCCTTAAGAGCTCAGTCAATTGTTAGTTCATTTAGCAGTAAGGCATTCCCTAGGAAATATCCCACCCTATGACTCCTCCACCTCAACCAAGCTTCATCATCACCACTATGTACCAGTATTAAATTGCTTGTTTAAAAACAGTGTGTGTGTGTGTGTGTGTGTGTGTACACCTTTTGTCTGGTGAAAAAAAATTCCCTGGAACCTAACCCCTCTAATGTAAATTAATTCTTATGGGGAAATTGGATTCGCTTAACATAGTTTTGCTTAAAGTTGCATTTTTCAGGAACATAACTACAATGTTAAGTGAGGAGTTCCTGTATACCATTCAATAACTGTTGTCACACACACTTTACATGAAGTACTATTGCACCTCTCTGATGAGTCTAACTGATAACTCACCTATCTTTTTGTATGTCTGTTATTGTCTACTCTAGAGCTCCTCCTATATGTAGACTAAGTGCCTCAGGATAATACCTCCAAAATATTCTGTACCCTTATAAAACAGGAGTGCATTGAATGGGTAATTCAATACCTAACTATCCCATGATTATATATGGGGATACACCAGAATGAGGCCTTGCACAGAAACATGGTCATTTGTGGGCACTGCAGTTGAAAAACAAGGCCCACTATGTAATGACAAGCTCAGTAATACTTTCCCTTTCATTTCTTCAATCAGAGAGCTAAATTTTCTCATTTCAATAGGTAGACCAAGTTCCTTCTGCACAAGACAGAAACAATGAACATGCCTGGGTAGAGATGCGCCCACATCTCTGGAGGTCATTTCCTGATGTCATTGCAATTGTTGTGGCAATGGCAGGTGGGGGACTAGTTTTTAGGCTGTTACAGGTGCAGATGAGTTGAGAGAAAGCCTGCAGAAGGTCAATCCTGAGCTTGACAAACCCACATTGAAAGCTCAGAGGGTTAAGTGGTGTGCTGGCAGCCTGAAAAACAAATATAACCAGGAGGTTGATAGTCTAGGTCAAAAACATACATGACATCTATAAGAACCGTGCACTATCACTGAATATTTTTCATCAGACGAAGGGAAGTATTTGCTTTGATGCTAAGATTATTTTTTAAAACTCAGAATAAAATTACACAAATTAACTGATTTGTGGTTAAAAAGGCATAATAGCTAAAAAGACCGGATATAAGTTTTAATGTTGGATGTAAGTACTTAGGAATTTAAGTTCAGACTCCACAAGAGTTAAATTGCTAAAATAGAACATTACAGGTTTCACTCCCCGCACCCCCAGTTGGCGACCCTGATGGGATGGGGGGGGGGGGGGGGGCAAAAGGCCAACCATGTTAAAGTGCCATGGCAGCGCTCTAGCATCGTTGCCTGTTATGGCCTCCACTCCGTTCCTCCTGTTGGTGGCTCTACTGGCAGAGTCGCTGATGGGGGAGGGGCAAGGAACAACATTAAAGTGTAGGAGGGTCCTTTGCCGCGGCAACGCTTTAACTTCGGCTGTGTATGGGCCAGTACTGGTTTCTTGCTGGTATGCCGTACTGGCCCACTTTCACCCCTAGCTGCAGGAGACCCAGGGTCAGAGAGGACTAGGGAAGGAGTTCTCCACACCAGCAAGAAAAAAATGTCTAGTAGCTACCATTACCTGCAATGAGAGGAAAGAGCAAAAATCCTGAAGAGGGAATTAGGAGGAAGGACATATCTAAAAGCAAGCGGCTTGGATCAGATAGTGCAGATGGGTGTTGAAAGGAGTTGATAAGTGCACTTGTTTGAGGGTTCCAGGCTGGCACTTTAATTGAGAGTGGGAGTATGCAAGGAACTGCTGAGCCCTGTGAGAATCCTAATCAAAAATGGGAAGACCCACTGTTGACATATGCTTTGTTGATCTATGCTATTTTAGTAAACTAAATCCCAGAAGGAGTATCTGACTTGTACAAACATTTGGGACAGTTCAGACAACTTGAGTGGGATAACTACAGCAGCAAGGTCTGATGTTGGATGAAGCAAGACCCTGTTTCTTAGGCCCCGAATGGAGGTGTGACACTGCATCCTACAATTCTTTATGGAAATATGCTTAAGAATGTAAATATGACAACTGGAATGTGTTTTTTGGACATATGCCATGTAACATATCTCTGCAAAGGTTATAAGCTACTGAATATATTCATCCCATTTGCATGCATCATTTTTGTATTAGAAGTTCTGAATATTGGCTGTGTACTTGTTTGAGGTTAAGTAGTCCCAGTAAAGCATTTGGTCAGCTTCTTGAGAAAGTAATGTGAAAATTAAGTGCCCAATCAAGAAACACTTAACTGACAATGGCTCTTGGAAGACTCCAATCCACATAAGTCTTCCTGGAGACATTCAAGATAGCATGTGGGCAATGACTGCTGCCTGTAAAAACTGAGTCATGCATGGACGTGTGACTTGCCCATGTGACTCCAAAACTCCATCTTGGAACTGGATTTTGCATAGGAGAGAGGAGGGGGTCTCTAACCACAAGACAAAGTCTATTTAAGCCCCTGGGAAACCCCTCAATTTTGTCTTCAGCTGGCTCAAGAGATAGCTCCACCCACAAAGGATACCTGAAAAACTGAAACAAAGGACAGTAACCATGGGGCCATGATTGTTGGACCCAGACTAGAAGGAGGCTAGTCTGTAAAAGAAGCTTAAAGAACATCTCTGAGGGTGAGATTTCATCTGCAATAGCTTGCTTACTGTATTAGGCATAGACTTCAGTTTTATTTTATTTTTCTTGGTAATTCTCTTTGTTCTGTTATTACCTGGAACCACTTAAATCCTACTTTTTATATTTAATAAAATCACTTTTTACTTATTAAGACAGACTACATATTAAAACCCGAGGGGGGGGGAAGAGACAAACAGCTGTGCATCCTTATCAGTGTTATAGAGGGCAAACAATTTATGAGTTTATTCCATATAAGCTTTATACAGGATAAAACTGATTTATTTGGGCTTGGTCCCCATTAGGAGTTGGGTACCTGAGTGTTGGAGACAGCAACACTTCTTAAGCTGTTTTCAGTTAAGCCTGCAGCTTTTGAGGGACATAGTTCAGACCTGGGTCTGGGTTTGTAGCAGGCAAACTTGTCCGGCTCAAACCAGGCAGGGCACTGAAGTCCCAAGCTAGTAGGGCAAACAGACTCAAAGGTAGTCAAAGCACATCAGGTGGAAGTCCCAAAGGGGGTTTCTGTGATCCAAGCGGTCACATGAGGATCTAAAGTTTATCTTCTGTTCTTGAAGGTATGCCATCTTATTCCTCCCCAATTTTAAAAAGGAGAGTTTGTGCTAGTCAAAGGTGCCTCTTTAGCCTCTTCATTTATCCTCAGAACAGCTATAGCACAATTTGCACACACTTGCTCACCAGTGTTTCTTACCTATCATCAACTAGTAGAAACTGCCTCTGACAGGGAGTGAGTAAGTTCAGTCTCCAAGTATTGGCCTCTCCGCTAGCAAGAGCGCCAAATGCGATGCTATTGTAACATCACATTTGTTTGCTAGGAAGTGGACTGCCACCTACCAAATTCATGCATGATGGGCCACTGAATAGTGCACAGATTACAGTGGATTTTCAGTAATTACTGGGATACAGTTGAATCAGTGACCCTGAGACAAGAGGTTCTAGCACACTACCTATGTAAAACATAGTTATCCAGCCCCGCTCATGGTCCTTTTTGTTTTCCTTCCTCCAGATGCGTAAGAGACAGTTCTGGGGGGTGAATTGTTCAGAGTTCTCTTTTAACGGCTGTTTCTGAAAATCTGATTCTGTGGAAGGAAGCTCATATACTCTAAAGGTATTAGAGCAGGGGTCAGCAACCTTTCAGAAGTGGTGTGCCAAGTCTTCATTTAGTCACTTTAATTTAAGGTTTCATGCACCAGTAATACATTTTAACATTTTTAGAAGGTCTCTAAGTCTATAATATAGAACTAAACTATTGCTGTGTGTAAAGTAAATAAGGTTTTAAAATGTTTAAGAAGCTTCATTTAAAATTAAATTAAAACGCAGAGGCAGCGCCAGACTCGCCCCCCCCCCCCCCCCCGGTGGCCAGGACCCAGGCAGTATATCACTGAAAATCAGTTCGCATGCCGCCTTTGGCACACATGCCAAAGGTTGCCTACCCTGTATTAGAGTCTCAAGACTACATTGCGGTGATCATGACAAAGCAGCATGCATGATGTGAGCTCCGAGTAATAATAGCTTAAATCGCTTAGTCCGTTTTGTATTTTGTCTCTCCCCACTGGTAATACTTTTACTGGGCAGCTTCATGTACAACAGATAGATGCTCTGTGTCAGAGAACAGGCCCTGTCCCAATGGGTCTTTCTTACTATGTGAACAAGTAGGACAGTCTATCACAGATGGAGATTGGAAGAGTGAAGTTGTTTATGCAGAAGTGTTAGGGTAGATAGGAAAGTAAGCTTCAAACTCAGGTGTAGGAAGGAGGGATATGTATATGGTCAGAAGGAATCATGCAGCTGTAGCAATAGGGGGGTAGCAGGCGGTGCACTGACTTGATACACTGTGCGGGCTGAACAGCTGGAGCAAGTTACCATACATGCTGCGTTTCAGCTGGAATGAGGTGATTAGAGACAGGATGTCAGTCAGCTTGCTCCAGTTGTTCCCTTGCTACCAAGGCAGCCAAGAGCTATAAATAAGCAGTGCTCCATTGGCTGAACTGATGCCATACTGTTTGCACAGGGCCTCAGTGGAGGAAATGGTTGGCAGATTGTGATGTCAAATGTGGAAATTTTAAATTTCCCTGTCAAGCTAGAGAACCACCTCCCTCTCCTCACACATCTGGGATGTGCTGCTGATCCATAATGTGAGCAGGGACACGTGCACCAGGAGCTGCTTACATGACTGCTAGAACAGGGATATACAGTGACTGCAATGATGGGTCACAAGCTACCTTTAGCAGTAATGACTGGCATGCTGACAGTCACACAAGGACAGTGAAAGGAGCATGAAGTTGGGAGTATTAAAAATAATATTTGGTTCTTACAGTACTTTGCATCTATCTGAAAGCACTCCATAACAATGAGCAGCAGAGTGCACACAAATGGGTTAAGCAATTTGTCCAGATCACACTAAGTTAGTGACATAGTCAGCAATAAAAGCAGCTCTCCGGACTCCCAGCTCTTTGCTTAATCTTCTGGACCACAGCAGCCCACAAGGTGAAAGAGCAAAGACTTCCTTACTGACTGCAGCCTACACAGAGTGCAAAGAGTGGAAACAGCATAGGATAGTAACCCCACCAATTTAACAGAACCTCAGAATCTGGAAAATGACTATGAAAAAATTAATTGTATTTCTTATATTGACCTGTTTTAAATGTTACACTTTTGCTTGTAGGGACTGTTAAAATGGCGCATTAAAAAAAAATGTAATTTTTTAACAAAGAACAGTATGCCTCCTTGAAATTTTAAAACTAAAACTCCTCATTCATTTGACCAATAAATTAAACACACACAAATTTAAAGGGAAGGGAGAGTGCTGTATTCATGAAGGACACAGGCATTGTTTAGGTCCTTTCTGCTGATTTATCTGCAGCAGTTAATTAATATAAACACTACTGCCAGAGCTGTGCTGACGCTGAGAATGCTAATGCACAAACAAGTAAATAGGAGCCCTGTTAGTTTCAGCTCCATTCAAAACGCACAACCACACCCATCTCTGACTAATGGGAAGGACAAACTATGTAAAGAAGAATGTTCAAACTTCACCAAAAGCTATGATAAAACTAAAGTGACTTGATAGTGGGCAGTTAAGGTTTATATAAACAAACATTTTTTCAGCTGCATCAATGCTTGGCTATTTACAACTCACTATTTTCATTGTGTTAAACAGTTAAGTAATTTCCTGCTATATATAAACTGGGCACCATCTTAATCTTGCTTGCCTTTAATAGTCAACTGGACAGGCTTATTTAATCCCTCCCCATAGCTATTTCAAACCAATGGCCATTATGCCATATACCATGATCATTTTTAGATTACGGTAACATCTAAAGGCCCAAACAAAAGTCAGGGCCCTGTTACCAAGGTCTTGTACAAACCTGCCGAAGAAAGGTTATAATCTAAATGAAGACAACCGAGGATGGAAGAAAGGAAATATTATCCTGAGTTTATAGTTGGGGAATTCCAGCAGTGGTTAAGTGACTTGTTCAAGGTCATGCACAGACAGTCAGTGACAGAGCTGAACTGAACTCAGTTTTTCTGCCTTAACAGACTACTGCTTCTCTCAACCAGCAGTTAGTTACAACTGACTTTTCCCTATATGCCATTCCAAAATAATAGTTCCTGCAGGCTTCACTAAGAACAATTTCTCCAAGCCTTTGAAAAATCTTGTTAACAAAAAACAAACCCAGGACAATTGCTGCAACCTACCGACTCACCATTGCTAGAGTAGAGGATGTATACTAACCGTTAGTGATGCTATCCCTTTGTGATAAGATTTTAAAGATTCAGCAATGCAAGAGAGTGCTGAACTATAATCTTCCTCTTGAAGCCCCGTCAGGCACTGCTCTGCATGGGAAAATTCCTTCAAACTGTTCAGCCAAAAGTAGAAGTGTTCTGAAGCCACTTGAGTGAGCAGGCTTTGATAAAGCTCTCTGGCCATGTCATGATTACCCTAAGAAGGGCAACAAGTTTAAAAAAAATTAAAAAAAATGAGAGGATCTTGCACTTAAGTGCAACAAATTTATTTGCACTTATAGTAACAAACAAAAAACAAAAACAAACCAAACCCCCAAGCCCTCAGAAACTACTCTTTAAAAATAGAGAAAGACATCTTCAACATTTGATCAAGTCAACCCTGCTGAGATGTAACAGTTAGTTACTTATGTCTGGCATATCATCAGACCATGCCTTTCTTCAGGCTGCAGTACTCACTGGTCACTACATGCTTTCAGACACCCATGACAGCGAGAGATGGGATGACAGCTTCCAATGCTGAGGGTTACGGTATAACTCTCCTGTTTCACAAACCTGAACCAGTGTTGCAGTGAAATAAAAAGGGGGAAATTCTATTTTCCTTCCCCCACTTTCTTCCTCCCTCTGAGTACTTAACTCTCCACTCCCAAGTTAAAGTGTGACTGACTATACTTTCTACTGAGGAAGTCTCTTTCTAGAAACTTTCACATACCATTCTGGAGGCTTGCCTGGCTATCCTGTATGCTGTCCATCCATTGGATACATTCTCAAGCTGTTGTTTGATAACATTTTTAACTTCAGAAGATAAAGCTTTTTGACTTGCAACAAATATCACTGTGGCAAGGGATACCTAATGGAAAGCAACCGTTAACATGGAAGAAACATTTCCATTTGTATGTTTTTAGAAATCATCAGAAGTGGTGACTGTGTCAAATAAGTTTTTATACAATCTTGGACTTTCTTAAAAAAACCACACACGACAAAATTTGCTTCTGAACTGGAGAACTTCTGGAGAGTCAAATCTGCATTCAGGATTTCAAACAAACAGGCAATAAAAGAGCTTTTTCATCACTGAAGTTTGACAAATTTACACTTTCAATTAGAATGTTAAAGTAGAAATACATCCAAGCTAACAGTCATAGTAAAGCACTAAAAATATTATTACATGAAATGAAAAAGAAGAGTAACAGATTTTCTTGAAGACTAAGGCCCAGATTTTCACATATAGTTAGGCACTGCGGTACTCAATATTGTGTCTAACTGATTTAGCAGCCTAAATCTCAATTTCAAAAGGGATTTAGGCACTTAGGAACCTAAATCCCATTACTGTTAATGGGTTTTAGATGACGCTACCCTGAGTGCAGCCTTTCAAATCCAGACTTAAGATCACATTTCCAATTAAAATCCCCTCAACAGGTTTGTCTCTCTTAGAACCCTCTAAACCATACCATACATGTTTGAAGGCCCACATATAGTTGGGTATCTACTTCTGAACTGCCATCTTTCTTGTCTAGAAGTACTTCTGCAAAAGACCCAGGGTATGGCTACACTTGCAGCTGTAGAGCGTTTTGGGTTAACCCAGCCTTTGGAGAGTGCACTAGGGAAAGCGCCGCACGCAGCCTGTCCACATTGACAGCTGCAAGCATACTGGCGTGTCCACATCTGCAGCACTTGTAGCTGCATTGGGAGCGGTGCATTATGGGCAGCTATCCTAGTGTTCAAGTGGCTGCAACATGTTTTTCAAATGTGGGGGTCGGGGGGTGGAGTGTGACAAGGAGTGTGTTGTGTGTGTGTGTGGGGGGGGGGGGGGAGAGAGTGGATTTTTGGGGTGCTGAGAGTGTCAGCATGCTATCTTGTAAGTTCAGACCCTCCTGCCCCCCACACCTCTCACTCACAGCAAACATTTACTATTTGCTCTGTCTCAGAGGAGATACGCAGATAAGCAGACGTCTGTCAAACAGAGCTTTTGAAAAGGAACTTCTGCATTCCTGCAGCAGATTTCACAACGAGAAAAGACCAGTTGTCTTAAGGAGATTATGGGACATTTCCGGACGTCAATCAGAGTGCAGTAACATAACTTCTCATTCACAATGACACTGAAGTGTCTCAGTCAATATGCAACAGACGTTAATCCTTTCGCAGAGGTGGAGTCCCAGGAGCGCTCCAGACAAGGAGTCAGAGTGCTCTGCATGCCTTGCCAGTGTGGACAGGAAGTAAGGTAGAGCGCTCTAGGCAGTTTTGTTGTTATAATGTGCAAGTGTAGCCAAGCCCCCAGTATGTCCCTAAGAGTTCCAGCTGTGCATTGTTATGATCTGGTTTGCCTATGTAACTAGTGCCATCTACTGGACAGAATACAGATCAGACTGAATCAAACACTTTAGTTCCCTTTTCTAGCTAAGTGAACAGAGGTCTGTGGCTTTGATGCTGCATATTGAGAGTACTATTATTTCCCATTCTGAAAGTATATAGTTAACAGTGAACTGATATATTCCTGCTGAGGCAACAGATTCACATTTTCTGTCACCGATGTAACAATTACCTAAACCACTTCATGAAATATCCATTAGTTTCCATTGTAATTCCATGTGGACTTTGTTCCATCAAGGACAGTTCTCCTGAAGAGCAGTTTCTTACCAAAAGTTCCTGTTGTTTATCTGTAGCAGATCGTCCAATCACTTTATAGAGGTCCATTAGGTCTCCCAGCATGCCATCACCTAAAACAGGCAGTTGCATCGCAATTGCTGCTAAACAGTGGCACATAAGAATTCTAGCAGCATCTTGAGCACTGTGCAACTGTGTCAGCAAGGACTCAACCACTGATTGGCTCAGATGGGGACGACACTTGGCCAGCTTCACCATACAAGTTAGTGCAATCTGCAATGCGCAAACATCAGTGTTCCAACATCAAGCACAGTCCAACATTAAATTCACTTAAAAATATAAAGAAACTATCACAATATTCAGACTATAATTAAATTACAGAGCTAATGGAAAACACAGCTTATTTATAAACCTGTACTAGAGGAGTCCTCTGCCAAACCACCACATCTCTGTTCAGAAGAGTACACAGTTTAAAAGCACACACACGTACAAGAGACTGCAGTGTAATATTTTCTTTTCTTATGGGTTTAGTCAAAGTAATATTATGAAATTATTTGCTTGGTAATAGTTTGTTAGAGAGGACCAAACAGTAACTTCACAAAAGTGTGGTGGTCACTTATGTTAGTTTCTGTTTTTCCACCAGCCAAACCAGGTACCATCTGAGGGCTTGGCTACACAGATTTTATAGCGCTCTAACTTGCTGGCTCAGGGGGATAAAGTCTGAGCACTTCAAAGTGCTAGTGTGAACAGGCTCTGAGCGCTGGGAGTCGTGCTCCCAGCTGAGGCTCCCAGCGCTTGGAGCTAATCCCCTTGTGGAGGTGGATTACCAAGAGTGCTGGGAGAGCTCTCTCCCAGGGCTTGGACGCGACCACACTCAAACTTCAAAGCACTGCTGCAAGAGTGTTCCTGCAGCAGCGCTTTGAAATTTCAAGTGTAGCCAAGCCCTGAGATCCCCGAATCCCTTTTCCTCCCCTCCCCTACAAGTCCCTGCTTTACAACAATTGGTGCTCTAACTGAAAAGAGCAGGACTTAACTCTCTAAGGCCAGCAATTCTACTTCTGAATCGACAGGAGTTGCTGCCTTAAGAGGCATGGCTTCTCCACTCCTCTGGCTGGCTTCATTGTGCTCCTTACCCCTTTACCATCTTGGGAGCAAAGCACAGAGGAACTTTGATCTTCCTGGCAGCACACTATGCTCCCTCTAGAACACCTGCCACACTAAAATTTTTCTAGTGTGCAAGATGTAATAGAATTGATAGTTGAATTATAAGGTTTACTTGGTCCTGCTCAGCATTGCGGGCTGGACTTGATAACTTCTCACAGCTCTACATTTCCAGCTCTACATTTCAATTATTTAAAAAAAAACAGATATAATGACTCTTTTCACCTTTAAGGTTGCTTGAGCACCTGGACTGCTATCTTGGCTACAAAGAACTAAAAGAGACTCAAGGCCAAAGACAGCATCTTGCTCCAAAGCCAGAAGATCTAGGAGAGAGGAACAGAGTAAAGCATTCAGTTCTGTTCTAGTTATTTTTGAACATGATTGTGAATCTAGTGCTCACGACTGTCAGGGTTCAACAGCAGGATAATGCAAACATTCTGCATGCTTCTGCCACAGCACCTCAGTTCTGATCAGCAACAAGTCTGCTTTTACAAGTCTCAAGACACTATTTAGTAAAAGCGATAGTTTTATGATTTGCACAAGCCTGGAGCAGCGTAAAATTGGTTATAAATCCGCATTCTCCATGGTCCACAAATCTGAGGAGGAACAATTCCAAAGAAAGCCAAGAGACTCGGGGACAGGGCAAGCCTCCCTGCAATAAGAGAAAGTGCACAAAAACCTAATCATGACCAAAATTGTTCCACTACCCACTTTGTGAGTTACCTTTTTCTTGGCAAGAAGCAGATATATTAGTCAGAACTCTCACACCATGAGCAGCAATGCCACAGTTATTATGGTAACAGCATTCCTGTGCCAACTTTACTAAGTCAAACGATCTTGCTGTTGTAGCGGTTGTTCCTAAATAAGGAGGCAAAAGGAGAACAGTGTAGCAACGTAATCCATAATTATGTCATGAGATCTTTTCCATAGTTTTAAGTTTAATTCTGCTTGGCTGTCTCGCTAGTTAAATTTCCCATTCCCTCATCCCATCCTTAAATATATCCTCTCCCACACATGGAATTCTCTCTCCCCATCAGTGTGCATGCACATATACTACACAAGCTGGACGTCTCTGATAGGCAGTCTTCAGGCTTAAGGGCTAATATTTGTGAATGGAACTTTCCAATGGGACACAGCATTTGCAAGAAAGTCATGAATATCAGACTTAGCCATGGGATCATTATTACACATAAATAAGCTATGATTGTGTCACATAAATTTTTAATAAATTTCACAGCAGAGGTGCAAACCCCCCCCCCCCCCCATAAATTATAAATAGGGGAAAGTGGGAAGCCTGGAGCAAAGAGTGAGCCCACCCCACATTCACCGTGCAATAGTGCTCCTGTCCCACAGGGCTAAGCCTGGCTTCCTGGTCACAACACTGCTCAGGCTTAGTACATCCACCCCGTGTCTCCATCTATAGAGGGGTGGGGGTGTCAAACCTGAGTGGTGCTGCAACCACGTGGGACAGATCACACTACCTGGAGCAGGGAGCCAGCCCCTACCCCAAGGAACAGGAGTCACCGGTGCGGGATCATGGACTTCAAATTCACAATTTCAAGAACACTGATATTTGCACCAGATTCAAACCTTCATTAGGTCACAAGTGATGGATATATATTTTTAAATATATTGGTTATTTTTCTCTGCCTTCATGCCTATGCAGTTGGATTCCCAGCAACTAAGGCAGTATGGTCTCAACTATAAGGAATTAAAAAACAAAAAACACAAAAACAATACCACCCACGAGCATTTTAAGAGATCCCAGAAACATTTCCCAAGTTATTCAGTATAATATACAACACATCCAGAACACACAGTTGTGTCAAAGTAAGGTTTTATTGGCACTCGTCTGCATCATCCCCACATAACTGTCCAGTGGCTTTGCCTCTCCTGGATAATACAACTGTCCCAGCCTCATGCCAATAAAGTCTAAATTACATCACTTCATATATTCATTCTCTCTAAAGCATTTTGCAAATCTGTGGATTTTTTCATCCTATGATCTCAAAGCACCCTATAAACAGGATTTAAGCCTCACAATACCGAAAGGCTAAGTAAATATTAATAGCGCCACTTTACTAAAGGAGACACAGGAGTAAGTGGCTTACCCAAAGTCCCACAGCAAATTGAAGCCAGAGCCTGGCATAGAATGTCTGAGATCTGCTCTAATATACTACACTCCATCCCGATTATAATTTTTATATTATATATAAAAACTTGCTTGCACAGATTTTAATGGGGGTAGATTAAAGTTCATGGTTTAGGAAGTGCTTCAGGATCCTTCAGGGGAATGTTATGTAAGGTATGAACAACAATATTAAAGTGACTAAAGATCACTTACCAAACCCCTACCAAAAAAAGGTAAAATTTGGCTCATCTAATCTACTCTTTTTACCTGGAGTTATGCTGAAGTACTGTTTGATGGCAATAGTTCCTGACAGCGTGGAAAGGACAGATAGCATGCCTAGTTTCAAGCTGTCATAAGGAGTTTGAAGAGCACATTCACAGAGTGCCTAAAAAACAGAGAAGAATATGGAGAGGGAAAAAAAATCCTTCAAGCTCACCCTTTTCATAAATATTTGCTCCCCCCCCACACACTTTGTAGTTACAGTTTTACTTGTATTAAAATGTATAGAAAAAAAAATCACTATCAATGCCAAATTCAGATCTTGCAAATATATATCCTCACTTACCGCTGTCCTAAAGCAATTTCAATAGACTGGGTACAAGTCTTGTCCTAAAAGTGACACTGGCCTTCACAAATTATCATACAATCAATAAAATAGATTATGTTTGTTAAATGATCACTAACTTTTCACCTGATATTTCTCAATAATAAAACCTCTGTAGAATTTGAAGACAAAAGTTAATCACCATTCCATAGATGGTGCATATAGTATTCAACTTATTACAATCCGTGAAGGTCCTTGTTTCAAGGCGAACTGTCTGTAAACAAGTTTCAAGTGTCACCTCCTGCAACACCACTTACAGAAAAGTGTCTAACAGAAGAGAAAAATTATTCAGTGGAAAAGAAAGAATAAAGATTCTAAGCTTGTTGATGATAAACATTGTGAATTTTCTTAGTTATTATCTATTTCTGTTATGGTAGCTTCTGGAGGTCCCAATCCCATTAGTTTTAGCACTCCTTGCCCTGATGAGTTAGCAGTCCTACCACAGGCCTGTCTGTGATCTTTTAGGGCTATCAATTAATTGCAATTAACTCAAGCAATTAACTCGATTAAAAATGAACCACAGTTTTTATTGCACCATTAAACACTAATAGAATACCAATTGAAATTATATTAGTTTTGGATGAGTATTACCTCAGTAGTTGTATGAGGTGAATTGAAAAATACAATATTTTTATCTTTTTTACAGTGCAAATATTTGTGAACAGAAATAATATAAAGTGAGCACTGTACACTTTGTATTCTGTGTTGTAACCGAAAACAATATATTTGAAAAATGTAGAAAACTTAAAAAAATACAATACATTTAAATTCGTATTCCATCAGTGTTAAACAGTGTGCTTAAAACTGCAATTAATCACAATTTTTTAATTGTTTGACAGCCCTAACTAATTTTAAGATGCCAGTGCTGGTGTTTAAAACTGTATATGGAGATAAATCTAGCTATAGTCAAGACCTCCTCTTCAGACTGTCTCTTCACATGTCTAAGTACCCACTCCTGCCAGGCGGGCTGAGAAAAAACTATGCAATGTCCATCTCATGAAGTTTTCCCATCAACTCCCACCTGCATTGGTAGTACAGTCTTTTCTGTGCTGGCTTGTAAAATATTATAATTTATGCTTTTTTTTAAAAAATTTTTTTTTAAATGTAGTGGCCCAACTATTTGAACTGAGTATGGGAGGGTAACTCAAATTATGTATTTACACAGCCAATGCACAAACCACTTTTTTAAAATTAAGCTACTCTGTCAAGTGGCTGTTAATTTTAATCACCTTCAGCTGTCCACTAAGAAAAACTTGAAATGCAGTAGGCGTGTTTACAATAAGAAATTACTTGTCAGTCTGGCAAGAAAACCAGACTCATTAATCTGAGGTAGCAGAACCTCCACTCAGCTATCTAACTCATTAATGAGCCCAATATGAAAGTGCTTAGTGTTGCTGAGAGAAGCTTGATGTGAGTTGGTCTTGAAAGCCTGTCAAAGCAAGAATTGCTTAAAAAGAGCACTTCTGCTGCTTTCAACTCTAACATTTCTTCTTAAAATGGACATGCTTAGTTTTCCATGATTAACGGTGACATCTCATCTACACTTCTATACTCATTTATAAAAGACTGCATTTAGTTGAAAAAATTTACAATAAAAATGTTTCTTAAAGATTGCAAACCTGAATGTTTTCTCTGCTCCATGTATGTGGGGTTTTGCTTGCCAATACCTTTAGATCTTGGATAGCAAGTCTTTTCACAGCTTTCCTAGGGTCATTTTTCAAGTATTGCAGCAAAAGCTGAATCTGCAACAATAAACAATGCTTAAAATATTAAGTAGGATTCTGTAATTAAATTAGTTAAAAAACCCACAAACGTAAGTTACGAAAGGGAAAAAAAAAAGGCTCACAAGAGAACTGTATGCACATGTGTATTTAAAGTGTTCAGGACCGTTCAGAGCTCAGACAGTGATGCTGCTAAACACCCAAAGGCTGGGAGAGCAATTTCATATTGGCATAAAACAGAGCACACCAGGTATCCTATAGTGTTTCAGGTTGCCTATATCTAATACTATCAACAGTGGCGTCTGACCCGGAGAGTTGTTCTGTTAGGCTAAAGACTGCCAGTGGTAGATCTTGTGGTCTAATATGGCTACAAGCGAGTAAGAGTGGGTCAACAGATTTTCATTTTTTTTTTTTTAAAATAAGAATGAGTTAACAATACCACATTTCATTTATGTATGGATTTACTGTGTGCTCATTGCTTGTCCAGGCCCACAGAGTTACAAATACATAAGAGGAAAATGTTCTGCCTTTAAACTGAGAGTGTCACTACAGTTCCATGTCTTGACTGATATGTAATTTACATCAGTGGGTTCAAATACTATTGAGACTCTTTATATAGAAAGATTTTAAATGTATGTTCATTTTTCTAGTCACCAGATAAGAGGCTGGATTTGGGGGAAGGAGAGGATCCCAACTAATCAGAGAAGGAGATAGGGTGAGAAGCAGGAACTGGTGTAGGCCTGCCGACAAGGAGAGAAGCAGAGCATCAGATATTGCCCCTTTTAAGGAGGAGCTTTTGGGAGGAGAGCACGGGAAGGGGGGGAGGGGGTAGAGGAAGTTTCTATGATACTTCTCACCTGCAACAGGCATAACAGGACAGAACACAGCCTATGATCTAACTATTTTTGCCATCAGAAAGGAACTGAGCTATTTAAGCTGTTTTTCACTTTCAATTAAGGGATTACCTTTAGAGCAATTAAGTGTTACCTGTTTGGGTATGTCCACCAAAGAGGAAGCAGCAAGCAAGGTAAAGGTGTGGAGAGTAACAATGACCATCTTGGTGGAAGGATAGGATGTTACCAGCTGTTGAAGAAGCTGACGGGAGCTAGAAGCCAGGCTGGCATCATGGTGCATGTGCTGTAGTATGGGGATCAACTTCAGCTTCAAGTCCACTGGTGTGGCTAAGCCTAGTGCATAGAAAGAGGTATTCAGGTGCTGGAGCAGATCTCAATGAACCCTAACTTTCATATACCACATTTATATGACACTGGTGACTGAAACAAAAGCAAAGAAAGTCAAAGGCCAGTAGTGGGAAGCAGAAGCTAGAAGTGCTGAAGGAAGGACTCAGTTCCTGAAACAGCAGGTCTCTCATTGCTAAACAGACTCCAGCAGCCCATTAAAGAGCAGTACTGTCAGCCTCTAAGGAGACTGGGACCCAGCCTTCCTCAATCAGAATGGCTTTAAGAATGAATGCGTAAAGTGGCTGGGATGTGGCTCAATTATATTAATAGTCATCCTTAGTCAGCCTTCTCAGAGAATAGAGGCAGAGAGAGAAATAGAGATTTTAAGTCGACATAAAAACCCACATTACATAGAATTTGGATCTGCTATAACACACACGGGTTCAGTTTACCATCAAATACATTAGAACACGCATGGGTTTACCATCAAATACATTAGAACACGCATGGACATTTACATTTTTAAAGACATTCAAGCTGTAGTCCAGAGCCCTGCTCTGCATCGTTAGCTCACTTAACTTTCCCCCCGCGTCCCCTTTCCGCAGAGAGAAAAGTCTGGCAGTCCCCAGGGTGGGTATGTCCGCTGAAAAGGCACCACAAAAACTGGAATCTGCCGATGGCAGCAGCATTTCGGCGGTACCAAAATAGCCCACCCAGGAGTTTGGCGGTCTCGGCGGTGGCGCAGGGGGCTCACGCACCCCCGGGGGTGGGCTCGCGCACCCCAGTTTGAAGACCACTGCTTAGGCAACTGGAATGTTTCAGAGAAGCATAGGGATGAGGAAGCAATGGACTCTGGTAGCATTTAAACATTACCAAAATAAATATTAAAACCTTTTCATTTTCTTCCCAGTATTCAATACACCTACATACCCTGAATCATTTCACTGATTTTGTTACATATTCCTCCAGCAAAATCCCTGTGAAGAGAAAAGACAACTGAATTGCAAATTGTGACTTATGGTTTAATAATGATCCAAGAAATTAAGAGGGACTATAAAAATGAGGATTATGCTATGAACGTCAAGATTTAAGAGTAATTTTCCAGACCCAGAAAGTCACATTTTTGTTTGCTTGACTGAAATTTGCTGCTACTAGCTGCTACAGAATAATACTATATTTAGCCGCTTGTTGCATAGTTAGTTTCCATCAATCTATACTTTCAAATAGACACTATAGATCTATCAAGTCTATTACTTAGCCTAACTATGGAATTGAGACTTTTGCCCAGCTTTATCTGCACCAGTGCAAGTAGGAACATTTGCTCCAATGCGAACATCCTTTTAAAAATTACTATATTATGTGTTAAACAACGTAATTTGCTACAAGTGCTTTTGTAATATTCTTGAGAAAGACTGATCTAACCAAAAGCCTTCCCTCTACCCTTGCTATGCTATTTGAACAGCAGCAAGAAGTTTTATTTGACCCAGTCTTTTAAAAACTAGGTTAGTGGGGTTGATCACTGAACCTGCAGGATAAAGGAGCTTTAGGCACATGTTCTATTAAAGTGAGCTAAGAGGACTGTGATTTTTACTAAACTCTCCATAAACCCAAGGGATAGTTCTTTCAAACCTTTGTTTAGGACAGTTTATTGTCGTCGTCCGCCCCCCCCCCCCCCCGAGAAATTAGAGAGTCTGCAGTACAGAGTCAAGGGAAGTGGAAATTGACTTAGATAATGTAATGTTACAGAATATTTTCTTCTTAAAATTGCATAAGAAGGTTTTGGGGATTCTTTTAATAAACCCCCACAACCCATACAGTTCATCACTAGTAACCAAAGGAACTATATAAAATGGCAGTTTGATCTGGAAAAATATTGACACCCATCTTAAATGGGGTCCACTGAATTTTTTTCATTTAAAAATACAATTGTAATGGCCAGATTCACTCACTTTCCTGACATTCTAACATTTTAAGAATAGGTTGTAGGAAATTTAGAGCAACACCACCAACTTGAAATAGACAAATAATTTTTTTTAAAAGGTGAAAGTGGTTTCAGACACTATCTCTGCCATGGAGTCCCCCGGCCAATTTTTACCATTTTATAATCTCATTTTCTTTTCTGGGGGGTTAGGGATTTTTTAAATCATCTTTACCTCAGTGAAAACTCACAAAAACACGGGTAACTGACTATAAAGGAGAAATGAAGCAAAATACTGTCTAAAGTACAAAGTAAAAAAATTGAAAAAAAATTCCCCTTGAGCCCCTTCTAATTACAGAAATTTTAGTGATTACATTTAAATAGTAAAGAAAAAAATTAGACAAGAGTGATTTTTTTAAGTTGACACGTTCATTTAAAGTTTTCTTTCCTCTTATATTTCTTTAAAAGCTTGAGGAAAAGTTAAGCAAATTTCAATGAGATTCAAATTCCCTTGCTGGGTGTGGTTTTAAATATGATTCCTGCAACATTCATGCTATACATTATAAATGGTACAGATTTCTTTTGTACCTCCCCATATATGGCATGGTAAGTACTGCAGAAGGTGATCCCAGATTTACTGAAGGACAGTGAAGAATCCTACTGTATTAATAGCACTTCTACTCCTTAAAATACAAACAATAAGAGCACAGAAAAATTTACAACGTACTTTGACTGTGCAGAAAAGTTAGCAGCAGCAAATATAGCAGCTTCAACCTCAACATTATCGTGGGAATCCAGGCTCTGGCGAATACTATGATGTGCATTCTTCCTTTCTGGGATTATGGATGCCATGCTCCCCAACATCCTACACAAATAAATTACAGCTACATCAGAAAGCAGCTAATTCAGTATGTAGGGAAATGTAAACCAGAGTGAAAATCAACTATGAAGACTGGAATTAGATCTGCAGTAAATTCCTTTAAGAGAGCTCAGACATACATAATATATGGTCAAAAGCTTCCGACCTAGCCACAAAACTCTGCCTTCCTTCTCCTCACAACTACTTACTGAGGACAAAACTAACCACCTGTAAATTTTTTAATTACTGAACCAGCAAGCAATTATAATTAATTTATCAAGATGTGATCATGACCTTGTGCTGACCCAAGACATCACCTGAGAAGCCTATATCAATAGGGCTTAATTAAAGTTTTGTACAAGCAGTAATGGGACCTGGAATGGGAACTGGAAATTCATGCACAGTTTGTGATCTCTATATATCAAATGCAAGTGTGTTTACATAACATACACGTTTTATACACTCCAGGAGGCAGAAAACAAATTAAGGTTCTTGTACATGCAACCCACCAATACTGCATATAAGAGATGCAGTTTTGCTCTCTGATACATCTACAAAACTCTGACCATGTCAAATGGATATCTAGTATTCCCCTTATTCTGGTCACAAATGTGTTACCTTATTCCCTTTAAAACAGCTGTCTTGTACTTTCCTTTGGATAAGAGGAAACGGCCTGCTTTTTCATTCTTAATATTGCAGAATTAATTCCAGTTTTTAAAGACGCCAGAGAACTGAACCTTTACTTTTCTAACTAAACAGGTGTCACAAAGTTTTAAATTAGAAAGACATACCTGAGTGTGATTGCTCGAGCAACTGGATCATTGCTATGAATTACAGAGAAAACTCTTTTCACAAACTCATCCACATTCAGGATCTTCTCTAAGTGCTTTTCACTCTGCTGAGTAACTTTCAGGACACACAGCCTCAAGAAGTTGTTTCTATTGGAAGATGTGCACATTATATATACACACACATACACACACTTCCGTGTAATGGAAATTCACAAACAAAAACTGATTTAAATTAATAAATTAAACAGACCACTACGAAACACCCTATTTTACATTTGTTTTGTATGAGGATTAATGTATGCTTCGGGCTCTATCCTTTTCCTACAGAAGTTAATGGTAGTATAGATGCCAAATATATTGGGAGTAGTAGTACTGCAATGAGGTCTGAGTGGACGCAGGTGTCAGTGGGACTTATGTTTACCACATACAAGCACACTTAAGGGCTGGATCCCGCAGCTGTTCCATACCCAGAACACACCCACTAACCTTGTCACAAGTACAGGGCTAGCTGCATGTAGCAGGGTGACCACCCGCTCCCAGCCAGAAAGCTTAGAACAGCCCAGGAAGGGGTTGTGGCTGGGAGCAAGCAAGCTCCCAGACTGATTGGGAGAGCAAACTCAGCTGGGTGGCCATGCCCCAAACACACTAGCAGGCCTGTATAAAAAGGCTGAGAGGCAGGGGCCTAAGAAACTGTCTCCTCTAGCAGTAGATGCAGGCAGGCCTTGCTGCTCGAAGCTTAAGGTACCTAGAGGGAAGCAGGGCTGGGGCAAGGCTAGAGGAGCTGGGGAAGCTCTGGCCTGGAAACCCCCAGGCTGCAGAGCCTAGGGGAAGGCCAACAAAGGGGTACTGAGGTTGCAGGGGGCAGCCTATAGCTACTGAGACAGAGCAGCAGGCCAACCCCCCTTGCCGGTGATGAGTGGCAATGATACTGCAGTCTGCCCCAGTGAACGGGGGCAAGTGCTTACTGGCAGTTGCCTAGACTGAGGCAAGGTGGGGATAGAGGGTGGGGGTTCCCCGGGAGGGGGACCCTGAGACTGAGGGGGCACTGCAAGGGTGCAGCACCCCGGGTAAGAGGGCACCGGGGTCCAGGAGGGACACTGGGCCAGCAGCAAGCGGGACATTGGCCTGCAGAGGGTGCTTCGGAGGCTGGCCTGAGCTAATTCCCAGACGGACCAGCAGGAGGCGCTGCAGGGGTGAGTCTCTGCCCTGCTACACTGCACCTCTGCCCCTTTGTGGTCTTTGAGTGCATTTAGTTGGGAATTAGGTCCTGCTTTGAGCAGGGGGTTGCACTACTAGATGACCTCCTGAGGTCCCTTCCAACCCCGATATTCTATGATTCTAGGACAGTGATCACGCAACAGTCTTAAAAAAATACTGTTTATTTTAACAGTAGGATCAAAGAATTTAGAGAAAAATGATTTCAAAACCAAGTGTATATACATGCCTATCCCACCTAAGCCCTACCATTCTGTGATGATGACCTAGGCAGGCCTAGCTCCTTCAGATCCAGCATGATCCCCATGTCTTTGTCTCTCTCACCAAATCACTCCCACCTCTCAAGAGAGTGTCCTTTTTCAAAGTCTATGGTCCTGCTGATGGCTGTTGTGTGCATGCGTTTTCCAGCAATGGCATTACCTGTTTAACAACCTCAAGTGTTTGCCACTGGGTTTCCTTCCTGCTTGTTTTTTTCCTTAGAGCCCCCTGTTAAACTAAACCAATATATTCATATGGTAAATATCCCCAAAATGAGGTCAATATACAATATTTATAAGTTACACAGCAGCCCCAATCCTGTCACATACTTTAATGGGAACTTCTCATTTGGAACAGCTACAGATCAGACTTTCATTATTTATGATCACAAACAGAGAGCTGGTGTGTTTTAATCTTCTATGCAAGATCTCTGGACTTGTTGATGTTAGGGGCTTGCAGCAGTGCATCTACACTGCTGGCTGATTAACAATGGTCATAACTGGGGTAAATTCCGACTACAGCCAAAACTTTAGAAGGACAGAATGTTCATTACCACTCCAAACCACTAAGGATCTCGTCAGCTGGCTCCAAACAGAGTCCATCCAACCCCCTCCTTAGACAGGATAGCAGTTGTGAACTAGGGAAAGCCAGAAGATTATCTAGGCTTCAAAGGAACATGGATGAGAAAAAATAATTACTTGAGGATCAAGGATGTGAAGCAGTACAATACTTACCCAACTCGGAAAACGTCAGCCAGCTTTAGGAATGCAGAATTAATGAGAATAGGGAATGGATATTTCTGAAAGAGCCTGGGAAAACGGACAACAGCTTCACATTGCTCCCCAAGTTTTCCAGACCTGAGGCCTATGTGAAAAACAACAATTATTTTCTAGCAACATAGCTATGGCTTTCTCTGAGGAAAGACTGAAAAAACTTGAGATTATCTAGAGTGGAAATAAGATGGAGCATGACTGAAATCGGGCTATTTATCCTTGCAAGTAAAACTTAAAGAGAAAGTTAATGAAATTTACAGGTAACAAATCTGCAACGGACAAAAAAAGAAACACTCCCCACACATGCACAATATACTTAACCCACAAAACCCATTGCCAGAAGATACCATTGAGGCAGAAAGCTTAGCTGGATATTTTAGAAAGGATTAGACATTTATACAAGAACAACATCCTGATCCTAAAAACATCCAAACACACATTTAACTTTACTCATATAAGTAACCCCATTGAAGACTATAGGACTACTTACATGAACAAAGTGACACACACGCTTAAGTGTGTAGGATCAGAGCCTTGGATAGTGTAAAACATACATACTGTACATTAAAATATATAAACTCAGGGTAATTTTGATTTTTCTAAAAATGTAAAGGAAGTTAAATGTTCTTTCCACAGAGGACATTTAAAACTGACATTTTCAATACTTTTATACAATGTCTAACTTCTCGTTTGGTCCTTATCAGTTGAAAACTGAGCCATCAGTCTTCAATCATTAACTAGTGAGCATGATAACGGTCAAGGAAAATACAAATATACTCATAATTAGCACTATTTAAAAGTTGTGTGGGTAGTTACTAACTGTAATACTTTGTTTCCTTTTTGATAATATAGAAGTCAGTTCAGGAATATGCTTGACAAATATCACTGTAGTAGACACACAGAACAAGGGCAACAGAACAGAACACAATCTTAGGGCTTGGTTACACTGGCACTTTATAGCGCTATAAAGCCTCTAGGAGCGCTATAACTCACTATTCGTCCACACTGGCAAGGCACGTATTGCGCTATAAGTCCAAGTTTATAGTGCTAGTGGTAATCCACCTCCGCACGGGGAATAATGGCTGTAGCGCTACGGCACGAATATGGACACCCATTGTGGATTAATTAGCCTCCAGCCTGGCCCATAATTCCCGTTCGAGCCACTCTGGTCATCACTTTCAAACTCTTTTGTCACATCCTCAGGTGACCACACGTCAGACCTGCCCTTTAAATTTCCAGGGAAATTTGAAAATCCCCTTCCTGTTTGCTCCAGCCAGGTGTGGAGTGCTCCTCAGGTAACCATTTTGCTTGGCCATGACTCCACATGCCATGCCTCCTCGCAATAGGCGATCTCCAACGTGGAGCAATACCAAGGTGCTGGACCTCATCAGTTGTTGGGGGGAAGAGGCTGTCCAGTCTCAGCTGCGGTCTAGCCGCAGGAATTACGATACATATGGCCTGATATCACGGGCCATGCCGGAGAAAGGACATGACCGGGACACTCTGCGATACGCAATCCTAAGTTCCTTTACTTTTGCCTGGCATTGCAAAGCCCGTGACGCAAACAGCCGCTCTGGGGCAGCTCCTGTGACTTGCAGATTCTACAAGGAGCTGGATGTGATACTTGGTGGTGATCCAACGTGCACTCCATCGAACACTGAGGACACTTCCCAGCCCACCATTGAAGGGGGGGGGGGGAGGAGAGGCAGACGGAGAGGAGGAGGAGGCGGTGGTGACAGCAGCGGCTGCAGCAGCGACCCAGGGCACGGAGGAGTCACAGGACACATGCACCCAGGAACTCTTCTCAAGCCCGGAGGGCAGCCAGAGCCAGCCACAGCGTCCGGCGGTTGCGGAGGGCAGGGCAGCAGCAGCGGATTGCGCAGGTACAGCTACTTTTCTATTGGGAAAGCAGGCAGCTTGGGCGAGGGTGGAAAGGGATGCTTGCATGATTGCGTACATGTGGAATAGTGCATTGATGTCATCTATCACATCGCGGTAATCGTCATCAGTGATTTCTTCAAAGGTCTCAATAAGAGCTCTTGCAATGTGCCTGCGCAGATTTCTCGGGAGAGCCAGCGTGGCCCCTGTCCCGGCCATGGTCACTAGTCCCCGCCACTGTTCTACGAGGGGTGGGGGGGGAAGCATTGCTGCACAGAGGCAAGCTGCATATAGCCCTGGGCGGAAGCCACATCTCTTTAGAACGCCCTCCCTTTCTTCCTCCGTCACCTGCAGCAGCGACATATCTTCCAGCACGAACACCTACAGAGAATGTTGGGACAGTGCTCAGAGTACGGTTCCTGCAAATGCCCTGTGCTCCCCGCAAGCCATAGGACAGTACCGCAGGGAAACAATCATTCCCCTGCATCTGGAGACAACTCACCATAGCAGGGGGTCCATTGTTCTCTGTGTGCTCTAGCTCTGTGTGGGACAGGCAAACGGGACAGAGAAACGGGGAATGCGGGGGAATCATCACACTGTCTGTTGTATACATAGGAATCATCTGTTTAAACTTTTCACTGTCTTTCCCTGTCTAGCTTCGACCTTGACTATGGCATCAGTCTGATCACCAGCTGAGAGGCTGAGGCAGAGGTCACGAAAGAGCAAAGAGGATCTTGTTCAGCAAGTAATGCAACAGGCTGCAATGGAGAATCGCATTGCACACCAGTGGGGGGAGAATGAGAGCAAGCAGAGGGATGAACAGATCAGTTGAGGGAGAACACTCGCCAGCAGAGCGCTGAAAAGCTGTTTACATTAATACAGCTGCAAGTAGAGACTATGCAGTGGATCACCGCCATTCAGGAGGAGGAGCAGCACCGTGCTCGCTGCCCCCATTCTCAGTTGCCCCCAAACCCTTCCCCTTCTAGCCCTCTGTCTTCTCCGGGCCACTATCAACAGCTGCCTGGTTACCACCCACAGCTGCCTCCAACCCAGGTCCCTTATCCACTGCACTCAACCCCTAATAACATGCATTATCGCCCTCCGCAAATGGGATTCTGAGAACACAGCATCTCTGATTGACCCCATCCCACCCCAATTGCACCCCTCTCCTCCCTCACACATTCTTCATAACCTTTTATTTCAGAAACTGAAATAGCTGTTCAAAAAATGAATTCTTTTTAATAAATGGGTTTCTTTATTCAGTGCACATATATTACTAACAGCTACAGAAAACCAAATGCCTTATCCTATTAAAAGAATGCACCCAGCCTCCCTCTGCACTTCCCATTAGAACTGGCTTTCAGCATCAAAATGCTCCCTCAAGGCATCCCTGATCCTTGCAGCCTCGCACTGGGCCCCTCTAAGAGCCCTGCTCTCTGGCCGTACATACATGGCCCGTCCGCTCACAAAGATTATGTAGGGCACAGCATGCAGAAATAACCGCGGGGATACTTCCCTCTGCCAAGTTTAGCTTCCCATAAAAACAGCGACAGCGCGCTTTGAGACGCCCAAAAGCACACTCCACAGTCATTCGACAGCAGCTCAGCCCGTAGTGGAACCTTTCCTGGCTGCTGTCCAGGTTCCCTGTGTAGGGTTTTATGAGCCAGGGCATTAAAGGGTAAGCGGGGTCACCAAAAATCACAATGGGCATTTAGACCCCCCCCCCCCCATGGGGATCCTCTGGTCTGGAAAAAAAGTGCCTTCTTGCAGCTTCTTGAACAGGCCGGTGTTGTGGAAGATGCGTGCGTCATGCACCTTTCCCGACAAGCCTGTGTTAATGTCAGTAAAACGCCCACGATATCCAAACACGCCTAGAGAACCATGGAGAAGTACCCCTTTCGGTTAACGTACTCGTCTGCTAGGTGGTCGGGTGCCAGAATAGGTATATGGGTGCCATCTATCACCCCTCCGCAGTTAGGGAAACCCATTTGTTCAAAGCCAGCCACGATGTCATGCACGTTACCAAGAGTCACGATTTTTCATAGCAGGAGGTGATTAATGGCCCTGCACACTTTCATCAATACCGCTAAACCACCCTGAACACGCCCGATCCCGTCTGATCTCAGAAGCTAAGCAGGGTCAGGCCTGGCTAGTACTTGGATGGGAGACCTCCTGGGAATACCAGGTGCTGTAGGCTTAACATGGGCAT
Organism: Sternotherus odoratus; assembly: GCA_032164245.1. Lineage (NCBI taxonomy): Eukaryota > Metazoa > Chordata > Testudines > Kinosternidae > Sternotherus > Sternotherus odoratus. The sequence goes on along the minus strand of JAVMKO010000003.1, from coordinate 136,033,619 downwards.
GGGGCTAGCAACTCCACCCTGTAAGGGAACCAATTGCTACTGAAACACCAACACCAGTTGGTGGCCCATACCCCGGCTAGGGGGTGACGGGCAAAGAGAGAGAAAGAGACACTTGCATCAACACAATTCCAACGGTCGACTTTCCCACCCCAAAGTGGTTGGCCACCGATCAGTAGTTGTCTGGGATGGCCAGCTTCCAGACTGCAATAGCCACCCACTTCTCCACCAGGAGGGCAGCTCTCAATCTGGTGTCCTTGCTACGTAGGGTGGGGGTGAGTTCAGCACACAGTCCCATGAAAGTGGCTTTTCTCATGCGAAAGTTTTGCAGCCACTGGTCATCGTCCCACACTTGCATGACGATGCGATCCCACCATTCAGTGCTTGTCTCCCGTGCCCAGAAGCGGCATTCCATAGTCGTGAGCATGTCTGTTAATGAGACAAGCAGTTTCGTGTCAAATGCGTTTGTCGGCTCGATCTCGTCTTCAGACCCATCACTGTCATATTGCATGTCAAGGATTAACTCTGCTGCGCTGAGAGTTGTGCTGGCGACAGTCGTCAGCAGGTTCCTCAGCAGTTCCAGATCCATCACGGCACACGAAAATGGACGACGGAGCGCACCTTGATGAAATCGTCGAAATGTGGCAGAATGCCTTGCAAGTGATGCCCCACTTCCCACAAGGCATTGCGCCAGATCGGGAAGAGATGCTCTGTGGGATACCTGCCCTAATGCGCTGCTCCTAATGCCGCCTGAAGTGCGGCAAATGTGGCCATGTTCTAGCGCTGGCGGGTCTAAGTGTGGACACGCTCTATCGCAACACCTATTGCTGTTTACGGGGACAGCTATAACCAAAAGCGCTATAATCCTGTAAGTGTAACCATGCCCTTGGATTCCAGGCCCTGGCATCCCATCAGCTCTCCTACTGACTTCAATCCACATTCTAGTTAACAGTTATTATGAAACATGTATATTGCAGCAGCATGAGAAAGCTACAATTAGTTTGGGTCATGTTATACTTGACAAGATCTTTGCATTATTTTTTTCAAAACAAGTAATTCTATTCAGTCCATAGCTTAGAAGTGCTCCTGGATTCCTCACCAAACTTAAGCTCATATATATCAGCATCCAAGAACAATACTTCATTTCTAGTTGGTTAGAAGATTCTGACACATCCTGGCAAAGATAACCTAGCCTCACTTATTAACACCTTAGTTGGACTACAGCAATGCAACATAGATGGACACAACTTTCAGTGTTTAGGAATCTCCAATTGGTACAGAATACTGCAGCATATTTCCTCAGTCACACTGGCTACCACAAATAAATCAGACCTGTCCTCCACTCCCTTCACAGGTATTCAGTGACCAGAGATAGTCAATAGGCAGATCATGCACCAAATCCACACCGATAGATGCTTTTGAACAGATTGGAAAATCTTTTTATTTACTTATTATTTATATTATTTTCTCTGCAGTCTGGATCTTGACCAAGACATCTTGACCTTTATGAAAAATATATTGATTGCCCCTTATTTAGACCTAAGGGAAGGTATCCACTCAAAAATTACTTTGATATATCAATGTCACTCAGGGGCATGAACAATCCACACCCCAGAGCCACGTAGTTACGCCAGCCTCTGTGCAAATGTAGACGGGGTATGGAAGGGCTTCTCCCACCAACCTAGCTACTGCTTCTTGCAGAGGTGGATTAACTATGAGGAGGGGAGAGCTCTCCTCTCCCCTTAGCATCTGCAGTTGTGCTGATGGAGTGTTGTTAGTGTTGAGTCTGAACTTTTGATGAGCTTAAACTTAACCCAGACTTGATGGCTCTGTCTGAACTTTTGATCAAAGCTCTGACCTGGGAACTGCTCTTGACAATCCCCCTTCCCTTAAGTAGCCATCTCCCCTTTGTCTTTTCAAATTTACATTTTAACCTGTTTTATCCTGTAGAATCTTGATTGGTTATGCATGACCATTATGACCTATTAATCACTTTGTTTACTTCTGTGTATAAATATTGATGCCTGCCCCTAATAAATTTGCCACACTTACTCTGAAGCTTTGAGCTAAGGATAGTGTGAGCCCATTGATCAATGAATTGAGTCTGTGTAAGTGGTTTCTGACAGCTTGTGAGACCTATACCAACTCCGCATGATCTCGGGTGCTGGAGAGGTGAGTAGAGACTTGCTATTTTACCTAACATTAGGACAGACCTGCCCTGTGAGATCAACCAAAGATCTGGGATAAAGACTGTGGTTAACAACTTCTCTTCCCTTGCACAATAAGGGCAAAGCTCATCTGTGCAGGACAGTTTGCTCACAGAGCCGGTCCAACAAGACTGTGCAATAAACTTTCGCAGGAGCTAAGGGTGTTAGAATAATGAAATTTAGAAACAACTGTATTATGAACGTTGTGTAGTATGGTTTTAAAAAGTCAGACTATATTCTCACTCCTTATATATGCACTCCTGACCCCTGCCCTGCATGTATCAAACTCATTTTCACCCTGCCCCAGCTGTGCTTTTCACAAGGTAGGGGACACAGTGTCTAAGTACCCTGAACCTCCTGTCTTTAAAGAGTTCCAGACAGGTAAATGAAATAGATTAATACCAAACATAGGGTGTGATAGCCATTAAGTGTTCTCACTCGTGTAAGTGTATTGAAAGCCCCCCTCCCTTATCCACACTGGACTATAAAAAGGCCTCAACCATGTATAGAGTTGAGCCAGTTGTTTTGGGTGATAACCCCTTTGGCTCCTTTTTGCTAAGCAATAAACCTGTTTTCCAGAAGCCTACTGAGTCATGCCTGTCCTTGGAGGGTAATATTGGGATGAGCCTCCAAAGGGACGAAGCAGTGTTTGCAACAAGGGCCATCACAAGGCTCCTTCTGCTGTGAGTCCGAGGCACATTTCTGTGACCCTGCTGTCACCAACACGACCATGCGGCTACCCAGCTCCAATTAAAACAAACCCACCCAGGCCACGCGGGGAGGGGGCAGAGGCTAGCCGGGCGGTAGGGTGCACAGCTGGAGGGCGCTCGGATGCGGCGGGAATAGCAGGAGACCCCACACGGGCCAGATTTCCCGCCAGATGCCCAGAGGACTCGGTCACACCAGGCAAGAGGCGGCGCGCGCCTGTAAATGCCCCAGGGAGCCGCTCGTGCAGAGCCCCCCCCCGCGCGCGCTCCAGCTGCGCCCCACAATGAGGCGGAGCTTCCAGTACGTGCCCGCGCATGCGCGCTACGCTGCCACAGTAGGGCCGTGAGCGGCTTCCTCCTACCTTTGTCCAGCTCCATGAGGGCGGAGTTGGCGTCCAGCTCTTGCTCGCCATAGCCCGCGTCCGCCAGGAAGGACTTAGCGCCAGAGGCCATAGCGCTCCCTGCCCCCGAAACCAGCCCGCAGCACGCCTACCACCGCCCCGTCTTGTGCAGTTGCGCATGCGCGAATCACCACACCACCGACTGGGTTACAACGTGCGCACGCACCGATACGTTCCCGCCATCGCGTCCAGGGACGCATGCGCTGTCACCAGCTGCACACGTGCGGGCTCAGCTAGGCTCATATTCCCGCCCCTGGGTCTGTCGCACATGCGCAGCGCGCTCCGGTAGGTGTCCCTGTGCAGTGATCCGCCTCTACCAACCGTCTTAGAGCCGGCAGCATCCACGTTGGGGCGGTGGCAATAGGTGTGGTCTCGTGGCCACGCCCCAGAGCGGCTGACCAATGTGAGGCAGTGGGTGTGGCCTCTTGCCCCGCCTCCGTCGTGCTGTCCAATGGGGAGCGGGAATGGAGTTTGGCGAATTGGCGGGTAGTTCGGGTGGCGGGAGTGGACGGTCGGCGCTGGGGTCGTGTCCCGGCCGCTGCGGGGGTAACGGGTCATGCTCTGCCGCTCGCTCCTCCACCGGGCCCGGGCCGGCCCGCAACGTGAGTAACAGACCGCGATCCCCGGGCCCGACCCTCTGCTCCCCGGGATCCGGGCCGGCCGCCCGCGGGCGGGAGGGGTCTGGATCCCCGACACGCTGAGCCGCGGGGATCCCCCGCTCGCCCACGGCCCCGACCCGCGGGGGTGGGTGCCAGGGCCTCGGGGAGGGAGCGCAGGTGCCGTTCTGTCCCCGGCGAGCGGGACCGGTGTGTCCCCTGTAGTGCGGCCCCTGGTGCTCTGTCCTTGCTTGGACGGGCCCCATCGCTGGGGCGCCCCCCTCCTTGGAGAGATCACCCCAGGGATGTCTCTGTCCAGCCAAAGGAGGTGCCCGCAGCTATCCACGATGACGGGGTTTGACTGGCAGGGCTCGATAAGACGTTTCTAACTAGGATGGTGTAACTAATGGTCTAGCAAATGCCTGGCACAAGTCCTAGATTTTTCTGTTTAGTGTACAAATTATGACTAGTGCTTCGTCTCCGTGACTAAGTGCAGAACCCCATCAACGTGGATGAGTCCATAAAATGTGGACAAGACCTCTGACCCAAGGAAGTTAGTGGATTTTAATTTCTGCCTCTCAAAATCCCATACATGTGTATTCTTTTTCCTATTTTTAGGTCTGTCCTTGCAGTATCCACTACAACATCTTTTGGACTGCTATCAGTGTAGTCAGCAAGATGACCACCTTTCTTATGGAGAGATGGGAATACCAGTTCCTCCTTTTGGTTGCACCTTTTCTACAGGTAAGTGTTCTTTTCTGAAATTAAAATACAACGCTAGAGCCAAAGCTATACATATCAAGATGGACATATATTGTAACCATTTATTTGGAATATTAAGTTTAATAAAAAGTTCCTTATTTTATATCAAGGACAAAGTAGATGACGGTTAATGACACATCTATCAGAGCAACCAATAACTTGCAATGAATAGAATCAGGGTGGTAGCCGTGTTAGTCTGGAATAGCAGAGTTAACAAAGTCCTGTGGCACCTTAAAGACTAACTATAAAGTTTTGAAGCATGAGCTTTCGTGGGCTAATACCCACTTCGAAGTGGGTATTAGCCCACGAAAGCTCATGCTTCAAAACTTTATAGTTAGTCTTTAAGGTGCCACAGGACTTTGTTAACTTTGCAATGAATAAGCTCTTAAGTCACAAGGTTCCATGCCACTTTTCAGGTATAGATGCTATATACAAAAATCCATTATTTCTCTAAGGTGAATTGAGTAATACCATGGTTTACTTTGATATAATAGAGCTATGCAGCATGATGGACTATGGGAAGGAGCATGGGATTTCTATGCATTTTAATAAAGTATGCTCAGTTAAAGAATTTAAATACATTTACACACTTTAACAGTTTTTTATTTCAGCCTTGTCTCGTTGATGTGGGCCTGAGATGTTTGCAGGTTTAAAATTAGGCCAGTTGGGCTTGGTTCATAAGTAAGTAGGACCTGGAACAGAGTAAGCAGTAGTGAATGGAAGCTGGTGAGGAGGAAGATGTGCTACTAAAATCGCATATATATCCCTTCTTACTAAATAAATAACAAAAAACCTTTTAAGTCTTTCTGTGAATGTAGCATAGGTGAAAGTTGCTGGCTTATTTGACAGCTCTGGATACTGAAATCCCTATCTGCCGGTATAGCACTGACATTAGGTGTGCAAGTTTTCCCACACTGCCCCTTCTGCCCCATGTCCCAACCCTGGCCTGGAGGGACCACCAAAGGATATAAAGAATAGTTCATTTTTTATATTTATTCAACATTGTGAACAAGGTGACAGTCAGTAGTAAGAATGGTTGGGTGCTGACTTTGGTGATGAGCATACCTGGTCATGAGAAATGAAATAAGCCAACTAATTTTCCATGGACCATTGGGCAGCCATCAGATGGCCATGGCTCTTTACCACTACACATCTGCGTTGGGTTTGTACCATCATCCTTGAGAGCAGACTTTGGCAGCTCGTTACTAGTTCCCTGAGCAATCCAGGCTCCCATATATGCTACTTTCCAAATCCAGAGGTCATGCTAAAAACCTCACAACATCAAATGATGATCGGATATCTGTTTCCTCTACTCTTTGGAATTTGTTATTCTGTCTGCACTATCAAACCATTTTTGTAAAAGTAATATTTCAACTGTTTAAGGAACAAATATATTATAGAACCCAAATTACGGTGACATTGAGTTAACTGATCAAATCCAAGATCTTATCCCGAATCTAGGGAAGAAACCCTCTTTCTAAAACATTTGACTCATAAAAGTTAAGTGGGAGTTAAAGGTTCACTTTGCATTTAGAATCTGTAAAATACTGGGATAAAATAAGTCAATAGAATCATAGAGATGTAGGGCAGAAAGGGACCATGAGAGGTCATCAAATCCAGCCCCCCTGCACTGTCGCAGGACTAAATAAACCTAGATTATCCCTAATAAGTGTTTGTCCAACCTGTTCTGTGCAATGACTGAGATCCCACAACCTGCCTTGAAAGCCTATTTGAGAATTTAACTACTTTGTCATAAGAAAGTTTTTCCTACAATCTAATCCGGGGTTCTCAACCTTTTTCTTTCTAAGGCCCCCTTCAATATGCTATAAAAACTCTAGGACCCAGTGGGGCAGGAGGGAGACTTGGGGTTGTGGGCTACGGGTGGTTCCTTGTACATAGGCATAGTTTGACTTCTATTTGTGGGGGCAGACACCAACGAGGCTTGGGCCAACTCTGCATGGAAGGATACAGGCAGGCAGTGTAGTCTCTACCCCCAGACTCACCTTAGCAGACCACCCAGCCTGTCTGATAGTTATATAGTGCTATGAAGATGTAAATTGCTATATAAGTGCTGATTACTGTTTCCAAAGTTGTGCAATTGCTGTATATTCTATGTAAGTAATTTGTTTGCAGTTCTCTTTTGGGAAGGAAACATTGAGGTAGCTATTTAATATACAAAAAACATAACTTCCAATCATTTGTCTTTCAGCTTCAGATCTGCAGCATGTACTTGCAGTTGCAAATGAAGAAGGCTTTGTTCGACTTTATGATACTGAAACAGAAAACAGTGGCAAGCAGATCTTTAGAGGTAAATGTAACACAGAACAAGATCTGAACTTGATGTAAAAAATTGGCATGATGTGTTAGAAGCAAAAAGTGCTTTTGCTGTGTTGACTAATGCTTAAATATGGGCAGTACTTGCATTCCTTCTTTGTAATTTCATGGGTTCTGTTTTTAAAGCAGTACTGTGGGCATATATATCCCTGATATTGCTCTTCTGAACAAATTGTCCCATGTTGCTTTTAGCACCCATGAAAAGCTGTTGACGACACAGTCATTTGAATGTTGGATTAAAAAAAAGTTCATAGTTCTCTACAAGTGAATATCACGCTTCAGCGTGTTTCCAAGATGCTTACTTTTTGCATGGTCTGAACTAACCTTAGCTTTTGTTTTTCCTTCAGAGTGGCTGGCTCACTCAAATGCTGTCTTCGACCTTGCCTGGGTGCCTGGGGAACACAGGATTGTAAGATGACTTGTGCTCTCTGACTTTATTTTTAGTGCTCTGGTGAACGACTGCAAAGAATGATCACATCTTTTCATTTCTTCTCCCCAAGGTTACAGCTTCAGGAGACCAGACAGCCAAGGTGTGGGACATGAGGGCTGGTGAGCTGCTTGGCATATGTAAAGGTCATCAGTGCAGCCTCAAGTCGGTTGCTTTCTCTAAATTTGAGAAAGGTAAATGTTCATATTTCTCTCCCCATTTTTTTAAATTAAATCTTAGTGCTGATGAGATCTCTGGAGGCCAAAGGCCACTGTTTGTAACACAGGCAGTGCCTGAGTAGGTGTCCTCACACTGTCCTTCTAATGTGGCTCAACTGTGTCCAGTAGAGAACTCCTCTGGGGTGAAAGGCTGGCTAAGTTTCCAGTCTCACTCAATTTTAGGGGTCTCTGGGCTGAAGGTGTCAACAAGGGTGTCTGTGCTAGATAGTCATACATACGGAAGTGTAGCAGGGGTGGCCAAACCACAGTTAATGAGCTGCATGCAGCTCTTTTACAGTTAAAGTGCAACTCAAGGAGCTCCCTTTGTGCTTCCCCCCACTTCTCTGTCTACCAGATTGGGGGGTGGGGTGGAGCTCAGGGCTTCTGCCCTGCGGCGGGGTGGTGGGGTTAGGGGCTTCTGCTCTAAGCCGTGGAAGTAGGAGTCTTAGCCCTCCAGGGTGCACTTGCCAGGGCTTGGGGCTTCAGCAGGATTAGGGGCGATGCCCCAAGCCCCAGCCATGTCCCCTGCAGGGCTGAAGCCCTGAAACTGGCAGGTGAGCCCTGCTCTTGAAGTTCTGAAGATTGTCGTATGTGGCTCAGAGGATCAGTAAGTTTAGTCACCCCTGAACTATAGTAAGATTAGCTACTCCTGCATGGGACACCAGAAAGTGATTTAATGCTGGTAACTTCTTGTCATCACTAACCTGAGCCAAATTTAAGCTATTAAAGTTGGAGGTCCCCTCAGTCATTCAGTTCTCTTTGTATATTCATATGCTACTATCTTCCATTGTTGCCTGTGGGGTCAGTGTTATCTCCTTTGCCAAACAGTCCCCAAATCTATCACCTTAGCAGTGAGCCTGCAGCCTTGAGGTGTGGTTGTCAGGTTTAGGGCTAGGACAGGCAGATGAGGCAAGGCATTGTCACAGAGATGGTCCCAGCCTGGCTTCAGTTAATTTTCTAAAATGAACACTTGTAATTTTTTGAAGCTAATAAATATGTTTCCCTCAGCTGTCTTCTGTACTGGAGGCAGAGATGGAAACATCATGCTCTGGGACACCAGATGCAACAAAAAAGGTAGGTGAGCTTCAGATATGTGTAAGGGGGCTGGTGTTTTTTGATCCCTATTGGAGCTTATTCATTGGGTTGATGCATTTTATTGTAATACAAGCAAAGCCCTTTGAACAGGACATGGATAATTTGGGGGGAAAGCTGCTTTAGTGGGAGAAAACCAAGTATCTGATTTCTCCGTATTGAATGGTTATTGCCATTTCACGGGACTCTCAGATTTGCCTAAGTCTCTGTATTGATATGTTTTGTGGGCCATAATTACAGAAATGTAGGGCTGGAAAGGGACCTTGAGAGGTCATCAAGTCCAGCCCTCTGAGATGAGGTAGGACCAAATAAGCCTCGGCTCTGACAGGTGTTTGTCCAGCTATTCTTAAAAACCTCCAGTGACTAGGATTCCACAACCTCTCTTGGAAGCCTATTTGATAGTGTAACTACCCTTATTGTTAGAAAGATTTTCCTACTATCTAACCTAAATCCCGTCAGATGCCTTTGTAAGGTACTCCGACACCATGGTGATAGGTGCAGGAGTGATGGATGAACAGAAAACTGAGTCTCCATCAACTTCATTGTACTTGGAACCAGGTTGGAGACAGCACAGCAAATGTACTGTGGGAGCAATCTTGCAGGGGACTAGATGATCAGATATATTTCCCCCTGTCAGGATTCCTTCCCTACTCTGAACTCTGAAATACAGCTGTGGGGACCCGAATGAAAGACCCCCTAAGCTTATTTCTACCAGCTTAGCTTAAAACTTCCCCAAGACACAAATTCCTTGTCCGGAGATGGATGGTATTGCTGCCACCACCAAGTGATTTAGACAAAGATTCAGGGAAAGGACCATTTGGAGTTCCTACTCCCTCCAAAATATCCCCCCCAAGCCCTACATCCCTTTCCTGGGACTGCTTGAGAATAATATCCTCACCAATTGATACAGGTGAGCATAGACTCAAACCCCTGGGTCTTTAGGACAATGAAAATCAATCAGGTTCTTAAAAGAAGAATTTTATTTAAAGAAAAGGTAAAAGAATCAGCTCTGTCAAATCAGAATGGAAGATAACCTTACAGGGGAACAAAAGATTCAAAAACACAGAGGAACCCCCTCTAGCCTTAGTTTCAAAGTTACAAAAAACAGGAATAAACCTCCCTCTAGCAAAGGGAAAATTCACAAGAATAAAACAAAAGATAATCTAACACGCCTTGCCTGGCTTTTACTTACTATTTTTGTAATATGAGAGACTTGTTCAGGCTGGTTTGGAGGAAATGGATTTGGATTTCTGTCTGGTCCCTCTCAGTCCCAAGAGCAAACACACACGAAACAAGGAGCACAAAGCCTCCCTCTCCCTGTCCCCAGGTTTGAAAGCATCTTCTTTCCCGGTTGGTTCTTTTGGTCAGGTGCCAGCCAGGTTATTTGAACTTCTTAACCCCTTACAGGTAAGGGGAAATTCTAGGCTACCCTTACTGTATGGTTATGACACCGCCTCACAATTTAGCTAACATTTAATGAAGTGCTTTGTAAGTGCTAACTTTTAGAAACTTGACGCACGCTGTATTTAATAAACCCCATGACTGCATGTTGTTAAATCAACAGGATTTAAATATATTAAACTGATACTTCATTAGTGAAATTAATTGAACTCCCTGTCCTAAAGGGTTAACCATGGTTTGCACTTCACTTAACCAGGAAGAATTTAACCTATTGAAGAGTCCTGGCAGCCATTGCAAGATATGCTCATGTTCTTCATTTCCTGCTTCTATTCAGCATTAAAAATAATCGAAAATACTTGTTTGCAGAGTATATGAATGAAACTAAAGGTCTCTCTAAGTCACTTCCTAGAATGTATTTCCACTCCTTGTCTATTTTGATTAAAACTATGGGTATAAATGGGAGCTAATCTAGCAGTAATAATTGAAGCTTCCTGGAACTGTCTTTCAGATGGATTTTACAGGCAGGTGAATCAAATTGGAGGAGCCCATAACATAGTAGACAAACAGATACTCTCCAAACCAAAGAAGAAAAAGCAGAATCTCCGAGGACTTGCCCCTTCAGTGGTAAGAATTTGGAAGGTGAAAGAAATCTAGGACTCTACTTCCCAAGATAGCATTTTGTGTTATAGTAGCTTTGCAAAGTAATGAACAAGAGAGCATTGTGATTGGAGAGAGCTATCTACTTCGAATGGGATTGAAATGCTGATAAATGCATCTTCCTCAAAGCCCGATCTCTATCGTTTGTTTTATAACCAGACACTGTGATCAATTTGGGTGACTTGTGTGGGGAATTAAATATGAGATCCAGTTTTCCTTGAGCAAATCATATGTTCTTTCTTCATCGGGTATGCGCTTGTTTTTTTACTTTGGAGGGATCAGTGCCCAGCATTACTCCATTCCTAGACTTCTAAGATTGGCTTTTTCAGGAAGCTATTCACACTGTCATGCTTTGATATTTATAACTCATAGGAGTAAGAGTTGTGCCTCTTTCAGGCGCTTAATGCCATGGTGCAAGGGCTCTATTGTATCTAATCTGTGAGGAGTATTTTCAAATTTGAGCCCAATCCTATTGGCCTCTGTGGGAATTCTACATGCAGGGGGCTTGCAGGATCAGAACCTGGTGTCCTAAATTGCTACTAGCACTCCTGGGTCTCCTGCCTATGGTGACTGACTTGCTGGGCAACAAAAACTTTGTGACCATGGTGGAGTCCAAGAACTGAGCCACTACTAAAGCAGAATTGAGTCTGGTTAACAGTTTGGAAGAACTCAGAATGAGTCTGTCTGGGATGGAGAGTGAACTGATTTCCCACACAGTCATGCTGGCCTTGAACTCTGCAGAGAATCTCTACTGACTCTGACAGAAAATAAATAGCTTTCTTTCCCTTTTAGGATTTCCAACAGAGTGTGACAGTGGTGCTGCTTCAAGATGAACACACCCTTATCTCTGCAGGAGCTGTCGATGGGTAAGGAGAGACAGAGAAAGGATGTTTTTTCTGAGCTAATCTGAATTTTCCTCTCAGAAGCAGGGCAGAAACTGAACAGAAATTGTATGGATCCCAGTAGATTTTACATACCCTGTTTCCCCGAAAGTAAGACATCCCCCGAAAATAAGACGTACTTCCAGTTTTGCCTCTCCCTGTAATATAATGTAATGTAATTTTGGGAGCAAAAATTAATATAAGACACTGTCTTATTTTCGGGGAAACACGGTATTCCTTGAATCAGAGTAAATTGCTTTTGAACATCTCAAGTGTTACTGATTGTCCATCCACCAAAATCCAGAGTAGACCATAAGAGCCATGAATGGTTCTAACAGGAGGCAAGCTCAGGCTCTGGTATTCTGGCATGTGGGCGGATGAAATGCCTTGTTTAATTACATAGGGAAATTCACTCTACTTGCCAATTAGAAAGGTCTCTAACGATGTTAATTTTAGATCTAAATGTGACTTGATAGCATCACTTTTAAGGACGCAATGCACTATAATAGCAATTTTTCATCTGTAGAGTTTAAAATCCTTTACAAAGGTGGGCAGGCATTTCCCCCATGTTTCAGGCAGGGAAACCGAGGCAAAGAGCAGCTGGGTGGCTTTCCCAAAATCACTTAGGGTATGTCTACCCTGCAATTAAACACCTGTGGCTGGCCTATACCAGCTAACTTGGGCTCAGGCTGTGAGACTGTAAAATTGTGGTGTAGATGGCTCAGGCTGGAGCCTGGGCTCTGGGACCAGGTGACGGAAAGAGTCCCAAAGCTCAGGCTACAGTGAGACCAAGTTAGCTAATGTGGGCCAGCCGCAGGTGTTTAATTGCAGAGTAGACAAACCTGAGGAGGCCAGACCAGAGCTGAATCTGTTACCACTTCTGAGTGTGTTTCTTACTCCTCCTTACTGGGGATTTAATTAGTAGGACAAGCCATGAATTTTTTTAAAAAGCTTGGCTTGGAAAGAGCACTCCTGTAAAGGTATGTTTAAAATTATGGGCCTTATGTGACTAACCACTTTAAAAGCCTGGTGTCCTAAAATGGGTTGTGATGGGTCAAGGTATTGCTGCCTTTCATGACAAGTGATTTGAGTTTTCTTTCAAGCTTCATAACCAAGTACCAGATGGATGCTGTTTTAACTGTACTAGCACCTCCATTTTTGTTTAGGGGAAGTTGTCAGACTACTGAATGGAAATATTATTCTTCAGATAATGAACTGCGGCTGGATATGTGTGAGTGTGCAGGATAAAAAAACTGTCAAGTTACAGAAGGTGCATTTTTGGGGTACCGGGTCTGTTGGTATATCTTGGAGTGCTAATAAACTGTCCTGGTTAATATGGAGATTACCTTCTCGGGCTCTGATCCTGCAACCACATCCATATGGCCAGATCCCTGCACACAAGCAGAGTGCTACTGAAGTCAACAGGTCTGGGGCCCACCTACATGGAGCTCATTGCTGGGTCAGGGACTTCGTGACAGAGGCTTGCTCCTAGAGAGCAAGGAAGAAGCTTGAAGGGTTTTTTCCAGCATGACTGTCAAAATATCAGTGCATCCTTTCTATTTTAGTTTTCATCTGAGAAAATTAACTTGGTTTGTTACCTCATTGGGTTAAATTACATCTCAGTTCTCCTTGAAACCTAATTCTTGGGCTGAAAAACTTCAATGCTTTAGCCTTAAATATATTATGTTGGTTGCAAAAATAGAACATTCTGGAAGGTGAGTGAAAGGTGGCAGCCATTGACTCTGCTGCCTAGCCCAGCAATCTCAGTTGTCATTCTCTGAGCAGGCCTCTGCTCTGGTTTGCTTCAGTCATGCTGCATTTCTTGATTCACTGGGTACAAGTGGTGGAGAGCCATCCTCTTATTGCTGTAGAATGCTTTTTCAGCTTTGTGTAGCAGGTGTAGAAGTTGAAGATGCCTATACAGTAAAACCTCGATTTAACGGACTAATTCGGGCGAGGGGGTGTCCGTTAAATCAGAAAGTCCGTTATTTAATAATAAAAAAAAAACGAGCTGTTGGAGCAGCAGCCCGCCCGCCACAGGGCCGGGGCAGCAGCTCCGCAGCCCGCCTGCTGCTGGGACCCGGGCGGCAGCCGGGATCCGTCAGCCAGCCCGCCCGCAGGCGGGACTTGGGCGGGAGCCGGGAACCGGCAGCCAGCCCGCCCGCAGGCGGGACTCGGGCAGGACCTGGCAGCCAGCCAGCCCGCCCGCAGATGGGACCCGGGTGGGAGCCGGCAGCCCGCCTGCAGGCAGGACCCGGGCGGGAGCCGGCAGCCAGCCCGCCCAAAGGCGGGACCCGGCAGCCAGCCCGCCCAAAGGCGGGACCCGGGCGGCAGCCGGGAGCCGGCAGCCAGCCCTTGACAACTGGATTTCGGATGCCTCAGACTTGCTTAGAAATTTTGTCCGTTGCATCCGAAGTCCATTAAATCGAGGTCCGTTAAATCGAGGGTTTACTGTATCTTGAATTTCAGTGTAATCAAAGTATGGGACCTACGTAAGAACTACACCATGTACCGGCAGGATCCGGTGCCGTTCAAGTCATTCTGCTACCCTGGGATCAGCACTCGTAAACTGGGTAAGCAATTGAATGATGTTACTCTTCAAACTTGCAGGTTGATCTGAAAAATGATGTGAAAGAAGATGGCTTGGAGGGGGTTCATGTCATGTGTCATTGATTTCCAGATCTGACTGGCCTGGAATTTAAAAAAAAAAAAAAACCCAAAAAACAGCCAGCACCATAAAATCAAGCCGAGATCTGAAAGTCAAGCTGTTTCTTCTGCTTCTGTATAATCAAACCGGTAATAATAACTCCTGTGGGCCTTTCCAGTGGGGTTGCACAAAAGTAACTGGGTGGAGAACATGGCCCTGCAATTTGAACTTAGCTAACTTGGTGATGATGAATGAGCTAAAACCAAATTCTCAGCTCCTTCTCTCTTTGCTGTGTGGGCTCTGCAGAGCCAACAGGGGTACAACACAGTAAAACTTCTAGTGGTTAGAAAAGGAAGCAGCTATAACGCTGAATACACACAGGGAGTAAGAAGGTGCTATTTTTACATAGTAGATTTCTTCACTAGAACCACACTTTGCTTGCAGTAAGATGATCCTTAATCTTGATTTTGTTTCTGTTGTACTGCACTTACTTATTAAAATCCCTATATCCTAACTCCACAAATAGCCTACTGGATCAGACCAGTGCTCCATCTAGTTCAGTATCTTGTCTCTGACAGTACGAGTCCAGTACCAGCTGCTTCCAAAAAATGATGAAAGAAATCCTGCAGCAGGCGGTTATGAAATAATTTGCACATAGGGAATGTTTTTTTCCTAATCCTGGAACCCTAACTAATCAGTTAGAGGCTGGCTTATGCCCTGAAGCATGATGTTTTGTCATCCGTCCAAAACTCTTGGTGGTTATTTATTTAATCTTTTACTATTTATAAATCTGGATGTTCTTGTTACTCATGTAAATCCAACTTTACAAATGCCTGTGAGATTGCTGCTGTTGAAAGTCTGGCTTATATAGGTGAGATGGATGGTTTCTAAACTTCTCCATAAAGTCTTAGGAGAGTTCTAGGGTTGAAAATATGCTGTGCAGTTCTAGGAAATTTGATCCTCCAGTCACTGTGCCCTCTGAAAAAAGAATATCTCAGTAAGATCACAAGTAATAGAGATGCCCAGAAGCCTTCCAATTGTTTTTTTGGAATTACTGGTTATGCAGAACTTCTCTTTCTGTCTCCAGGATATTCTAGTCTGGTTTTGGACTCCACTGGTACCAGTCTGTTTGCTAACTGCACAGATGACAATATTTACATGTTCAATACGACAAGTTTAAAGACCACTCCAGGTAAGAATGATACCTGTGGAAACAGCTGCCAAATGGCTAGGCTGACACTGTAAAATGCAGTTTTTCTTACTTTCAGCCACAAGTTAGGCTAAAATCTGGGGTCAGGATGGCTCAGGGCATTGTTAAAGGGGTATAGACCTCTTCTTCCACTTCTAGTTCAAGCTGGGTCCAGGTCAGTAATGAAAGTAAAGTTGATGCAAATGGATGATGATTTGGTGGCCTGTATGAAATTAGTGTGCTCTGCCTGGAAATCCACCCCACACAAACCACCGTCACAACTGGTACTAACTGGACCATTTGTTGGTAGTTTTGGTAAAACGTCCAAGGATGGGCAAAGTTTATTCTGTCTTTTAACCCTCAAAGACTGAAGTGCCATTTGTCTACCTACCAGGCACAATATCGGTAGTAGCAATGGAAACTTTCCTCAAAATTCATGCCCTGCTTTGGAGGAACTGCCTGAAGGAACGAGAAGCCTACTTATTCCTTTGTATCTTCTGAGACTGCCCACAAAGAGCATCTGTTATATCTGTTTTTGTGATGTGTTCAGGTCTGTCATGATGGAGTTTGGATAAAAACTAGGAACCGGACTAGGGCCACTAGCTCACTTAGGCCATGTCTACTCTTACCGGAGATCAACGCTGCTGTGATCTATGCAGTGGGGATTGATTTAGCGAGTCTGGTGAAGTCTCGCTAAATTGATGGCAGAGTGCTCTCTGGTTGACTCTGGTACTCCACTGGAACGAGAAGAGTAAGGTAAGTCAACGGGAGAGTGTCTCCTGTCAGTGCAGCGAAATGTAGACACCACAGTAAGTTGACCTAAGCGACATCGGCTCCAGTCACATTATTCATGTAGCTGGAGCAGTATAACTTAGGTCAATTTACAGTGGTAGTGTAGACAAGGCCTCAGAGACCACAGCTATCAGATTAGGAATGCTTGACTTCCGGTCATTACCCCGTAAAGCACACTTTAACCAGTGAACTCAGGGTTGAAATGCCCCATGCTCTAGTGCCATCTCTGAACTTTAAAGTTTCATTAAGACTTAATGTATGAGGCAAAAAATGCATGTGGTTTGATAATAAATTGTCTCAAAAGATTTTAAGACCTCACCATTCTGAGCTGAGTTTTTATAACAGTCCCCAGAACAGTCCTACACTATACGAGTGTATCTTCAGCAGGGATCCAGACTATCTTTTTAGATGGCTTTGGCTGTGACTCTGTGACCTTTATGCTAACACAATGGTTAATGAATTGTGATGCACAGAGTTGCTTCTGTCAGAGACAGAAAAATGCTTCACTGCAATAAGCAGTGGCACTTTTTACTAGATGTAGCCCAGTCAATGGCATTGTCTTAGAATTTCCAGAGACTTTTCTTAGTCACTCAGCAAATGGAACTCAAAGGAACAAGGCTCCACTCTACCCTCTTCAGACAGCCCAGTGAGAATACTTCCAGAGCCGAGCAGTAGTGTCAGTTCTCAATATTACCAGATTAGCTGTTGATGTTAATTATGCTATCTCTCAGGCCTGGTCTACCCGGGGGGGCGGGGTCCAACCTAAGATACATTGATGAAGCCAGCGTATCTTAGGTTGACTTACCTGGCCGTCCCCACAGCAGCAAGTCGACAGTTGCCATTCCCCGCATCGACTCTGCATCCGTCTCTCACCGAGGTGGAGTTCTGGAGTCGACGGGATCAATTTATTGCGTCTAGTGTAGACATGATAAATTGATCCCCAGTAGATCAGTCACTACCCGCCAATTCGGCAGGTAGTGTAGACATACCCTCAGCTCTAGAAGCATTTTCACCAGGCTGCCTTCCTGAAAGAGATTCACTTCCCCAGGTCTGTTCCTGACTCTTCAACCACACAGCACAGGGGAAACATAAGAAAGGCAAGCCTGGCCATTTGGAGAAGAGAAATCACAGATCAGATTTCTGTACTAATAAATGTGAAGCTCTGCATCCGAGGGAGGAAACAAACAGTACAGATAGGGGGGAGGGGACGAAGGGAAGGCGGTTAACGGATCAGCAGCAGCACCATCCTATTAATTTATCTTCAGATTGTCTCCATGCAACCATCTTTAGGTCTTGTTTTGTTTAAATAGCAGTGATTTCTGTAGGGAGTGAGATTGGGAGAGGAGATGTCTAGGAGGATCTTTTATATTTTTTTCCCCACACTGTGGATCATTTATGACCCCTGCACTATGAACAGAAAGTCTGAGTTTTAGTAATACTTGCTGTGCAGCCCTAGGCAAGTCATTCCACTTTTCTGTCTCCATTTCCCTGTATTGAAAATGGAAATGTTGACACTGATGCCTATCCCCCCAAAAGATTAATTAGATAATGTCTATATAGAGCCTTGAACTTATACTATTCTATACAAAAACTAAATAATTTATTATTCCTGTATAAGGTTTATAAATAGAGCTGGGAAAATTTCTTCAGTTGAAATGTAAATTCACAGAAAAATGCAATTTTCGGAAGACTATTCCTGAATTAGTGTGGAATCAGCAAATATTTTCGGCCACATAAAAAATGATGGGTGGGGAATAAGAAAGTCAGCTATTCCTTCCAAAAATGCAATTCAAAATGAACTGGTTCAAACTGACATTTTGTTTTGAAATGATGGTTCCACTCGACCGGAACAAAATAAGTTTGTTTTGTATGTTTTGGTAAAAATCTGAAAAAAATCAATTTAGTTAGTATGAAACGAAACACATTTTTGAGGTATTTTTTAGTTCAGCCAAAAAATCAATTATTCATTCAGTGCTACTCCGAGAGGAACAGGACAGTCTTCAATTTGGCTTTTGATTTTAGTCACTAGCTTCTATTGACTTGTATACTATGACAGATCAGCATTAGGAGGCAAATGTTCATTCATATTATTGTTCGCAAAAGGTTTCACTTTTGTTTCAAAGAATTCTTAGCCAAACAGAATGTGTCCATCCTATTCGGAGCCCTGCAGAGGGCAGCAGACTCTTGCAGATTCACTTCAATAGCTAGAAAACCAGCAGGGTCTGCTGTTACTTTTCTCTTTGTAGCTCTGTTTGGAGGAGGAAGTGGGGAAATGGCTCTTTGGAACACTGCTTTGGAACAAAAGCTGTCAAGAGCCACAGGATCCCATGGGGTGTGGTGACCTTTGTAAATGCAAGTTCATGAAATACTCCAAATACACACAAATACAGTTTCTATTTGTTTGTATTTGTAAGTGCTTTGGTAAATGAATTGAAAAGCTTGTTAGTTTCATGGTAACTAAACACCCGCTAAACTGCTACTCTAAGTTCTTACTGTATTGCTGCTGTAAATCAGACACCACTATGTACACAGTTCACTTCCTAGCTTCATATGCCAGCGTTGGCAGAGGGCCTCAGTCACGTATCGTGCTAAATCGGGTAACTTGCCCTTTCTACCTTGATAAGAAGCCCGGGTGCAGAGTGGCTGAGTGCTCTAGATCTGTGTGCTGCTCCCGTGCTGGCTGCTGGAACTTCCGGTTCTTGGCATACCAAGGACTGCAGCTATTCAGGGCAGTAGTTTCAAGGCTTAATAGGTGTTAAGGTGAGGTGTTACTGAGACTTTAAAAATAGGCAAGTGACCAATGTCTCTGAGCCAGCACATATTCTCTCCTTAAGAAATAAGCACTGGCAGGAAGAAGGGGGAGGAGGAAATGCCTCCATTGTTTCAGTAAAAGCCAGGTCTTAGCTAACAACAACTCTAAGGTGCCACAAGTATTCCTATTCTTTTTGCAGATACAAACTAATACGGCTACTACTCTGAAACCAACAATTACTGGGTTCTTTTGAGGGTGGTGGGGAGAGTTGCACTCATGGCCCTGAGAAAAGGAGGCAAAGAAGCTGACTAAGGGGCCTGGGCTGGGTCCAGAGGAGGTCCTTGCCTGGAGCTGTCACACGGGAAGGAGAGGATTTAACAAAGCGATGTGCTGTGGAGTGGTCAGTTTATAGCTAAAGGAAATGGTGCCTCCCGCTAGCTAGTGAATAAAACTTCAGGCCCTAAAGCAATGGAGTCTGTATAACCTTTTGAGCTATGTGAACAGGCAGGAAAAGCCTGTAATGTCAGCCCTAGTTGTGTAACCAGCTGAACTCCAGAATTATGTTCTGAGTTTATTTATTTTTATTACTTTTTTTTTCCTCAGTGGCAGTCTTCAATGGACACCAGAATTCCACTTTTTATGTCAAGTCCAGCATTAGCCCAGATGACCAGTTCCTGGTTAGTGGCTCAAGTGACCAGAGTGCCTACATCTGGAAGGTGAGACACTTGAAAAAAACCTGGACACAAAGCCCCAAGCTGACGTCCCAGAGTTGTTCCGTTTTCTCCTCTTGTTTGCTTTCCACGTTCACATAGTGAATGGAGATGAGTGGGGAGGAGGGGTCCCATTTAAAGCAACACAGGCTTAGTTCCTGGCCTGTTGTGCCCAGAGTATACAGCTGTCAAAACTGGATGTAACTATTAATGTAAAACAGAGCTAACCTTCTGCCACCATTGTGTCTCTCACCACTGCTGATTAATGTAAGTTGCTGATCTTAATCTGGTTTTAATGGGCATTAAAATCTTCTTTCTGTTTATTCAGCAGCTATGACAGGTAGAAGGTTCTTGGTTCATATTTAGCAGCAGTCCACATTAGTGGAGTCTAACAGCTTAATTGTTTTAAGGGGCACCTTTTTTCCTACAGTTCATAAGCACTGGTTTCAGACGTAGCTTTTTCTCATGCTTAATTTGCAATAGTTAAAGCCTTTGTATTATGGCAAGGGCTCAGTCAGAGCCTTCAGCAAAATTCCGAAATGCTGGCTGACAGCTGAGGAGCTTAGTCACTTGGCATCTCTAGCTGACGTGTAGGAAATGCAAATGTCACCATGTTAATAGGGCCTTCAAAATGAGAGAAGTTCTGTTCCCCACTGTGTCGCGTGGGTAGGGATTGTGGAGTTTCATCTATGCAGGAACGTGGATAAGAGAGGGCATTCTCAGACAAAGAAACAAATGGGTAGAATCTTTAGGTGACTGTTTGTGTTAGTTTTTTGTGTAACACATCAGATTATGCTGGTTAATGCTGTAATGCAGGGGTCTCCAAACTACGGCCCGCGGGCCAGATGCGGCCCGCGAGGCCCTCTCATCCGGCCCGTGGAGATCTTTTGGGCTCTTTAGAGAATGTTTGGCTCTTTTGAGCTTTCCGCAGGGACGGCTCCGCGCTGGGGCCTGGAAGCCCGCGCGGGCCGCCAGCCGCGGGGCCGGGACGCGCCGCGTGCTCGGCTGCCGCCGCGGGGCCGGGACGGCTCAGCTGGGGCCGGGACGCGCCGCACCGCCACGCAGTTGCAGGGGGCGAAACAAGGCGGCGAACCGGTCTGTGGGGAGAGACCGGGTTGAGCGGGTCAGTTGGCGGGGGGAGAGACCGGGCTGGGTGGGTCAGTTGGGGGGTGGGTGGGAGGGAAGGAGGTTTTGGGGTGAGAGACCTGGCTGGGTGGGTCATTTGGGGGGGGGGGTTGGAGGAAAGGAGGTTTTGGGGTGAGAGACCGGACTGGGTGGGTCATTTGGGGGGGGGGGTTGGAGGAAAGGAGGTTTTGGGGTGAGAGACCGGGCTGGGTGGGTCAGTTGGGGGGGGGGGGTTGGAGGAAAGGAGGTTTTGGGGTGAGAGACCAGGCTGGGTGGGTCATTTGGGGGGGGGGGTTGGAGGAAAGGAGGTTTTGGGGGGAGAGACCTGACTGGGTGGGTCAGTTGAGGGTTGGAGGAAAGGAGGTTTGGGGGGGAGAGACCTGGCTGGGTGGGTCAGTTGGGGGTTGGAGGAAAGGAGGTTTTGGGGGGAGAGACCTGGCTGGGTGGGTCAGTTGGGGGGTTGATGTGTAGTGTTCATGTGTAGTGAACAGGTGTTCATGTGTAGTGTTCATGTGTAGTGAATAGGTGTTCATGTGTAGTGTTTATGTGTAGTGTTCATGTGTAGTGAACAGGTGTTCATGTGTAGTGTTCATGTGTAGTGAACAGGTGTTCATGTGTAGTGTATCAATGTGTTATTAAATAATAACTGAATAAAATAATATTAAATAAATAATTAAAAACAACATCCATGTTTTGATTCTTTTTTATTTGGACCTCAAGTGTGTTGTCGGCCCCCGAACTGCTATTTGATAGCTAATGCGGCCCTCGGGCTGAAAAGTTTGGAGACCCCTGCTGTAATGAATCCTGGCTGGGGTGATTTTTCAATACAATACTACTGTTCCTGGGGTAAAGTTTGAGGCATTGATTGTAAGAGCAGGAAATCAGTGAATTTGGAATCCTGCATCTTAACTGGCCACGAGACTTTTTTTTCTCAATCTTAGAATTGTTATTGCTGTTATTGCTATTACATTGGCCTAAACGCAGCCACTCTCATGCAGGAAGCTCCTGCCATCCCTAATCAGTATTGCTGGTTTGCAGGGTAGACTTTTTGCACACACACACACTCCCACGCCTGTATATTTATAATTCTCTTCCCTGGATTTCCTTATCCTAGCAGCTGCCCTGTGATGGTGGATTTCAATAGATAGGAACCTATTTAAGTACCAACCACAATCCTCATTAGGGTGAATCTTCACTTTCATCTCTAATATTGCATTCCATGCCCAAACCCTTTGCCAACTCTCCTCCCACAAGTAGCCCTTTCATGGCACTGTGTAACCTCTACACTCTTCTGTTGCTCAGAGGCAAAATTCATCCTCTTACAGGGGATAAGAGAGCTATTAAAATGTGGCTCACCTGACCTATATCCAGTCAGCCAATCAGCTTCAAACACACTTACATGAGCACTTCTGAATTCCTTGGTTTAGTCATATTCATAATCAAACCTGACCTGCTTTCCCAGCCTGGTCTCTTTTCACGATGGCTGTGGAAATAAAAGCAAAGTTAGGAGTGCACAGTATGTACAACTGCAGTCTTGGCTCAGGCTTTTAACCATTTTGGGTCTGAGAGAAGCGTTCTTGTAAGGTTCGTGGTTTATTTAGGAGTAGCAGCTCTGCAGTGATAAGTTTGTTTTCATAGCAAAACTAATAGATATCCACTTAGGCTTATCCATGCCTGACCCTTCAGTGGTTCATAACTTACCAGGCTTATCCAGCAAACAGGCGGTGTGATCTTGCATTGCACATTTCAAGTCCATGTTTTTAAAAAGGTTCCCTGGAAACTGCTGGGAATAGCACAGGAATATTTAAGGGCTTCATAAAAATCAGGAAAAATTGATTTGAAATCCATCTGTTTATTTTTACAAAATTCCCAGTGCTATAGCATGTGGATGCCAAACATTAATTAAAACAAATATATGAACAAATGGTCAGATGACCATTATTATGTTAACCCTGTGGCTACTTTATGTAGTGGTAGCGTTCTCTACACTGACAATCGAGAATTTATCACAAATCTTACCTACTCAGATTCCTTCCTATGCCCTGAAGGCTGCTAGACTTTATTGATTTTGATGTAAATATACTACTGGGATGATCAGTGCCTAGGGAATGTATGACCAGCCTGCTCTGAGAAGCATACAGATGAGCTGCCAACAGAGACAAAGGCTAGCCTCGTATTTTCAACTTGGGAGGGGGTTGTGAGAAGAGGCATTGTCTGTGTAAATTCAGAAGTAGGTAAAAGGTAATTTGATGAGGACGTTGTCCACCCAAGAACTTTCCAGGAGACTCTTGATCAGTAGTGGGATGTTGTACCTGGGTCAGGAAATGCCATGGACAGAGGTTATTGCTGACCAGACAAGGAGCACCTTGTGGTTCCATGTTTCAGCATGTGACATCACTTGCATGTAGTGAGCACTTCAAGAAAAGTGACTGTTGGTCCAGTAATCAGTTGCATCTGTAAGTACCCTTGCATTCAGCTTAGCATTAGGGGTAAGGGTGGAAAGTATTTATTTTTAAATGGACATTTGACTTTGAACCACTAACTGACCAGGAACAGGAAGAAACTTCCTTTACAGCCAGGTGGTTCCAGAACTGTATTTTTCTTTGAACCATCTGGTACTGGCCACTGTCAGAGCAGACAGGATACCAGATGAGGAGGACCCTTGGTCTGATTTAGTGTCACACTTCATATGTCCTGTGCAGTCTGATGTGTACATAATCTAAGACATCTCCTGAATCCGAATAGATAGCCAATTGCCTATCAGTTTTTATACCTATATGTACATTTTGACATCCTAATAATATAATAAAACATGGGGAACAAAGCACCTGTGATGCTGATTTTACCAGAACCCAAAGGATACAGCATCAACAACCTAGTGTGTACTCTGTTCCTCCCTCCCCCGCTCAAACCCATTCAGATACAAATGCCTTGATCCTCATCTCACTTGCACTGGTGGAAATTATGTACAGCTTCATCAATGTCAGTTAAATTATATCAGTGTGAAAACAGTACAGGTGCAGAATTTGGCCCAGTGAGAATAATTCTCTCCTTTCATCCTCTTGTCAGTAATCAAGGATTATTAAATGTCTTGATACACGCAGTAAAAATCTATTAAACGTAAACTAAGGTGTTCTCTCTACCAAGAACTCCTTCAGTTTATTCCTTAAATGAGATTTGAGTTTCCATGGTATTACATGTTTTGGCAGAGAAGGTTATATTCTCAACAGGGCATTTAATAGATACTTAGTCAAGTGGTTGCCTCCACCATGCCCCACACACACACCCAAAAAAATGAAAAAAACCAACCTGTTATGAACCGGTTTCGTTCAGACAAACTTTACTCTACTTAAGGATCTTAACTGCAGTTTTTCCGACTGCCATGGCAAGAAGTCAAAGTTTGACAAGACAAGGAAATTGATCTAGAAACTAGAAGCCCTTCCTGATATTTTGCATTCTTGTAAATCTGTGTATAAAACTGCCTTTTCCCACTAGCTAAAGAATCTATTAAATTTACTTAGTCATCAGTGCAAGTCCTACATCTAATGTCACATCGCTATGGGTGACTCATAACATCAGGAAACCTGCTGAAAGTCTGCAAAATATCTTGCTCTTGCTTGGTTGTGGCAGGGCTAATATTAGCCTCAGCCAAGTCAGTCTCTTGTTAATGGCTGGTCTCATGAGTTGTGATAGATTAGGTGCTGTTGTAGGTTAGGAGAAAGGTGTATCAAATGGGTTCAGTTTCAAAGGTGTATCAGATTGGGGTTCAGTTTAATCAGTGTGTGTACTGTATGGTCTCATAACCGTTTTTGAAAGGAACTTTGACTGTGTTGCTATCTGATTGTAAAGTTAATTATAGGTTACCCGGCTGGAAGATGCATTGGAACTTGCCAACTATATGAACTACTAGCTCTGAAGCAAATAGTAAACTACCAAATTCTGCTTCTTTTTGAAGTAGACCTTTTGAAACATTTTTGGGTTTAAGACTTCCTGATGCTTTATAAATGTCACCTTCAACTCCGCATAGAATCTGAGTAGGCAAACTTGCTCCCAAAAGGAGCTACTGGAACCTTAAATGGACCATGCTATTCAATGTAATAGCAAGGTTCTGGACTGACATCCCTGGAGACAAGTTCTATGTATAACAGAAAGTCCTCTGCAAGTTTTCCCAGGCCCTGTCAATACACTCCACCCTGACCCAGCCGCTTCACCTCTAAGAGCGAAATGCTAATTTGTTCTTAGAGCGTATTCAGTCCCTTGCCTTTCTGCCAAGACTGCCAACAGGGGACTAATTGTGAGGGTGTGTTTTTCAGATGTGACTGTCAAGTTCATGAGGAACTGGACTGAGGCCACCATCTTATTTCACATAGGCTACTATGTAACTGTCAGCCAGTAACTACTTTTACTCATGTCATTGGTGTGAAATTGATTTCTCCCCTGCTTTGAGCCATTCACTTCCATGTGGAACATTGTTTTCAATAAATGCAGAGAAGCTGTGGTGAATTCTTGGGAATAAGTGATTCCAAGATACAGTAGAACCTCAGAATTACAAACACCTCAGGAATGGAGGTTGTTCGTAACTCTGAACAAAATATTGTGGTTGTTCTTTCAAAAGTTTACAACTCAACGTTGCTTAATACAGCTTTGAAACTTTACTATGCTGCTTTTAACTATCTTAAATTAAATGAAACTAGCACAGAAACAGTTTCCTTACATTGTCAAATCTTTTTTTAAACTTTCCCTTTATTTTTTTTTTTGTAGTTTATTTTAATCGAGTACTGTACTGTATTTCTTTGTGGGAGGTGGAGGGGCTCTCTGCTGCTGCCACATCGTGCACTTCTGGTTCCAAATGAGGGGTATGGTTGACCAGTCAGTTCATAACTATGGTGTTTGTAACTCTTCAGTTCTTACTGTACCTAGACATGGAGGATAGATTTGAGACTGAAGTACAGGCATTAAGGAGATCTGTGTTCTCTTCTTAACTATGCCACAGTCCTTCAAGCATGACCTTAATCAGGCAATTCTAATCTCTTTGTGCCTGAGATCTCTATAAAATGCGGAAAATACTTGCTTACCTCGGAGGGGTGTTGGGAAGCATATTTTGTTATAGAGTGCTTTGAGATCCTTGATGAAAGACACCATACTATTCTACTTCAGCAGAGTGGAGCCTTCCTTAGTGATGCTTATGATGCAGAAATCCATCTGATTTTAAATTGTGGATTGGTTTTTTAGATTTCTGAGCCCCATCTTCCTCCGATGATGCTCCTTGGCCATTCTCAAGAAGTTACCTCCGTTGCCTGGTGTCCTTCAGACTTTACTAAGGTTAGTTTCTAGAAAAAACTGTTTTGGAATCTCCTGTGAAACCAATGAATGAAAGACCACATGTGACCATGATAGTGTTTGTTTTGCAAAACTTGAGGGGGATGTTTTGACCGGGGACAGAATCTTCTCTGTATGGAAAGCCTTGTTGAAAAGAAAATGGTATAGACTAACTCACTTGCTACATTCTTCCCTTCCCATAGAATGAGAGCTAATTGGAAATGTTTTCATGAAAATTCCTAAAACCATTTAGTGCTGCGAGTTTGAAGTCTAGATTAATTTTTTCATTTTTTTTTAAATATTCCATGGCATTTTTTTAAAAAAAATCTGAATTTTCAATTTTTCATTTTTAAAAACTTCTCTGTTTTGATAAATGCTACCAAAGGACTAATCTAACCAGTCAAAATTGACAATTACTTTAAAAAAAAAACATGCAAACAAAAAAGCTATAAATGGTAAACAAAAGTTTTCAGTGAGAAATGGAAAATTTCAATAAAAATGTTTTCTGCAAAAAAATATTTTTTGGGAGGGAGCCCATTTTTTGTGGCTTCAATCCACAATGCCCGCACTACATTTTCAACCAAATACTTGTGCATATTCAGTATGATACTGTCCTGAATTTTTTTCAGGTAATTTAAGTCCTGTGATAACTATTAATAACTTGAAAAAGTCTGTTCCTGGAATTGTATGAAGGCCTTTCCAGATGGAAATGTTATGCTAACAAATATGTTGATAATTGATTAATCTAAATGTTGTTTTGACAAAATTTGAAGCCATTTCTTCAAGATCTTCATATGCTTATGAGTTTTGTTGGTGTCTTCTGCTGTCTGTCCACTGATATGTTTGCAAGTCTAGTGCAGAGTAGTGAGAGCTTTAGTGGGAGGATGGAAAGGACATTAAAGTCTGTTCTTTCAATAAGCCGTATTGAGTCTGTCAACATGACTTCTAATTCAATGCTACATCTGAGAGCTTCACAGTCCTGGACCATATCTTAACGAAAACACAAGGATCAGCATTAGTGGCTCTGCCATATGGCCATCACTGGAGGGGAGGGAATTGTTGGCATGGGAAGTAGGGTTAAGGAATCAGTCTAGCTCCAAATCAGGAATAAGCCCCTCCCACAGCGATATCCGAGGAGTCCCATAGGGTTTCTTGCTGGCGGTTTCTGTTGCCCCTCTGACCACCGTTGTTAATCAGCTAGTTTCTCTAGGCATCACAGTGGGCCCTCAGGAGGGATTTGAATTACGATCAGGTGGTGGCTTTGCGGACAAGCTCAAGAAGTACTTTCCAGTTGTAGGAGTGGCATAGGAATTGCTTTGCTGGACCAGACCTATCTTCGATCAAGTCCAGTTTCCTGGCCATGGTAGCATGGGAGTAGAAAACAAACAGGACATTAAAATCTGGGCTGATGTCAAAGGAGTCAAAGGCAGTTCAGAAAGGAGTGGTGGTTAGGCAGGTCCTCAAATACAAGGACAAGAAGCTTGAAGTTGATGCAGAGAAGATGAGGAAAGAATGGAAGAGGCGAGTGATGTGGTCTGAACCCCAAGCAAGGAAGACAAGCCTACCCAGCAGTGTTTTGTAGAGCTGATGTTGGTGTTGGGGAGGCCAGAGGAAAGGCATCTTGATCACTGTGAACATAGGCCTTAGCTCTTCTTTTTACTAATTCCCAGGTGAATCACTATATACACAGCGCAAAGGGAGATCAATAAAAGTTCTGGTGCTTGTTGGGCAGGTTCCGTTGATTATTTGGAAGAGCAACATGCCATTATATAAGGATCTTCTGTACCTAAATTTGAGTCCTGTCTCTTGCTTTTCTGTACCCAGTGCTACTGACATTGGATAAAGGCAAAGTCTGTAAAGACTGCTTAGTGACGCAATCCCTTTGCAGCGTTTATCCTTGTTCCAACATTAGTTAGAACACTGCAAATGTTTGTCCCCAAGCAAGGAAAGGTGAGGAGTGAGAGAAGGAGCATTGGACACTGATGCAAAATGTTGAATTCGTATCTTCTGCTGTCTGTTTCCTTTTGGAACATGAGCTTTGGATTGTGTTTGGGTTTCTGCTATTATTTACCAAGTTACTGAAATGTCAATAAACAAATACTGTATATATTGGCACTTGTGGAGCAAATGGCTGCCTGCCACAGAGTCTTCACAAAGCAAATGGGGAGGCTGCGATTTCTTTGCCATAAAAGGGATAGATGGAGGCTTGCTCCTGTCAGATCCCATTAAAGGGAAATAGATAGTTTTTCCCTCTGGTACAGTAATTAGACCGCATTTGTTTTTCGCTGGCAGTTCCTTTACCTATTTGTTAGTTGGCAGGGAGGGCTCCGTGTATAACACTTATTGGCACAGAGTGCTGAGAGTACCAACTCTCTTGGATTGATTTGCCAGTGACTGTGGGATGTGGCTTCACAGTGGTCTAACCTACTGACTTACGCTGTAGATTGCCACATGTTCTGACGACAACACTGTGAGGATTTGGCGCTTACGGCGTGACCGTGATAAGGCGAGACTGACATCAGGCAAAGTCAACTTGGTAGGCTGGGTCTGTCAGAAGAAACCAGAAGAGCAAAATGGAATAGGTAAGGCCCTTAGGGGTATTATGTCCCACAACATAGGAAGAGGATTCCAGAATTCTGTGTATTTACTGGTTCAGCAAAAGCTTTCCCCTTGGCTATTGCTCTTCATTTCTTTAGAAATGGTAATTCATGCATTTGCCTAGGCCTGACATACCATCAGTAAAGGGCTGCTACTGCATATACAGCCCTGGAGCTTTGAAATTTTCCCCTTGCCCAGCAGGTGAATTCAGTTAAATAACACTGACTTCCTTTCTTTTGTTTTTAAACAAAACAAAGCACTCCCTTTCTACAGGACAAGGTGCCTTTTCAACATTCCAGAACTATATACACCTGCTTCTAAACTCTTACATGCCATTAGAAATGTAATCTTCATTTGACTCTATCTTCCTGTAAATGATTGTTCCAGCACAATCCAGTAGTACTTACTGTAAGACCCCCAACATGTGCGATGGCTTTTAAAATGCACCATTTCTTTCACCACTGATGTGTGTACATGGAAATCTGTTCACAGATATTATAAAATAAACCAATAATAAATCACGGAGATGACGCCACCCATCAACTTGTTAGGATTAGTTAATAAATGCCATTCCCGTCTGGAAAGGACCCCAGGCCAGCAGCAGGCTGAGCGGCTCACCGCGCTGCCAATGTGGAGTTCCGGCAGCAGGCTCCTGCCAGTCGGGGTCTCGGCCGCCGGCCCCGCTCAGCCCGCTGCCAGCCTGGGGTTCTCTTTACCCAGACCAGCAGTGGGCTGAGTGGGGCCGGTGGCCAGGACTTTGGCTGGCAGCCATGGCACACGTGCTGTAGGTTGCTGACCCCTGATTATAGACTTAGAGAGACCTTCTAAAAAATATTAAAATGTATTACTGGCACGCGGAGCCTTAAATTGGAGTGAATAAATGAAGACTCGGCACACCACTTCTGAAAGGTTGCCGACCCCTGGTCTAAAACTTAATTGTAAACACCCTGCCAGAGACCCCACCAAGGAAATGAAGGGTCCGTTAGCTCCAGTGACGATCCAAACTGCTGCAGGACCATAGAAGGATAGGCAGCCTCTTGGCCGCATCCCAAACCATGTGTGAGAAGTCTTGGATCAGAGCGCTAACTTAGTTTGTATTGAACATGCATCAAGTGTCACATTAGTGTATGGTTGAAAGGAAAGGGGAATAAACCTCTTAGCAAAGTGGAATATGAAAATAGCTGTATCAGAAATATTTAAAATTTGGACCAAAAATGAGTTGGCAGTGGCTGGTTGGGGTCATTTCCTGTGTTGGCCTATCGCCTTCTATTGACTTTCCAAATGAGCTTCACCTTCATTGCTGTAGTGTAAATACAAGTGGAAGGTTTTGTAATCCCCCTGACTAGCATAACATTAAAATTAGCTTTTTGCCAGTACGTAACTGTCTTGCAGGAAACTTGCAGGACAATAGGTGGGTAAGTGCCAGCTCTCTTCCATAATTGCTCACCACACATATACACGCACTTTGTTTCAGTGAGCGGCTGAGAAATTATTTCACATTCTATTCCCTGAGAAATAAATATGGGCATTAGTCTTGTTGAGAAGCTTGAAAACCCAAAGCTGCCTGTACCCTGGATCTTTACAAATCAAATTTGGCAATTATACTAGACAAAATATCATTTCTCCTTGTTCTCTATGCATTAAAACAACCTAGAAGGGAAGAGGAAGCACACAAACCGTGGGTATGCAACAGCAGGCTTCCTGCTGACCTTGGCTCTTTGAACACAAAACACATGCTGTTAGAATACGGGAGCTATCTGCAAATTGATTCATAGTTGGCTAACCAAACAGCATTTCAGGACTACTTAGATGAAATCTAGATTGCATCCTACCCATTTAAATGGAACAAATTGTGAAGTTGTGGCTGTGTGCTGACTGTTGACCTGCACTGTGGCATGCAGCAAGAACAGTTTCATTCCCTTGGGAAATTATGTATGTAAATTTGCTAAGTGATATTAATTTCTCTGCACTTCATGTAACTAGAATCGCTAGCACTGGGCTGTCTCTTGAATTAGTGATTCTTTTGATTCTTGGAGCCCATAATGTTGCTGTAGAAAATTGATAGGGTGAGGGCAAGAGATAGAGAAATCCCCACTGTTCGTATACTTTGTGCATTTATCTGTCTGAGTCCTACAGATACATACCGTATTTTTCGTCTTATAGGACGCTCCGGCCTATAAGACGCCCCCTCGTTTTTTAATAAAAAAGCCGGACCAAAAAAAAAAAAAAAAAAAAAAAGCACCTTGCTCTCCCGTCCCCGCCGCGCGGGCGGGCTGCCGAGGTTCCCCCCTCCACCCCGGCGGGGAGGGGGGAACCTCGGCAGCCCGCCCGCGGCGGGGAGGGGGGAACCGGGGCGCACATTCGCCCTATAAGACGCACCAACTTTTTCCCCCCCGTTTTGGGGAAGAAAAAGTGCGTCTTATAGGGCGAAAAATACGGTACATCATTTATTGGACAGGCAGCTTGGAAGAGGCTTGCACTCTGTGTTAAATATAACAGCCTTGCAGAATGTCAGTAAGGGGCATCAATGGCAATAGACTTGACTTGTTAATGGAATTTGAGGTCTGAATGTTTGACTGGTGCAAAAACTGCTACAAAAAAGCTTGCTGTTGCTGTTCTGTTTCCCAGCACTAGGAACATAGGCATTTTTATCACAGGCTATCTTTCATCATCTCCATCAATCCAGCATCTAAATCAAGATAGCTTCCACTTTTCCCAAGTTAGTGACTCCAGAATATATTTTTCAGTCTGCCATGGTTGTGAGCAGCCACATCCTCTTTCCAGCTCATCACCCCACATTTCTAGTGTATGAATTTGTAGCTAATCACTAGTGAGAGGGGGTTGCTGAGATCACTACTACCCTTCTTCCAAATCTAAGAGCTTACATTTTAAGCACAACTAATTCTCCAGCTGAGATAATGTAGTCCTGTAAGGAAGTGCTCATTACGGCCAAGATAAAAAGACCAAATCTTAGCAGTGACCTTGCTATGAGTTCATAATAACTTGCTTCAGTCTGAACTATTAAGCATCATTGGGAAAGGAATATTTAACTCCACCTTGTGGTTTACATTTGTGTTCTACTCTGTTTGCGCAGCATGTGAATTTAAAGGTGCAGAGACAGTATTGGGTAATATTATATGAAAGTCTTCAGGAAGGATAAGGATAAAAAAGCTTATGTATAGTGTGTTATTGAGAAGTTAGGTAGGTGTTTACACTCTGCACATCTCACAAGTAAGTACAAGATTGTACAGAAAATGGCACTTCATTCACGCAAGACTTCAACATCCTAATTAAGTACTTTACCACATAACAGCTAATGCTGAGAATTAAAAGTTTCAGACTAAATCCCTGGTATGCAGAAAATGTTTAGAGCCCTTTTGCTCTTTGGTGAAACTGTGTGTTTAAGGTGGCTAATGTGCAGTCTTATTTAATTGTACCACCTCAAGTTTAGGGCCAAAAAGGTTCCTTCAGATGCATGACATTCCAGCATCTGAAAAGCAGACATTGGACACACATTAGTATATCATCTCGCTTCAAAGTAAAATATCGCTTTAAAAAACAACATAATTAATTACTGATTTGTTTTGGCCTGAGATGTATCTTAAATGCATGCTGCCCTCAGATTTATTGTGGGATTCCTGGTGCACAGCTGATAAACACCGAAGACTATGTTTTGTTTTACAACATAAGAATTGGGCATGCAGTTGAGTAGATGGATTTAGATGTAATTTATTTCATAACATGCTGATGATTTCAGTACCTACTGTGCTATACATAGATGGAAATGTATGCTTATTAAAAAAAATCACTTTTGTCATGGCAACCAATCCATCAGTTACTTTTATCTTCCTTGGAATCTAAGACCTTGTACAAGATGTGGGGAATTTCCAGCCCGTTCCTTTGCAGGGTAAATAACTGACTGCAACCTGGTAACCTATCCTGGCAGAATATTTTCCAGCCAAAGGATAGTAGGAGGAAAAGGAAACCTCTCTTAGCTCCCACCTTATCTATCTTACTGGTGTATGAATGTCAAAGCCTAGTTGGGATAATTATCCATAATGGAGAACATTCTAATCTAAGGCTTAGTCTACATTACAACTAGTCGTGGGACTGGGTTGCAATGACTCCTGACCTGGTTAAAAACCACTTATAAATGGTACTGTAGATGGGATCTAGTAGTGTCCCCATAAGCTTTGGACAGTTCTGGGTTTTAAGTGAGCTACAGCAATACAGGTCACATCTACAAAACTTCTGACAATACTAAATGTTGTCTGGGATTCTGAATGTCCCAGAGTTTGGGGGGCTTCTTTAAGAACTATCTTTAATTGGTCTCTCTTCATTTGCTGTTGCTGTATTGTCTCATTCACTTTACTGTTTTGTGTCTCTTCCATCAGTATTACCAGTCAGCACGCAGATTACTCCTGCAAAAGTCTCCATGGTGGGTAGTCCATGCATTTCCTCACCACGGCCAGCAGCTTGTGCTCCCAACTATGCTGGAGACCTTCCTCTTTCTACCAGCACTCCAACGTTCTCCCTCAAAACCTCAACAGTCAAAGCCTACACTCCAGTGAAGCAAAGCGAAGCCATGTCAGGCACTTCTCCTAAACCAACATCTTCCACCAAGATGTCCATTAAACACTGGGTTACCAGGACTCCATATTCCTCTCCACCAGGGATGGGAACAAAGACGCCTTCTCCAAGAAAAGCCCTGGCAGAAGTCACACAGGGTCTTCCAGAGGCAGTCGGCACTCCCGTAGCACCACACTCTCGGTTTGAGAAGCGAGCCAAAAGGAGGCTGGAGTCCAGCAAAGGAGATCACATGGGGCAGAAGTGTCTGAAAGGCTGCAGTTGTGTGACTGAGCTGGACCCAGTGGCTAAAAAATCCAAGCTGGATTTGTGCTTCTTGGCAGCAGGCCAAAAGGCCTGTAATGAAAACTGTCTGAGCCTTGCGGAGCTGAATAATGGAGCTGAAGGCTGTGGCCAGAGCCCAAAGGAACCATCCCTTCCTGAAAGCCCTCTTAATCAGGCAGGCTTCCAGACTCCCCCTCTTCCTTTAAAGAACTCCTGCAGGAAAGGGGCTGATGTGCTGGACAAAGAGAACAGTTCACCTGGGAAAAAAAACTGGCTGTCTGCAATGGGAGAGAAGCTGAAGACTAGCAAGGCCAGTAGCCAAAAGGCGTCCGGCCACAGCTCCCCGTCCTCTCGGAGTCCCAGCACAAGACAAGAGGCAGTGACTGCAACCAGTCCATCAGGACCTGTAAGTAGACTAGGCATGGTTACAACAGCAGAGAAAGGGTTGAACTAGGTTCTGTCCTCTCCTTGCTGTGTTGCACAACTCCCATTTGCAGGCAGTTAACTTGTGTATCAAAAGGAGCATCAAACCTCATTGCTGCGGGTGGGGGGAAGGAGGGAAATCTGATAGAACAAGCCCCAGTATCTCTGCCATACAGGGTAATGCTGTTATCCTTCAGTGCCACCCATACTCTTGAGAGAGAGAGAGAAGCAGAACTGGTGTTGCTCCTCTGATAATGATTTTGAACAGAGTATTGTCAAATGTTCATTGGCTATGACACTGTCACTTACAATGCAGTTCTGCTCTGAACAGAACAGCAGCACTTACTTGGCAGATCTGCTGCTTCCATGTATTCACAGCCATATCTGTCCACTTAGGTGACACAAATTGGTCCCCACTAGCATTGCAGACCCAACCCAGCTTTTGGAGAAAGTGAGCTGAATTTTATTCTAGCGCTTGTATCAACAGTATTTGTATGTCTAACAATTGTTGGACTAAATTCTACCCTTGGTTACATCTGTGGAAAAATCATTGAAAACAAAAGGATTGCACAACTGTCAGAGGGCAGCACTTGGGCTGCAAACTCCTCATTACTTGTGTTGTGCAAGAAAGCAGGAACCCAGCCTGACTTTCAGATCCTAGGGTGAGTTTGCAAAGCGGTTAAAACGGTTGGCATATGAGTTTTCTGTGCTTTAGAGCAAATTCTCAACTTGCATGTTGTCATTGAATCAATACATGTGGAATCCCAGGATGCCGGTAACTTCCAAAGTCCGTTTTCAGAGGACTGCTGAGCTTTGTTTATAAAGCTGATAACTGAAGTATGATTGTTACAATCTTTAGTTACACCAAAATTTGAAACTTGATGGTAGAATATAATTTGGGCTACAAATTATCTTTGAAACTTCATCATGACTGGGGCTTATCTTGGTAAAATCCCTTCCTATTGGCCTAAGTTTTGTCTCACACCAGCAGTTGGGCTAATACAGTGTTAACAATACAGGCCGTTCAGTAATGCACTTCAGTAATGCTTAGTCCTTTCATGATTGAATGTCTTTCTAAACAACATACTCTAGCTCTACCACAGGTTGGGCTTGATGCAAATGAAAGCTCTGTGGCCTGTGTTACGCAGGTCAGACTAGATGATCATAGTGATGTCTTCTAGTCTTAATCTATGAAATTGTGTATCTGGTGCAGACAGGGTAAAAACTAGAGGCCCTAGCTCTTCTCATAGAGCAGTAGGGGAACTCTAGGATTTTAGCAAATGTTTCTCGTCTCTAAATAGGATCCGAATGTTCCAGAAGCCATACACATTATTGCAAATAACATAATGTCTTTTTTTAACAATATGTAATTTGGCAGTTCCTCAGCATAGGCAGGCTGTCACAGTTATGAAGGGGAGAAGCTTAAAAGACTTTTACAGTGTGTGCACTATTTAACGTGGAAGAACTGGATGGGGGCATCTACTGTCAAATACACATGTTTATACTTGACTTGAATCTCTTCTAGGCTGCAGTCACTTCAGTTTCCATGAGGAAGATCTGCACGTACTTCCATCGAAAGTCACAGGATGACTAGTGTAGTAAGCTGCATTTGAAAGGAACTGTAGCCTTGGTTGTGGACACACCACTGGTGCTACCAAGCTTGGATTTAGCGACACCAAAGGAGGAAGACACTAGAATTAGCCAGTGCATTGTTGGCCTGTAATAAAGTTGGATTTTTTTATTCTCTTGTTGTTTAAATTCTTTTATGAAATCTGTTAGTTTGTAGCCTCAAGTTATTTCAGCATGAAACACGTAGGATGCTAATTAATGGAGACTCAGACACCATTAACATGAAGTAGGTGATGGATTTTAAAACGTATGTTTTCTTTTAACACGTCACTCAGTTAAATGTTCCCCCGTGAGTTCTTTTTCACATGGCATCTGTGAAATGCTCTAGTTATCTTTGGAAAGAGCATCTTTGATGTGTGTTATTAACGTAGTCAAATATAGCTTGTCAGTTGATATTTGTTTTATTATGTCTGATCTTGAAAATTTTGTACTTAAGAGCACTATGCAAAACACATACAATCTCCTTTTGATAGCAGCTGAATAGAGATGTCTGTGGAGAAACTGTTGTTGCAGATATGGGAGTCACCTTTTCTGCTAAAGGATATTTCTACAGCTTGTTCCTCTTGCATAGCAATGACTCTCCCATTTCAGCAAAGAAGCTTGTAAATGTGACTTAACTTCCTGTAAATACAAAACATTTTAATGTTCCAGAGTGTCTGTCTTACTGTTCCAGTGTTGCATATGGTGCCTGCTGTGTGAGAAAAGATACAGTATAGCAAAGAGCATTTTTGCCTCCTTTTTTTTAAAAATCCCCTCTTCCACCACCTCCCAAGTTTGCTGCTTTCCATACTCATGCCTCTGCTAGCCCAAGGACACCATGGTAGTCTTGTAACCATGGAGACCATGGCTGTCGCGGCTGAAAGCTTGATTGCCCCTTTTAAATCCAAGTGTCAAGGTTGGTTAGAAGTTATCAGATTTTAGACTATCCCAAACACAATGGCTGTAGAAGAAAGCATTCCATATTAGCTTATTGACCTTCTATGGATGTAAATTGTAGTATAACTGTCTTGATGTTGGAGGCAGAAAAAATAATCCACTTTACAGAGTTTAGGTTGTAATATGAATATTCACACTTAAAAGGCTTCGGTTGGAGAATAATGTATATAATTGGGTAGTGTGATTATGGTAGGCTGTCCCAAAGGGTGGGGAGAGGTCAGGATTCTGCAGTTAACTTTGTCACTATTACTGGTTGTTCAGCCTGAAACATCTTGCTGGTGCTAAAACGTAATGAAGGGACTAATGAGCCTCACAGAATTCAAATTGATATGTTACGCTAATGATGACTAATTCACAAGTTACTGGTTCAATACAGGAGTAACTTGCTGAAATTCTAAGGTCTGTATTTTACAGGAGGTCAGACTAAATGATCTAATGGTCCCTTAGATTTTCACTGATTTTTATTTCAAGCCTCAGGATTGCAGACCTACTGAATTTTATTTAAAGAAACACAATAGAATTAAGTTACACTTCTGTCTGAAACTTTTGCAGCTACCAATGTTAAGTGATATATTTCTATAACTGAAATGGATTAGAGGAAAATTTTTATATTTTACTGTGTGCACTGAAAAGCATTTTATGTACTCTTTCACTGAGCTCTGTATCATCAATTTCTCTTTACACAGCAAGGGAGAGAAATAATGCTATGTTTAAAAAAAAAATTGTGATCATAAAACTGCACTGTTGGCAGGAGGACTCAAAGGCCGGTATAGTACCTGAAATCACTTTCTAATTTTTGTAACTGACTCATTTTCAAGTTGACAGCAGCCATCTAGCTTTGGAGAAATATCAAAGTAACATTAAACTGGACAAGTAAAATATATTTCAACCATTTATTAAACCTTGCTTCAAAAACTGGAACCTTTAAGTGGTGTCTGAGTCAATCCAATATCTTGAGTTAACTAAGACTAAAAAAACCTGACACTTTAATGGTGAGCTACTTTTGAACATCAAACTTGACCTTAAAGCGTGGGAGTAATTGAAACTTAACATAGAGGGCAAAGTAATGTCAATAGGACAGTTTAATGTTCTGGTAAGTATCTTACACACTTGTAACCAAACTCTGCTAATCTGTATTACCAGTGGTTTCAGTGGAGCTGCATAACGAGTATAAACCCTCACAGAAATTCCATGGCTGTTCCTCCCCACCCCTGTTTTGTAAGAGGTTACAGTTGTGAGGGAATAGGATGGTGAGGGTGAAATTTTGGTTCTCTTGAACGGAGTCCCTCTCATACTTTTCATAATATCTTCCGCTTCTGGGAATAACTCCCATACCTAAACCCCTATTCATCAGCTGATTATTCAGGGGTTTAGAAGTGTAAATGGGCAAATACCTGTCCAGATAATTTTCAGTGGGAACATGTGAGCCCTTCTCCTTTCATGGCAGTTCTGCGTAGCGTCTTACCCTGAGCACACAAACTCAATTTGGCTAACCCTATGGTCAACGTCTGGGTCCCCGGGTCGAGGCAGCGTGACCCGAGAGACTACACCTACAGAGCCGCCCTTGCTACAAGGCAATGCTGACTAGCGACCCACGCCTACAGCTGCCCCTAGATTACAGGGCAGTATGGGCTAGCGGCCAGGGTCTATAGCCATCCCTGCGTTACCAGGCAATGTGTCAATAGTCACCCCTGTATTGCGGGGCAGTGTAGCCCAGTGGCCAATCTATAGCCGTCCCTGTGTTGCAGAGCAGTCGAGCCCCAGTGGCCAGAGTCAGTAAGCACCCCTTCGTATCAGGGCACTATGGCCTAGCGGCCAGAGTCAATAGCTGCCCCTGTGTTGTAGGGCAGTATGGCCCAGTGACCAGAGTCTATAGCCGTCCCTGTGTTGCAGAGCAGTACAGGCCAGTGGCCAGAGTCGATAGCGCCACCCTTGCGACAGGGCAGTAGGGCCTAATAGCCGGAGTCAATAGAAGGTCGCCCACGTAGGGGTATGGCAGCCTAGGTAGGGGGGCCCAGGCCCACCCGACTCCACCAGGCCCCGACCCAGGGCCCTAACAGTGGCGTAGCACCTAGCCACTGACTCAGCAGGGGGGTCCAACCGAAACATGCTGAGTTTCACTGAGTGGAAGGTACCACTCCACCACCCTCCCTGGGTCACTTCCTACCGTGTCTGGCAATGGCGTCTCCCAGGCAGCTCTGTCTCCTCTGCGAGCTGGCGGGTCAGTTGTCCCCTCTGACTGCTCCCAGTCTTGGGCTCCAGGCAGGGCAGGATAGGCCTCAGGCTCCCGCTCCTTCAGGCGCAGTGGCTGATCCTCTGCAGGAGCTCCCCAGGCACATCCTTCTCTGGCTGCTAGCCCAGAATGAGCTGAGCTCCCTTCTTTTATACAGCAAGAGCACTTTGAGCACGCCCAGTACAACGGAGGGGGGACTTCCGCTGCCAGTGCTTCCGGCCTGTTCCTGCCTGGGCTGGTCTGCCTTGTCACACCTATGAAGACACAAAACATAACTCAACCCTTTATTCTTATGTAGCCAGTGACACAGTCTGATCCTGACAAAAAGCTTGGCTCCAGGAGAATTGGAAAGGAATCGTTCATATGAATCACTTGGTTTGTGATGTGACAATCTCTTGTTTTCAGACTGCGGAGAATTGATAATGTGGTTTAAGACAACTAGTCATGTCTTTACCTGGGCCATCTACGCAAGCATTTAATATGTATGTCCCCAAGCAACTGAACCCAGCTACTTGTCTTGAAAGAGCCAAATGTATTTCTAAAACAGGTTTTCTTCTACATGATCTCCAAATACTCTCTAGCCTCGAACTTCACCCCTCCTCCCCCCAAAAAAAATCTCTGTAATAAATTATTGCAAAATCCTAGTAGTCTAGCTCTTCTCCATTCCCTACAGGAGTGCTGGTTCTCTTCCCAATAGTCTTATGTGGTATATCTTACATTCTTTGCCATCTTTTTCATGCTGGGAATTCTGCTGCAGATGTCACACATCCAGTCAGAATTGTCTGGCCTCTTAATTATGCCGTGGTTAGTCCTTGTATCTTTCCTCTCCCTAGAGATTGATTTGTGTAAGTCACCTCTTGAACTATACTGTTGTGATATTGGTGAATATTTGCGCACATATTCTATTGAACGCGGCAAAGACGTTTGCAAGAATTTAGGTTGTGACGTGAAAATAGAACTTTTTCAGAAATGCCTGAGTGACACTATAGGTAAAACTTTAAAGTGCCACCTAAATCACTTTTTAAAATGGGACAGTCTAAATCACGTAGGCTTTTTTTAACTTGTGACCCATAATTGTGCTAGCAATGATACTGCGTTTCAAATGCACATCCCCTCTTCAGACTCACTTCTTATTGCGACTATTGGAACTAATGTTCATTTTCCTGTTAATGTTTGTCAGATTTTTCTAGCTGGCTAAATCTGTTCCCATATTAATGTTTTGAATTGTTGAACTTAAGATTTAATATTTTATCTATCCTTTTCTGTATTTGGGAATGTAATTGTGTGATACAGTTTTGCTCTGGAAACAAGCATTCCCCAACCAGGAATTTGCCATGAGAATCCATTAGACACCAATATATGTCACCATGTTTCAGAGGTCCCTTTGTTGCAGTCACATGCACTCTGAGTTCTCTTCCGAAAGTTTCTGATCTTTCAATATTTCTCAAGGTCAAGTCTTAAAAAGACTTTTAGATTCCACTGCTTTGGCACAGGGTGGAAGCAGGGCTTGGGAGTCTGTCTGTCCCCAGGTCTATTGTGCTCAAGACATTTTAATGCTGATTTGAGCACTTGTCATATGAGAAGTAAATTGTCAGCCTCTAATTCTTTTCAATCACTCGGTAAAATAAATGAATGACTTCTTACGCCAGTGTAGCATTTTTGTGCCATCATGCAGAAAACTATTGCTTATTGACCTCCTTGGGATTTCTTTGACTTCCCAACCTGCCAGAGAGCTCAAATGTCAGATTTTGGGCACAGAAGGTGTTTGGTTTTTTTTGCTACTCAGTAATCTCTTTCATGGGTTTAGAATAGCCACAGAGTGGCTTTGACCATAGTCAGTGCTCTGTTTAGACAGTGGAAAAAGCCAGAGATCATAATAAAATGTGACCGAATAAATCCAGTCCCAAGGATGGGAGGGAGCACATCTCAATCATTTATTGTAAAGTAGTTTGTCTAAAGGGATGCTTAAAGGGAACAGACCCACAGTTCACTTAGGGATTTTTTTTTTCTTTGAAAAGGGGAGGTGGGGTGAGGAGTAACGCCAGGAGCTTCGTAGCAACGAGCTCTACAACGCTAAAGCAGCAGGAACCTAGGAAGATGAAACCAAAATTCTGCGTGGGAATTGCATTTAATTTCTAAACTTCCAACTGGTTGTTTTTAAACAACAAAAATCTCTTAAAATTATGCAAACTTTTTTTTTTTTTTTGCTTTTTCAGGTTAAGGAAACAATTCTCTGTCTGAGGCCATGAATAGATTACTACAGAAAGATCCTGTTATCCCAAGCTTCTGCAGATATTCCTAGATTTTGAAGGCCAGGAGGGACCATTATGATCATCTAATCTGACCATCTGCATAACACAGAACCCAATAATTTCTGCATCAAACCCATAATTTCTGCTTGAGCTGTAGTACCTCTTCTAAAAAAATATACAGTCTTGATGTAAAGATTGCAAGTGGTGGAGAATTCACCACATCCCTAGGTAAATTGTTCCCATGGGTAATAACCTTTGCTGTTCAAAAAACCTGTATTTTATTTCTAATCTGAAATTGTCTGACTTCAGTTTCCAGACACTCAATCTCATTCTGCCTTTTCCTGTTAGGGCGGAAGCTTTTCCTACAGCCAACTGTTCTGCTGCGATAGTAGCCAAGATCCTTCTCAAGGAGATTGTTCCTCGTTTTGGAGTTCCTTTACTACTGGATTCAGACAGAGGGCCTCATTTTGTTGGCCAAGTATTTCGGAGTGTAGAGCAGGGCCTGGGTATTGCACACGCTTTCCACACTCCATCTAGTCTAGTGGAAAGGTGGAGCGAGTGAATAGGGAACCTAAAACCACATTGGCCAAATAGTGCCAGGAAACAGGGTTAAAATGGCCTCAGGTATTGCCAATTGTTTTGTTTCACCTGCATACTCGCCCTACTCGGGCTTTGGGTCTTTCTCCTTTTGAGCTGTTGTATGGTCACCCCCCCCCCCCTTCGAGGTAGGCCCACTTCCCCGTGCTGCTATTTCATTATGGGGAGGAGACCACATAACGGCTTCTCAGTTTCTTTCCTTGCAGACTCATCTTCACTCTCTGTGGCAATGCGCTCAATTCACCCAGACGGTGCCATTGGAGGACCAAATCCATCCATACAGGCCTGGAGACTTTGTGTGGGCCAAGAAAGTCGTACGAGAAGACTCTCTCCAGCCTTGATTTATGGGTCCACGCCAGGTCCTCCTAACAACACAGACAGCCGTGTTTCTAGGCCACAAATCATGGATCTACCACGGACACGTGAAACCAGCTGTAGTGGATCACAGTCCTAACACCCAGCCTGAATCCCTCAGCACACGGGAATCTGACCAGAGAACAGATTCCCCAGAAGCAGACGGCGTCGGATTTCAAGGGAGCCCCGCACGTTCACCCCACCGCGATCCGGGTGAACCAGAAACAGACGACACCAAAAGCAAGGACACATGGACTGCCACCCCTTTGGACAGCCTGAAACTACACCTGTGACGAGAGAAACGTTGTGGAACCACATGAGGGTTCTGAAAGGGGGTATCTGACTCTTGCTACTTGTTTCTTTGTTTGGGCTATTTTATTCCTCATTCTCTACCTCTTCTGCAGATATGACGCGCTGGGACTGCCCTCAAGTTCCTTGGTTTATGTTCTATTTCAATTCCTTCATTTTCACCACTTCCTGAAACCCAACTGAGCAATAGGTTAGACCTTAGTGCTTTCTTGCAGCATACACTGCTTGCAAGAAGCAAAAGGGGGGAATTGTTAGGGCTAACTCAGTTTCCCTCGCTCCTTCCCACCTGTATTCTTTCTCACCAGCAATCACATAGTTAAACTCCCAAGGCTCGTAAAAGCATTCGCTTGAGTCTTAGAGGCTCAGTGAAATATTGCTTTGACACCCGGTTGTTGTGGTAACCTTGTCAGGCCCTGGAATGTAACCTTGTCTCAGACAATAAGCAGTCTGTAAACCCAAGCTAGATGAGGTGGTTGCATCTCCAGATTGCATTATATGTATGTAACGACTTTGCTAGAGAACGAATAGACTCTTATTCATAAGCTGGTTGGCATCATGTAAGCTTTCTCAAGGTCCCCACACCAGGTGCCTCAAGATGCCATGATGCGCATGCTTCAAGTAGGTCTTTCCCTCCCTCCACCCATTCCCCCTCCCCTTTGAATATACTCTATAAAAGTCTGCTTGGTACTGATAATAAACGGAGCTGCTACCAACCCCCTTTCTTGACCGAGAGGAGGGTGCCTCAGTTTCCCCTTTGATCAAAGTTGAGTTGTGTGTTTCTTCAATGGTCTCTGACAGCTTGTGAGCTCCTTGCCTCAACGCCGCCACTACAATCTGGAGTGTATGGTAAG
Source organism: Sternotherus odoratus (assembly GCA_032164245.1). Classification (NCBI taxonomy): domain Eukaryota; kingdom Metazoa; phylum Chordata; order Testudines; family Kinosternidae; genus Sternotherus; species Sternotherus odoratus. The sequence goes on along the minus strand of JAVMKO010000003.1, from coordinate 135,990,372 downwards.
GGGGAGAGACGCGCCATTAATTTTCCCCTGACATTCCTACAAGGTTGAAGAACTGTCTCCTGTCAGAAAATCTCTTCCTTATATAACTACTTGGAGACTGTGATCAAATCACCTCTTAACCTTCTCTTTGAACTAAATAGTTGGAGGGTATTTCAGTATTTAGCAGTTTAAAGGCCTAAGTGAAGTACCTGAGGGCCCAACCCACTCCCCCCCAATAATATCACAACTGGGTACCACTGGTGTAAATGAGAAGGAGCTGCTGGCGGGTCTGCTGGAGGGTCCTACAGCTTGGGAATTGCTGCCCCAATGTTGGTCTGAAAAAGTGCAGGAGGACTGGGCAGGAGGTGAATAGTTAGGTAGTGAAGCTTTAGCTATCCAGTTGCCTGGATTTTTGGTTTGTATCACAGAGCATATAGCTTCTGTCTAGTTGCATGGGAGGTATAGTGCCCATGTATTTAATGCTGAGCGTGCTCAGAGCACAGGGGTAAGTACGCCCTTTAATTTGTATATATCTAAATAAGTAAAGGCCAGATTGACCTAGGAGAATATAGAATTCTTCTGATGCAATACCATGCCTACACAGCAAGACATTCCTGTTATTCATGGCTCTCACCCTCCCAATCGTTTCATCATTGCGATAAAGCCTCCCGTCAGTTTATTTTTCTATCATTCTTGCAGAAGGTATTTTAACTTGCATCTATAAAATCATTTAATAGTAATCAAATACCGCCTCCCCCCACTTCCCTGTAGTACTATAAGCCAGGCTCATACTGTACATTACAGCAATGACAAAGTAGGCCAGGAGGCCTTGCTGTGTTGACATGAGCTTAGCAAATATTGTCACACCACATTCTTGAATTATTCAGTGTCACCATTATTTTCTATGTCACCAACTTACTTGGATATACTGAGGGAAGAGTGGGAGAGTGTTTACCAAGTGTGATTATGAAATCCAATGTATTCTAAAAATGCCATGTGACAGATAAAAAATAAAACAAGCCCTGATTTGCTTGAGCAGGCTCTGCAATTTGCTGTAGGTGCACTTGTGTGTAGTCATTGGTGGGGAGGTAACAAAGTTAGAAAAGTTGCATCATCAGTAGCTTAAAGTGCAATCATTTTAAGACTGGAGTAATGAAGCAATTGGGGAGTATTTGGGGGGTAACTGACATTAATGTGAAGTAAACAAGAAAAATGCCTGGCCATGCAAGAATCAAACTAAAGTCAACAACAAACTCTATGCAAGACACAGGTAAGAAAGTAGACATTAACATTCCCTTTCAGATGCTTCTTCCAGGGAAGCTGCATTGGTTAGCAGTAAGAGTAAGGGAGTAGGAGGCATGAGGTCTAGGTAGGGTGACCAGATGTCCTGACTTTATAGGGACAGTCCCAATTTTGGGGGCTTTTTCTTTCTCTTACCCCCCCCCCCCCCACCCTTGTCCCAATTTTTTACACTTGCTGTCTGGTCACTCTAGGTACTATTCCTATATCTGACTCTGATTCCTGTGCTTTGGCTTCCCCATCTATGAAATGGCAATACTGGTTATTCACCTAAGTAACATGGCTTGAGGTGAAAGGTGCAAAGTATCAAAGTACAATTCAGAGGAACAAGGGATTAGGAAAACTTCCTCCTACCCTAAAAGGAATTTGCTAAAATGTGACAATTAGTCCCTGACAGACTCTGGAGCAGTATCCAGGAGCAATCATGGAAACACTATTGTATATCAGAAGGGAAATAGTAGCAATAAAAATGGCTTAATGTTGTATAACAAGGGCTTCGGTAGTTAAATGTTAAGTATCATGTCTAGGTCGTAGTTTTTCAATGTTGTAGCTGTGTTGGCCCCACCATATTAGAGAGACAAGGTGGATGAAGTAATGTCTTTTATTGGACCAACTTCTGTTGGTGAAAGACACAAGCTTTCAAGCTCCACATAGCACTTCTTCAGGTTATAGTGACTAATTTGCACCTTGTGACAGTGACTTTTTCTTCCTCTTTGGCTGAGAAGGGCCTATCTCACTTTTGAATTTATGTAAAAGATATTATACTTTGTCCTATCATGTGCATTCCTGCAGCAGCTAAGCACTTGCTGTCTTGCTACCACATTTCCATTCCTGATATCTTTATACTTTAATTTTCTTAGGGGTCAGGAGAAGAGGCGTTCATTTGAAAAGCACCCTTGTGAGGTGCGTGCTTGTCAGCCCTGGATCCTAGAGCTCTGCTTAGTCATAGTACAGATCAGGCCTGCACAACATGCGGCCCACACGGGCTCACTGTGTGGCCCCCAGGTGGTGAGTAGGGGTGGGGCAAGCCAAGCGGGGGGGGGGGGGGGGGAAGGAGCGGATGGGGGTGGGGTGAGGGCAGGGCTTTTCAGCCCGTACCTGGGTTTTTTGCAGTAATATGGCCCTTGCTGCTTTCCGAGTTGTGCAGGCCTGGTACAGATAGACCAGGGGCAAAAGCTTCCTCAAACTACTCTTATGTGAAGAGACCATTTTTAGAGCAAAGAGGTCTAGTATTCAGCCTCACTCATTCCTTGGCATCTCTGCCAACAAAGCTGCTACTTGATCAATTGTAGCACTGTGATTGGTTTGTTTTTTTGTGAGGTGGACACATGGCACCTTAGGCTAGGTCCTAGCCTAAGGCCCGACTCACTTCAGGTAACGCATGTGGCCAGCAGATGGTCACTTCTTCCAGTCCCCTTGGGGCACCTAGTTTCCTAAGTCTTCCAATTTTAAACAAGACTTTCAAAAGAGCACAGCTTTACTACCATGCTGAAATGCTTCTTTACTATACTTTCTAACTGGGCCAAGTTTATGATCAGTTCAAATTCAATCAAATTTACAAATACATTTACATTTCATAATATACTAGAGCTCCTTCCCTGTGTATAAATAGGAGCAAGGTTTTACGACACAGAAATTCCCCGGTATATACTTTAGACAAGTGCGGCTCAGAATTAGCAATGAAAATTATTGCAGGTCCTGGAGGCAAAATTATGCTAGCAAGAAGACACAATGCAAGTAAGATTTAGGTAAAGACTTGACTGTATTCTCTAAGGCCCTATTCAGCAGAAAAGATAAATACCCTGCCCCATTGCTGCATATCAGCATAATGTAGGCTTGTGAGAAGTACCAGAACATGTTCCCACACCCTTTAAACCCTTTCATCAGAAAGTCTGGCCACTTGTGTGTATCTATTGCAGAGCTTTCCAAACTGTGTGCTGCGACACATTAGTGTGTCGGCGGCAGTGTGTCGTGTGGAGCTCCCTTACTTGCGTCTGCTTCCCTTGGCCCCTCCCCAGAACTTCCTAAAGCAGCTAATATTAAAGCAGCTAAAAGCACTACCCGGCCAAAACGGCTGGAAAGCTAATGCTGCTGCTGGAAAGCAAGCTGCTGCTGCTGCCAGCTTGGCCAGTGCCGGCCAGCAGAGGCGGTCGGGAGGGGGCAGAAAGCCCACTCCCCTCCCTCCCTCCCTCCGCAGAGACAGTTGGGGGAAGGAGGATTGCACCGCGGCCGTGGCAGGAGAGCTCTGTGGGCCTTGCCTGCAGGTGCCGGGAGGGGGAAGGAGGGGAAGAGCCCAGAGAGCCTTCCCCGCCCCACAACCTGGCTCTGCCCCCCCCAAGGGTCCCCCGGCCTCCCCTTGCTGCCCCCTTACACCTTCACCCCAGGAGCAGAGCGTCCCTTCTCTTCAGTTCTGTGCAGCAACATGCTGCCTCCATTGCTGCAGGGTCCTAGCGCCCTCCTGCTTCTGCTGCCTGTGATGGGGGTGGGTGTGCTGCTGCTGAGGGGTGGGGGCAGGAAAGGAGGAAGCTGACCCAGAGCTTGCTGCTGCTGGCAGGGAAAGGGCTGGGGGGAGTCCTCTCTGGCTCCAGTCCCAGAGCAGCCTGCCTACACCCATCCCAAACTCATCCCCAGCCTGCCCTACCCCAGAGCCCACACCCCAGCAAGAGCTTATCCCCCCCGCACCCTAATCCTCTTATTCCACCAAATATTGAAAAGCTGTGTTCATCCCATCAACCTCATACATCCCATTAAAATGGTAAGTAGTTATTGGTGTTATTCAACTTTAATTCTTGCACATATTTACATACTGTTACTCATAAATGACAACAATGTATGTTATTATTTTACAAATCATATATTTTTAAAAATATAAATGAAAGGTTTTCATGAGATATGTTGTGTCCCCATACATTTCGTTATTACAATTTATGTATGTGTCCGTATCTCTTATAATGGGTTAGTTTAACCTCCGGTTTGCTAGTAAAACTGAATTACTGTGTCGTGAAATGATGCATGTCTAAAAAGTGTGTCACCAACATGAAAAGTTTGGAAAGCTCTGATCTATTGAATAATTAAAGTGATGGAGTCTGTGAGAGTGCATCCTTTCACATTGACATATGGCAACATGCAGTCTTCTGCGCAACAAAATGCAACCTCTGCTGCCCACAAAACTTCATTTTTTCAGTTACTCTATCTAAAAACTGGATCAGCAGTGGATTATCCTTGTGATAAGTAGGGCATAGACTTGAAGGCTTGCTGTTCCAGGCCAGGAGCCCAACTCTTAATAATCAGCTGTTGCTCTCATTGACAATATGTTCTTTGAAATTGATCCAAGGCCCTTTACAAGCGGCATGTGTATATATTATATAAATGAAATGGTTCACTTACTACTGAAGGGCAACTACCTCAGGATTGAAATGTAGCTACTGTTTAATAGCATAAGGTAACATCACACACTCATTTCTGTAGCAACCTCCACTCACGTCCAAGAGTTATTATGGTATCTCCAGGCTTTGAACTTTTGGTCTGTGTGCTAAATAATTGCTTTGTAATGCTGCTAGTGATCTCTCATTTGTAGAGAATCTTGCTACCAGATCACCCCCCCATCCCACCCCAGCTGTTTCATTATTCCAGGCCAGCACAACTCGGAAAGCAGCAAGGGCCATATTACTGCAAAATACCCAGCTCCGGGCCGAAAAGCCCCATCCCCATCCGCTTCCCCCCACCCCACCGCTTGGCTTGCCCTGCCCCTACTCACCCTCCGTGGGCCACACAGCGTGCCCGTACAGCCCGCATGTGGCCCGCGGGCCGCATGTTGTGCAGGCCTGCATTATTCAATGACACTGAAGGGCCACAAATCATTCCTATAGTGGAGAGGTTCATTCAGTGTTACAGAGATCAGGTCCATGAACCATCGTGCCCAGGGCCGGCGACGGGGGTACTACGGGTACAACTGTACCGGGCCCCGGACTTAAGGGGGGTCCCCTTAAGTCCGGGGCCCGGTACACAGCTGTACCCGTAGTCGTCCCCCCTTGTCGCTGGGCCTGTCGGAGGAGCGATCGTAGAGCGAGCGCTGCTCCACGGGGACCAGCGAGCGGGGCTGAGGAGACCCGGGGCCAGGAGCCAATGGCAGCCTAGCGGGGGGAGGCGGGGCAGCCACGGAGAGCCGAGCCCACCGGAGCCGGCACTGACGCTGCGGCCGCCGCTGGGTCGCACCCCCACCCCAGGTATGTCTGGTAGCCAGCGGGGTGGCCAGGCTGGGCGGGCGGGGAGGGGGGCAGGAGACTAGGCTGGATGGGGTGGGCGAGGCGTGGGTGCGGGAGGGAAAGAGTTTGGGTGGGGGGGAGGCTGAGCTGGGCGGGTCAGGCATGGGGGCAGGAAGCTGGGTTGGGAGTGAGAGGGGGGAGGAGGTTAGGTTCGGTGGGATGGGCCGGGCCAGGCAGGGGTGGGGGAGGGAAGGCAGTTAGAGATGGGGGGAGGCTGGGCGGGGGTAAAGGAAGATCACCCCCAACAGCGGAGTGGGCCAGGCAGGGATGGGTGGGGAGGGGAGGAGGTTAGGCTGGGGGAGGAGATTATGTTAGGTGGGCCGGGTCAGACGGGGGGGGGGGGGGGAAGGAGAATAGGCTGCGGGGGGGGGGAGGGGGAAACGATCAGAGTAGGGGGCACCCAAACAATGAGAGTAGGGGCCCCAAAATTTCTGTCGCTAGCCCTGATCGTGCCACTATGATTTGTAAACTAATCGATACAAGCCTCTGCTTTCTAAATAGTAAGAAACCAGCTGAAAGCTCATGACAGAAGCAAAGACGAAAAAGGGTGTAGATGTTGATTCTGTCTGAGGAATGTCCTTGATTGTATGGGCTTCAAGTGAATGCAAGATCAGAAAACAGCTCATTTTGCTCTTAGCTACACAGAGTCACTTTTTTAATAACTCCCAAGTTATTTAGAAGCTTAAGTCTTATTGATTTTTTTAAATGAAACTTAGGTTCCTAACTCACTTTTGAATTTTTTTTCCCCAATCAACACTAAAGTCATAAGCTTAGGGACAACCATAGGGACACAGAACCTGCAAGTGCCTTGGTGAGATCTGCAGACACAAGAAACATGCATGTTTTCATATCCAGGCAACTTCCCGCTGTCACACACGACTGGAGAGCATTCCCCTTGTACATTAGCTCTTGTCTGGCACCTTGTTCATAATCGGGGAGGAGGGGGCAATTTTCTGTCCAGGGACAGAAGATGAGACTCAGCATTCTGCTTTGCTGTGAGCTGTTGCCCAAGCCTGGTGTGTGAATTTCACAAAGGATCAGATTCTCAGCTGGTGTAAATCAGCATATCTCCACTGGTCATAGGAGTTACACCAATTTACACCAGTTGGGGATCTGGCCCACTGAATACAAAGTTTGGATTCTAAATTCCACCACTGGCTGCAGTCCCATGAGCCACAATCTATTTAATTCCAATTTATTTGAACAGAGCTCTTAAAGATTACCTCCTATCTCCTTTAAAGAAGCAAAAGCCATTTTTACTTAGTCCTTCCAAACTGTGGCATTTATTCAAAATACATAATAAAGCTTAATCCTCCATAAAAATACTTTCCATGCTAATACAGGCTGGCAATCTAAGAGCTGTGACGAGATGAGGCTTTTCCATCCAATCACACCATGACCATGTTTGTCTGTTTTGTATATTTTTGTTTTCAAATAGGTTCAGAGTTCAGTGCAATGAATTGTCATTTCAGATTTTCAGTAAGATCAAACACCACCAGATGGCAGTTCTTTGTTTAAATTAAGATGTTCTTTCATGCTCCATTGCAGTCACCTGTCTTATTTGCTAAGCCTCTGGCCTATGCAACCTTGTCATAACTGAACCATGGAAACTTTTTTCACTGTAATAAATTATCTGTTTTTATTTATCTTGTTTTCAAAATAAAAATACAAATCTCACCTCAGCAGATCTGCAGGAAGCAAAAGGCTAGTGTCTTCAGATAAAAACATCTGCAGTTTTTCTGGGTTATTTTAAAGGTGAAAGCTATCAAACTCTGATGCAATAGTGGAACAGCACACAGATTACATGCATGAAAGCATTTGCTTCCCTCTCATTTTGATTTATCTATGCCCTGCATTTTGCTAATTTTTCATCCCTGCAGTTGGGTTGCAAATCAAATATTTGTCTGTGAGATTGTGACATTTTTCCCCAGAGAGAAATGATATCTTAGCGGTGTCTCTTTCAAACATATGTGAAGTACTGCCATATAATTTGGATGCTTCCACAATTACTATTTATTAGATTCATACATAAAACAAAGAACAAATAGACTGATAATTTGAAATCACTGCACTTTTCATCTGAGAATCTCAAAGTGCTTTACTAAGGTAGGGAGGATTAGCTACATGTTACAGAGGGAGGAAGTGAGACACAGAGTAGTGATGACAGCAGTGCTGTGTAAACACGATAGATTAGTCCAGAGTGGAAGATGAATTTCCTTGTCTTTTATTTGTTTGATTTAAAGCTCAAACCTTTTGTAGCACATCATTAGCTCAAAAGAGAGCTGCTGCCAACATAGTTTGAATTCCTTTTATGGTACTGTATGTGATTCTCTTTATTTATACCACCTTTGCTGCACAAGCTATAAGATTCTATCAACAGAGTTCACATTTTTCATGGCAAAAAGCTTCACCTTTGTTCTTTCTTGCCAGTATGCCTCTGCTTAAATTGAGCTCAGCTTTTAAAAGACAACTTGGTGGAGCGGGAGTTCTCTTTGTGTTAAAGAGGATCATTTCAAAAGGTTTACTTGTTCCAAAGTGCATCAGAGGCATGTTGGGAAACTCAATGGAAGGGGAAAAAAACCCACGTGAACAAAAGGCAGTTTAATATTTCAAACTCTATCTCATATCAGCTGCAGTTCTGCTTTATCTGTGAAGCCTTGAGATAATCACACGGCAGGCAGCTAAATAGGAAGTGCAGTTCCGTGGTATTTCAAACCCCACCTTGAAATAGACTTCAACACCTACTAAAAACTGTGTGTTAAATTAGCTCTGATATAACACAATTTATCCTCTCATGATTTTCCTCCAGGCTCTATTTGTCTATTAAATTTCTCTCCCACTCACTCACAAAGCAGGAGGCCACAGCCCATATTTGCATTTATGGTAGATATTCTTCCTCATTAGCCTGCCTGCTGGTGAGTAATTAAGTTAACTAGTTCAAGGAAATATGTGTTGCACTCCTTTAAATCCTGCTGGTCTCCCACCTTCAGGAGCCATGGGGAGGAAGGATGGTTGTGTGGATAAGGTACAGGTATGAAAGCCAGGAGGATCTCTAGCAAATGCTTAACTATGTGACCTTCAGCAACATAGTTAATTTCTCTATATCTGGTTCCCCATATGTAAAATGAAGATCATGCTGTCCTACTTCATCAGCACGTCATGGAACCCAATATTTGTAAGTGCTTTAAGATCTTGTACAGGAGGAGCTATGAATGTACAATTATTCTATGTGGGTAGACAATGTGATTTTACTTCAGTCCTTTGGATGTCACGCTATCTAAAAATCCAACAAACTGTCAGTGCCTGCCTCCCTGAGAGTTGGGATGCCAAAAGAAGACTCTTTCAGGTCCCATTTCTCCAGCCTATACGCCAGCTAATAGAGAGGCGGCAGGTCATTACAAAGGATCCCTTCATACTTAGATTGATTTCAGTTGATATGTGATATTTTAAGATAGTAAAAAGGAGATTAATTTACAGTAACAGTTTCTTCATGGTAAAGATTAACAGCAAAACATTGTGTAATTATCAAGCAGCATCTTACAAGTTAAAATGCCTTACAGGCCAACTCTGTCTAATCATAGAATATCAGGGTTGGAAGGGACCTCAGGAGGTCATCTAGTTCAACCCCCTGCTCAAAGCAGGACCAATCCCCAATTAAATCATCCAGCAGATTTTCATCTTATATCCCTAAATGGCCCCCTCAAGAAATGAACTCGCAACCCTGTGGTTAGCTGGCCAATGCTCAAACCACTGAGCTATCCCCCCTCCCAATCAGCAGAGTGGTGCCATGTTTTACTATATTCAATAGAAAAGCTAACTTCTGGAGCAATGTAGTGGGGTGGCTGCCCCACTCCTGGGTAAAAAGGGCTGTGGCTGGGGACAAGCAACTCCCAGGCTGATTGGGAATGGCAGCCACAGGCGTGGCTGGGTTAATTAGGGGTCAGCTGGCCTTGGAGCGAGCAGGGCCTGGCTGCCTGAGCACAGCGTACTTGGAGTGAAGTAGGGCTGGCAACTCAGCAGGCTGGCAACTCCCTAGGCTACAGGCCTGGTTCTAGGCCCACAAAGGTACAGGGTGGTAGAGTCAGGTAGCAGGTTCCCAAACCCCTTTGACTATGATGACTGGCTGTTACACGGCAGTCTGTCCCAGGGAGCGCGGGCTTGATGACGGACAGTAGCCTAGACTGAGGCAAGGTGGGGCTCAGAGTGTTGGGGTCTCCCCAGGGAGGGGAGAATCAGAGAAAGTGGGGGCACTGCCAGGGGGAAGCACCCCAGGTACAGGGCGCCAGGGTCCAGGGAGAGACACGGGGCCAGTGGACAGCAAGACACTGGCCTGCAGAGAGCGTTCCGGCTGCAAAAGAGCTAATTCCCGATGGCCAGCAGGAGGTGCCACAGGGTGAGTCATTGCCCTGCTACAAGCAACAACAGAATTCCCTCCTCTTTGGCCTGCTTAGATAGAAGAATCGTGCTGAGCCGATCCTCTCATCTGTGATAGCAGGGTCAATTTCCCCCAGCTGCTCTTCTTGGGTCTTCACCAAACAGCTGTGTGCTGTGCCTCTAACTGCTTAGTGGCATAACTGGCTAACACCACAATTTGTGTCCTCATGATTAGTAATGTGTTGACAACAGGTGAATATGAACTGTGAACCAGCCCTGCTAGCTGCCTACTCCGGCACTGTTTGACCGCAGGAAGCGGCTAGGTGATTCTGCTGTATGCATAGGGAATCCCCAGCCATGCCACTGTTACCAGTAAATCTTGTCCTTCCCTAACTCTGCTTCCTTTGCCTCTCTTCAGCACAAAGTTTCATACAAGCGGCCGGAGCATGTTTAATGGCAGAGCTACTTTTGCCAGCTGAAAACAGAGTTCATTCATCTGAGCACGTCTTGCTCTCCAACACACTTCCTGCTGGTTGCCAGGCAACAGTATTAGTACTGTTGTGCCTGGATGTTATGCAACCTTTGCTGTTCTGCTTTTTTTATTATGAGAATCGACATATTGCCAAAATTGGATGCCCCCCCCCCCCCACCCACCCGCCCCACATCCCGGAAAAACATGGAAATGTGTTTTTTAAAACCCAACACAGTGAGCAATTACATTTTATTAAATGCATCAGATTTAAATTAAAAACCCTCAAACATAAATAAGCCTCTTCCTGGAAATACTTTGCAGAAACCTGCACCCTAAATGGTAGTCCAGGTTCATGCTGTCAGAGCCCACACTAAAAGGTTCTCACGGTAACATTTCCTCTCTCTTCTTGCACTGCCTGGATGTTGTTCACATCATACATTTGCAAATAATGTATTTGCTTAAAAAGCAACACAGGAATAGAAACTGAAACATGTGGACAACATGGTTTATTTACGGTGGTGCCCACTACATGCTTTCCAAACAAAGAGGATGGAGGCTGCTCCCAATAACTTACTTTCTCAGAATAGAATCAGAGAGGTAGCCATGTTAGTCTGGAATTGCAGAAGTTACAAAGAGTCTTGTGGCACATTAAAGACTAACCAAAGTATTGAAGGATAAGCTTTCGTGCATCCGACGAAGTGGGTATTAGCCCACGAAAGCTTATGCTTCAATACTTTAGTTAGTCTTTAAGGTGCCACAGGACTCTTTGTAACTTTCTCAGAATAGACAGACAAACAGAGATTTGGGAATGCTCCACGTATGGCATATCAGGAAGAGCTGGTGCGCCATACCGGGGAAGACGGGCTTCCCCAGGTGGCAATTTAAAGGTCCTGGAATCCCAGGCCTTTTAAATTGCCACCAGCGTCCCGCTGCTGGAGCCCTGTGGTAGCAGTGGCAGGGCTCCGGGGATGATTTAAAGGGCTCCGGCTGCCTCTATCACTCTGGGCCCTTTAAATCATCCCCAGAGTCCTGCTGCCCGAGCCCTGGGGTAGTGGTGGTGGGGCTCCGGCGACTATTTAAAGGGCCCGGGATGGTAGCGGTGGCCAGAGCCCCAGGTCCTTTAAATCACCACTGGAGCCACACCGCTACCTCCCCAGGGCTCTGGCAGCAGAGCTCAGGCGCTATTTAAAAGGTCCAAGGCTCCCACTGCCTCTATCAACCCAGGCCCTTTAAATAGCCGCTGAAGCCTCACCGCCGCTACCCCAGGACTACAGCAGCAGAGCTCAGGGATGATTTAAAGGGCCCCGGAGGGTAGTGCCAGCTGGAGCCCTGGGACCTTTAAGTCACCCCCCAAGTCCTGCTGTTGGAGCCTCGGCGGACTCGGCAGCAGCCCCGGGCTCTTTAAATTTCCCCCTTTAAATTGCCCCCAGAACCTGAGGGCTCCCAGCTTCCTTTGCAGCTGGGAGCTCAGGGGGTGATTTAAAGGGCCCGGGGCTCCCAGCTGCTGCTACTACAGCCCTAGCCCCGGGCCCTTTAAATGTTGATTTAAAGGGCCCGGGGATTTAAAGGCCACGCCTCTTCCATGCTCCCTCCTCAGTACTCCGGAGTACCAGTAAGTCCTTTAAGTTATTTTCACTCCTGGAATGGGCACACCACCAGGCAACTTATATACAAGTCTACTCAGGTCTCCCTGTAAGCAGCACCGCAGCAGTAGGACTGTGAAAGGAGGATTCTTTCTTTGTTGCTTGACTTGCATCAAGTTTAGATCAAGCAAGATAGAACATTACAAAAATGTCTAACATTCTTATGGATTGGATTGGATGTTATAAGCGTTAGCCAAAAGAAAAACTACAGCACTGATAGGCTAGAAACGTCAACTGAAATTGCACTGAAGAAATGGGAATTTAGGGCTAAATCCTACCCCTCCGGAAGCAAAGCCAAATGTCCTGTGTAGACCTGCATGACACTCATATATTTGGCAGTCCTGTCACACCTGTCTGCACTCAAATCAGAGGGCAAAAGGGAGAGAGATCCTCCCCCTCAGAACACCTTTTGGCCTTCAGGAAGATGCCCTGGTGCTGGGATCCAGCAGATAATCATTACTGCTAACTGACTCATCCATACTCCAAGAGGTGGGCAGACAAATATCATTCTTCCCATTTTACAAATAAGGCAAGAGAGCTTGCACAAGGTCATTTCAGGCACAGCTGGGAATAGAATCTAGCTCTCCAATATGACAGAGTCAAGTCTCATTCACTCAGTCACAGCCCTTCAGACTCAAATCTATGGACTTGGCTATCTTGTCTCTAACCAGTGATATAATGACTAGACTATACTCTGCATTCACAGCCAGGATCAGAACCCAGGAATCCTGGTGCCCAACATTCCACTTCTGTCTCAGAAATTATTGTGCAGTCCTGTGGCAAAATGCCTTATTCCACTCAGAGAAGGACAGTCTCCTTCCTTAGCTCAAGTGGAATAGTTCTGTGCCATGCTTCTAAAGGTAACAAAGTCCTGTGGCACCTTAAAGACTAACTATAAAGTTTTGAAGCATAAGCTTTCGTGGGCTAATACCCACTTCGTCGGATGCAACCAGTGGAAGTGTCCAGAGGCAGGTATAGAAAAGTAGGCAAGAACCAGGTAGGAGGTAACAAGGTTAGTCCAATTAGGCTGAACCAGCTTGTTATCTCCAATCGGGGAGGGTGGGTTATTCTTCTAGCAGTTGAATAGGGGGTGTGAACTTGGAGAGAGGAGAAGCTATTTTTGTAATTAGCAAGCCACTGAAGGGCTTTGTTCAGTCGCAGATTGATTGTGTTAAATTTGCAAATGAATTGCAGCTCTGCAGTTTCCCTTTGCAGTCTGGTCTTACTGTAGGGCCATGCAGGTGCCCATAGCAGTGCCACTGGTCTGGAGGTATATATTGTCACCAAATTTGAAATAGTTGTGTGTGAGGATAAAGTCACAGAGCTCAGCAACCACCTGTGCTGTGGCATCATCAGGGATACTATTCCGGACAGCTTGTATTCCATCCAAACTACAATACCCACACAAGGAAATAAGGACACAGATCAACAGAGCCAGACATGTACCCAGAAGCCTGGTTCTTGCCTACTTTATAGTTAGTCTTTAAGGTGCCACAGGACTTTGTTACCTCTGCTATTCCAGACTAACACGGCTACCTCTCTTGATTCATGCTTCTAAAGGTCATGCTTGGCTTCAAACACCACAGATGATCCCTGTGAGGAAAAGTAGAATGTGATCATGTAACTAGAGGATGTGAGATTCTGCCTCTTTCTGGGTACTATTATGGTTTCACAGGCAACCATAATCCTGGCATTTCCTCACTTGACATTGTAACTTTAATACTATTTTAACTAGTTTTTAATTTAACTACAGTATATATTACATATAAAAATGTTAACGAAACATTAACATGTAACTACTACCCAATCTCTATTCTAGAACTTTTATTCTATTTTTGATCCTGTTGTTAATGGAATGTTTCTTTATTTTGGTTCTGAACTATAAAAGGGGTGCTGGATTCCATGATTTAGGAGTAAATCCATTGTCCAACCTAAGTAACTTTACTGGGGGGAGGAGATGGTAGAGGAGTAATCCTCTCCCAAGCATAGCTGTTGAGCTTTGTGCAGCTGTGTCACATTTTATTCAAATTAATGAGGTTACTTGTAAATTTGCCACCTCACCAGTGCACCTCAACTCTGATCTGCTAGGATTAGCTCTAAGGGTGAGGACAGTTTAGTCTCTATACCCATTTATTCATGATGTACCTGTTGAGACTGTCAGTAAAGGTACCAGTTATCTCATTAGGAAGTGCGCACTGTGGAACAATGCACTAGCTTTTTCCATTTGATTTCCACTGTTGGAGACAATTGCCTGAGTTCAAAATCCTGACTGTGTTTACACCTGAAAATGAGTTGGATAGCCTCACCCTAGTCCTGATTTGTGCACCTCAGAAAAATCCATGCTGTAATTAGCAGTCTTTACTAAAATGAAGCCTGGGACTGGCCAGTAATGTTGTGGCTAATCAACAGCGAGGTGCATTAACAGAGGTAAGTGAAGGAAGCTTACGCAGTTCCTTCCTAAACTATTCCTCATTCAGCACTTTATTGCTTTACTTTTATCAGCACTAAGTGTACACATGTCGAAAATAATTTAGAGATTGTATAAACCAGCCCATGTGCTGCTTGAGAACTCCTCAGATTTATCAGACTGTGCGTAGGTGACTTAAAAAAAAAAAAGAGAGGAATGTACTGGGTTTTTTCCCCCCAGATATAAAACACAATTTCTCAAGCACACTAGCTCATATTTCTTACAGAGAATCATCTCATTCTTCAGCTTTATGTGCACTCTTTACTCATAGTAGGAAAGATCTTTTCTTAAGACTATAGGGTGGGGACACTTAAACAGTGAAAGCACAATGTTGGAGGCTGATCAGTTTGAAAACTTGGAGCCGTTCGGTGTACAGAGAGCTACTGTAGGTTCAATCTATAGAAGCAGATTTAAGACCCTTCAGAAAATCAAATAATATTTTGAAGGATTGTTTACGAATCACAGCTGTTCTAAGCTCTTCCTGTGTGCCCTATTAAATTATTAATTGCCATCAGCATGTGGGTTCTGACTTCATCACAGCAGCAGACATACTCTCTCCTCCTAAGAAATTACATTCAAGGTTTGCTAAAAATCACTGAGTATTATATATTGCCTCAGTACATCAGAGATCACATCACTCATTTATAAGAAACCACTTATTTATTTTAACACAAGTCAATAAGCTTCCAGCCATACCTGTAAAATTACCCAGTTCCTTTGATTTCATATTGATATAGTACATTTATTTGGCTTCAGAAAGGATACACATGTATAGTATATGTGAAAGATACTGTTCGGCTTCTATGTTCCCTTAAATTGTTTCTGGAACCCATTGGCTATTTTGAAATCTATATGCTGTTTGTTTTTATCCCACGCTCCCCAAGTAACAATAGCATATGTTCAGTCACAATGCAGTCTGATTGCTCTCTCCATACAGTACATTTTCACTACACATCATCCAGAGAACTTTTCAAGTGTTAAGGTACTAAAGCATGGTCTAAACTAGAAAATTAGCTCAGTTTAACTAGGTCGGTCAGTATGTGAAAAATCTGAATTCCCTGTGAAATGCAGATAAGCCAATTTAAGTCCCAGTGTAGACAGCGCTAGGTCAACAAAAGAATTCCTCCATCAACCTAGCTACCACCTCCTGGGGAGGTGGATTACCTACATGGACAGGAGACTCCCTCCTATGAGCTTAGGTAGAGTCTACACTGAAGCACTACAGAAGCGAAGCTGTGCTACTGTAGCATTGTAAGTGTAGACAAGCCCTAAGACTCATATCAGTCCTTGTGAGGTAGGCAAGTAGTATTCTCCCCCTTCTTACAGCTGGAGAAATTGATGCAAAGATAAGGCAAGTTGCCCAAGCATGTCTTTTATGCAGCACTCTCAACAGAAATGGGCCTTTAATGAGTTGGGCAAAACCTTCCGGAAGTGGGAGGGTGTAACAGTTGCTCTTCAAATAAGATAGCTGTAAGAAGTCATTACGCTCATTTATAGAATCAGGTAGCTAAAACAATAGGAGCTTCCAGCCAAAACACAGACACATGCAACACAGAAATGGAGCCATGTAAGCAGAGAGGATTTCACTGGCTATTATTTAGTGGACAGGGGTGTGTGTGAGAGAGAAGCAGGCAGGCAGCAAAAAGAATAGAGAAGCTCAAAAAAGAACAGAAAGTCAATTACACGGCCTGAATAAGCACTGGGAGCATAGTCCTGAGAAAAGACTAGAGAGCATGCATTTTTGGTTTCAGCACTGGCTAAAACAGTTTCTTTGCATACAGTCCCAAGCCTATCTCCTGTCATTTGATTCCTGCTGTATTCCGAGAAAAAGGACTTTGTACATTCTTTGTGAATAGGAAATGCTCAAAGAGATACCTGACTTCAACATCAATTTCTCCTCCTAACCAAAACAACTGCAAGATCCTAAATTTTGGCTATCAATTCAGATTTAAAAGGAGTATCGGGCTAAGCAGATCCTTCTCTTGGCACAGAAGAGTGGAGTGAATTACAGTTCAGTTTGTTTGTTTCCCATTTGGATTTCTGTGGGCTTAGTGTGCCTGTACAAAGATTGTATGGAGATATATTCAAAGACTTGCCAGGAGTTTTCTTCCTCTATTATCTGTCCTAAGTATGTATGTTCTCTTTTGAGGCAATGAGTATTTCAGTAGCATTGAACCAAATCCCAACGTCCTTAATGAGCCTTTTGCCTGAATAAAAACCGAGTAAGGACTTCAGGATTTGGCCCTGTAATATTTCTTCCTGTAATAGAAAAATAACATAGATGTAAAGTATAAGTAGTCACTGACACAACAGATCATTAATTGAGAAGAGTAAAAAACATTTTTTTCAGAAGTCCCTAACCACCGATCTCTCAGATTCTGTCAGCTCCAAAGAAAGCTTTATGTTTGAAATGGACCTAATACATGCTTTAGAAAGTACCTAATTATGTTTTTCCCCCCAAAGCATCTACTGACATCCCTCATGTGACTAATAACATGTTTTAAAATAAAGCCTTATATTAAGACACACAGTAGTGATTTGAAACAAGTTTGAGAAATAGCAAAATGGATACTTGCAAACAGTGACTCATAGTTGGCTTGCTGACTGTGAACAGTAAAGGGTAGGAGAGGGGAGTTGGCAATATTGGTGCCTTTCCCCACCCAAAACAGCATCACCACCCTAGACCAGGGGTCTCAAACTCAAATGACCATGAGGGCCTTATGAGGACTAGTTCATTGGCCCGAGGGCCGCATCACTGACACGCCCCCCTCGCTGTCCCTGGCCCCGCCTCCACCCCTTCCATGAGGTCCCACCTCCTCCCCTGAGTGCGCAGCTCCCCGCTCCTCCCCCTGACAAATAAGGCAATGAATTTTATCTTTTACTTCGGTGAAAAAATATAAATTCTCCCATTTGTCTTGGAAAACTCTCTTTTCTTCCATGAATGTTCTTTTTTTTGATGAAGTCATTTCCAAGCAGTTTTAATAAAATAATAATTAATAATGCACCTCACTCAAAGGACCAAACAGGAACTTAGATTTACTTCTATTAAAGCACCTTCCTGGACTGGGCTGCACTCACGCTCTGCTCTTGCTCCGCCTCTTCCAACCCCTTCCCTGTCCCCTTCAAGCCCCTTCATCAAACTTCTCACCCCAACTCCGCCCCCTGTCCAACCCCTTCCCCAAATCCCCGCCCCTTTCTCCCCCTCCTCCCCTGTTCATGAGGCTCCCCGCTCCTGGCCCCTCCCTCCCAGAAACTGCTAAGCCGCCAGAGAACTTCCTGGTGATAAGCGGAGCAGTGGCATGCAGGTTAGAAGCACGTGGAGGAGCGGGGAGGGGGGGGGCGCAGGGGGGACTTGGTGGGGCAGGTGGGGGGACTACAGGGGAGGTTGGCAGCGTGGCCATGGCAGAGCTTGGCAGGGGGGTGGGGGGAGCATCGCGGGCCGCATGTTTGAGACCCCTGCTCTAGACTATGTGTTCCCTCATGGATGGGGAAAAGTGAAGCCCTAATTGAGGAAGATGTCCACTGGCACCGCTCTACTCCAAAAAAGCAGTGGACATTGATGACTGTCCATTTTTTATCGAAGGGGTCAGCTGCAGCACCACTAGCACCATTGTGACGATCTCTTGTGCAGATGTGCTGACGGGGCAAAGGGGCTTCTTCCAACCTCTAACACACCTGCTACAGTTTGGCTCATCTCATTAGATAATGCAATGCAAATATCAATGTTGCATTGTTCGCTTTTACTAAATCTGTCACACCCTTCCTTCCCGTTTTGTGGCATTCTTAGGTTACATTACTGTGTTTATATTAAAACATACCCAATGGAGTTGCTTGGAACAAGTCCCATATTTGTGTAACACAGATATTGCCATTATCAGGAGCAAGTTATGTCTGCACACAAATCATTGGAATGTAAATAACAAGATATCAGTGTCCTGCATTGCCACAGTCCTTATTAACTACTCAGAGTAACATACTCTGTTTGCTAGTCAGTTTTAGGGGTTGTTTTATGTATGTCTACGCTGCAATAAAAGACCTGTGGCATGATCACAGCTAGCCCAGGTCAGCAGAGTAGGGCTATAAAATTGCAGTGTAGACACTCAGGCTCTGAGACCCTCTCACCATCATGGGGTCTCAGAGCCCAAGCTGGAGCCGAAGCCCAAATGTCTATGCTGCAATCTTATAGCCCGCAACCTGAGCCTTGTGAGCCTGAGTCACCTTACTCCAGGAATGAGAATTGATGCTGTGGTTTTTTTTTTTTTTGCAGTTTTCTCATTCCCTGACGGTATGTGTACACAGCACCCTAAGCCTGGACTCTGACTCAGGTTTATGCCCAAGCCTTCCTTCCATCCACACAGATATCAGTCTGACTTGGGGCAGGATCCCAGATCCTGCTAAGGGGGTGGGCAGAGCCCAAACCCTGTTGTGACACAGGTCAAAGCCCAGGCATGTGGATGCAGCTCAAGTGGGAGTCACCAGATTCAGGTGTGGAGTCTCCCAACGCTATTTCACAATCCCCTGGGGCTGTGCTTCCCAGCCCTTCCTTCCATGTGTTGATGGGCTAAAACCACTAAAAACACTTCCAGACAACTCCAGGATGGAGAGACTTGTGCTCCCACAACCCATTATGAACGAAGCCCTAGAGCAGCTAGAGATGGCTAGGGTGCTAGGTATGCTAGGATGCAATGGCATAAGTCCACAGAAGCTGAAGTTCTGTCTCAGGATTGCATAGTGCAATATGGATGTCGCGGCACAGTGGGAGGTCTGGGTTTCCGATGCAGTGTGGACCCTCAAATGTGGGCTTGGAAACACTGAGTCTGCAGGTGTGGGTCTCACAGTGTGTATACTTACCCTTTAGGGGAGAGCGTTTTCTCCTTTAGAATGTTGTCTATCAGCACAAATATTAGTGACAAACATACCGGTAGCAGATCCTGGGGACACCTCCCTAGAAAAATGCTTGATGAATCTCTTTGCTTTACAGCATTAGGTATCCCCTCCCCCCCAGCTCTTTTAAGTTAACTTCCTTGTAATACATGAGAACTACTTCCTTTAGGTAACTGATGTGGAACAAGATCTTGCATGTTTCCAGGCTGCTGTAGAGGAATAGAGAGACAACATCCCAGAGCTTTGTTATGTGCCGATGGATTGGTCCAAACGGATTCCAGACAACCTTGTGTTTTGGCAGCTCAGCTGTGAAGCATTTGGCCACAAGCGTGCCCATGTTCTCAGAAACATGTGTGACTCAGCGGAAGATACAAATACAATTGAAGTAATGGCAACATTTGCCAAGTTAGACTATTTGCGTCAGTCGTATGCACACAAAATCCTCTGGGTATTACTGAAGAAATGTAGATCAACAGACATTGGACCAGACTGAAACATATTCTTCCCTTTCATGTTGTTGAAGGAAAGCTCTGGTAATTAGTAGATATTTTCTTGAGCTGGCTTTCAGTTAGCAAGATTTTCTCTAAGTTATTTTTGTAGATGTTTTTGTAGCAGTTTTTAAAAGACCCCATCATTGTTTCAGTACCTTCAGGAAGTGAATGTCCCTGCTCTCTCTCTGTGGGGGCTGCCTTTTTAAGGATACAGCAGAGCCCAATTTAAACCAAAATAGGAGTGGCTTTATGGTTAGAAAACACCGGGGGGGGGGGGGGGGGAGAGGAAGTTGGGGGGAGAGGAGAGAGTTCAGAAAGCTTCAAAGGTGACATTCAGTTCCATAATTTTCTATTAACAATTAAACAGTTCTTAAATTATCCTTTAAAAAAAAAAAACCCCAAAAACCCCAACAACAACAAAAACACCCAAGGTTTATCTACTTTCAAATCTGGCAATTTTCTGTGCTTTCTAACAGTAGTTTGCATCATTATATTGTCAAGATGTGCACTTTCTAGTAGATTGTTAAATAAAAGAAAAGAAAAAAATAATAAAGACACGTAGTTACTGGAATCTCTGCTCTTCCACTGAATTTTCTTTAAAGCTGCTAGCAGTCCCCGTAAGCCCATGCTGTTTGTTGAGCTTTGGAGGAGCACATCATTCTAACCATCCTTCCAAAGAGGATGATGACAAGAATATAAGCTGACAAGCTCCATCCCCCTTCAATTTCCTGAGTGTAATAGTGATGTTCCCCAATTTCATTTTGGAAAGGTCTTAAGCGGTCAAAAGCCCTGTCCACCCTGAAATACTGTTTCTTTTTCGAGTGATTGTGTGACAGGCTGGATCACAGAAACCCCCTTTGGGGTGCCAGCGGATGTGCCAAGACTACTTCTGCCCCTGCTTCCTTACCCAGCCAGCTTAGGACTCCAGAGACTTGCCTGGTTTGAGCCAGACACCCTAGCCTGCTTCAAACCCAGACCCAGGCCTGAACCACATCCCCTAACAGCTGTAGGCTTGCCTGGAAGCAGCTTAAGAAGCGTTCCTGCCTTTAACACTCAGATGCTCAACTCCCAAAGGGGTCTAAGCCCCAAATAAATACTTTTTACCCTGTATAAAGTTTATCCAGGTGTCACGGGGCTCACACTCACCCCTGCGGCGCCTCCCGCTGGTCAATCGGGGAATCAGCTCTCCAGCATCCGGAGCACCCTCCGCAGGTTGATGCCCCACTCCTTGTCTGGCCCCGTGTCCCTCCCGGACGCCGGTGCCCACTACCTGAGGGTGCTGCACCCCTGCAGTACCCCCTTAGGTTTAAGGGTCTCCCCTCCCTGGAGGAACCCTCCACCCCCTATCCCCACCTTGCCTCAGAACGTGCCACTGCCAGTCACCACTTGCCCCCGCTCACTGGGGCAGACTGCAGTATCATGGTTTCTCATCACCGGCAAGGGGGGTTGGGGCAGACTGCAGTATCATGGTTTCTCATCACCGGCAAGGGGGGTTGGCCTGCTCCCTCTATCTCTGGCCCTGGGCTGCCCCTGCAACCCCAGTACCCCTGGGTGGGGCCTCCTTCCAGGCCCCTACAGCCTGGGGCCTCCCAGGCTGGAGCCTTCCCAGCTCCCTCTGCCTTGCCCCAGCCCTGCCTTAACCCAGGTCTCTGCTTAGCCCCAGCAGCTAGGCCGGTCTCCCTCTGGGCACAGAGGAGACTGTGTTTCCTCTCAGCCTCCCAGCCCTTATATCCTGGATGGGGAGAGTTTGGGGCATGGCCACTCAGCTGAGCCAACTGCCCCAATCAGACCTGGAAGCCTACTAGCTCCCAGCCTTAACCCCCTCCTGAGCTTTTCCAAGCCTCTTTCTGTAAGGGGCGGGTGGTCACCCCGCCACACCAGGGTAAACTTATAGATTGTTCACCCTCTGTAACACTGATAGAGAGATATGCATAGCTGTTATATGCATCGGCAACAAAAATGATTAGGGGGCTGAAGCACATGACTCACAAGGAGAGGCTGAGGGAACTGGGATTGTTTAGTCTGCAGAAGAGAAGACTGAGGGGGGATTTGATAGCTGCTTTCAACTACCTGAAAGGGGGTTCCAAAGAGGTTCTCAGTGGGCAGCAGATAACAGAACAAGGAGTAATGGTCTCAAGTTGCAGAGGGGGCGGTTTAGGTTGGATATTAGGAAAAACTTTTTCACTAGGAGGATAGTGAATCCCTGGAATGGGTTACCTAGGGAGGTGGTGGAATCTCCTTCCTTAAAGGTTTTTAAGGTCAAGCCTGACAAAGACCTGGCTGGGATGATTTAGTTGGGGATTGATCCTGCTTTGAGCAGGGGGTTGGACTAGATCAGTGGTCGCCAACCTTTTGGACCTCAGGGACCACTAAACTCACAATTTTGAATCCCGCGGACCACTAACATGAATTTTTTTAAAAAGGCCCGGGGGAGGGGGGGAGGAGGGGGGTGGCAAGAGGGGGGGGGGTTGTTTAACTTTTAAATGACTTTTGTGTTATGCCTTTTCATATAACCTTGTTTTAGAAACTCTGTATTGAACTTTGGTAATCTGTTATAGCCCCCAAGGTAGTATAATTAAGGTAAAAGAAAAATGTCTCTGCTAGAAGTAGAATAAGATCTCCCCCCCCCCCCACTTTATAATCAAGTGCCCTGTTGAATGAATGAGGTGTGAATGAGGAAGGAGAGACAGATCAAGGACAATCAAACTTGTCAAGTGGGCTAAGAGCAGACATAACCCTCAGGGGTTAGCACCAGACCAGAGAAGAAGCAGCAAAAAGGAGCAATGGACACAGACCCAGATTTGCAGGAGAGGGAAGCTGCTATAAAATAGCAAACTTGGCAAAAATTTTACCTTGCGCCTCTGCCCCCCCCCCCGCCCCCCCATTCCCTTTTCAAAATCGCTTTAGGTCCTTGTTTGGTGGTTTTCTCTTCCTGGCACACAACTCATCTAATATCACTACTCTTTCATTTATTACAGAAAAAAGTTTTT